>CM072151.1:14175306-16575306 GCA_036850595.1 Rhyacichthys aspro
ATAAACTTCAGCCCGGGACTCCCGGGCCAACGCCACTCCCACGCTGCGCGGCAAAACACTTAGTCTTTTTTTCAGCGCTGCAAAACACTTAGTCATTTTTTCAGCGCTGCAAAAAAACGACTAAGTGTTTTGCCGCGCAGCGTTGATAAGCTCCCAGCCCGGGAGTCCCGGGCTGACGCCTTTTCACGCTGCGCGGCCAGTTGCACTTTCCCCCGACACAGCGCTCGACCTGCCGGCAGGATTTCAGAAACCTGGTTTTCGGAAACAGAGATAGGTCCAAATCACGGTTCCTGTGTAGCCGATCTCGATCACTGGTCGATGGGCTTACGTGACTCGCCCTCGCAGGGCCTCTGCCTGGTTCCGGCTCCGGTCCAGGGTGGTCGGTTCCTGCGCACTGCGAGTTCGCCTCTGCGGTCCGGGGAGGGCGGCCTCTCCCGGCCGGACCCGTGGGGCGAGACCCAGACGCCCCGTCTGTCCCAGGTGCCATACGACGGAGCCCTCCACCTGGCTGGCGGCCCCTGGGTGGGGGCCGAAGCCACAGAGTGGGGACATGCCCCTCCGGGGGGGCTCATGACCTTAGCCTGGGCCGGGAACTGACTGCCGGGAGAGCCTCTGCCACTGGGCGGGCTCCGCGCTTAGCGCGGGGGCATGCACGCGCCAGTCTCGTGGGGGCCGTTCCTCCCGGCTGTTTGTCAGCTTTTACGCAGCACGGTGTGGGGTCCCACCGCGCCTCTGGTGCCCAACTCTCCTCCCACCGGGGGAGGCAGGGGTTCAATGTCTCCTACCCTGTTCTGCCCCGGCCGGTGAGCCTGCCGGGCTTAACAGGATGGAGCGCCTGTGAGGTCCTTTATCATACTTGAAACCTGTCTCTGAGTTTGTGTCCTGGGCACCGTCGCCAGGGAGGGGGCCCGCCTCTAAAATGGAATCTGGGAAAAACAGGAAAGCAAACTTACTAAAAATGCCTTGGTTTAAAATTTAAAATTGTAAAGAGAAGGCACATGTGTTCTATCTTAAAAACCAGGTGTAAAACTTAGAAAATAAACATGAACGCAACTGTGTTCATGGTAAAATAAAAGGGTTAGATCAAAATGGGGGAGAATGGGTCAAGACCCAGACACCCTGTCTTTCCCAGGTTCACATGACGGACCCTCCGCCTGCCTGCCTGGTCGATGGGCTTACGTGACTCGCCTTCGCAGGGCCTCTGCTTGGTTCCGGCTCCGGTCCAGAGTGGATGGTTCCTGCGCACTGCGAGTTCGCCTCTGCGGTCCGGGGGAGGGCGGCCTCTCCCCGGCTGGACCCGTGGGAAGCGAGACCTAGACGCCCCGTCTGTCCCAGATGCCATACGACGGAGCCCCTCCACCTGGCTGGCGGCCCCTGGGTGGGGGGCCAAGCCACAGAGTGGGAGGAATTGTCCGGAAGACACTTTATCTCAAAGCCTGACTAAGAGCCACCCCTGCCCGGGGGGACTCGACTCAAGCCTGCTGCCCTGGGCCCGGGGCAGTATGGTGAAACCAGCTGAGCGGTGGCGCCCCGCTCAGCCACACGGGCTGCCTGCTTGATCCAGCTATAGTACTATGACATATGCTTGTCTCAAAGGTTAAGTCATGTTGATTGATGAACTTAGCCTGGGCCGGGAAACTGACCGCCGGGGAGAGCTCTCTGCCACTGGGCGGGCCCGTGCGCTTACCTCCGAGGGCATGCACGGGGCGGCGCACGCGCCAGTCTTGTGGGGGGGCCGTTCCTCCCGGCTGTTTGTCAGCTTTTACGCAGCACGGTGTGGGGGTCCCACCGCGCGCCTCTGGGTACCCAACTCTCCTCTCCCCACCGGGGAGAAGCGGGGGGTTCAATGTCTCCTACCCTGTTCTGCCCCGGCCGGTGAGCCTGCCGGGCTTAACAGGATGGAGCGCCTGTGAGGTCCTTTATCAAACTTGAAACCTGTCTCTGAGTTTGTGTCCTGCGCACTGGGAGTTCGCCTCTGCGGTCCGGGGGAGGGCGGCCTCTCCCCGGCCGGATCCGTGGGAAGCGAGACCCAGACGCCCCGTCTGTCCAAAGTGCCATACGACGGAGCCCCTCCACCTGGCTGGCGGCCCCTGGGCGGGGGGCCAAGCCACAGAGTGGAGGTAATTGTCCGGAAGACACTTTATCTCAAAGCCTGACTAAGAGCCACCCCTGCCCGGGGGACTCGACTCAAGCCTGCTGCCCTGGGCCCGGGGCAGTATGGTGAAACCAGCTGAGCGGTGATGCCCCGCTCAGCCACACGGGCTTCCTGCTTAATTCAGCTATAGTACTGTGTCTCATATGCTTGTCTCAAAGGTTAAGTCATGTTGACTGATGAACTTAGCCTGCGCCGGGAAGCTGACCGCCGGGGAGAGCTCTCTGCCACTGGCGGGCCCGCGCTTAGCTCCGACGGTATACACGGGGCGGCGCACGCGCCAGTCTCGTGGGGGGCCCGTTCCTCCCGGCTGTTTGTCAGCTTTTACGCAGCACGGTGTGGGGGTCCCACCGCGCGCCTCTGGGTACCCAACTCTCCTCTCCTCACCGGGGAGAGGCGGGGGAGTTTAATGTCTCCTACCCTGTTCTGACCCGGGCTTAACAGGATGGAGCGCCTGTGAGGTCCTTTATCAAACTTGAAACCTGTCTCTGAGTTTGTGTCCACACGAAACAAGCGCATAAGCGCCTGTGAAATTTCCCGAAAGATGGCCTGAATTATGCATGGGTTACCATGTCCCCGTAGAAAGAACTCATATCCATGTAGAATCAACCAAACACACAACCGTAGAAAAAGAGAGATGGAGGGGGAAGAAGAAGGGCTCAAAGGGTGGAGTGGTGGGGGGCTTAAGCTTGGGTGAAGGAGCAGGTGTTGTGGGCTCCTGCTCTAAGTTCTGTCACGGAGTACCAAGGGCACAAAGTTTTACGTGTGTGTGTATAGAACCAGGGGCTCTGATGTGTTCAGAGAACCAGGAGCACGGGCCGGACCGGGGCTTGGCACATAAACAGGGAGGGTGCTTAAGAGTGGGTGTACGGTTGGAGAGGTGAAAAAACCCCTCGGCACCTAATGGGTTCATTCAGTTGCACCCCCCATGGACCACCACAAAATGTTACTACACAATAAGTTTAATGAAGAAGTTGTATTTTTGCAAAATTTTGGCAAATATCTGCTACAACACAAAATGTCTAAACGTTTCTTTCTTGGCCCGACCAAACCCTAGGACTTGTGGAGGATATTTTTCTGTCTATACTGGTTTATAGTGACACCTTGTTAAAATGTGTAAGAAAAAAGCTATTTCTCTATGGACACCTTTAATGGTAGCAATTCATTACCTTTATTTACAACAAACAAATCAGCCATTTTGACTTTCAAACTTCAGTCGTCCCTTTTTTCAGTCTCAGTTTGCTTGAATACAACAGACTAATATCAACACCAAACTCTCATCCAGCATTAAAAAGCTCTCACACACATTATATGACATTTGAAAGTAAAAACAAAACATCTTTTGGTGCAAACATTCATTTACAATAGTGTCATTTACCACATGGCAGTGTAAAAATAACATTAATATCAAGAGGTTGTTTATCCAAAACATGCTAACATCATCTGGAAACATTTGAAATGACAGATCAGTGAAGGGGGTTCTTTTGTTTTGTGTTTTTGGGAGTCACTTTCCTTTAGTACAGTCTCACGCTCTTTGTGAATTGTTAGTTCTCATGAGTCTCAGACCAGAGATGTGCTACTCTCAGGGTTGATCCTGACCGGTCTGGTCCTCTTCCTCAGGTCTAGCCGGTTTGCCTACGCTCTCCTCAAACCTGAGCTCTAACCACAGGCAGCACCGGGTCTTGCTCACAGCGGAGACTGTAGTCCTCATGCTGCACAGCGACCAGGATCATCTCCAGCAGAACCACGTGCAGCTCAGGGAAGTACAGCTTCAGGCCCTCTTCCAAGAAGCTCATCAACTGCTTTGTGAAGGCCACAATGGTGTAGCTCAGGTTCACCCAGCAGTCTTCTCCTGTGTACTGCTCCAAGCTGGTGATGCCACAGCTACGCATCTCATCCTGAAAACACAACCACAGGTGATTAACTCCAACTCTCATTTCTGCTGTTGTATCTGAAATTTACATTTAAAATGCTCATAGTCAGCATCTAGCATTATCAGGTTTTCAGTCTACCTTAAGTTTGGCCAGAGCCTCAGGCGTCATGAGGTTCATCCTCCTCCACATTTCCTCTGAGTTTCTGTGCTTTGTGGCTTCCATGATGATGTCTTTATAACTCTGCAGGGCTGCCTTAATGTCTCTGACCAGCAGAGACTGCAGCGTGAAGGTCAGGTCCAGGCCGATCTCCGTCAGCTGCTCCTTGGCCTTTTTAACACACTCTGCTACAGTGGACAGGCTCTCTTTACTCTTTACACCTGAGAAACACAACAGCTCATCTTAGTGGACTGTCCAGATGTCTGTACTAACCCCAGCGTCTTCTCCCTACCTGTTTGCTGAAGGCATCCACAAACATCCTCATGGCTGATCCGGACCAGACCACAAAGGACGAGTAGCAGCCTGTGTTTCCTGCAAAGACCGTAGCCGCTGTCCGCCTCGCTGTACAGACTCATCTTATCCATGTCCAAGTAGTCGTAGTGCGAGCTGCCCGAGGCTCGGCTCTAAACCGTGATGCTCCAGGCACACGTTGTGTGAACACGGCAGCAAAATGGGCTCCTTGAACAGAGAACCGCACACCGGACATTTTAACTCTTCCTCCATGGCTCCTGTCTTGTGTGAGGGTAGGAGGCAGAAGCTGCGTCAGTGAAAACACTCAGAAGCTCACAGGGCTCAGCTGCGTAATTTCGTGCGGACACAAGCTCAGAGACAGGTCCGTGTTTTCAGGATGATGAAAGACCTCACAGGCGCTCCATCCAGTTAAGCATCCTTTTTTTGCCAAAGTTACCGCTACCTTTTTGACTGAAAAAAAACTTTTATTTTGCGAAATAAAAGACGTGTAAGGGGTGAGTTTCTTAGCAAAACAAGCTAGCGGTTATTAGCAACAGCTGTTTCCGGTTTTTACTAAATATTGACATATTGGCCACATGTTTTAACTGTCTGTTTCACATATATTTTATCTTATAAAAATATTACACTATCCCAAATGAAAGCACATTATTTATTTATTTTTTTAGCTTAATCAGATTATGCTTTTATCATGTAAACAGGTGCAAATGGAATACTCATCTCTAATTCCAGCTGCACATGTAAACACCTTAATCGGAGTATGAGTTTAATCTAATTATGAACCTTAATCGGAGTATGATCTTAATCTAATTATGAACCTTAATCGGAGTATGATGTGCCGTGTAAACGCATTGACAGACGTTCCCATTCCACACTAGTGGGTAGTATAATGCCAATATTTAACAAACTAAAAATTGCACGTGTTTATTCAAGTCAAAATAAAGAAAGATTTTATAATAAATGTTAGGGCATATTCATATCGTAAAAGAAGTAAGAATGCTAGAAAACGTCGCTAGCAAGGCACAAAACGTGAAATACCTAAAATTTCCAAACATTTGGAAAGCCCGTGAACGATCGTAAATGTTTCCTCCATAAACTAAAAAAATCCGTAAAAATGTTCCAAACGATAAAATCACATTTACACATAATGTTTTGTTTAGTGTTCTCTTGTATTGTACAATATGTTTTTATGGACAATAAAATAAGTAGCTGGCAAGACTAAAAACGTAAAATGTCTACATTTTCATGCATTAAATTCATGTAACTAATAAATGTAGGTTGAAGCCCATAATCACAAATAAAGGCAACAATAAATGTCATTTTCTCACCACTGCTCTTGTTTACTAAATTATTTGAATTAATGTATGCAAAATAATGAAGGTATGTATGAAACTAGTTCCTAATGAGCCCACGTAAGCACAGCTCGCATCTTTGTACTAAGCAAGTTCATAAAAAAGAAACTTATTTCAGCGCCTGGATGTATTTTTATTAGTTTATTATTAAAATAAATTAATAATAACACGAGATAATTCCTAGATTTTACGCTGAAAAACATAGAGATAACCAGTGAAACAAAACGTGAAAGTATAACAGTTTTAACAATGTCGTATATGAATGAAATAGTTGAAGATTATAAGATTAAAGACCACACTTCTCGCTAGAAATTTAACCAAATTGATTTTAGTGCTCAAAATAGGCAATAAAATTGCATTTTATCTCCAAAAATCTTTGTAAGTCGGCCATGTTTTCCCCTAGCGTCTGCGGCAGCTCTGACGTCACGTGACATCAATAGAAAAGAATGGAACAAAAAAATGTGACAGTTTTACCATGTGGACCAACGTGACTATTTTACATTTTGTGCTGAGACTGGGTTGAACTGATAGTCTTTTTTCAACGCTGCAAAAAAAAAGACTATCAGTTTCACCGCGCAGCGTTGATAAGCCTCAGCCCGAGATTCCTGCGCGGTGAGTTGCACTTTCCCCCGACACAGCGCTCGACCTGCAGGCAGGATTTCGGGAACTTGGTTTTTCAAAACAGAGATAGGCCCAAATCACGGTTCCTCTGTATCCGATTTCGATCGCTGGCCGATGGGCTCACGTGACTCGCCATCGTAGGTCCCCTGCCTGGTTCCGGCTCCGGTACATATGGATCATTTCCACCCACGCTCCGCAAATTCGTCTCCGTTGTACTGGTGTAGTGGTGAAATGTTTGTATTATTAATTCTAATGCAATCAGACATCACACACACCATAAATGTAGAACTTTAATCAATAAAACCCAGCTCATTATTCCTTTGGTACAAAAGAACCACAAAAAATATAAACATGGGCTGGCCATAGGACTGACCAATGTAGTAAAAATAACAATTTTATTTATTTTATATGGCTTTGTATGGTCTTACACAATGCTATCAGTGTCTTCACTACAAATTATCATATTACTACAACAGTCTTCCCAAATTAGTAGAATTTCATAATTTTATATCATAATACAACCTTTTATTACCATATCGCACACCCCTAGGCAGCTACATTGAAATACAACAATACATCAAATTAGGTACACAAATGAATGAGGTGTTGAAGAGCATTTTCAAATGGTTGCCATAGAGACCAATTTAAACAGTCAGTACAGAGCAGGGGACGATGTAATCAGCTAATAAAAAATAATGTTATTTATTAAAAAATCCTAACTGTCACAGATAGGGGTATTTACAGTATGTGTCGATCCAACAGGGTAACCAGATGGTGTTTTTAGAAATAGGCTAGTGATCTCGTAACATTATACAGACATTTTTGTAATAACTGGGGCTTTTCAGTTATATTTAATAAATAATTGGCAGTAAACAGGCAAACATGAAACTACGTTGCCCTCACAAATAAAATAATATACACAATTACGTGAACCAAACGGGATGCTATTTTTTTTTTCAAGTTCGTATTACCAAGTAGAGCAATGCAATAGAGAAATACCCTTACAACAAGCATTTTCATTCGTCAATTTGCACAAGCGCAAATGAATTATACTTTGTACACGGACCCTGGTAGCCCAAGCTGAAATAAAATTTGGTTGGTGTGATAGTGACCATATTTCGAGAATTTCCAGAATTTTTCCACAAACCAGATGGATAATTTAAAAAAATGTGTTGCAGTTGTAATTCCATTGTTTTAACAACAGAAAAACCCAAAATAATAAATGTGCTGCTGCATTTTAATTTACTAAATAATTATAAAAGCTTTAAAGAACCGTGAACTTTTCAGACCTTAATCTAAGTACATTATCGATACACATGGCCACAATGAAGCTACACTTTATGTAATAAGGACATGGTCTGTTCACAACTGGACATATTGTTTTTACTGATATTTGTTGGGACATGGGACAGAGGGGACACCGTAGATTTATAAATAACACAGCTCGGAACTTTACATTTGGTGGGTAAGTTCCACGTAGCATTTGTGGGGAAAGATATAGCAGTGACGCACAAAGCGATAGCGCTTCCGGCCAGCTCAGCGCGTCAGTCTGTGGTGTTGTCAGTTTCCAGGCTGTCAAGCAAAGGTAGCAGTTACCTGTAAGGTTTTGTGGGTTGAGGAGGAAAAAACAGAAGAAGTCGGAAACATGGTTCTGCTGACGATGATAGCGCGGCTCGCTGACGGGCTGCCCCTAGCCGCTTCAATGCAGGAGGACGAGCAGGTTAGAAATGAATTTTTGTTTGCCTATGTGGCCTCTGTTTTCTCTTCTGATAGAGACAGACTTCCTTGAAAATTATACCATTTTAGGTAAATGCTAAGTTTTATAAATTCTCGGCACGGCTGCCTATGGATCACAGTTTGTATTTGTGGCTCTTTGGCAACACAGGGCTTTGAATCAAACTTCACTTTTGGTACTTGTAGGCTTCCAGAGGAAGACAGCAGGCCAAACTGCCTTTTATTTACCCTAAGCAACTAACTCATTCATCCTTGATGCTTAAAGAATACGTTTGTATAGTTTGAGAACAGCTGGGTCCGATAATTTATTTTATTGACGACATTAAATTACATTTGTGAAACTTAGCATGGAGCTTGGTGTCCTTAGTCTACATTTATAAGTCATATGAGTAATCCATAGATAAGACAGCTGTTAAACCAGTGGGCCAGTGCTAATTTTATTTTGTAAGACCCAAGCCTTAATAATAACAATATTCGCTCTTTATTTTATTTTTAATTTCCTTAACCTTATCTATTTAGGTTGGAAAAATATTGTCGATTTTTAGCTGTGTCACTGCAAAAAGTGCATTCACTTGGGTGCTGTTACATACTTTTGACCACCAGAGTGCACTGACAGGTTTCATGTTCTTGGTTACTTTCTTATTTAGTAGACTAAAGAGTGCTTATCATTAAATTCTTTAGTAGTATGGGTCTTTAAAGGCAGGCTCCTCTAAATAGTAAATGTTTTCAGTTGTTTGACAAGGATGATAGTGTTTGCATATGAGTGTCTAACATCTTTTCCTCGCTCTCTTCTTTGCTTTCTTAAAGGGGAGTGAAAAGGTTTGTTACGTCTCTGCTCTGTGCTTCAATTCATGGGTCTGTGATGCTACAACATTACTTTAAAGGACCCCAAATGTCTCAATTTTTGACTGCAATTTAATGAGGAAGCGTTATTAAAAACACTACCAAGTCTCAGATGTAGCATCACAGCTAAGTCTGCCTGCAGTCATTTTTTATACGTCATGTTTTATATCAGCCTAATTTCCAGCACTAGAAATGGACTATTATATGTCTTAAGTGTCAAGATAGTTTTTTCCCAGTCGTTGTTTATCATTGTTTATTAATTCTTGTGTTTACATGAGTCTGTTTTTTGCCCCAAATAAAATCAAACATCATGTTATGTGATTTTTTTTTTGTGTTATGTTGTAACCAGTGATGTTTTTTGTGTTTATTTAGTTGGGTCGAGACATCCAGCAATATCAGACTCAAGCGAAGCAGCTCTTCAGAAAACTCAATGAGCAGAGTCCAACGCGCTGTACATTAGAGGCTGGCTCTGTGACCTTTCAGTAAGTGTTGCAAGATATTTGAACAGACATTTAAAACAAGATGTCCGCATTTCCTTTTTTTTTAACACATACATGGTTCTCTTTCAAGCTATTGTATAGAGAAAGGGGTTTGCTACCTTGTGCTGTGTGAAGCCAGTTTTCCAAAGAAGCTGGCTTTTGCTTACCTAGAAGACCTGCAGGCAGAGTTTCACGAGCAACACGGAAAGAAGGTTCCTACAGTGTCCAGGCCTTACGCCTTCATTGAATTTGGTTAGAAATACCTCATTGTTAAGAGGACACTTTAATATTTATTTGATATCACCATACTACCCATTATACTGTTGATGTTAAACTGTTTAAATTTTATTGTCACACATGCTCTTAAGTAAATCCTTGATGGTTTTTTTTGTAATCTGTCTCGGTTTTTTATTAGATTCCTACATCCAAAAAACCAAAAAGTCTTACATTGACAGTCGAGCAAGAAGGAATCTGGGCAGTATCAACACAGAGCTCCAGGATGTTCAAAGAATCATGGTGGCAAACATAGAAGAAGTGCTACAGAGAGGAGAGGCTCTATCTGGTATGTTTATATACATTTTGCAGTGTCATTGACATGCCTTAATTTGTCCTAACTCCTATCCCATTCTGTACTTTGCAGCTCTAGATTCTAAGGCCAGCAACTTGTCGTCCTTGTCAAAGAAGTACAGGAGTGACGCCAAGTATCTGAATACCCGCTCCACTTATGCCAAACTGGCGGCCGGCGGTGTCTTTTTCATTATGCTCATCGTCTATGTACGCTTCTGGTGGCTCTGAGAGGGAAACAAAAGAAGAGCAAAGGAAGTATCGGAAGTGGAAATTGAGCTGTACAGAATCTGCAGCCACTTAGAAAAAGCTGTCACCCATGAACTAAAACAAGAATCCCTGCTCTTAATAAGACTTTACAAATACCGCCCAGTTGTCCTTGACTGTCCACAAATGTTTGCTCTGAATATAAATGAAGTTTTATTATTACAGGTGATTACAATGATATCAATATGTTAGAGTCAGCATTACAGTTAACAAAAGTGTGTGTGTGGATGTCTTTTTTTGGAAGCTGATTCAGAAGATGAAAGAAATGAAGAGAACAGACTTTTCTGCTTTGTACGTTTACAGGACTTGTTTAATGAGTTTCTGACTGATAATGCATAAATCAGTGGAATGAGCACATTATAAGGTATGTGTATTGAAATTTGAAAAAAATGTAACTCAGTAGTGATAGCAGTAATAATGACTTGATAATCCCAGAAGAAATGTATACTGACTCCTCAAACACAATGTATTCATTTTAGCTCTGAAACTAATTTAAGTAGACTTTCTGATTTTTTTAAGTGTTATTTTTTTTCCAATCCTGATAACTGGTTCCTGCCATTATGGGATGTCAGTGACCCTGTAATTACTTCTCTTTATGCTGTTCTGCACCTGACTTTGTGGATTTTCAGAAGGCAGAAATTAAAAAGAAATTTGCCATCTGATTGTGTCCTCTTCCTGCTCACAGCTGCAACAACGGAAGCAATGTTTCCTGTGACTTTCTTGTAAAATACCAGGCTGGACTTAAGTCGACAAATTCCTTTTCATCGAAGGTTATATGGAAATCTTAATTGAAGTCAGATGAATTTAGTGCAACAACTGAAGTGTTGAAGTCAAGTACTGCATTTTAATAGCGAGTTTTTCTTATTTCTTAGCCCTGTCATTCAATTCTTGGCCAGCAGATGGAGACTTTTATCTACAGTACACAGTGCACAATTGCCTTTGGAAAAGTGACACTAAAAAACCCTAAAAACTGTCTTGCAGTGTCTTACAGTCACCTCCCTTTCACTCCAAATCATAGGGTTGTTTTATAAGATGTAAAATATAGGCTGTCACATCCAGAATTGAAAAATGCCTAAAACAAACCATAGCATATGCAGACTTCAAATTTGTGAAAACAAATGGCATCTGAGAGTCTATTCTATTTTTTTTTTGTCTCCAGGTAGAACAGGAAATGGCTTTAAAAAAATGAGAAGCAGTAGAGGGTTGTGTGCCAAATGCAAACCACAGGACGAAGCAAACCTTTTCACCTTTTGAGGTAAGTTGCTACCTGTGAGTGTGGCCTAAAGAAACAACCATTCTGAACATTGTTTCTTGTAGGCATTGTATCTAAATTCACTTACATGCATTTCTTAATCTAAGAAGGATAACATCTAGAGGTGAGTTTGGCCCTTGGAAACTTTTTAATTCAAATAAATCACCTCATGAGTAAAATTCTTGAAATAAAACCTTTGCAGGCTACAACAAGGAAAAGTAACCAAAAGATCTTTCCACACATTGTACATCATTTATTAAAAAAAAAAAAAAAGACTGCACATAGGTAAAAGTCACAAGTCTAACTGCCCCAGTGATTTAATGGAGGACAATGTAGCCCTCACTTCACCCAGTCCTTTCGCTCTTTTCTCTGGAGGTTACCATGGCAGCAGCAAGTGTGTGACAGTCATGTGAAAACGAAGCTGATTGGATTAAAATACTTCGTGTGATCAGGGTTCAGGAATACAGCGCATGTAGTAAACACACCTAGCCCCATATCAACACTCAAGCTCAGACAGGTAAAAATGACAAAGCTGCATGTCTTTATTTATCAGGTTTCAAGAACAAAATGTGTGGTATGTCTCACCAACACACATGACCCTGTTTTGATTGAATTTCCTGTTGAGACACAGCCACCACCACAAGACCAGCTTAAGGAACTGGTGCACAAAATGACACGACCTTGACCTCGACCTTCCACTTCAGACACTCAAAGTCACTGTTGCACATGAAGCGACAGAACTGAAAGTTTCTGTCAGACTCACGCTGTCATGCGAGAGTTTGTCAAAGAAACACATTGTTGCGCTGCAAGTGTATTGACCCTTCTCCTCAGCGTCTCGTGAAGTGATCTTATTAACAGGTCACACTGCAAAGATGTCATGCTCAAAGAGAATATCGTATTTGATGGCAGGATGTGAAAACACAAGCAGAGTGCCACCGTTTATATAGAAATGCAAACAGAGCAGTTACAATTGTCTCATGGAATTGATTTATTATCACTCCAAATCTCAAAATTACTTCTGCATTATTTTCCACATTATACACTCTTGTGTGAGAAAAAGATATTGAAAAGGTGCCCATCCAATGCTGCACCTATCATTAGCAAAAGGGTCTCTCCCAATCAGAGCAGAGGGAAGCTGGGCCGCAGACACAGCAGCTGTACGGCAGAGGAGAGGGTCATAAAACAAAGAAGGCCGAAAGAGGAAGTCAAAGGGGACCTGTCAGGTTATTGCCCCGCCGCGTACATACTGGGCCCTGGGAACTTGGTGCTTCTCACAGGAGGGGGTCAGTGTAAAGTGGGACGAAACAGGAGCATCTCCACAATAAGTGCATTTTTATCACTGCATTGTGGACGTGTTTTCAAAGACACCTGTAATAAAAAGCAGCGCCTTCACTTCTCTTTTTGCATGTTTGCCCATACATCTACTACTGTGTGTCATGTAGGTGCGTAAGAGGCCCAGAGCAACAACAGGATATGGAGTGGGAAGTGAAAAGTGTAAGAAAGCGGAGGATCAAAAAAACTCACGTGAAAAAACAAAATGTTACGTGCCATAAAACAAAGTCAAAACATAGTTAGATCTTGTCACTAACCAGTGTTTCCCATGTATCTCTCCTCAAATAGATAACATAGCTGATTTATTAGCAGTGCCATATCTGACGCACACAATGCCCGGTGGTGACTGTGAGAAAGTGAGGGGCTGAGGTGTGAATTCCAGCCGTGCTTGTCTTTTAGCAGCTTGTGAATTTATGATACAATTAACCCTGGAAGATGTGTCGAGCGCACTCACTTTACAGTCTGGGTATCTTTTAGAGTCTATGAAGAACACATAGAAACCTGCAAGGAAGCACCAGACAAATGTTTCAAATTAGGCATGAGGGAAAAATTGCAAAACTGCTTTTAAAAACATATCATTATCGGATGAGGCCAGATTGTTGACTTCTGTGTTGCGAAATTTACTGTGTCAAATGTCCGTTTCTGATTTGGGTTACAGAAAGAGGTGGGTGTTAAGGGGCCAATATGTGTGTGTGTGGAGATTCTTGGATGATTCAGGAAATATCCTCTCCCAAAGCTCAAATTATTCAAAAGTTACTCAAACAAATGCAGGCTCAGGTTACAAGCCATTTTCTGTGTTTTTCATATTTATTTTGGGGCAGAAACAATAGTAGTACTTCACAACCTATTCCCATGTCTTCTTGTTTCTCATATTGTCATGCCATCTGTGTGTTAACCATTACGAGCTGTGGCGCATTAATTTGACCTTATGCCCCCTGTGGACCTCAGAAAACAGGAATGATAGACGTCCTAACAGTGCATGTCAGTACTTTGGCGTGTTTACGTTTCGGCATCTGTCAGTGTGCATCCGTGCTTGTATGTGCGCCTATCTGTACGTGTTAATGGACGAGGGAAAGATGGAGAAGGGCCTTGGGTGGGAGTCATCAGGGAATGGATCTGACCTCCCAGAAACCTTGTGAAAACCCAAATATCCCCAGCGACATAATGTGTAGATTTGCTACGGTGGATTACCATCGGGTCAAGATGTTAACTTCAGGTCCTCTACTATTACTCCCACTGACTCCCACCACATAAACACAGCTCGACATTTAAACTGTGATCCTCAAGGTTAAATATCATTGTGATTAATCTGATCCAGTTTCACAGGAGACTACACTATCATTCATTTCTACAACAGAGAGTCTGACGCTTTTAGCATGATCATTTTCCTATTTACTCTAGCAGGATTATCACAAAATATGATCGTTTTTGACTTCTTAACTCTCTGATCTGATTTATATTCAATGTGTCCCATGCATTTATGACCCAAGGTGTTTGGATGCATGGTGGCATTATGTTTATGTTTGATATAAACCACGCTGAGCCCATATGATACTGGCGGGGTTGTTATTTTCCCACAGTGCAATATAAATAGCCCGGTAGTGTGGGGTGACGGTGGCAGTGAGGGGCACTCATGGAAGGATCCCATCCACACACAACAGCACATTCCTGTCCACCTGGTGCTGCCAGACCCATGGTCACCTTACACCTACTGTACACACACGCTAGCATAGTAGTGCATATGACATCTCCTGCACACTGTCCCTTAGTGCATGCTTCCAGCTTGTTAACTTCACTGCTCTTTGGGGACTTTTTGGGTGAGCACTTACTGACTCTCCACCTTTGACCACAGTGGAACGCACACTCACTGTTCCTAACACGGTTTAAAACAAAATGGTGGAGTCAAAAAGTTGTACGTCTCATGTTAAGTGAAATCACAACAATGGTGGTCCTGCTGTGTAACTTATATAATGAAAATAAAAAGAAAAGGTTGCAAAAAAAAAAAAAAAAAAAATCAAAGGCAGAGGCAGAGGCATGTTTACCTTCTCTGGAAATTATCTCATGTAAATAATTGCGCTTATGTTGTGCCTGTGCGTATGCTTGATTAAATTACATGCACTTTATCAAGCACATGTTGACATTTGACTCATAAAACCTCGAGTTCTCACAGGAAAATGATTTCCCATCTTAATGACCAGGCTTGTGTGACCAGACTGTCCTTGTTGAAATCTGATATGTTTGCTTTAACCATTTGATATCACAGTTGCAGAATGAATTGTATCTGCAACCACAAAGTCAGAATGAAAATGTTTCGTCACAGCACGCATTTGATAAAGTACAAAGAAATGGAAAGCTGTTTCAGAGACGCTGAAACAGGTCAGTGCAAGAGGTGATAATCAATTCTAAATTTATCCCTCTTGCTTCCTGTCCAGCAGATCTGCTTACACTGTAAAATGGCAGTGGATAGACGATGCATCCGGCACGGAAAGTGTAGGAGTCTTTATAGGAGCACGGAGGGCATCAAATCTTCACAGTCAATGCTCGGGATTTCGTAAATGTTGATCTCAGCAAAGCTAGTGCAACATGCTTGACAGTCAACACCTGTGCAAACTTAATTTTGGTGTAGCAGAGGCAGCAGAATTTTAGATGCTATCATTTAAAAGTGTTTGGCAAAGCCTATAGAAACTAATACACGATCTGCCTTAGTAATGAACAACAGCTTATGCAAGTTATTCAGCTGCCACTGCACTGCGAAGTAATGTGTAGTGAATCAGCCTCTTGCCATGACTAATTTTAGAAAGGCATATACTTGATAGAGACTCTGCTGCTTGCCTTCTGAAAACATAGAGGTCCTGGTTAATAGGTGCTGACATTGATACTCATAGCTGTCTGGGTAATCACGTATACCTAGTACTTTTGAATGTAGAAAACGTAATGTGTTCAAAGCACTTAATCTTGTAAAAAAAAAAAAAAATCCCAATACTTTCCAAATGTAAAGTTACGTAGGGCACTGTACATAGTCCCGTGTACTTTTACATTTGGAAACCTTGATTTAAAGGGACATCCAAAGGGAGAAATACATCGTCATAACCACACACGCAGCAAAGTTTAATCAGCAGTGTCTCTGTGCTCTCTGGACACCATGTTCCACAGTATAAATCTAGTGGCAGACAGCTGGAGTCACCCTGACTGATGAGCTCCAAATCAGTGTGAAGAGCCCCAGGGTTGATAAAAGCAGGCCTCTCACGAGCGTGGTTCTGATTCGCACCAGCCTTTGTTGTAGCTGAGAACCAAACATTTGAGCTAAAATGTGATTACACAGTTTTATTCCATATTTTTTGCTTCCCACGATGACACGCATTTTTTTTAACTTTTGGATAAGCCACATGGAGGTTATCCCGTGTACTTTTTGTTATGTCATTCTGATAAAAGTTGGGCCAACGATATAGCACAAAAAGTGATATTTATGAGACTGAATTTGTTATTCTTTTTTTTTGTCTTGATTCTGTTTGAGATGTTTAGAAGTCTTTCATCAGCTCAGTCGAAATGACGAACCAATGAACAGCCACACCCTTTGCAACCCATCTTTCCCAAACTACTGGAGCCCACATCTGGAGTGACATCATCCTCGAAAAACAGGGCTGCAGACACAGTGATCCTCTGAAGTGATGTATATCACATTACTTTTGACTCACATAAACTGTTGCATGTATACATTTGGAATTTATAACCTCTCAGAGCAGATGACCACTTTGTTCTTACTTCTATAATAGTTATTGCATTATTATAACACTTCTTTAACCTGTGATTGAGACTGTGTGAGAACATTGAGAATTAGGGACAAAATAAGGATTCACAAGTCAGTGCTTGATAAACATAAACAGTTTTGGACCAAATGCCTTGTTGTCATGCCAGCACTTGACACCTAACCACTCTTGGAGATCTAGAGCTCGGCCTTGGCCTCAGAAACAAAAGCGTTGTCGATACAGACCCCTGGGGAGATCAATTTGCTCTCCTTGGTCTCAGGCCTTTCAGCAGGGTTGAATAGAGGACAGAGGTCCAGTCACAGCAGCAGGAGGTCTGGCGGTGTTTCTCTAACAGGGTGTAAAGACAAACAAATCACTAGAATGAGACCACTCTGTTGTTATTGTGATGAGTCTGTGATTTACACCTGGATTATTTGCACTGATAGGGGATAATTAGGTTAGAATTAGTGTGACACCACCAGATTAAAAAGCTGATAAGTGTGTCTGCTAGTAAATCAGGAAGTAATGGTCATAAATAGCACTGATTGAACCCGTCCACATTATTATTCTGATTTTAAAGAGTTCTGTTGTTCTGTTTTGCAAACCTATCAGTCTTAATCTGTTTGTTACACTTCTAAAACAAAAGTAGGCATGTGACTGGACAGTATTCTACTGAAGTCATGTAATCTTGAAGTGAGACCGTCATAATAGTGTGCCAAATGAAGTTATTTCCCAGCTGACGTGATCTGATTGAAGTTTTAACCCTTTGGAATTGTACCTGGCTCATGCAGACATGAGAGGTTCAAATAGAAAATATGAGTGATCTGCAGAAAAGTGCCCAAAGGTTTATAAGGAAAAACTAGCTGTGCACATAAAGGAGGAGGGAAAAAAAATCATTGAACGGGTTAATTTTGAGTCATGGCTTTGAGAAGTAGAAAAATGAGTAAAAAAAAATTCCTCCGCCGCGCCGAGCCTGAGAAAGAAAAAGGTTCGACTGTAATTTTACATCGTCTCAAATGGTAAAAAAAGACAGTCAGCCCATTTTAACATATTTGAACTACGACAAATACTGAAGGGTTATTTCTAAACTTTAGGCGAGTTTGGGCTGTTAACTCATCTATTTGAAACCGTGATAGATCCGCGCTGACTTGGGCGGAAGGATATCTTTTTGTTTCTTCTCTTTCAGTGACTTCAGTGACTGCTGCTGAGCGCACGGAGCCCAGAGACTTTTACTGCCGTGCCCAACGAGAAGTTGTTTTAGTGTTTTTAAGCGGTTATAATTGAACCACGTGCTAAATATACAACGAGAAAAGTTAGAATGCTTTGATTTTTTTCTCAGTTTAGCTTTATATCTTCAAATCGCTTGTGAGTTTGTTCCAGTGAGACTTTGAAGAACTTACCGTCCCGGGAGACAGCTCAACTTTGGGCTGGCGACCTTATGTGGATTTTAAAGAAAAAATGGAGCAGCTCCCCGGTTTCTCCTCGGGAAAATCACTAATATTCGTGGCGTGTTTTGTTCAGCTCTCTTTGGGTAAGTTCGGACAAATCCGTATTGTTTTTTTTAACACACGAACAACTTTTCATGCTGAGTGCTCACGTTTTGTTGCCTTTGCATCTGCGTAACCGGCCAGTCTGTTCTCACCGCTGGAGCACTGCTGTGGTACACTGTAATACACAAGTCACAAGCTAGTTTGTCTGGAAAATGTCACTTTCAGTATAAGCCAACATCGCACGTAAAGCTGACGATGTCATTTAAACACGAGCTCAAGATCCCGGGATACTCCAAATGTGCGCTGAATTTTCTCTAATTCATTTTTCTTTTCATTTTAAGATCTAATATGATCTAAGATGACCCTTATTAACATGATTTTTATTATAATTTTAGGCTACCACGTGGTCTGTAAAATAAATTGAGAAATGTTTGGGACTTAGTTTGGATTCTGGAGCACTTTTCCAGATGTTCAACAAATGGATTCATGCAAAACCTATGAATTGTGCCGTTCAGTGTGACTTAGATTACTTAATAAATGTTGACTTTTATGTTAAAAATCATGCTGATGTGCTATGCTTACACCATAGAGTACTTATGTGTGTACAACTTGTGCAGTATTTTTAACAAAGCACAGATTGGTATCCACTTATTCTTCAATGGCTGTTTTATTTAAATAGTACACCTCTTACTGTGAACTAAATCCAAATCAGGCCTCACATCTTATGCTTTTAACCCATCTGTGTCGGCCTGCTCTGCTTTCTCATATTCTTTTTATGGTGAATGGATGACTTGTGGACAGAAAAGTTGCACAAAAGAAGAAAACACAATGTAAAGTGCTTCAGGCGAAGCAAGGAGAAGCAGTGGAATGTTGTTGGTGTTTGACATTCCTCTCCCTCTCTCTCTCTCACACTAAACACACACACACATCACCACACACAATGCACCTATCCTTCCTATACCGGACTGTATACGGGACCAGTTAACCTTTAGCGTATCTAGACGAAGTGAGAGTGGTATTTGTGACGTAGCAAAGTGGACATCTGGTTAGAATCCCGTACTTTAGTTCAGTTTTGAATCAGTGGTCGTGTTTTGAGGAAGCGCATGTGCCATCTTCGCGCCACACGACAAACTGTTGTCCTCGAGGCGTGGGCCTTTGGATGGTTGCATATATTTGCCCAGTGCAAACAGCACACAGCTGACTCGCATGTGTATATCTGTCCAGACTCACAAAGGCCAGCGATTGTGCTGCCCGTGGTTTACATGGATTTGACCTAAAACTGAAGCCTGGTGTGAAATGTGTTTTATTTGCACCATGCCTCGCTCTGTGCTCCAAAGACAAAGCTATATTTATTGAGCTGCCCACAACACTGCATTATTTAGTGACCACCAGCTCTACCCACTGCCCTATGGCCATGTTGTAAATGTGGCTGCACCCTTCCAGCTCTCCCTTTGATTTTTTTTTTCACTTCTACTCCCTGCAGCTACACAGAGATAAATTTGCCTTTTCTTTAAGTGTAGGCTCACATTCAGTTCGACCTTCTCCACCCTTTTGATTAGTAGTGTAGTTAAAAAAGCCAGACCACACCATGTGTTCCAGTCCTCTTTCGACTGCAGCAGTAAATTTATTCGACTAAATATGTATACTTGACATCGGAAAGGTTCTTTTTCAATGCTAATGAATCCAATGAATCCTTGTGCATTAACTAAAAAGCACTTAAATTGAGGATGAAGCATTGACCGCATGCTCTGCATTCATTGTTACCGAAGGAGGTGGCGTCGGAGGCTGTGAAGGTCGAAAGGATTACACAAGCGTTTTGTCTGCACTGTTGAACAGGTTAGCAAATTAACAGGGAATTACTGCGGCCCGCATTCCTTGGCTAACGCAGTCCCGTAATCCTGGAGACAAGCAGGCAGGGCGCATAGAGTAATGAAGCCAGCAGGCCACATCAGGAAGACCAGCTCCAAAAAATGTTCTCGGTGCCAGTAAAACTAGCTCTGGTGCACTTAATACAGTGGGAAAAAGTATATTTGTGTCACCTGTAGGACTAGATTATACTGTATTGAACCTTCCCAGACCCAAGTCATCATCAAACTTATCACTCTTGCGAGCAGTGCGGTAAAAGTTATTGCTGTGGTTTAATAACCCTTCACTGACTCAAAGCCCACATGTAAATCACATGTATTCACAGAAACAGTTGCATTCAAATCCCCTGGTCTCTCCTGACACAGATTGAGCAGTTCAGCCTCACACGTCTGCAGTAATCTCATTCTTTTGCTGTTTCTGTTGGCTCTGACCTGTTTCTTACCGTAAGTCACCACCCTGTATTTGAATGTGACCTTAGCGAGTCGGGCCTCTGCGTTCGTCTCCTACGAGCTTGTTCGGCTGTTTGTGTGGGCCAGTAAAGCTTCCCTCCGGGTGAAAGTGTTTAGTTTGAGCCTCATCTCCCTCCTTCCATGCTGAGCTAAGGGTATTTTATTGCAGGTTACCATGACAACTCTTTGGCCTGCCGGATCGAGAGGCTTGTACAGCAATTCCAGGAAATGGGGTTACTTCCTCACTCAGTGCGAACAACTTCCTGCCCTGTGTCGAATGGAAGTGTGCCAGGGCTCAGGGACAGCCACTCGTGCGCAGGCTTTCATAATGACTTCCCCATTTCAATCCTCAGCTATTAACTCAAAGCCTGTCTATCTGTCTGACTTGTTCTGTCTCTCTCCCCGGCTCCCAGCAGCCGCTCTGTCTCTTGCCTTTTTTTTTTTTTCTTCTCATTACATGGCTGCATTTCTCCAGGGGCCCGCTGTGGTGTCTGTGACAAAGCAGCGGCGAGTGCAGTGGGAGGAACAAGCGTAATGCCAGCTGAGCACAAACAACCACACTCCCCCAATAGCCTTTTATCGTCTAGGCCTCAAGTTTTGCCTTCTCTTTTCTCAAAATGTATATCAGTGATGACGGGGTTTTAGTGGAAAATCCAAATTCTGTTTCTGCTGGGATTTTAGCAGTAACGAAAAGTCTTGGTATTTTTTAATTCAGTCTCAAAATACATAGATAAAGCTTATGACTTTGTCCCCTGTGGTGTGAGTGTTTCGGTACTCTGTAGGTGGAAAGTATGAAGGCAAACCCAAAAGAGAAGTAATACCGAAAGCAATTGAATTCCTAGTCATGGTTCTGTTTGTACTATATGTCGTACTAGTGAGTACTATGTGAGTAATGTATGATTGTAAAAACAAAAGCTATTGCAGGTTATGTTGACAAAACTGTTCCTAAATGCAAGTAATGAATGTAGTATAGTGTATTTTTGTATCTATTATAGTGCACTTTAATGAACCCAGTCTGAAGTCAGTTAATCTGTCTGCATACGGCTGTGTTAAACTGATAAATGAAAATATGTGTGTAGTGATTGCCTGGATGGAGTATTTGGGATTTTCCAAGTTGTCAGCAGAGTGAAAATGTTTCCTCTCTTACAGCAGTTAAGTGGTTCCTAAACATGTTCACCTTTCTCCTCTTTACTATTTTCATTTGTCCAATTCTTACACATGTTAACCTCTTCTGTGTTATATTCCTGTCAGTAAATGTAAGCTGTTCTCCAAAACAAACAAACACACAGCAGGAAGATGGTTTTGAATGAAAGTGTCTTTAGATTGATGAAGTCAGTGACCCCGCCAACATTATGTTTAAGCTCACACACACTCTGATTGTAGCGTCACTGTTGACTCAGTCAATCAGGTCTTATCAAGACTCCCAGTCCTGAGAAAATACTCCTAAACAGAGCAGATCGATAGCAAAGTGTGAGAAAAAGCAGGTAGTGTGTTGTTGATTTGACCCTGTGTAAAAACACATTAGTCACTGATCTGAAAGTATGAGGAAGCAGTGTATAGAAGAGGTCTGTCCTAAGTCTGGAAAGACCATTGTATGTAGTATTATGTAGTTGTGTTTTGAGCACATGGGAAGCTTGTCAGACTCTGGAAATGAGAACAGTTTTTCTGGGCCCTGCTCCTTCTTTTAGTCTATTCATTTCCTCATTCAGCTTTGACTTTGACAGTCATTTATGCATCAATATATTTCACTTTGCATTTGTAGATGGTATCTTCTCTTGTTTTGTGTGTTGACTCTTTGTTGTGCATTCAAGTGTGCCATGACTGTAGGCAGCTATTCCTTCAGACCTGATGCCAGTAGACGACATCTGTGCCAGTGTGCACACAAAGGCATGTGTGAGTGTGCTTGCTCATGCTGGGATTATTAATTTCACAGTGGTTTATGTTGGACTATCCCCATGTCTAATGGACTATGTCTGTCAGCCTGACTCCAAGCCTGACTCTGGCCTCCATTTTCACCAGAGCACATCAGAGACTGAACCACAAATAACCACTGTCATATTCTTGAAATAAAGTTTGACTTTTCTTGTGACAATGTGATTAATCTAGGCACAGGAAGTAACACCACTGCTGAGCACACTTCCTGTAATGTGTGTCTTATGAAGAGCTTTTTGGTGTTTCTTTGAAGTCAGCTGACCTACCCTGTGTTGTGTAAAAACAGTACTGTTCAGTACAGTGAGTATTACAGAACCACCGTTTTAACACACAAAACTATGAAAGTGTTTTATGTCTCATTCATAACAAAAGGCATCTAGTGTTTTCCTCCACTAGACTTTGTTCCATTAATAAAGACAAAAAGAGCACACCACACTTATGTTTGCCATGTTGAGCTGCTGTGAAGTGCGTGAAGACCACTTGAAGCATGTGTCTTCAGCAGCTTGAAAGCCACACAATGGCGGATGTGTCTGGCTCTGGGTGTCTTGTTGGTGTGGAGATAGTTAGGCTTTGTTGTCTCACTCAAGGCTCACTTCTGTGTGGCTGCCCATCCGGCTGCTCTGTGACCACGGCCTGCTCTAAGGCCGCCTCTCCATAGTTGGCTGGATAGGTGGCAAGCCCTCTGCATTATCAGTGCCCCGCTAGGATAAGGAGAAGGAGGAGAAACAGCAGACTATATAAAGAGTTTCCCTAGGGTTTTTCCGAGTGTGTGTCTGTGTGGGCTCTGATCTCACCTCTCCTGTAGTCAGTTTTTGGAGGGAAGTCTTTGTTGTGAGCCAGGGCTGTGGCTTTCATAGATTTGTTCAACAAAATACAGTGCTTCTGGAAAATATGCTAAGGTGTGAACAATAACATGCTGTCATTATCACTGATGTTACAGATGTCTAACAGTACAGTCCTAATACAAAGCATACGATAAGCAAAAGTGCCCTTGTTTTGGTGCACTTCTCTAACCAGTCCCTTGTGTCTTGCAGCTCTGCAATGTGTGGACGATAAGAAGCCTTGTGTTAACAACGCGACGTGTGTGACCTTTAACAATGGAACTGGATACTGCAGGTACGTTTGAGTGGTCTGGTCCACGACTAAACACATACTGTCTTCTTTAATACAAACACTGCAAACAGAATGTGTTCCCACTGAATGAAAAACAGTCCAGAGTGAGTGTTTTTACAACAGCCCCAGCCTGTCCACGGGACCATGAAGTTTTGCTCAGGCACGAAAGGGGAATAAAAGACCGCTCTGTCTGACAAGTAGATCAGCACTGGGAACAATACCAACACACACTTTTCCACCTCAATCCAAGATAGGATTTAGAACAGTTTGGTGCTTTCCTTACTTAGACTTTAAATGCTACCACTCATGGCCAGTGCATACGGTCTAACTGAAACTGATTTGTTTTTGCTCACTAAAATATGAGGATATTTAATTACTCAGAAAAGTAGCATATTGTCAAAAGACCACCGGCTCTTATTTGGCACACAGTGCTG
This sequence comes from Rhyacichthys aspro, assembly GCA_036850595.1. Taxonomy (NCBI): domain Eukaryota; kingdom Metazoa; phylum Chordata; class Actinopteri; order Gobiiformes; family Rhyacichthyidae; genus Rhyacichthys; species Rhyacichthys aspro. Next base: position 14,199,272 of record CM072151.1, read on the forward strand.
TAATGACATCATTAGGAACGACTGGCCTGTGCGATGTATGTCTTCCACTTTCTGACAGCTCAGCCTAGTTTGTAATTAAGACTGAGCTATCTTTATAATTGCCGTGCCACTCCCCAGCCAAATTTCCAAAGAAAACATCAATGCTAGTTCATGAACCTGATCATATTTCATCAGATTTGATGTGAAACACACGGCATGTCTGTTCCCAGAGCTTTTGGAATTTCAGCACTGCTAAGGGACAGAGAGCAACATTCCTTAATCACAGTCTGATTGAAGGTCAAGCAGCACTGTGCCGCAGGTGCAAACTGGCTTGTTGTTTGTGTGTTTGTCTAAGTGTGCACTTTTTCTGCGAACAGCACCTTTGACTCCAGTAAAAAATGTGGCTAGAATCATACACATCATAATTGAGCTAATTTATAATAGGTTCAATGATAAAGGTATGATGTGGTAAAGGACATAACTTTATATTTGTCTATAGTTCAGAAATGGAAAATCCATACTGTGATGTGTCATCTGAAAGGTCTCCCATCCTGCAGCTGAGGTCCATTGATTGGACTTTAATAATGATGTGATACAAACAGAATTAGTAGTTCAAGTTACACTCATACAAAGCAGCTGCCATTTTCATACATAACATGATATAAAGCAGTCATTGAAATGAGTTGAAACAGTATGAGACTGAACATGCGTGTATACGTTTCAGACCTTGTGTCTGGCTTTTTTAAACAATACCTTACTATGTGTTCCCAGAGCTAGCGCTAATATAAAGTTAAACAGTAGAGAGACGTCCTGCCCTGAAGACACAGAGAGATTTGTTCAGTTTGAGCAGTCAGCTGACAGAGCGCAGGCCTACTGTTAGACTGATTCAATAATCTGTCATTTTTTTTCTTCTTTTCACTTGCAATATGTCTACACACACACTTAATGGTCAGATGCTTATAGACACACTCACTAGCTCCTGTCTGCACTGTGCTGCTGCTCAAAAGATCTATTGTATAAAAATCTAATTACGTGTTTGTTCAACTGCTCAGTGTATTAAAGACAGCCGGTCGTGAGTAAACAGCCACTGTGGCCTTTGGCTCGGACTCGCCTAATTATGTCACATGGGTCTGGCCAGAGATCTGTGCAGAAGTAGTGAAACAGTTAACTGATGCCACTTCACTAAAGACCTAACGTGTAAAAACAGCAAGAGATGTTTTAGATTCAGCAACATATTTATAATAAAAGGTAAAATGGCTAGAGGAGAAGCTGCACGTTTGACTTCAAGGCAAGCTCGCTCTGGCTGGTCTCGATATGCGAGGTTCTCACACATGCTCCTAAACTCTGCAACTGCTTTGTTTATATCTGTGTTTTATCATTTACTGTGTTTTAAGTTTGAAACGGGCCGGTTAGAACAATTTCTCAAAAAACTGAACATTTTTTGGACATAAAATCAAACTTTGAGAATGTAATATGTGTGACATGAACTCAGGTAGCCTGGTTTGCATGTGAAAAATGTTACCAGTGAGAGTTGGAGAGCATGGGAGAGGTTGAGTAGCTAGCCTTGCAGGGCTGGGTGCAGAGTTGTCCAACCGGTGACACTGCAAGCCTTGGCTCTGAGAAAAAGGTGTGTGCTGTGATAGGATTAGTGCATGTCACTGGCTCCGTGGTATTTATAACTTACATCATTGCTAAAGGGAACTTAAACACATCACATGTGGAATTGGCTAAGAGCATAAAACTGGTTGGCCATATTGGATTCCTGACACAGCATTTAACTTGAGTTTGTCCTTCAATAGTACACACAAAACAATGCCCACAATGCAGAATTTCTCAAAATTTCTTTATCTGTTGTTTGTTAATGAGTTATTTCCCCAATTTCTTTTGCAATTGCTATCCTACTCTATATGTTTTTTGAAGGAGTATGTCTTTAGCCTGAGAGCGGAGAGACAGAGTGTTGTGTAGGCTTGTGTCTGTTTGATCTGACAGGCAGGATTTTGCTCCAAGGCAGACAGAGGAAGAGAAAGGGCCAAAAGAAAAGAGGATGTCTTCTTTTTAGGTAATCTGAGCAGGACTGCCTGGGAGCATAACTCCTTACTAATGATGAGAGAGCAGTGAGGAGGGGGAAGGGAGATGGGGGAGCGCAGTCTAATTTCCCTCATGCTACGCCTCCTTCATCAAACTGTCACTCATCCTTCGAGGCCTAGTCCCTCCCTCTGCTGCAGGGCTATGGACGCCTCAGGCTCAGCTCACCTGGCCTCTTAATCCTGTTCCCACAAACTTACTCTCTTTTCACTTTTGTCTGCATTTCTTTATTTATGTTTCTGGACTTTTTTGTTCTTGTCAAGATCCTCAGGCTTTAACTTGATTGAAGCCCATCTGGCTGTATCACAGCCACATCTGCTGCTTCTCAGAGCCTTATCAAGAAGTTCTTGCTCCTGCTTGTTTTATTTGAATCGACCAGTTTCCACATCTTTCATCACCATACTCAACAACAGACCTACTGAAATGACAGAAAAGGAATAAAAGATGAGATGACAGTTTACGTATATGAGCCTTTCTTCACTGTAACAAAACAAAACAAAACAAAAAAATCAACTGTAATCCATTGCAGCGATTTCTTTGTGCTCTTCTACAGACTTATCTTCTTCCCACAGGCCAGCTACAAGCTCTGTAGATGTGGTCAGGGGGAACCACAGCGATATGAGTTTCTTTTTGTCTTTGTTTGCTTTTCACCTGTGTCAGTGTGTGCTTTAGGGGCACTTTGAACTTAAGGAAACTTCACAACTGGCACAGAAGCGTTTTACATACAATCAAACACATTATATTCAGTGTCAGGACAATAATAATAGTCTTCATGTCTAGGTCTAGTGTTTGTGTGTAATATAATACTCATTCTCACTTGTAAGTAAACAAACAGTATGGGGATGCCCAGTAACTCTGATAAAAACCCACCCTCACTGAGAGGAAGCCTTACAAATCAGTGGGGAATGTAGCAACCAGACTAAAAACCCACATACAGTAGTGTGACAAGTGGCCACTGTCACACACTGAGGACACGTGGCATCAAACCTATGCTATGAATCAGAAAGGGTTTTTTAGCATAAAAAAATAAATAAATCAAAAGCCACATGTCCAACAGAAACAAGAAAAGACAAATTACTCCAAGTTGCAAAGCAGCCCTGGGTGGTCCTTAAGAATGTAATAAATAATTGGTAAACATCACATTTAGTTGTGTCAGGTGACAGTAAAGTGCACAGCAGCGTCTGTATATAGCATCACAGGCCTAAAAAACAAAAATAACCAGACAAACAGCATAATGACAGAGGGGAAGCCAGGAGGAGCAGTGAGAGACAAAATGGGTGCTGTGTTTTCCACATGAGTCTTTTTCAGCATGTTTCTAGACGCAGAGATTTTTACCACATGGCCCTAGTGTGGACTCCTCCCTGCTCTACACTCCTTTATTCTGTCTCCACTCACGCTTTTCTCTCTGACTGCCCCGTTTCCTCTCTTCTCTTTTTGTCTGCTGTCTTGTTATGTTTTTGGGGCTTTTACCAAAATCTTCCACCTCATGGCTCATTTTTTTTTTTTTTTACTTCTTCCTCTTTCTTGCTCAATTCTCTCATACATTGCTCATACACAGTTCTCTTTGCTGCGGGTGTATGCTTTACCTCCTCCTATACCTCTTAACCCAATAAACCCACATTGCTACTGAGGATTTTTTAAGTCACACAGATTCACAGTTTCCATCCCCTAAAAACAACCTTTAATTGAACGTTTACATCCAAGTTTTAGTTCATTTTATTGTTCCACTGCGCTAACAGGCACTCTAACAAACCAAACTGGTGAAGATTTGCATACTAGATTACACACTGTATGACTATTAAAAGTAAGAATGTTGGCCTTTCATATTCCCCAGAATTCACACTGATTTACAAAGAGCTTTTTTTCAACAGAAGCAGAACCTTTTTAGTTTCATTCGTTTAGAGATAAATGTAATCAGAATCTAAAAGTCATCACTCGAGAAAGAGTCATCTTGCAGTTGCTTCATGTGCGAAAGTATAAATGTCAGCAGCATTAACACACAACACTGGCTAAAGGTCAGTTTGGAGAAGCAGATGGGACGACACAACGTAAAACTTGGAGCCACATTAGTATCAATTAAACTTCAGACTGGAGTTACATTAATGTAGAATAGGATAAAAAGCAGTCATATGTCAAAATAAACCAATATCTTGTACATAACATGATTTAACTTCTTAAACTCTTAAAAACCTGGATGACATCTTGTTTTTTCACAGATGATTCCTGTTACAATATATTATTAGATAATTAACTCAAGTATCCTTTTAAAATTGTGTCTTGGGCTCCTCTGGTTTGAGAAAGTAATGTGATCACTGCAGTCAAAAACATGTGTAAAAAATAATTTAAATACTGCCAAGAATTAAGTAAAAAATGGAGCTGCACAAAAGGTCTTTGAAGATTAAAATTAGGTTAGGCTGTATGTCAACATTAGTATTTCAAAAATGATGACAGTAATTAAGGCTTTAGTTTTTTCTGTATGAATTATGAAAAAAAATTGTAGGGTTATTAGGATAATGTATTGTGGTCTCTGGAACAATGAGCAGGCAGCTTACAGTGTCTGTCATCATTTTTTAGTTTGTCATGGGTTTATCTGTCAAAAGTACAACTACACAGTTTTGAACTAAACACAATGTTGTAGGATTGATAATGGTATGCAAAAAATTATAGGTAAAGCTAAAATAAAGTAAATGAAACTTGAAGACCGTTGACTTTTTGCCACCTCTTGTCACATTTGAAACGATCTGCTATCAGTTCTTATTAGATTGTCTGATTTGTTTGATTTAATGTATTCCAACTGTGCAAAAACAAAGGCATCGTGTGACTGGTGCCGTGCATGTACACACAGGACGGCAGTAGTCGGAATAGGCCACCTATACTCGAGTCTAAGCCAAGCCAGATCCAGAGAGATCCAGAGTTTGAAATGTGAGCTACTCTGCGCTTTCTCACTCTCTCCCACTGTGTCTCTGTGATGGCCGCAGGGTGGAAGTGTGATTATGTTATTAAAAGGAGAATAGCGGCGGCAGGATGAGGTGGGGGTGGAAAATTAGCTCCGAATGAAGGGAATGAGGCACAGTGGTTGTAGAGACAAAGGAGCAGCCGAACGGGACATGAAAATTACAAACGGGACATGAGCGAGTGTGAATGAAGCCTCTGCTATCTGTTTACTGAAGCCCTCATGACCAGCCAGGACAGGCAGAGGTCAGCATGAGGTAGAGGAGGAGGAGGCTGTGAGGAAGGGGTGCAGCGAGAGAGCGAGCCGTGAGATGGGGCGCTAATGTGAACCAGCTGTAGAAACCTGACACCTCCAGAGTGGGTTCGAAATGAGAGGTGGAGGAGTGAGAAAAGGAGGGAAAGAAGGGCTTCAGGAAACGGCATGGAGCAAAAGAAGGATGGAGGAAAGAGGAGAAAAAAAGACACTTGTGGAGCAAAACAAAGAATCCCATAGATGATTTTGGCCGCCGAAAACCTCTCTGCTAGTTGTTCTTGAAAGTAGAGCTTGCAGCTTTTATGAGTTACTGCCGTAGACTCGTTTGTCAGTGTTTTGGGTTATCTCTTCCTTTGTGAGACACCACTCCCTGACAATAATATGAATCATGCACAGCCTTGTCTGTTAGCCTCGGGCTGTATCACTCCAGCCTAAGGCAAATAATGAACTCTTTATCTGGCGCAGAAACCTGAAGGACGGGGTGCTATCACTTCCTGACGCCATGGTATTTGGTTCTGTCAACACTGGCTTGAGAGAAGTGATTGATTTTTAAAGAGTTTGCCAGGCATCTATGTTTTCTGCATATATTATTATTGAATTAGAAAGGCCCTCAAGGGCGGTGGTCGGACAAATCCAGACAGTGTGTTTCATGCATTATTTACCATAGAGTCATTTTTTTTTTATGTCAAAACGGCTTTACAACAAAGGGCAGGTGCGAAATTACCCTCCTCTCATCAAAGTACTTAAAAATGCCTCTCATATTCCCCATAGTAGACAGTAACAGTGGAAATGTGTGAAATGTTCCCAGTGAAACATAAACCTGACATTAGTGCGACGCGGGGCTCTTTGTGTGACAGTCTGCTAATGTGATGTATGTTACAGGGCACAGGGGCATGTCATTACTCTCAAGAGAAGGGGCGGAGGAGAGGTTGTCCAGCAGGAGGGCAGAAAAGAGCAGTCCTCATTCCCAGGACGGCCGTGTTGTTGTGATATCATGACCAAGCTGTGTTTGTTTTCCGAGTGGGGAGGGAGAGTATTTATGTCCCATGATGCTTGGACAGCTACAGTGACAAGGCAAAGTAAGGGCAGTCTTTGGAGGGATCACATTAAGACTGACACTTCTTGATCAACATTAGTCTGAGCTACTACATAAACATTATATACTAGTAAAGAGACATGAGTGACACCCACTTATTGCTTGCGCATAGATTAGATCAATCTGTGAAAAAGTCTGCATGGCATGATTCATTGCTCTCTCCAGCTTTCCCATGCACTCACAGCCTAATATCTTCAAGCTGTCTTTGGGTGGAGAGGCCCCTAGTAAATAAAATGCACCAGAAAGGATTTCAATCAATCCCTGTCTTCATTGCTGCATGATTTGAGTGTTAGAAACAGGATCATTGCACAGGTTGAGGAGTTGATATGAGAGATTAAGATTTGGGCTTTTATACGTGTCAAGAGTGTGTTACCTGAGCCCCTCCTGGGAGGCAGCTTTAGAGGCCTGTGTTGGAGGCAGCAGGTCGCTCTGTCGCAAAGAGTCCCTTGACAGTGTGTCTGCCACATGCACTGCACAATACAGCCCAGAGCACAACTGACAGATGATCAGAATAGCATACACAGGAAATCGCCTTTGTAAGACCATTTATACTGTTACAAAATGTCACAAATGTTTAGAGTGTATCTGTATATTATTTTATTGTTCTATATATGTAAATCTTTTTGGCTTTATATTATTATATTGTATTTATATTATTGAGAGTGTTTTTGTGTGACTTTATCTAAGTGTAAGTCACCTTGAACTGAGTTGTGAGACATAAGGAAGTTGAGAGTGAAAGTGGTAGAGAAAAAGGAATGGAAAGTGAGGACATAATTGTTTTTGTTCCATAGCAGAAAGTAGTAGATGTCGTATTGGGTAATAATGCCATTTCTCCTCCACTGCTCAATGCGCAGCTGATCCGAGAAGAAGACATAAAAAGAAACACAAACACACATCTGTCAAGTATCATAAAACACTTTTACTCCCTTGCTTTGCTTTTAGGCATTCGCATTTTTTAAAAACTTGAGAATGGAATATGTTTCTGGACAGTATATTAATATCTGCTGCAAGTAGTGCCACTGGGGCTTTCCGCTAGTTGTTTTTTTGTTTCTAGTGTCTTCAGTCAACAACTTCCAGATGACTCCACCTCATATCCTTCTGCTTTTGAACTTCTTCTTTGCCATCTGTGACCCCACTTTAACCCCCTCTTGTCAATCCCAGGTTCCCCATTTTCTCTTGCGCTCGGTTATGGGGCAACACCTCAGGGTTCACAGTAGCTTGTTCAGTGACCCAAGTGTAAGTGGTTTAGCTGTCGTCATTCTTTACACCTCTTCTGAGCCGGATAAATACGGACTGCAAAACACGTAGTGCATTGCTTGATGTTTGAAATACCATACTGGACATTCACAACTATAAGAGGAAACTGAACAGTATATAGTTCAATTTGATCTTTGATGTGTTTTTCTTGCATAGAAATGTTTACCTCAGCTGCCACTGCCCTCTGATGTGGCACTGCATTATGTGTGCTTGACTGAAACTCGCTTTTTGTTGTGTATATTTGTCTTTCTTTAAAATGCACACAAACGCTAATGACTTTTTGTTTAACTGGTCTTTCAACTTCTCCGCCTGTGTTCATGATCATGATGTGTGATGCTTTTATCTGTGTGTCCAGGTGTGCGCCCGGCTTCCTGGGTGAGTACTGCCATCATAAGGATCCCTGTCAACCTGGCTACTGCATGAATGGAGGGAACTGCTCTGTGACCATGTCTGGGGGTGTACCTGTCCCTGGAAACCCCACCTGCACCTGCCCACTCGGATACACAGGCCAACAATGCCAGATCCCCCAAAACTCTTCATGCTACCCCAAGAATCCATGCACCAACAATGGGGCCTGTGTCCTACTCTCTTTGGACAAGTACAAGTGTCAGTGTGCAAGAGGGTGGACAGGTGAGACGCTTTAAGTTCTTTTCACATATTACCCAAAGGACAACGTTGTCTTTTGCAGACTTAGTGTTCAGCTATTGATCAACACAAGACATTCAACAATTGTCTCTTCTAATGCTATTATTTTGTCTCCTTCATTCATTTTCAGGACCTAGGTGTGAATACGAGGACAGCTGTCTCTCTAGTCCCTGCGCTAATGGTGGCACGTGCACCTCTCCCTACGGTAGCTACAAATGTTCCTGCCCTTCTGGCTACACAGGTCCTCGTTGCCTTAATGACACAAATGAATGTGCTGCCACACCTTCTATTTGCCAAAATGAAGGCCAGTGTATCAACACTCCTGGCTCCTACAAGTAAGGATAATTCAAAATAAAAGACAAATATGCCATTATTTTCCCCAAAATATGGTGGATAAAATGATGTGTTAACTGAATAAAATCGTTGCAGGTGTATTTGTGCTTCCGGGTTTACTGGCCGACACTGCGAAAGCTCATACATCCCATGCTCACCTTCACCATGTCTTAATGGGGGCACCTGTCACCAGAGTTCTGAAACAAGCTACTCATGCCACTGTCTGCCAGGTAGGTGCTTTAAAAGCCCTTTTAAGCTTCAAAAAACACACGTACACATTGTTTTTAGCAGCTAATCTAGTGTGTCAAAGCTGGTATTTATCTAGAAAGGGATGGCATACATAACATTGACTTTAAAAACTGTTACAGTATGTTTGAGGTGCAAACATCTGATCAGGATGGAGGTGTTTTGTAGTACACACACTCACAGGATACTGTCGGTCTGTAACATTTAATGCAACTGTAGACACAGAGGGCACAGATAGTGTTTATACAGCACCAGGGCATGTCATAATCCTTACACACCTAGAGGATATTAGTCAATTCATGGCACCTCTTTCTCAGAAAATACATAACTAAATGTAAAATGTAAAATGTAAATATCCTGAACAGTACTGAACAGTCTTAATTGATCCCAAGCAGTTTTTTGTCATAAGTAGCAATATTAACATGTTAATTCATCCCTCTGTTGTTAGGGTTCAATGGGACTAACTGTGAAAACAACATTGATGACTGCCCAGGCCATCAGTGTGCTAATGGAGGAACCTGTATGGATGGAGTCAACACTTACAACTGTCAGTGTCCTCCAGAATGGACCGGTAAGACATTTCCTTTCATTGATTTTTTTAAGTTGATTTTTTTAAAGCTGATACAGTGCTTATGTTAAAAAAAACTTTATGTAAAAATCAGCTTTCATAGTTTTAATCTGAATATCTCCATCTTACCAATCCGTCTTAGACAACACCTTTTTTCTGCAGTCGATAAAACAATTGACGTTCTGTATTTTAATGAAAAAAATCAAATGCAGATCTGTATTTGACCAAATATTACTACAAATTAGGTGACATTACAAGTATGGATTAACTTTGCAGGTCAGCACTGTACTGAGGATGTGGATGAGTGTCGTCTGCAGCCTAACACTTGCCAGAATGGAGGAACTTGCAGCAACCTGATCGGCAGCTATGTGTGTGTGTGCGTCAATGGCTGGAGCGGGCCTGACTGCTCTGAAAACATTGACGACTGTGCTACAGCTGCCTGCAGCCCAGGCTCCACATGCATTGACCGTGTTGCTTCCTTTATCTGCCTCTGCCCTCATGGAAAGACTGGTAAGCCAGAAGCCACATTCAGACACAGGGCCTAAAAGTGACTACGTGGATGTGAGCACCATTTTATTAATCCATTTTCCTAATCAATCTGTTTCACCACTTAGGTCTGCTGTGCCATAGAGATGATGCTTGTATTAGCAACCCATGTAGAGAGGGCTCTCACTGTGACACCAACCCCATCAGTGGCATGTTCAACTGTAACTGTCCTTCAGGATATATAGGCAGCACCTGCAACATTGACAGAGATGAATGCAGCATTGGTAAGTCTCTAGCTCAGTGTTGGGCAAACTAAGGCCTGGGGGCCACATGTGGCCTGTTGAGCTGTGTAATGCGGCCCACCAAGCATATATTTGCCTTGAACTTTTGCTAAAGCTACCATCATATTCACATACATACAGAAAATATCCAAGTTTTGGAGTGGACAGAGATATTTTTTAACTGAAGTCCAGTGAGTAGCCTTATGTATTATTTGCCAAGAAACTGAACATAATATCAGCCATCACTTTTCCACTAAACATTATACTAACTAACTTTACAGGTTTTCTCATGTAATTTATATGAATTTTTAGTTCACTGGTCCGGCCCGTCTTCAGTTTTTAAAACCCAGTGTGGCCCTTGAGCCAAAAAGTTTTCCCACCCCTGCTCTAGCTTAAAGTGTACCAAATTTGGCTTTGCCATTCTTTGAACATTATCCTTTTTTCCCTCAGGTACTAATCCATGTGAGCATGGTGGCCAGTGTGTGAACACAGATGGCTCTTTCACCTGTAATTGTGTGCGGGGTTATGCGGGGCCTCGCTGTGAGCAAGATGTCAACGAATGTGCTTCAAACCCTTGCCAAAATGATGGCACTTGTCTGGACCGGATTGGAGATTATACCTGCATCTGCATGCCTGGTATATTTTCATGAAAATCTAAACAACATTATTAAGTATTGATCATTGTTGATTTTCCTGTAATGTACTGAAAATGTTGAGGCTTGTAAATAGCATGTGACACTACAGCGTAATGGATGAAACAGACCTTACCCATGTAGCACTCATTATCTTTTCACATATTTTTATCTAAATATTCTGTCACTTTTCTCTGTACACACAGGATTTGAAGGGACTCACTGTGAGATAGAAATGAACGAATGTCTTAGCTCCCCTTGTCTAAACCAGGGTAAATGTCTGGATCAAGTCAGTCGCTTTGTCTGCGAGTGCCCAGCAGGTTGGTAAAATTATGAGACGAAATGCATTTTTTTCAGTGTAACAATGTAAACATGAATTGGAAGATAATGTGTGGCTGTGTTTGCTGTTTCCAGGTTTTAGTGGTGAAATGTGTCAAATAGACATTGACGAGTGCTCCAGCACACCCTGTTTAAATGGTGCCAAATGTATTGACCGACCTAATGGATATGACTGTGAATGTGCAGAAGGTATGAGTAATTAAATGTGATAACCTGATTTAGTTACTGCTATACTTTATATGCCATACTATATACTATAGTTTATATCCCTTTTATGTCTTTTAAATGCTATAAAAAATTAAATAGATTAAGCCTGAAACATTTTTTTGTAGGCTTCACTGGTCTGCTTTGTGAGGAGAACATCAATGACTGTGTGCCAGAGCCATGCCATCATGGTTTGTGTAAGGACGGCATTGCCACCTTTTCCTGTGAGTGCCATCCTGGATACACTGGCTCGATCTGCAATATCCAGGTGCAGGAATGCCACAGCAATCCTTGTCAGAACCGAGGACGCTGCATTGACCTGGTCAACGCATACCAGTGTAACTGTCCACCTGGCACTACAGGTTGGTACTTGGAATAGAGAGAACATAATTATTTGTACCAAGACTTCTTAGTGTTAGTAAGTGCAGTAACACCTTTGTTGTTATACTTCCTTTGACACGTTGTTGTTGTAAATCCCTCAGCATTTTTTCTGAAGTGTGATGTAGTTCTTACTGATTCTTCTTGAGGCAGTCTAACAAAATCTTACTGTTGCTCATCAGTTAATGTGTTAAGGGCTACAAAGACACATTACTCTGTGGAAAGCTCAGCATGGTGTGCCAACTTAAGGCCTGGTACTTGAATCTGAGCCCTACTTAAAACTAGAACTTGACACATCTTTTTGAGGTCTTGTTTTCAAGTTTCGTGCTTCAACTTCTTCTTTTCTGAAGTTACTTGTTCCCTCTTGTTATTGTCCAGTTTGCTTCAATTCCTTTTCCTACTGATAAAAGTGTTTGCTTCTTGTCTTACAGCAGTCCACAAGTTTCAGTCACTGTTTTGTCGTTTTTTTTTTCTTTTTGTGCTCCACTTTTATGGAGTCTTGCTCCCCCTGTTGTTAAATCAGATCAAATTGAAATTTGCAAAAATGCAGTTTCCTAATCATACAAGAAAACCAACAGTGCAGAGTTAACTAAAATATACTAAGCTATGTTACTGTATTTAGGATTTTTTGCTTTTTTTTTCTTCAGGAAAGAATTGTGAAATAAATGAAGATGACTGTTCTAGCAATCCTTGTGAGTATGGAGAGTGCCGTGATGGCATCAATGAGTACACATGTGTGTGCACTCCAGGATACACAGGTATATTTTTCAATCTGAAATTTAATTTAATGAAATTTAATCACTGGTTTAAAAATATGTTTACAATATAACACGTTTTCTGTGTATTGTGTTGTGTTAGGTGTCCAGTGCAATGTGGAAATTGATGAGTGTAGCTCAAACCCATGCATGAGTGGGGGAACTTGTGTGGACAAAATAAATGGTTTCCACTGCCTGTGTCCACCAAGCACTCATGGCCCTTTTTGCCTTTCTGGAATGGACCACTGTGCTCATCAGCCATGTGTTCATGGAGAATGCATTGAACAGCAACATGGGTACGTGTTTTCGTAATAATACTCTCATATAATGATTTTATATAATTTGTATGAATGCTGTGAATACAAACAATAAATAATAGTCTATATCTTTGTTTTACAGACTGTTGGTGTGTCACTTGACTATATTTGTAAAGTTTAGCACAACAACTTTTGCCATCTTGAAAGTTAAACATATGCATGCCTTTCTTTGTATACAGGTACCACTGTGAGTGTGAGCCTGGTTGGGTAGGAGAGCACTGTAAATTAGAAAAAGATGAGTGCCAAAGTAACCCATGCCAGAATGGTGGTTCATGTGTTGACCGCCACAATGGATATACTTGTCAGTGCCGTGCTGGATACAGAGGTAAACATACTTATGTATGGACATTAAAGCATTACGTTTTTCTGTTGACCAGTGTGTAATGTCCACATTAGTCAAAGTTGAAGTAACATGATCAGATCATAATGAGGTCACTTCACTTATTATAACAGGTTTGAATTGTGAGAAGAATATAGATGAATGTGCTTCTGGGCCATGTCAGAACCAAGGCATCTGCATAGATGGAGTCAACAGTTACACCTGCCAGTGTAGTCCACCGTTTACAGGTTAGTGATCAAGTGGTTAGTGATTATTCCATTGACAATTTTCTCTAACTATTAAACTGTGTCATTAAAGGTAAACACTGTACAGAAGAGCTAGTTCCCTGTGCCTCTCATCCATGTGAGAAGGGAGGAGTATGTAGTCCAACTGCAGATTATACATCTTACACTTGTCGATGTCCGGCAGGATGGCAAGGTATGTGTGTGTTTGTTTTAAGTTAGAGACATTGTTAAAAGAAAGCATTTTTTATCTGTTGTATGTTGAGGTTAAAGTTAAAATTATATCTCAATGTAGTTAATATCTCAATATGCTAAATATATCTCAGTATTCTTTTTTCCTGTAATAGTATAAGAGTACTGAATACAATAAAACTAAACACAAACAAGCTCTACAATCATACATCTGAGGCAGTAATCCATGATGCACAGTAATTGTAGGAATGGAGGGAATGGACATGGACATTTACAGGTGTATTTAGTTTATGTTTATTGAGGGGGACAGTGAGAAAGTGTTGTAAACAGGTAAACACAAAATGGGCAGCTACAAATAACTAAGCATAAACTATGTAATAATGTTAACAATATTGTCTCATCCTATATTTTGTGTAAAAATATATGCCTATATCTTAATAAACTCCAAATCTAGCCCAGCCCTAATTGAGCTATATGTAAATTAATATTTGTTTTGTTAATGTTTGCATAGGTCAGCGCTGCAGTGAGGATGTTGATGAATGCAAAAAGAATCCCTGCAAAAATAATGGTCGCTGCATTAACAGTCACGGCAGCTACTCATGCAAATGTCAACCTGGGTACAGTGGACACAACTGCCAGACAGACATTGATGACTGCTCACCTAGTGAGTTTCTCTTTTGCCAGTGGCATAATGAGCGATTCTGCTGATATGTTTCCTTTCATCTGTTGAAATGCTTACTATTTAAACCTTGTCCCAACTCCTCTGCCCTTTGTAGACCCATGCCTGAACGGTGGATCTTGTGTGGATATTGTGGGAGGTTTCACATGCGACTGCCGTCCAGGTTTTAAAGGGGATCGCTGTGAGACTGAAGTAGATGAATGTGCCAGCCAACCCTGCCGAAATGGGGCCATTTGTCGAGATTATGTCAACAGCTTTGTGTGCGAGTGTCGTCCAGGGTTTGATGGAATTTTGTGTGAGAACAACATCCTTGAATGCACTGAAAGGTGAGCTCATCATTTAGCAACTGACCAGATGAAGTATTTCTCATATTTATGACCTCTTCTTTAAATTGAAACTTGTCTACCAGTTCTTTACATATGATGGTCCCGAAGTACAAGGTTATCATGTTATTTCGTGTTTTACTTTGTTTGGCAGTTCCTGCCTGAATAATGGCTCATGCATTGATGACATCAATACCTTTTCATGCCGATGCCGACCTGGGTTTTATGGTACTTTCTGTGAATATGAGCATAATGAATGTGACTCCCAGCCCTGTAAGAACGGAGGTACTTGTACTGATGGTCTGGGTACCTACCGCTGCACCTGCCCTGTGGGATATAATGGACCCAACTGTCAGGTAATGTGTGTGTGTAACTGCCTGCAATGTACAGACTTAAACAAGTATTATTAAAGTAAATTCCATTCAAATTCTGTTCAGAAAACTTCCTCCGAGAGGTAACTCTCATATCTTCTAACATATAAAGGTTTTAGTGGAACTTCCAATAGCTCTTTATATGGACAACATATCCTCTCTTTAACTTTAACAATATATAGTGTGTACCTTAAAGTTTTAGGTAACAAAGCAAATAAAGGGTTGCTATCTAACACTGCTGAAAGTAAAATTGACAAATTACACACATCAATTTTATAGTAATTGCTCCTTTCCTTTTTTGTATGCAGAACCTTGTAAATCTGTGCAGCCAGGTGCGCTGTTACAACAGTGGATCTTGCTCTCAGACAACCACCTCCTGGACCTGTCATTGTACAATGGGATGGACTGGACTTTACTGCGATGTCCCTAACATGTCCTGTCAAGATTTTGCTGCCAGAAATGGTAAAAGATGTTCAATTATTAATATAAATATACACCAATTTCGACCCAGTTTTGTTGCAGCCTTGTGTGTGTATATATGAACTTACTTTATTATATTATAGGTCTGGAAGTGGAGAATGTATGCAAGAATGCTGGGCGGTGCATAAATGTAGGAAATTCCCATCAGTGTCAGTGCCAACCTGGATACACTGGCAGTTACTGTGCAGAGATGGTTGATGAGTGCAAGTCAAACCCTTGTCGCAATGGAGCTACGTGCGTGGACTATCAGGGCACATACGAGTGTAAAGTATGTATATGTCTTATCATCTTTCACTTCTTAAGCTTTTACAACAACTAATTTGCTTATTTGTTGTTTTTATTGCATTATATTAGTGTAAACCAGGCTTCCAGGGTGTCAACTGTGAGTATGATGTAGATGAATGTCACTCTAAACCCTGTCTCAATGGTGGGACCTGCATCAATCTCATAAACCACTTCATCTGTGCGTGTCCACCAGGAACACATGGTAATTCGAGTGTTTTGTTTATTAAACACCTCATAAAAGCTATCTCGAATTGAGAGGTTAAAAATTGAAAATACTGTCTAACATCTCTCTGCCTGTGACCTGTAGGACTACAGTGTGAAGTGAACGTGGATGACTGTGCTCCCAAACCTGGCTCCTCAGAGCCTCGCTGCCTAAACGGGGGTCAGTGTGTAGATGGTGTAGGGCGATACACATGCACCTGCCCTCCAGGGTTTGTTGGAGAACACTGTGAAGGAGATCTCAACGAATGTCTGTCTGAGCCCTGTCATGCGCCCGGCAGCCTGGACTGTGTGCAGCTAGACAATGATTATCAGTGCCGCTGTCGCCTTGGTTACACAGGTATGTTTAATTCAGTATACCTGGTAGTTGTTTTCACAAATATAAACTGATTTTACAGTAACAGCGATTTTGTTTACATTTAATTTCAGGACGACATTGTGAATCCATGGTGGACCTGTGTTTGTCTAAGCCATGCCATAACGGTGGCTTCTGCTCCATGAACATGAGTTCAGTACATGGGTATACCTGCTCCTGCGCTCCTGTAAGTCTATTATGATCTCTGTGTCACTTCTCCCAAAATAATATTTCTGTTTTTAAGAGGAATTTAATAGGATATCCTTTAGTTAAGCTTTCTGATTTTCTCATCTTTAAGAAATGTCACTAATATCTCTAATGTCTCTCTTTACACTAAACACTTTCAAACTATTTTTCTATTCTTACAATTGCTTCAGAGGCACATACCAGGTATGGTATACAAACAAGTGATAGTTGTAGGAGAATATAGTGGTAGTTAATGCAATTTTTGTTATGTCCCACATTAAAAACATCTTTGTCTTTATAGGGCTTCACAGGATTTAACTGTGGTGAATTAGAAGGGTACAGTTGTGCCAAGCTCCGATGCCTGAATGGTGGGCACTGTGTGGAGCAAGCAGCAGGCCACCTGTACTGCCAGTGCCAGGCAGGCTTCAGTGGACCACATTGTGAGAATGTGCTCAGGTGTCCTTGGCCTTGCCAAAATGGAGGAACATGCATCACAGACCCATCCAACCCATTTCAATACAACTGCCACTGTCCCCTGCACTTCTCTGGACGATACTGTGAGAACAAAGTGTCACCAAACAAACCACGTATGACAGTGTGTCCTTATCTGCAGTGTGAGAAACAGTCAGGTGATAAAGTATGTGATGATCAGTGCAACAACTATGAGTGCCAGTGGGATGGAGGAGACTGTTCCCTCAACTGGAAACAGCCCTGGATTAACTGTACTGCCAGTGTTCCCTGCTGGGACCTCTTCAAGAATGGACACTGTGAAAAGGAGTGTGACAATCCTGGGTGTCTCTTTGACAGTTTTGAATGTTCAGAGATCCCACAGACAACATGCAAGTAAGTAACATACTTGTCACCTAATTTAACTATTGTAAATGTTAACTTATTCACTAATATCTTATTACATTGTTTATTTTCAGATATGACAAGTACTGTGCAGATCACTATGGTAATGGAATTTGTGACCAAAGTTGCTACACGGAGGCCTGTGGCTGGGATGGCCTGGACTGTTCGAGTGATACTATACCAAAATTGCTGGATGGCGTATTAATTATTGTAGTGCGACTGCAGCCAGAGGAGCTGCTTGGAGACTTGAGGGGTTTCTTGCGTTCTCTTGGAGCATTGCTGCGCACTAACGTGAATGTGAAGTTGGATGAAAATAAAAGGCCTATGGTTTACCCTTACTATAGGCCAGAGGAGGAGATAGGTCGGCACATTCAGAGGAGCAGAAGCAGGCGTGAGCTTGAGAGAGAGGTTATTGGGTAATATGACCATATACCTTACATTTCATTTTTGTTTTATTCATCCCTACTATGGCCAAACATTCACTGTGTGTTTTTCATTTTTGCCTATAGATCACAGGTGTATCTGGAAATAGATAATCGTGAATGTTCCCAGAGGTCATCTACCTGTTTCTTAAATATAAATGAGGCTGCATCCTTCATTGCAGCAGCTCACATCAAGGCTGAGCTGCCTTATCCTCTAGTTTCTGTAGGCAGTAAGTAACCTTTTGCGTCATCAGCTGATGGCATGTATTTTGAAAAATAATTTTTATTATTAGAGATGTATTATTATTGTTTTTGTTAACATTGTAAAAAAAAATCTGCTGGACTCATATAATACAAAAGTTGCCTTTCTCTGTGACTCCTAGGTGACCCCACTGTTGTACCTAAACAAGAATACCTGATTTATGTGATCGGAGTAGCAGTGGTTATCATTCTACTCATCCTTGTGCTGGGGATGCTAGCAGCCAAAAGGAAACACAAACAGGGCATCTTGTGGTTGCCTGATGGCTTCTTAGCTAATAAAAATGACAAGAGAAGAGAACCTGTTGGTCAGGATGACTTTGATCTGAAGTAAGTGAATATAAACATCTCATACAGTATATACTGTTACAAATGTGCATAAACACAGAAACTAACAATACTGTTATTTGCAACATAATGTTCTTTTAGAAATTTTAAGACGCAGGATGGAAGTGTGATGGATGGAGGCCAGAGTCAAAGATGGATGGAAGATGAAACAGCATCAAAGAAACCAAGAGTAAGTCACTTGAAGGAAAAAATTCTTGGGATTCATGATCTTATTTTTAAATAAAACTTTCTTTTTGTACAGACTGAGGACAAACCATTGCTGCCCATTGCCATGGACGGAGGTGTGGACCAAAGACAATGGACCCTTCAGCATCGCAAGGCTGCTGATATCACTCTCACCCCCCCTCAAGCCGACATGGATACAGACTGTCTTGATGTTAATGTCAAAGGCCCAGGTGAGTGAAAAACAGATGATAATAATAACAAAGAATGGAGCAGTGTTTGTAACACAGTTCTAACAAGGAGTGTGTGACCTTTCAGATGGTTTCACCCCATTGATGTTGGCATCTTTGCGTAATGGTGGAGGCCCTGACTGCAGCTTGCATGGAGATGAAGAGGATGAAAGTGGAGGAGAAGAACCAGGACCAAGTGTCATTTCAGACCTGATAGCTCAAGGTGCCTCTCTAATGGCTCAGACTGACCGTACAGGGGAGACTGCACTGCACCTGGCTGCCCGCTACGCAAGAGCTGATGCTGCAAAAAGGCTGCTAGACGCTGGAGCTGACCCCAATGCTCATGACAACATGGGTCGAACTCCATTGCATGCTGCAGTGGCAGCTGATGCTCAAGGAGTCTTCCAGGTGGGTCCACAATGAGCAATAGATAATGTTAGATAACAATCTACACCATTTTATCCTCACCACTATTCATTTCATTGTAATAATGTAATGTAATAATCTTCATCAGATCCTTATCCGTAATCGTGCAACGGAGCTTGATGCACGGATGAATGATGGCACTACTCCCCTGATCTTGGCAGCCAGACTTGCTGTTGAGGGCATGGTAGAGGAGTTGATCCACTGCCACGCTGACATCAATGCTGTAGATGACCACGGTTAGATATGCACTTGTCTTTCATTTTCTGTCTGGATATATATTGTACACATATTAACATGTGGCTAACAAGTTTTAGTGTTTTTCTTTATTTTTTCATTTTAGGAAAGTCTGCTCTTCACTGGGCAGCTGCAGTGAACAATGTGGAAGCCACACTTGTACTTTTGAAAAATGGAGCCAATCGTGACATGCAAGATAACAAGGTTTACTCATCTGTTTGCTTTTAAATGTTTTTATTCCTTGATTTTTGGTAATTCTATATGTATTTTGTGAAAAATGTATTATCATACCTGTGTGTCTTCTTCAGGAGGAGACACCCTTGTTTCTTGCAGCCAGAGAAGGCAGTTTTGAAGCTGCTCAGGTCCTGCTGGATCACTACTCCAACCGGGATATTACTGACCACCTGGATCGGTTGCCTCGTGATACCGCTCAGGAGCGGATGCATCATGACATTGTCCGCCTTCTGGACCAATACAACTTGGTTCACAGTCCTCATAATGGGCAACCACACATGGGAGCTGGAGGAAACTCTCTTGTTTGTGGGGCAAACGGAGCAGGCTTCATCGGCATGCGTCCTGGGCCACAGGGAAAGAAGAGCAGAAGGGGCGGTGGTGGGACGAAGGTGGTAGGTGGCGGGCCTAAGGAGCTTAAGGACATGAAGGCCAAGCGCAGAAAGAAGCCCACTGGAGGAGAGGGGCCAGTGGCTGGTGGAGTGCCAGCAGGAAATGGGGCAAGTTCAGCAGGAGGCCAAGCAAACGGCATCAAGGCAGCAGGACTTCCAGAGAGCTCAATCACTATGTCCCCTGTGGACTCCCTGGAGTCCCCTCACTCATACACAGGGGAAGTGTCCGGTACAGTATCCACTACAGCAAACTCCCCTCCTCTTCTCAGCAGCCCCACCAGCAGACCCCTGCTTCCTCCTGTCAGTCACATGTTGGGGCAGCAGCAGGGCTGGGTTGGTTTGTCCAAACATGGCTACAGCAGCCCCATGTTTGGCCTGGTTCCACACCAGATGGGCGGGTCCCACCCTGGCATGGGCCAACACCACAGCCAGGGAGCGATGTCTATACCTATGAATGTGACCATGAGCCGAGAGCAGCTGCCTCCCATCGTCACCTTCCAGATGATGGCTCCTGGAGGAGGCCAGCCCATCCTAAAACAGCCCCAGCCAGGACAGGTCCAGGTCACGCAGTCCCAGGGTCAGACCCCACAGCAGGGTGCTACCCACCTCCACTGCTCCCAGATGTACCAGATGCCTGAGCAGATGAGTATGACACATGGGCTGTCCCACACGCTCCAGCACCCCCACACTGTCAACCACGGGGGCCATGGCATTGATGGCCAGTCCCGCGCACTGCCCTCATATCCAACCATGCAGAGTCCTGTGGATAAGTACCCCACACCACCTTCCCAGCACAGTTACACCCCCGCTGGTTCGGAAGGCACCACCCCTGGCCATTCTGCCCACCCTCCCAGCGAGCACCCATATCTTACCCCTTCCCCAGAGTCCCCGGACCCGTGGTCATCCTCTTCCCCACACTCAAACTCAGACTGGTCTGACGTGACCACCAGCCCCACACCTCTGGGCAATGCCCACCATGCACTAGCACCGTCACATCGTACACACATTCCAGAGCAGGCGCAGCACCAGCCACAGTCACAGCAAATGCAGCAAACGTCACAACAGCCTCCACTCGGAAACATGCAAGTGTTTGCATAGACTTGCAACAGACAAAGCAGCTGGACTTTAAGGTTCTGTGTAGTTTAACTACTTTAGTGACTCATAAATTGTTGTATTTCTTCACAGATTTAATCTTTGTTTAAGTCATGATTGTTTCTTTCTTTTTTGTCTTTCTTAATGCACTTAAGAAAACTGTTTATAGTTTCTAAAAGTATTATCTAAAATCAAGTTCTCAACTCCAGAAAGCCCAGTCTTATGTCTTTTGTCACTATCATATTTTCCATGCAGTTAGCCAGGCTTTCGCCCCATACATTTTCTTCATTAGCCTCTGGCTATTTAATGCAGACTGGTTACTGTGGGATCATCTAGAAGCCATTGACTTATATAGAAATACTGAAACACCTTTAGTTGATTTGGACACTCAAGCAGAGGATTATTGTAGAGCAAGTTTTATTCTGCTCAACATATAGGTTTTATTATGTCAAATTTGTCAATACTAACTAGTTGTTGAAACCATTGAATCTGATGCTTTGTTATGATGGGTCAAATATTTTTATGCTTTTATTCTTAAAGCAAAACCTAACTTGTTGCTGACTTACTGTTTGTATTATTATTCATACTTTGTCACTGCCTTTTATTACTATGGGATAATTTTTGAAAGGACATCATCCACCCTGAATGATGCTTTGTGAGTCATTGTTTTCCAAACATGTTTGTATGTCTTAATTTTAAGCTAATAGCTTCTTCATACAGCTGATACCTATTGATTTATGTATGCACAGGATGCATTAGATGAAGTTTTACTTCTTTCAGTTGTGTCCAAGCACAATGTATTTGTTGTGTTCTAAAATAATTTCCTGTTACAGAAATGCAAAATATCAATGGATAGAGTCACATAATGCCACTCTACAATATATGAATTGAAAAGCTGGACTAACTCCATACAAATACATGAATTATTGTCTCATTATTGTTGTGTCTGATTCAGTGTTGTAAAATGTACAAAGACTTACAGCAAATTCTGCTTATTTTTACAGAGTTTAGCAATATGTTCAACTTTGATAATGTCATTTGTTCTGTTTTTATATGAAAACTGTTCGCACTTCTTAAATGATTTTTGAATGTTACAGAGGTGCTAGTTTTCCTCTAAAATGTGTCTTTTTATATATTGTCTTCCAAAGTCATATAACCAGCTTGGCCTTTTGCTTTCATACAATCAGTATCTGTGTGCACCTTTTAATTCATTAACAAAGTCAGTAGGGAGTAAGGTTTAAAGTATTTTTGGTCTTAGCTTTTTGTTACTGTTCTATTGACAGACAATCATCCTTCTACTTAATTTATCCAAAAAAGAAACGTCAATGTACGTATGACCAAATAGATTCTGGAAAAAAACATTAACATTCATCCATCATCCATGACTCCTCTGGACAGATACATTTTGATGTTTTGCAATACAATATATAAATAAACAAAATTGTTAATGTTTCATTGTTATGGTAATTGGAATTCCTCTTCTCTCTGTATCACAAACATGTATTTAGGTGTCAGACAACAAATGAAATATTAGTTACTGTGCATAAGCAAGAAAATGTGTGTTTTTGTTTTGTATATAAAATGTTTTTTTTAATGTTCATTGTACTTTCTTTGTTAACAAAATAGTCAATATTATACATGTTATATGAAGTAGTTGTCACCATATTTGTATAAGTTAGAACCAAAACACATAAAGATGTTTGTTGAAAATATATGATCAACCAAATGTGCTTACTGAAATAAAGTTCAGTAATCAATATGTATCATGTTTGTATGTGTTTCTTACCTAGTGCTGATAGCAATAACTAAATGTAAAGTTGAGGATGTATACATTTTTCATCATTTAGTTAGCGTTTAACATTGCATTTAGCTGCTCAAATCTGATATGCATATGAGCACAATGGTGATACCAAATTACATTTAGTACCCAAACCAGAGCAAAAGCAAATTTAAACCTCTTGTGCTGACTCTATAGGGACTACAGTCATCTACTCTCCTACTCTACTCCTGATAACATAGAGGAGTATCTGGTGAGCAGGGTGCACTGTGACTATAAGGGTTATTTCTGAGCTTGTCTGCTCTCAAAATGATCTTTAGCCTCAATCATTTTCAGATGCATGCAAAGATGTGAAGATTTTGTGGCTTTAAACAGTGCTTTAATCAATGCATTTTTAAAGCTAAGATATTATTAGGATTTAGTAAGAAAATATATATTTATTATCGCATGGAAATTTGGACACATGGGCAAAGTGGTTAGTACCCACAGTAGCCACAGGACGGGACTTTTAGGCAAATTGACGTAGACAATGCATGTCTTTTATTGTCTAGTGATTGTCTACGGTACACACTGGGGAGGATGGGTGTGTTTAACAACCTTCATGGATATCCTACGTCCTGCCTATCCGACCTATACTGCCTTGAAATTGACTGGAGTGAAAGGATACAAACCAATGCAGTTAGTCTTCAGCGCAGCAGGTGGCGCTGAGGCGTTCAGGAGGCTTTCATAAGAAACGAGGAAGAACTCTGTACGCGGAAGTCATTCGAGATTTTTAAATGCTGAAGATTTCTCAACCGATGCTGGATTTGTGTGAATGATTCGGGCGTTTCGGTGACAGCTGGTCACACGGTGATGCCAGTTTTCTTGTGGCTGTCTGTGAGGAGACTCTGGTTGGATGATGTGGGCTTTGAGTGGACAGTATATTTGTAGTGAGGTTCAATGGACGCCAGGACTTGAAGTGCTGCTGTTTTGACAGCTGTTTGAGGCTCCACTACCTATGTCTGTGTGTAATCTGAGGACAACAGATACCAAATAGTTTCAGTCTTAATGGTTGATGTATAGACATCATATGAACGCGTCTGAAGTTGCTTCCTAACGTAATTCAAGCAAATAAGAAAGGTAAGTCTCAGTTTTAATCATTCTCCTTTTGCCACAAAGAGCATTTCTTGTTTTATATCCTTCTCTTAACGGTGTACATTAGATATGTGTGTAAAGTATTGCATATTAATAATGTAAATGTAAATGTTCCGTCCTCGGGGCAGTGGTCATGGCTTCCCGGCTGAAGTACCTGTCTCTGGGAGTGCTGGTGTTCCAGACCACATCCCTGGTGCTCACCATGCGCTACTCCCGCACCCTGCAGTCCGAGGGCCCGCGGTACCTGGCCTCCTCTGCCGTGGTGGTGGCAGAGCTCCTGAAAATCCTCACCTGCGTCCTGCTCGTCTTCAAGGAGCACAGTGAGTGACCAAGCAACATCCTTCAACATTTATTTTTATTATAACGTTTTATTTTATTACATGAATAATAAAACACGTTTTGTTTGCTTCAAAATGGCCCCATTAAAAAAATTTTTTTCTTTTCTTGGCAATATTCCAGTACTATCTCTCTCTACCAGACAAACAAGATGTTTTAAAGATTAAGACCACACCACAAACCCAAAGCAGTTGGCAGCCACTGTGCAGCTGGTTATGTGGTAGAATGAGAGTGCTGCTAAATTACCCCCCTTCACCAACATCCCCGTCAGTGGGTGTGGGAATTGAACCCATGACCTTTGATCCACATATTTTTATGTTATTGTTATTGTTAAAAATTTCAACAATTTTAACCGACATTTTGGTTTTAAACAGAATGACTTTTGTCTAAACCCTGTTTTCCTCAGATTACAGCATGCGTGCCCTGAACAGTATCCTACGGCAGGAAATTGCTCACAAACCAATAGAAACACTGAAGCTGGCGATCCCCTCTGGGATTTACACTCTGCAGAACAACCTGCTGTATGTTGCCCTGTCCAACCTGGATGCAGCCACCTACCAGGTACGGCCATAAAAGAAGAGATGCTATAAAAGATCATTCATGTTCTTCTCAGTGTGTTGGTAATCAGCACAGAATTTCATCTGAAATTTGCTGAAATGCACCTTTTTGTGTCATCAGGTGACGTACCAGCTGAAGATCCTGACCACAGCGCTCTTCTCTGTGTCCATGCTGGGCCGCAGGCTGGGCGTCTACCAGTGGCTCTCACTGCTGATTCTCATGGCTGGAGTGGCCCTTGTGCAGGTACAATCGAGTTAAATGTGCAATAGGCAGAATTTGAGTCTTATACTGTACATGTTCTAAAGAAGGATACCTGTATCTGTTCCTAAAGAGGTCCCCATAACGAAAACTTTGTATGAATGTGAATATAATCCCTGCTCAAACTACAATATAGAAAGGTTATTTGTGATGTTGCATTGATTTCATACTGTGACACGAAATGGCTTGTTAATGTTGTAACGCATTTGAATGATAACTAAACAAACTGGTTCTGGAAGATGTAGAGCCTCTCTGTTGACTGGGGTGTGTTATCTTTTGTTTTGTTTTTTTTAATGTCTGCGGTCTATAAGGTTTTTACCTTTGAATTGTTCAAGTATGTTAACTATCTCTCATTAAAACACAGAGAAATAAAGTACATTTTTAATCCAGGTTAAATAAATAACACTAAATAACACTACAAAGTCTGTCTGTAGTGTTGTAGCAAATAGGATCCTCAGCTGTACTGAGCAGCTGTACAGAAGAGCAGGGTCGGAAAATGAGAAGCAAATTTTGAAGGTCAGATTTAGGTGTAGGGTAAGGTCCTTACTTACTTGAAGGTGTAGCACTAACGGCTTCCAATGGAGATTGTAGAGTTTTACTCCAATGACAACAAATTGTACATATTTAGTCATTTTTATCACACAAATCTTGAAACTTCCATAACCAGAAATGATGTTATTTAAGGTTGAAATCAATGTTTGTGACAACACGCCAACTTTAACTGGAGATTAAGACCTCATTATTTATTAAAACGTGTGTACCAACATGAGCTAAGATAAAATGCCTCTTGTGTACAGTGGCCCTCTGAGTCTGCCTCAGCTCCAGAGAAGGAGGCTCTGTCGGCTGGCTCCCAGTTTGTTGGTGTAACAGCGGTCCTGGTTGCGTGCTGCTCCAGTGGTTTTGCTGGAGTTTACTTTGAGAAGATCCTGAAGGAGAGCAAGCAGAGCGTTTGGGTCCGTAACATCCAACTAGGTGTGTAGCAATCACTCATGCTGGATCAGTGTGCTCTGTAATACAAAATGTGTCTGGTATGTGTTCTGAGGTCATTTAAGCTTTAACTCAGGTAAATTTAGCTGTTTTTATCTTGGTATGGTACAAATATGGAAAAAACTTGCTAGGTGGCAGAGATTATAGAATAGCTGAAATAGTTTTAAAAAGTTTTTTGAAACTTTTTGTCTGGTTCTAGGAACAAAATGCCTCAAAACATGGCTCTTCCTCTCATATTATAGAGCAGCACATCTTTACAGCACTCCAAGTCATGTGACATTCTTTTGGTGAAGTCAGTGCTATGTAATTTCCCAAAGGCGTCATGGTGAAGGCTTACATTTGTGCTATCACTTTATATGCATCTTTTTTTGTTTGACTTTTTTGTTTAAAAATGTTTTATTCTCTTTCCAGTGGAATGAGAAAACCTATGAATGTAAGACCAAAAATGAGCAGGTCTCTAACATGCAACAGCATATGAGACAAACAAATTTAGTTTACCACAGCCTTAAAGACTAAGAATATATAATCAGTTCTTGACCAGAGTTTGTGTTTCAAAAGGAGATAAAGCCAGCACTGCATTTCTAAAGAGCATCTCTTGCGTACAGTTTTGTACTTCCCTGTATAGAGAACCAGCTGGGTGTTCTAGCTCCACTATGCTTCTGCTATGATGAATGTTCCTGTCTAGTTTATTTTTACCCTAGAACGTGCGAGGCGTGTGTTAGGTCTCCAGTGACTCCTGGTGTCAGCTTGGAGCTATTTTTCACCTTGCAATAAATGCTGAAGTTTTATAAACGCAGATACATGTGCAATAAGCTTCCAAAGGACTTGTTTTAAAAGTCTTTGGCTTGTGTTCAGGAATGTTTGGGCTTGTATTCGGCCTTTTTGGAATGCTGGCCTACGACGGAGAGAGGGTCCGAGAGTCTGGGATGTTCCAGGGATACAACACACTCACCTGGACTGTTGTGGCGCTGCAGGTAACCCTCACACCAAAAAAAACCAAACAGTCAAAGCAGTGTCAGGCCTGTGAACTAACAGATGATTTATGTCAGTGAAAGGACTCCCTGTTGGCCCTCGCAGGTCATGCCTTTGTCCATCTGTGTCTGTGTGTTTGTTTTCCCAGGCGTTGGGGGGTCTGGTCATAGCAGCAGTTATAAAGTACGCAGACAACATCCTCAAAGGCTTTGCTACATCGCTCTCCATCATCTTGTCGACTCTTATATCCTACTTCTGGCTGCAGGACTTCGAACCTACAGGGTAGAGAAATACACACACATACTCACCTTAAACACTGTGAAGTATGAGGCACTGATTATGGGCCTGCTGAAAAAGACCTGCCCCAACTGTAACAAATGTGTTAATAAGAGCATTACAGCACAACTTAAGTGTTCAAGGGATGGAAACTACATTACCCCTGTGACTAAAAGACCTCATCATCTAAACTAAAAAATGACAGTAAACTATAAATTTCAGCTGCAGAGTTTCTTTTCTGTTTCTTATTAAATCTTGATCTGTCCATCTAATGATATAATGTTTACTGCTGTCCACAGTGTGTTTTTCCTGGGAGCTGTTTTAGTCATCGTAGCCACTTTTCTATACGGCTATGAAGGCAAACCATCCCCCAACCCCAGCAGGGCTTAGGACCCTCAAGACGGACTATACAACAGCAGCACGGGTCATGTTGAAGTGTCAACAGAAGTATGACAAAAGGAGGACAGTCTACAGAGAAAGAAGGTGAAAGGTCTTTAGCATATGCAGTCATTAAATGAGGGGTAACAGAGCAAGGAGCACAGAATACACAGGGGTACTTTGAGGAAGTACAAACCTGCGAAGAGTTTTATATACCAAAAGTGCCTCAGCTGGGTCGACAACCAGTGAAAACAGAACCTGGAAAAACAGGACTGAATGTGTTATTACATTGATGTTATCTTGGTGGCCACAGTTCCAGACAAGCAAGACTGATTATTGTGGAAAACCAGTTTGACTGCCACATCAGCCAATACAATAAAGAATAAAAGAGCCAGTAAGGCAGAAGTCCCGTCATCACTACCATGTATTTGGATCATCTTTTACTCTAAAATTAAAAGCTTTTCTAAGTGCAGTGTTCAGAACTTTACTATGGCCTTTACCCTAAAGTTGTTTCACATTGTCCATTTCAGCAGTGCTTCACATGATTAATTACAGCATTGGGATTCCAGTAAAACAAAAAAAAAACAAAACAAACTTTTTTCCCAGTCAGTCAATCAGTAGCCCCACAGATACTATTTGATTGGTCAGAACTAGTTTTGGTTTCTAAATTAAGGCTATTGTGTTGCATTTGTCTTATTTTTAGACGCAGTTTTTGTTGCCAGGCAACATATCGTCACCATGACATCTTGATCATGTATGCACCACAGTGTGCTGCACTTACAGACCTGTTTTACTGTTAATGAACACTATGCCTCAGAAATAAATAAATATCACAGTTCAGTTCTGTATTGGTTGTAATGGGGAAATAGAAGATTATATTTGAACATTATTGATTATATTGTAAAAAACTGAAACATATAAAATACGACGCGCTATAAATTGTGTTTTTAACTACTGTATCGTTACTTTCCAAAACCACTGGTGATCAGAATTTATCTCCTTATGTCCTGTGCTTGGCTCATTTTTTTAATTTTTTTTTTTTTTTTGTCTGAACAGAAGAAAATCACAAATGTGTCTCTGAAGTGACTGAATTGTAAATACTGGTTATGAGGTGTTTTGTGCGGCATTATTTAAATATAACCCCCAGGCTGTATGTTATTTTTTTCTTCTGAAAGGTGGGATAATGCGGGTAAAATGAATAACTTTATTTTAATTACAGTTGTGATCCTTTTATAAAAGAAATGTGTTTGAAACTATAGTGACGACTTCTGTTTCTTTTTGTGGATCATGTGACTCGCACTGTTTAACATGGAATCCTAGAGCTGGGACCTAACATGAATAAATTGACACTAGGTTATTTTTAATCTTTTATTTTTTCATCAGTTAAAAACACTGCATGCAAAAGCCACACAGTCTGAGCGAAAAGACTAACATGGCAGAAATTCTTGTCCTTCATATTTACCGTTCGTTTTGATCTGATCTGTGGGTTGAACTCCGGACAGAATTACAAGTAACGAGTCAAGTATCCTCACGATTGCTGTGCACTGCTTCCCCCTCAAATCTTCAGGCACATCTGTTACTGTAAAAGACACTTGAGGCACACTGTGTCACCCCATAGTCAAGTATAAATATACTCATTCAAACATTTGGATTGACGCAAAACATGTAAAAACATTTGATTCGTTTCCAGTAAAATCACAGACAAACACACATCACCTTCAGAGACAATCAAAGTGCTGCTCTACATGCTGCCTTGATTGTCAGCGTGGGTTCTCACATGCTGCTCTTGTGTCATAGCTACAATAGTTCCTGAAATACATATGTTCTAGCCTCCGTACTGTGTGCTTTTTGCAGGGCTTGCCGTACACAGGAGGATATTTCTTAAGATAATTCTTCTGCTGATTATGGCTGCAATGTTGATGCGGTGTACATGTGAAGGCTTGTTTGGTAATGAGCAGCATGGCTAAGATAACGTAATAACACCCTCCATTACTCTTGATTTGTGTCTCATTGAGGTTAGCTCAGCACTTTGGCATCACTTCTTTAATGAGGCCTTACTAGGTTTAACTCCGCATGAAAGCAATTAGCAACACTGATTTTTCTAATCCACTCAACATTAATCCAAAAAATCACAGAAAATCGTGACAAGTCAAGTCAGATTTGGACAAATACTGGACGGCCCTTCAAAGGGTCATTCAGAACATGAACACTTTTGAATTCATATTATGACATTTTGAATATTTATGCCTCCACTCCGTTTGCTTGTGGTGCTCCAATTAAAAATATAACAGTGGAGCTAAAGTTGTGAAAATCTAATAGGTTTGTTGATGAGTCACAAACAGACTTGCTTCAGAAATGCTTCATATTAGCTGCATATGGACAAACTGAATTTCCTGCGATATGTCAAAACTATGAAGGTAAATAGTCTTCATGCTTTGAGATTACCTGACAACCTAGCACAAATGAGGCTTCCGGTGTGAGTTTGTGTGTGAGGCAGAATGGTGTGACAAAGCAGCAAACCTGTCCACGACCCTGGGCTTTCATCAGAAACATTACAGCCACAGAAAGCATCGCTCATTCAGTATATCGTATCTCTTCAATAAATCCGTTGTAGTGTAGTCTTTTTGCAAAAACAGTAACACTTTCCCTTGTTCACACTGACGAAGCAGTGTATAGTACAGTCGTCATTAAGGCTGAAGAACACTCGTAATAACAACAGGCTCTGATTTAGACTCGATCACTCCTTTCTTTGTAGCTACAGTACATAATTGCCCGGTGATAATAGTACCCCAGTGGTGCTGGCTGAGCAGGACCAGAACCAGACCAATATACTTGTTGTATCGTCAAAGGCAGCAGTGGGGATTTTTTAAGGCAGTCAAGATTTTACAAACCCAAGGCTGCGACTGTGTATTAATGCCATCAAATGACCTCATTCGTTAAATTAATCTTCATGTCTTTGTTGCTGTTTGTCCAAATAGTTTCTTTTCTTAAGCCATGATTATCCATCACAACGGCCAGTCGATTTTATTTTGGTGGGATAACAACTAACGGAGGGCCTCTCCTTGGCCTCCACATCAGAACCTGGGCATCGTTAGCGTTGGGCCTCCCCATGGCGTTTGGTGGGATCGCCTCCATCCGGGTGAGCACCCGTGGCTGGTCCTGATGTACCCGGCCCACCAGCCTGGCCCTGGAACCCAGGGGCAGACACGGATCCACCACAATATCAACCCTCATCCTCCACTTAATGGTGTGGAGCAGGATCTTTTCCTTTGTTGTGGTATTGAGCGCCACCAGCCAAGTGGTGAAGCTCTGGTCTCTTTTGATGTTAGTCAGTAAAGGAGTGTTGGATTCACTGACTGGCACGGCCCAGGTCACACTTGGGTAGAAATTGTCATTCATGCTAACTATAAAGCGGGATGGCTTGGAGGTAGGGCCCACTATGGTGACAGTCTCTGTTGTGTTTCCATACCAGGGGTAGCTCACGCCGTCAGAGTCACTGATGGCCCTCACCAGGCCGTCTCGCAGGTGGGGCAGCTCCCAACTAGACCTAGATGGAAACAGCATGAGACAGACATAGAATAAACTTAGTCAAATGAATAATGTGTCATTATTTCAATGAGAAGAACACCTCTTTGGTTCCACAGAGTCCTCTCTCAGATCAAAGTCTGCTGTGGCTGACTTTGTTGTGATTATATAACTGTGAGACATTTCTTCAAATGATAAACATTTACAATAAATATTTTGAGCCACTCCCACATGTACTTTCATAATAATGTTCACAAACATGTATGTGACTAATGTCTGGAAGCTTTGTGGTGCTGAGGTGTTTGAGCAGAGCTGATAATCCCTTTGTTGTACCTAACTGTGTGTCATCTGGTGCTGCCCTCTATGTAGTTGTTGTGCTTTTATGGACAATCTGAGATCACCACACCCTAAAGCCCCACGCTCTCATCCCTAATGCCACCCACTCCCCACAGCCAGGGGCATTAGACACCCCCTCACATATGCCTTCCTACAGACTTTGGTGTGAGGGGGAGGACATGTCTCCGTGGGCACAAATTGAGAGCAGCAACTGTTGTTTAGCTCCTGTAATAGCAGCTTTTCTATTTAGGTGCCAAAGTCACAGGAACAAAATCTGTCGGTGGGCGTTTGAATGAAGGCACAGTTAACCTGCTGCGTGCACAAATGCTCCTTTTTTTCAAACGCACAAGCGCGTTCTGTGAACCTGCCCGCCGGCTATTACGCACACACAGATATTACCCCACAGTGTACGTCACATCACAAGGGGCAGATGATTGCAGGTGGCTCTAGAGTCGCTAACGTGAATGAACTCACATGCCCACGTCTCCGTAAACGTTGTAAAACTCCATCTGGGTGCACGCCTGGATCCAGCCCACTACCCATGTCTCATTGCGCGGCACTGGCGGCATAACAATCCGCGCCGAAGCTTTGAAATAGGGAGTCTTGTACCGCAGCACGATGGGCGAGTTTTCCTCGATGACAGTGGGGCAGTGGTCTATAGTGGCGGACAGGTCGTACACCACGATGTTTTCACGTTTGATTCGGGTCTTGTTGCACGCGATGCTCTGGATGCACCCCATGTCTCAGTAAGAGCAAGAGCACAGGCCGGGGCTCAGCAGCTACAGGGCGGCCAACAGAACTTGACAGGCCCGGGAGAAGACAACAGAACACGGTGATGTGCCCCTGCGACCATAAGGCAATGGTGCGGGGTGCTACCACGCTGCAGGCCAGAGTTTAAATCAAAGTCATAAGGCTTGATGGGAGTCACGTGAATAGGAAGGGGCTCCGGTGGCATCCACACTCAGTCCCTCAGGTGCAGACGTACGCATCGTGAAATCTATTTATCCATATTGTTGTATTCTGTGTCCCCCTCGTCCTTCGCGTCCCCGCTTAACCTTTGAACCTCTTCTTTCTCCCCTTGGCTGTCATGTCATAATAAGAGCCAAGGGCCAGCTGCTAGAGGCACCGAAGCAGATAAGTTCCGGCTGCTTGCACCTGCTCGAACCTGAGAAGCGGTGACGGGCTGGACCATCATGCTTGTCGGCTTACACAGGGCGGGAGAGCCCGGTGGAGCAGACACGGAGCGCGCTGTCGAGCATCTGGAGCGAGCAACATCTTCTTGGAGACAGCGCAGAGGCGAGAACGCACGCAGACAGCGACGATAAACATGTCATAAGCCGATAAAAGGACAGCATCAGGGCTTAACAGGCTCCGCTGCCCGGTCCTGACAGCATCCTCGTGTGCGTCGCTGTTCAGCTTGTGCGGTGCTGAAGATGCTGAACGGACCAATCAGAGACGGAGGAAGACAGAAGGCGTAGGAGTCGTCTGCGCGTAGTGGCTCCTACTTTCTGCGCGACCTCCTTCCTCCATATTGGAATAAAGCCGTCTAATCACTGCGATACAAAGCACATAAGCCAGTGATAGATAGAGAGTTAATGGCCTGAGAGATCATGCGCAACAGGTAGGCTACACTGGTCCGTGACAATATCTCCTCTGTGTGTTACAAGGCAATTATGAAGAGACAATATAGAACAGTTTATTGTTTTATTAGAATTAGGCGCCTGTAATTAACTGCAGGGCTGTCAGGGGAATTATGGCACATTAAAAATATATAATTTTCCTCAATGTTAATGCCACACTACACGAGTGTCACAAAACTGTTTTCGACTATTAACCCAACTTCAGTAGTTTAAAGATTGGCCAATACTCATTAAGTAGAGTATGATATGGGAAAAATGTCTTATCGAAGTGGAATATAAAACAGTTCACACAGACACAGCCTGTATTTGAATACTAAAACAGCGCCTACATGGGGCTGTTGCGAAGGCACACATGAATAATCCTTTTAAACAAATTAACAACTTTAGTTAACCATTTTACTTTCTTTATTATCTGTTACTAACCTTCAGATTACTACTAAGAGGTAAACTCAAATAAAAAGGAAACCTACAACACTACTGATCAACATACCCAATGTTGATGCTCTTAATTTGTAGCTAGTATTGTGCGTCATTTCCGGGAGGAAGCGCATGCTGGATATTGCGGATTCATCAACAACACTCAAACAACAAATATATAACAAATGTAACAATTACTACGTTGGTGGCAGTACAAGCAAGGAGAAAATGGTACGAGACTTACATTTTATAAACTTTCAACTTCAGTGACGCCCCAGAGTTAATACACGTGCTAAGCTAAAGCTAGCGTTAATGCTAATTTAATGCTACCTGTGAGAAGGTTGTCTTTAGAGTACGCAAATAAAATTTCGCAAATCGCTCCAAGTTACCCTTATCGTAAATTGACAGTTATTTGAGCTGTTATTTGTTCAGTGTAAATATACATAAATAATATGTTTCACTTTGTGTTATTTCTTTAGATTCCTTCAGAGTTTAAAGCCCTGATCCAGAGGTTTTATCATCTTCAGTCAGAACGAGTGGAGACATATCGACTTTTTGAAGAGTACGTTTGGATATAGTTATCCTCTACAGCAAACTGTTGTTAAAGCACATCACTGTGAGACAGCATTCTTTAGTTTCAGGGACAAACAGACTTCTCACCAAGTGAACACCCAGATATTTTACATTCATTCATGTTTTTCTTGGTGACTGTCTTCCAGAGGACACGAAGCATACTTGAGGACAGGACCCCAGTATGACTTCGACCACTACAAGCAGCTGGTCCATGAGATAACACAGGCTTTTAACAGCATCTCAAAGGAAGTGCTGGAGATCAAGGGGAAGCTGCACCATGACTTTGACCGACCAGACCTCTCAGAGCACATTGAAAAGCTGCAGAGCAAAGAAAAGGAGAAGCTTGAACTCGTAAGTAAATATTTAAATGCAAGAGGAGGGCGAATAAACAAGAGACAGCTGTTTTAGTAAAGCTCTTTATGAAGTTGCACCCTACACATACACTCTAGTATTAACCAAATATGAATAAGTCTTATGGCTTTACATATTTGTAAATATAATGTTACTTTGATACATCATCTGTACATTTTCTAAATTAATTTATTGTACTTTCACAATTATCACAGTTTGACCACAAGGGGGTAGTGTTTTTGTACAAAATTCATTCTTCCTTTGCATTATACCCTTGAATATTCACAAGGGTAGCAAATTTGCCTAATATATAAAAAACATTTTCCTTTAACTGAGAGTCCAAATTCTTTGTTGAACTCTGTATTTGGGGCATCAAATGTTAAAACTTAAAGGTGTCTTAGATCTGCTTATTTTATGTTCAGCTGGTGGCTGTTGTAATTTTATACTCCACTGTAATATTAACTTGGCTTTGTCTCTGTTAGTTTTTATAGATCTTATCAATCAACAATCATTCTGTCTTTCCACTATTTTGCCCTAATGAATAGTTCACATAAATCGTATGTGATGTGCCTTTTCTACAGACAGCTAAACTACAGCTGGCCAGACAGTGTGCCCAGGATCACCCAGAGGATGAGGACTATCAAGAAAAGATTCAAGAAATCAAACACAGGTAAGTACGGTTATCACATCATCTTTTGCTGCTTTAGTTCCCCACTGACCTCCACAAGCTATTAAAAGTCTTGTTGCTGTACATGAAGATTTAAGACAAATATATTTTTTACCTCTGTAATGTAACTGGATGAGGGGCAAAACGTCTTTGGTTTCTACACTATGTCCAGTTGCCTTCTTCTCAACCCTTTCTACTTTTTACAGATCCTTGCAAAAGAATTATACATTGGGCACTATTGTTCAATAATAATGCATACATTATTATTTTATATGTTTTCCAGTATCATCAAGAACAAAGAAGCTCTGAGTGAGATCATGCAGGACTTTAAGTATGACTCTGAGGAGTCTGATTGACATTAGAAGGACTCTTGGGAGACCTAAAACCTCCCGTTCACATCAGAGACAGGAGGCTGACGGATGGACTCAGCGCTGCTGCAACTTTCATCCTGGACTCGTAGCTGCACTTATTGATTCCCCCTTGGGCTCCACCCTGTTCACTGCTGCAGTCTTATTCTGCCCAAGGGGCTTTACACATTTTCAGTGTGTGTTTTTGTAGGCGTGGATTTATGCAAGTCCATGACTTAAAAAATCTGTGCGAATACATAAATGACATGAATCTTTACTGTTAAACTGTTTTTTTTTAATAAACATTTCAGAAAAATAGCTTTTGATTTACATTGTACAATACATTTTATAATAAAATAATATAACTTAAAGGCTGTCATAGTGTTTTAAAAGCTTTATAAAAGAGACATGTTTATATTGCTGGTAGCTTAATGTCTGAATACTATTAATATGAGTAGCTTATCCATTTTCTTTGTTTATATTTTATTATACTTTGAAGATACTTAGTACATCAAGACGTGTGAATGGATCATATTGTAGAAGTCCTGAAACTTGCTTAAAGAGCAGTCACTAAGGAACTACAAATGTGTTTGAGTGAACAGATCTAAAAGAACTGACCATCAGAAAAATGCAGCATTGTCTCATTTCTCTTATCCTCCACTCGGGTCCTTTAAACTCAAGTTAAGAGCTCTCAGGCCAAAGACTGCGGTATCCTTCAGCTGGGGCGTTGGACCTCTCACGCAGCTGGGACTCTGGGGGCCAGTTATCTGTCAGTGTTTCTCGATGCTGCTCTTGTGTTTAACACAGTGGTGCTGAGCAGCTGTGCTATGAATTATCGTCTTGTAGAATCTAAAGAGACAAAACCAGATGTTTTATACTGGGACAATTAAACAGGACAAAATGTGTAATTCATGCTCATCACTGTAATAACATATTCTGCTTTTTCCATTTCTTCTCTTTCTTTCTTTTCACCCGCCCCATATTATTTACCAAGTATTGTTTCTATTCCCATGCTAACTTTACCTTAACATAACGAATGGTATCCAGTCATTAAAAACACTGTGAGCTTATTGATTTTAGTGAGGGTATAGGGCCGGTTTCTGTGAGTTCAAGGACTTAGGGGAGTGTGCCACTGAAGGATTTAAACTCTTCACAATGTCACATAAATAGAAGATGTCGAGGCTGTGCGTGCCATTTGGCCTGAGTTATTTTGGTGAAAGGGACTACACATGCCAAGAGAGAACAAAACAACAGGAACAGTGCAGTGGGCTGTTAATTACAATTACATGTTCATTTCTTTTTGTTGTGGTCGTCAGAAAAAGATCAGACATCAACATTGTTAGAATCAGAAGGCGCATCTACTTTTATGTCTCCTCTTCTGGGCCAGTAAAGTCAAGACCGCACATTTTTACCTGATCCTAAAGTACAGACCAGCCTGTTAATGAAAAAAATCTTTTGTTTTTAAAAAATGCTGACCACATGGCTTAACAAAGCAAGGTCAAAAATTCAGCTCAAGGCGGCCATGTAACAGCTTGTTTGCCTGGCTGGTGTGTTTCAGAGATTAACGGTTAAGGAGAGGAAATATGCTTACCTACCTGGTTGCCAGTTTTATGTGATTTCTGCAGCCACACCCTCCACTGGTCATACAGTTTGATTGACATGCCGCTGCAGCCATACGCATGCTTGCGGACCCAGCCGAAAAACTGCTTGAGTTCTTTGCGCAATGTGGAGTTCTGATCGCCGGGTTTGGCATCACACGAGGCGCTCTGCAGGCGATCTGGAGGAGAATTAGCAGGACAAGGAGGAGGGGGTGATGAAGATGAGGGGAGACAAAGAGAAGAAGGAGGATGTGAGCGTCAAGGTTACACACAGGACAGCGCTTAAAGATTCATTTATTCCCTTTTAACTGCTCATCCTAGTGTTGTCTGAAGGTTTAATGTGCCGTACTTTTATGTAACACTAAAAAAACTAAAATTTAGGGCCTGTTCAATCACAGTTATTTTGGTCATAATTGAAATCACGATTATTTTACACGATTACTCACTGACTTTAGAAATATGTTGGATTCATTGAACAAAACAGTGAATTCTCCTTAGAATAAATAACAGTCAAACACATAAATAAATACCTTAAAAAAAGAAACAGAAATAATAATTCAGATAAATAAATAAGATCAACAATGTAGTGCTCGATTACATAGGTTTTGTGATCGTTGGGAGCCAAAATTGAAACTGAAAATTTGATTAATTACACAGCCTTAATTAAATTCGATAAAAAGAAGATTGTAATTCTTTTTTCTGTGATTTCAAAATCTTTAGTGAAACTTTTTGAAAGTTTCAAATAACTGTGTCGGGGAAGGAGAGGCTACTGAAAGCAGTAAGTCTGCCACACTCAATTGTATATGGCAAAGAACAGGGCCTGATAACGACTTCCTCCCTCCGGGGAGTAAATACCACATAACCCATGTAACTCATTATCTGCTCCTCCTGGTCCCAAACCTGCTTCCACTCAGGCTTTATAGTCCTGCTTGTGCTGCAAACAGACAAGCAGCTTTTTAACTTGATCAATGCTTGAAGCCAGCAACAGAAATCTATCAAATGTCCCACCGGCTCTTTGCAGTTGCTTCTAATCCCCTTCTAGGAGATCTCTATCAAGGTATGATGTCTATTGATGCTTGGTTTCTCTTGGGTCACATGCGGTTTGGATCTGTGGATTCAGGATGTTAAATCAAGGATAAGGATGTTGTTTATTCTGGCTTTAATTGGGTAGGAAAGGTTCATTATTAGGAAGGAGCCAAGGGTCGAGATTTTTGAGTCGTAAGAAACTATTTAAATATACCATCGCATGTTTGCCCTTCAATACTCACCACTGTTGGGTGTGGAAGCAGCCGTCGGGTGGCTCCAGTCGCTCCAAATGCCCGGCTTCCTGGAGCCATAGATGCCCACTGGCCGGCATCTTACCTGGACAAAATAAACTGTTCCAGGATGGAGGCCGGCTAGGCGACACGATGTCTGGTTTCCAATATCATCCACCACCTCAGAGAGGAAGAAAAAATATATATAGGCTATGTATAAATCACAGCCACCACAGCACCACATGAACAAGAATGTATGAGTGGTTTATTTTTTGGACACTAATCAATATAAGTACATCAGACTTTGCAAGATTAAATCACACAGGCTAATTTTCCATCTGTCCCATGGTAAACTGATAACATAAAGGCACATAGACAAGCATTAGATTCACAGCAGTAAAAAAAACTGCTTAACATAGCAAAAAATAATGTATTAACACATCAAAATTACATAAAGGCAAAAAAAAGATATGCAACAAATGTTAAAAAGAGATGTGCATAGACAAACTGAGATACATACAACATTTGCAAAAACACGTATTCCATAGTCTATGTTAGGAGTACATTTGTCATTGTCGAACAGCTATTGTTGGTGTTGTATCCCAAGGTGATATTTGCTTAGGATGGTCATTTTTTAATGTGGTCCTTCACTATTATTTATTGGTGCATTCTTACAGTGAGCCGAGGAGGAGTAAAAGAAAACCCCTAACCTAAGATCTAAACATCAAAGAAACACTAGTAAAAAGCCCTTCCGCTACACTTTCAGATCAAAGCTATGTTTCAGATTTTCTACTAATGGATAACTGGCAGCTGTTAAGATTTTATTTTTTTTGCTTTTCAATGAAATCTCACAAAAGACTGTGGAAACGCAGGGAGAGCAACTTCTGCGTTCATCGTTTAAAGGATGCATTTGTGCTGCGCCTCAAATATTTCCGCCGCAGCCTCAGAAGTGTCATAACTACAGAGGAGTGTGTGTGTGCTTTGGACTGTGCAGTATGTGTGGGACTACCTTCCATTCAGTGCTGTCCTCCAGTCTGTAGCGTATCTGATATTTGGCCTGAAACAGGATGTCCTTGAGCTCAGGGGGGCTGGCCCAGTGGACGGTCAGCTGGTCATCCAGATCACCCACCCGGGTCACCTGCACCTTGGCCGGGGGGTCTGTAGTCACTGCACATACGGCAGCAGACAAAAACGTACGATTTGTATGGCATACATACAATCAGCAAGACATATAGGATACAAAACAACTGGAGAACATAAACAGTGGGTTACATCATTTGTCTTTATCAGTAGTGTCAAACTGAAAGTGATGAGGGGCCGTGATATTTAATGAGAATCCTTTCAGGGGCCGAAGGAGATAAAATTTTAAATGTGAGATTTCAACTTCATTTGTGAACAGGTTTTAGTTTGATTTGACCAGATTTTAATTGGATTTAAACAAGTTATATTTGGATTTGAACAGGATTTAGGTGGATTGGCACAGATTTTAGATGATTTGAACAGCTTTTAGTTGGATTTGAACAGGTTTTAGTTGGATTTGAATAGGATTTAGATGGATTTCAACAGGTATGTATTAGGTTAATATTTGTAGCAAAAATCAAAACCACCACCACCAAAACATGTTCACATTCAATCTGTTTAAACCTAGCGCCAAAAATGTAAACTTCTAAATGTATTGAAGGGCCACATAAAACATTGCAAAGGGCCGCTTTTGGCCCCCGGGCCTTGAGTTTGACATGTATGGTCTATATAAACATTTTTATCAAGGCAACTCTGATAAAAGCCCAGATCAAATCAAATGTATAGGATTCATGCTGCTGATCCAGTTAGCACACTACACAGCTGTTAAACTGCAGACTACTGGCTTTGTAACAGCTTAGTCAGTGGTTCCTCTTTAACTCTGTCCTCAGTCAGTAAAAAATAAAACTTTTACCTACTGCAGTAAAATCTGCAAACACATCAAAGCTTTTCTGGAAGCACAGACAAAGGAATATACAAGGTGCCATAAGAAACGAGAGAAGAAAAGAACTATTAAACCATCTAGTAAAAGTGTTTCCTGTTTGTACAATTAGGACAGCCTCATGGATTTGCTCAAGATTTATCGGTGCATGTGTGCTTCATAACCCAAGCAACCCCTATCACCATAAAAAAGAGCTTTTTTAAACATTTAAATTTTGCATGCACCAATACTCAGTCCTCCTATAAAAACTGGTGGTCAGTGGTGATGGTTAACAGGGGAAGAAAAGAACTCAGTGGCAGACAATATCAGTTTCTAAACGTGGGAATCTATCAAAGTACTTTTGTAAAAAATAAAAAAATGAAAAATGAAATGCTAAATAAAAAATGAAAAGCTATTTTTCACATTGAAACACAGATGAAGCTGTTCTCTGAGACGCAGTGTGTGCATAGTTAACTTTACAACTAAACAGTTTATCTTTGAGAGTCGCAGCCTGTACCGAAAGCATTATTGGAGGGAGTACGCCATGAAACAGATGGACTCTTTCCGAGCCATATGCACGAGATCAAACCAAACATATAAGAATCCACTTTATCCATCTTTACAAGGTTCCTGTTCTTACCCACGTCCAGGATGTCCAGGGTGGTGATATCAGAAGCAGCAGAGCCCAGCTGATTGGTTGCTTCTACCCAGATCTCATAGGGAGTAAAGAGGGCAGGGTTGCGGGGGATGTAGCAAGAATAACGCTGTTTGCCTGTTCTATAATT
The DNA here is from genome assembly GCA_036850595.1 of Rhyacichthys aspro. Classification (NCBI taxonomy): domain Eukaryota; kingdom Metazoa; phylum Chordata; class Actinopteri; order Gobiiformes; family Rhyacichthyidae; genus Rhyacichthys; species Rhyacichthys aspro. Next base: position 14,240,486 of record CM072151.1, read on the forward strand.
TCCACACTCCTCTTCTCTCTCATACCACCTGAGCAAAAATAAAAAGCACGACTAAGTAAACCATGTTGTCAAAAACGGTTTAAAAAGCTCCAATAGTGGAACTACAAAGTGCAGTGTCTCTGTGTTGTGTGCTAAGCTAAACGTAGAGCATTGGTTGCTAGTCTACCTGAGTGGTGTTGGACGAGGTTGACTTGGCTAGGTGATCCAGGTCTGGGGCGCTCACCTCAATTTGTACTTGAGGGTGTACTTGGTTCGGATGTGGGTCTCACCCCGCCCCCCGGGGCTCCACTTGCAGCTCAGGTCCTTAGCGTTTCTGGACCAACATGTTAAATTCACTGGCTTTTCTGGGGGCACTGGTGAAGAAAACAATGTGACTTTTATTATGCTGCTTGCTTTAAAACACTCAAGTGCATGGCTTTCTACAAGAGTTCTGAAGAAAAACTTAAACTTACTGCCCACATACAGACAGGAGCCGGCCAAAATGTGTCCATCTGCTCCGTGACACATGAGGTTGTCTCCAGACTGCTGCCTGGAGCCGCTCAGGTTCTGGAGAGTGACGCTCACCATGTCTGTGCTCATGACACTGTAGGTGCTACTGGGCAAACGCACACCGTTCAGTGTCCAGTAGAGCGACCCGGTGTGGAGGTTTACCTCAGGACTCAGGGTGCAGGTGGCTGTCAGACTGGAGCCGATGAGCAGGACGGGATCCTGCGGTGAAATAACTGCTACGTCTTAGAGAGGAAGAAAGAGAGCAGAAACTCAAACCAATTATTACACCATGAGAATGTAATTACACACCTTTTTGGAGTAATCTGACTCTAATTTATTTTTGAAGATGGCAATGTTTATATATATATATATATATATATATATATAATTTCTGCTGTTTTTTCCTCTAAAGCTGGGCTACTGTAATTTCTTGTTTTTTTATTAGTTGTTTTTATTTTATTTTTTATTTGTTTTATTAGTTGTTGATTAGTTGATTCCTTTACATAACACTAATGTTTATAGATTTTTCTTTTGTAAAACCCGGCATTAGTTTAGTGAGAGTAACATTTGCTTACTGATTCAAAAATGTCCAAAGACATTTTGTGTGTAAGTTAGCATCAGCAGAACTGCAGCAGGAGCCCGGTGCATATTTATGACCCTGTAATGAGGAGGATTTATGATGTTCCAGAAGGATCACACAGAAAGGTCACTCTAGTGTGTCAGTTATGTCTTTGAATGCTTTTCCACGCAATGACCCGTCTTCAGGCTTGTTCTGTCAGTTTGCCTTTATGATTGATGCCCATGAGACACCCTCTTCAGTGTGTCTGAATGTTACCAGTGGGCTGTTTCACAGCCATACACAGGTTAATGTGTTGAGTTTTATGATCTGTGCTCCAGGTGGGCTGGGGGCAAGTAATTTAACATATGCACCACTAAAGCACAGCCTGTGAGTGCCTTATAGATGCTGTAACTGGTATCTTCATCTATGGAGTACTATGTCATGTAATATGTAGTTTGTATGCATTCACAAACAGGCAAGTGTTTTTTTTTACCTCGTAAAGAACCACATCACAAATCAGTTTATCTGTCTCATGTCTCGGCTGCTGACCTGGAATATTGTTCTCCAGTTTCCTTCATGCAACAACGCTGATGAACACGGTTTGTTTTAATTTATCTCATCTGCTACATTATTTTAATGATTAATAGACCTTATTCACAGTGTAATTCACGCTCAGGCACAACATCACATCTGATCATCGCTGTTTTGCTGAATTTAGAAACACTTTGTAGAGAATGAAACAGAACATACTATCAACAATGAGAGTTTAGTTATTGAATTTATTAAAATTTGATCTAAACATACTACAATTTTATTACAATGTCAGGAATGTTTAGTAACCTTAAATCAACCATAAATAACTATTTGAGATGCTAATGGCTTACTTTAATTCAGTTGGGGTTATATATAGCAAAAATAAGACGTATTTATAGAGCTTGTAATATGCTTATTGCCCACTCTCACAGTTTAACAAAGGCCCAGGGGAGCACAGACACACACCTATGATAATTATTAAAGGTGCGGTGTTTCACGTTGGAAGAGGCCAAGTAAACTTTTGCGGTTACTTTGATCAACTGTGGAGTTCAACTGCAAAATAAACATTCAGACAGGAGTGGCAGTGGAAGGATAAGGGATGTTTAGAGGGACTTATGTGATATATGATGTAGGCCTTTAGAAGCTCAACATACATCCCATAAACTCCAGAAGAAGGGGCTAAGTACTTACGCGTCGAGGAGAGAAACCCATGTGGAGCAAGAAGGAGGAGGAGGAGAAACATGAAGCGAAGCATGGTTCAGTTCCTCTCTGGTCTTCTTCTCTGTCCCGTACGAGTGTAGCTCTGACGCGAGGACGTGGGACAGAGACCCACACTTGGAGGCACTGCGGCACACTTCCTGTTTTCAGATCACATTTGCTCCGTACAGACACAAAGTTGGAGGACGAAGCTGAGTACGCGCTGTGTATGCGGTGTACGCACGAGTTTTGCGTCCATTTAACTCCCAAAGTGTCTCTGCTGCAGATCCAGCACTCAGGTTAATACTGTTTGCTCCTCCCTTGTTTTCTCTCACAGTCACAAGTGATTAGTGCTGCTCAATTTTGTCCCTCCCAGACACACTCCCACAACACGCACACGGGCTGCTAATGGCTGCTAATGCGCGATGTTTAAAGTTGTGTTGTGCACTGTTAAAAAGATAATACTGGATAGTCAGACAGAAAGATAAAATAGATATAGCATCATACTGTTTTGAACTATGGTGGAACAGGCAAAAACTAACTGCAGGTAAGATATAATTCATTCTACACATGTTTGTGAACTATTATATTAGGAAACTGTGGGCTGTGGGTTTATTTATTAGTAGTTTTTTCATTATTGTTTTGATTTTGATGCCAACTGGGTCTAATTATCACCTTTCTGTCTCTAAACTAAAAGTAGTAGTGCACCGCAGTGGAGGCTCGTTTGCAGGTTGTGTACTTTTGGAGGGGCAGCGTGTGCGTGATGATGATGATGATGGTGACGCCACGGCCAGCAGCTCCTCAGCGGCGCAGACGGGAGGCGAGCTGAGGCAGCAGCATCCGCAGCAGCAGCAGCAGCAGCAGCAGCGCCGCCACAAAGGGAGCTCAGTGCTGCTACAAGCTCGACCAGCTCTCCGCGCTCTTCTCTTCGGGATTCGGATGCTCTCGCTCGGCGGCAACATGCGCTGCTCCTCGGCATTGCTCTCGGTGCTCCTCGCTGGACTCGCGGCTGCGTCCTCGGATCTTTTTGACAACCAACTGGGCGACATCAATTACTGCAAAAAGCAATGCCAGCTCACGATCAAAAACAAAAGCCCCGCTAAAGTAAGTTATTTCCGTTTGGCTATCTCTGCAAAGCAAAAAAAAAAAAAAAAGAGAGAAAAAAAAGCGCATTTTAATGACAACTGCATTACGCTACCCGACGTCTCAGCGCCTGCCTGTGATCAAATCTGGCGTAAACAAAAAAAATACACATAAAAGAATCATTTCAATCTCGTGAAATGCATTCGGTTGAATTTGTTTGTACAGGCTGTGTGCGTAATGACAGCAGAATGCAGCCTCCCGTTTTCCTCCGCATCTCCGGGATGCTACATCACAGTTAGGCCGAAAATGGACGCACAGCTCTTTTCTTGTGCATCTTAAAGACTGTTACCAGAAGTAGGCGATGTTGATTAAAAATGTAAATAACATATGATCCTCTACTTGTATGGAATAATATCCGTCAGGCCCAGCACTCGGTAAACCATTCACGGATGAAACAATTGTGCTTTATTGACTTTTTCCTCCTGGTGCACACAAGGCCACGCAGGGCCCCACGAGAGAACAGAGCTGTCTTATACTGGTTTTATTGATGCACCTCGTCCTCTGCGTGGTTTCAGGTGTGGTTCGGGCATCTTGCAGGAGCAGGAGCTGCATAGGCCCGCAAGCACCTGCTGTTTAACCCTGGAGTTTGAGAATCAGGACGAATATCTGGGAAATGATGTTTTGTAAAGCAGCGAAGCCTTATGGCTCAATTTCCTGGTTTGGGATAATGATAGCTCTTTGTTTTTGTCTATAAACAAGGAAACGGAGGTGGAGATGTTGACAGGCACAATGCTGTAATGAACCCTTCACGGTCGCGTTCCGGGATCTCTTTGTCTAGCCTGTTTCTAAATCACCCACCAGAGGGCGCTGTTTTATTACATTGTAGTGCAGATTTAAGCCATTGTGACTGGAATAACTACAATAATATACACCTTCCACACACAGTGCAAATTTTCAGTTTTGTTTGTGTTTTATGTGGAGCTATAATACACCAGTGGCGTTGTGTGATTTAGATGTGTCATAACACATCCATGTCACATTTGGGTTGATCCAAAAGTACAGGGGACGTGTCTAATTTGATTTCCCATCCTCTTGTCCCCTTTGTTCCTCCTTGTGGTGCGGCTGAATGATAGGACTCCATAATGAACGCCTGTCACCGTGGTTGTCGCCTCTACTCCATCTGCCAGTTTGTCAATGGCAACGCGGGCTTCAATACCAGCAGGGAGGAGTGTCAGGGAGGTGAGTCAGTCTGTTGATTTTTCTCTTGGTGGGACGAGGGGAGGGTATCACAGGGCCTCAAGGGCAAAGTTCAAACTCCTAAGGGCCCAGTCTTTTAAATGGCCTCCCCAAAAAAGACTTAAGTACACACAGTTATGCGTGTCCTAACTGGATACACAGGATTTTCTGGTAATGTGTTAAGTTTTTATCAAAAGTGTACAAGATAAAACGTATTAGCTGCTAATATATGATAATGTAATATAATATAAATAATAAACTCATTTCTTTGTTCTGCCTGCTGTCAATAAAGGAGGTGGCAGATTCAGGAGGTATTTCCTGGCAGTTTGTGGCTGTTTCCCTGTTGGACTGCTAAATTGGAAATCAATGATGTGATTTGCTGTCCAGACAGCACATGCCCCATTGCCCCCTCTTTCACTTGTGTTAACGTGTAGTGAATCACATCTGCAGGGCCAGCACATAGAGTCACTCCTGTACATCTTTATTTTCTCTCATAAACAGTCTGTTTCCAGTCTGTCAGCATACTACCCTCAGTACTACACCCCACCCTCTTCCTCACTTTAATGCTTTTTTTTTTTTAACATTGTTTATTTCTCTGTATCTTTTTCTGCAGCATGTCAAGAGGCATACATTAAGCTGCTGGAGCAGGAGGCCTGCAGCACCGGCTGTGCCAGTCAGCCTTCTGAACCTGAGATCAAAAGGAGGAAGGTCAGTGGCAGTCAGTGGCTAGTCATGCAAAGAAAACAGAAGTTTAAGGTCACGCTTATATAAGTAGAACTGAACAACTTTACCCCTGAGTTTTTAAAGAGACATTTATTTGTGTGAGATTATGACTTGCTTTGCACTCAGTCTTCAGGGAAAATCCACTAATTGATTGGTTAGAGGATTTCAAGATAATATAATATAACACTCTTGATCAAAAAACTGCTCAAATATACATAACGAGCTTGAGGTTATTTATGAAGTATGGAACAATAATAAAACACAATCAATTTTATGAATAAATGAAAGCTATTGAAAACATTTCTGCTGATAAGAAAAAACACCCATTATAAAATACTTTTTTAGTTCTGCATATATAAGTCTTGACTGAACTTCCTCCCTTCACAGCTTAAGGCCATGACCCTTCGCCCCAAGGCCCCCTCTGTGATGGAGGCAGTGTCCAGTTGGTGCAATGACATCGTGAGCTCTGCCCAAAGCTTCATCTCCTCCACTTGGACTTTCTACCTGCAGGCGGATGATGGCAAAGTAGTGGTTTTTCAGGTAGGACATAGTACTGTTGAATCATTTATTTATCCACTTTTAATTCTGATTACATATACTAGACGCAATGACGTTCACGATCACAATTCTGTTTTGTGGCCAAATAAGTCCTAGTCGTTCAATAATTGAGCATTGCTTATGCCTCCTGAAAGGGACTAAAACATTATCAGTTAAGCTAACATCTACATTGTCTTGATGAAGAAATATAGCCTGTGTTTTATGTTAAAGTGGTCAAATTCACAACAAGTACTTGAATTGTTTTTAATTTTGTCCCATCCCTCAGTGCTGTGCATATTTAATAAGCTGCAGCTCTAGATATGGTGAGCTCACATCAGAAGAGATACAGATACTAATAAAAAGAGTTAGTTATATCATTTTTCTGTCAATACCGATACATTTTTCTCAACTCAAATTGAACTTACACATGATTTGTTTGTTATTTAGACCTACTTTCGGATTATTGAAATGGCAGTGTTTAAATCATAGTGTTTTTTTCCCATGTTGTGAAGTTTAACACATAAATATATTGTTTACATTCAGGCACCCACATAATGAGCAGTATGAGAAAACCACCCAACCATATTCTCTGCATTTCAAAAGCACACAAGACCTGCCTATGTGTCAGAGCTTTTTCTGTATGCATTACGTGACTATATGTCAAACTTAGCTTTATAATTAAAGACTTCTTCAGGAAATTATAGAGCTTATGCACAGTAACCCATACAAAAGGCCTTGTGTATAAAAGAGCCGTCTCTTATATGCTGAGATTTATTATCAGATATAAGGAGCAGTGTGCAGGCCGGGTTGGGAAGCCTCAGACGCAGCCGCCACATAACATGAAATTACCAACATTTCTTTTGGAGCGGGTAATGGATGTGTGCTCTTTATGGCAGTGACATGCAGTCTGAGGCAGTGAGGGGAAGGCGGGCTCCAGGCGGCACTGAGAAGACTATCAGGCCTGTGTTTAGTGGGTACCTGGCGCTCTGCCACCGACCTGACAGATTGACTCTTTGAATGCTGAAACAAGAGAAAAAGTCCGGCTTCATTGAGGGATATTAGAGCGGAGAACAAGTGCACAGTGTCTCCAATAAAGATTGTGTGACTGTCTGCAATGAGTTGATTGCATCTGTTTGGATGTGTATGGTTTGGGAGGTTTCTCGTTAATAGGATTTATCACCAGAAGAATAAAAGAAGAATTAGTGGCTGGCGTTAGGTCAAAATCTTTCTACTTCATCCTACTTTTTTGTGGAGAAAAGTCACTGCTTTCAATTGGGCTGTGTTGTGTTAGCGAGCCGGCAAATTAAACTTGCTATAAGGCTGAATACAGAACATGACGTCTTTACCTCATTACGTTTTTACAATTACATTAGTCAATCTGCCAGACTGGATTTGAAAGGAACAAAATGAATGAACGCGTGAACAGAACAGAAACTGAACAAAACGGTCTGGTGATTTGTCAGATTTTGGAAAGGAGTGTGAAGCAGATTTCCAAATGAGACGCCATGTTTTCTCACCTTTAGAGACTTAGCGTGCTGTACCCATATGTGACGCACCTCTTGACAGTGATTATGTTTCACACAAACACAACACCTTATGACAGTGTGATCCATTTACCGTTGTTAATGTAGAGCTAGATACTACAAGTGTATGATCTTAGTTTCTTAAATGATAACGAGTCTCAGATGAGCATGTTAAAGCTCAGTATTTGTGTCTATTAAACACTAACCATGGTCACAATCAATCAGTGCCTTTTAGAAATGCAAAATACCTGTTAATGTTTTGGTGCAATATGCATAAAGACAGGAAAAGTAGAATTCCCAGGATATCTGTAAACAAAGCTAGTGTTGAATAAAAGGAATTTCTATTTTGTGAGAATAATTCGATTTTAAAGGTAATCCAGTATTTTATTAATCAGTTTTGTTGTTCTGTTGATAGATTTAAAAGGAGCCAGAGTGGTGTTTATATGTTTTCCATCTGAATAATCCTATTTCGAGACATCCAAAACATTTAAAACCAGCCAAGTATTACATAAAAGATTGTTTTTAATTGTGTTCTTACTCTTTTCCATTGATGTCTGAGACATTGCTGAACTCTGTAAACCCTCCTTCTCTCTAAACCAGAGCACCTTTTACGTTCCCTCTAGTAATGCTTTGCAGATGCAGATCAGGCTCCACTCATTCTGATGGTTAGATCTCGTCGGTCTGCAGCCAATGAGAATCCTCCCCCTCACATGTGCCCTCTTCCCCAAAACCTTCACACTGGCGCTGCATCTGGTTTCAATGCACTCTGTCAGAAAACATTGCACACTGGGGGTAATAAACCCGGTTGTGAAATAACTTTTTCAACAGTGGAGGTTTGGAGAATTTTTAAGACCTGTTCAACCCACGGGCCTTATCTGCGCTCCCTGGACATGACCCCATCTAGTCTTATGGAAAACAAGCACCAAAAAAAATCACAATCAACACAACATTTGTAAATCATGAAAATTCACTGATAATTTTAGTTGTGAGATGTATAAATACACAGGGAAGCTGACGTTGGTGTTTTATAATATAGTTCAGCAACTGTTGTTAAGGAGGGGGGTCATCAATGGGGAGCCAAAATCCTCTTTTAATGAGTTCTCAGAGGGACCAAAACACACTGACAGCAGTCTGTGTGAAGCATAAGCAGGTTTTCAGAGGCGCTGCCCTATTTCAAGAGTGGATCTGGCATCAAAATAAAAAAAACACTTTATACACTATAGCTACAGTTAGAATAGACCTTAAATAATGTTGATGTAAATGCAGTCTTCTACCGTCACATCTAAAATTGTTTGTTTTTCTCAGAGCCAGCCCGAGGTGGAGTACTCTGTTCCCGAGCTGCAGGCTCCTCGCTCTAATGTGGCAGACAAGCCCTGGCCCCAGGTCCACTCTCACACCCAGAGGCCCCATGGTGAAAGCATATCCATGTCCACTTACTTCGTCTATGAGGGATCGAGTTTGTGAAGTTCTATTAACAAAGTATATGATTCCAGGTCTGAGAGGACATGGAGAGAAAGGAGCCTCTAAAGCGGGAGGGAAAGGGAAGCACCCAGTGCAGCACACAGACGATCCCACAGCTGAGCACGACTTCCTCGGATGTATGTCAAGGTAGGCTCTGACAACAGGCTGAGAGCTATTTCAAACTTTGGGATTTAGTATTTGTGCACATTATTAGGCACCGATCTGTAAAATCAAATCCCTAAAATGTAAATAATAAACAAATGTAATAGAGCCTTAGAGCTGTGAAGTATTGGAACACATAGATAAACTGCAGAGACTCTGTATGTCTTAAGCAGGAGAAGTTTATTAACATCAAATACAGGCCCGGAGACAGTTGAACAGTCAACACAGAGTAGTATTGAACATTCAAGTCTGGATATACTTTCATAGGACTGAGCTTATAAAACCTCTTAGAAGGTCAGTTCACAAATAATGCAACAACAAAAGAGATGTTATTCAGTTGTTATTCAGCTGATAAGGCTCGAGGTTGGAGACATGTTATCTACAGGTGTCTGAGTCTATCTGTTGACAGAACCCAAGTCTCAGGGCATCACAACCTTACAATAAATCCCAAATTCTCCAACAACACCTACCTTCTCACCAAAACTCACCTTCTCTTTTCTTGTTTTGTTTTCCAGGCGTTCAGGTCTGCCTCGCTGGATTTTAGCCGCCTGTCTCTTCTTGTCTATCATGGTCATGCTTTGGCTCAGCTGTGCCAGCCTGGTCACTGCACCAGAACAACACGTCAAGACACAGGTGCACACACACACACACACACACACACACCTGAATGTACTGTTCATACACATGGCACATATTGTAAACGCTTTTTTCTTTGTGATTTTCTGTACCCGTTTAGCTGAGTATCAACGGAGATAAAGAGTTTCTGGACAATACCCACAAAGTCAACCCTTACCACCTGAGCCCTGTGATCGCTGTTACCATGAAACAATCAGAGGAGAGCCAGGAGGCGGGGCCGCTGCCGGTGAAAGTCGACCTCGACAAAACTTGTGTTTAGAAAACCCTACTGAAGGGTGAAGGGGCGGCTCTATTTCTGAAAGGGGTGACACCAGTACATCCCTCTGTTACCTATATTTTCAGATCATGTTTGAAGATCTTGGGGTCTCATCTGTCATATTTGGGTATTTGGTTACACCGTCATTTTCTTGTACAGCCACACTTACTTTTTACTTTACCTGTCTCTAAGTTTAATGATCTGACTCCTCTTTATGTATTAATCAATTATTCCGTGAACAAAATGTCAGCGGTCCTGTCTCAAAAACACCTGAGGCAAGAAGAAAACAGACGTTACAGCTGTGAGTTTTCAGATCATTTGTTATGTCCCGTGTAAACAAAGAGAAGACAAACGCAGAATTACATCCCTCACCGAGATCTGATTAATTAATTGCTCCCAGAGAAAATGAAAGGGTAGAAAAGAAAACGGGGTGGGAGGAAAGATAAATGATAAGCGAGTAAAATACCTTTGAGAGCACTCTCAGGAGCCGCAGGAAAACAAATCGTCGAGCTCACGCTTTATGATCTGTTTACGTAATCGGGACTGCGAGCGCTTTTGTGATGTCTTCTAACAGTCGAACGCTCTCAGACGTCTCGCGAGGCCGATTTCCAAACGTATTCTCACTTTGAAACATCCAAACCATTTGTCGGTCGGGCACCTTTCCTTTTCTGTTCTCGTCTGGATACAGCACAAATATCAGAAAGTCTTCGAATAATAACAATTTCGATCCTGTTACGAAAATGCATATTTATTTTCTGTACTGTATTTATTTATGAGAATCACTGAGCTGGCTGTTTATAGTGTTATTAAAGTGCCATGTACAGTTGCATCATCGGACAAATGCATCAGGTGAGTATGTACAGAACATTAGACTGAAGTGAGAGAAGAAAGATTGCACCTATTACTGTAATATTATTATTCTTATCATAATATCGCTCTTATATCACTAATACCAGAGTTCTTAGTTGTTAAATGTGCCATGTGCTTTCTCATATAGCTGACTATTTTGTATGTCCTAGGGGCACATACTTAAGGATAACCTCTGTAACTATGTGTAATGCAAAGCTTTTAACATAGACCTTTGTTATGGAACAGAGTTGCACAGTACTTAGAAAAGATTTCCCTCTCAGTGCTTTTGATGTCCTGTATAACGCTCTCTTTTAACCCCGGCTATGTAGACAATGAACCGTGCATGCAAGTGATGCTTTGATAGTTGACATTATAACCCACGCCAGTATGGCACGACTCTGCGGTAGACTTTGCTGTGACTCTTTTGTGTTACTCTTAAGTGTAACCATTGAATAGAATGTGTAATATGGAATGATAAAACGGAAAGGACTCGCAGTTAAAAAGCCATTCAGTATTAGCGCTGGATTGGGAAATAAGGGTGCGTGTGTGTCAAGGAGGAACATTTAAATTACAATCTGTATTGCTTTCTTTTTACTGGTCTGTTTCTTTATAAAGAGACAATGCTTACAACATGACCAATAAAGTCTTTTCATTGTAAATAAAACTCCAGCTTTGCTATATGTGCGCGTTTTGATTGGTGTGACAGACATCAAATATGAACAGATTTTGGACATGTAGGTGTAGTTAAATAAATGCATGTGCTTATATAGACCTCTTTCAAACATGTGTAATGATGGAAGCTGTCCACTTGGTGGCACTAGAGTTGCTTGTGTCGATTTCACGCTGACAGTCTTCTTCCAACTTTCTCCCTGTTGTTTTGGTTACTTTCTGACAGTCTTGGATTCCAGATTGAGAGAGTATGATGCTTCTGTTAATGGTCAGGCAAAACAATAAGGGGTGAAAAGATCAATTAGGAGTTGGGTTTGTTTTAGTGGTGATGAAATCCATCATGAAGCTGTTGAGAACCAGCAGGAAACGTAAAGTATAAAGGCCTTAAGTGGAAAGTCCAGTTGCATTTTACACAAACAAGTCTACTGAATCCCTTTTTGGCATTGATACAACACAAAACCAATTGGCAATGGGACCAGCAACACTTTTAACACTAGAGAACCCTGCAGAGCCTGTGTCCAATTAGCAAAACATGCAAGAAAATAAATGAATAAAAGAATATCGGCTGGCTGTGAGAAAAACACAGACAATGGGAAACAGAAAAAAAACACTACTGTAACATTACTTATTGGTCTTAGTTGTAAATGTGCTTCAATAACTGTCTCTAAAAGCTTATAAATATATCATATAAGAGAAATACTGCAGAGACTCAATTCAAGACAATGTAAATCCTTTTTCAGCAGTGTCCCGTACATTTAGCTCAAGTGAATACAATTGCCCTCATCTTTACTTTAATGAATCCTTGTCTCACCCCTCTCCCGTCTGTCTCTTGTTGAAATAAAGAGACTTTAGGATTTAGGGTTTTATGTGTCCCGGCAGCGTCATGCCAGGACAGCACACAGAGTGACATTTATAACCTGGTGAAAGCTCCGTGTTCAGACAACTATGCACAGGCTACAGTCCAATTTTCCAGCTACAAAAATCAGAACTTTTATTAGCAGTCCAGAGGTTTGTTGCTTGCTCTTTTGGAGAAGGGTCATTTCCTTGACTTTATGATTTCAATGAGTGCTTGATTCAGCATTGGAGTGCATGAGCAGTCCTTGTCACTTTTGTCCAAACCCAAAGGGGGCGCTATGGATCCAGCTTTAAGCGCTGGTGGCCCCATTATTACAATTTAATGGTTTATGTGAGTGAAGAGGCAATGTCCCCCTCTCTCTGCCTCCCTCCCAGCAGAAAGCCGTGTGCTGCTCTTATCTGGCCAGACCTGCTGCAGGAGCCAACCTGCAGTGCATTAAACAAGCCACCACCACTGGCACGCGCGCACGCACACGCGCAGAGGAGTGTGTGAGTGTGACTGACTGTGGAAATGAGCAGAATAATGAGAGAGGAGCGACAGTGAAGTAAAGGCGGAGTAGAGTTCATCAGGGGCTTGATTCATTGGACAGTCTATTGGGGGCTACTGTATTTTTGTGAATAATTCATCTCCAAGATTACACTCCGAGAAAAAATGATAAAAATGTATCGCTTTTCGTCCACAAACAAACCGAGAGGAGACGTTACGGAAAAGCAGCGTGAGAAGCGGTTCAAAACAATCCGACTGAACATGGGCCTGTAACTCTTGGGAGCTTGTACCTCATTGGCTGAGGAAGTTGTACGTTTTCATTTTAGGAAAAGGATTTCTGTATGTTTTAATTTGGGCTGACTTTTTTTTTTCGTTATGAATGATCCATTTCCATCCATCATTTTCTGTAAAACCCCAAATATACTTTCAATTATTTTTAAAAGGGGCTTGTTGTCACCAAATCAGAGCCATAACCAAGAGAAGGCCATGTTTCTAACAGGCCCCATGGTCATATCTCCTGGACCCCACCATCATTCCCACCACAGATGACGTCAGAAGATACTTATGCATTACATAAAACCCAGCTAAGCTTACCTTAAACTTCAAGCTCTTGCATTTATCCCAATGCATCCTGCTATTATCTCTGTCTCAATAATCACTGGTTCCACTTTCAGTATTAATGTTTTTTTCCAGTTGGATTTTCTGTCACCATTGATTCAATGTTGACAAGACCTGTAGACCAGCCAATGCTCTAAACATGATCATCTATAAACCCCTCTTTAGAATTCATCCTTGACAAGGTCATAAAGTCTATTCTTTTACAGATTACTCTTAGTAAACCATTCGATAAGAAACAAAAATGCAAACAGTTTAAGTCGATTTCAAGTCAACATAAAACTTATTGAAAAAAAGCATTCCTTAGGCATGACCCTGTCTCAGAAGGAATGATAGAAGCGAAGTAGAACGAGGAAGCGCAAAATGTTGCGTAATTAGGCAAAACCTTTGTTAAGAACATTAAACATTTTAAAGGGACAAAAAAATTAACGCAGTGGATAAAGTCTGGGGGTCTCCTAAAGATTATTCAGGACAATACTGAACTTGGGGATAGACCACTGTTTAAAATTCAAGTTTTCCAAGAATATGTGCGCTTTTTCACCAACTGTGTGTGATCAGTGACTATATCTGTGGTGACATGTTTACACAACTTTAAAGAGGGGCAAAGCAAACCGATTGTCACTTTGTTCCATTCAATATTATACTCAACCACACAGCAGAGGAATTAGTGAGGAAATGATCAGTCCATGCACCAGAGCGCAGTAGAAACTTTATTTCACGACATCTGTCGTAAACCTCGTTACGCACAGAAAAATAACGATTTAAAACGTCACGTTTCCGAGCACATCGTTCTCTCTGAGTGGACCTAACAGCCATGCACGTACACACGGGGAGACAGACATGTACATACTGCACGGATGCTACCAGGACTATTAAACTCCAAGCTGCTCGACACGCCACTCTCCCCAAACTAAGCGCACAGGCATGAGCAGGCGGTTTCAAGCTGCCCTCTCTGTGAATTGATTCTACTATGAGCCTACACGAACGTGTGCTCTTAAAGGCGGGGGTGAGCTGTGCAAAACAACCAGTCCAGACCGGTCCAAAACCTCACGGAACACCAGTAAACTCTAACAGCCTTATGGACTGAAAGAAGGTGGTGTGTTTGTAAAAACAGGACATCAGTGAGTTTTTGTTGATGAGATTGTGGTCCTTCTCATTTCGGTTCACCCCTGCGATGCAAAATGGAACATTCCACAATTTATTCCAGGGAAAGACTGACAGTTTTTTGGGTCATGAAGCAGCTGTTCAAGTCAGCAGCCACTACCCCCTCCGCTGGAATAAGAAATTAGTCCATTTTAAAGTAAATAACTAAAGCCTCTGGCTGATAAGACGGAATTATAGAATGGTGTGCAGGCTCAATTTGACAGAGCGAGAGAGCCCCCAAAACAGTGAAATCACATAAATATGACCCCCTCCCTTTCCGCCTTCCAACTACCTCAACTCCATCAAATTATTAAACACACTGGCCTTATCAACACAAGGGAAGATGGGGAACTATAGCATAAGGAACTCACTGGCATTAGGGATATTTACCCAGCTATCCTCAAGGCTCGTTATTATTACTATGTGTTCTCAAAGCGATGCACAAATAATGGTGCAAAATTAATTTCTTGGTCTTTAAATCAAAACGAAGGTCCCTGAAGGTCACACGGAAGAATATCTAGTGAGATTTATTGCCACAAATGATTGCCAGTGTTGTGTTGATAATATTTTTTCCTTATACAGTTTTACCGCCATCATTTTGTGTCAGTTATAGCTGCACTAGTTGTGTGACAGTTTAATATCAGAGGGCTACAAACATCCCGCTCTAATATTACACTAATACGTTTGTTGAACCGAGCCTTTGTTTGCCTAAGTTAAGTCTCTTGTCTTTATGACCTTTTCACTGCAGGTTGATTTTCTATTAAATCAGTTCTTCTTGCTTTAAACAAATATGCAACCATCCAACATTTTGAATCACTTTGTCCAACACATGTCAGATTATTATCAGCGCCAAAGTTAAAGCCTCCATCCAAGCTTTGTGCCAACATACAGTTAAGTATATGAGCCATACATGCTGTTTTAGATGTACCCACAGAGCTGAATTCCATCTGCTGAGACGGGGTATGCTTCATAAATCTTAGTGTGGGAAAAGCTTTTTATTTAATACAGGTGAGTAGTTGAATACAATCTATAAACTATTTACATACCATATTGGTCCCACTGCTAGTTGATGTAAAAAGTGAGTTGACCTGCATGTATATACAAAACAACCATAATAGCATTAGCATCGCAGCCTGTTACTGTATGCATTGAACAGATGGCGTATGATGTCCATATGGGCAGATTTAACATGCTAATCAGCGATAGCATCCGAAAACAAACACACTTTTGTTCTGCTAAATCTGCAGAGAAACCACGAAATCAAGCTAAAAGTGGCAATGCAGCTATGTGTGAATGTGTGTGTTTGTCGTCTACAGGTGACTGAAGAAACTCAGTCATTTAAAGTGTTTTGTATCACTATCAAAGCAATAAATAAAAGCAATATCTCATTTACAACATATAATCACCTATTTAGCTAACAAACCATCCATCTGTGTGTCAATTGTAAAGTTACATGCAGCTGCTTAACTGCTAGTTTTCACCTGGTTAGCAGTTATTTGAAGCTCGTGTAGATGCAGACAGACCCTTTCTTGAAAGGATGGTGGAAAATGAATTATTTTTTGCAAAGCAGCATGTTACTCTGTAGCAGTCATAGCTGTTTGAACATAACCGAACCCATATTTGATCAAAATATCTATTTCTCCATGTCCCAGTCCTACTCTTCTCTTCGTCTCATTCACCTGATCCATTTGTCTGAGCTCCTCTACTTTTCTAACTCCCTCCACGACACTCTCCATCTGTTGGCCTTCTTCCATCCCCCATCTCTCTCCTGTCTGCCGGCCCAGAGTCACCAGTCATCCACCAGCATGCGCTCCTCCTCTGGTCATAATGGAGATCATATGTTGAAGCCAACACTGAAACCCAACACGGGACATCCACATCAAATAAAACCTGCTGTCAGCAGCAGGGCCTGACTCTGCCAAGAGGAGTGAAACCATATCTGAGCTGGCCTCACCAACACGCCATAAAACAGGAGTCCAGAGGAGCGGCAGACGTACTTGCACCGAGGCAGACCACACCTCTGCAGGACACATTCCTTTCCCTTTGCAAACGTTTCTACATGGTGTTGTGGTTGAGGTGTATGTTCTCAAACATTGGACTCGAGGACTGGGGGGTTTCTCACCTGCAAAGGCATGCAGCTTTCACTCGAAACAAGAAGAGCTGAAGGTATTTGTGGAATTACTTGATGATGAGTGTTCCTTTTGACAATATAGTTCAAACATCAGTCGTATCATCAGCGATCCCTTCTGCTTCCTGTAAATGAAGCAGGCATATTGGGTTTGTTGCATTATGGGACAGATTTGGGAATCTTGGGCATTTTTGAGAACTCATATACCAATAGTATATTTATTTGTTGTTAAAGAAGGCTAAAGTACCAAAGCAAAACATCCCAACACTGGCTTTAAGGTTAATAAAGATGCTCATTTGATACTGACTCCTGGAAACAGTCTAAAATACATTTGTGAGGATCTCCTTTTATGTCTATGAACGGCACAGAGAAACTGTCAGTGACCACACACTGCACACAGCGGCGGAAGCGTTACCATTTTTCAGCCGATATGACTGAGTTTTAATTGCCCGTCCTGTCGCTGTGTGTATGCAGCGGAGACAGTGATCTGGGGTAAAAGCAAGAAGACGGATGGCTCTGGTGCCGTGATGGTACTTCTACTGGGGGAAGGTGGAAGCGGAGTGTCCTGTTGTTCGTCAAGTAGCGCAGATTTCAGATGCTATCGGAGCTGGAGGTGTCTGCTCCAGAGTAGTGTGCACACAGAGGCCAGTTTACGTAAAGGATAAACAGTGACCTGGGGATGTAATCCACTAGAAGGGCTGAGCTGGAGCTGTGTGGATTACTCCGAGCTAACTGTGGCCTATCTACTTGTTTAACACCTCGAAATGAGACTAATTGAGCTAAATCTTGTTATTTATGGCCAGGCTATGGAGAGGGTAATCAGAGAGGCTGGGATGTCTTTAAACAGATCAGTCAGAGACACAATCTCTTGATGTGAGTGCTTTACGGAGCACAATGCAACAGTGCAACGGGCCCAACCTAAACCAAAAAGCTCTTAAAAAGATTGTTATGTGTGTGTGGAGCAACTAAAGTAAAAAATTCATTTGTTTACACGCAGGTTAAAAAAAATGATTAAAAATGTCACATGTTTTGACGAAATACAAAAATAATTTAAAGATAATAACATCAGTTTTGGGACCTGCTCAAAGAGGTCAAGAAGAATATTTTTTTTTAAAACGTGATAATCTTGGTGCAGACTGTGATGATGCTTAGCAGTCAGTTTCAGTTCTTAAATAGAGCCATCAGGATCTGGAGAAAGTGAGGATGCTCTCAATAAAAGAGTGGTAAAAAAGAAAAAGAAAAAAGTCCTGACTATGTCCCTCACCCCAAAGTAGAACCTACTAATGCTGTGTTGCATTGCTGTATTACTGTGTTATGTTGATCCTTGCAGGTCACATAAGTTAAATCTGTTGACAAACCAACAGAAACTGTCACACACACAATGACAATTTCCTAAAACAACCCTCCAGTCTTTCATTTCTCCGACTTAATGAATCCAACTGAATCCAGAATATCCATTGCAAGCAGCTACCTCGACCAGCAATTTCCTGTATTATTAAAAGGCACGGATCATTGATGTGAGGATACGGAGATATGAAGTTTCATTCCCAGCTGATATGAGAATTATGAATGGCGACAGAGGGCAAAAAGTGACCCTCGGTGGAGCCACTGTGCAGAGGGGTCCACGTCTTTACTCCGAGACAATAAGGAAGACAGACTCCGATGCCAGTTTGCATAAATGTCACGCTTTCTGGACTGCTAATAAAAAGCGAACAGGACTGACGATAAAAGCTGCATTAGGAGAAGTGAAAGAACGAGAAACGAGGCAGGAGAGAAGAGTGGTTAATATGGTTCAGACAAAAAAGGATATCAGACGGAATGGCGGCGCTGAGATTTGCTAAGGTTTCCACGTGGTTAAGGAGAGGTGAGGTGGAGCAGCCAGAGTGAGGTGGAGGTTTGGGAGTTTAGAAATCTTTCAGTCATATGCATTTCGATGTGGGCAATATACATGCAAATGGGAGAGGTGCATTTTTCTGTGCCGTATTATCCCAAATGATGCTCCAGAGTATACCTTTGATTTTACTTTCCAACCAAAATAAAAAAAAGTAACACTTAGAGACTGTGGTGAAAAAAGTGAGACATGTTTTTTGCAAAGCTACACAAGAATCTTTACAATGACAACCCAGAAATCCCTTTCAAGTTGCAGTGACCAGCAGCTGAAGGGACTCAGATGTTTTATGAAGACATTTTTCTATTTTTCATTTAAAAAAAACCTTGGAAAATATGTCTTTTCTTAGTTTATAAATGTGCTTTGTGTGTTATTTGCAACAACAACAACAAAAAAAAAAACAGTTGTCCTTCAATCCTTGACAATAAAGATCTTAATTTGATGTATCTTTAATGTCTTTGTGAAGGTTGACTCTAACATCTTAACAGGGTCTATGTGATGTAGAACATTGCATTAATATCTCTCGAGCCAATAGACCCTCCCAGGTTTCCTTTTCGCCTCAGTGTGCAGGTGCATCCATGCAAAACTAGTGGATTACCTTAAAAATCAATAAAAGTCTTCCAATACTCCACCGTTGCCAAGATAAACTCAACACAAAAACATAAGCATTAGTTTGTCCAATGTCACTGTGAACTCAAAAGGAACAAACAAACTGGTGACACCTCAATGAATTTCACTTTGTAAAAGCAAAGTTTAGCATTAGGAGGTGTAGTTTTGATGTGAACTAACTTAATCTGATAGATAAACATTAGAAGTGCAGCCTGGAGTAGCTACAAAAGCCTGTCAGAAAGGGACTGTGGAGTGTGTGAGAACAGGACTTGATAAACACAGGTGTAGTGCTGGAGCTCAAGAGGGTGCGGAGGTGTGAAAGAAGAGCAGCCAGTGTAAACGCTCGTGCCACAGTGGGAGCTAGAAGAGTATTAATATATGTCTTACTGTGTGTTCTGGGAGCTGTGTGTACTATATACGTCTGTGTGGTCTGGGTGTGTCAACTGGACTCATTTTATTTCTTAAGTGAGGCATTAGCTTGTATCTAAAGGCACGTTTCCACTGAGAGGTACGGGGCAGGTCAGTAGGGCACAGTTTGGTTTGGGTGACCCTTGAAGAGGCTTGTGTTTCTACTGAACTGTGCAGGAGAGAGACGTCTGCCTCAAACACAGTGACATCACTCAACTGCCACAAAAGTTGTGTTTCTATGAGATATAACTTACAACTGAAGGAAACTTTGATGCATTTCCAAAAATAAGAATAAAGAAGAGAGTAAATCCTTGTGCAGAGCGGTGCCAGTGGCTGGAGGTGTAGTTGTATACTGCTGCAATAAAAAATAGTAGAAGTAGAATGTTTTTGGTTTATTTGCTGCTTTTTGGACTTTTAGTTCAGAAAGCTGCATGCACCACATTTACATTTTAAGGACACACAAGTTCTGCTTGTGTTTAAAGCAATAAAAGCAGCAACACTGATTTTATCTGAAACCGGAAACAGCTGCTACAAATGAACACTAAGATTGTTTTGAAAACGTAAATTTAACATTCTTTCTTTTTGGAATGTGGTTGTTTAACTCAAGAACAAGACAAGCTTTATGTAAGAAAAGATTGTTGTCTTTTTCCTTTCACTTCTTTTGCTGTGTTTTTCATCCAGCCAAAATACTGCAGTGTTTTGTACTGACTCCAGTGAAATCAAGGCTTAGATGTGTACATAGAAGACTGCTGGCAGATATAATTACTCACACTTCTCTCAGAAGTAGCCCACATCAGATTTCTACATGTGAATGTGAGCAGGCCAGGTCACATGGAGTTAGATCTTTGTCTCCAAAGTCTGAACATGCACATATAAATTCATGAATGAGATAAATACTACTTTACCTTTTGCTTAAGTACCGTGGTCCAGAACCCACTTCCACTTGATCTTATACAGTCTGTGTGCACATGGCCTTTGTGTGTATTTGTTTGTCTTGATACCTGAACGCCTCTCAGTCGGTTCTCTGTGCAGTCATAGAGCAGGCCTGTGTACCTCGCTCTGCCTGTGGTTTGTTCACATACCGTCTCAGCCCAGAGCCTAGGAATGTCTGCCTATGTGAGTGTGTGCGTTTTTAGATGTGTTTCCATGTGTCTTTGTGAATGTGCCCCAGACTAAATGTACACATTGTGTGCACAACAATGTGTGACTGGATGTCTGCGTGAGACAGAGAGATGAAGAGTGAGTTTTGTGAGGGAAGGCGGGGTGGGGTTGAGAGGCCCTGTAAGGGAGAGGACACAAACCTGAAGGTAGTTAGTTGGCCTTTTCCCTGCTGTAAACACATGCACACACCAAACATCCCGCTCCAAATGCACACGACATGAAGTGATGGTGTTTTTTTGTTTTTGTTTTTCAAAAATGATGGCTGTTCATTCTAATAAGACTTGTGTAAACTGGCCGTGGAAATCTTTTGTCTGTCCACACCATCACGCAAAACTTTATTTTTACATCAAAAACATGGGGTTTCAAGTGTGTCTTTTAATATTCCTAAAATGCTGGAGTTTAAAATGTAAACCTGGCAAGCACACAACCATAGTGCTGTCCAAGTTCACAATAAAAGGACATGTTTTGCTCTCAGAGACACCGGAGAGCTTTTAACAAACCACTGTTCCACTGTTTATATCTTTTGTCAGACAGCTAGTGCACTTGACTTCCCACCGATTCCCTGAAATGACCACACACGCAAACATACACAACTTACATTTTAGCCCTGAACATGACCTTAAACGTCGCAGCACAATGTCTGACCCTAAACTTCTCAGGCCTTGATTAATCAGCTTTTTGAAGGTCCAGCCAAAAGTTAGGAAAGGCCAAAAATGTCCTTACCTTGTGCATCAAATCCTCACTTCAGTAAAGCATCGCACACACACACACACGTACACACACACACACACACACACACGGCACTGGACAAGTTCATTAATGAACAGTGGCTCCTGAACAAGTCACGATGTGGGGTTTCTATTACAGTGGCTTGGCATGATCCCTCTGCTGATATAATCACAATGTGATGAGAGGTTGTGATGACACGCGAACAGAGAACATTTGGTGCCTCTCCAAAAATGTCACTGTTGCGATAACCCACTTAACATGACGTTGTGATGATTTTGCAAAAGCCAAAAAAAAGCTGAGCGTGTAAGACACATCTATTCTATTCTTTTTACACTAATGAATGATTATTACTATGAATTGTTTTAAAATAAGCCTCAGAGTAATTACAATATGTTGCCTCGAAGCCATTTAGATGGTTCCTGACACGAACAAAGGAGAATAAGCACTCTTTCATAGGGACTCATGAGATACTACACTATGATGGAGCACGAGAACATATTGTATATTCCTCCAAATAAACACAACTCTCCAAACATCTTTTACTTAAAATACTTGTTGAGGCACATTTGTTCCATGTTTGTTAGCAACAGTTACGTAAAGTTTATTCCCTGCTTTCTAACATTAAATTCATGGAGCTGCACCAACTTCCTGTGATGTCGGAAGTATTTGAGGCCACAGGTTCTGCTTGTGTTTAACGCAGTGTAGACGGCAAATACAATCTTGAAATTCTTGAAATTAGACCTGTACAACGCCGACTGTTTAAAACTAGAAACAGCTGTCGCCACTAATGCAAGCTTTATTATCCATGGCACAAGATTCAGCATGTTTTCTGTTGACGTTTATCACAAAAATAAGTTGTAATTTACTTGAAAAACAATTCAGTTTAATGTTTTTCCTTTCGCTTCTCGTCTTCTGGCAGCGGTGTTTAATCCCCAAAGTGGTACGGTGCACTTATTAAAGACCCTTTTGACCACTTTTGGTAATAGAAACCCGACCCATAGCTTAATTTCCACAACGATTACCACAAAGTTAGCTATAGCTTCACCCTATGTTGCTAGTAATGCTAACCAGTCCCCCCTAAACCAAACAAAACATGAGTGTAAATTACTTTTTAACCTCAGACTGGGAGAATAATCATGGTGAGGCTTACATTACATGGATTACATAGGTTTAGGTGATCCACAGTTTAATATAGAATGTGACAAATCTCTATTTTACTCTAGTCACACAAACGTATGTATTATGTATATTTTATAATTGGGAAGTAATTACAAGGAGCCTCTATGTAAAGGTATTTCTTGGTGTTATTAAATCATCACATGACAAACTGACGTGACACAGATTAGCATGTTCTTGTGCCTCTTTTCCACACGCTTCAGGTGGATTTTCTCTTGAAGAGCATTAGATGAGTATTAGTGTCATATCATCAATGGCTCACTCACAATGAAGAGATCAATGACTGCCTTTTTACGGTCCATATGCAATGATGATCAAGCAGAAAAGGCAGCACTTTTCACCGCCCAAGTGGGAGACAGCGGGTCAACTGTAATGTGATGTTAAATCTATAATTCACTTTAAAGCCAGGCTGGAGTATTACATGAGGGCCATAGACAAAAGCAGAAGGTAAGAGCGGGACACAGAGATGAAAGTGCAAAGAGAGACGTATTTTTATGATTGCTGTCCATGAGAAAAAGAACATTATCATGACAGCTTAATTCTCTCTCTACACATGTGTCTATATTACGTTAAACATTCATGCAGTGGCTCCCTCTGTGTCTCCTAGCAAGAAATTACAGTATTTAAAGCCTCTGCTAAAACTTGTGATAGAAGATACCGTATGTTTTGAGTGTAAAATGGTGCCGTTTATTGATTGCAGCGCGTTCCAAATGGAAAAGTTTACCCGCAGACACAGAGAGCGAAGGATTTCTTTTGTGTTCTCTGTCATGACGAAAGGCTCCTGAAGTAAAAAGGACACTACTACACGCTCTGATCTCACTGTTTCATAAGCAATGCCTCATCCGATTCCAGTCTGCATCACGGCTCTTGCGAATAAAAGGCAAAAACAGAGTCATAAACATGCCAGATTAGGTCACAGCTAGTTTCATAACCACTCCGTGACCTCTTTATTCTTCTCCTGATTCTCTCGCTCTTTGCCGCGTGGTACCTCCTCTCCCTGTCCCGTCTTTTCCTTTCACAGCAGACCAACGTGCCTTCCATTTGGCTTCCATTGCCCTCTTTTCCAGTCTTCTTTTCCTCCCTCTTCCCTCCTTTTATGTGCTCTTCACACTCTTCCCGACTCTATAAGGCCCCGCTGCTGTACCTCTGAACTTCACAAGTCCCTCTTGTATTCCCCGTCTGCTTGTACTGATCCAAGTCTCCTGCCATCTTGCTCACAAACTTACAACAATAACATTTCTGAATGACTTGTACAGCCAGAAGCTATAAAGAGTGGAGGATAGTAGATGTGGCTCGTGATTTTTGACATTTGAACAAATTGTGTCTGGGTGTTAATGAAAGTGCAGACTACTAAAATAGGCTAAATGCGATAAATAAAAACATATGAGACGTAAAGATAAAACAAAGAGTTGATGAAAATAACTGCAAAGATGTGCTGTTTTTGTGACTCTAGCATGCTAATGTGTTGCAGTGTATATTATTGGGAGCATATGTGGAAACAGCGTGACAAACAGATTGCATCATCCACGTTGACTGGCCTAGCATCGTACACTAGAGCAGCCCTGGATGTTTCCTTCAAAGACGCCTCATGTGTATGTTTTGTGAGGCACACGCCGCCCGAGGAATGGATCCGGAGTGATTTATTGGCCATAAAATCCATTGATCACAGCTTTTCAGAAACATGTAGTGTAAAGTGGAGTGTTGAGAACAAACAGCGTGGCCGCTGGGCATGTTTGTGGCCAAATATTCTGTAATCTGTTGTGGTAATTTAATTAGTCAAGAAAGAATGTGATTAATTATATCAATTAGATTGCACTCTGAAACATAAATCATGTTTCCCACGTCTCATTATCAACCTCGGGGTGAGTGTGGTGCAGGCTTGTGTGCCACTGTGGCAAAGTGTCCAAGTGTGACAGCGGGAGAATGTGGGTCTATCCCTCAGCTGCCATTTTATCTACACTGTGCTATGTGTGTACTTTGTTGTGCACGCCGCATTGTGAGTAGCGGTAGAGGGGTTTGCAGGCTGCAATTATGGGTAATTTAGCAACAGCAGCAAAATTAAAGCCCCCAAAACAAAACAAAGAGGCCAGATTTACTCCCTGAACGAGTCTGCCACTCATTCAGCCGCACAGAGCAAGAATGGAAGGAGTTAAACTGCGGCAGGCTCTATAATGTAGGTACTGATAAGTGTCTGCATGCTGTGGGTCCATTTAGTTCACGCACACAACATTGAGGTCTTTTCGTGTGGACCCTGAAGAGGAGGAGCTTCTCTTAGTTGCTATGGCGCTTACACAATGCATTGTGCCATTAATCCGTCTTATAGGCTCATATTTGTATCTCGAGAGCATGTTAAGATAAGATGTGTTCTGTGCCATGAATGTGTGCCGCCATAATGCACACATCCAGACATTTTTAATAAGAAACTAAATGTAAGATATGTGTTTGTTATAACGGCACCATTTAAAACATATATAAAACAGAGAAGACAAGAGGCTATTTCATTTTTGAACTGGTGATGAAGCTAAGACAATAGATGACAACTTAAGTAGATTATGCACTCCTTGTCATGTTGTCATTTTGTACTTAGCTGTTTTTAATAGAACACTTTGATTAGTGAAGCTTTGGCCATTTGATTGATGATGCTTAAGGATCTTGAAAACAGAAAGACGGTTCATTACAGTGTTTTTAACAAAGAGGCAAAGATAGTTTGAAGTTGTACCGAGCCATGTCTGTGATAGAGCCGCAATATGGACTTGAGTCGAGTCGGAAGGTGTGACTCATCCTGTTTCGAGAATCAGCAGAGCTGAAATTATAAGCTGGTATGCATTTCAATGAGAACAGAGCTGCCATGACAACTGCCATAGATTCTCAACATGTATATCTTTTTACTCATTCACTTTTCACACTTTGATGTTGAGAAGAGCGTCACTATTTTATATATACATATCAACGACAGTTCAGTTTTATCATATTATTTTAGTCAACCAAATACTAATTATTGTGTGATTCTGAATAAAACAATAACATATCCTGTCCTTGTGTTCTTCTGTCGCCCCTCCTGTGGTTCCCTCTGATGCCCTCTGCCACTTTTGCTGTTGGTCTTGCTTCCAGTGACACCATCATTAAAAGGCAGCCTGCTTTTAGCCGGTAGCACAATAATCCCATCAAAAGGTAACAGTGTAACAACCTCAGTCTAATCCTTCATTAGCCTGACTCCTCCCCCCACATCCGAACCCCTGCTCACCAAAGCACCATAATTACCTCAGTGCTAACGAGTCGCCAGCGGTAGCAATCATTCATTTTAGCTGCTACCCTCCGTGTTAAAGTTCACGAAGCTGCTGCTACAGTCGATGAATCCGTGTCGTCTAGTCACATACTGTAAACTGTCCCCAGACTGCGACATGGGAGCTGTTTAAACACCAGTTCCCATGGCTACATCATCAGGGTCATCCATTCACCGATAAA
Organism: Rhyacichthys aspro; assembly: GCA_036850595.1. NCBI lineage: Eukaryota > Metazoa > Chordata > Actinopteri > Gobiiformes > Rhyacichthyidae > Rhyacichthys > Rhyacichthys aspro. The sequence continues at coordinate 14,266,563 of CM072151.1, forward strand.
TCTATCAAAATTCAATCTTTTTATGGATCAATAACAATGAATTTATTTATTAAACGATCTATCTTTGGCCCAAGCCCCACCATGCCGCTGATTGCGCAATAACACAGATATTTTTGAAGAATGTCATGCCACGTCGTAAAGTAATTATTATAGGAATGGAACAGGAAATGTGCAATACCGTACAGAAGCCCCAGCACACACATGAGAACAATGTGTTCAGTACGGCCCGGGCCACACAGCACTTGCGACACATACTGCATCTTCAACACAAAACACTCAGTGGCCCATTAAGAACAGGTTGAACTTGTAGAGTGTCCTTGAGTCAAGCTAATAAATAATGAATTTAGTCAGGTTCATGAGAATGCACCAATGAAACGTCTGCACGTATCTCTTAGTCATAATGGACTTGTGTGTTTCTCTGCCAAGATGTAAATGTGACCTAATACTTTAAACAAATTCATCATTGTGCGTCAGTGCTACTCATCTCTTAAAGTGTCCAAAACTACAATGAATTCAATGACCATCAACTAAACTGTAACGATCAACTCCATCATACGAGTGTCTCTGGTGCGAATGAATAGTGCATGTGTACCAGAAGGGCTTGGTCGGCACACACATATTCAGGTATGCCAATTAAATTTAATAGCCAATAAAACACTCCTAATATTCGCGTTCAAATAAAAAGATATAGACGGAACCAGACTTGCCTAAAAACCTGTCAGATCACTCTCTCAGATCAACTCAGTGTGTCTCTTTCACTGTGCCAAGACAAAAATGCTATTAAACATAATTATATTTGTATGTCTTCTACTGAGATGCACTTTTCCTCGAAGGCTCAACAAAATGCATCAGTTGCCAAAGTAATAAGTAAATGAACCTTTAAATGTGTAGTTTATAGGTTTCTATGTGTAACTCTCAGTGGCTCCAGCTCTGTTTGACTGGACACATGATTTCAGCTCAGTCTATACTGAGAATAAAAAAGACACATTTTTTGTCACATGCATATTCATTTGACTGCTTTAGAACAAACAATAGCTAACTTTGTACTGTATACTGTGAAGGTGCATTATAGACAGACGCTATTCATCGCTATTCTGATGCGTTTGTCAACATCAGGTCAATGTCAACTCCATCAGACATAGATTGTGAAAGAAATAATGACACAATTGTAATGTTTGTTTAAAAGTACTTGATTGTATGTCAAAATGTGTACAGTCCTCTAACACAAGAATGTATTTTTAACCCTCCAAAACAATTTTATCACTGTTTAAGCTAAAGTGTAAGTTAAATTGAGCAGTTTAATTGCCAAACATGAAGAAACTAACTTTTTAAATTCAAAATATGTACATTTTTGGTGTTTCTGTCAGCCTTGGGTAACATGAGTTGTATTGAGTTGTTTTTATTGGACTATTTTAATTTAGTTATTAGATTATTATAGATTATATATTATTAAAAAATAGGAAATTTGGGAGATTGTATCAAACATGTATCGACACGTATATGTAGGTGAATTTATTTGGGGTTACAGTTTTATTTTTTCAAAATTGGGTTGCTGTTTTGTCCCACTTTTCGAGAATCAGCGAAATCTCTCTTTGTCTGTGTTTCTTTTTTTATTTTATTTTTTTGTGTCAGGGTGAACACAGCTGATCAGTTCAGGGGCCGAGGCAGGACACAGTGTGGCCTTGAATACATCATTTGTCCTGCAGCCTTCACCCTGTCTCCTCTCTGTCTAAATCTTGATTGTTGACCTGTCATCGCTGCGTGACAATAAAGACAGCGAGAGCCTATTTTCTATTTTGCATGATTTTGTACAACACGCGCGTTACGCAACCGAACTGGTTTACTCTGGTTGGGTTTATACGACATTTTCCTCAAACTTTTGTGACACTGTGAAAATTTTTGACAGTTTGAAGAAGCATGTAGAGCGCTAACAGGCACACAGTGTCTGCAACCACTGCCTTGTTTGCAGCCAATGACTGACATAACATTACTGATTTGATCCCAGAAATTCCCCAAACTTTCACACGAGTCGTTTTGACAAATTAGGACTTCGACAGCTGCATGCGTACACTTAAATGAGGATTATAGGAAGCAGGAATGCACATTATTCTGACTGAATGGACATTTTAATGTGAACAGAGGTACTTAAGAAAAACATACAGTCTTTGTCCCAAAAAGAAACTATTAGCCTGTGTTTCTTAATGTTACAGTCAGTGACCCGCGAAGACAGTAAAATGACTGATGTCTGATTGTATTGTATTGTGTGGCTGAAATGTTGGAGAACCGGGCAATTATTTCTGATTTATCTACATGGACAAATGCTGCCATACTGAGCACTGCTCCGGAGTCTCGTCGAGGTTTGTGTCCTCATTATCGATATTCTACAATCCCGTTGGCTTATCCTTAGCTCTGCCAAGACGTACGGCTCCGTCTTGGGCCTATAAAGCATGACTGATTCAGAGGTTTGGAGACTAAGCCTGATTCTCAGTCATGTAAATGAGTTCATGGGTGAGTAGGTCATTAAAAACAGAGGAAACCGGCGCTGATTTGGTCTTTTAAACACAATTGAGCGTCTTTAGATTGGATGTGATGAGGAAATCAATCTCAAGCTCCTGTCCGTCAGCCAAAAAACAGTCAAATCATTTAAGGTATTAAAATTGATCATTTCTTCTATCCAGTGTAATCTTTTTGTTTGCAAACACAATCTGGTTTGACGTTACATTAGTCGACCTATATTTGGCTCATAGTGAAGGCAGCATTTGGTTTTGAGGGGTTCTCGACATGGTACACTCCTAAGGGCAATTTAGGATGATACATTGTGTGAGTAAAAATGGCTACAGACATTTGTGAGTGGCTGGTCGTCTTGTGCACACTAACTTTACAAATGGTACACTAATCCACACCAGATCCAGAAATAACATTTTGTTTAGTTTGTCTGCTGCCAGGACCCTTTTACACCAGTTCATATGCAGAAAACAGTACAGGAAAGCCTATTGTAGTGTGTTATCCTGTATCAGTAACACAGGGATGTCTTGTTGATGCTGACAGGATTAATGGCATACATCTGCTCATCTTTACATGGTCAGCAGTTTACCAAGTCTGTTTCATGATCCAAGTCATACAGCTGAGTGCATTGTACCTACAGGGCAAAAAGTGCAATGAGTACAAAGCAAGGATGTGTAATTTTATTCAAATAGAAGGAAAAAAAATAAATGCATGGACAAAAATGTATGCTTAAACTGATGCAATTGTTTTTTCTTTCACTAATGGCTAACTCTGTTTTTTATTGACCATTCTGTTGGGGGTACAGTCTCAGAAAAAGAGATCTATTTTTATTAATTGACTTGAAAACTAATAGAGAGAACTGGATCAACTGTATTAGTTTGAAGACTCTAGGATGGATGCTACACGGAACAACATGCACCATCTTCTGCCTTGGGCTTTTGAACAGTGAGATAAGTGAGCTGCGGGACGGAAACTACCATAAGACAATCAAGATGAGGGCTGAATATACTTATGAAGTCATTCTGAATTTGAATTACACGTTGAAGTAAATAACGTGAGTGCATCGAAGCCTCTACGGTCATCTTCCCCCACTTTCCTACCACAATTGTTGATCCTCTTTCCTCCAAACTAACAGTAACTAGGGGCTTCAAATGGAGAATGTGTCATATTCTGGTTCCTATTCAAGGCCCATTCAATTAGCTCACATCAGTTTCTGCAGCAGGCTGCCAGAGAGAAACATACTCAAGGAGTGGGTCACTGCGCAACCACTCCAAGGTAGTCTTTGAGCAACATTTGAGTGTGTGCATAATCAGCATCCATCTTTCCATCCATCCATCCACTGCAGCACTATACATTATTTGATGGAAATATCACCGTATTAACCACAACCACTGCACATTGCTCTTATCTTTGTGTGACATTACATACAAATAAGAACATTTTTGTGCTTTTGATTGAACGTCTGTCTGTGTATTCAAAATGTTTTATGCAGTACCTCAATAAAATGGCAATAAAACGTAAACATTTTGACTGTCTTCAAGGAACTCAAGAAGTAAAGGGCACTTGGTTGACAATACAAGCAGAGTACAAGATGAGGGATGTAAATGGATGTCACTTTTTAATTTTAGGCTCCATTCAGTCACGTACATGTCTGGCGAACAAGAATCAGTCAAATGTATAACTCTTCAGACAGTGAGTGATTCATTTCAATAGGTCGGCTCTATTTATAAAGTTGCCTGTCGTGTTTTGGTCCTGTGACTCATCAGCGCCTCTGGTTAAAGTCTTTTCGAGAGATCCTACACCAAACAATGACCACAGTGTTCGCTGGTAGCAGCTTAATCATCATCCGGCACAAGGTGCTGTGAAACGCACATTAAGAGCCAGACTCTCTAACAAAACAGTCGAAACAAAAGGCACACGGCCCATGTATCATATTTAAGTCTGGATTCTGCGTCACTGTGGCTGAGGCTGTTTACAGACGGCCACAAAACGTGTCCGTGTGTGTGCGCAAACGAGAAAATATGTGTGCTCTTTTGAGCCACCGGTCCTTTTTTTCTCCTCAAATAAATATGCACGGCACATCTAGTGTTTGTACTTAGGCAAAATAGATGGCATTGCTGGTGAGCAAAACATCTATCATTTTGTGCCTCTGATTAATAGTTGTCCTGGGGATGGCTGCTCTGCAATGGGAGAGAGAGGGAAGGGAGGATGAGACAAAGTAAGGGATGAAAGGAGAAAGAGAGACAGAGTGAGAGTGAAAAGGCAGGGACACAGCAGTAAGAGGAAGAAGAAGAAGTGAAAATCTCCTGCACAGAGGTCTGAAACGGTTAAACAAGTGGGAGAAAAAATTTGTGAATGCTGCTGTTTTGCAGCCGTATGAATAAAGTCTGACAAGAGGTTGGTGTCTTTTCGGGTAATATCACCACACCGCGGGGATTTGTGTGGTTTAGTGAAGAGAAAAAGAAAAAAAACATTCTCACTTAACAGCTAAACAAGGAATACACCAATCAGCCTTTACTTTAGGAACACTCACCTGAACAGAAACTGCACTCCTCTGAAGGTGTGCGATAGTATCTGTCCCCAAAAAATGTAAATCTGTGCACCATTATTTTAAACAAAGCACCTCCAATGATCCAAAGCAAACGAGAGACTCAAATAAACACAAGAGTTCTTCTTTTACTTTTACTGTGCCAACTCCAAGAAATGTCGAACCATGTCATAAGTGGGAACAAAATGCCTTCAAAGTTCTGTTGAGGCCTTGACCTTGCTGTTTAGCCATCGCTTTTCTACACTTGCTGCTAATACATCCACCCACCAACAATTCACCTGTTGTTTTCCTAATATTCAGTCTGATAGATGTTCTTGGCTACTTTGTGCATTGCCAGAACATCATTGTTGTTTGAACCGGTGCTCCAAATCCCTCTGTGAACATGGCTCGGTGTGTGTGCTTGTTCTGATTCATGAATGACTTTTGGCCCATATTTCTGTGCGGCGCTCACCCTCACATCTGTACCATTTACCGCTCTAACATGGATTAATCCGCTCTAATGCCGTCCATCCCGTATCAACATGTGAGCGAGTGTGAGCATCTTGGTTTGCTGTACAATGTTTACCGTGTAATCCTCACAGTGGGGCTTGTTGACCGTGTTTTAAACCATTACGTCCATTTTCTGCCTTGTATGCACGTGTGTGTGAGAGAGGAGGCCATCTGTTCTGGTGTTGAGACGGTTAAAGGCAAACAAAGGGCACAATGCAAATAATGTAAATAGCCTTCTTTTGGGCCGTCTCTATGACACAAGTCGCTGTTATCTGCCATGCATCCGTCTGTGTGCGAGCGTGCGTGTGTGCCTTCGTAAAATATGGGTGTATGCTAATAAGAAGCCACATGGATATGTAGGTCACGTCAACCTATTTTCTGCCAGGCTCACACCCCCTTCTTTGTAACATACACAAGTAACAAGGCACACGAGCAGACATAGATACACCAAAAAACTCCTCCTCGCCTCTTTTAGTCGCAGCCACTTTCACTGAAACTGAGATAGAGGCTGGGATGCTACATTCCTGACACTCAAGCGCACGCAATCACCAGGATGCTTCTCTCATATAACCCGAGAAGCCCTGGTGAGCGTTTGCTGAGCTTCAACCTCAGTGTAGATAGAGCAGTTGCATTCCCAAGGCGTCCCACAGCGCCCGCTCCGTTTTGATTTGACTCTTCACAGCGCTGCACACTGAGACAAAAGCTGCAGTGTGCCGTACCCACTGTCTCCTTTTAGGCTTGAAGATTTTTACAGTGCGATTTAAAGCAGGAGCTGGGTTCATGGAGGCGAAGGGATCCTCTATCTATCCACCAACCAAGTGTAGAAAAGTTCCCCCTCATCCTACTCTCCTGACAACACGGACAGCCAGGCATTCATCATCCCACTGTGGCTATTTTGGGAGTTGAAATTAGGCAAACCTCATACGGACGTGTTTCCTGATGTTGTTGCCATCTTTTTTCAGCTGATGTAGGTGTAGAAGAATGATGTTTACCTTCTGTGTGCCATTATTCATAGCACAGAGCCTCCTCCTGTAGGCTGTACATGGCAATCCAGTCAGCCCACCCACCCGTAACCCCCTGCATGACACACACCTCCAGCTATCTTGTCATTCCCTGTCCCTTTAGTGACCCCTTTGACGTATCATAAGCAGTTTGGCATCACAAGCTTAGTCCAATGAACAAAGCACAGAGGGTGTATTAAGCCTCTTTTACTGTCAGTCTACAATGTCAGTGTTTTACTGCAAAGGTGAGCAGGCGCATCTGTGTAGGCTGAAAATTAATTCATTGTAGGAGAAAAATGAGACGTAGTAAACAAAAGGCAACAGATGGAGAGCATCCAGCATTTCATGTTCTTGTTATCTTGGCATATGTAGCTGAAAAAGACAAATTGCTGTCATGTTTTCCCAGTCCATTCCCACTGTTGTCAAGCTCTACCCCAACAGAAGGGTAACAACAGTACAGGTACAGTTCATCATGAGTTTTGACTGAATTAGACCACACTGTACTGCTGCAGACTCCAGGATATAGTCTTACTGAACTACTTGTCACAACATTTTGGATTATTTTTGTAATTCGTCACTTTTTCTGATTTATTGTTCATTTTAGGTGTTTCAACTGAGAAGACTGTATTACATAAAGTGAAACGCAGTAGGCAGAGTGGATTCATGGTGATGCCTTCACTGGCTTTGTCACTGAAGACTTTGGATGTGAATGTTCATAATGGCACCAGTTCTCTCTCTCTTCGAGGGCACAGCGGATAGACGACCGTCTCTGCCTCTGACTCCCTGGTGTGACAACCCCCATTACCCGTCTGCTTCAGTCCCATCCCCCTCCTCACGCACACACAGACACACACACACACACATAGGGCCTCAGGGCAGTAGGAGGTCACGGCGCTCTGTGTCGACTGGCAGCAGGGTACAACGCTGCGTGGGAGACATAAAGCACAGACTGATGCAGAGCAAAACCAATGCACACGCTAGTGTGGGCACGCATGTTGGCAAGCCTGCACGTGCATGTTTTGGAAAAGAGAGAAAAATGAAACAAAGGCGGGGGGAAGGGCAGAGATCCCTGTGTAGAGAGAGTTTGCACTGAAGAGGCGGGGTGACTTGGCATGGTGTGTTTGTGGGCTCCACAGAGGCATGTTTTTGGCGTGGTAGCTGCCTTCACACTGATGATGCAATTTTACTGCCCCGCTGCTGGTAGCGGGCGGCGCGTGCTGTCCTGTCACCAGTGGGCTGCCCCTCATCACAGTGGAACCTCATGGTAGGCTTAGGGGATCATGGTACCACAAAGCCTGTTACAGAATCAGCTCCTTTCTCGCTGTGGGCTGACTGGGCTCAGCGCTGTTGTGGTAATACAAGCCTTCTGTGTGTGGAAGCCAGTATACTGTGGTGGCAGAGGATGGCAGGGTGGGGTGTATAGTGAATAATGGAAGGAGAGAGTGAGGAGTAGGCACAGGATGAAACCACATGTTTCTGTTGGGTTGGGCCTGTAGCTGTTTGTGGTCCCCATCTAAAGCTAAGCAGGAAGCCACAATGGAAAAAAAATCACGAGCAGTTCTTCCTCACAGCTATCACTCCACAGTAGTGGTGATCCAGTGGTGGTGACTTTACAGTGGTGTTCATCTGTGTTGTATCAGCTCATTCAGTAGGAGCCCTTCCCATCTGGTATCTGCAGTGTTTCTCCCAACTGGACTCTTCCTTCTGTCACTTCCCTCATGTTTAGCCTTCCATTTTCATGTCCACAGATGAAGACTGTTGAATGTGGCTGTCAATATGACTTTCTTTCACAGTTGTGAGAGAACGTGCGGGCTTCATACATGGGCATGTGTGTTTACGCAGTGGTGCCACTTCCTACAGAAAGAGGAAAAACACATGAGAACATTACCAACACTGCTGCCTCCCCCTCCTCCCCCTTTTCTTTCTCTTCCTCATGCTTGCTTTTTCTGCTGCGGCCCCCCCTCCTCCCCGTCCTCCCCCCTGATTCTTAAAGGTGCAGGGACAAAGTATTCAGTGGGAGAGTAAAAGTGAAGGACAACATCTGTTATCTTCACACTACAATCAGACTAATTACATACCCGGCTAATCAAAATATGTAAAGGACCCTACAGACTGTGTGTAATCTCACTGATGCGCTTCATGCATATGGAACCAAAGACATGTCAACAACACAGCTGATATCACTGATAGGAACAAGCATTAAAAAAAGGAGCTGTATGTGTTTGTGATGTTTGAAAAGAAACGACGTAGAGCGCAGAGAATAGTACTTTACAGATCCATCGACTGCATAGACACCATGCCTTGTCTTGCAGATGGATTTTTATCTCATTTGCTCAGAAATGCACAGGTGTAGTTAACATTGTACCATTGTAGCTCTTCAAGTCAAACTGTAGTGTAGTGTGTTGGCATCAAACTCTTCAGACTCATGGATAAATCACAGGAAGTCCTTCAGTCCTTCCAACAGTTTCATCGCTGCTCTGATACCTGAGACATTACACCCCATTACTTAAAGTTCCTTGGCTTCTGTTCAAATGCAATGCTGTTTTTTATTAAGTCCTATTAACGGCTAATCCTTGCTGGGTTCGACATTAAATTTACAGCAGGTTTTTTGTCTGCTGGTAGATCTAAAGTTTATATAGGAGGAGTACTAGTTAAAGAAGAAAAGGACCAAATGTAACGCAGATGCTTGGAGCCTCTAATTCTTTTTTTTGTTGTTGTCAAATCCAATATGCTGAATAGTGTTTTCAAAGTTTGCAATGACTTTGAACGTTTTTACGGGCCTGCAACAGAAAGATATAAGAGATGGCTTTTATTATGACTTCTTTCATGTGTGGCTGCAACCTGTATCTGCAGAGGAGGCTGGCGAAAAGCAGGGAAGTTTTGTCTCTCATTATGGCGGTGTTTCTTCATCTCTACAGAAGCTGGAGTGGCCGCTGGGCGTCAGATGGACGAGGCCACGTGGTGGGAGTTGGGGAGGGTGAACTTGGTGACCAAGTGGAATGACGCAAATCAAAAGAGACAAACAGACAGGAAGCCGGGACAGATAGAACAGCTGGTCGGTACAGACAGACAGGCCGACACATAACTACACAGAGACAGGTTTATATTTGGGACAGAGGTTGCGTAAGCAGAAAAATCAGCGACAGAAGATGTTTATGAAGGTAATTCTGGGCAGATGGATTCTTTCTTTTCTATTTTTTGTAGTGGTGTTGAAGAACTTTTCCGACACGGTTTTATGTTTCCTGTGATATTTGCAGTGGCATTAAAATATTGAGACTCAAACTGATGCAATTTACTGACTCTAGTGTCAACACCACAGTCATAAGAACATACATGATCACATGCACACACAACACACATTAAAAAGAAGATTACAAAGACCTCTGACAAGTCCTTGAATCGAGTCGTTCTTATTGTTGTACCTCATTTGTTCCAACTCTGATGAGGATTTGGTTGTGAAAGAAAAAAATAAAAAGTACTTACCAAAATGTATTTACTGAAAACATTCTGTGACCTCTTTTGTTGCTGATGAAAAATTGTAGCCTATTCTTTGAAGATAGAAATTTTACATACATTCACAATATATGAATGAATCTGATGGACAGAGAGTGAATGACATGGGCAGAGAAGTATCTTGGGGTGAGTGTGTGTCATGGTTGAGTCATAGAGAGTAAAGAGTGGAGGTTTTACTGGTGTTTGGTTGTTTTGGGGGATTGTGTAAGACTTTTTGTACTGGCCACGTACTGTATAAACATACATGGTAGTGGGGGATGCCTCCTCTGCGCAGTGGACTGGGCCAACAAAGGCCTGCTCAACACTGAATTATTCAACCTGTGATTAATTATAATTTGGAGGAAAGGGTTGTGGGGGAATTCCTCTTTGGGTCCAGGCTGAAAGGTTTTGTTTTTTCCTCGCTGTGCAGCCTGATGTCAGGAAGAGCGAGAGCAGGGCACTGGCAGCGAACACTGCTGATATGGACCCTCTCTGCTGCAGCAAAACTTGAAGGTTTTGCAGGGAAAAAGTGCATTCTAAAGCCTTAAATCTGGTATTAATAATTTACACCCAATTATACTCTACACCTTTGACTTTAAACATGTGATATCTTGTTAAATGAACTGTCAGCTTGAGGTGTCCATTTTGTATCTGGGGCTAGGCCTGGCTGACAAACACCACGACTGTGTCTTTCTTTAGCTAATCTAGATGCTATTAGTCTGCGCTGGTCACACTGGGTGATGGGGAACAAGCGCAGTGCCACCTCCCTACAGCTGCTTTGTAATTGGAGTCAGAGGTGTGAGAGTGCCAGCAAAAGTAGGCTGCCCTCGGGTCACTGTGGTGTCAAACACGTAATGAATAATAATACTCGATCCTCTTTTAGATAACAAGAACCCAGCTAAAGATCTCTTCAGAAGCCGCAGTGTGAGAAATGTGAAACATACAACGCCAAGCGGACTCCGAGCGATGAAATTGGCAACGCAGACCGCTGCTTAAGCCACGGACAGCCTTGATTAACTCAGCCCTCTCAGATGCTCATACATTTTGTATATTTCATAACAGAATGACTAAAGTTCACGTGTCCTTTGCTGCTCAGAGAGGCTGCAGCAGTCAAATAAATCTCAGAGCTGTTTGTATTTGCGGTTTTAGTGTTAGCAGAACAAACTAATGATTACAGTTCTGTTTGACTCCAGTGATTCCAAATAAAACAATACATGACCTAAATCTTGTATTTACATGACACAAACACCCACAAGTATAAATAAAAATCAATACGACAATAACACAAACCGAAAAAAGACAAATGTGGCGCTGGTTAAACTGGTGATTAATGCGGAGAACACTTCATGAGTCCTTACACTTGAAGCACGTGTCAACATTTGGTTAAAAGGTGTTTTCCTGTGTTCAGTGACCTGTGCGGCTGACCCACAGCGGGCTCGGAGCAGGAAGTGTAATACGGGTTGGCTGATGAAGAGGTCTGACGTCCGAGAGCAGTCCGACTGAGTACAAAACAATGTGTCACATAACTCTAACCACTGTTGCACTCCATTAGGTTTGCTGAAAGGGGATTGATGCGGGGAGACAGCAGGTCATCACAGCTGATGAAAAAGCATCCCACACTGATCCCACACAAGACCACGGCGATGGCTGGTGCCCCGCGCTGGCAACAATCCGATCTTTGACTTTTGGGGCACATAAATGACACATTAAGACACATATACCATGAAAACTGTCTCTTCTGAGACATTTGGTTTGACACAGAGAGACCTTTCCTGGTTTTATTTTGTTAGGAAATGTAAAACAGAATGAATACCACAGTTAAGTGCTTTTATTAAACTTCGGCCCCGAGTTCAGCGTTAGACCGATGTGCCCCTGTCATTCTTTCTATCTTGTAAATCGTGTTATAAAGTCATTGCCAACATTTATGCACATTTAGCACATCTTTTCCTTTTTTTGAGGCTGTTCAGCTGTGTATGCAAACATTGCCCAATTAAACTTGCCATCGGGGTCTGAAAATTCAATTAAAATCCTTGATAACAAAGCCTAGACAATATCTTAAGGTCTTCATTATTTTCATTACAGTATGCTATCAATTTAAGCACAGCATGTTTAATGTTGATATGTAACAATTTTGCATCAACATAAAGAAAGTCCATATTTTAGTGGCTTGTATTCACTTTACAATAGCATTTTTTACCACTTTTTGTTTCTTTTGTTTGTTTTGGGTCGTGTTGGCTGGAGCTCAGGGCTGCTGAGGGCGTGAGGCAAGGTCCACCCTAAATGATCGCCAGTCCTTCGCAGGGCTAACACCAAAAGACACTAACAGACAACCATTCACTCTTTCATTTGTAGCAATTAAGAGTGACCTGTACACGCATGTCTTTGAGTGGTGGAAGGAAGCTGAGAGGGAGGACACGCAGACTCCACACAGATCGAAACCCTGACCTTCTCAATGTGAGGCAGAAGTGCTAACCACTACATATGGCTGTACAGTATGTGTGTGTTTAATGGTACTATGCCACAGTGACAAATAAACAAGAATGTCAGAGTTCATCTTAAACAACAGAACATTAGGTTTGGATTGAGAAAAGATTGTGTTTTAGGAATAAGCATAAACAAGATTTTTAGTCTTTTTTTAAGTTCAAAGCCCTGCACCAACACCAACATACAGTATGTAAAACCCATATAGTGTAATGTTGGTAATGGTGCCAAAAATAGCCAAGTGGATTAATTATATCTTACAGACATATTTTCATTTTTTTAACCACTTTATTTCATTAAAAATAAGGACTGAAATGAGTGTTAGTCCAGTGCAAAGGTAGTGCTGTTACAATTTAACCTCGTTATGACCCTTTAAACATAAATGGCTTCAGTTCAAACTGTTAAATAAATATTAGACAATTATTGCTGATTAGCTCTCTAAATCAAATATCAGTGGAATGTATGGAAGCAATAACAACATGAACTGGAGCCAGCGCCCTGAAATGAGCTGCCCACGGTGCACAGCCTCGTCTCGGGCAGGCCCTACTCTTCTCTGCTCATGTTTCTGAGGTCAGTAAACAAGAAGTGTGCGTTCCCCTTTAAGAAGCCCCCACCGTCCGCACAGAGGAGGGAGGAGAGCCAGGCCTGCGGAACAGCGGCTGAGGAGGGAAAAAAATCCAACAGGGGACGGTTTCAAGTCCCCCCAATAGAAACTGTGCCTGATTTGTGGCCAATGTTGGAGATGTAAAAAAAAGAGAAGCGAAGAGAGGGAGGGAGAGGCGAGAGAAGGAGGAGGAGGGAGCGAGGGAGGGGGACGGAGGGAGGAGGAGAGGAGGGAGGCAGGGAGGGAGGAGGGAGAAGACGGGGGGAGGGAGGAAAAACACTAAAGGGGTAGCTATGGAGATGGAGCGTTTTCCTGGCTGCTTTCTTTGACAGGTGTTGAGTGGGGCAAAAGTCTTAAAACAGAATCCAGCATGTACGCCAAAGGTAAAGGAGCTGTCGTCCCTTCCGATAGCCAAGCGAGAGAAAAGTAAGTGCAACGCGTGCTTCTCGCATGTGTTTTATTCTACACTTTATACCTGCTTGTTCAACGAGGGGCGAGGGGGCGCGACGAGGGTTAAGTGCAACTTTGGAAAACTAAACTCGTGTTATTTTCAAAAACCTAAGTGCGCCCCTGCGTGTGCGTTCACCCCTCCCCTTCGATCACCTTTAGAGGTGCGTTACCCAAACTTTGTTGTAATTTTAGCTCAGCGTACTTAGCAAAATCACATGTTTGTGTGAAGCAACTTCTCTAACTCTGTGTACGCTCAACAAAAATGTTGTTTTTCGGTGGAAGCAACTGTGCATCTTTTCAAAGTGTACAGGAGTGCGTTTTCATCTCTTTTCGCGTAAAGCATGCTTTTGTCAGAGCTCGTCTCTTTACGCACAGGCTTCCCGAGCTGCTGCTGGATGCTGGGATTATTCCTGTTTTCTCCTGTTACCTAAAGCTAACCCATGCTTCACCTCACGATCAAAAGTTTGATTCCATTCAGTTGATTTCAACTTTTGAAGCATCCACACACACGAAGCGGAGCATCTGTCTCACATGTGTTGCCGCGAACATGGAGCTGGTCCTGTCCCGGACTTTTACTCAAAAAGCGGTTCATTCAGTGTGAATGCAGGATTTAATTCTCGGTCCCTTTTGTGCCGTATAACAAAAACCCACTGTGTGTTTTAACACCACGCTGTTACATTATACTCTATATTGTGTTGGTATTAGTTAATGGAATACTCCAGCCTTAAGCGCATTCGATTTGCATCCATTTATGCTTCGGAATAAAGTTAAAAAGCCAATGAAAGTTTAATTTGTTCATTTGAGGCTGAAAGTAATGCTTTTGCTCTTTCTCATGTCTGCTATATTTTTGTTTTCTGTAGACCTACTTTACATCACTAATGTTTTACCATCTGTGCTGAAGAGGCTGGAGTGAGTTTGGATCCATGCTGTTGCACTTGTTATCCACCAAAACTGTCCTGGGAGAGTGTGTTGTAGCACAGCATCCAAATGTCTTTATAGACTCCCTGATGTTGTTGTGATGCATAGCTCTGTTATTGATGGATCTAACTAGTCATCTGGATTTCACTTTATTGGAATATTGAGCAGTTGTGTGTATTTGTGTGGCTCCTAAATGAAAGCAATCCCTCGTGGTTTTATGAACAGCAGGCAGAGTGACCTTTGAACCGGCATATGATGCGTTAATATTGCATATGATCCATCGGCTTTTACACCTCTGTTAATCTTGTCCTTCTTTTTACGCGTACATACACTTAAAGCACATCACTCAGCTTCAAATAAATGTTAATGTCCATTGCTGTGTTGTTTCTTGTTATTGTATTGGGAGTGAAATCAGTGTAGAGGCAGCATGTCTTTCATATGATGAGTGTAGGAGAAGGATTAATAATTTAACTAACAGGAAATACTAGTCTTTGGAGAGCTCGTAGTGATGAATGTTGCTCACAAACCCGCCAAATTCTTTTATTGCGGATTCTGTACATCAAATCCTCACCAGAGAGCTTTCTTTTCCTTCCAGTCTGGTGTTTTACGTGAGTCACTGGCCTATAGGTATTGTCCAGACATAATGGACAACACTTGGCCTTTCCCCTTCACCTGTCTGACCAGTCTTAACCCGCGCTGCAGGGCCAACACATGTTTCCTTGTAAACGTGGAGCTCAACAACAGCTGCCCCCTTGTAGCAGCGAATTAGCTCATATTCATAAATGCATATTCATATATTCATATGGAGCTTTACATATTCAGATCTGTCAAGAAGGGGCCTCCAAACGGACCTGTGTCTGTATGACATAACAGCTGCTGGATTGACGTCCATTTAACAAGTTTGAATGTATTTAACTGACTGAGTCTTGATTGGTTTATCTGTCATTAGCATCTGAATGAAAATTTGTAATTCCTCTTAAACTTAATAAAATAATAACTCGGGGGCAGGCGCCAAATCTTTACCTCTTCCTATTTATCTTTTTATCTCTGGTGAATAGTATCAATAATGTTACTGTTTTCAGTATGATCCTGTCATAAATCACTTGTGTTGAATTGGTGAAGGTTGTGTGTGGAACAAATGTTGATAAGACTCTGTGCAACAGTTTTACTAAAAGTTAGGAAATTATCAGTATTGTCGATGTCAGAGTGAATGTTCATTTTGGTGAATATCTTTCTCTCAAAAGCTTCCATTTAAGCAGTGGTTTGTTTTTCATCAGCAGCGTGTTGTGTCATTCGGAGTGACATGCATCTGCTGAGGCACACTGTGGTAGATCAGAACAGAGACAAAATTAACAGCCCGCTCATGCCACTGTCTCTTAGTTTCAAGAAAGTGTGTGTTTGTCCAAATACATATCAGCTGTAATTCTGTGCTGTAGCGGCGTGTGTGTAGATGCAGATATTGTAATGCAGCCCATATCTCTATCAGTGGTAATGATGTGTTTATTAGCTCCAGTACGGCTGCATAGCTCAGCTCCAAAAAGAGAAAGAAAAAACAAAGGCTCTTCTATAGCATGGCTGCTTCTGCGTTTGTGGAGCTCAGTGCTTCAGTAGCAGCTGCATGAATGAGACTCTGAATGAGGTTTGGTTCACAGATTGTTCAGACAAGTGTGGGCACTGCAAAAAGTGTGCTTCTTTTATTCCTTGCTCAATTAATTAATTTTCAGTGTAACTGTTTAGAAATATAACATATATGGCCATGAATGTACTTGTAAGTTCACCTTGGAAGGTGCATGTATGTGTGGCCATTCTCTGATGAGGATTTGTATCTGGGAGCCTTGTGTGGATCCTTGGAAAACTGTAGTGATCAGACATTTTGTAAATGAAGAAAGCCTGCTCCTAATAATAATGAAGAACTGCTGTCCTTGTGACTAAAGAAATTAATTACTCCTTACACCTTTTTTTCTACATTTTATTTAATTGAATTTGAACAGTGGTAATACAGTAGCTACTATATTAATGTCACCTCATTATTTAGTAACTGGAACCTCTGTGAAACATGCACTGATGAATCTGGCATCTTAATTAAAGGTGCCATTCAGAGAAATCTTTCATAGCAGGATCAAACATCTCATTTTTTAGATCCACTCACTTAATTTCCAAAGCATTCTGCGCTCCATGTTTGTTTTCTAGTACCCTCTGTTTGTTTTTGTGCAAAACAAGTGGTTGTCGATTTGTTTTTTGAGAGAACTTCAAGTGTAAAGTTAATCAGTTTGTTTTGAACATGGATTTCTTTACATCCTCCACTCCTCCTCTGGCTCCTCCTACGCATTTACATGCAGTTTACTGGGATCTTAAGTCTGAATGCATGGTTTTGATTCTACACAGATGGCTCTGCCATCTGCATTTTAGCCTTTTGAAGCAAGTATAAAGAGCTGCCACTAACATAGAGAGAAACACTGCGCTAAAGTAAAGAACCCCTTGATTTACCCTTGGCACCCCTTGGCTGACTGTGCTTCATTCACACATGTCAACAGTCAATTAATGCTGCCTTTCGTCGGCTGCTTTGGGTGCATCCGCACAAATTTGTTCATTTCTCCACTGGAATAAAGACAGTATAAATATTGAGACTACATGCTTAAAGTTGTTAATAAGTTTGGCAACACATAGCGTGGGCTTGTTTTTTATCAACAGTCTGAAAAAAAGCTTCAGCGTGAATAGGAAACATGTACATAGGAGTGCATGTGTTCTCAGAATAATACTGCTCTGGCACAAACCGCTGTTAAACTGTTGTGTGATTAAGTTACATAAGACTGTTGTCCTCATTAGAAGCTGTGGAACAAACATTCATAATATGATTCCAGAAATACGTATAAATATATATACTTATGAGTGAAAATGAAACACAGTCAGAAAGACTCAGGGGTCACAGAGCTTAGCAGATGACTTTTTTGACAGCTAATCCTCCACAGTGAAGCTGAGGTGCGTATCTGTGCAGTGTGTGGATTAACCTGTGGCTAAAGTTCTCTGTGTTTACACACTTACTGACGCTGATTTGTTTTGACAAAGGAACTGCCATAACAAAAGCCAAGCAAATATAAACAGGGAATACCGTGGGAATAAGGGTTAGTAGAACACCTTGACAGTATCACAGGTGTCTCACTCAGGTCAGGTGATGCAGCACTGTCTTATGTGTCATTTTATATATGTTCAATATTTGCCAAATAATATTATTGTATTTTTATGACCCATGCAGTAGAATTGCAGCACTGGCTTTAATTTCTTTATTTTACATCTCTGTTTCTTTCTGTCAGACATGGATCATATATGGAAGCTGCTCTTAAATTGTCATCCATAGCTTTGGCAGTGCATCCTGTAGCTCGTCCTGCCCCTGCTCCAGCTCTCTGCTGAATTATTGAAACAAAGACATGAAAGTTAATTTGCTAACTGTCTGTGCTTTAGCTGCCTAAACTCATCTGTGATGGCCTTGTCTCTGGAGGCGAATGGAAGGAAAGGGGAAGGCAGCACGGGGGCTGCCTGGGGTGAAATGTCAGGTGTGTTTTCTGGGGACACAGCAGAGGAGACATCTCCTTGATGAGTGGACTTGCAGCACAGGGCTGGATAGTTAAAGATTAGAAATTAATTTTGCTTCAACTACACTCTCGCCGAGCTCATTGTTAATGTGTACATGAGTGTTTTATCTTTGTATAAATGTGCTGTAGGTTGTTTTCCATCAGAGAGAGTGAAACATGTAGCTTTAGAAACACGAGATGTGGTGTGGCCTGCGTGTGGTTGCGGTTTGTCTTGGAAGCTTCTCATATTTTATTCCTGAGTGACATGTGTAACTAGTGCTGGGTTGTGAAGGAATGGATTCAGGTTTAGAGTGTACGCAGTAGGAAAGGCTGGAGACACATGGCCTATGTGTCCTTTAGCTGGCTTTCCTGCTACTCCTCCACAGCCCACTTCCACTTACTGCTTCTGACACAGTAACAAAAGGTGTCCCCTGAAGCCTGGATTGAATGAGTGTTTTTAAATAATGCATTGCAACCAGGGCAGGTGCCCATCGCTGGGGCACAGAGCCCCTCAGATCACATTGGGCCCAGCCATGAAAATTTCATTGCATTGCAGTGCTCATGGGAATCTCTGTTCAATCCTTCAATTGTGAGAGGGCTGTACAGGAGCAGGCCCCTGGGTATGTCATGTTTTGGTACAGTTTACACCAGCTGTTGAAACTGGGGAACCCCCTCAAACTCAGAGCCTGTGTACACAACGACGCATTTCACCTAGAACGTAAAGTTTCTGTTACAGTTTGGCTGCTGGTTTAGACGAGGACACACTCTGCGAACTTTTGTATCTGTGAGAACAGTTTGTGAGTGTCCAATGTCGGTGACTAGAGTGACGTAACAGCCGAGTCCCAGAAAGCTATTGGCTGCCGGCTACACAGGAAGTAGAACAGCAATTGCAATATAATGTGTTTTTGTGCTCCAAAAACTCATATTCTGATAATATATTGTTAGTATTAGATAAAGCCATACTGGAGCGTCAGAGTTTTTCCGCACTACTCTAGAAAACGCCAGGTTTAGAACTTCTTCTCGAGTTGAATGCCTGTAGTATTATGTAGTATTATACTGGCCAGCGTCATGTATCATCATTTCAGTTCAAACCCAAAGAGGCAGTATTAGACTAGATTCATAACAGTGGGCATATGAAGCCTTATTTACTTCACTACCTTGCATTAAACACAAGCATAACCTGTGACATCAAATAGTGAGTAAGTATAAAGTTGGAAACTACTGCATATTCCTGAATTGAAAAGCCCTGAATACACTGTAAACATGTTCTGTTTATTGCAGCAGTATACAGCTATATCTCCAGCCTCTTGCCTCTTCTGCACACAGCAGCGTGGAAACACAAGCCTCTTCAGGGGTTACCTACCAAACTGTCCCAGTCCATCCTGTCCCTCACAGTGGGAGCATGTTAACCTCACAATTAGACTTTGGCTGATTTACATCTAATTACAGCAGACAAACTTGTTGCTAGTAAACACAGAGCTGATCTTTTTCACTTAATGGGACAAGGACAGTCACTTCATTATAGATCAATATAGAACATTTACAAGCAGCACCATGCTCCTAATCATGTCTCTCTCTTAAGGCACTGCTGGTTGTTGTGAAGATGCTCTAAGAAGCATGAGGTTCTGAATATACAAGTATAATCCACTGAACAAAATAACTGTTGCTTCAAACCCAGAGATGATCTCATCCCGTCTGTCCCCGGTCTGACTGTACTAAAATATTGAGCTGCTGCTCTATGCTCTGGACGGGCCAAAGGTCCTGCACTGGTCAAAGTGATCATCCGCCGCTTCATCTTTGCAGAGCTTGAAACAGTATCACATATTAGATGGCCATGATGATTTTGTTTTAGATCTAAAAGAAGAAAGCATGTTATTGATGTTCACTTGAGTTTTATGAAGTGTGGACCAGCTGCGTAAGTCTTGATCTCTTCATGTCTCAGAGGGATAAGAATTAGGAGAGCTAACAAGGCGATGGCAAAGAGAAATAACAAGAGCGGCAGCTGCTGAGGGAAAGTACGTAACAGTCAGTAAAGTTTTAGATGCTGCTACAATGAATATGCCGGATAAAAATGACCAAAAGTCACTGAACATGATTTGAATAAATGTCAAGGGCTGATATGCTACTTATTGCACTGAATGTCAGAATGAATGTCAACTCTTGTTTTTATATGTTGTACTCTTCCTAACCCAATCTGTCATGCTATCACTATCAGAGTGTCTATTGTGAGCCCATCTAAAGATTGTTTGATTTCTTTCATTGTAAAGACTGTTTTTTATTGTCAAATGTTTAGATAATCCACACATGTCTGATACTCTCACAGTCACACTGGCAGCACAGAGTTGAAATCTGAGTGTCTACGTTTGGGATAGTGTTCATGTTTTTTTTGGTGTCTACTTTGTTTTGCTTTTTGGCTCCGTGCCTCTGCAGTAAAGTTCCTCAAACCACAGAGATGTGGCTGAGTGCCACGCAGCTTTTTAGTTCAGAGCTGCAGAGCTTTATGTTGCACATCTACAACCTTTGTGTATTGTATATGATCTGCCTTGTGTGTATCCATGTTTATCCAAAGCTTAATCTCTAATGACATTGGATTGCTGGATTCAGAATAGATCATTTAAAAGTGATTCCCTAATACTCACTTTGCTTCCTCCTGTCTTTGTCTTCCAGGTTAGCTTTATACGTGTATGAATACTTGCTGCATGTCGGCGCACAGAAATCCGCACAGACCTTCCTGTCAGAGGTAAGACGCTTTTCACTTCCACTTCCTGTGCTTAAAGGTTGAGTGGGATCCCCCGCTCTATTGTATAAACACAAGTGGAATTCACATTAAAAGTCATGCGGGGTTCAAGCAGCTGTTTAGTACTCTTACACCATGTTACCACCATGACAATATTAATAGTTTAATGAACCGAGGCCTCTTCTTTACACACTCTGAACAACAGCAATTTTCTTTTCCCTATTTATGAAGTTGTTGCTATGTAAACATGGCATCGATGTGCCTACTTGATATGATTAGCTGTCCTTTATTATTAAGACTCATTTGTAATCATAAACAGTTTATAATTAGAGCTCGACCGGCTGTAAGCATGTGTTATTCCATCAATTGTGCACTGATATTTCAAAAGGACAGTCTCAGTCTCATATGTTAAATCGAGTGTACCTTGATTTGTTGGTAAAAAAAAAAAATCTTTGTCTGTGTGGCTTATTAGTCTCATATTAGGCCCTTGAACTGTCAAAGAGGTAGGGTCTCTAATGTGTTGCATCCTCTTCCTTAATGGACATCCTTCCTGCTAATGGCTCCATGTTCAGGGCCTGGGCTATACAACACCTCCTCTGTCCACTGGCTTTATTCAGCTCCACTTAATACTTCTCCAAACAGTGGAACAGGCCTTTAATGGCGAGCAAAGGTAGCTCTACATCATTCAACTTTAATGCCGACATCATCTGTCTGTCAAGGTATCAGGTGAGTTCAGGACAGAGATGCTGCACCTCCATACTCCATCTCCCACTTTGTTTTAATATATATTTATATTTTTTATAGGTCACTTGTTTATAAATATATAAAATGGTGGGGATGGGGACTATGGAGGGATGAGAAGCAATAGTATAATAATAAAAAACATGGTTAGCAATAAGCCACGCTACAAAGCATTTTGCTGTTAGTTCCAGTCAGACAATTTCATTGGATGGAAACATACCCTTCTGCTGCACAGGTGCTCCATTAACTAATTAGCTAAGTTATGCTAGTATGAGCTCTGACAAGCTGCTCGTTAGGAAACCAACCAATCAGAACCCGTCTCTCGTTAAGAATCTTCTCTTAAACGTATTTTTTTTATAAAGTATATTGAAATTGTAGCATTTTTTATAGACCCACAGCAGCTGCATTTGAACAAAATAATAAAAGCGTAGACAGTGACCTCTGAATCCCGCTTGCAGTGTTGTGGATGTATCAGTCAGGCGCATTCTGACACAAACTGGTCAGGTTTGTTTGTAATGAGCGGTCAGGCGGCAAGGCAGGCAGGGCTGAGGGCCGGCCCGGCTGCCAACGACCAGGGAAACGTAGTTAAAATATGAAGCACAGATGAGGGAGCGGCACTGAGAGATTAAGTGCTCGGACTGCACAAAGCCTCACTGAGTCCTCGTGGGTGAATGCTCTTCCAGAGATTGTTATTTGTGAGCTGCGGGAAAAAGAAGTCCTGGGTTTCGGACAACCAGAGCCACACGCAATCTTGAAAAACACCACCTACATAGTCACCTTAACATAATAATAAAACCACTTATTAGATTAGATTTATGTAACGCTTTTCAAGGCACTCAAAGCGCTTCACAATTTACTCCATTTTTCATTCACTCCATTGTCACACACAGAGATTTGGCAGCCATACTGTACCTACGACCTTTCCGTACACCAAACATACTCATACATTCATACACCAGAGCCTCGGTGGAAAGTGTCTTGCCCAAGGACAACAATATGAGCGGGAGAGAGCGGGAATCGAACCGCCAACCCTACAGTTAGTAAACGACCTGCTCTTCCGCCTGAACCATTGTCGCCCTTTGTCACTTTAACACCATTTCCCCCAAAAATTCATTACAGTATCTTGTTTTTTTACTTTTTTATTTCTGTTTATCGTTTTCATGTGCCTTAACAGAACTTCACTACAACACAACAGATGTTTCTCTGGCACATGACAACCTAACGTCATTTTAAAACAGCTGAAATTAGACCTCGCCTACATTTTGCTTTGTAACTAATCATAAATTGCTCTCTTGGAAAATGAAACAGATTTGTCACCAGTTTGGGATCTTAATTTAGTAGGCGAGTTAAAGTCTGTTCACAACCATTTCCCAGCTACTGTACTGACTCCTTCTCAGCGCAGATAAGGGACATCAATCCTCGCAGGTGGATACACACACACATCTGCTCTGTGCCGTCTAATGAGAGCGCTATAACCTGGTCTCTCTGCCTCAATTAGCCTCTGTTCCTCCTTCAGCGAGGAGCACGCACGCCTACATTTATAGTATACACACAATAGGCCCGTGTCCCCGAGAGGACTTTGCCACTCCACCTCTTTAGCAGCATTAAATCTACAGGCCCTCTCCCACGTTCAAGACCTAAAAGAGGAGGACTTTTTCTGTTTAAATCACTTCAAAATCACTATTACAAACGACTATTGATAATAAAACTGATGGTCTCTCTCAATGAGCCTTGAGTATGTGTGTATTTGTGCATCAGGAGTGTGTGAAACAGGGTTTAGGTTTGGCTATCTCCCCGTGGATCTTATCTCGGAGTCCAGATATACACGGGAGCTCTGCTGAGGAGGGCCGCTGCTTTAAGATGACCACGTTGCCTTATCCGCACTGCACTTGACTACGCTGCCCGCCGGCCTGTTTCTCCATTTGATTTCCCGTCTCTGTCTGTCTAAAGTTGGGAATACAGTAGAGCCAAATGATTGCATTATGCATAAAACATGCCGCAGTTTTTCATTTGCCCTCCTTTGTCTTCTTTTCTCTCAGATCCGATGGGAGAAGAACATCACACTTGGGGAACCACCGGGATTTTTACACTCATGGTGGTGGTGAGTATACTTGAGATTTACCCTGAACGCGTAACGAGTGTGAACTTTCGCTGCCACACACACGTCCAAAGTTATTGACAGCTCACATTCATACTCCAGAAGTACTCGTGACGGTTGTGAAAAAATGTGCCGGGGTGGAGAGGGACAGTAATTGCAGGGCAGGGTAAATGCATCATCTCACACATGTTTAAGCGCTGTACTGGCCGTGTCCCTCTGATTGACAAGTGAACTTATTTCCCCCTCCCCTGTTATTTAAACCTCATATCTGAACTGGAGTTGAGCTGTCCAGTCAGTCAAAAATCGCTGACAGATCCTCTCCGTGACGCGGCCCTTTAAAAGCTGCTAAGAATTGTTTAACCCGATTCCCCGTTTAACCGAACAAGACTCCGACGTTGATTCTTGCTCCTTTTTCGAGCTTCTTTAAACAAATCTGTCAAATCTGCTAATACCAGATAAATACAAGAGAGGTTTTTTTTTCCTACTGGCTGAAGAATGGGGCCAGTGGGCTTATGGTCTGACATTGCTTCCCTCCAAGTCTCAATGAGCAAATGTCGACAAAGAAGCAGGAAGGCAGACAAGCATGGTCGTTCAGTCCTCAGCGAAGCATTGCTATGGTAAAGAGAAGCGGCGAAGAGCTTTGACAGGCCTGCTTTGTTTGTCATTCATACTACGCCGCTCATCCCCAAAGCCCCAGGCCGGCCGCTCCTGTGTAATAAACCCGGACATGCAGCTTCATTCACTCATCCTCCTCGGCCCCTGTGTGTGAGGGGAGTGTGTGTTGTAATTGTGTGGCCTGTTGACACTCTTCATAATGGTCCTTAAAGAGCCTGGCTTCTCTCAACCTGACAGCTCTCAATTGGACAGCTCCGTAATACTGACAGAATGGCATATACAAACATACAGCGGCGCACATGTTGGCTCTGTCACGCCTCCGCGCTGACCAATAAGAGCGCTCAGGGGGACGGTGTGTAGGAAGTACAGAGAGTAAGGGGTAGTGCGCGCTGTCATAACACAGGTCCACAGTTTAGCTAATAAAAAATATATTTGAATTTCTATTGGACATGGGACAATAACCGGTTTCAAGGTATATCGTGGTTACAAGACACTGTGATAATTGTGATATTGAATCCACTATAAGACCGTGATATTCCATTGTTGAATGAACTGAATACTTACTTAAGAACTTCTTTAACAGAACTCAAATATGGCTCAAAGTCCTTTGTCTGTCAATTGATGAATAGACCAGTATAACCAGTGTAATGAGTGGAAAAGTGAGTTTAAAAACCTGTCTTAAGAAATAGCACTCATTTATTTGTAAGGATGTTGTTTATATTTGACTCTTATAATAACAAGTAGGGATATGAATCGGTTAAAAAAAACAAAAAACTAATTAATCACAAATCTGGCTATAATTAATCACGATTAAACTTGTCAACTTTAAGAAACACACTGAATCTTTAACAGAAGGTAATTAACTTTATTTTGAATCATTTAACTTTGCCGTAATTTAACTTTTGTATAGCATGTAAATTGTAATATGTTTTACATAGAAAAGTATTCATTTTGGATTGTTCAAATGTCCTGTCTATGGATGCAAGAATGATTTGACAAATAACTTAAAAATAACTTACCTTTTTAAAGTACAGTAACTTAAAATGCATTTCCTATACATTCACTTATTTGAAATGTCAATTTGTGTGCACTTTTGTAATTTAGAACCTTACAGAATATTAATATTAATTTTGAACCATCTGATAATCTCTTAAAGCAGAATTGTGAATTGTCCATTTAGCAGCGTGCCTTTTTTGTTTTTCCATCGCTAGCTCAGGTGTGCAGCCATGTTTCTCACAGGAAGCGAAATTGAACGTCAAATTAACAATTGCGTTATTTTTTTTTACGCACTGTGCTGAAAAAATTAATGCATAAAGTTACAGGCTAATTTTATCAACCGTAATAAATAATTCACCTAAAAATCAAAGCATTTAAAGTTGTAACCACAATACCGTGATACCATCATACCGTAGAATTTTTTTATACCGTCAGAATCTCATCCCATTCCTAATTCCTATAGAAAATTCAAACACACTTAGGTCAGGAGACTGCCGCCCGTCGTAGGTGAACTTGGATTTGTGTGGCATCAGTAAACATATGAGCTCTGGGCTGATGATTAGCCCGGCTGAGAAGGGCAGGGCCGGGGCGTAGTGTGACCAAGCTGAGGGGCGTCTGTCTGGGGCACGCAGCACGTGGACATGGAAACCCACTGGGGGTGGGGCCCACAGAGGCGGAGCCCACCCCGACCCCCCTCCCCGCCGACACCACCGTCCTCGAGCGTCCTAAAACAAAAGCTCCAGATGGTAGAAAAGCCACCAACCTCCCCTCATCCCTCACCCCTCAACCCCCCCACCCCCCTCCCTCAACCTTTGTCTGGAGGCCTGTCCTTTGTTTGCGGAAGAGAGACCCCCCGAATGGATTAACTCTTTGCATTCCTGCCTCTTTTGTGTTAAACAGCCAAATCTAAGAGCCCCGGCCCTGCTACCCCGGCCCCACCCCCGCTCGCTGCCTCCGAGCCTGCTTCCTGTAGGACGTCGGTCGCTGGGCTTCAGAATAGGAGCCGGGGGTGGGGGTCACTCATCCACATCTGTTGTTATGTGTGGAGGGATAAAGGAAAAGCTCAGCCAGGGCTGCAGGTGTTGATTGTCATTAGCTCATTCTCTATTGGCCACAGCTACTTGTCTCCTCCTTATCCCCCAAATCGATCGGTTTAACCAGTTTTCACTAGATGGCCACTGACTCCTGAATGCATCCCCCTTTCAAAACCCCCACGTACACACAACAACAATATCGCAATGAAAATCCCAGCATGAACCAGTGTATGGAGGGATTCTGTGTGATAGCCCCTAGCTGAAATTCCTGTTTGTGAGGGGCTGAGAAAACAGACAGTGAGCTCCCAAAAGTCTCTTTTTGTTTTTATTAATACAGGTATCAAACATTCCTTTACTTCTGTGTCTTTTTTTTTTCTTTCTCTCGTTTCTTTTCAGTTAGAATGAACCAGACTTTTACATAGATTTAACTTTTTGCTCAGCTGTCGCGTTGGATCTCAGAGAACTCTTGCTGCTCATTTCTGTTTTTTTATAGAGAGATTGTATCAGGAAGTTGGCTAATAGTGGTTCAGTTTAGAAGAATTGGCCACTTGCTTGAAATATGTTGGATGAACTCAGCTAAACTGCTCTCAGTTTGAATTCAACTAGTCTAAAACGATTCCAAAACAACCTAATCTCATTTTGACCCTAAAATCTATTCCTGAATAACAGAAAAAATGCACTCGCAACTTAGTTTAGGGCTTGCTTGGCGGCTGCTGGTCTTTGTCTGGCATTGGCTGTGGCTGTATTTATTAGCTCCAGTCCAAAGGGAGTGTTCCTGATTTACATGGCACGCTGATGTTGTTGTTTCCTCCTGCTCGCTCAACGTGCCGCCGCTACTGGGAGAATAGCTGCGACTCGAGTCAAGGTAATAAAGACAACGGCGAGGCTCATGCATCTCCGCCTCCTCGCTTTGATTGCGGCATTTTGTCCCATTAAGAGGAGCCTGTTCTGATAAGAGAAGAAAGAATCAACATGGCCGTCTCTGTAACTTTATTCCTTCTTTTCCGCTCGTGCTCCTTATCTTCGTCTGTCCCCATTCGTCTTCATTTCGACGTCCAATCCTCTCCTCCTCCCGACTCACCGAGAGGTCGCTTGAACGGCTACACTGATGTCTGGCCAAAGAAGTACGTGATATTATCGTGTAGACCTGCCACCTGTTGCTAACAAGTCTGTCTTTTTGTGTCTTTGTTGTGTAGAAATGGAAAGCACATTGTAACCACTGGCTTTGTCACACCACAGTTAATTACAAATAATTATCACGATGGCATTTCATTTGAGTAATTGTCTTCTTCTGGACGTCTGGACGCTAAATCCCTTCTTTCTGTGTCACGGATAAGTGTGTGGATGCATGCGTCATATCAAGAACAGAACAATATAGGTTCTCCACCAGCTCCAATAGCACCAGTTACTTTTCATAACACCATAAAGAGCACCCCGTGATTAGATGATTAGATTGAAATGATTAGATAATTGGATTGAACATTACGAAGGGTGCACACTGTACAAGATTTCTCGCAGATTGTTGGCGCTAATTAACCGCAAATGTTGACTTCGCTGATCGCCTCCGAAGATTAGCGTCTTAGGAAAAGAAAACGTCAACAACCAAAAACATCAGCCCTTGCCGGCACAATGCGGGTGGGATTGCCCAATGTGAGCGTGTATCCGCCACGTCCTCTTAGTCCGAAAGGCGCACACTTATTTGAATAGCCATATTTTAATACATTTCTGTACATGTGAGGAGACAGGAGTTGTGCATGTCAATCTCCTTTTAGTAATAACAGAATAATGAAAGTGTACGTTTAGACTGCGGCCTCTGTGATCAGATTATGCACACAGCCAACGAATGAGATGGGGAAAAAAATGAACTCAGACAGGCGCGGGTCAGCTGTTCAAATCGCAATATATTTCCAAACTTCCCAGGGCGCGAGATGTGAGATCACTTCGGCTCTGCTTCTACATGCACCCGGGACCTGCTTGTGTCTTTTCAGTAACAAACTACGGCCCATTTCATTTCCCTGCGAGCTGATTGGATTCGCGATGGTGGCGCTTCCTCGACTCCGACGGAGCGGCAATCTCTTTAACACCGACCGATAGATATGATAATGTACACAGGCTTTATTGTCGAGTGACAGAAGGGCAGCACGGACGGGCGGCCCTTGTACACACAAAGCCTGGTCCCGTCCTGTGTGCTTCCTTGTCTAGAGGTTGCCCTGGTGCACACTCATCACCTCAGGGCACCTGCCATCTTTTAATCTTTTACTACTTTAATAACAGTTCTATTTTTGTTCAAACTCTGCGGTTGGTATCTCGTGCCATAGGGTTGAAATTTATTGTGTTTTTTATTTTTATTTTTAGCACACATTGTTGCTCCGTTACATTGATATCCTCAAATCACTCGCGGAAGACAAACTGTTTTATGCTAACTGTCTCTAAATCCTAGTGCCAAATGTGCTCTAGAGTGCAAAATGACCAACATGTGACAGAGTGCCAGTGAGCAATTCTGTGACAGTTCTGGGCGTTCAGCTAATATTTTCTGCTCCATTTCACAGTCTGTCATATCAGGTGTCATGGATATTCCCAGCATCAGCACAAGAAACACACAAAGCTGTTTGTTTGCACCTTTACATGTCACAACAATCTCAGCAATAATTCTTTTTTCCCCCTCTGTCAAATCAATAGAAGATGTCTTTAATGTGGGCATTTCAGTGCCGTAATTAGGGGCTTATTTGGGATGGGATTCATTGGCTCCTGTTGCCCCAGTACAAGTGGGTTTGGGTCTAATTAACTGATATGAGTACAGCTGATTGGCTGGTAAGTTGATTGGTCAATAACCGGCAGAGCGTCAGGGCCAGGTTGAAGACTTTTGGGAACCCTTCTGTAGCTGTGCTGAAAGTGTTTTTGAGTGAACAGCTGGACTAGGACATCACTGTGTTCTGTCTGACTGGAGGTTTTCTTTAAAAAGCAACTGAATAAAAGCAAAAGGGATTTAGTCTTTAGTCTATGTTGCATTGCAGTGTTTTCACAATTGATGAACACCGAATGGCATTCTCCCAACCAAACAGCCACTAGTTAAACACATTTATCAAACTGATCACTATTTTGTCCCAAACCTTAAACACAATTTACAGTTCAAACACAGTTCACCAAACACTGAACACATTCTCACTCAGTAAAACACGTGACATTCATAGTTGAGTCATGAGTGAAAAAGATAACAACAGGAGGCAGAAGTTAGGCTCAACTAACACACAACTATTTTTTTTGTTTTTTGTTTTGCAAAAGAGAAGTCGTGCACTGGAGTTGTCTCTGTAAAATGAGTTGTGTGCTGATACGAAGCCAAAAACTATGTGTGTGACTGTGAGTAAAATACAAGTCAAATGTGCAAATGTTGGGGTTGATTTGACTGTGATCTGATCTGATTGGACGCACATCACTGTGGTTTCACCAGACACTAAGACATGATGCACAGGACTGATGAACTAACTCACTGTTTTTTTTATAGAATATTGTAAACTATACTGGTTTTGCAAATTGGTCTTAAGTAATAATTAACGCTGCATCGATTGTAGGAACTGTGCTGTTTACTGTTTGTTCTGTAGAGTTCGGTATTGTCGATTTGTTATTGATGACAGACTGACAACTGTGCTGAAAAGTCAGATGTTTTTATAATTTAGTTTCAGTTTTAGAGATTGTGCTTTGGGTGTAGACAAGTTTTTAATTTCAGGAAATGTGTCTTAGTCGTTGGAAAAAACTGTAAACTTGTCCAAATCAATGTAAAACAAGAGCTCTCAGAAAGTTAAAGTAAATGTACAGAAAATATTCTGGAGAAAACTGAACTATTCTCCCTGGAGTTGTTTTGGCAGATTTGGATTTGTTGTGTAGGTCTACAGTGGTCTCATTTATGATTAAAAACTGATACAGAATAAACGGATTAAAATAGTTTGTTGCATTGCCATTTTTTCCCACAGATCTCTCATGTGGATTCCTTGCTCTTCTGAATCAGTCGTTTTCAATGCCCATATACACTTCAGAAGCACATGACAGAGTAACATCATTTACTGTATGTTTAGATCACAGTGTAACTAACTGCCTCTCTCTCGTTCTGTGTGCACAGTGTATTCTGGGATCTGTACTGCGCTGCCCCAGACCGGAGGGAGACATGTGAACATTCCAGCGAGGCCAAGGCTTTCCATGACTATGTGAGTGAACTTAACCAACCCGCCTGTTTGTATGTGGCCAGTCCGGGCCAAAATGTACACACTCATTCACACATGTTTGTGAGCGTACGGTCGCACACAGTCACTGGATCACAGAGAGAAGAGACTGCTCTGACTGCGATAATGCTGCTCGTTCCTGTTTTGACATGTCTGTGTTTCTTATAATCTCCCTGTCTGCTGTGTCTTGTGTCTCTAGATGGGACCACTTCTTTTGAGCCAGATATCTGGAATAGCCTGCTTTTAAAAATGCAGCACCAATGGATGTAAAAGTGCTCAGACTTCCATGTTTGAATTTTTAATCCTATATTTGTGGATATGATTTGGCTTAGTGTGATTTCTATCCTGGGCAGCATATCGTGTAACCTCAGCTGCCGGCTGCACTTCCTTAAACGCTGACCCTTGACCCCACAAGTCTTGGCGAAACTGTCAGTCTCAGGTGAAAGGCCACGACACTGGTTGGCTATTTATTGGTCCACTCAGAGTTTCCATAAGGGTCAAAGCACATAAATCTGCTGGCTAATGACACACAGCTCTATAATGGTAACACATATATACATGTATCTAAACACACAGGGGTCCAGACTGCTGTTGCGGCTGCAAAGGCAGGAAAGTGCGTCAAAAGGTCGTGGTCAGTGCCCTACTTGACCTTATGATCTTCTAAG
This sequence comes from Rhyacichthys aspro, assembly GCA_036850595.1. NCBI lineage: Eukaryota > Metazoa > Chordata > Actinopteri > Gobiiformes > Rhyacichthyidae > Rhyacichthys > Rhyacichthys aspro. The sequence goes on from CM072151.1 coordinate 14,297,720, forward strand.
AACGTGGGTCAGTAAATCAGTCAGCTAATACTCACACACTCTCATCAAAAACGGTTTGGTGGTGTTTGCAGATGAGCTCTAGTGCTACGTTGTGAGTGTGACCTTACCATAGACACACTTTTTATACATAAATGTGTGTCCAATTTACTTTGTGAAGTGTTTCAGTGACTAAATCTGGCCTGGATACTGTACTTTAGGAAGTAGATGATTATTCCACCTGGCAGAAGTGAAACCTGAAATGGATTAACAGTGCTATTCTTGCATTTCATTCAGGCCATTTTAGCCCGTAGCCAGTGGCCCATTCAGTTGAACTCTCTTATGAGGGTTGACAGCAAAAGTGTGCGTACTTGTCGGCTGAACAGATTACATTTGTTGTGCATGTACTGTGCATGTGTGTACGGGGAACCAGTTGATGTGTGTATGTGCATGTGTTGGACCACCATAAGATTAATTACATGGTTAATTAAATCTGGTAGTTAATTAAATCTGACAACTGTGTCTAATTAATCTAAATGCCATATAATTTCCTACACCTTTCTCCAGAGGTAGGCCAGCTGGATACCTGCATGTCAGCTCTTAAATGGCTCCGCTTTGACAGCTCTGGACAATATGGACTGCTGGATTTCAGTCTGCAAAGTCTGCTTCCACTGAAGAGCCTTTTTTAAAGCACAGCGGCCACAAAAATGAGCAGAAAGAAAATTTGCAAACCTGACTTAAATTCTGTTAACACCAGAAAGGCAAGCTGAAATGTATGTGCTAAGAATAAAAGTATATCTGGGTATAAAGTCATCACAGAAGCATTGACAAAAGTTTGTTGTGGTTCAAAGACATGGACAGTACTGTTTGACCCTTGACCTTTCTCAAGTTCAAGAGGTCAGGTCACAAGCTTTCTCACAGCAACACTGATGTAGTCCTTGCCCCATGATAGATCATTGTCCATGTAGTGTATTGACCTTTTTTTTAAATTGTATATCATTTCACAGAAAGAAATATTTTTGTAAGAATTGGCAGAACATTTGGTTGTGTCCTGTAATTCCCCTTTTATATCACTGACTAACGGTTTAGTTGTCAAAACCATTGATAGTCAACAATAGTGTTTTAGTCAAGTGTGTGCCATTCCTAAGGGTGTGGCAGAGGCTGGTCCAACAATAAAATACAAGACCAGGCGTGACTGTGCCGTGTGCCTTTGTGAGTGCCACCACCCGTCTGTGTCTCGGTGCATTTGTGCGACACACACAAAGTGTCAGGGTCGAAGCGTGTGAATCCCCTGGGCCGTGAGGGGTCTGTCTTCTTCTGATTAACTGTGGCTCCTCGGTCCCCGCAGACCGACGGCCTGATCAAGTCCCTATCATGGCCCCTTGCTGATAACGGCTCCCTCATTCCCCCGAGTCCCCCCCGGATCACCGAGTGAAAAACAACACGGCTCCCGAGAGTCGCACACTCTCTGCTCTGTGTGACACTCAGTGGGAACACGGAATAAGGAATGTTTCACACCGTTGTTTAGGTTTTTGTGTATGTTTCGTCTTTGTATCAATCTCTTTTGGTAGCTACACGGCCAGTTTGTTGTGGACTACACCGAGAACGTATCAGAACTGAAATGAAATTGATATTGGTTTGCTTATTTGTTTTCTGGAATTTGTTTGGTTGCTAGGTTACAGGCTTGGTTACAGATTTGGTTTGGCTCAGCTCAGTTCGGAGCAGTCCGGCCCGGTTGGCAGGCAGCACTTTCTCAGCCCTGTCCCACTGGCCTCCATTGGTAGAGATGATGTGGACTCTGCGGACTCTCCACTTTAAGGAAGATAATGGAATATAATGTGCTAATCCTCAGATGTGGTTGACAGCTAATCCAGGAGAATGTGCTGGGATTGGAGCCCTGGACTCACTCCCAGAACTGGAGGCCACTGAGTTGGATTGGCACTTGGCTTCACCCTTGGATTGCTGAATCTGCTATCATAGCCACGTGTGAACACTCCTGTGCATGTTGCACTTACAACCTATGCAAATAAATGCACACTCTGCAAGCTCGTAAAGCGATACTACTGCGCAGAGAGCTGCCACAGCCTCAGTCTTAAACCTCTGCAAAGTATTTTAAGTGGTCTCTCTTGTCGACTTAATTGTGGGAGTTGTGTCTCTGTCTTTTCCCTTCAAGTTGCTGTTTAATCATGTTTATTTTTAAGAGATTCACACATATTATGGTGCTCTCTCTTTTCTCTAAATTGGCCGCTCCTCAAAAGAGCACTTTGTAAAGGTAATGTGGTTGATTATAAGAACATGGCACGTCTTTAGTAACTCGATATGAATGATTAAAGGAATGTGGCTTTGTGATGAAGAAAGCATCCATAGTGAGGGGCATGCACACACACACACACACACACACACACACACATTGTTGGTCACATTAAAGCAGGTAGAAGAATGAGCGTCTCTGACAAACACACACTGTGCAATCGCAGAGTAAGAGTCTTTCAGGAAGTGATCCACTCAGTCATGTTGTTGCAGACGTTTTGCTCTGCCCCAGACAGAGGTCACAACCCTGAACATCTGCGATTCATGCCAATCCGGGTGCACTGCCCACTGCCCAGGGACTGTCACAGATTTAGTGCTAGAAGTGCGTCACTGACTGAGTCCACTTGTCTCTTGGCTTGTTGATGAGAACTGTCAGGAATGAGGCACTACAGCGGCCTCAGATCAAATGTGTTGATCTGACATTTTGCTTTGTATACACCACTTTTTCCAAAATAGGACACATCTGGTTTTAAGAGCGACTGCTTTTAGATCATTCGTTTCTTCGAGAGGACAGGCCTGTTAGATTAAGGATTTTTACCATTTACCACATGCTCACATATCCTTAAATAGTCCGAAAATCACTAAATGCATCCTTTAAACAGGCATCAGAGCAGTTTTGTTACACTGTTTATTCATTTTGTACACATCACAAAACCTTTAATTACTTTAAAAGAATGAAAAACATGAAACCTTATATAATTAAACCATGTAAAGATTTCGGGTTGCTGCACACTGTTGGCTGCTGTCTTGGTCGTTGCCTGGGGATTCTCTGAGAGGGTCAAACATTTGTGCGCCCTGACCACAGTAACAGGTGGCACAAGGGGAGGAGCTGTACTCTGTAAACAACCGTTGGAAGCAAAGCCCTTTGTCAGGACTCTGCGTGATGGTGTGTGTGTGTGTGTGTGTGTGTGTCTATGCTGCTGCTCGCCTAATTCTCACACCAGGTCTGCTAAAAAAAAACCCCTTCCCTTCCCTTTCACCACTTCTTCTTCCGTCTTTGTCCTTTCTTTCAAAGACAGAATCTACTCATCTTCCACCGCTTGCTCCTGCTTCAGTTTCTCTCAGGTCTTTTTTCACGGCCGAGTGCCCCCTCCCTCTTTAGCATCCGACCGCTCGTTCTTTCTCTTCCCTTTGCGGTGCCACGCTCTCTTTCTTATTCCTCCCTCTTGTCTCCTCCTCCTGCCTCCCCTCGAGCCCCCTCCCACCTTTTTTCTCAGAGGAGATTGATTGGGTAATCTGGCCGGGTGCCAGCAGTGCCCGCTTTCTCGCTCGGGGGAAGGAGAGAAGCGGGGGCGACATGACGACATACAGGAATAATAATAACATCCATAATACAGCGCCAGTACGTATGGATGGAGGGATGAGGACGAGTGAACGGAGGAGTTGGCGTACTGATATCTTGTCCCTAACTGTTAAATATAGCCTACACACGAATGGCATGCCAAAACATTGTGAGTCCATCCCCTGTCTGTCTGTCTATCTGTCTGTTTTTTTTTTCCCTCCTCCGTTCGCTCGTTCCGTCTTGTCTTTTAATGTCAAACGGCGCGTGGAGTGCGAGCTGCAGGCGGACGGGTGCAGAGCGAGAAGCAAGTCGTCTTTGTTTGCCGGTGTTTACTGTTGTTACCATCGAAATAAAAAAAAAAAAAAAAGGCCAGTTGGATTCTCTTGTCCGTGTGTACACCTTCCCTGCGTCTAAAAGAGAAGCCACAAAACCTCAAAGTGCTGCCCTCAAGCTGCGTGTGTGTTTGGCTGGAGGTCTGGAAAGTGACAGAAGTCGAAGCAGAAGATCAAATATTGTTTGTGATCCCCGTTTTCTTGTAGGTTCATTCCGGGCAATTCTTAAACAGCGCCGTAGCTCCTAGCATTTGATCTACCGCTCTGAGCGCTTGACAGAGACCGACGTGTAGACAGACAGATGGAGACAGTCAGCCAGGGACAGACAGACAAGTGACAGCGGGGGGATAGGGAAAGAAGAAGAATGAGCAATGGAGATGTGACAATACGCAGCCATTGAACACACAGGAGACTTTTTTTTTTTTGAAGTCTCATCTGAGTTTTTGGTACTAGCTATGCATTACATCCCGCGAGCCAGAGCTGCATAAATGCCACAAATCTGCCTGAGCTAAGTTATTGTAAGCCAAAAAGCCTGTAGCACTCACTTTCCTCTCCTTGCATACAGATTCCCATTTAATTTCCTTAACCCAGTTACCCATGAATACCCTCTTAGTGGCGACATTACCATCCATAAAATTTAAACCAATGCTTAAAATGAAAACTACCTTCGGGAAATAGTGAAAAAGTCCTCTTGGGCGTTTGTTTACCTCTTCAGGATGGATTATATTTCAATGCTCTAGTAGCTTTTTAGGTTTAATAATCACAATTTAAAAGGTGGGGTTGCTGCAGGTGACACCTTTAACTTGTTGATGAAGGAAGTCCTCTGTGTGCACGTGACAGTGTTGATATGGAAAAATAATAATAACCATTCCTCTTTTTATTTCAAATCTCAACCTTTGATTGAGTGACTAAAACCGGCTTCTTGTGTTTCATTGAGAACAGTACATGCCATTTCGAATGTACAAATATAACATTTCAATCCTAGGCCTACAAAGATTTATTTTCAAGTAAAGTAGCTGTAGAATCCCGTGACGTTTCGCTTTGGCATGTTTGTGTATGACTTTGTAGAGCTTCCGCGAACACTTCTTGAAAAGATCTTTGTAGTGGCTGTTTTAACATATAATCCCCCAAATAGTTTGCGTTGTTAATGCCCCCGAATGCCTTTTTAAAACCGAGTCAACAGTAGGATCACCTGACATAACCCCCTCACTGTAACCCCGCGCTCTCACTCAACACAGCCTCGTTCGGTGGCAGTGGGCAGGCTTGTAGCTGGCAGACGCTGCAGCTTGGCACAGTGTCTTCCTGGCACCGGTCGTCTCTGTGTGTCTGTGTGTGTGGCTGCTGTCTGCTGAACGCCGCTGCCAGTCCACCAGTCTCAAGTACCAGCTGGGCACCCAAACTCACAACCAAAATAAACCACTTGCACCAGCAGTAGGCCCCCCGCGCGCGTGTGTGTGTGCGCGCCGAGCGGACACCCTGCTTATTAAGTCTCATTGAACCAAGTGGTGAAACAAACAGTCCTTCCTCAGATGAATGCCGGAGATTTTCGCCTGTCTCAACTTTGCATTACACTGCGGCCCTCCCTGCTAGGATTAAAGAGTAAAACAATTACAAAGCCTTATTTGCAATTTAAATTCTCCTAAATGCAGACTTAATCCCCATTTTCCAAAGGCAGTAACACAGAGAGGAAGAATAAATGTGTGAGAGAGATCCAATTCATGCCTCTGTTGGGGTTTCGTTAGCTAAAATAACACTTAAAAGTTATAGGGGGATAATGAACGCGCTTTGAGCCGGTTGAGCTATATTTGGAGAACAGTTTGTTTCAGTAAAAAGCTTTTTTAAATGACAGAAAGGATGCAAAGAATCAGCAGGGGACTGAATGGGTTTCACCCCATTTACAAAGAGAAACATCCACAGAAATATTTGCATTTTATATCATTTGCATGCATGTGTATTTACATATTATCATGTGTGTGTGCGTGTTGGGTGTAAGTGTCGTGATGGCAGGACCACAGCGAGAGTGCCTTACTGCTGCCCAGGGTATATTTACAGACAGTGATTTTAAAGCAGCGTAATGATTATTTTTATTCCAGGTACTTCAGCAGCCTGTTCACTCTGAGTAGAATGACTCCCCATTGGCCCACTGATTACCTCTGTGGCTGCTGCCACACCTGGCCCCTTCAGCACTCCTCTCCTGCCGCCATTACACCTCCAGCCCTTCCCTCTTTTATTACTACTACACCTTCATTTTGTGGCTCTCTTTCTCCCTGAACACCTTCATCATCTCCTCTTCATTCTCTGGGGCTTTACACCTTTACCCCTTTAACTTCCCCTCAGTGCACTGATATCAACTGGACCACTATGCAGCCTCAGCACATTCAGAGTACCCTTTTTACTCTCGAGTTGGTGTTGTATGCTAATGTACATTCCTTTTTTTTTTTTTTTTTTTATCTGATCAGATCTTACTTTAACCCATCTCCAGCCCAATCACGACCAAACTGATTTGTTGAGCTGTAAAACCTACAATCTACATTACACAGACAAGAAACTCTACTAAGAACTTCCCTGCTGTCTACATAGTGTTCATAAACAAATGTCTTTAAACACAGCATATCCCCTGTGTGAAAGATGTTGTCCATTATTCCCAGTGCTCTAGGACTATTAGCCAGACTTAAGGCCGGCCTGAGGGTCAGATGCTGCCCCTGTTGTTGTACAGAGCTAGAGAAAATCCAAAAATCCTGTACTTAGCAACAACTGTGATGTGTGAACTTCCAACCTCCCCGCTGTCTGTAAGCCTTCAGATAAGTTATTTATATCTCTCGTGATTAAGTTCAGTGGATAAATAGGGCACATCTGTTTCCTTACTGACTTTATGTTGGGACTCTAAGCTGAGAGAATGTATCAGTGCATATATCAAAAATAAGAATCCAAAGTCATGATGTATGTGCAGTTACTTACAAACTGTACTGCCTTGTCTTACTCCTCTTACCAGATTGATCCGCACTGACTGATCTGTTTATCACATCAGATCCTTCTGTTAAAAGTGACATTTGGAATAGAGAGATCCACTACACTGGGCTGCACTCTGTTGCACTCTGTAAAGGTCAGCTTTCACCGAAGGAGCGTGTGCACCCAGCTGTCGCTCGGCACTGTGCAAATCTCTGAGCACGAGAAAGGAGAAGAAAGGCACCTTTAATGGTGTGACCGGTTCAAGTTAAACCAAGCCTGCCGTGTATGTTCTAAAGTCTTTTTGTCCGTATGAAAGGCTCTTCTTGTGTGTTTTACGCTGAGGCGGGCTGCTCTCTTCTGTGCTCCACTGTTCTCCTGGATGCTGTAATCTCTTCAGCGCATGGCCAGATTACTGTCTGCTCCATATTGTCTCGTGGTGGGCCCCAGGATGGAGGGATGACAGGAGGAGGGGAAAGAGAGAGAGGGACTGATCTGACGCTACATAAGGAAGATTACCTTTTTATTAATGTATCCATCTGGACGTTTGATATATTTAGTTGTTTGTCCAGTCTGTTTGTGTTAAGCACAGGCTGTGTAAAAACCTCTGAGATCTGACACAACATGTGATACATGAGATTTCCCTTGAGTTGTCAACCAAATGACTGAATCATACTGTAACACTGTTATGATTAGGAATTATCACAATATCATGTTCATTATAGGAGATGATTTCCCTTTGTGACTTATGTTGCGAAATCATCATCATGCTTGTTATCCACAACATTAAATTATAACAGAAAAATACACAACGATTTTTAGTCAAGAAAAATGAAGAAATTTGAGTATTCAACCCCACCCCCCCACAACACCCTTAGCCCCCTCCCCCTCTAAGCGTCTTCCTCTCCATCTCTTTCTGTCTCCTGTGCACTGTGCGCAGAAATGATTTCCATTCCTGCTGAATTAATGAGGTTCTGCTGAACTGAGAAAAGGCAAGAGGAGTGAGTCCGTACACACAAACACGCACAGATCGAGGCAGGGACACACACACACACACAAAGTCAGGCACATTGCACACATATACCCCAACATAAGCACCCCCTGCAAGTTTGACTGCTTTCTGGCCTTTTAAAGTACATTGTGAAAGAGTTCAATACAAAGTGATGCTTTCAAATGAATCTGACGCTCAACATAATTTAAATGCCGTGGACATATTTTAATCCACGCACATACATGAACGTAACACACAAATGTGTAGTCTCATGAGTCAGGCCCCAGAGCTGGGCCCTGTCACCATGGTAACATACTGCTGTGTGTTGAAAACACCACAGTGGTTTGGGACTTATAGATGGTTGTTAAGCACCCCCAACCTCTGCACCATCCTCACACGTTCACATAAATGTCACCCTCTCATTCCACTACTGTCTCTGTCTCCAGCGTCAAGAAACACGCTGCTTCTCATTTTTTCTCTCATTTTCATGAACTAAGAGGCACAAAGCTTCTCTCTGCAACCAAAGACATGGAAAGCTGCTTCGGTTCATGCATTGTGAGCGCAGACAGAGGGGAACGCATGTGAAGGACCACATAGTCAAAAGAGTGTAATTGCACTGTAAACGTCCGTTGTTGTGAGCCAGCTTTGCACCACTTGAAAGCCCCTATCAAGGATCGACTGAACAAAACTTGCCAGGAACCATTGGCTGGTTCTGCTGAGTTTTTTTTCTCTTTTGCAAACTGATATTTGTACTCAGGTGTAACTAATGTGGGGAGTTTTCAGGCGTGCAGCCTTCATGGGAAACACAAAGCCACACACATACCAAGGTGTACTCAAAGACTTTTAACAACAACACTTTAGGTGCACACTTTCTATGTGCAGAAAGACATGATTTTATTTCTCTTCAATGCTTCCATTCGTCATTAAATGCACACGTTCACACACAGAAGTGTGACCTCTCCCCAGTGTTTTCCTTCTCCATTTATCATCACTGAAGCACAGGAACTGATTCCAATTTCATGTGTTTTTATTCTTTCTTTCTTTTTTTTTTTGCTTATTTCTTCATTCCTCCTCTTTCTATATTTTGATCTGAGGCAACCAGTCACCAGTCAATAATCTGTTAAATAGCATCGATCACCACCATTTAGTTTCCTGGCCTGCTACTTAGATTGTAAAGCTGATCAATGGCTGTGAATGGAAACCACCTAGATAGCAGATTGACTGCTGGGACGCACACCGCAATCATATCATTTGTCTTCATTTGCTGTTCAATTATTTGTTGTAATGGCTGCTGTCAAAAACAGCCCCATGCTGGCACACAAAGCTGAAACTGTAGAGTGCACGCTATGGAGCTGCACTCGCCTCACTCCTCTCACTCCTCTCACCTCGGCTCACTACTCACACTGGGGAGACACATTACGCAGTAAACAGCACGAGCGCAACACAATCCCATGTTTGAATCACTAACGGAGTCTGTTCCGGCCCGTGTACGCACAAGAGGAGGGACCTGTGTGTGAGCGCTGAGTGCATGCAGATGGTGCCCATGTCTGACGCTGTAGATGAAGCCTGATCCAGACTGAACTTCCTCTGCCCAACAGCCCCTTCCTGAACTCATCAATCACATCTTGTAGGGCACGCACGTAGCTGTGTGTGTCCTCATGAGTGTTGGCTTCCACTCAAATCCTGTGGGAGCAAGAGAAATTCTAAGTATGATCAAAGCACTTTGAAGCAAACTAACATGTACAGGTTCTCTTCTGAATATTTTAGTTTTTAACATGAAGTAACCTCAGCTGCCTCTTTTTGTAACGAAGTCAAATGTAACTGTAGTGTTGGCTTTTTCTGCTCAGACTTTTCCCCATGAAGTTTGTTGTGCTATGTTCTATCGCGGGGAATTGTTTGTCAAGCTAAATCCGAGTAGTTTTAAAGTGAAAACATACATGCATCTACAGGTAACCGAGGCCGCTGGGAAATACTTTATGATGCGTTTAAACATAAGCAATAAAACTGAGTAATATGCGCAGGATTTATAATGTTCCCAACTGCATGTTCAGACTAGTTCTTCCATAGAGCTGCTATGAGCCGTTCAGTGTCCCTGCTTCAATCTAGATCTCATTCCCGCTTTTAATGTTTACATAGTACTGCAAAGATGTGTCAGTTATTTATACTTTTAGGGTCTTTTAGGGTCGCATTGTGAGTTTATTGGGGGCCGTTGGGTGCTCTTCCTGCTCTTATCCATAGATCCGTCCTTGTGCATCAGGTGGTTTATTAACCAACTTTCCTCCACCTTCCCTCTTCTCTGCTGGAGCTCCCTCCTTGAATCTGTGCCTTTCCCCTCTACCTCCCTGTGGTTTTATTGGAGGAGTAGTGTCCCCCTCCCCCCTGCGTGTTTGAAGTGGCCTACTCATATATCACGGCCTTTCCCTCGCAGGATATCCTCCCTTTTCCTGCTTCTCCCTCTCCTTTTCTCATTCTGCCCCATTCTCTCTATTTCCCATCAGCCTCTCTGCTGTCACTCGGAGCTGGAGGAGGTTAATATCTGTTAACTCTTATTTCTTTTCCACGCTTTGACCATGTAACCGCTGGATGCTGCCCCACACAGCTTGATGATAATGTCTGCACCTTCCCGGCAAAGTGGGGCATAGTGGGCTGTTTACATGACGCCAAATCCAAAGTGCTGTCCCGTGGCATAATTAAATCATTTGCCATTGTTGTTCTAGTGGAGTTCTGGAGTGAGAATACCATCCCTGTGTAAATGAACATTGGGAAGGCAACAGAAACTTTTCATTGTTGTGTTAATGACTTTTTCAGATTCAGATTAGATGATGAAACAAAACATCTGGAATACTGAGACTGAACTCCAGAACTATCAGTCAAGTCATTCAGAAAGTATGGATTCGACAAATGAGCTAATACTCACCACGTCGAAAAAAGTTCAAAAGTGAATCAGTATTTGTTGATGAGGATTGTCATGGATAAATCTTTTAACACCAGACTCCTCATTGGCCGTGTCTTTAGTATTGGGCCGTCCGAGCCACGGGAGCGATGTGCTGGGGTGAACAGTCTGAAGTCCCAGCTAGTCATTTCCTCTGAATTTCACACAAAACACATTTCAGATCATTAGATGAACAGAAGGGCGTACTTGAAAACCAGTTTCCGGTGTTGTTTCATATAATGCCCGCTGTCAGGATTAGCCCACTGTCCTTCATCGCTGTCTCTCTTAACACTCTTTATTTGACTCTCATTTGTCCTTAATATCTTTCCCTTTATGAGACTCATTATAACACTCTCCTTTTCATGCTCCTTTAATTGGGCCCTGCACTGCCACTTTCTGCGTTTCCATCTTTTTTGGCTTCTTTCTCATTCTTTCCCTCTTTTTTTTTCCCTCCCTGCTCCTTGTTTTTCACTTCCGTTGCCCTTGTTGTAATTTAGCAGCTCGGCCCGGCGCTGCCCTTCCTCGCCTTTCTCTGTTTTCTTTGGGTTTTTCTCTCTCTTAGCATTTTATTCCTCTACCCCCTCTTTCCTCTCTATCCCTCCATCACCCTCTCTTCGGCTGAGGACAAGGAGGTGAAAGCCAAGCGGATTACAGTGGCAGTTTAATCTGGCTGACCCACCAAGGGATTGCTCTCTACTTTGCTGTGAGGCTGTGGGGCTGGAGGGCGGCGGGAATGCAGAGGAAGGCGAGCGGGACCAGGTTTAGGATGGGGGGAGAGGAGGAAGAGGGAGGAGCATGGGTGGGGCTAAATTTGGGGAGTTTTTCCTGGTTGGATGCGCCGGTATGCTCTCCAGGTCTAGACTGTGCACAGTTGGTTTCTCTTGCTCCTTTTTTACGGCTATCAATAATAATTACTTGTACCCAAAGTCATTCAAACTTTACTCCAACACCTAGAGAGATGGATTTTGTCCAGCTGGTGCAGGACAGGTAGAGTTGCTGTATTCAAATTTGCACATGAAAGGTTAATGTGGTAACGTGCCTTCCTTAATGGCCAGACCTGATCAAGTTCTCCTTTTCAGATTAAAAAAAGGCTTCCACTTCTAATTGAATGTGAACTCCTGACAAGGCACTTCTGCTCAAATCATTTCAGTTAGCCTCAGGGCCTCTCCTCACGTATATGTTTTTTTTTTTCGTCCAATTGTTCGTCTGATTGTAGTCTGACCTCATTTTGTTGTTCATTGATGACAGGCACAATGTAATGTTCCAGACAAGAGAGTGTGTCCTGAAAAAGCAGTGTTTAATAGATGTTAGAAGCATGTGAACACAGTTTAAACATTAAGTGCTTTAACCTGCACGTCCAGTGGCGTTGTGACAGAAACGGCTACTGAAACTAAGTCGGACTGTGGCCTTGAGCTGAATAACAAATGCCTCTCCCGATGCTGCGGCGTTTCGGCGTCTTAAACGGTTTGTTGTACAGTTCTGAACACCGCGCGGGGGTCTGAGGCAGGCCACGTCTGCGACTCTGTTTGCCTCTACAATGCCTTTCATGTCCCTCATATCAGCCTGCCTTTCATCAGCCGGCCCCTGCTGCGCCGTTTCAGAGGAGGGGTCCAGTCGGCGAGCCGGATTAGCTTCCAACTGGTGCTTGTCCAGATTCTGATTCTGAAGGGGGGCTTAACTAACCTCGCCTCAGAACAGACGAGAGCAAGGAACTGGAGGGAGAGAGATGAGAGCAGAAAATAGAAAAGCAGGGCTCCTGTGGGGGCACTGCTCCTCTTTAGTTGTTTACCTTGCAATTAACGCGCTGACTTGTCCCGAGAAGAGATAGAAAAGTCAAGAGTAGAGCGCAAAGTGCATGAGGCTAACAACCAGACAGGTCTTTGTGGTTAAGCTCTAAGATGGCGTTTAACCAGGGTTGTAGAAAACATGGTTGACTAAATTCTTTTTCACACATTAACTAATCGACTTGTTACATAATATCACATAATCGCTTTTTGTCACACTGCTGCTGTCAATCAAAACAGAAAAAGATAATTGCAGCACTATACCTGCCCCATTTTGAGCATCTTTGCTGAAGTGATGACAGCAAATAAACAAAAACATACACAATTGCTTTGTGCAGCCAAATCTGGGACGCACAGTTGGTGTTTGCATGGACTCTGTTTGATAATGATGGAACAAACATGTTAGATTTCAAACACTTTTTATAATACTGAGGATATGAGCACAAAGAGCACTACAGCTGTGGCGGATTCACTGAATTTGATTGAGATCTTAGTCAGATGTGACCTTACCGATGTATTGCTTGCACATTTATCACATGAAAAGTTCAAAGTCAAGAAAATAATACTCACAGCGTTTAACATGGTCCCTGTGAATGGCTGTCACCGCCGGCCCACCCTGCAACACGGCCCGGCTGGTGACTTTATTTTAGGCCACGCCAGGTGCAAGTGTTTTGGGCTGGTTACATGATCTTGGGCCAAAGAGCTGTGATTGTGTGCTACTTCAGGACCGTGTGTGTGTGTGTGTGTGTGTTTGAGTGGGATGGAGTCCAGGAAAGGTCATCTATTGGGTGGAGGTGCCAAGAATAGGGGTGTGAGATGCCTGTGCGTCTGCCATGTGATCCATCCACACCGAAATACACGCAGTCGGGACGTTTACATGACACTCGAGAGAATTCATATTATTCTGACTGAACTTGTACTCAACCAGTTCGCATTTGTCAAAGACTGAGGTGATAGGGTTAGAAGTTGAGCTACAGTAGCAAGAAGGAAGAAGGTGGAAAGTGCTAAACAAGACTCATTTATTTTACCAGGATGATAGCTTGATCGTTTTTTTTCCCAGTTGTGTAAGACATAAACATGAACAGTTAATGTGAAAAGGATTAAGTTCACTGAGACAAGGACAGTAGTTAAGTGACCTAGCTGCATTTAAAGGTACTGAGCCACTTTCAACCCAGAGACACAGTGGCTTCACTTCATATCTTCTCCTCTCACTCTCCTCGCACGTAAACACAATGCTGCTGCTGCTGCTGCTGCTCTCTGGATCTGGGATGCCTGAGGGATAGAGCACAGACAGGAGCCCCGTCACCATGACAACAGCTTCTCTGAGCTGCCTGACACCCAGACGCCATTGGCTGAGGGCTGTTGGGGGAGGGCGAAGTGGAAAAAACAGAGAAACAGTAGAGGAGCGGGAGCAAGTTAAGCAACGGGTAAAAAGAGAAAAGGGGGAGAGGGGATAGCGGAAGCAAACGACCCCATTTCTTCTGGCGAGTGGCGCTGGTTGTGTGTGCACAGGACAGGTTTAATGCAAAGAGAGAGGGAGGGAGGGGGAGAGATGCAGGAGGCATACGGAGGAGCAGAAGGTCACTGTGTGTTAAAGGTTAGGGAAGCATCTGTGGAAATGATCCTCCCATGGTCCTAATGATCACCAGGAGAGTGGACACGCACAGTAAACAGCCACTTTGTCACCATTGGCTTTTGTGTCCACGAGTCAGTCCTCCACGAATAATAGGATTTTCTACTTAATGATCTAAAACCCAAACAAAGCACTGATGAAATCTTCCTTCTTTATGTCTTATCAGTTATTTCTGTCTTTTCTTCATCAGACGTTCTGTAATAGAAAGGGTATTTTTTTATTTCTCAAGTTTTGGTCTGGACAAATGTCCTTTCCTGTCAGTGAGTGATTACTGGTGCTTTATTGAATTACACGTCATTAGACTGAATGATCCTTGCACAAATGACAGTTATATATATTTGGCTAGTTGCATACAATGGTTACATATTGTGTATTTAAATGCATGTTAAACAATAATGTCACCTGAGGCAGAACCTGCAGATGGCACATCTAAAACAAATGACTTGTTTCTAAATCTCTTGCATTCACTGTATGTGGATTTTCCACTTATAAAAACAAACAAGTCCTTCCCTCTTTTTTACAAAACAAACTAACTCTATAGCCTTAGTGGCCATTAACTGTTACAGTATTTTCTCATAGACACAATTATTATTAATAAACATAACCTAAAATGTTTAATAATAATGGTTTTATATGTGTACACACCAGACATGTGAGTGTTTTGTTGGCGTGAGCTCGTGGTTAAAGCTTCACACTTTCAACGGCCTTTGTTCTGACCCAGAGCGAATATGCCGCTGATGTGGCTTAAATATTTCCCTGTGTTTGCATTACTGCATTACTGTACCTGCAGAGGGACTGTGAAATGCAATGCACCATGTTTATGTGTAGCTTGGCAGCCTGCCGGCACTGCTTCGAGGGCTAACTGCAAATGAAACGTGTGTGTTTTTAGCTGGGGTTAGTCTCCCAGTGTGTGTGTGTGTATGTGCGTGTGTGTGTTTGTGTGTGTGTGTGTGTGTAGCTCCAGGTGTTGTGGGTCCTCCTGCCATTCTGTGATCACTTCCACATTCAGACTAATCACCAAGGAGGGGGAGCATGTGTCTCCAGGAATAAGATCTTGGGTGCTACATGTTGCTTGTATATGTCTATGTGTCTCTAAGCACAACTCACAGAGGGGGCAGGTCTCAGGCTGTGCTGGCACATGTGTTGGAGTATTCACACAAAGAGAGAGAAAGGAATAGTGAAAGAGAGGTTAGTCCTAAATCAGAACCAGAAGTTGAGACGGAGGCTAACACAGGGGGGTTGTGCTCTGTCAGACTAGGGTCCTGGGTGAAGAAATGAATAAAGATTTTTTAGAACAAGGACAAGTAGGGTTGTATAGGCAAGAAATTTTCAGTGATACTACATATCACAGAAAATGCTGCCAGTAACAGGATTGCTGTGATAATAAAGACTAAAGAAGAAACATACATACCAAGCCAAACATAACAAGCAAACCAAACCAAACTAAATAAGTGCCAAACGAGCAAAAACACTGTAAACTAGTCCTAGATATACATCTATTGATATAAAAAAAAACTCCAGAGCCTTTTTGTTGTTATTGAATTGATCTCAATATTGATATGATTTGATATGGGATGTCCCTGCTCCCAATCATCCACAAGTGAGGAGTATGCTTCACCTCAGTTCCGTTCCAATAACTTTTGGGATGTTACATTTCTATATTTCCCTCTATTTGCTGTTTCTTGTTTTGTTGCCATCTCCTCTCTTCAAGTCTGTGTGAGTCTGTGTGCTGCCTATATCATCCCCTCTCTGCTTTTTGCTTTGTGTGCGTGCTGTTGCTGTGCTGTACAGGCTGAGACGATGCTGGGGATATTTCTGTCAGCCTCTATTTATTTATTGATGGCAACACTGGTGAGAGTTGGCCATGCCTACTTGCCTGCTTGCGCAAAGAGAAAGTGAGGTACCCTCTGTTCTTGTTTCCCACCTCTTCCAGAGTAAATATTTGTCATCCACCGTCAGTATGACAGTGCAGGGCCGACCCAGGAAGTCTCAGCTCTTTGACCTCTCCATAGTCAAAAGGAAACTGGCTGCTCTTGGGTTCTTGTCTAGCTCTAGAGGCTTGTGTCACTGAAATGGAAGTGTAAATCATCCCTGAAGAGGCACCTCTGCCTCTGACGACAAGCTACAGCAAGCTACAAGCTCAGGCTGCCTGGCAACCAAAGTAGTTCCTCGCAGCAAGAATGCAAATAGCGTGCATTAATGTCAGATATCATTGCGCGCGTGAGGCCTGGCTGAACTCTGGGAGCCTGTCGACTGGTGGGCCAGAGGTCGAGAGGTCTCGCTGAGGCCGTTTATCTTCCTGTGTGTCTCCTAGCGACGGACGGGAGGAGGGGACACAGGAGGTGAGAAGGAGCCAGGTAAAAACATAACAACCAAAGAGAAGTGCACTGTTGGGAGGACTAATTAGTGTTTCCAATTGCACCGCTCATGTTTAGGGTGAGGTCCAAGGTTGAGCTGAGAGACAAATTGATTGGGAGATAGACTAAGCTCGCAGTAATTAAAGAAAATGTGAAACAAATTAGGTATTTAGCAAACAAATATCCATATTCACAAAGTGGTGTAGGGCATTTTCAATTAGGCAACCTAACTCAATCAGATTTTATGAAAATTGATCCGTGACACTTACTAAACACAAGGTTTTTCACCAAAAAGGAGATCTTGTTATTCCACGTCTACCTGTAATTACAACTGCCGCCATTGTATAAGAAAATAAGAGGTTAACTTGAGGCCAGACAGCCCCTTTAAACACTCAAGGGTGTGTCTCGTCATTAGGCTGTCATACTTACACAGGTGTAATGATATACATGTATCAGGACCTTGAGGCTTCTTGGGAGTAAAGCCTGAAAACAAAAGGCTGATGTTCAGTTCAGTACTTCTCCCTGTTCTTTGCCTGTTCCTGTTTATAGTTTGCATGATGTCATAAACCTGGCATTTGCCAACACGTAAAACAATATGCACTGACTCAAATGTAAACTGAAGTCAGAGCAGTAACACATTTTGCTCCTGCTTGGCCCTTGAAAGCTACTACACCCCCTTATCCCATTTTCTGCTTATCAGCTCCGTGCCAACACTCCCTTGACTCGTACACCTCCTCCCTTATTTGGCCACTGCTTCTCTCACTTTCTCATCCTTTTATTTACTCTCTTGTCCTTTCTCTCACTGACCTCTTGCCTTGTTTTTCTTAACATCCCTCCATTTTCTGTTCTTCTCCTCGGCGTGCCCCAGGGCCCTCAGCGGGGCCTACAGACCGGCCATTGTCTTGGGAAATCCTCCTCCTCCTTCTGCTCTCGCTGCTGCCTGTGTCTGGCAGGAGGCTGGAGACGAGATGCTGTTCGGCTCCTGGGTCCTCAAGGCCACTGGGTTTGAAGTCTCAAATGGGACTAACCCCTAGACCTAGACCTGGACAGCTGACCGGGCTGAGCCTGGCCTTAGACTTGGTGCAAATGTGAAGAGCATTTAAGACAGTACATATTTGACAACGAAATCATTTAAGTGTTTGCATAGATTTTGATGTCACATGGTTCACAAGTATTCGTTTTTTAGGTGGAGGTGGTCCACATGGCATTGGCTCAGGGATACAAAATTAAAATTAGTAACGTGTGTGCGTTTGTGTCTCACACACCCAGCCCCCCAGCGTCTGGCACTCAGGAGGACTGCTCCTTTGGGATTGCCTCCTCTTCCTGCCTCGGCCAACACACACACACACACACACATACAACACACCCACTGCACAAAAATAGAAATGGGGTGAGTGGATCAGACTGGCGTGAGATGGTTTTAAATGTCTGGCCTGGTCTAAACATTACACTGAGCCCTGCATAGATCTGAGTGTCAAAAATGCAGTGTGTGCTTTAAGTATTGTTGCATTAGAAACCAGCAAACTTACTCATTAGGACCTACTTTTTATTCTCTGCTGTGTAGTATTTACCCAGCGTATTCTCACTATTAGCCCATTATGCAGATTAATATATGGTAATTCTTTAACTGTTTCAAGCTAAAGACGTCTGACTTCGCCTTTGAGGTCCAGCACGTTGCCTAAGGCTCTGTGGAATATGCACAGCTCCGCACTAAGCACTCCATGGCTGCTTTTTCTTCCCACTTTTTATGTTCTCTGTATACAGTACCACCACTTCCCTCTCTTTTTCATCTCACACCTTCTCAGCTCTGCAGAAATAAAATCCAGTTATGTGAACATAACATGAGAAGAAGGAAAAAAGTGAGCAGGAGAATATGAAAGAATGCCAAAGAAAAAGGAGGAGGTAGATATAGCTAACAAGGTTGCCAGAGACTCTTTTCATTTTTAATAGTCCCGTAGGAGGTCTGGCTGATAAAGTGTAATGTTATATTATTAAATCTTGGCAAAGTTTTATCTACAACAGATTCCAACAGTAGCATGTGTGAAAGTGAGTCTGTGGCTTAGAAAAGTAAAGATTATCGGACAGTCACTAATAATTGGTCATGTTTGCATAAGACATAATACAAGTATCTTTAAACATTGTTTGTATATTTATTATTACGATATTGTTTTCCAGCTATTTCTCACATCACTGTCAATGTGTGCTACATTTGTCTGTGCATTCTTTCACATATATGTTGATGTACTTTACCCGTGATACGTTATAAAAAAAGGCGAATCTCTCCTTACCCTGGGATGTTTGCATTCCAGGAGTGAGGAATTGTTCAGTTTTTCTATGCCTGATGTGATGCCAGTGTTACCTTTAAGTCTGCTTTTGTGCTCAACAAAGTTCAAATGACAGCTGTGAACCTGCCATTTGAAGGTGTGGGTGGAAAGAGTAAAACGTTTTAATGTAAGTGGTGGTAGAGACCCTTTGGAGCTGAAAATAGTCTTGGAAAAACTGTGACATGTCTCATGGATACATGGCATTCTGGTCTGTGGAGGCTGAGCAAATGTTGACGAACATTATAGTGTAAAAGGGCAGCTGATGAAAGACACTCCAGCTCTTTGATACTGAGGTACTGACATGTGAACCTGCCACTACTGTGGCTGTTTTACACTGCTTGACATTTATTAACACTTGTCCTGGAAGGAGAATCCTAGAAATGCAATGCAGCCTTCTTGTACAGTGACGAATGTGTACTAGCTGCGTGTGCCATCACCTGTGAAGTGGCCTTTCTGCAGATGATCTCCCTTCTCTTTCCTGATCTCTAACCTCTCTGATCTACAGAGCAAAGTGGTCACCGAGCGCTGCTGGAAACAGACTCCGCTGAGTAAAATCTCTGCTGTAGCGTGACTCTAGCCTCTTATTACTCAGGACAAGGGGGAAAGGGCATGATAAAATCATTTTCCCCAATTCACTCTCTTAACTCGGTCTCAGAACCTCACCTTTCTTCAACTACACCTTTCATTCATTCACCCTGAGCTCTGAGCATTCTATTATTCTTTAATTAGCAGCATTAATAAGCTTCAATTAGGCCTATAGCTTTGAGTCTGCCTCTTTCACTCAAGCGTGTATACGTATGTCTCGCTGTAATTATGTGTGTGCCAATGAGCGTCATCACGACACCCTGTCCTCTGGTTCTCTTATGGCTTTCCACCCAACACCGACTGCCTAATGAGGGAGTGAAAGGCCACAGGCTGAGGGGGCGGAGGCTGGGGATGAGTGTGTATGTGCATTTGTGTCTATGTGTGTGTGTTGTGTAATTAAAGAGCAGTAGCAGCAGGGGGGACCTGAGTTAGAAAGGGTCACCAGAGCGAGCAGCAGGCCATCTCCAACCTTTGGTCATTAACCACAGACACGGCCAATGAAAGCCTCCTGTTTGTGTGTATGTGTGTGCATTTATGTCAATAGGCCAGTTGGTGTTACTCTCACTTAATGCATGTTTTACTCATTTTATACATGCTCCTGTCACTTTTGGTTATGATCATGAGTTACAGCTTTACCAGGTAAAGTGGACAGAAATCATACTGTGCTTATTTACAAAATTAAGAAAACAAAGCAAGGTTTTTTCATATGTATTTTCACAAGCCATTATTGGGCAATGTTTAAAAAAGAGTACACCAAAAAACCTCAAAAAGCACATTATGTATTCCAGTGTGACATTATTGATAGATTGTAAACTATATCTCCCAAACTAACCATTAGTTTCAACCAACAGACTTAAGTGACGCATATAGTATCCTTGCTGTTTATAGATCAGTGTTCCTGACCATTTTAGGTCATTTACAAATATCTTTAATAATAATATCTTTATTGGCTATTTTTGATAAATTGACTAATATTGTGTAACAACTCAGTGCTGCTGTGACACATTGAATGGTGTTGTGTAAATCCCAATTCTAACAAACATATTTCAATGTGCATTTTATTCAAGTGCAGACAGCTTCCACATTACAATACATTAACAGTAGAGTGAAAGCAGGTCTTTTTTTTTCTATCTTGCGTTCAGGTGAGTGCTCATTACATGCATCCAAACAAAGGTGTATTTCTGTTTAATGGGGTGTGTTGTCTCTGCTCTCAGGTAGTGTGTGTATCTGATTGCTTTGCCTCAGAGGCAGCAGCAGAAGAGAAGGCAGGTGCTCCAGGGCATCAGGGGAGAGCTGGGTGACATTCCCCTGCCGTAGTGCCTTCCCTTTGGGCTTCCAGCTCCGAGCTGTGCCACAGGTAGCTTGGGGGTCTCTCCAGGCTCATGGGGCCACATGACGAAAGATCGAGAGGTGGTACATGAGAAAGGGATATGTGTGTCTGTTTGTTTTTGCTAGTGTGTTCTGTGGGGGATCCCAAGCAGATTTGTTTACCGGTAATTAATTCACCTGATTGACATAACAGCTGCCGGAGCTATGGGAAGGCAGCTGCATATGTGTGTATTAGCCTGTGTGTGCAGTGTAAAAGCTATGGCCCTGTACATATTTGTCTGGATACCTCTGGTGTATGTTCACATGCCAGCACAGGAGAACCCCCCTGCCATTGAGGGCTTTGGCATGTGGCAGTGCTGGGACTGAGTAGCTCTCTGCCTTCCATCGATTAGACCCATCTGTCTTCCATACTCACCCTCTTCACACACTCTCCTGCCCCACTACAAATCTTTCTCTGGATGAAGTCACTGACAAAGTTATTGGAGCACTCAAGAAGAAGAGTAGAACAGGGATTAGAGTTAGAATCTGTGACTAAACACAACAGGAAGATCATTTAGGCAAAGTGGAGGTTTTCATTCTTCTAGGTAATGGTCTAGTAGTTGTTTTTAAATGTAAGCACCTGGACATAGAACCTTGAATGTTTTGAATGCTCACAAGCTTCAAAACTATAGTATGTCCAGATGATCCAGTCATGTTGCATCAAAGACAAATTTTGTGCATTTGCTTTTTGTTTTAGCTGTGCATGTGTAAAAAGTAGTGATCACTATATTTTTTTCCCTTATTTCCCGCTGGGACCTATAT
Source organism: Rhyacichthys aspro (assembly GCA_036850595.1). Lineage (NCBI taxonomy): Eukaryota > Metazoa > Chordata > Actinopteri > Gobiiformes > Rhyacichthyidae > Rhyacichthys > Rhyacichthys aspro. The sequence continues at coordinate 14,319,302 of CM072151.1, forward strand.
CATTTTCATGTGTTGTGATGACTTAGCTGTGTTTCTGTGTGATAGAGAACTGTGCGGGCTTAAGACAGTAGATTTGGGCCAGGTTTGGTCAGACTGAACACACACATAGGCTCACAGAGCACTAACAGGCCGGTATCAGTGTTGTTGTGGCCAGCAGGTAGCAGCGTGTTGGCCTGCTTGTCTGGACCCAGATAACAGCAGATCCATTACCCCCTGGAAGCTGAGGTCTGATCACTGGAAAGATAGAGCCGCTCACTCACTGTCTGTGGGCCATCCAGCCGGCCTTTTGGCTAACTAGCCTCCACTGTGGAGCTAGAGTGGATCACAAGCAGGTGGCAAAGTCGAGAGGCCACCTTCTTTCAGACCAAATACATACAGACACTTTTGTCTACAGTCTAAAGGTAATATATGCGCTGGATCTTCATAAACATCCTGTACATCAAACCAAGACAACCATAGAGCACAGTGTCTCATACATTTGAGTCAAACCTAATAATAATAAATATTTCTAAGAGCATTCACTTTTGCTGACATGGAATAAAGGATAGAAGAAGCCAACCTGCAGTACATTTTAATTAAAAAATAAAATGATATAAACACAACCTTTTTGATGTCATAATCCTTTATAAACACCTTTCAGACGTGAATAGACTTCGACCTCTTCAATGCAATGAGATTTGTGTTAAAGCTCACTGTATTCACAGACCACATCTGCAGAACAGATAATATCTAACAAGAAAAAATAGCATTTAATGAATTCTTAATTGTGATCCAATATTTAGAATGTGTATTTAAAGTAGTAGTATGTTATATGAAGGTCTCTGTTGTGTGTAGAAGTGTTAAAATGTCAAGTTATAACCACTTTGTAAGACCTTTGAGCACAGACACCAAGTGAACACCAAGACCAGCCCGTGATACCTGGAAAGAGAAACCTGGGAAAAACACTGTAGTCATTCTAAAATGTCAAACTTGTTGGCTTTTTGCTTGTGTTGGTGAAGGAGGACTTATTGGTGATTAAAATGCTAATGTTCTTGTTTGCATTTGAAGATTGCGCTATTTCATCCAAACACAATCATAATGTCAGTGCTGATTTAATAATCCAGTGCTGGAAACAAGACCAGTAATGTGGCAGTTCAAAGAAGACTGTATAGGCGAACAATATGGTGAAAATAAGCTTTTATAGGAGTGATGAGACGTAAGAGAGTGAGAGTGGCATGTGCGAGGAGTTAACTCCACACAGGTATTATTTATCAGGTTTGTTTGTGCAGAACAGGAGAAAAACGGAGGAAGATGGTGGCAAACAGGGCAGCTACCAAAAGCCACGGGCAGCTTTAAACCCCATCTGTGTTTTTTTTTCTTCTCCTCTCCTCTCTTATTCTCTTCTTGTTTTTATTTTCTCCGTGTGTCTTTCTCTCCCTCTCTCCCCGCGCTGCTCTCTGGCCATGCTGATGATTGACGGCCTGAGGGTTTTAATGGGCACTGGAGAGCAGGAGCTGAGGTCGGGGTTGTCATGGCAACAAGGAGAAGGGGCCTTTTGCTGCTGCTTCACCTGAGTACTGTGGAGCCTCGTTGGCTGGCTGAAGACACACACATACGGGCCACACATAGTTACAGCAGCCAGCACCACTTCCATTCCCCTCTTCCACCTCTCCAGTTCTACCCCTCTCATTTCTGTATTCATCCCTCTCTTCTTTATCTTTATTCTGTCTCTCCACTGATGGTAGATAATGCTTTCTGATGCACCACAGCTGCTCAGTCCGTGTGTAAATACGCACCACTTAACATCCTATTATTTCTTCTGTCTGTTGTTCAATAATAGCTCACAGTTTTGCACTTAACTGGGTCCATTTGAGGTCAGCATTGTCTCGGAGAAAAGTTGCTCCTTGTCTTAGTTTTTTTCTTCTGAGGTCTGCCATGGAGTTTGTCCCCGGTTTAAACTTTAGCTCCCAGGCAGATGTAGACATAGCCTTAAGGTTTAGCCTGATACCCCGAGATGTTCTGAGCAGCTGTTGTCAACATTAGTCATTTACAACATTAGTAATTTGGAAAGCAAGAAGATGGGAAAAGACGTGCAGAAAGTCACTGGTGTGATGTCAACCTACAAAAACAGCTTGAACAGTTAGAAAGCACTGTAAGAGATAGAGTTTTCTACATTCCTGATAGCAACTCCAGCACTGAAACCAAAGGCATGAGTGTCAAAGTGCCAGTTTCGTATCCGCATCAGCACTTTACCCTCAAAGTGAATGCATAATATAATGTGGGCCTGTGATGTGTCCCTGTACAGGAGCTGATTCCCCTTGTCTGAGCGTGCCACCAGATTCACGTACATCCTTATAACACGCATGCACGCACATCTCAGCCCACAGCGGCATCTCCAGCTGACCGTTCTTCACTTACTGACCTGTCGCTGGCCTTTGAAAGAGCACTCCATCTCTGTTATTTACCAGCCGTGTTTGTATAAATGTCTCTCTCTATCGCTCGGCTCTCTGCTCGTGTGGGTCCGGTGGATATGTCCATGTCCGCACTTACAGTCCCTCAGATTCACACCCTCTTACCCGTGTGTATGTGTGTGCAGTGCCTCATGGCCCCGGGGCCTGTAAGTTAGTGTCTGGGCCAGGCCAATGATGGAGAGATTGTTCTGAAAGTGACTGATGCTAAGGTTACTCTGGGGGAGGGGCAGGGAGCAAATGTGACATTGAATGAAATATATGTACGAGTACTGACATCTTTGTTGTAATCTTTCATTCTATAACATTCAAATTGGAACTTGTTTTGTCGTTTCCTCCTCTTCATGTGCTGGCCATGTGTGAATATTGAGCTCTGACAGAAAGTCATAGGCAAACATTGTCAGCCCCAATGCTTCTAAAGAAAACCACAGCAGTGAGGGGCACATCTGTCTCCTCCTGATGTTGAAAATCATTATAATTGAGTAGCAAAATGAAGGAATTGTTGCCAAGAATACATTTAGGTGCCACGCTCAAACCGAGGTCGCAAGCAGGAAGAAAAACACCTGTGTATGATTATATAATAGCTTTGCATTAATAGTCGCAAACATCACAAAGTCTTTGATTGACATTTGTATTGATATGAGCTTGTAGCTTTGTGGTCTCGGGGCTAGACTTGGCAAATAGGAGCAAATCTTGTGTTCTATGTTGGAGACGTGCTGTGATTCTGTCAGACTCGTATTGTTCATATCCTTATGACTGCGCTACACTGACAGCCTCTTGCCCTGTTTTAACATTCAGCCTGTTCTATAAAAGGTCCAATCGATTTGTCTGTCTGTTGTGGTGGGAGAGTGAATTGTACAAACTAGTTCCCTAGAAGCCTTAACTTACATACAGCTTTGTGTCCATCGTAAACTAGTTGATTACTACAATGGTAGATTTGAACTCATGTCTTAATGAGGGTTGAGGTTATTGTCTCAAACAGCAGCGTGTTTTGCTCTCTCTAGTCTAATTTTAGACAAGATTATTTTAACACTCCTCCAATCACTGTTATTGTCCTGCAGCTGTTTCGATCCTTCGCACACAAATATCAAATGTTAACTGTTGTTTTGTTTTCGTTCCAGAGTGCGGCCGCTGCCCCCAGTCCAGTGATGGGCAACATGCCACCTAATGATGGCATGCCAGGAGGACCAATGCCCCCGGGTTTCTTTCAAGTAAGAACTTTTCTCACTGCGTTCTTGCTACCCCATCCCACCCCTCTACCCCTCTGCCAGCATTAAGCCAATCCTTCTGTCTCCTCCTCCTTTTTTAGCCTCTTTAGCTGTCCTAATCCCTGTCCAGATGTGTTCCCCTCTCTCGTCTCTCTGCCTCCGTCCCATATGTCCACGCTCGGCCCGTTAACTCCTGCTGCTCTCTCCGATTGTCTCCTATGCCTGTATTGTGTTGTTAAAAAAAAAAAACACACTAACTGGAGAGTGATAAGCAGAGGAGACTATTTTCCCTGGTTTGTGTTGCTTCACTAATTCTTCCTGTCATCACTGTTCTCTGAAGGCTGTCTCTGAGGCTGGCGAGGTCACACACACTTTCTCTATTTTCATCGCACATTCCCCCTCCCCCCTCCCTCTGTCTGTCTCTCTGTGCAAACACGCGCACATAAAAGCCTTATTTGACACTCTGACACACATTAAACTAGTAACACATTCAATATTGAAGGTTTTAAATATCTGCACCCCAATGATTCTGACTGAACTGCTCCAGGTGAAAATAGAAATGAAGACGTTATTGCTCCTACAAGTTATACACCGCTTACAATATCACACAGAGACTTTTCTCCGCAACGTTAAAGACAAAAGCTCACGCTGTGCAGTATAAGGCTTTTATGAAAAATCTAAAAAAAAAAACAGAACTAAGAAGACAAGTATGGCTGTAATGTGGTTGTAATTGAGAATTGCGAAGGTCTTAACATTCTGTCTCTGTTAAACAAATTGTAGCCAACATTTTTAATCATTCAAATGGAAAAAAAAACATGATGGCCGCATTTTTTCCACACCAAAATAATGAAGGATGTGCCTAGTGGACATTTAGCATACATGATGAGTAATTTGCCAGAGTTTGCCAGTGCAGGTTGATTGGCAGCATGTTGTAGTGTGTGGGGTCGTGCAGAATGTTAATGATGTATGAGCAGCGAGGAGGCCAGGGAGAAAGCTATCTGATGGTGTTGCGTGAGTAACATTGCTTTCCATAAATAGAGCCTTTGCGCCTGGCAGAAGACAGAAAGATAGACAGAGGGACAGGATTGGGCAGAGAAGGGAGAAGAAGAAGAAACAAGGGAAGGGTGTTTTTCTCTTCTCTCTGCTGAGTTCAGCTAATCAGAGCAGCAAGGCGGCAAAGTAAAAAACAAACAACACATAGTCAAAATACACTCAGCATACCCTCAGATTATAAAGTCAAGGTAACCGTTCTTTTGAGTATCACTGTCATAATTCTGAGTTCTGAAAGTACAAAGTGATATAATGAAGAAAAGGCCAAAGCAACAAGCTTATTATGTATTGAATTCAAACAGGTCATATGTGGGAAACCTTTCAATAAAGATACCTGGTGGTGCATTGAACCCACAATGCAGTAATATGCGGGATACTTTTAGTGCCCAATTTGCTCTTAACAATACAACAATGTGAATGAATGGCATGTGTATGGGAACAGACCCAACCCAAACACACCCAGGTTGAGCCACTGCTCATGAACAGGGCTCGTCACACGGTGCTCTCTCATGCATGTTCATATGACTTTTAGTTGTAGGAGCAGTCACACACTGCTTTCCCGTACAGCTGACATTTACTCCTAAGACAACTAATGGTTGCAGTCCACAATAACACTGCAAATGATTTTCTTGCAGTTCATTTTTTCTCTTAGGTGAAGTAATAGAAGAGATTCCCATCTTAGACGCTGTTGAGATTTTTCTCATAGTCTCACCTCAGTGTTACATTGGAAGTAAGGTCAGTCAATTTCAACTGTCAACTGTGTAAAGCGGACATATTTATGGCCTAAACTCTGAGCCATACTTGTGAATGGACTTTATCTAAAAAGGCAGAATTTAGCCGCGTGTTTTCAGAGATTTTTCTTCTAAACTCTAGGTCAGCTCTTTGTTAAATATTCCTTCTTTCGTCTCTCATTTGCGTGCCTGGCATCCTTCTCCGAGACATTTCCTCAATCTCTCCGTTTGCCTGTCTTTGAAACTATCAGTTTCCCAGTCTGTGTCACACACTTATTGCTTGTGTGACACATGCTTACCCGCCAGCTTTGTCGTGTGTGTTATGCTTTGGTGTGCACATACTGTGTTGCAGACCTTCATTTTCCCAGTTGGACTAGTGTGGTAATTAACATAGGTGACCCAACTCTGTTATTGGCTATAGCCCTGGGAGATAGGGATGAGGGCAAAGGAGAGACAGAGGAGGAAAATGGACGAGGGCATCCATTCCCAGGTTCCTTCTAATCTGTGGCTCACAGCATGAGGCAGAAGAACAGCCAGGAAGATTAGCTTTGTAAAATAAATGAACAGTGTTGGTTTAAGAACTACGCACAGTTTGTAGACAAGCCACTTCTCCCAAAGTCCATCTCTGCTGCATCATGGCCCTCTGGGGATGACAAGCAAAATGGGGTGGTGGGGGAGGGCAGGGGCTGCACAGACAGAGGTAATAATGACTGAAAGAAAAAGACTGAAGCCAAAGAGACAATAGGACTTTAGGAGTCTTTAGAATACAACCCATGGGTCTCTAGAGCTTTATGACCAAAGTTCATGAATTTGCTTTCTGTAAAATAGAGTTGTATAGAAATGTGTGTTGACTAATAAGACAGTAAACCAAGCTTAAATAGGTGCTTATGTTAAAGGAAAAGAGAATTGAATAGAACATGGTCTTCAGAGAAGTGTCAAATAATGTCTGAAAAACATCTTTGCTGACCTGTCTCTCTATGCTTGGTCCATCAGGTACTCAAAGGACCTAATGTACTCCTTCTCTAAGAAGCAGTTAGTTTTGGTTAGCGTCTTTCTACTAAACTGCAATTGCTTCTTGTGCCAAAAAAAGATCCAAAGTCAAGGGCAGCGTGTTTTACTGCAGGTAATTGCAGCTCTTCAGGGACAACAAGCAAAAAAGCACAACAAGAGGATTAGGTTTGATTACACATTTAAGAACAAGCAACAAGATATCAAAGACAAATTTAAGAAGCTGTTCAAAGCTGACACATGGCAAGCACATGGTGAATTAGGAAGACATCTGCTCTCTGTAATTTATTTATCAAAGGTAAGGCTGAGCCCCGGGTTCACTGTGGCCAGTCGCATTACAAAGATGCACATAAACGTGGAGGTAGAGTGCTTCATAAATTAAAGAAATGATTGAAGAATTGTGACTGGAGGATTACTTAATACATACTATAAATGTCAGATGTTAAGCTCAGAGCCTGCTCGGTTAGTCAGTGCTCTCTGAGATCTCTGGTTACTGCTGGACAGAATGATAATTACAGGTTTTTAGTGGTTTTTGGGGCCACGGAACATCAGCTTGTATAGGCCAAACTGTCAGAAACAGTCAGACAAAATAAGACGGTGTTCATTTCTTTTGACCAGCTTTTTAGCACATTTCAATTTCTTTTTGAGCTATTCCTGTGAATTTAATTCAAAATGTAGAAAGAAATCCTCGCCTCTTCCTGAACTGAACCCGTTGAGGAAATTAACCATCTGCGACTGTTTTGTTGCCCCTCATTCCTAACAGCACAGCTACATAACAATGCCCTATCTGCATTTCAGAAGAATGACAAACGCACCCTTAACACAAGCACCTACTTTTAGCCTTACTGTAGTTTACACACGTTGATAACACTCACTTCAGATAAACAGTGCTTTGAATGTAGCCTTTGTCTCCTACTGTTCATGCCTCATCCCTATCAGCTGTGGATTTGCTATACAGTGTGTTTTATCTGTTTGGAGGCTGGCGTGAGAAGCCTAAACACGCATGCATCTATCCTTGTGTGTAACATCAGCTGGAGTGCTCCCCTTAGCAGTGGAGCAGATCACAGATATATAAATCATTTGGTGCCATCCTAACATGTTTAAACGGCTGTCAGCGTTTCATGGCTGTCCTCTGGGAGAAAACACCCCTGATAGCGTGTTTCCATCTCTGAGCTGACGTGTTGCCATGCCATATACCATGAGCTAGCAGGAGCCCTACTGCTGCCACCGCCGCTCTCTCTGGAATGTTAAGGAATGACAATGAGGGAAGGGGGTGTTGTGCTGTTCCTCCTGGCTTTGTTTGTTGTGTTCACTGATGCATTCTGCTTTGTGTTCTTGCTCTGTGTGTGTGTGTGTGTGTGTGTGTGTGTGTCCTGGAGTTTCATAGCAGTTACACACTGCCCTCTAGTGTTAGTGGATGTTAAAGAGAAAGGACAGCTCCTCTGCCTGCTGCTTCTCCATCTCTCCTTCCCTCTGTTAGTGGTCCATGAGGGGCAGCGGCGTGGCTCTTCCTTAAACTGAAATGAGTTCGGGGGGAGGCTGTGTTGATGGGTTTGTGGTACTGTGCCAAGCTGTTATCTCCTTAGCTGGGTAGAAAATGATTTTATTAATTGCTTCATTTAACGCTCCTCACGTCCCCCTCCTTCTCCCTCTCTCTTGCACATGTACACAAATAACATGGCAAAAATGCGCTCGTACCCACACGCACGCTGAGCAAGACACTTTTCAAACTGGCCTCACTTCCACCTCTGTGACAGTTGAAATGCTGGCTCTCTCCCTCCTCCTGCAGGGACCTGTGGAGGGAACAGTGCGGCCATAAAGACCATATGCTGGCCCATTCACATGTAATAGCAGGAAGGCCCAGGGAGGCCCAGCCAGAGAAGCTACGCTCTATTATGGCACATTATAGACAAGAAGAAGAGAGGAGCGCTGTGTGTGTGCTCATGGCTGTGGGGTGGTATTACTCACTTGTGGGGACCCACACTCAGAAACAGATCTTTAGAACATAAAGAACTAGGCTCAAGTATTAAGACTTGTTGGTCAATCTTAAACCTGACTTTAGGAAATGGGTTTAGTTACAATAACATTATTCCACCTCAGTGTGTGTCCCCCGAAGTACCTGAAAATAGGCCGCATATGTATGTTAGTGTGAGGAGAAGCAGTCTGCTGCAGCTGGGTCAGTGCACCAGACCCCGCGGGGATGTCTTGTTAGACATACACACACATACACACGTGCAAGAACTGGCTCGGCAGCAACAATAACCTCTGAGGTCAGACAGAGCTAGTGCTGCATTAGCCCCAGTGTGAACCTGCTGAGAGACAGAGTGAGCCAGTACAGCTGGTGTTAACCACCCAAAACACACACAGTGGCACCAATACAGGCATCATCACATACAGCACTCACTGTGTGTAAATAAACATTTCCTCAACAGTACAGTAGATCATTGTACACCATAAGTCTAGTTAGTAAGCAGGTTTAAAACGTATTTGCTTTTCAGATGGGCCTGCTCATGACAATTAGACGATTAGGGTCCATGTAGCAAGAAAAGTAGCTGCTACAAAAGATCAGTCTAGAAAGCCCAACTGCTGCACATTTTCTGTTTTTACTCCCAGAAAAATGTGCAAACTTATTTCATTTTGTATACATGAGCTATATGTACAAGCTCATGTCTCCTGCCAAACTCTGTCATTCAGCATAGCTGGCAGCACAGTGGCACTGTAGCTTGCCTATGGGAACATATTTGTTTCAAGCTGTCAGTCAGGCATGTTGATTTTCCCACTGTAGCAGAGCCCACATGGTTCCTGGTGCTCTGCTCTGTCAGCGCTCCTCCACACCAGCCACGCTAACAGAGCACTCACACTGGGAGGTGGCAGTGGGCAGAACAGGACACTGAGGGAAAGGGACTGGGCTTGAGAGATAGAAGAAGAGAAAATGTGGGTTTGTCGTCAGCAAGAGATACTGCGTTGGTGTTCATTTGCACTTCAGTGACTGTTAATCTGTATTATTGGATTGTTGTACTTGTTCATACAAGTATTTACTGTGACATTGAAAACACATATTTAACCCTTGGAGGTTAAGAAGATTCTACTTTCCCCAGTATAATCTCCTATTCAGAGTGAACATAAAGCACAACAACACACAAACACAATGTCACCTGATAGCAGAGCACCTGATGAAGGAATAGTAGATAAGCTTGGAGTGGTTTTTTGGACATTGATGTAGTAGCAGATCACTGCTGGAGTGGCTTCTGTCTGAGTTAGATTCAGGAATAGACAACAGTTGACAAACTAATCTTGATCTAAATCTGACTCTACATAATGTAATGAGGAAATCTGCAAATAGAGTTTGAAGTGTCACATTTTTATGCTTGCGTTTTACATTTTTTATTTTTTGTACCCAATTAGCAAAATCATCATCAACATAAAGCTATAGTATAAGGGTAGGTGGCTTTTTCCTTCAGTAAAATAGCACAAAGATTGTAGAATAACTCCATTATTTACTCCACATTTGATATAACTTCATCTTAGCATCAGCAACAAATCCTGTACATGACCGTCCCTTACACTGTCATACAGCTGTAAGCATTCTATGAAGATATGATAGTTGTAACCCTGTTTTAGTAGAAATGCAATTATAATCACACTGACAATGATGGAATTTGTTGAACTGAAGCTGCTAATTGTGGAGGCAGCTCTCCAACATTATAATACAATTGGAATCTTTTTTCAGTGTCATGTTTTATTTAACTCTGATATTTACTGGCATTGTATGGTTTTACTTCAGCATGTGTTGTAAAAAATATTATTGTCATATTTTGGCATTCAATTTCAAACATGACAGTGCTACACAGCAGTGTACTATATAAAGTACATTTAAATGAAATGTTAACAAACCTGTGCATTGCTGGATGTACAGTCCTTGACCAATTTAAATAAAGTGTCCTTTTGACATAGTTTTATGACACCATGTATTATTTTTGTAATTGATCTTAATTGTAGTGCATGTTGAATATTAAAATTTACACTTGTTTTCTTTCTCCCAGGGTCCTCCAGGATCACAGCCTTCTCCTCACACGCAGCCTCCCCCACACAATCCCAGTAATCCCATGATGGGACCTCACGGACAGGTAAGAGGAAAACACTTCCTCCCTGCTTTTCCAGCCTTATCTGCTGCTGTTATTCTACTTACTTACACAGTAACACTAGTGAGCAAATAGCACACAGGTCCCTTGTTGTGCTAACAGATAGGACAGGCAGCACAGGCGATGGTGGATTGGATGAATAATTTAGCTGCATTGGCCCAGCTGTAAGGAGTTGAGGTGCATCTGGAGGGCCTTCTCTCTCCCTTAGCCCAGCACTCACCATCCCATAGTCCATCAATAGACCATTAATATTGCAGCATGGGCTGACACAGTGCAGCTTTTCATGCACAAACCTACCACAATATGGTCAAGAAGGAGGGAAAACTAAACCAGTGGGAAGAAAAGGCAGATGAGATGTAAAACCATAAAGAGTGAAAATATTATAAGTCCATCTTTACATTAGCTGTAGTTATGTAACTCTTCTGTTGCTTGCCCTGAGAGCAGACACAATATTCTTGTATTGTCTTCATATAAAATGTTATCATGAAGCTCACTGGTTGTAGCATTTGTAGTTGCAGCATACTCTTTAATATTCTGGAAGAGCACTGTTTGGGTGCTTTACATTATTTACTTGTTGGGCATGGCTTCTTTATGAGTATTTGTGTGTAAGTGTCAGCCGTGCTGTTTTTGTCCCTCTCAGATGAAACGTCAGTTTTTTTAGAATCACAGTTGAGTCTGCTGTCTGTTCCAATAAATACATTCAGAGCTCAGAACGGCATATTAATTAGATACCATATTTTGAAAAATATGCAATATAAAAATGAAAAAAAGCATATTAGGGATCTGCTCCTAAAATTAAAAGGAATTCTTTGCACTATTTCACAGACAAATTAATATGGGTTAAAAATATAAACCTTATGTTGAAGGTATTTAGCACTATAACACCTTAGCCATCTTTAAATCTTTTTATAATGTACTTTGTGTATCAACAGGATGCTTGCTAACGTGAAAGTTAAAGTCTTACTTTTCCAAACTCAATAACAACCCCCACCTTTTTGAAAAGCACCAAGCGTCTTATAGTGAAAAACACGAGCTCCCCCTGCTGACACGTGAGGAATAATAAGCAAATGCTTGCCTTGCTTCTGATTAACATGTTGACATGTTTGACACAAACATCCTTCCATTCTCATCACCCATGATACTTGTATATTCAGTGCTAAGGCTTTGATTAGTGGTTTGTAAGTAGCTATTCTGCCACAACCAAAGTGCTCAGTGTCCTTCCTCTCTGCAGCCATTCATGTCACCACGGTACCCAGGCGGCCCCCGGCCCTCACTCCGTATGCCAAATCAGCCTCCTGGGAGCATCCCTGGGTCACAGCCACTCCTACCAAACAGCTTGGACCCTACCAGACCGCAAGGTACAGACAGAACACAGAGCTCCATATGTGTGTTATATTGTTTAAAATGATCATTATTTTGAACAGTGTTCAGTTGCTAACACATTACAATCTTATCATTACTTACTTTTCAGGACATCCAAACATGGGGGGTCCAATGAGAATGAATCCGCCACGAGGCATGGGAGGCATGGGTCCACAGGTAGCTATATACACAACTCAAGCCACACGCTAAACAAAGGGCAGATTAAAAAGAGAGCCAATGTTCCTCAGCACTACCAGCTCACTGCACTCCCCTGTCCAGCTGCTACAAAGCTAGATGTCAGTTTATGAACAAAACTAATGTTTGGTGCCCTTCATTACAGCCAGCCATAAAAAGAGCTATAATGTCAAACCATCCACATATAAAGTCCATGCAGATGATCCCTCCTCTGCAGAGGAGAAAATTTGGTTTTGCCAGACTCATAATTCTGCCTTTAAATGTCAGGAGTGCTTTGATGATTAGCTTGGCTTTGACCCGCATGCACCCACTGTTAATGCCTTGTTGTTTGAGTTAAATTGTACTCTTACCTAGAGAGACATAGAGAAGCAGGACACGAAGGTTGCTCGAAACATGCCATCAACACCTTTGTTTGTACCAAAGAGTGTGCAAACCCTATTTTTTCCTTGTCACAACATAATTTACATCAGTGTGAAAAATAAGAGCTTCTGTTGACTTTTTCAAATACTGTACCCAAAAAGCTGTTTGATTCTGCACCCAACTTCTCGCCTTCATCTCATACAAAAAGGAGGCTGTTACACTCTCCCTGTGCCCCCCGGCCTCTCTGTGCCACCATGGCTCGGTGACTTTGGCACTGGGTGCACCAGCAGCTGGTGTGGCATCTGCTCGACAAGTGTAATCGTCTGCTGAACAAAACTCTTCCTCTGAGTAGAGCAGCTCTCTGGCCTGCCCCCTACTCTCTCTGTCTCCATCACAAACACACATGCATCTAGTGCCAGCCAAACCCTCCTGCTGGGCAGCCATGAAAACATACATACAAACACACACAGAGAGGCATGCAGACCCTACTACACATACAGTATACACACATAGAGCTGTGTGCTCCCATGTCCAACCAGCCCATACATAAACATAATTAAACACTAGTTAGTGAGAGACATGATCGTGGTTGACCTTGATTAAGATTCAAACCTTTCTCCCTGACTGAGACAGAGCAGGTGTGTGCTCCATGCTGACTGTGTGTTCTTCTCTTTGTGCAGAACTACGGCGGAGGGATGAGGCCTCCTCCCAACTCCATGGGGCCAGGAATGCCAGGCATGAACATGTACGTCCAGTAAAAGCTATTTGCTGTCAGAGTAAAGCCCTTAGAAATAACTTACTTGAGACATTTGTGACCACCATTATTGTTGATTACAGTTGATAACTCCAGAGAATGTTACAGACTCCTCTATAAATTATGTAAATACAACTGATTCCAGTGAGCATTAGGATCAAACTGGAGCCAAAACTATCTGGAATTCAACAAAATTTAGAAATTTAAATTATATTTTTGTGATAAATAATTAAATATGTAATATGGTGATATAAAATCTGGTCTACCCTGTTTGCAACCAGGGGTCCTGGTGGAAGAGGTCCATGGCCAACCCCCAATAACAACTCAGTGAGTTCGATAATCTTGCATCTTGGTTTACAGATTCAGTTCTTACAATAAAAGTGTCTCATGAATCACTTCTGGTGTATTTTATTTTCAGATAGCTTACTCATCTTCATCTCCAGGGAACTATGTGGTAAGTGTCTTGTCATGGACTAACATTAGACCGCTGGGCATAAATGACTCGTCATAAATGACATCTAAAAGACACTCTGCCATAGCTCTCAATTCTCTTCTCTTCTTCCTTTACCCCTCAGGGTCCTCCAGGGGGAGGTGGCCCACCAGGAACTCCCATCATGCCTAGCCCCGGAGGTGAGTTATACACTTGACATTGTTTTTAGATCTCTGCTTTTCTTCACTGTTCACTGAATAAGGTTCTGTCTAAAGCATCAAAGTTTCTCTGACAGATACACATCTGTTTGAAAGAAAAGCACTGGTAGGAACTGAGGCAGGAACAGTTACTGTTTGCGCCCGTAAAAATAGGGATAAATGTAAGGATAAGGGAAAATGTTGTATAAAAGCCAATTGGTTAACAAATGGTAAATATCAAAATGATCAGTGTGAACCATTTCAGCTATAACCCACAAATCTAATATGTCCGAGAAGGATTAGCTGACAACAAAACACTGTGTGTTGATATCCTGTAGATGTTCTGTTTCTCTTGGCCTGTGGTGAGCTTCTTTTTGTGTCCACTATTTATTATTTATATATGTGCCTCTATTGTGATACGTTGCTGGGCAACCTTTTGCACGAAACGCTTCTGCACGTACACTGGGAGGGAAAACATATTTCCACTGCAGTCGCCAAGACTGGAGCAAACACACATTCACACGCACACGCACACGCACGCACACACACACACACACACACACATACACAGATGTACCACCCTTTCACTCAGAGCAGCACACCCCCTCCTCCAGTCACAAACACAGGCCAGATTTAGTGACATTGACTTGAAAAAAGGAGGTCTTATCTATACATTCATTCTTATTTTTTTCTTCTTCTTTGAGGCTTCCGCGCACAACTTTCTGCCTTTGGTGTTAGATCAAGGTCACCCAGTCCTCATGGATCTTTTTATGATGGATATAACACATAATGATCAAAACATCTTGTAATAGGTCTTTCTAGTTGTCTGGGTACCCATATAAAGATATGGTTCAAATGGATGAGTATCTTTTGTTACATAATAGCATTGTATTATTGCTTGCTGACAACATTTCAGTGTCGTGTACCTTAAAAATGGAACCATTTTTACTTTAATGTCTTAAACAATCTGGCCCGACTAATTGTAAACAACTTTTTCTTCAAAGATTCAACAAACTCAAGCGAAAACATCTACACAATGATGAACCCTATTGGCCCAGGTGGAAACAGACCCAATGTGAGTCAAGGCATTTAGTTTTTTCTCACAATAAAAGCCCTTAATGCACATTTTCATATCTGATGTAATTCAAAACATTATCCTTTCTAACCATTGATTGTTATGCGCCTTAGTTCCCAATGGGGCCTGGTCCTGATGGACCCATGGGTGGAATGGGAGCTATGGATCAGCATCATATGAATGGATCACTAGGTGAGTTCTTAAAGTGAAATCTTACATTTGGACATTGATAGACAATAGAATTTCTCCCTTCATGCCAAATAAAACTTTAAGTAATAAGACTCTGCCCTCTTGTGGTGTGTGGAAGAAATGCTATCTGATGCATTGGTATTGATCAAAGGTAAAACAGATTAGTGGAGCAGTGAGTAGGCCAATCGATTTTGTAGATTAGTGAGACATGATTGTGAAGCCACTGTAGTTGTTGCTCATCTGTATCTAAAACAAATAGCTTAATTACCAGCCATTACCTTGAAGAGAGAGGCTGCTTCTGCACTGGATATCTGGTACTGGTTTACCTGAATCATATTTAATTTATAACTTTTAACTCTTGTGGGTTTTTTCAGGGTCGGGTGACATGGATGGGTTGCCAAAGGTGGGATATATGTTCAGTAATATACTTACATTTGTTGGTGCCTGTGTGCTCTTTGTTCATTTTTTTGTATTAACGCTGTTGCAGAACTCTCCCAACAACATGGCAGGCATGAACAATCCTCCCGGCACTCCTCGGGATGATGGCGAGATGGCAGGCAACTTTTTAAACCCATTCCAAAGTGAAAGTGTGAGTACCAAACAGCTTGGAACAATGGATATGCTATCATCCAGGACTTTTCTCTCATGCATTAAGAAAGTGCTCTTAATGTGAGAACTAGGTTTAACAGTGCATTTACTTTGATCTGAAATCTCTGAATATTTTCTTCCTGGGCTGAACTATGCTCTGCATGCGGCTCAAGACAGAGAGAAAAGTTGATATGGATAAAAACTCAATATCATCAATTCCTTTTCAAATGTTATATCTATTGCAAGAGGCTTGTGTTCTATATATTGCATTTATTACTAGTGTCATTAGATTTTTGGTAGTATAAAAAGTCTAATATGGTTTTCCTTATCTATTTTCCCCTCTCTCTTTTGTCTCTTCACAGTATTCACCCAACATGACGATGAGTGTGTGATTTTTTTATTTTATTTTATCTTTTATTTTATTTCTATCATCTCCCCCTGTTCTTATGACCCTCTCCCATCCGTCCCGGTGCGTCTTGCATTACTCTCCTCTACCTTAATTCCTCTACATGGATGGTGTGCCGTGCCACACAGCCCCTGGGGATGCCACTGGAAAGCAGGACTCCCCTCAAGGCCCCTCATCCCAATGCCTGAAAAATGGATGTAAGAACATGAAATTACCTTCACACAAAGGTTTCGTCCTCCATGCGCCTGCCAGGCCTTTTCATGGGCCTCGGACAATGAAACTTTCTCCTACTCTGTCCCTCCTGGACTCATACACTGCTCTCATGTTGGCACTGGAGCCGAATCCACCTCCACTTTGATACATCACATTGACCATAACTCATGAGCGAATGCAGTAGGTGACTGACAAGAGTCAAAACAGCCCCCTGCTACTGTGGCGGACAAGAAAAAATGAACTGCTAATATTATTTTAGTGGATTTAATGAACTGTTTCTATTTTTGTTGTTGATTATATTGTTTTAATTTTCATCATTGATAATTTCCTTCTAATGTAGTTATGATTTCCTGTAAAGGGCACATTTTATTTCAGTATCAACAATGACAGAAGAAGCACACAGTTGATAAAATGCACAACAATTTCCTGTTTACATAATTTTACCTATTTGATGTCTGTTTGTGTCACGGTCAATCTCACTACATACCTCTCCTTAAAGCTTCCTCAGAAGTTGTAGCTTGCATCTGCTATTTAAAAGTCTGTAGCACCAGTTTCTCAAATGTTGGTATACCTTATTATTATCAAATGTAATGCAGAGATTTTTCAGCTCAGACTGACCATACAGTAATGGAGCATTTCTTTTGTGGTACAGTTTCATGTGATGCAGCTCAACAATTGGATGTTGAGTAATTTTGTCTAAATCATCCCATTGTCATCTACTTTTGATATTTTTAGTGTCTGGGAATCTGATGAAATACTGATGGTAGTTAGGATATGAGCTTGCCGTACCATTAAGGAGAGACTTCTGGTCTCTTCTATAAATTTGGTCTTGTCTGTAAATACAACATATTTAGCTCGTACTGTGATTGTTTCATTTTTGTTACTGACAAGTTGTCTGTGAATTATAAAATAGCGTTCCTTCCCCTTTACTGCTTTGTCTGATTTGAACCTCAACATAGACTCTGAAAGTTTTCCAATGCTCAACTCAGTTGGTCACCGGGAGACACAGTGGAAGTTGTCGTTCTTTATTTAAGTTGAACTTGCAGATCTTAAATGGTCGACCCTTTTAACCCAGACAAGACAAACTATCCTACTGCCTTGTTGAGGCTCACAGTGACGAGTTCCTTCAGCAGGTCCCATATGCACGGGATAATGAATCCAGCATTCCCGATGATGGGACTAGAGGGATGGACCTTGGAAACATTAGACCAGCAGCTGCATCTGTCTAAGGAGGAAGACTAAAGCCTTTGTTATGGATGTGGATTATTTCAGCTGATTCATATTTTAATGTATTCACCAATGGAAACTAATTAAAGCCCATAAAATCTGAACACACAAAACAGTTTTGCATCACACTATTTCATTTCATTTTGGAATGCCGTGTATCATTGGCCTGACAAATTCTGTCACTGTCTCTGCACTTACTTCATGGCTGTGTTCAAACTCAATAACTAAACAACCATTGTAGCCTCTACAGATACTGGTAATATATTTATCAATTTTCTGATAGAAATGTGAACAGATTGTACCGAATGTTCAATTGGGACATCTCCAGGATTGGCTGTCAGAAACCTTGTAAACGGTGCCCCTGGCAACTGATAGCCTCTAATGTAGTGATACGCACCTCTCCTACTTTACCCTATCCCACTCCTCATCCCGTCTTCTGCCCTTTTCTTTAATTTTGTAAATAATGTATAATGCATTTTGATATCATTGACATGTTTTGATATGTCAGTCACTACCAATGAATACAGCTGAGAGTAAATTATAAATAAAAATGTCCATTTTTTTCATAGAGAAGGATGTGCTGACTATTTGGCTCATGTGGCTAAATTTCTTAAAAATGTATAAAATACAGTCTTGCCATAAATGCTGACTGTATAACTTGTATGTTGATGAGCATAGGACAGAGAGAGGACAGGATTGAGAGAAGGAACCTAAGGTACAGACATAATGCCCTCAACCTTCCCTTATTTTTTCATGTGTGCATTTAAACTTCCAAACTACTTGGAATCATTTTATTGACAAAGGGCATCTTTTCTCAAATGACGTGACCTCACATTGCAGTTTTCAATATGAAGGATTTTTTTAAGAACAGTTTTAAAAGGAGGGCAGCCTGATTTTGAATCAATCAATAGCACAAAAGTCATATTTATATATAGACTGGACTCTCTTTCTGATCCTCTCTCAGTCCTTTGTCTGTCAATTGTCAGCCATCTCTGTACTTCTATTGTGATGTATAATACTGTATCATTAGGAAGATTTGCTGGTTGGGTGGTGTGGTTATGTTGAGTCAGGGATGGGTGGGAATTAAAGGGAAGGGGATATAAATGATTCTCCTGTACCGTTCATGATCCTTTCTAATGACACGGCAGTATTCAATATGAAGCAGTCTGTCTCATGGGTTTGCTTTGTATTTCATGGTAGGATAGTTCAGAATCTTGTCTTAGGGACTTAGGTGTCTTGTGTAGTTAATAAAGATGTTCTTTGTATGTTTCTTTATAATGTAAAGTTTCTTTAGACTGAAAGAAAAAACAGTTAATTTGCTTATCAAAAAAGAAACAATGCATCAATAATAAATGTCATTTGATTTTTCTTTGTGGTTGTTTTATTATGCTCTGTAATTTATAATTTTGACAAGCATTGCTGAGGGCTAAAACGATTTTTATAGGTGTATTAATATTTTTTACAAAAATTGAAAAATAAAAACTAATATAAATATAAATAATAAGCATAACTCAAATTAAAAAAGGAGTCCACAACATTTAATAAACAAAATTAATACCTATAAAAAACTTGTTTTGCATTTAAATTAAATAGTAACATAAAACGTTAACGTCAAAGCACTTTGTAGCATACATACGGTCACAAAAGGAGAGAAGTATTGAAAGCTGTAAAATAATAATTGAATCACGTGTCACTTTTAACGAGAGCTGTCTATCTAGCGTGTGTATGATGAGGTATGGACAGCCCAATAGAAACACAGCAACTCAAGGTTAACAGGAAGCAGCTTGTTGACACAGAAACGAAGTTAGCTTAGACGCTGTTCAAGAGCATGCTAATGCATTTCTGGGATCAGTTTGCCAATGCGAGACAGATTTCGTTACTGCCAACTAGAGGAAAGCTATTACAGGACCAAAACAAGCCGTTGCTTAGATAGTAACTAACTGTAAGTGATTATCTTCTTTCAATTCACTGAACATACTACGTTAGCATGTTGATGGATAGCTTTAAAGCTATCAAGATTAAAGCTAACGCTAAATTGTGCTGGCATTGCTGCTAGCTCGACTCGGACTGAAATGTTTACTTGACAGAAACTTCTGGAAACCTTTCGAGTTCTTCCTTTTGTCTTATTTTTATTGTTGGTAAAACGAATGGGGTGATACGCTGGTTATAAATATGATGACGTACTTTGTCAAGTGATGGCATAGCTTTAAGTGCATCTATGTCTTAATAATGACAGTTTTACTTCTGGATTGTTTGTCATTTTTGACACACCACCGGCCGTTTACATCACTACTAACCAACAGTATAATTTAATGTTGTTGCACTGTTAGATTCATGTTAATTAATATTAATAGTTCATTTCGGTGCAGTCCAATGGCTGACATGGAGGAAAGCATGGACATCCTTGACAGTCAAGACAGTGGACTTGCAGCAAGGAAGAATGGGAAAACCTCGTTGCTGGACAGTGGGGAAGACTTTGAGGTTTTGAATGAGGAAGACATTGAGGACGATGACCTCCCACCCTTGGAAGATGCTGGGGGTGGGAAGGTAAAAAATAAAGAGGAAAAAAAGGAAAATATAAACACAAATCCAGATCCAACTGAAGAATGGTTAGATGTACTAGGTATGTTTATGACGTGATTCTTAAAATGTGGGTTGCAGTATGAAATTTAATATAATACATATCTATGCCAGGTAACGAGCAGCTGAAGAAAAAAGTTCTGGAGCCAGGTAAAGGGCGAGATAGTCGACCACAAAAAGGACAGAATGTTAAAATCAATTTGAAGACAACTCTGAAAGATGGCACACTAGTAGCAGAGCAACCTGCCGTCTGTTTCACTTTAGGAGATGGTGATGTCATTCAGGTAGAAATAGAAAATTATCAAGACTTTCATTTTAAAACTAGGCTTTTTTGTAACAATATTTTTATGTAAATTAAATCTTTTCCAATTTTAGGCACTTGATGTTACAGTGCAGCTTATGGAGTTGGGAGAAAGAGCACTCATTCAAACTGATTCAAAATATGCTTATGGTGCCCGTGGGAGGTAGGTAAAGTGAAAATTTCACAGTTTTGAGTCAAAATTATTATAAACACTCAACAAAACAATGAATGAAATAATGTGTTCTTGTAGTGCTGTGCTTTAATTACTAATTGTTTCTTACCAGTCTTGAACCTGAAGTCCCTCCCAATACTGAGCTGTCCTTGGAGGTTGAACTGCTAGAGGCCACTGAAGCTCCAGATGTGGAACTCCTGCCTCCTAATGAAAAGATTGCCTTGGCTGACCATAAAAGAGAAAGAGGCAATGTCCACTATCAGCGTGGAGATTATGCTTTTGCTGTAAACTCTTATAGCATAGCCCTGCAGATAACAGATTCTAGTTCAAAAGGTAAGGTGCAGGTTCAAGTAAAAAGGCAGGCTTTTTAATACCCCAAAGCTACATAAATGTACTTAAAATTACACATTCTGTTTTTAATCTAAGATCTAATCAAATTTCTTCCACAGCTATAACTTATGATCTCTAAGAGGCTCTGCTATATCTTTTTGTGGAATATTCTTGTTGTTGCTTCTCATTTTGCAGTTGATATAACTCCTGAGGAGGAAAATGAACTTGTAGATGTGAAGGTTAAATGTTTAAATAATATGGCTGCTGCCCAGCTTAAACTGGACCACTATGATGCAGCCCTTAAGTCTTGCATCTCAGCTCTGGCACACCAGCCAGACAATATAAAAGCACTTTTTCGGATGGGCAAGGTAATGATTTTGTTAAATTTTTTCTCATTGTTTATTGGAAATCCTCATTAATTATTGTTTTTAACTCAAGGTTTTAGCCTTGCAAGGCGAATACACAGAAGCGATTCAAACTTTGAGGAAGGCGCTGAAGTTGGAACCCAGCAATAAGGTACTTGGGACTTTTGTAACAACTTTAAGTATTAACAAACGTGTTCTGCTTTTTTGCCAGTAGATGGTGCTATATGTACATTTTCCCACTAAATGGTTTGCAATGTAAGGTCAGGTGAACTGCTGAATCATCGTTTCAGAGGATCTTTTTCAGGTTGTGTCTGTAAATAGGTTTGCCCTCCATACTGTGTATTAGAAACTGCTGTTCAGCGTGCATTCATGACTTTCTCACTATGTACACATCCATAACAGAATTGAGCTCAGTGTGTGGGCTTCTTGGATCAGCTGTAAGTTGCTGCAGCAGCATGCCTGTGCCCAGAATCCCCCTACGCCAATCTGTGAAACAACATGTGCACTGGCTGCTACTAAGCTAATGATCAAAGAACTGCAGTAAATGTAATGTTCTATTAATACGTTTTGTAATAGTACATCTTGTGTTGAGCAACGTAAATGGGATGCAAGACAAATATTTCAGGGCTAAGTAGTATATAGATGCATTAGAGAGTTAGAAAATGTTTCGTTTGTTAAAGGTTTGGTAAACTGGATACTTAGTATTTGATAATGATAAGTACTAAATAAAGCCACTTTCATGCCATGTTCTTGACATCCTGTCTGTATTTATGACAACTAAACAACTAAACTTGTTTTGTTCCTGAACCCTAAAACCAGTCTCTGCAATGCTCTAAATTTTCACTTAATGCTTCTATGTCAGACAACGGAGTCTGTTATTGTTTGTCTTTTCAGTAGAGACATCTACCAAACACCACAGAGCAATTTTGTCAGTTTTTTTGGAAAGCATCAACATTTGTTTTGAGCATTTTAAAGTCTTTAAAGCAGCCTTTGGTCTAGTCACTTACCAGACTTGAGTGACTCAAATATGCAGCAGTAACAAAACCCTCATTTTGTGGATATGCAGTTTAAATGCCAGGGTAATGTGATGTAAACCCAGTACTTGTAACACACAAACAAAAACAATCGCCATCATTTTTGCCATTAAATATCTCATCATTTCGCTAATCTGAATGATAATTTGTCTTTTCTTTGCAGTTTTTATAAAATGCATGGTTATCTCAGTTCTTGGCCATTTCTTGAGGTTTCTTAGGAATTATGAAAAACTATTGTCACTCTGATGAGATGCTTCTATTACTGAGAAATTAGTCATTTAATGGTATTTACTGAAGCATGAAGTTTGATATTTTACTTAATTTTTTAAAGACTATACATGCTGAGCTCTCCAAGCTGGTGAAGAAGCAGTCTGAGCAAAGGGGCGCAGAGCAGGCCATGTATAAGAAGATGTTGGGTAACCCTACCTCCACAAGTAGTACACAGAGAAACAAAGAAAAGTCTTCATGGGTAAGACCTTCATTTCCCAAGAATGTGTGTGTTCATAGATTCATAGATCATGACTGTCATCATCTTTGATTTAATCAATTCATGAAGCATTAGTAGATTATGAATAGCTTTATTTAGTATCATTCCTTAAATCCCAAACTAACCAACATGGACTCTTCCTCTATTCTTTTGTTTCTCCAGGGTCTGAGCTGGAAGTGGTTATTTGGAGCTACTGCTGTAGCCATTGGTGGTGTAGCGTTATCTGTTGTCATAGCTGCTAGAAACTGAACCAAGCCTGCAGTAATGACCTGGCCAAACCTCTACCTGAGAGAGCCTATACTCAGAAGCACATTGGGCCAAACCTTCTGACTTGAGTCATAAGGTTTGGGTGGAAGTTGTTAATGGTCGGTTGCCACTTGACTATCACTCTTCTTTCTCTGCTATGTTTGAGAATTATATCGAATGCATTCAAAATCACTTACTTGCGTATGGGAATGCATCAGTAATAAATGTGGAAATTTTGATGCATACCTGTCACTTTGCAAGACATTTTCTACTGCTACTGCTTTCTTGGTAGTTAATGTAGGATATGTGATTTTAGTATAGAAAGGACTGAATGAAAGCATTTCCCATGTAAAAAAATGGGCTCTGTGATAATAGTCATATGCAATATTTAGTGTCATGTCATGTGCTGAAATTAACTTAGGGAATTTAACTAAATATTTAATGTGATATTAAGTCTGCCATTCCTACAGCTATGAAGTTGTACTTTCTGCAAAAACATTTTAAACACATAGAATTGTGATTATTAAGACCAAATTTCCCGCAATTTCCCACATAAAAGTCATCCTTATGTTTCATACTTGTTTATTTATTCCTGTATTTTGTTCTTAGTTAATTCACATAAGTCTGGCATTGAGTGACTAGAAAACAACAGACAAAAGTTGAACTGATTTAGTGACAGCCAGAGGGTCTCATGTTTCCTACATTCCCTGCATTGTTAATTTGTTATTCATAATAATAAAACATGTCTGCTATCAACTAGAAGTTTCTATTTGCTTATATCAAGAAATCAAATCAGTGTGTAGGCAAAACATCAAGCTACTAAATTTGATTATTTTCTATTTGTCCAGTTTTATTATCCATATTAAGGTTCTCTCAGTGTGATCGGTCAAAATTGATAGAGAATAGAATGTGTGAATTAGTTTTAGTCGCATTTTAAAGCTAAGGGTTAGACTAGAGCATGGAGTGTATGTGGGATATTCCCAATATTCCGCGATGGGGGTTTTTTTTTAAGATACTGACGTGTCGCTGACGCAATCTGATGACCCATCACTTCCCTCTGCTAATATAAAAACAACTACTTCTAAAAACCTTTTTGAGATCCCAGTAATACCCATGCATTTGAGGTTAGGGGTTAAAAGGGAAGAAAATGTGTTATTTCAATTGAAAGTAAAAAGCTACCAGTGGTGAATGTCGACTTAAAATAGTTGACCATTGTCTAAAGAGCATTTGCATTTAAGCGTAAACTGTGAAAATATGAGGCATGTAAAGTAAGTCTTTGTGTCACGTGACTCCTGGGCTTTACTGCTCTGTGGCTGTTTATTGGACATTCATTGAAAAGCACCGGGACTTCTCGGTTTACGACTGAGCGAGTGCGTGCGTGCGCGTGGGAACGGTAGCAAGATGGCGGCGCTGAAGGAGGAGCAGTGCTACGGACTGTCCTGTGGAAGAGTGAGCAATGGCAGTAATGTCTCTGTCTTTCATGTTAAACTTACTGACAGCGCCCTAAGAGCATTTGAAGGCTACCAGAGCAGCAAGGTAAGCGGCTCTCTTCTGAGCCATGACATTTGGGTTTTCTTCAGTCAGTCCAGGCGGCTGTGACAGGCAGAGTGAGGTTAGTCCTGACTCTGCTGTCTTCATGCTGCGATATACAGCTTCATTACACCACTTTTGACTACCTGGTTTGGCTTGAGAAGTGGATACTCAAAAGGCCACCAGCCCTCGACTTGTAAAGTTTACCAGTTTGCTTTGTGCTTCTTCGGTGCCATGTAGTAGCTACACCCAGACTTACTCCAGAGCGATTGCTAAAGCTGTCGATGATTTGTCAAGCTCCCTGCTTCGGGCTCCTGGACACTGACCGTCAACAGTTTTTATAGTATTAGTTTATGTTTAAATGAACACCAATTAGTAGTTAAGTGTCATTCAAAACTTTTATTTTTTGAAATGGCTACAGCGATCTAACAAATATAACTAAAAGCATATAAAACTGTCTGTTAGGATAGTCCTAGTAACTTTGAGTAGTCAATATATTCATGGCCAGCCTAGCTAGCTAAACTAGCTTCACTTTACCAAACGTCAAGGTATGAGTTAAAGTAGGCGAAGCCTGACTTCATTGGCTGTGTATTTTTAGTTCTTATGCTATTTGCAAACGTCTGTATCAAATAACAACACAGTGCATAGATAAAGTAACCAAGTAATCACGCAGAGACAGACATACAATTTGATCAACGAACTCCCTCAGTCTTTTTGATATTGAACACTTATTACAAAGCCTATAAAACTTAAGTCAGATAAGGTTTTAAATTAGTTTATTTAAATTTTAAAAAAATGCTTGGTTTTGAAGGTGTCTGAAGTGTCTGTTTTTGCAGCTTGCTTTGCTCCTTGTGTGGAGAGCTTAGTCTGATGATGGCCATCTAATGTTTCAGCTTCTATAAATATTTGACAGGGAAAACCTGGCAGGCCAGGAGGAAAGGGCATTATCACTAGCTTCAGTGGCTGTGTGCAGCCGGACAGTCCCTGAGATAAGCTGAAACAATAAAGCTGACAGGTAATTTTGTGACTACCAGTAGCTGATTTAGTGGTTGTTAAAGCAATGTGGGTGTGACAAGTCATCCTCATACAACCAGTTGTTACTCTGAAAGCAGAATCATTTTTTTTTTCTCTTTTTTTCTTAACCTGGCTGCCATTATCACAGTAGCCTCTTGTGTGTACTGCGTCCAGTCTGCCTTTAGTTCAATATGGGACAAGAATTGTACTACACTGAGGCCATTAAAACCTATAAGAATCAGGAAGCAACAGGTATTTTCTGAGCAAAACATTGAGTGAAACTCAAGTTCAACTCCCATGTCTACCACCGAATCGGCTCGTATTTATTGTCTTTACTCTCTGATCTATGTATAAAGATGAGTTTTCATCTTTATACTTAAATAATCAAAGACCATCTGAGATTGCAGCGTACAAATTATATATTTTGTGGAGAAAAGTGTCCACCCAAGCTGCACTAGATTTCATTTCCTGTTCCCTTCAGCTTTTTAAAACCTACTGTAATATGTTAACCAGATCTAGGTTCATGTTTGTATGTTATGAGAAAAGTTAGGGCTTAAATTCCCACTCCTGTGTTACAGCTGCATCATATAGGGATTTGTTCCTCAGCTGCACTTGTTTTTTTATGTTTGTTTGGGGTTTTTTTTTTGTGTGTGTGTGGGGGGGGGGTCAGTTCAAGTCTAAATAAAAACTGTCTACTACTACTAGACTGTTAAACAATAGCAATCTTAATATACAATCTTTATGTTTAGAATAAATGATGTTGGTATAATTTAGGCCATACATAGAATACATTTGTCATATTTCAATAATGCATACAGTTAAAGATTGTGGTCAGCTTTCTGCAGGTTTCTTACATGGCTAACAATAATGCAGCCTCAGTGGAAAACCACATAAACGTGATTTCCTTGTGTCTGCAACATAATATTTCTTTAGTAGAGCATGTGATATTCAAGCTCTGATGACATCTTTATCATAGACACATGGACAATTCACTTAAATCTGTAATCATCTCTTTTCAAAGATAAAAGCTTTTCAAATGAGTTGAATCAAAAGGCTTCTGAACAATGAATAATTCCACAAACAGTGTGTCCTTCTGTAGTGTGTGTCATCTAAGGACGTTGGGCCATAAGTCAACGTCTCCTTCCTTTAAGACATGACAGTCAGCTGGTTGCTCTGTTGATATTTCTGAGGAAAGAGAGGTGGAGCTCCCAGTGCAGCTTAGTGACTTACCGACTCTGACATCAGCAAGGAAGTGACTAAGGCCACTAGGACGTCACCGAGCTCCGGGTTCTGGAGAGAGTAGTACTGATAAATGGCTCGAGTCATGCATCTGGATGATCCCCACATGGTGTATGGGATTAGCATGGGTGTTAGAAAAAGATCAGTCATTGTGAACATTGTTTACATGTTGATCAGCTATGTAGAGATTATAAGAATCATTTTTGACACTGTTGAAAGGCTCTGCAATCATGTTTAAGTATAAGGGTCCACTAGGAGCCTACGTGCTTCACCTGCAATCCTACTTCATGAGTAAGCGACCTGTGTTTGAATCCTGCTTGGGTCTATTTGCTCCATGTCATTCACCTCTTTCTCCTTGTTTACTGTCAATCTCTCTGTCGCTAAAAATAAAGGCCAACAGAAGATTCAGCCCAAATACAAAGTTAAGGCTGCCACATGAGGATCAGTCTGCCAAATAATGTATATATATATATATTTATAAGAGTGTGTAATCGTTGAATATACTGCCTTAAAACCATAGACAGAGCATATAACAGAACGGTATGCTTTTGGTAAAGCCATATTTATGATGTTATTGCAGTAAAGGTAAATCCACAGTTGAGCCACCGCTGAGGTCGGTTTACTTCAGCTGTGTTTGGTTGGGACTCCCATCTCAACCCTATAGGAATGGTATGGGGGCGTAATGGAGACGGAGTGAGGATTTAGTTGCTTGACGCTGGTCAGCCTTTGCCTGTGCTTTGGTTATTTAAAGAATGCTGACTCCTTACTTTAAAGAGATCACAGCACACTGCTAGAGATGACCATAACTCCTAAGGCCAAATATGACTCTAAATGTCACCGCGCTCGCCGTCCTGTTGCATGCTTGCCTCTTGGGACCATGGTAACCTGGTGTCACTGCACATAGAGCAAGCTGATTCAATGGATGTCCTGTGCCTTGTTGCATAAGTGCCACTCTGCTCTTTGGCCATAAATAGTAACAGTGAGTTTTGAACAGTATTGCCAATGAACATTTTTTACAGACCAACCTATTGAACTTATTGCTGTATAATGCCAACACGATTGGATGTAATTATGGCATTCATATAGTGGCAATCACAATTTTGATATGGATGCTGAGTATCACTTTTCACACACACATATTAGGCTTTGACCATCTTTGTCTCAGAAGACTTTTGTCACAAAGAATCTCCTCAGTCTTTGCTAAACATGTACACAGCAAGAGGATCTAAACATATGGTGTGTTTCTGTATGATCTAAATGAGAAAGCAGGGTTTAGCAGTGACAAGTGTAACTCTTCAAATTGAATAATAAAATGAGAGTCTTGCAGGTTGCATGTCTATTCAAAAGAGCTGTGCTTTTCATCCTTGGGCTGAAAACATAATTCTGGCAACTTTGAAACTACAAATGAGTATGAACCATGCAGTACGATCAGAACAGGCAGAAGTGAAACAAACTATAAAAATGTAATGTACTTATCCATTTGAATATTTTTGTGGGGAGTTTTCAGCTCTGTCCTGGTGCCAATATCTGCAGAAAAGCTTCTCCCCCAAAAGAAAATAGTAACGTATGTTCAAGTATGTTGATCTCTTCAAATAAACTAGTCTTTTCCGTAAATCACAAACCCACCTTGAGTTTTGCACGTCTGGTTTGGCAGGTCAATTGAATTCTCAACAGTCTCAGGAATGTCTTACTCTGTGTCAGCCTGATAAAACAGATGAGTCACTGGATCCTGTCCAAAGCTAATGGTGGGGATTGGTGCTGTACATAATGATAGGAAGATGATCATTACAACTGTCAAGACAATTTCCTGTGTTTAACTTTTTAAACATGTTAATTCCTCATACAAAGAAAAGTGAAATCCCATTTCTGCTCATACTGATTCTAATATGGCTTATAAAGTCTACTGGTTTACTGTTGATCCTACTGGCTCTGACTCTGTAGGTGTGTGACCTTCTGTGGCCTCCAGCGCAGGTCGCTGGTTCTGGCTGTGAGCCAGCTCTTCTGCAGAGGTAAACTCAGTGCTGCTACACCTCCACCTGTCTCCAGCTGCACACTGCGGTTGTTATATATTGCATTGGATACAAATAGTCTCAAATGTGACTCTCTAAATCATCTTTACACATTTTAGATTCTCTGTGAAAACATCTCAGCTGTTTTAGATAATGTTGTACTTTAGCAGTCCAGCTCATGGCAAACGTTTGATTTTTTTGGCCCAGATCATGGCAGACCTGCACACTCACATCTTAAAGGCATATTTTAGCTTTTGCCTGCAACCTGGAAAGTTTGTTGTTTCATGTGGCCTGATCTGAGATGAACACCTAATTGGCTGCTTCTAATGTCCTCTAAATTTATTTTTATAACACAGGGCAAACATATCATCCAATCATTTAAAAGAGACATAATTTGAATGTAGCATTGTTAGGATAAGAAAGGAAACCAATTAAACTAATTGCTGGAACTTAGGGTATTGCAACAGCCTTCTATTAAAATCTTTTACAAAACTAGTACGCTCTGTTTGTCACTCCGGACCAACCCTGCAAAAGTGGCACATACTTAGGCTGAAAGTGCACAGACACCCAGTGTATTTTCACCAATATACTGTAGAGTGCATGCACAAAGTGTTCTTTTCACCTTTGAAATCCTAGACAGGTGGAACATCTCATCAGAGTGAGACGCAACTAAACACCTGACAATGTGGCAGCCACAACCATAACCAGAGGGATTTGTGCTCTGCTATTTCTGTGTGCCTCTACTCCAAAACAAAGAGCTATTTGGCAGCAGTGCTTGAGAGTGGAACCTACACTTATGTGTGACTGCATTATTTGCATTAAGCCACTCTATGAATAGATATGTATAAAGAACTGTACAGAAGCTTATAGTGCAGACTCCTGAGGGCTGTTGCATGAAGCCAGGTGAACAAACTTTTAAGTTGTGGAGTAAGTTTTAGGTTGA
Source organism: Rhyacichthys aspro (assembly GCA_036850595.1). Taxonomy (NCBI): domain Eukaryota; kingdom Metazoa; phylum Chordata; class Actinopteri; order Gobiiformes; family Rhyacichthyidae; genus Rhyacichthys; species Rhyacichthys aspro. The sequence continues at coordinate 14,349,134 of CM072151.1, forward strand.
CAAATCTAAACTTAGGTAATTTTGATAGATTTGTTTAATGTTGCTCGTTATTAACATTCTCTCTCAGTCCATGTTTAAACTAAACCAGTGATTACATGGTGTGCATAAAAGTCAGACATTTGCAGTGAACATCCAGCAATCAATAGTGCAACAATAGTACAAGAAGCAACTTGGTTGCAGTGGCCAAAACTTTGGAGAAGAATGTTGTTGTTTTTTAACTGGCTCACATTAAAGTTAAGATTCATAAAAACTTGTGTATTTTTTAAAGATTTAATAACATGTAAATTTGAACTTTGGACATGAAACATTACCTAAAAACTTAAAGATTTAACTTGGTGCAACCTAAATTTAAATATAGCAAATAAACATGAAATAAAAACATTGTTCAAGTAGTGAGTAATGACAATGCCCCCTTCATTGTCCTGTAGTCATGTAATGTAAGTTAACATCATACGTTTGCTGGGAATCTACATAATAACATATATTTTAAGATCCAGATCCACAGAGCATGAACATTTGTATTATGCCTTTCCCTGTAGCAATGGAACCCATACTTAGGTGTTGCACCACACAGTGCAGATTACACTAGAAGAAAAGTTGATAAATCAAACAATTGTTAGCGTTGTTAAGTTTGCAGACTGGAGTGTTGTTGCAGAAGGAAAAGCACTTGAACTACTTTGTGAACAGTTTATAGATTTATGGTGGATGCTGGGCCGTTAGTCCACGCTGTGGTCCCATTCTTCTGCTGGTTTGCAGTGTGTGGGAACGTCCGCGGCCTTGTCATGGATCCACGGTCAGGACCAGTACTCTGTCCCTAAGGTTAGCTCTGTGGAACATTCTGGGCTCAGGTCCCAGAGAATAGTGACATGTCAGCAGCCCATTCAAATGAACAGGCTGAGAGTAGCACTATGTTAGCACTGCTGTGGAGTGGTGGGGGTGGGGGGAGTGCTAAAAGGGGTGCAGGGTAAAACATTGCAGGGGTAGGCTCCATGAAAGGTCTGGTGTTCCTGGATAGGCTGTGGGAACCCAGCAGACTGAACAACATAAGGAACACATGCCACATGCAGTTTTGTTGCTGAATGATGCACTGGGAATATGAATTGTGAAATGTGAAATTTCCCCTTAGGAATAATACGCTCTTTATATTGAATCGGAAAAACTAAATGTCTTTTTGCCTAGTGTTTGCTTTTTGATAAACTTGTGTCCTCTTAATCAATACTCCATTTGTGGGTGGGTTGATCCTTTTTATACAAATTTCCCATAGTTAGTCACAAATTAGTGCTAATTGTATCTTTCTTAAGTTCTTGCATCAGACTTAACAGCACTTGTTAGGTGTTGTCCCTGAGCTTCCTTTTGAAATAATTTAGCAACATTTATGCCTGAAGGGATTTCATAACCAGCAGTAGCTCTGCGTGAAACTTCAGGAAGAGGAAATGTTGGTATTGGATTTGTGGTGTGTCTGCCACTTTATTCACTACTGGAGGCTTAAATTGTATGTCATGTTTTATGGAGTTATTTTATGCTCTCAGTAAAGGACCGGAAATGGATAAGACCGCGAATATCCTGCTCTAATCCAGTCAATAATACTTTTGAGTCCGACTGAGCTGTAGTGGAATGACGGCAAACACTGACTTTATTAAATAAGTGCAGGTTAGGGCTTGAGGGAAGCACAGCTCTTGTTCACCTTCAGAAATGACACAAAGCTGTAATGTGATTTGCTTTTTTTTTCAGCATAGTGCCACAGCACAGACGAATAAAAGTGATTTCACCGTATAAAGAACTGCAGTAAAAGTCAGCAATGAGAAGTGGCAGTATGTTCAGTGAAATTATATTCCTGTCTTTGCCAAAGTTAAACTCATCAGAAACACGACTGACAAAGCAGTGCTGACACTCTTGAAGCATTAGTCGGTTTCACCCTTTCTTATTGCGTTATTCTTACTCTGATGTGGAAGCCAATGCACTTAAAAGCACTTCATTATGTCAGTCTGTGAGGTGCCATTAAATTTATGATACAATAATGCTCTCTCTTTCTTACAGGTGCTGTCTTCGCGACCATTGATCAGATTTAATGGAAACCAAGGGGTAAGACTATTACTCACTTCCTCTCACTGCTTCCGCCACTGACATGTTTTTTTTGTTTTTGCTTCCTGTGAATAACTAAGCCATGTCACAACTGTTACATCTGCCGTACATGTGTGTGCCACATGTGTGTTTGAATGTTCCTGAGAGCAAGTGGGATCTTGTAGTGATTTGGCAACAGTGCCTTTAATGGTATAAAACACCTGAACTAATAGGCAAACAGATAGTATACCTGATGTTTGTTTAAATGGCAGATTTTTTTATGGATGCAGCAGACCCACTCTGCGGCAGTTCTTGTTGTCGTTCAATTCAGAAAAGGAGGCAAAAGTGTGAAAGCGGCTCGTTTCTACAACAGATGGCCTGGCTCTTGATGAAATCCAACATTCATTCACTCGTTTTCATTCATATGCTATAGCTCTTGTGACAAATAAAGGACTCATACCACTGTTTCTTGCACCTACAGCAAAACACTATAAATGGAATGGTGTCATATGATGTGTTTAGAGCCAGAAAGACTCACACATGTTGTATGTTTTTTTTCTGATCCCAATGACTACTGCAACATGGATAATTTTTCAGTGTAGCCTTTGATGCTACTGCTCCTCTTCAACATCATCACTCTGAATTGTTGATCGGTTTGAGTGGCTCTTTATTAAAGGCTATGTTCAGACAACCACTCTGCATAAATTAAAGCTTAAGAGTAAACATCATTTTTGGCAACGTAAAAGTGTTGCAGAAAAGAAATAAATTAATCATATCAATTTTTATTCCATATTTTTTCAGAACACAACTCAAATACTCCCAGTCAAACCGCAAGTTAAGCCTTCTTCACTTAGCCTCTCAGCTGCCCATCACAGTTTGTTTGCTTCTTCTTTTGTCTGTAGTACTGGACACACGAGTACAGAAACTTTATGGAGGTCGGCCTTCTCCAGCAACCGCAGCATGAATGGACACATTGTTTGGTCGATGAAATGCAGAATGAGTCGATGAGACCAGAAACAAAATGCGCTTGTGTCCATCTGAAGAGATAACTACACTGGAGAGCTGCAGTGTTAATCCTACTCTTCTGTGAATTTTTGATAAAGTATTTTCAAAATTTTGCAGTTATGAAATAGTGGGTAGGGGTACTTCCGGTTGTATACAGAAAGCTGAATTTTAATGTGACTATAATGTCTCCGTGGAGCAGTTCATCAAGAAACTGTTGTTTTTTCTAAATCTATGTCTGTTTAAGTTTAGCCCCAGCCATTTGGTGTGGAGGAGCCTTTTCTCTCCTCAACATGAGTCACATAGTCAACTGAGTCACTCCCCAGTGCTTTGCATTTCAGTCAGTTCCTTTGTCCCTAATCAGCCCTGGATTCACGCACTTACCCGTCTCCTCTGTTTCCAGTCGAATGCTGTGATTTTTAGAAATATACTTTGCAGTTCACAAGAGATTGGTCTGCATGCCATGTATCTCAGTTGTTATAGAGATGCTAATGCGACCACCACTGTTTCCACAGGGGCTTGAGTGTTAGAGTTTTATAGTGTTGTTATGTGTGTTTAGATAGAATGCTTGATGTAATGGCACAGTGGACAGAGGACAGGAGAAGCAGGAAGCCTCATAAGAAACACTGTATGTATTTATAGCCGACCACCTGCAGCCTTCACATGTTAGGACCTTAGGCAAACAGAGCTGAGCTGCTCATGGTCGGTGCACATGTCAGAACGGGCTCTGGCCATGTAGCCAGTGAGGCATGATGAGTCTGAAAACTATAGCTGTCTAACTGGCAGCACCCTGCTTGCTCATTAGAAGACTTTGTATCTGAAGACACCTAATTGGTCGTTCCAGATATCTTTTGTTACTGTTGCTCAGTAAGATTCATTTTCCACGCCTGTAAAACCACTTGCATTCACACCTGAAGTAGATCAGAGCAGGTGTTCTTTAACTTTAACTCAACCCTCTGTTTTGTCTTGTTTTTACCACTTTTTCTTTTAATATTTAAAATATGTAGATGTCAAAATATGAAATAAATATTTAGTCTCTGCATTCTAGGATTAGTTTCTTCCATTCCTTTGCTTGTCCTCCAAACATCACACCTGGCTAGACTGTAGGCATACCTTCTCTCTGAATTATATACGTATATGCATAAAGAGAAAGCATAAGAAATAACACGGTTAAGATAAGGGTTTACCAGGCCATTAGGATCTCAGTAAATCCATTTATTCCTGTTCATTTGAATTTGTTCTTGTTCTTTGTCGCCAACAGAAAATTTCAATACCAAGATCAGAAAACTCAAGTGAAGCACAAACGTTTACTTTCTACCTGTCCAACGTGGGTAGAGACAACCCCCAGGGCAGTTTTGACTGCATTCAGCAGTACATCACCAGGTAAAAACAACCACCACATTGAATAAGGATTTGTAAAGCTTCTGTATAAATTATTCATCTAACAATTTTTGTATTGTCATGTTTTATGAGAGACACATACAGGAAAAAATGAACTGTGACTGTGATAATGTAGACAGAACAATAATGATGTATCTCTTGCTTTAAAAAACACAAGGCAGAGAAACACAATGTTCAGTCAGTAATTTAATCAAAGCTGGCATTGTCACATTTCAGCATGTCCTGGATTTTTTTTTAGACAGAAACATAGTGTGTCAGTTTATGTTTTACTAATTTGATAACTGAAACTGTGGACAGAGTGTTTCTTATTCTCTGAAAATTATATTTACTTTGTGCATTGTCACATATTTAATAATAAGAACAACAGTTGTTAATGCACACCTTCTCTAGTCTCATGCACACTGTTGACTGAAACAAATAAATAGAAATGGATGTCAGTGTGAAAGTGAGGGAAGCAAAAAACAGTAACAAGTCTCATGAACTTCCTTTAAGCTGTTTTAAAACCTAAAAAATTTAAAAAATTTTTTAACAAGGAGTTTTTTTTTGGTTTTTTTTTTTTCTTTCCTTTTTTTTTTTTTAAAATATTTCTTTTTTTTTTTTTTTTTTTTTTTTTTTTTTTTTTTTTTTTTTTTTTTTTTTTTTCTGTTTTACCTTTTCTCTTTTACTAGTGAAGGGAGCATTCAGCTTGATTGTTTGGGTGGAATCCAGGACAAGATCACAGTATGTGCCACCGATGACTCCTATCAGAAGGCCAGGGAAAGTATGGCCCAGGTTGAGGAGGAGACTCGCAGTAGGAGTGCCATTGTCATTAAGCCAGGAGGCAGATATGTAGGTAAGAAGATGACAAGTGGTTGATCTATGTAGACCACACTGGATATCTGAAATGTTTGGTAAAGTCAGGACTATGAACCCGTGTTTCTCAAACAACAGACATTTTAAAGGTTCACAAAATTAACAGTGGTGAAAAGTACTTGGATGGTGATGCTTGGGTATTATCGCTTCAGTGGTGAGTGGGCCCACATTGGACCTGACAGCTTGTTTGGGTGTGGGGCTGGGTGGCACAAGGCCAGGACACTGCTAGCATGCCTCACCAACCAGCACTTTGTTCACTTCGATGGCAGTGGTTCAATGACCACATCATGTAATGGACTACATACATATTCTATCATTCTTCTCCTGATATAAACATGTAAATCTGATTTCACCACAAACAAGCAAAAAGAAGCCCTGAACATCAGTGTCCTTCCTAAGAAGTTTATAAAAAAAATACTTTCCTTGCAATTAAGTAATTAAGTTGGACAAAGGAAAACAAGCATAAACCAGCTGTCAAGTGTTGAGTCTGTGTGCACCATCAAACCATAGTGTGTGTATTATGTTTTAGTCTCAGTAAAAGACTTCATACAAATATGAATCCCCCTAACTGTATCATGGAAAAACATTTGTTTTAGTCACAATAGGTTAGTCGTATTAATAAATATATTAACTATTAACTGTTATTAGTAATTATCCTATTATTTTACAATTAGTAGTCAGTAACAATAAAATAAAAATGAGACAAATGCATTTTGTAAACTCGGACAAGGTGTGAAATCAAGGGATTAAATGAGTTATGAGCATAGTCGGAATAAGCTCTGCATGTAAACCTACTGAAATGAATGATGCTGCACCATCTTTTTTGCTTTTAAGGCCAATTGATGAGCAAATTAAGCTTTCCCTTCTAGAAATGTACAAAAACCCAAACAAGGAGGCATTTACATTATATTATTGACACATTGAAATGATATATTTCTTTTATCCACTGTGTCTTAGGTAAGAAGGTTCAGATCCGGAAACCAGCCCCCGGCCTTTCAGACATTGCCCCGTCACGGAGAACATCTCGACCTGTCATCATCTCTAGTGGTACACTGAAGAAGGGCACAACACAGCACAGGCCACTTCGGGAGCGTCTCATACACCTCTTGGCCCTTAAGCCTTACAGGAAGCCAGAGCTAATTCTAAGATTGCAGAAGGATGGCCTCTCGCAATCTGACAAGGAGTCTCTGGACAGCCACCTGCAACAGGTCACACACACTTGTCCACACTTATATTCACTCTACACACACATTTTCATTCTCATCATGCCTTCTGTCACTCAATGATAGTGCTAGTATCAGTGACTACTGTCTGTCTCACATGGAAATTGTCTCATTTTGCCATTTTGAAGGTTGCTAACCTGAATGGGAAAGACAACACCTTCACCTTAAAGGACTTTACATATAAAGAAGTTCAGAAGGACTGGCCTGGTTACACAGAAGGAGACCAACAGCTTCTAAAAAGAATCCTCTTTCGGTATGTCAGAGTTGTGGCTTGCATAATTTTCTTCTGAAGGGTGAATCTAAATTTAAATTCACTAAAAAGGTAGTAATAGCAACAAATTATGTGTATGACATTTGTTATTGGTCTATAAAATCCTAAAATCTAAAGACTATTAGGATAGTGTGTGTTTTGTAATGAGTCTTGTTGGCATACTAAATGTCCACAGATTCATCTCCATTAATCTCATTTCCATATGAGATTAAGTCATTTACTGTGAAAAAAGCTCAGACAACCTCAAAACTACTATAAACTGTCAACCCTCTTATGTGTGGGAAAATCTTTCCTACGATCTGGAATACTAAAGAAGAGCAGTGTCTTTTCCATATTTAGCTAGCTCCCAAGCTATATATAGTGGCAGCATTGCTCACTATGTGCTTAATTTTCAGTAGTTGTAAGTGGCACCTCCATTGCTGGACTGTGTATTACTTAACAGAAATGTGCTGCAGTGAGCAGTTAGTGTTGGTGAATATGTGATAAAACTCCTGCTTGTCACACAATGACCTCCTCACAGTCTCTGGCATTAGGTGTATGATAAAGCATTTGACGGAATACTAAAATAAATATTGCCATAGCATTGCAAAGTCATTTCTCTCAGTAGTTTGGGTTAAAGCCATTCAGACAACCATACATTCGGTGTGTTTGTGTGTCTGTGTGTTTACTGTACTTTGAACTCTGAGTTTATCAGCTCACAGGCACAGCCTCCTACCTAATACCCCACCCCCCCACTCCTCCATACTTTTGGAGCTAATGCAGTCAGTCACGCAGGAGTCGCACAGCAACACCATTGGAACGCTCATGATGCAACAGTGTTCCAGCACACGCTGATCTGTGTGTGAGGTGGCACTGGTCCAAGGTTCAGCCATATCGGTCTCACTGCCGTCTCACTCTGGAGCTTGCTTCTCTCGATCTAGTCCTCAACATTCACACACTCCCTGACTGAGGAAGGGTGGAGCTGTAATGAGACTTGGTGTAACCAACTGCCCCCTACTGATAATGTCATCAGCTGTGACAATAGCAGTCTGGTGGATGAGGTCACAGTTTAGTACATTCTAATAAATCTGTGATCGCATATTGTTCAAATGATATTAAAACTTTTATTTGAGACATGTCAGTCATTGTCATAGACATTCATGCAGCAGTGTATTATAATGTGTGTGTATAGGTGCATGTTTGAACATGAATGTGTTTATGTTGACTCTTTCAGGAAGCAGTCTCAGGCTCCTCCACCAGAGAGCCCTCCTAAAGACCAGGCCAGCAGCTCACCATCTCAGGCGGTGAGCGGTGTACCTACATTTGTACTTGTGTAGTTTCCCTCACTGTTTACTCTTATATTAGGCATCTGAACATGCTGTTTTATATTTATACTAGCTACCCTCTTCAAGGTGTTTTCACCTCCAACACGTACTACTGTATATGGTTTCTTTTCTTAATTCAGTAAACACACTAAACAAGCAACTTACTCAAAAGGCTTATATTTGATAACTCGTATTTGGCTACCCCAACCCTCAACAGACTGTTTTCATTTTTTTTTCTCCCCTGCTAGAAACGACCTGCTGCTGACTTCATCGACCCCCTTGTCAACAAAAAGCCCAGAATATCACACCTCGCCAGTAAGGTTGGAACAGCCCCAGTAAATGGCAAACTCAGCTCATCTAACGGAAAAGCAGATGCAGGTGCAGCCCAGTCTGGAGTGTCTGTTTCTGTACCAGATACTGGTGTGACGTCCAGCTCTCAGCCACTACCTGCGCTGGACATCCCTCGCCCATTTGAAGCACTTTCGGACGTCAGTAATGACTCGAGCCATAATGGCCGCGATTGTGACTCTCATGAAACTGTAGAGAGACTCTGCCAAGCGCCGTCTCTCTCCTTAGGGTCGGCAGCATTGTCCACATCCAGCATAAGCACGTCTTCCCCTGGACACACTATCCTGAATGTTGCTCAGGACTGTCCTACATCCTTTAACAACAAGTCGAGAAAGAAGTCCAAAAAACATAAAGATAAGGAGAAGACCAAAGATCGTGAAAGAGCAAAAGAAAGGGAGCAACAAAAAGACAAGGAGAGGAAAGCTCAAGAAGAACGAGTGCCTGAGTCTAATAAAGCCTGTGCAACAAGTCCAGAAAACCTTAAAAGCAACAGTATTCCACATAAAAGCACAGGTGAGCCTTACAATACTATGGTATACTACTTTATATTTTATGATTTTTAGTGCTGCTTCCTTTAACTTTAACATTGGGTATTCAAATAAAATACTTCTTTTGTTAATGTCAACCTACATTCCACACACACTGTATAACATTGTGGATAGGACTCAAGAGAGACCCCTGCTGTTCAGTTTTGTGTGTTAAATAAATTCAGATACAAGCTTTTAATTTTGCTGACTACTTGCTAGGAATTTTACAAATCACGTGTATCATGTTTTATACAATTAATATTTTTTTAAATATTGTAAACTTACATTTATTTCAGATCTGAATGGAATGTGCAACAATACCAGTATTCCTTTGTCAAAACCTGAGGTGGCTGACTATTTATTGTGAGTACTGCCAAATGTTTTGTAACCCAGTTTGTATCATAGGGTCATATGTGTCTCACTCAACTAAGTAATATTTCCGATTTTAGGAAATACACAGTGATTGGCTCTCTTGAGCAGCGCCAAAGGTATAAAAATGATTTCAACGCAGAGTACAGTGAGTACCGGGGTCTCCATGCACGAATAGAGGGCATCACCCGGCAGTTCACTGTGCTGGACAATGAGCTGAAACAGCTCCAGCATGGCACAGACAAGTACAAGGTAGATTTGCTTATTTATTTGACAAAGTAACAAACATGATATCATTTTTATTACTATTTAAGACTGTCTGTCTCTTTACAGACAATCCACAATCAGATTCTTCAAGAGTATCATAAAATCAAAAAGGTAAGTTTTTAGTACATTTTTAAGAACCTAAACTATCTCTTTACAAGTACAATAATAGCTGCTTCTTAAATCATTTCAGACTAATCCCAACTATAGTCAAGAGAAGAATCGCTGTGAATATCTACACAACAAACTGGCACATATAAAGAGACTTATTGCTGAGTACGATCAACAGCAACTTTGAAAGTAGATAAAAGAACATAAATGAAATCTCTGGATTCTGCTTGCTCTAGAAGTCCTTACGTGAAAGACGTCATGAAGGGAATAAAGCCCTCACTTGGGCCTAAGGCTCATGTGAGAAATAAGCCGCACACCTTCATCCCCTTCCTTTTTTTTCATATTCCTTTTTTGATGGATCTTATGCCTGTGTTGGCCAGAGCCTTCAGCGTAGTTACATGCATCCCAACCTGCTTTTAATGCACAGAGAGGTAAGAGTTAAACCTACACTGTTTTGGGAGCTATCCAAACAATCTTTTGAAACTGGTGAGAAGGGGACACTATGATGATATCAACAGAATGTGCGCCAAATGCAACAATTTTGTTTTGAGTTTATAAAAAATAATTGAATGATGCATCAGTTAAAGGAATGGTTGTGATGTTGAATTTCTTTCTGTTTTTCTTTTTATTTATTTTTGACACTTAACTGGGGGGATGAGTCTGCTCCACACTCCTCAAGATCAGTACTTTAAAAGCTGTCTACTGTTTTCCCTCACATCTTGAATGTCAGCCAGTATTTTATTCAAAGCTGCCTTGCCCATGAAAGTGTGTTGGCATTCATTTTTTTCTCTTTTAAAGAGAGAAAGATATTAATGTTGCTTAAATCAAAGCAATGCTTTAAATGCACACAGCCTGATATAGGTTTGTGTGCTTGGCCTTTTTTCCTAAATTATGTGCAGATGTCTTAATGAGGGATGTTTGTTGAAGTCCATTCACTCAGTCTGTCAGAGCTTTTAATTGACCACGCACTTAATTTTGACAAGCTACAGCACCTGTTCATTGGACACAGCAGAACAGTGGTACTTAGTTGTGGTTCATCTGTTTGATTCAAGGCGGGATGCCATAATAAATACTTAGTTCTTAATTTGTTCTTTTTGGTTTAGTTTATAGTAGCTTTTGTAGCAGTTTTTATTCCAAGTGTTCTGACAATTTGAATCATTTCCATTTCCTTTTTCACAGTTAAAAACTTATTTTAATTTTAAAATAATTCATCTTTAGACTTCAATTTAGAAACCACAAATTTGATCTTTTTCAGCTTTTTGTATCTTTACTCTTTTGTTTGAAACAATCATGTTTACACACTTTTTTTTTTTTTTTGTAACTTGTAAACCCACAATTGTCTGTTGAGACGACTGTTAAGATGAAGCCATCTCAGTGGAGTCTGGTGGCCGGACTGCTCCTTAAGGTCTCAGAGGAACTGCCCGCCAGTTTTGCCTTTTCAAATGTGATGTCATAGTCACAAGGACGACATGCAAAGTATTCCTTGATCTGCACTTCTGTCTGAGAAGCCTAAATGACTCAGTAACAGCGAAGCAAGTTAAGTTTAGTCAGCAAAAGGCATATCTTAAATGAGCATATTTATGTGAATATGAAAAATCAGCACTTTTCTCTTGATCTTGCTGTTACCTTGGGTTTTGTCCTATTGAAACTCAACTCTTTGTCCATCAGAGTGCATGCTTTATAAAATGTGTTACAATGAACAATCCTTTAATCTTGACTTTGGGGGAGCATCACAAACCAAGAATAGGCCTAGTCCAATGGAATTGGCATGCAAGACATGGCTTTGACCAGCATGTATACTACCAAAGTGTTTACTTGAATAGAACACAATGCTCTACCAAATGGCAAAGGAACATATCTCAGTATTTGCTACTTTTTTGAAATCTTGACCTTTCTTTGTCAGTCCTGTACAAGTCTCCTCTGCCTCAGATGGGATTTTGGTGTATTGCAGTGTTTCAGATACCACTATTACAAGGCAAACACTATATTAGGGAACATACTGCAAAAATTCATTACTTGGCCTGAAGATGCCAAATGGTGACAGGTTTTAAGAGAAATTCCAGCATATGGAGTTGAGCTGCCACTTGGCACTGCGATCTTCAACAAGGAAAGCATGATACACCATTTTTACAGTATATTTTCTGGAAACATCTTTTATATTAACCATCTCTTGTGGTCTAGCTCGATTGTGAATGAGTACCGAGTTCTGCAGTAAAGTCTGTTTCTTTATTGGAATGTTAAATCAACATGCCAGCACAGGAGTACTGTTGTATGAGCTGATTGTGCCAAAATGACCTGTTGTATAGTTTTTTTTTTCCTTTTCTCTGGATATATACAAGCTGCTGTACAAGTAAAGAGGGCTTTGGAGAAGTCATGAAATAATGGCGCAAAACCCCAAAGCACGCTTTGTCAAAACCATAAGGGACTGGGACTGAAAATATTTGTTTCAATAAAATACTTAAAAATCCTTATCTGTGACATTCTAAACTTGTTTTTTCATCTTGAACATACGTTTTCTTTTTAAATAAAATGTAACCTCAGAATATTTAGATTTAGTTCTGCATTGCTCCTGTAGGTGGCAGTAGATGCAAATAAATCGTTTCCAAGCTTAACTTATTTGTTCAAAAGCGTTAAATTGGTATATTTAACGATTATTTCCAAAGTTTGCATTAAATATGCTCCTGTCTATCAGCAAATTGTTGCTTGTATTAATCCTGATTGTTTGTGAAATGCCTATCCTCTAATGATTTAAATGTACGCATATCATAAGTAGGACATAAATAAATGCAACCAAGTGTGTTGCGTTTTTTTCAACATGTATCTCAAAAAAGGCCTTGACCTGGCAGCAGTACAAAAGGATGCTTCAGCAAGGCGGCATAGAGGACAGGCTCGCTGAAATCTGACACACTCTGAACGATCCCAGATCTACATGGCGACTGTGTTCCAGTTGGTCAGGCTGAGCTGAGCAGCCTTGCAATGCTGCGACTGGCTCCTATCCCAAACTTGGCCTCAGCAGCCCGTGCTAAAGGAGCTGGATGGGGGTGAGTCAGTGAGTTCACTGTGGCAGCGTGCCATGTGTCCCTCCCTCCCCCTCAACATACAGCAGCATACACTGACATGTTTACACACACTGAGGATCTGAGGGCCCTCCCCCTGCCCCTAGTGTTGTCGAGGTTTTACTAGTCAGAGGGAAGCATTTCTCTGCATTTAACCAGATAAATACTTCTACTTTAACTTCACATAATAAAGGCACTAATAATAGCCTATTGTTATTAAATGGTTCATATACAATCCTTGGCATATTGTACAAATGTTATTGGTACTGACATAATCCTACCCATACACTCATCACCATCTGATGAAGTAGCCTAAACATGTAGCCTACATCACATTGTGACCAGGCAACAATACACTGCATCTTTGAATATTTATTTCCAATCTATCTATTCTATCTATTCTGTCTATTCTATCTATTCTATCTATTCTATATATCTATCTATTCTATCTATTCTATCTATTCTATCTATCTATTCTATCTATTCTATCTATTCTATCTATATCTATTCTATCTATATCTATTCTATCTATATCTATTCTATCTATTCTATCTATTCTATCTATCTATTCTATCTATCTATTCTATCTATCTATTCTATCTATCTATTCTATCTATCTATTCTATCTATCTATTCTATCTATCTATTCTATCTATTCTATCTATTCTATCTATCTATTCTATCTATCTATTCTATCTATCTATTCTATCTATCTATTCTATCTATTCTATCTATTCTATCTATCTATTCTATCTATCTATTCTATCTATCTATTCTATCTATCTATTCTATCTATTCTATCTATTCTATCTATCTATCTATTCTATCTATCTATTCTATCTATCTATTCTATCTATCTATTCTATCTATTCTATCTATTCTATCTATCTATCTATTCTATCTATCTATTCTATCTATCTATTCTATCTATCTATTCTATCTATCTATTCTATCTATCTATTCTATCTATCTATTCTATCTATTCTATCTATTCTATCTATTCTATCTATCTATTCTATCTATTCTATCTATTCTATCTATTCTATCTATTCTATCTATTCTATCTATCTATTCTATCTATCTATTCTATCTATCTATCTATTCTATCTATCTATTCTATCTATCTATTCTATCTATCTATTCTATCTATTCTATCTAATCTATCCTATCTATTCTATCTAATCTATCTATCTATAAGGTTACCTAATATAATTGTAATGTCAGTTTTGTTGATCTAGCAAACAATGTAGGATCTTATTGTTTTATGTGTTCATTTTGAAAGATATTTTCTATTTATGTTGAGGACCAAGATTCACAAGTCATGGTTAACTGTTAGTCACAGCCATAAACTGTGGGGCTATAAAAATATTATTATTCACTAAACTAATATATCTCCAGTTGTCAGTGAGGTGATGTTGCTCATCTAGTAAAACTGCTGACTCTGTAACCTTTATCAAACACTATAACCTTTCATTTAACATGGACAGGAAAGTGGGTAGGCCTATAAAGAGCAGATTATAATGTTATAATGTGACACGTTGAAGTGATATAGGATAGCCTACTGAGACAATCAAACTAATAAATAGTATATAATCATCCCATTATGTTGAATGAGGCAGGCTATATCAAACACAAAACACACAAATAATCCTATAAGCCTACATGTTAGATTTATCACTGAAAAAGACGTCATGTGATGATGAGCACGTACGGAGGAGTCATCATGGGACAGGCGCTGGCTGGTTCTCCTGACCCACGCGTGCTGTTGTTATCACGGCCCCTCGGTGACGTACGTGTCCCCTCTGCTGTGGATCCCTGCCATATTTATTCACGCCGGGCAAGATGGCGGCGATACGGACGAGGTGTTATTGCCAGTGAACACAAAAAAGGCATTTATTCAAGCTAACAAACCCGGTCGGATTTCTACCTTTGACCGTATCGTGTGTACATTTACATCGAAACAAACGTCGACGTCTCGTTTATTTTACGCGTTTTTTTCTAACAAAATGTTCACGTTGTAGCCTACTCGCTAACACGGGCAGTAAGTAGCTAGCTATCTATCACAGCCAAGCCGCCGTGAAGTGGAGAATGGGAGAAAAGCTGGAGCTGAAGCTCAAATCGCCGGTTGGAGCAGAACCTGCTGGTTACCCGTGGCCACTACCAGTATATGTAAGTGTTACGCATTATAACACTCCAGTGGCCATTGCTGATTTAGATGTGTGTTGTTGTCTTTGTTAGCTAGCCTTCTGCTAAAGTGGCTAGTCGGTAGAGGCAGAGCACACAGAGGAATCAGGTCAAACTGGTCGGGACGGTGACAGACCCAGAGTATCAGCCAGGGACTCTCACTGCTTTGATATTTGTCTTATTACTATCTTGTTACGTACTTCTTCTTTTCCAAATTCAACCTAAAACCCCAAAAGTGACATGTTGTGTAAGCAGACATTTACAACTGTTAAGTGAGGTTATCACGATGCTATAAAAATAACTGAAGAAACTCGCTATGCTTTGCTGTTATAGCCGTTAGCCGTTGGGGTGTTTAGATCTGATTTTACGTGCATGTGTTATATTCCTTTACTGTTATAGTATTTGAATGCACGGTTACATCCTTATGATCTATAACAGCTGCTTTTCTTTGGTATTTGAACCCTATTTAACCCCCAGTCTGCATTTGCTCTTCAAGCCTCTTGAAGCTACACATTTTTGTCCTTGAATGAATTGTATTTCCATGTGACAAGTTGTCAGAAAGTCAGAGGAGGCTGAAGTTGATTCATTGAGGAGAAACGGAAAGGGAAGTGGTTGCAAGTTTTGTGATGTCAGTGTCACACTCATTCTGTACCTCGTTTATAGTAATTGTGGTGAGTGACTGACAAAGGCAAATTTCTCAGAACGTTTTTGTTCTCGTAACCCACGTTTTTCTGCCACGCATATTTCTTGAAAATGTGTTAAGAGTAATCGGTCACTCAGTTGTATTTACTATCTGCTCCAGGAGGCAACGGGCACTCCTTTCTGTTTTGACTGACAAAGCTATCCCTCCCTTCACACGAGACCAGAGTCTGATAAGATTCAGAGCCCCTCTCCCAATTAAGGCCTCACCCATTTCCTTATGTCATTGTCCATAGGGATAAACGGAAGCATGTGAGGAATTTAATACACTCTTGACATGCTCCAGATCTATTTATACAGAGACTAGTTATCCAGCATTGGATTGGAAACAGACTACGAGCCCGCATATGGCATTCCGCAATATAGAGCCCAATCGTGTGGCGCTGTCCTCCTGTTTTCAAAGGAATCGGCTTCCTCTCCCTACTCTCATGTCCATATGGTCAGCTCTGCAGGAAGGAGGGATAGAGGCTGTTTCTATTTGACAGTAGGATATTATTAGAAGTCTTTAAAAAGTACCGGTATCTGTTCTGTGAAGTTCTCTTTTTGACAACCAATGTAATAAACAGGTAGATGTGATTTTGCTTCATATATTTAACTCATTTTGTGCGAGTCTACAAAACGTGACTGCAGATTTTTTTAGAACCAAGCTATAGTACAAATGCATCTGCCTTTCATTCCATATTTTGCATGTGTCTCCTTTGTCTCGCCTGCTAAGCACCCCCCTCTGCGTGTCCTTAACTGTTTCCATATGAAGGCACGTCTGTTGTGGAGGCGCAAACCAAGCCTACACTGCACTTACAAGACATGCTGCTCTTTAAGTTATAGGTTACACTTCTGATTGTTGTTGGTGTTTCATTCAGCGATGTGGTTTCGCAAGTCATTTTAATTATAGAGGGTTTTTTCCCTGGAGCCATACTGCTTCCCACTGTTAGTCAGAGCTGCAGACTCATTGTCACTTTATGTTAACAAAAACAGGTCGAGATAAATTCCCCCATTTTTCCTTAATTTGTAAAAACAATTCTATACTCAGTGTAATTTCCATAAACGCCTAGTGTTAACTGGTGAGCATTCGTAGTCCTTGAGGCTGATGTCATTTTTATTTGTAGATGTGTGGCCGGACATAGTACGAGTGGCTCAGATGAACATAGTGGAGTCGTGAGTGGTGTAAAACTCTTACATGCGGGCTGCGTCAGTCTGAGGTAAATGGTGAGACATAGTGGAGAGAGGAGGAGTCACAAATGCGGAGAGAACAGGGTCTCTTCTGGTCGTTTTGTCTCACTCTTGCTTTCACAGTGTTTATTTTTAGACACAGCGCTGAGCTGGTGTTGCTGTGTGCCGTCTTTGTGTGAGCAGATGACCCCCCCCTCCCTTTACTTTCTCACTTTCAGCTAGGTACCTCGTATGGCTCCTCGAATTTGGGGAACACAGTGTCCTCTTTTATATTGGAATATTCAAAAGTCTGTGTTGTAGAATGACGTATATACATGCCACCGTTCATCTTTCGTCGAGTGTGTAGTGGCATCAAATTTTGAGCGGGAATTTGGGATCTCAGTGTTATGATGAGCTGTTAGCTGGAGCTTACCAAAACGGCTAACAAACGGCACGTTTTCCTTTCTCTTGATGGCACCACTCATTCACTCTATTTAACAACTCTATTTTTCCCCCTCATCTGTTTTCCTGTTCGTTTACCCATTTTCCCCCTTTGCTTAAGTTCTCCTTGGCAATGCAGTAGAGCGGGAGACTGAAAGTGGGTCAGTGGGTCATTTCAGGCAACAGGCTCAGGCTGGCTGCGCTCTAGGTGTAATATGAACCCTGTTCCTCCCATAGAGCCATGCAGCAGTCTTCTGCTATGATTACCAATCGGACATGTTCGTACTGTACATGATCGCTTCACAACAGCCCATTTACATGGAATTTTCTTTTGCTGCCATTATTTGCTGTATTTGTTTAGTGAATAGCACTAACTGTGAATCTTACACATTAATTACCAAACAGATGTTTATAAGTGAGTTTACATTGCATCACAGTCATACAATCTTGTGTGTTTTCAGGATAAACACCATGATGCTGCTCATGAAATCATCGAAACCATACGGTAAATGGGCGTCTCTCTTTGACTTTTATTCTATTTCATATGTCAGTTGTGACATTGTTTGGTACTATGTGTTGTGTAGGTGGGTCTGTGAGGAAATACCTGACCTCAAGCTGGCAATGGAAAACTATGTGCTCATTGACTATGACACCAAGAGGTAAGACTGTAGGCACCAAAAACACACCCGTAATGTCATGAAAATGTATTAATAATTTCATACATATGTTGTGTATTTGCATAGCTTTGAAAGTATGCAGAGACTATGTGACAAATACAACAGGGCCATCGACAGCATTCACCAGTTGGTTAGTAAAGGCATGATTATATTTTGCTGTAGCTTTTACTTTCTGTTATTGTAAATTTGTGTCATTTGTCATTTTTCAGTGGAAAGGGACCACCCAGCCGATGAAACTGAATAAGCGTCCTTCCAATGGTCTGCTCAGACACATCCTGCAGCAGGTGTACAACCACTCAGTGACCGACCCTGAGAAGCTCAATAACTACGAGCCCTTCTCACCGGAGGTGTACGGAGAGACCTCGTTCGACCTTGTGGCTCAGATCATTGATGAAATAGAGATGATGGAGGAGGACACCTTTGTGGATCTTGGCAGTGGTTAGCAAGCTTCAGATGTTTTGAATTTTAAGACCCGATTTTGTAGAAATGTGGTATCTACATATATAGTAGACATTATAAATAGACTTTCAAAAGTTGAAGAAACAATACTTAAAAATTAAACACGATCTGTTCCATGGTCAATAGACAAACTTAATCTAATTTTGATTTTCAATGGCAGGAGTTGGGCAGGTGGTGCTGCAGGTTGCCGCAGCGACCAATTGTAAACACTACTATGGTGTGGAGAAAGCAGACATTCCAGCCACCTATGCAGAGGTAACCAAATATATGTCTTTCAAAACTCCTGAGAGTCACAGCTATTTTTAGGGGCATCACTAACTACTGGTTCTGATTTATGATACATGGTGTAATGTTTTTTTGAATTATAGTAAAACTGTTAAACAAAATAATTTTAATATTCCAGTTATTTGGTAAATCAGTATTACACAAAAAACAACAAACTCTTTCTGAATACTACTTTGGTAATACTTTGGTTCATTAGTTCTACTTTTTTTTCTTAATTTAGACCATGGATAAGGAGTTTAAAAAATGGATGAAATGGTATGGAAAGAAACATGGGGAGTACACAGTAAGTTGACATGTAGTTTAATACTTTTGTGTGTGTGTGTGTGTTTGTGTGTGTGTGTGTGTGTGTGTGTGAGAGTGAGTAATAAGGTTGTTAATAAAACTCGTGTGGTGTTTGCCATTTATAGCTGGAGAGAGGTGATTTTCTGTCTGAGGAGTGGAAAGAAAGAATCGCCAACACAAGGTAGACAAGGAAAGCCTGGTCGCATTACTTACATTCATGACTGGGCATTTCTTGTATCTGACCTGGTTTTCTCTTTCCTCTACATCTAAATATTAATAAATACAAAAAAAACTACACATTGGTCTGTAACTGACTATGCCAAAACTAAACCGGTTTCTCTGTCTGTCTTACAGTATTATTTTTGTGAATAACTTTGCCTTTGGTCCAGAGGTAGATCACCAACTGAAGGAACGCTTTGCTAACATGAAGGAAGGTGAGTACTTGTCCTGTGTTTAAATGGTGTATTGTCTAGTGCCCTCTTAGAGCTGCTGCTTCTCTCGTAACGATTATTCTCTGATAGTGCATTTTTATTGCTTATAAATGTAATTTTGCCACTTAATACATCAAGAAAAATTTCTTTTTTTCTAGGTGGAAAAATTGTATCCTCCAAACCTTTTGCACCTTTGAATTTTAGAATAAACAGTCGAAACTTGAGTGGTAAGCAAGTAATCATGTCGGGAAGCTAGTTTTTATTTTCATTCTGTATCCGTATTGTTTTTAAGAGAGTTTCTTCCTGGCTCATGCAGATATTGGCACAATAATGCGTGTGGTGGAGCTTTCTCCTCTGAGGGGCTCCGTGTCCTGGACTGGAAAGCCTGTTTCCTACTACCTTCATACCATCGACCGCACCATAGTAAGCTTTAAAGTGGCTGCCTTTGGGGAGCCAATAAGTGTTGATGAGTTGTCACATGAATGTTGGCTTTAAGCAGAGTACAATTTAACAATTTCACGAACTTTGATTTCATGCATGTCTTACACTCCCCCTTTTCTGTTTTTCAGCTTGAAAATTATTTTGCTAGTCTCAAAAATCCTAAACTCAGGGTAAGAAGTGTTTTTTTCCCACAGCAGTCTCTTAACCTTAAACGTGTAATCATTTAGGATTCTCACGGGACTGTTGTTTTGTTTTTAGGAGGAGCAAGAGGCAGCTAGGCGACGCCAGCAGAAAGATACAAAGGATAGTAAAAGCAATAGCACCACGCCAACAAAACCGAAAGAGCCAAACAAGGTGGGTTGGCTCTGGATTCTAAAGACCAGTCTGGTTTTCCTCTTGTTCTCAACCATATCAAGTTGTTTTGTTTGCCATTACAGCAGGACTCCTGTGGCGAGGAGGAGCGTCCAAGCTTGGTGACAGTTGTAAAGCCCACCCCCAAACCCAGAAGAGCGCGACTTTTGTCTAAAGGGCGCAAGTTGAACAACAAAAAGCGTGGTCGACCCAAGAAAGCGGCCGTTAATGCTGCTGAGAAGAAAAATAAGAAAAATCAAAGCGCATTGGATTTGCTGCATGCCAAGACTCTTTCTGCAGCCCCTCCTCAGGGTGAGACAGTGCACACCTTTTTATTTTTTCTCAAAAAAAATCCTGTTTGTTACGAAACAAATTCGTTTTTCTCATCATGTTTATTGTGCGTACAGATGCATACCGGTCACCTCAAAGTCCCTTCTACCAGCTACCTCCCATGGTCCAGCACTATCCTTCTAGTCAACTACTGCTGGGTCCAACTCCTCCTGCTCTGCAACAGCTGCTAGGTAAACTCTCTCACATGCAGATGTTTCTTATCTTAACAGACAATGTAACTGGTAGATAATTCAACTCTGTGCTGTTTTAAATCCCCCTACTGGTATATTTCACTCTTATCTACAGATAACATCAAAATCCAGTACCTGCAGTTTATGGCCTACATGAAAACTCCTCAGTACCGCTCTAACCTGCAGCAGCTTTTAGAGCAGGAGAAGGTAACGATCTGAACCTCTACAGTTATCATTCACACACAAGTTTTAATCAAATTCTGTTTTTTGTCACATCGAGCAAAAGGATGTCTTTATAAATGTAAATTAGCACCATCTTACAGTTTTGTTTTCTGTTGTTAGCAAAAACATAAGGACCTGTCCGGACAGGCAGAGCAGTTGCATGCTGTCTGCCAGTCTCACAAGGACAAGATCAAAGGTCTTTTTCAGACAAAGCTAGATGAGGTAAGACCTACTAGATTTTAAATCCATAAAAAGAACCATAGCAATATCTTTTGACTGTTTACAATACAACGTTTCAGTCTGTGAAGCAAAGCTTCTCTTTTTTGGATGACACTGACACTGACACTGTATGTGCCAAATTTAAAATGGTGTTTATTTGTTGTTTCAGTTGGGAGTGAAAGCCCTGACAGTAGAGGACCTCTTGCAAGCACAAAAGGAGATATCAGCCCACAACCGTCAGCTAAAAGAGCAGACTAAGCAGCTTGAGAGGGATATGGCCTTATTGAGAGATCACAGCTTGCTACTAGTGAGCTTTTTCCAAAGTGGTTTGCAAAAACAAAATGTTTTTAAAAATAATTATACTTATTGAAACCTCTGTTTTGTTTTAGCTGAAGTCTCGGTGTGAGGAGCTAAAGCTGGATTGGGGCTCTTTGTGTTTGGAGAGTCTGTTAAAGGAAAAACAAGCTTTACGCAGACAGATATCTGAGAAACAGAAGCACTGTCTTGAGCTGCAGGTATATAGCCATTACTTCTGCCCATGTATAGCACATCTATTCTCTGTTAATTTTAGACCCCTCTCTCCTGTCTTTCTTCGTCATTTCTCAATCTGTCTCTTTTTTAGTAATTAAAGGAAGGCACTTGTATACAAAGAATGGCCATCACAACTGTTCTTTCTTTAGTGTAAATAAAGGTTTCCTCATTGTTTATAGCTCCCCCTGGTGTCTATTTGCAGATCAGCATTGTGGAACTGGAGAAGAGTCAAAGGCAGCAAGAATTGCTTCAGCTCAAGTCCTACAGTCCTTGTGACGGTTCCCCATACAGAAAGAGCTTGGAATCACGGTCGTCCACAGACATGGACTCCTCTAAGCTGGGCCTCTCTTCTGCCCCAGCCCTAAATGGCATCGGCCCTGAGCTAAACGGCACTAGTTCGCCATGTTTCGATCGTACAAATGCCAAGAGCGAGTTTCTTTCCCGATACCTCCCCATTTCCCCAGACCATGAGATTGTGCCTTCTGCCCCTGATGCTCGGCAGAGACAGCACAACTCTTCCCACACACTTCCTGACTATACACGCTTCTCCCCCGCTAAGATTGCCTTGCGGAGGCACCTTAATCAGGATGCAACTGCCTCTCACTTAAGAGGTCCCGGGCTGTCCACACACAGGTTAGTTGGATCTCACTGCTCTTAGTCATAGTTGTGTATGGATTTGTTAAACACCAACAAAAAGTAATTTAAACTTTTTTTTTTTAGGGGTGAACTAGGGGGTATTAATACTCCTGCCAAACAGAACTGCTCCTCTCCTGGTGCAAATGAAGCTCCAAGTACCACTGCTAAAAACTCTGAAAGGGTAAACATCTTATAAATCTTTCCACATATTTTAGTTTGTCTGGAAGTATACAATATAATAGCTTTCTAAACCTTTAAATTGTAAAGCATGTTTTAAATACACCCTTGTATTTTTTCCTACAGAGTGGGAAAGAGAAGAGTCCTCTTCAGAGTGACAACAGCATTACAAGCCTTCCAATAAGCATCCCTCTGAGCACAGTCCACCCAAGCAAACTCCCAGTCAGTATCCCACTGGCCAGTGTGGTACTGCCTAGCCGTGCTGAGAGACTGGTGAGACTTTTCACTGTGATTATAAGTTTATATAACAAAGTCATTTTGGATCATATCTGGTGTCTTTAATCTTTTCAGAGAAGTACTCCAAGCCCTGTGTCCCAAACAAGTCAGATCAATGGTAAGAACTACCATTCCACAATAATCAGTATCTAGAACCATTTGATATAATTATTCATATGAATAATTCTTTTTTAAGGATATTCATCTTGCTCAGGATTGATGAATGGAGGTCTCCACCCTGAGGACCATAATGGTGCTTCTCTATCGCCTCCTCCCCACTCCAACACACCTCTGACAGGACCAATGAGCCGAGGTTCCATCCAAAGTCCATCACTCAGCACTGGTGGGGTGCTCCAGTATGCTGATGGACCCCCAAGGATTGTTCCAGAAGATGGACCCGACCACCGAGGAGGAGAGTCGGACAATGAACCACAGGAAAGTGAAATGCGAAGGAGAATCTTTTTCTCCTCCTCCTCTTCTTCATGTTCCTCATCTTCATGCAGCGGAGGCAGTGCAACTTCTGGATCACGCCTCCACCATCATTCTGGCAACTTAGCCAAGCAGGGATACCATAGCAACCACCACCACCAGTCCCCTGGCACGCAGCACACTCATACACCAACACACGCACCATCATCACACTCCTCTCACACTCTCGGTTCTCAAGAGGGACGGAAGCGAGGCAGGAGGAAGCGCAGCTCCACAGGAGCTGTCACAGCCAACACATCCCCAAAAAGGAGGTCATTCCCTGGACTCAGCTCCAGTAACCACTCCTCAGGATCACCACTCAACATTAACTCCATGGTGAGCACTGGCAAACAGAGTTCAAATTCATTCCCATTCTTTTACTACCCGACACAAGGTGTAAATGGAAATAATGAGATTCTTGTTTGCTTAATAAACAGATGAGAACATTGTAACTGTGCCAACAGGTGAATAACATCAACCAGCCTCTGGAGATCTCTGCCATATCTTCCCCTGAGCAATCCAGTCGTAGTCCCAGTGGGCCCGACCTGGACCAGCCTCCTATCTTGAAGCGAGAGCGCCCCCTAGAGCTTAATGGCACAGGTCGATACTCCTCTGCCCCCAGCTCTGATGATGAGGACTCAGGTTACCCTGCCGACAGCTCCAGTTCAAGGTTATAAAATAGGATTTTCTATCATAGTGCACTGTATCTATTAAAGTCCATTGTTTGAATTGTTTGTTGTCTGTTTCTTTTTTCTAGAATTGAGAGAAAAATTGCAACTATATCGCTGGAGAGCAGAGACATTCCCAGCAGACTTGTAGATAGCGACAGAGGTAAAAAAAAAAAAATTACTTTATTATCCAAAAAACTTTAAATTGCTGTATTGTTCTTTTCTCTAAATGATGTCTGACTACTTTTATTGTCTTATTGTAACAGGCAGAAAATCTGGGAGCAGCAGTGGCAATAGCACAGGCAGTGAATCCTCTTCATCTTCCTTGTCCTCTAACAGCAAGTGGAAATCTACTTTCTCTCCTATTTCTGACCCCAAACAACCCAGCTGTGACCTAAGACAAGGCGGCTCTCCTTTCGGTGTGGGCGGGACCAGCCGGGGCACAGACTCCGATACGGACCACAAGCAGCACGCGCAGGTGCGGAAAGGCAGCGATGGGGAATCCAGTTATGTGATGTCCAACCCCTTCCTGAGCCAGGAGGGAGCGATACGAGGTGGTGGCAGCGGGGGTGGGCAACAAGGGTCCAGTGGATCAGAGCAGCGCCAGGTCCTCCAGAAACAGAAGGCCCCACGCGACTGGGAGTCAAAGACCAGCAGCAGCCAGAACCTGTTCATCTCGGCCGCTGCCAGTAGTGGAGCAGGCATTCTTAGCGGAAAGGTAGGGAGCAATCCAGTAGCAGTTTCATCCACCACTGGGTCAGCAGTGGGGCAGTACTTGGGCTCCCAGTTTCCTCTTGGAGGGACCTCAGTCTTACAGTCGTTGTTCGGGGCCCAGACTGGCGGATCCCCTGTGGGTGGGACGACGCGGCTCGTCAATGGACACTCTGCCCTTGGAAGCTTCTCAAGTGCAGGACTGGCCGGAGGAGCAGCTGGAGGTGAGCTCTTAACACAGGAATTCATCTCTGGTGAAACAGTCAATATGAGAGTTCATTATTCTGGGGTAGATAAATAAAAAGAATAGTTCAAGTCTCAGAAATAAAGCCATTCTATAGAACCAGGTAAGTGAAACCCCAAGGCAGCTGACTCTCCATCTGCTTCACTGACCGACTGACTGACGAGTCTGTCCCGCTTTGACTTGGACTGGCTGCTTGAGTGCTTTAGTTGGAAACACCCTTGGAAAATGCTGTTACAAATCTGTCTTATGCTATTAATTTCAATGTGAGAACTACGTACACTGTATATTCAAATTTCTGTCCTAAATACAGTTAATTTAATGGGTAATAATGAATTGAAAACAATGATTAATATGTGTTCATTTTCTCTGGGTGTATCTGTCAGATTTTGATAACAGAGTCAGCTCACTCTCCACCAGAAACTAATCCAGAAATTTCGTTAAAAAATCATCTGAATTTGTGTGTGTCGGTGTGGCCTGACTCTGTTTGCTTTCTGTGTGCTTGTCAAAGACTTGCTTGGTGCTATGCACAACCTGGCTCAGCCCTTGCTTCTCTTTTTGTCCCCCTCTTTCTTGCTCTTTGCCACTTTTTATCTACTCCGCCCCCCCCTCATCCGCTCTCTTGCCTTCTGCTCCCTACATTTCTATGATTTGCAGGTATTTTTCACCACGTGATCCCTTCAGTGTCCTCCCATCAGTTTGGGGCAACGCTGGCCGCCTCTGGAGGCCTTGGCTCTCTGCTCAGTCTCTCCACCTCTTCCTCTACCTCGTCCCAAACCCAGCAGCACACCACGTCCCAAGCAGCATCCTCTCGGCAGACCCCCGTGTCCTCTCCTCTCCTGCACTCGGCTCAGCACAGCCGCACGCAGTCCGTCCTGCACAGCCCCTCTCCCCCCACGCTCTCCCTGCCCCCTCCCCCTCCGCTCCACAGTGTCCCATCTTCTTCAGCGCCCATACTTTCCGACACACAGTCATCCTCTCGCTCTGACCGTCTGTCCCACCCCGCCCTCCACCAGCAGAGGGTGCAGTCATCCCACCCCATGTCTACCTCTGTGTCCTCTGTCTCTGCTGCTGCTTCTGCCCCCCTGTCTTCATCCTCTCTGTCCTCCTCCGCTTCGTCTCGTCCATTCGCAGTGCACTACTCCCCTCGACACCCGCCCCCGCCGCCGGCCAGCAGCTCTGGTGGCAGCGGGGGCATGTGGAGGACTCAAAGTATGCACAGCACCTACACCACGTCCCAGCTGCCTGGCTCCCGGCCTAGATAGGGTTTGGGGGTGAGGGTCGGGGGAGTGGGGGGAGGCAAAGGGCAATCAGTGGGTAGAGAAGGAGAGACTGGTAGGGAGTGAGAGAGACAGGCTGCCTGTTTTTCCATGCTCCTACAAGAAGGATGTCCTTAGAGCAAGGTAAGTCATGTCTAAGGCTTAAACATATGACAGGTCATTTAGGACTGACTTTAAAACGCATTTGAGAGTGTGTTTTTTATCCAGTTTATTCATTATGTGTTTCTTTTCTCTCAGGTAACTGATGAAAACTACCTCAACATTAAATAAACTATGCAAATGTCCAGGTGTTGACCAAGGCACTCTACTCAGTCATTGGTGCTTCAAAACGTCTGCACTACCCATCCGCCAACAAGACCGGCTTCTGTACTGGGAAATCACACACTCACACAGACACACTCTCACATACTCACTGTCTAGCCCCCCTTGAGCAGAGTTCAAGGCTATTGGTCGTGTTTGGACTCGAGTTATTACCATATTTATAACAACATTAACTTAACTGAACTACCTCAGTGTCTTAGCTTGGGGTGCTTTTTAATAGGAAAATTGGCAATAATGTTGTGTTAAAATAATATTTTAACAAGTTAATGTTGGACTGTTATTAATGATTTGTCTAAATTTTCAAAGTAAAGCTAAACTGAAACAGTTGTTTTCTCTTACCGTATAAACGAGGGGGATTATCACATTAAAACAGAATATTTTTCATTTAAATAATTATTTGACTGAATCAACTGTCCACTTGTTCCAGACTTTGAGACCAGTTCATTGGACTCTGCTCTAAAGAAAATGCAGTTTTGCCTTACAGCATAGCCACATTTTCTCACACTGCATTTCTTATTTAATTAAAACTGTTTAATTTAATTGTTGTAGTTAAACTATAAAACCAAATGAGGGATCTAAAACTTTGATCTGACATCACACTGGATTTTAACCTTTAGTGACTCTTGTAGCATATAGTGAGAGCCAGATACTGGCTGGATTATTGACACCCCCTAAGCTCTGTTTATGCTGAAATGTTTGGCTGCCATGTTACTATACAATGTTTACTGGTCTAATTGAGAGAAGAATGACACCTCTTCATTGTTGATCTTGTATCAGATATTTTTATCAAAGGTGTTTAAGTAAATCATTGCATATTTCAAGGATTGCCATAATTCACTCAGATGAAAAAGTAAAGCAAAACAGATTTAAACTAACATTTGTATTTATTAATTTAAATCAATTTTTTTCTTCAGTAAGTTTGATACCTTACACTACTTGGTTGGACAGCAGCAGAACTAGTTTTAAACTGCTCAATAAGCTCAATTGTATTTATGTCTGCTTTTGGAAATGCAGGTTTATTTAAATGTTAAAACATAAACATTGATACATGTATGTGAACATTTAACTGCATTTAAGTAATATAAACACACACCAACATGCAACTCTGACACACTGGGAAAAAACATAACCATAACCACAAACAAACTACTGGACTCTCACGCCTTCTTGGTTGCTTTTTATTGTATAAATGGGTTTTTGTAAACAATGTTTGTACTGTGAATGTGGTTGATTGACTGTATAGTTGTGTATAATTTAGAATATTATATTTATGCTGTCAGTCTCTCTTTGATATTTCTTTCCTTTTTAATCCAGAACTGTGTTGATGTTGTAGAATGCAATAGTGTGTGTACTTGACTTACAGTCTGAAAACATTGGTGCTAGCTTGGACTGTGCCTGATCTTATTTATTCTATAGAAAAACACCGCAAACAAATGGAATACTTGGTGCTGTACACAGGGAACTCTGTAAAGCCGTTTTGGCCTTTTCTCATAATAATATGCTGTGGTGTGGATCTGTGAATGCCTCGTGTACACCTGACTGTAGACCCGCTTATGCACAGGGCTTCTCAGACTAAACAGACAGCTATGAAGCCTGTGTGGATGCTTCTCTCACAGTTGACATTCTGCCGCTCCATTTGCTCTAAAATCTTCCAGAGCAGTTTCAGTGAACAAGACACACTGTTTTACCTAGTTCTTTTTTGTTGTCTCCCTTCATAAACAGAATGGTATATAAAATGTATCTATATATAGTCTATATACACACATGTCTATATATATATATATATATATTAGTAATATGGTGCTTTGGTGCTTAAACCTGTTAAACAGGAGGCTTGAAGCCAGTGAGAGCAAAGCATGGCCACCACAGGAACTTAACAGGTGGCGACGGTAACATGGCAGCAAAACAGCACCTATATCATGTAATATACACACCCCAGAGAGTGGAGTCAGTCTGTGCATATCTGACACATCCACTGAGGTGCTATAGAGCAAGACAACTGAAATCTATGTCTGTCCATATTAAACATCCCAAATCTTCAGATGAAATGGTGCTTCTGTTTTTAACAATGGCAACTGAGACTTTACAAATGACATCTTACTGGTGCATACAGAACTACTTGTCAACCTCCTACACACACTGTTTGTTTTTGGATGTCTTAAAGACAAGGCCGCACCTTTTTAATGTGAGCAAATTGTATCTTTGTCATATTCAGACACAATGATGTAAAGCACTCTGATGTATGTGCGAATTTGAGAGCGAGAGTACCAAGTTTTGTTTTGATTTAAGCTCAGTTTTTGTGCGTTTGTGAGTGTTTTTTCACTTGCAGTGCGTGTCCAAGGGAAGACCAGACTAATTATCAAAGCTTTATAGAAAGAAAGTCATGTCCTGTGCGCTCGCTCTGTAAACAAAGTGTTTCTCATTGTGTTTCGCAAGTGTTTTAAGTGAAGTCATTTACTCCTTTTAGAAATCAATTATAAACAGTAGACAATTTGTTACCAGCACTGAGAGGACTTTTGTAATTATTGTTGATGCTATTTAATTTTTTTTTTTAACCCTTGGTGTTTGATACAATTGCATTTATGATTTGAGTTGTCTTCAGACTCTTGTCATTGTTGAGAAAAAACAATTCTATTCAGACAGACCACATGGTGCTCTCCTTCACTTAAAACAAGGAAATTGCAGCTATTGACAAATACTACTCTTCCACTGTTTTGCTGCAGGGGTTATAGCTTAATCATTGTTGACACAAGCTTGCCTGATGGTGTTCTAATGGTCCAGTCTAGCCTTGCTGGTGTTTGTGCCAGTGAGAACAACCTGAGGAAATGCAATCACTGAGTTTATTACAGATTTCTGCCAGTTTTGTACCTACCTGTCTAATCATTTGCAGGAGCAAGGTGTTTTATGCTGGAGCACCATGGTACTTTACTGGTACATAATCCGTAATTGTAGCCAAGGCTTTTTACTAAATCCTGCCGTTAATCTTCACTCAGGAACTGCTGGGGTTGCTTGGAAATATGTCAATTATATTCTTTAATTGTTATAGTTGCACAAAATTCTCTACCGTGACATTTTGAGGCATTGCAGACCCTTTCTAATCCAGCTCAGGACTAGGTCAACCCTCAGTACGTGGCATTTAAAGGTAACCCGAATAAGTCACCCGCCTTCTCCTCAGAATAGTTCTCACTGACACAAACCCACCGCATCTCAAGCGATCCAGCTTTACTCGAGCTTTAGGAGTCGGTCTGATTGTGAGAAGCGAAGAAAATTGCTTCACCATCTTCCTCATCTCACAAAAGCCTCTGTCTAGATTTGGGGAGGGTTAGTGTCCTTTGTATTTTGGAGTGGGATTGACACCAAAGGACACAGGAGACCGTAGTGTAGTTGTCTTTGATCCAGGGCATGTCTAAGGTGCAATAATATCAGCAAGCCTACTTTCCAAAATGCCCTGGGTTTTCACAGAAAACTTGTTACTGTTCGGTGTTGGTGCTTTTATCCTAAGATGTTATAATGACAAATGGAATTATTGTTTGTTTTTCTGCATTTTATGAATATTAATAAAATGTTTCATATAATACTTGGAGTAATTATGTTTTGTGTGCATGTGGACTGTGTTTTTTGTGTGTGGAAAAACTAGCTAAAGGGTTTCCGTGTCCAGTACAGCCAAGAATGTTCTTTAAATAGTGTTTTGATACATTGTGGATGCCATTTCAGAATAATGAACAATTCCTGTCGTTCCTTGTGGAAGATTTGTGATGCCCAAGAATGAGCCTTGACTTTATCTCCTGGGATGCACCATCACAGAGCAGCTCGGAGACCTTGACTGTCTGCAAAACAAGACGGCAGCTGTGTGAGTAGTGATGGGAGTGAGAGCTCAAAGACAAGACTGATTCCTCATGAGGTGTATGGATACAAACACACTCGCTTTATTTATTAGTAAATGAAATGCATGTTCAATTTTTTACTCCACTTGAACGTTAGATAACATGAAGTTAGGGTTTCACAGGACAAATATATTTAATTTTTCTTATGGCCAATGATAAAAGGACGTTTTTGAGGTGTCTATCGTTGGTATCTTTCATGACTTGCTCCCTTGTGTGCCTCATACTCTCCTGTTTTATCTCCACGAAACTTCCTTTCAATGTGGCAAACATAATGCTCCATAGTTTGCATCCAACAAGGACACGATATTCCTATTTTGGTAGTGTTTCCCAGGTCGCAGGGGGATGTGGGAGGACCAGATCCCGGGGTTTGGTCCATTTAAGCAAGCCATCGAGGGAGAGTGACCACACACAGGAGCACAATATCACAGTACAATATGATGGTTGTGAGTTTGATCTACTTTGGGGTGTTGATGCTTAGCTGGACCAGGCCCTGTGCAGCTCTGCAGGTGTCACAAGGACAGCAGCATGAAGCCAAAATCGAAGGTAATTTCTGTGCTGTTTCAAAACCATTATCCTAAAAGTCGCTGCATCTTTTTTTACACCGTTTTTTTTTTTTTTTAGTAAAAGAAGACACTGATCGTAAGGTGAGCTCCACAGAAACCAGAGATGCCGAGGAGTGCGTCACACCTGCCCACACAGCGTCTTATATTGCCCCTCAAAATACACCGTGCTTTCTGGATGACATCTTGGCAATGTTGCGTGAAAGTTTGGGGGAAAATGGAAATCTCAGAAACGACAGCTTGGCTCTATTTGCAGTCTGCGCGGATAATTCTTTAATCTTTTTACAAGTTGCAAAGGAAACAAGTGAAAATGGACTGGGTGTTTTGTATCCAACTAAAGGTATTGTGAAGGTCTGAAGTTAATTGTTCTAATCACTGTGTCCTTTTCATGTTACGGGTTTTTAATTCTCTCTGTCAGTGCTGTTGAATGAGGAAGAAGAGGGGACAGTACTCATCCTGACCTTTGACCCTTCACAGTCTCCTTCACCAATGAACCCCGTGTTGCTTTTGGTCTTTGAAAGTCCATTCAGAACTCCAGACCTGCACATTACCTTTAGCGGCCAGGATTTAAATCCAAACACACAGGTAAGTCCCAACCAGACTATTACTGTACCACTATTAGTCATCTTTACTGTGGGTATCCCCTCTGTCTTTAGACTCCGTGTGTTTCTGAAGAAACCAAGTACATACTGCTGACTGGAAAAGAGGGACATCTTCCTCAAACATGGAGGATTTCTGTGAAGATAAAATCCCCTGACAAAAGTAAGAAACTTTATTGTTTATTTGGTTTCTTCTGTGTACACACTTTTTGTGTTAACCTCTTTGTCACACAGGACGCAACATCAGCATCTATGCACTTCTGCTTTTCTCAACACAAAGAGGAACTGATACAAGGTTTGTCAGCTCCCTGATCCTTTTTGAAAATTACCAAATGTTTCTCAACAACATGCTTTTATTTTCAGACATCCAAACAGTTTATCACACAACTCTTTCCTCTGTGAGCTGAGGCATTTCCTGGTCCATACTCTGCCTCGAGACCCTGAGGCCCCTTTACTCAACCTGGAGTCCTTACAGTCCCTGCCTTCGCTGCCAATAGGCTTGTCCTCCAGCGAGTCTCTCCTGGCGGGACTGATCAACTCGTCAGGCCTCACTATCCTGTCCTTCACTCGGGGGTCCATGCTGCACGCTCACCATGAACAGCTGGCCCTGCGTCCCGCTCTGTTAGAGGAGCTCAGGCAGAGGTTGGAGGAGACTGCGACAAATGTAATCGAGATGATAAAAGACGAGGAGGGTGGCAGGACTGAAAGACTGGGGAGGCTTCAGGAACTCTGTGGATTTCCATTGGCCAAACATGTGGAAGGTGATTTGTAAAGCATTTGCTGCATAAGGTCTCAAAATGGCACACTAGTTGTTAATGTCATGCTTTTGTTGACAAATACAGTTTGGGCATTAGCAAAGAGCCTTGTGGTAAATATTTTACTGGCATGATTTCAGAGTATACCATATAGGAATGACCTATATGCATGATATACTGCATCCCACAAAGAATTGCAGCCATGGGACTTTGAAACACAACTGGATGTTGGAATAGTTGTATATGTGATGTGACTATGTACTGTGTTCTAACCAGTGGAAATCACCCAAATATTTACATACAGTTTAACACAACTGTATTATGTACTATGGAGCACATAGTATAGACATTATGGACTGTATGACTTTGAAGTTTCAACACAGCAATATATAAACGATGCAGAAAACACTACTACGCATTAATATGTCTAGATCTGCCACTGTTAATAAATAATAGCCACAAAGCATTGTGGGATGCGCTACATAAAGCAGACAGCTCAGATTGCATACAGTCAATTCAGTGTTGAGTATGAAGCAAAATTTCACAATTGTCACATATCATACACCTTGCACACAGGTAATATGCCATTTGAAATATAAAAACTGTGTTCTATATTGTGTGGTACCATGAATTAGTAAAAGTGAACCTCCTCCACAGGGAAGATCCAGTACCGTGCATTTCTGCTCCTGAAGGCCCTGCAGACAGTGAGTCGTGCTTTTGAGGTCCAGAGGGGGCTGCGCGCCACCAGAGCCAACCCAGTGAGGGATGAGGTCTGTGGGCTGAGGAGCCTCACTGTGTCCCTCCAAAGGTACCTCATAGGTCCCAACACTGCTAATATTAACAACTGCCAAGGCTCCTGCACTTTTCCAATGGTCCGAGCCAACAACCACGCCGTCCTGCTCAACTCCCACATAGAGAATGGAAACACCAATGAACGCGCACCCTGCTGTGTGCCCGTGGCCTATGAAGGGCTGGAGGTGGTGGATGTCAATGAACATGGGACTTTTCTCACCATTAATCCAAACATGGTGGCCAAAGAGTGCGAATGTCGCTAAGGAAACCCCCATTGGTAAAGTATGGTATTTAGTGCCTATGTTTATATTTTAGTTTTTCTCACATATTGATTGAGGAGTTACTGAACAGGTCTGGTTTACTGTAGTAGAGATATACTTTAAAGTCTTTTATTTATTTACATAGAGCACAGACAATTTTGTTATTTATATCTGTCACTGTAATTATTTACCTAGATGGCTTACATACTTAATCTTAAGTCATACACAATGGATAAAGTAATACAATCATATCAGAGGGTAAAAATAATATTTTGTAATGTGTTGTTATTACAACCATGAATTTTGACTTTCCCACAAACTACATGTTGATGTATCTTTAATAATAATAAATGCTTTTACATGTGTCATATATCTGAGTATCTTGAGATGAGTTGAAATACTGTAGGCTTCAGGTGGCTTAGACTCCATTGATCAAGCTTTAGTCTTGGGTTTCAGGATTGCTTTGTTTCCTATTGGCTTTTTTCTTCTTCTTATGGCTCCGACTTCTTCAGATCCCCACCACCACATGAAACTGTCCCATAAGGAGATCTGAAATCAGGAAAATGCAGTTGGGTTCACTCAGTAACACACACTCAGTTACTCAACAGCATAACATGCTGTCTTAGCATGCCAAGCACGTCTTAGGTTTACCTGTATAATAAAAATATGTTCTTGCCTGTGACTTAACCCACGTACAACGTGGAGAGAGGAAGATTAAATCGTTAAATGTAAAGTTGTAAAAAATGATGATAAAAATGATTGTGTCATTTCACTATATGGCCACTCATTATTCAGATAAGAACTGCTACATAAAATGATTAAGCAATACCTGAGTTATTGAACCGTCCTGCAGACTTCCAATGAAAGAACTTATACCTGTTTCCTCCACAAAATAATCCACAGCTTCTAAAATGAAACCAGAAAAAAAACTTGCTTAAAGAGTTTGCAGCAGTTTGACTTCTTTATCTATTTTGAATGTGAATCACCCTTATGTCCGTACCATGCAATTCACTGACTCCTGAGCTCACAAGCAGCACGATGAGTGCCAGCACCAAACAGCGGTTCATGGTGAAGCCTTTCCATGGATTTTGGACTTCACTTAAATTTTGGATTGACAGAATCCGCTCATAGGACACTGAAAACATAAACAATATGTCAGCTCTATGAAATGTGGTTGCTACCAAATCACATGACTATTTAAGGTGAATATATCTTACTTATTGCATGGACAATGCTTCCTTCACTGCTATGGTCCTGTAGAAAAGATTTAGGTCAAAGTTACAGCCTTTGAAAGAAAGGAAGTCTGCGCACAGTTTCTATGTGGCCTACTGTGTGCACATTCTCAAAATGTATGTCATGGGCTAAAAGGACTGAGACTAAAATAGACTACATACTGTAGAGTGTTTTTATTATTATTGTATAAGAATCTTGAGGCTAGCATTACAATAACTCAACACAAAGCATAAAAAACACTTACCTGACCTGAAGTAAATGTTTGGGTTACTGTGGTGGTGCTGCTGCTAATCTCTGCCTCCTAAAGCCACTGGAGAAAGTGGTGTAGGCCACACTCCCTGCACCATGCTTTAGGCCTGTTGACTGACAGGAACAGATGGGACTGTTGAAAACATTAGAGTAGGCCTACTGTATTAATGGAGTATAATAATGTCTGAGACTGGACAGCTGTTAACCTACATGTTATAGTATATTGTAAATGAGTCAAATAAATAACATTTTGCTATTATAATTATTCCAGTTTTAATCATCTTTACAGTTATCTTACAGCACCTAATTATAATACTAGTAGCTTTTGCAAAAGATGGTGAAAATATTTAGTAAGTATTTAATAAGTAGGCCTATTAAAGCTCTTTTTTCCCCATCAATAGATATATTTTTGTGTGAAGAAATTAAAGTCTAGTGTTACATTTATATAGTTTTACATAGTTTAAAACTGCGTATGAATCATTAACCAATGCCGTAAGTGCAACAAGTATCCCAAGGTCATATGTTATAAAAGACAGACAGTATTTTCGGCTGATAACCCTCATCAATACTCTGATCCGTGATTAAGTGCGTCATCCTGTTACAGTAGGACGTCAGCGGGGGCCGTCTACAGATAGGACACTCCCCTGTGTCAAATACTGCAGCCTGCCTCAGCTCTGCCCCAACACAAGGCGACGAGGAGAGGACCGAGCGAGCATCTGCTACGGACGCTGGCCGGATGGTTAAATCCAACCTACAGACGATTTTGAATAGTCATTGTTTTGTTAGAGAAAAAGAGAGAAACGTACCCGAGATGCCTGTCATTGAGCAGACCAGTAATAAAACAGAAAGTGAAAGGTATGTTATTGGTGCAGTCTTTGGTCGTAGATTGGTGTTAGCCACGTTAGCATGCTAAGCTAAGTTTAAAAGCCGCGGCCTAAGCTGATAGGCACGGGCTATTTCCTGGAACAGCTAGCGTTTGTCTCCGAGGAGCTTGTTTACATAATAGCATTATTTTTCGATTATGACTTCCGAATTAAATGTACAAGGTTGTGTTGGCCTATACGTCTTCGCTAAGTATATTAAATCAAAGCTTATTAAAGTCATTGAATGAAGAATACGGCATCTGCGGTTACATAATTTTTACTAATGTCTCCCAAATCATTCAGTGGTGCGTCGTCCAGTAGCTACATTAGCCAACAAAAGAGCTAGCTTTTAATATCCTAGTTAAAGGGCCCTTTAATGCGTCTGTTAAGCCTTCGGCGATGGCGACAATTTTTGACAAGACAGTAGAACATGTTTTATGTTTAAACACATTGGGTTACTTAAGCTTTTCGGGGTATAGCGTTTCTATTTTGAGTTGATACTTTCAGTAAGATTTAACTGGCGGCTAACGGCATCGTTTTGGTTGTAGCATCATCGACGGACTGTAACTAATCTATGTTAGCGTTAATTGAAATAACCACTGTAACTGTATGTTTGATAAACTTCTTATTTCCAGTAGGCCAAATTGTGCTTTTAATACGGTTGAAATTATATACGGAAAAATTATATTCAAATGACGTTGTTAAAATGACTGCCCAGCGGATGAATTAAAGGCTAAGTGTGTTTTTTTCAAAGGCGTTGTATGTAGCTTGAAATGTAACCTTCAAGGGCTTTATTTTTTATTTATTTTATTTTTTTAGCATCCTTGCCTTTTAATTAACGTTCAAATCATCATTTGATTTGCTTCCGTGTTAATCTGAGAATAATGTTTATAACTACTGCGTGGGCATTTGGCTTTAATTGTTCCCTTTTTACTGATTTACTTAAACTGAGAACATTTAGAGTTTTTTCAGATTTGATATATGGGTCCTAAGTCTGAATACCTTTGGCCTGGTTATTTTTAACTTCGACAGGATTTTAGTTCATGCTGTTTTTCGTGTCCTATACTGTTGAGAGCACTCATAGGAAATTTCCACTGCTCTGCAAAGGGGGGAGGCATGGTGAATTTTGAGACAGTGTTGACATATAGTGCCCTGGAGGTTTTACATTCGGTGTAGAAATGCTTTAGTTATGAACATGGCTGCCTAAGAAAGATAGTTTTCCCGCTTTTGAGACATAATCTTGTTTACATGGTAGCAGGTGCTTCTCCAAACTGTCACATTTACACAGTTACCTTTACAGGACTAGTCTTTCGATAAGCCTGGTATATGGCAAATTACCATTCTTGCCTACATGTAATATGCCATAATCCTAAAAGCGTCCTCTAAGATAGGACTGCTGTTTTATAAGATATTTATTCATGGCAGGCTACTCTTACGCAACACAAGACTCATCGCTCATGAGAGCACAGCATGTTTTTTTAACCAAGGCAACCTGAGTCCTCATTGTGTATTCCTGCTAGACACAGCACTATTATTTCTAAAGATGCTTTTGGCTAAATAATAAAATTCAATCTGTCCACTGTGTAAAGTACAACCAGTTGGTTAAAAGTACAATGGAGGTTCCACTATGTTAAAATTATTTTTCCTAAGCTTATAATGGCATTTTGAACAAGGTGTTTTTGTGATACTTTTTCTTAATTCTAGCACCATAGGAGGTTTGGTGCAGTAATGAAATCGTTGCATATTGACTCTTGTAACCTCAAGAAACAATAGCTCTCATTTGGTTTTCACACGTATGTTCTGCATATAGCATGGCAGTGGCACTTGCGTAAGTGAGTGCGAGTGTTCTTGCTCTATGGCAGCACTACCCCTAATGGGTTTTGTTCCCAACAGGCGCTCTGAGAATAGGCTTACACTGAAAATGTATGCAGTACACACGGACATCTGCAGAAGCAAGCCAGGCTAATCCCATAAAGCACTTTGGCATCTGAATACAAACGGTTGATCTTTTCCAGTAAACTGCTGATTGTCCTCCTCTGATAAACCACAGAGATGTAGTTGGAGTTGGACAGGAGCTGAAGTAGGCTAATAGTTACACAAACAGGACCTCTGGCAGCTTTCGCCTAGCAGTCATGTGACACGCTTCAAGGCAGGTCAGAAATGAAGCCTCTGTTTGTTTGAAGACATCAGTCTCTTAGTGTCACTGGTACTATGATCATGTCAGGTTTAATCTCAAGTCTGAAGAGAATATTTAAATGGTAAAAGATATTTTGTAGTCATAAATAACTAAAATGTATTTTATAGAAAAAACGTGGATAGGGAAGTTACTGATTTACTCTACCTTTTTCTTTGCTGCTTTGGCAAATCTTTTACTGCCAACTCAGGCATGAATTACTCAACATTGTAATCTTTACCTAGCTTGCTGCTTAAATTGCAAGTTTGTTTCATGCTTGTTATCAGAAACTTGGGTGATAATCACATTTATAAATGGCTCCTCCTGTCTTTGTTCTCTCCTGCAGTATCTCCACCCCCAGGAGGTGCTCCCGCTGTTGCAGTAACCCGTGTCCGGGGCCTCTGTGGTGCTCCTGATGCCCCTCTCCCACCCCTGAAGATCCCAGGTGGGCGAGGGAATGACCAGCGGGATCGCAATCTTTCAGCTAAGCTATTCTACTCTGTAAGTTAGACCTCTTTTATCATTACTCTACTTTCTAGACTAGATCTTTTAATGATTAAAGGCTATCTTCTTAAATGAGATAAGATTGCAGGTAAAAGGTGGCCAGACAAAATGGCATGCAATTTTTCAACACATACTAAGTTTTCATTTGATCTTCTATGATAACAACCAGGATGTCTCAGGTTATGTTGCCAGTTCCGGATTTAAATTTAACACAACACGCTGACCTTTCCAGTGTGATGGATGAGCTCACTTCAGAAAGCACCATTGCCTCGTGTGACACAGACACACTGCTTCTTTATGAGTTGAACTTGATACACTGGTTCATGCTTTCTGTGTCACATGTTTAGGCATTTGGTTTCCTGTTAACATCTACAGTTTTTGGTCACATGTTTTGAAGGCACACAGATTTTTGTCATTGTTGCAGTATAAGATATCGCTGTTACTTCTTTGACAATGTCCTCTCCTGATCCCTAGGATACTCAGTTGCTAGTTCTCGAAGAGCCCCCTCCTGCCAACAGTAGAGTACGCTTCTTGCTCTTTGAGCCTCGTCGCTCCGAAGGCAAACACAGCGTTTGGAGGGCAGCCCTGAAAGGGGGGAATCTTTATGTTGAAATCCCTCCTGGAGCTTTGCCTGAGGGCAGCAAAGATGGGTCAGTATGAATATTTTGTTACTTCATTATTTACTACAGTTTAGCAATATAACACATTAAATAATTGAATAATTGTGGAATCAGCTTAAATGTTTTGAAGTTGGTTTTCAGCACATGCATACGATGTCAGTGAAAACCAGTTACTCAAGTAAAGAAATGTGATAGTACCTACGAAAACAGAACTGCTCTCTACAATGTTATAAAGCCTCTCCTAAAGTTTACATATATTTTGGGTTGTTTCAAACTATTCTTTTGAGTATTATTTTTACACTGGTGCAGTTGCTCACCCTTCATCTTTTGGTATTAAGTGACAGACTTGTTGGAATGGCATATTTCTATTGTGTAGTGTTTCCAGTAGTAAATATAACCATGGCTTGTTTTGTCTCATCAGATTCGCTCTTCTGCTGGAATTTGCTGAAGAGCAGCTGCAGGTTGATCACGTGTTTATCTGTTTTCACAAGAATCGCGATGACAGAGGTGAGGCTTACAAACCTTTCAGTTTGGACTTTGAGTGTAAACAGTAAAGTCTGGTGTTTTTTTGCCATAATTGTTCACTTGTTAAAAGCGATCTGCAGTGAACTGTTACTGACGAATGCTCATTCCTCCCTGCAGCATCCCTGTTGCGAACGTTCAGTTTCCTGGGCTTTGAGATTGTGAGACCGGGTCATCCCCTTGTCCCCTCCCGCCCTGACGCTTTCTTCATGGCTTACAGCATCGAGCGAGACTCTTCTGACGACGATTAAATGACACTGCGCAGTTACATATGTTCGTTCTTATTTTGATCCATACCCACACATCCTTATATTTTTGGAAGATTAGCATAATCTTAAATTCAGTATGGATGAGGTTTCCAGGTTTTGTGTGTAACCTTTACCTGCCATGTGCTGTGTTTTAATTATATTTGCACTAGGGTAAGATGTTAATATACCAGGAATGTAAAGCAAAGCCTCTTATAATATCTGGGCAGCGTGTCCTCACCACTGTATCACTTTTCTGCAATGTATAGTGCTGTTTTTACATTCTCCCCGTACACTCCACCAATCATCTTTACAATGTTCTATTTATGATAAAAATTCACATAATCTTACTC
Organism: Rhyacichthys aspro; assembly: GCA_036850595.1. Classification (NCBI taxonomy): domain Eukaryota; kingdom Metazoa; phylum Chordata; class Actinopteri; order Gobiiformes; family Rhyacichthyidae; genus Rhyacichthys; species Rhyacichthys aspro. Next base: position 14,389,205 of record CM072151.1, read on the forward strand.
CCTTCACAAGTAGATGTCTCATAGTGAAACTCAACCGATTTGCCTGTTTATATCGATTTATCTTTTTTTTAAATGTGTGCATGATTTTCATTTAGTTTGATTCACTTGATAGAAATCTGCATGTTGTAACTGTACCTAATAAAAGTGCTCCCCTTACAGCAGCGTCTTTAATCTTGTTTGTTCATACAGGCTAAAAGGAGAGTAGCTTTTAAGCCCTACAACCTTTTACATGTCCCCACTCTGCAGTTGGATAACTGTGCGTGGAAGTGGTGCAAAGATTAAGAGCTCGTCCTAATTTGGTCGAACTGAGGACAGTCCAGATGGCAGTGAAAAGTGAATGGGTCTGAGTAAAAGGTTTGATCCTCAGATAATACTCAACACACTGACATATCTTTTTATTATAAGATACATTTTGGAAATATGCTTGTAAATACAGGCTTACTTTACTAGTGGCTTTCATTCATTCCCATTATCTTACCAGTTTATAAGAGGAAAAGGGATATTCTCTTACTTCCCTTCATTTTGTGCTCCCTTCGGCAAAAAAATGTCTCTTAAACATTGCCATAGAAATATGTCAGCATATTATTCAATTCTTTTCATGAATGCCATTATCAGCTTCAGTCCTTGTCGTACATAACAAATATTTATGAATTTTAACCCCTTAAATGCCAGTTTAACATTTTGTTTCTTTTTTCCAATATATGCAATTTGGATTCTTTGAAGGGGTATTATCCAAGCCAACACTAATTCTGATAATTTTTTTTATTATTTGTGCAAAGTTGTTTTTTTCCACCCAGATCCCCTGGACTTCTTGTAGACATTGTCATATAGAAATAAACATTTTTTCCTCCCAAATATTAAAATTTGAATTTTGGGGGCCAAGTCTGGGAATATTAAAAAAAAAAAATCACTGATTCTGATACATTTTTATTTTCTGTGCAAAGTTGCTTGTTAAAAATTGCTGCCATGGAAACATTAAGGGATTTCAACACCAGAGAAGGGAAAAAAACAAAACAAAAACAGAAATTTGAAAAAATGCATTTTGAATTGGAGTCAATGGCACAAAAATGCCAAAGGGACATAAGTGGTACTATTTTTTAAAGGCATAGAAAAGACTTGAAATAAAGTTAAATCAGTATTTTTGGTGCATTTTGGAAACATTTTCATTCACTGAGCTGAAGTTGACTAGTTACGTTGACCACAGTCTCTGGGTCTGCGAATGATAAGTATTGCAGACATAGACAGTCCTCCCAGTCTAGACCAGAAGGATCCTGGATCAGGCCTTTCTCAGCCAGCTTCATCACCAGCAGCGCCCTCTTCACTGTCAGCCAGTTGTGTACTGCGGATGTAGCGGAACATTTCTGGTTGAACAGAGGGACACTTGGGCCCCAGAGGATCACCTGAAGCATGCTCACCATATCGTTTATGTGAAGGCCACTGCTGTGTTTGTGGAGCTGAGAGGCCAAATGCAGCATACCCTTCCTGTATGAGGACATATTAAGAGGTGCCAGTCCCTCTTGTGCATTCAGGCAGTGTTGAATTAAAGCTCCTATCTGGGTTTTGATGTAAACAAAGGATTCAGGTAAAGAAAGAGCAGAGGTCTGAGGGGTAATCACCACACGAGGAGAACCTAGAGTCTTCCATAACATCTGTATTTGTCCTTTTTTCTCGGTGTCCTCTCGCTCATTAACCTTCAGTCTGGTATTCGTGTCTGTTTTGCCAATGTTTAATGAAGCCTCCTGTTTATTCCTTTCTCTCTGTGTGCTGGGCCACACTAATAAGATCTCCCTCGGTATGAGCTCCGGGGCAGAGGCACTATTGTTGTAAAGATGCTGTGAGCCTATTAGTATCTGCAGCAACAGTAAACAAACCTGTTTGTCATACAGCAGGCAGCCTGCGCTCCACAGAGAGTTGCTTTCCTGGACAAAGTCCTCCAGAGTGGCCAGAGGCATGTCTCTCTCAACACTCACACAGTGTCCTTTCCAAAGCAGATGCTGAACTGTGGACACCAGGTTTTTCCCTGAAATATTGGCATACTCGTTGCTGCCTCCACATGGCGTTTTAGCAGCAGTACAGCGTGTGTCAGAAACAGGAGAAGAATCCAGAGTTGGTGTCTTGGGAGTGATGGTGGGTTGGAAATGTGCAACAGCACTTTGCACATTCGGATGCAGTGGTTGGAGCCTGGTGTGAGCTGAATAAGAATCATCTGTGTGTTTGCATAACTAGAAAGAAAGAGGTAACTTTAGAAAAACAATTCAGTGGTCGATGTGAAGTGACGTTTTGAAACCTATGTTTTGGGTTTCATAAATGTAACACCTGCTGACTGTAGGAGGAAGTGTTAATGCCACCACACTGCCACAGATACAAATCTTATTTTTTGACTGCTTTATGAAATGTTCTCACTAGTTTGTTCTGCTTTTAGTTTCATGTCAGATGAAGAAAACACAATTACAATACAATTAAAATCAGACCCAAACTGTATGATTGTTTAAATGTATTTGTAGTAATAGAACTGAGAGGTTACCCTTAGTCCAAGCGTTCTGCCTGGGAACCTGGCGCTGTGCACGCGATAGTAGACTGTCCCTGCAACTCGTTTTGGCTCGCTGCCTTCGTCCAACAGGAAATCCTGAGGTTGATATGAACTGACAGGCTTCTCTGAGACCTCTTCTTGCAACAGGAGTTTGGCCTCCACGTTTTGTGCCATACTCCTGAGAAAAAGCAGGTGACGGTGCTGAATGCCCTTGGAGACGGCACCCTGGTCATCAAAGCTGCCGAAGAGCTTCAGCAGGTGCTCATCCGGAGTGTCGAAGGAGAGCTGGGAGAGAGACAGTAACGATCTCCTGACAGCTCCGAACTCGGCAGACTCTTTACTGACGTGTGTGTCACATACGGGTGCCATCATGTACAGCGGGTTGTCAAAGTTTTGAGGGTGGGTTTGTGGCAGAGGCCGGTGGGACGGAGGAGAGGATGGAGGGATACCAGGAAGGGAAAGGGTACGGGACAACCTTTTCTTGGGGACAGGTGGTGGGGTGCCATCTGAGAAGAATCTCACCTGGTGTTTTAAAGGATCTGCAGCAGAGATAGAGATAGCAAATTATATTATATTAAAAGAGCAAGCTATAATTATACCATAGAGTCAGTACAATGAACTAGATACAGTCTGTTTACTCTGAGTTTTGCTTGAAGTAAAAGTTTCACAGATCACTTCCTCTATTCAGTTCTTGGGAACCGCACTTTACAGAACAGTATTATTCCCACACCACTTAGTTGTGTTTTAATTGTTTAAACCTCAAAGCAGCAGATAGAGAGACTTTTTATTCTACAATCAGACTAAAAGCCCCTTCATAACGGTGCCTAAGACTAAGACACATACCTAAGCCTTGGTGTATGGGGCACAAGGCCGCGTGACAATCAGTGGATTCAGGAAAGACATCGTTGAATGTGTAGTTGTGATGCTGGAGTCCAACAGGGCCGTGCGAAACACTGTCAGAATCCGCACTGCAGCCTCTGTGAGAATGGCTTCTGCAGGTGAGCACAGGTAAAGTGTATTATCGTCATTGTCTTTTGTAAACAGTGAACATGATATTGCTCCTACCTTTGCTGTTTGGCAGGCAGTGCTGGTGGCCGGTCCTCTGTTTGGCTCAAAGAACCTGACTCCATTAAAACTCTGTGAAGATGTATCGAGCTCATTCACCTTCCTGAGTCGTCGGTGCGTATGAAGCAGGTGGCTTACTGTGTGTGTCTCTTACACACTTCCGGTATGTTTGGTTATCCCCTCCCTCTATTTATAAGTCTTGTGCATGAATCTCCTTACAGCCTGCTCTTCTTATCTGGTTTCTCTGGGTTTTTGTACAGCATTTGAGCTTGTTACCGGAAAAGAGTCTGCTCTGTGGGTAGAGCTGTTTTTCTGAGCTAACCTCAACTTGACACAACAGGGAAGAGCAGTTAGCAGCAAAAAAAAAAATCTTCAATTTGCACACTTGCTTTCCTTCAGTCACTGATCTGCATTCTTCATGTGTAGCCTCAGCTTGAACCTCAGAATTTTGGATGATGCAGTTTAAGCCTTTTATCGTGCAATGCCTTCATGGGCTTTTAAAGGCAGAGTGAAATATTTAAACCGAGAGGAATGTGTACATATGGCAGTTTTAGAGCAAACATTCATGATTTAAAAGCTATTTTGTTGTGTTTAAAAAGTGATATCATCAAAAGCTGATGTTTTCTACTTCGGAAGTAATCAAACCCTACACTGACCATTTCTGGATATCCTGATCTCATTACCCTTCATTAGTTTTCTATAAAACTCCCACACATCTGAGGATGACCTTATTATCAAATATGAGAGAGTGGTCTTTATTTGTGTTGGTAGAGGGCTTTCTGCTGAAGTGCTCCCATCCCAGAGTGACTCACTCACCCTCTTGTCATCAGGGGCCTCGAAAATAATTTCATTTATTATAATTTCTGTCATTATCATTGTCACCATCTCATTGAATATCAACCCCATTTGTGAACATATAATGACTGTTACTGAAACAACACTCATGACAATTGTATAACCCAAATAAAGGGTTAGGGAGAGTCTTTGGGGTTTCATAAGACAAAATGAGAACACATGTCACTACTGTCTCCATTAGGTGCTCCTGTGAGTAATATATTCTCTACACAGGCACATTTTAGTGAGTAGGTGAGAGCACAGAGCCTCATCTACACAATCACAAAATCACTTTCATCATAAACAGACAACACCGTGAGTGCATTTTAAATTTAAATCACTGACGTTGTTTTCACGGCCAATTCACTCACTTCTGTTTTTTAGTACAGTCCTCCAAGTCCACTTAATGTGCAGCACTCTGAGTCATAAGAATATTTACCAATTAATTAGTGAGAGGGAGTTGAGGACAGTGGCTGAGCGTCATCACAGGAAGAATACAAAGATGCTTGAGTTTCACAGCGTGTGGGATTCATTAAAGTGTGTATTCAGTACAAACAGTGACTGAGCTCAGCCTCAGAAGAACTGACGTTGACATGATGATTCATTAACCTTTAACTCATAAGTGATGTAAATGTAAGATTTTGAGAGGTGTATTTTTACCCTCTTCAGTATTGTCTTTAAAACAAGTTGCTTATAGATTCAGGAAACTTTAGAAAAATTCTAGATATAAAAAGCCTCAAAAAGAAAACACACACACATTGCTCATGTTTTTGTTTGTTTTATTCATTTCTTGTCATCGTTTTCTTCTTTTCAAAGAGAACAACATGTGTCATGTTTTTTCTTTGCATTTCAGATAAAAATGTGTTTACATAAAATGCATAGTCCAGACTAAAATGAACTCATAAATATCCCAGAAATGCGGCATTCTAAATTTTGATGAATAAGTCATGTAAGTCTATCCCTAACGGCTGGAGAAATGTTTCTTTATAATCTCACGGAAGCGGCTTTTAAACTTGCCGTCTGTGTGAGTGGGTGTGACAGAAGATGAAGCAGAGGCGCTAGATGAAGTCTGAAAGTCTCTCTTTGTTAATCTTCCTTTGGAGTGGGAGTCAGCTGAATCCTTGGACAGTTTCTGCTTGAACGCTGACAGGTGGGACGGGCTGCCTTTGACAAGGCTGTCTCTTGTCCTTGTCAATGGAGCTTTGGTGGGACAGCACACAGCCTCTTCATCCTTGAAACGGCGTAGCCCTGCTTGGCAGAGGAGGGCCTCTTCACTTGCCATCTGGGGGCTCTGACTCAAAGTGATGAAGCCATAGGGTGTGGTGACTTTGGGCAGGTGTGGCAGGGAGAGGGCAGCTCTGCTGGCAGGGTCCAGGCACTGCTGGACGTCCGTGTGAGAACAAGGGAGAGACCCATCTCTCTGAAGCAGGAACCTCCTCTGGTTCAAAGGGTCTGAGATGCTGCGCTCGGCTTTACGCTCTGACACACTGAAGCCTGAGGACCATATGGATGATGAGAGGCTGGAGCAGGGCCTAGAGGCTGATAGACTTGACTCATGCTCAGTCTCAGAGCTCCCATAGCCTTCCTCAGACTCAATATCATCTTCTCTATTATTCTCCAAAGACCTTAGGCTGGACTGCACAGACAGACTTGGTATTGTGAACTGAGGGATGCTGTCAGGCGTCAGGATGTTTGGGTAAACACTCTCCAGACTGGTCTGAGAGTCCGATCCTAGAGAGCAGCCGAATAACTTTGCACTGTTGTTGGCCCACAGCAGCGCTCGGATCCCTGCGCTGCTGTGCCTTCGTGCTGCAAAGAAATCATCCGAAGGAACAGCCTTGGCACCATTGCAGATGGCTCCAATGCTAAACGTCCTTGTTACGGTGTTCTTCTCCATCTCTGGGTTCCTTTCGCTGTGATAGTGTAAGAGCTTGATACCAATGCAAGACGGCATGAAGTTTTTATACTGTGTCATCTATGCAAATTGGGCTTTCCAGTGCATCATCACATACGTATTTATGACGAAAACAAGCAGCGGAAGTGGTCTCCAATTAGGGCCAAGCCAGGAATGGACATAATGATGGGACTATTATTAGACCTCTTCATATGCTAAAGAGACACAGAGGTAGCAGCACTATCTGAACACTTAAGAAAGTCTGGGGCTGCATTAACACCAACTGATTTGTAATGAGGTGTTACCTAACGGTTGTGTATTGTTGTGGTGAAGAATTTGTAAAGAATAAATAACACGACACGATATTTACTGAAAAGCATATTTATTTTAGTTTATTTTCTTGATGTTTTATGTTAGTGTAGTTAACTTATACATGGTATTTTTTTTTCCTAAATGTAATAGGCCTGTTACTTATTACTGGTAAGTATTAGCGGCTGTCAGTGTCGTCAATTGATGTAAAACACTGCAAGAAGAAAAGAAAAGACTTTCAAAATCCTACAATGCCCTGAATCCAGACTACAATTAAGTCAGATAATTGTAATTAAAATTAAAACATGTTTTCCCTTGAAGCTTGTTCCTGGTTGTATTTCCATGATTCTGGCCTCCACCAACTGATCACGTGCTCAGACCCTGGAGCCTCACCTGGGTTAATTGGCCGGACCTGATTGGTGGCCACTGATTGCGCCAGGTGTGTGTGTGTGCTCTCATTGGCTACACTCCGGTGAGTTGGGGGTACATTTGACCCCCCTGGACCTTCATGTACAGTGTCACCGCTTCTCCACCTCTCTTCGCAGCCGCGGCAGGTCCTCCAGGCTTTGGCTCCAAACAGCATGACTGCAGAACTCCGCAAAGACGCCGACACAGGGGAGCAGGCCCAAAATGACGAGGTAAACTTTGGCGTAAATGCTAACTTAGCGTCATTTGGTATGGGTTAGCCGTGACACAACGTTTCTTTTTGTCTAAAATGTGTCGGAATCTGCAGAAAAGTGTCGTAAACCGGGACGGCGCGCTTCGCTCCATGCTCCGCGGTCTCTTCTGGCCCTTCGGCGTCGTGGTGTGTAGCAACAGCACACAGAAACTGGATTTACTCTCACTTTCAAGCGTCACAGTCATGTCTTGTATCTGTTACAGGTTCGTGCATACCGTGGATTTTGGTGGGTGCTCGGTTACCGGCAGCCCCATGAGACAATCCTGATTAACCCGGCGGTCTCGAGTCCTGGCCGCCAGAGCCTCACAGGCCGCAAACGCCTGCACCGTGCGACCCGCCTGCTGCTGTCCGTCCTGCCCCGCTGGCTCCAGAGCGCCCTGGGATACCCCGTGTCCACCAGCATCGGCCGCTGCCTCTCTCCAGGTAATGCTGATCATGACCAATGTGCCCCAGACAATAAAACTTATCAGTGTTGCACCTTTTCCTTATTATGCATTATTCATATTCCGTGCAAATGTGAGCCTGATCTTATTGGTGAGAACATAAAGCACACATGTCAAACTCAAGGCCCGGGGGCCAAATGTGGCCCTTGAATACATTTGGGAGGTAACATTATTGAGCTTTTACAAAAGGCACTAAACTAACTGGGAACAATAGTTTTTGGGGGTTTTTTGCCCACAGTTGGCCCTCGAGCATGTTTTTTGGTTCCGTCGTTGGCCCTCAAGCATGTTTTTTGGTTCCGTCGTTGGCCCTCGGGCAGGCGTATGGCTCCGTCGTTGGCCCTCGGGCAGGCGTATGGCTCCGTCGTTGGCCCTCGGGCAGGCGTATGGCTCCGTCGTTGGCCCTCGGGCAGGCGTTTGGCTCCGTCGTTGGCCCTCGGGCAGGCGTTTTTGGGTCCGTCGTTGGCCCTCGGGCAGGCGTTTTTGGTTCCGTCGTTGGCCCTCGGGCAGGTGTTTGGTTCCGTCGTTGGCCCTCGGGCAGGCGTTTTTGGTTCCGTCGTTGGCCCTCGGGCAGGCGTTTTTGGTTCCGTCGTTGGCCCTGGGGCTTGGACTTGTCATAGTCTTGCGGCCCTGCACAGTCAGTGTGACACCTGACAGAGGATCATGGGATGGATACTTGTATAATACTGTACATACTATACTGGCTTGTGATTTGTTGCTGTAAATGTGTAGAACTAGCCACTGACCACAGCATGTTCGCTCCAGCAGAAGTCAGGGTGTCCCCGACCAAACCTTGTGGCAAAGGCAGCAAGCGAAAACAGGATGAGCTGGATGAGGACGATGAGGTGGAGGAAGGGGAGCAGCCGACCTGGGTGGAGGCTCTCAGTCAGGACTATGTCAACGATGAAGGCACAGACGAAGATCCTGATTATGAGGTTTGAATTTTAGGATTATCGGTGCTTTAGGCAGAAAGTTTAACATGGCCATGCTCATGTGACACAATTCTAAATAAATGTGAGCTTGACCTCTAGTCTCGTGTAGTAATAACCGTATTAACTCTAATTGACTTTCTCAGCCCACCACCGTAGAGACTGAGAGTGAAGAGTACTGCTCGCACAACAACACAGAAGATGACCTTGAAGTAGACAAGGGAGTGGTTGTTATTAAAGATGTGAGCACGGTAATGAAAATATGAGCCGTCAATGCAACTGTAGACATGAGACATCATGTAACTTTAAATTGTGTTTCCAGGAAGTGGCACTGGCTCCGGCTGAAGTCTCCTGCCCTGCTGTTTAAATGTTTGCTGTTGTACATTGTCTGTTTTTGTAAGTTATAGATTTGAAGTTCAATAAATTTCAATACATCTAAAGACCGTTTCCTCATTTTCCACTAGAGGGCAGTAAATCCATAGCCTAGTGTTGTAGAAGTGTGAGCTCTCCAGAACTGGACTGTATTTTCATATTGGCAATAAAATGTATTTGTTGCTTGGCAGAAGGATGCATGGATAAATATCAAGAATTTAAGCTATGATCTGATTTCAACTGGCCACTTGGCTCTTATAAACACTTTGTTCTGATGAGTTTAAAAACTGAACAAGGTTTTTTTTTGTTTTTGTTTTTTTTAAAAAGCAAATAGAAAATTTGTTTAATGGAGTTCAGCAGGTGAAGCCTAAAACTAGTCAAAATAATTGAAATTGTTTCAAGTACTGTACATAAGAGTTAATCTAGTCACTGAATTATTAAAACGCAGCACTATTTGTTAAACCTTGAATACAACCTAATTTGTACATGCCTGGGGCGAATATTTATGAAACCAATAATGGTGAGGCTTTATTTTTAGCTAGTCTGGTTTAATGCCAGAAAATACACTGTGGGTTCATGTAGTCTCCATGAGATTGTATTATATCAAAAGAAACCCTCTTCAGAGTTCATCACTGGAGTTGTTCTCTAAGCTCTACAACAGACATCAAAGCATGCTGCTGAATGTAATTGTTTTGTTCTGCCCACAGACTTGTAGCTCTTGTGTTGGTGAGCTCACGCACCATGTTCACTGAATGCCCGTGTGGTGTAGGTGGACCGCTGTGGTGAGGAGCCCCACACGCTACTTGAAGAGCATCCTTGTTCACCCTATTCAAATGCTATAGGTAAGACATACTCACAGTGAATTGCAGTCTGTATGATAGACTCAAGAGGAAGTGGTGTACAGCTTCATGCAAATAGTTTAAAATGTTTTTTGCAACATACACAGTTGAACAATATATAGTGCAGGTCTTTGAATTCTCTAGACCCATAAACATCCCACAGTTAAGATGAAGGAGCATTTTAAGGGCTGACAGATCCAGCTGCCTTCAATTAATCCCTGAAAACACTTTTTTCTCAGAACTTTGAGCTCCTTTTCTATTTTGCTCTCAGATTTTTTTTTACCCCTTGACTCTGTGGTGCACAGGCAGCTGTCACTTTACTGAAGGAGCAGACAGCCTTTTGGTCTGAATTAAATGCTCCATGTTTGTGTGTGAGAGTGTGTGTGTGTGGTTGGACAGTAGCAGCAGTGGTTGCTGAATACAGCACATAACCCAGTGCTCTCTGGGGGTTCTCATGGCTGTCTGAACGTTTGAAGGGTAGACTGTTCAGTCTAAGCAGCCATATAGAGTGCACCAACCTCTATCGTCAGTGTTTGTAGCCAGCTGGAGACCGCTTTTAAACCAGAGGCTCTGTCTTTGCCTTTCAACTCCAAGGTGAAAAACAGTGTGTGGATGATAGGGTGCTATAAATTTCTCTCGCAGTCCCAGGTGTGCCATAGAACAAAAGCTTCCTGCAGTGCACGGTGAGCCTCGTGGTGGCTTTGTAATAGATAGCTGCATCTAGGGTGATTTGTTGAGGTGATCATTTTAGTTGGAAACTGATTATGTTACAACCTGCATGAGTAGCACTTTCTTTGTTCTTTCTAGTTGAGACTTTACTGTTGATATGCTACAGATTGTTATAATGGCTTTAAGGCATAGACACACACCCAGAGGCCAGGCACAGTGCCGAATTCAGGACGGGTGACATCAGCCTATTGTCACCTTAAATGAATGGCAGCAGGTGCTAGCAGCTCTCCAGGCCCTCAGTCTGACCTGCAGGCTATTATCTTCTACATTACAATGTGACTCTGTAATGTCAGCCAACAAACGCGCTCACACTGCCTCCCCTGCGCCTCGCCTCTCTGCTGTAACCTTCTCCTTTCGCCACTACACAGACTGCACTGTGGCCCCTGCCGATAGCAAGGCGGCATGATTCGGTTTACCTCCAGCCTAATGACCAGCTGTCCCCAGAGACTGAGAAGGCATCCATCATCCTCTGAGAAGCGGAGCGGGAAAGTAGGCATGACAAATGAAGCAGACAGTCAAAAGCTTCAGATAGTCATACGCTTGGATGCAGAGGATTGTGGCAGCTCTCAAAAGTTTGGGGTTGGAAATGTGGCACTGGGATTTCAGTGTGTTGATCTAAGTCCTGTGAGGTGGACCGGAGATGGCTGAACAGCTGCTACCTCTCGGCAATGTGTTACTAAAATAGGCAAGACTTGAGTAAATTTGTTTAAGCAACAATACGTAAGATATGACAGGATTTCTGAGTTCTTTTATGCTGGTTTAATCCTTCGCTCTAGTTTCAAATGCTCCTGACTATCAACAGCCAGCAGCCTGTGGATCCTTCATTATTTGGCACAGGGCTGCAGGATCAATCTAACAGACTCCCAGGCTTTGCTGCTATCTGCTTTGTGATTGTCCTTGTACGTCCAGAGGTCGGTAATGCCAAACTCCAAGTTAGTGTGTGAAGTCTGCCCTGCGTCGATGCCAGAAAGCAAATCCATTCAGACATTTATGATGCTATTCCTAGCTGCAGGCCAGACCCAAAGTGTACACAATGATGGGAAGAGGCGAGGCACGCAGACTAACAAAGGCAAATACACAGAAATTGCTCAGGGTGGGATATTTCTTTCAGTTTGTGTACTTTATTTACAAAGGTACATCAGACATTGATTTCTGCATGGATTATCATGACCCTTGGCTGTCTCTTATCTTATTCTCTTTATCAACAGTTTAACTTGAGGATTTCTATACACTCTTGTTAATTGCAATTCTGGCTGTGACTTTGACAAGTCCTCAGAGAGGTGAAGAAAGTGCTGTGTGAATGCAGCCCATGCATTAAACTCACAAGTGCATAGAATACTTTGTTAGTATGGTGTTTAGTTTCTGAGAGTGTCCTGGGTCTGTTTCAGTGTCACTAAAGTATGACCACCACATGATGGGCTTTGGTAACTAATATAAATTTAAGTGTACATATCAAACTATAATTTAAAAAGCTATTCTTAAATACCACCTTTCTTCAAGTGAGGCTGTTTTACTGGCTCGGCTCGCTGAATCTGTCACTGCTTTCATCATGAGTCGAGCTGTAAGCTGATTTGGATATGAGCATCTGCCAAAAGCTCGAATGCAAAATACGTTTGAATTTATCTCTTTCTGACAGCGTAGTCCTGACTGGAATCTGCAATATGTTAATAATATGCATTATTCATTTTGATGCACCTCTTGGCCATATCTTCCTTGAACAGAGATTTTATTTCATGGGACTCCCTTGTAATATAAAGGTTAAATAAATAAATATTTATTATGTATAATGTATAACGTTTTAATGTGAAACAGTAAACCAATGAGATTAGATGTGGGAGAAGATTGATTTGTATTACACTCAAAGGGGTGTGCTTGACCTTTGTTGGAATATTATGTTAGAATTATATTTACTGTATTGAATTAATTATTACATTTTCTTTTTTTCATCTCTATAAACCACGGTAATTTCATGCTATGAACTCTAAAACTATACAAGTATATAAAGGCATAACAGTAAGAGAAAGTTACAAAGTTTAAAAACTTAAAAAAAAAATCAGGTGTCAGCACCTCAAAGCACCTCAAAGCAGTGCTGACAGTAGGTACTGTTCTTGAATAAATAGACTTTTCCATCTCAAGCTGTACTGTCAGTATAGCAAAGGTCACACTCCTAGTTATCAGCTTTTCATCACAACAATCATTTGATTTGCACATTGTAGGCGTCATAGTGGACTTTGCTTTTTGAATTGTGTCTGAGTCAGTATCGGACGCTACTTAATTGAGTTTATCCTCCAGAGTTTTCCTCAAAAAAAGCACGAAACTAAGAGGCTCTAAAGGCATCTGGTGTGTATTTTAGATTGTAAATAAAAAAATACTTTTGTGTTTGAGGCAGTGATGCGACTGGACCCTCTTTTGCCACACGTTGCCACAGTTACATATGACAGCGTATGAAGTGTCTGCAGCGTGACTGTTGGCCCCCTCTCTGAACCCAGTAGTACCATTCAACCATGTCGCAGGCTTTTTCTGGTTCCAAGAGACTCACACGAGGGATTTGTATTCCTCAAGTGTCGATAGGAAGGCAGCTGCTTCCTCCAACTCTGCCAACAGTTCGCCCACCTGCTCGCAAATTGTTCAGACAGATGATATTAACAGTCTCACTGAGATTGATTAATGAGTCTGCTGTGTTCATTGCAACATAGATCATTTAGCAATCTAAAACAAATCTCAAGCGTGTTGTATTATTAATATCCCAAGCATTTAGCTGCCATTCAAATGCTCCGCTCCGACACTTCCTCCGCTCTGAATGAGATGTGTAAATATATTAAAATACATCATGCAGTGACAAATCCACACCTGATATACGATAATAAAACTGGCACGGTTTGACATTCAAATAAATGTTTAGTTGTATTTATTCAGTAAAAGTAGCTGATGATAGTACGGATAGTTTAGCAGCAAAAGCATGAGTCACTCTATGCAGCTTTGGGTTGTTGCACTGAAGAAAAGAAAGAACTCATGGAAACATCCTTTTTTTTGTGTTTCTCTCAACCATTTCTGACTATTTGCAACATTTTATTGTTAGCATTCTTTCCAGCTGCAGCACAACGACAATGACAAGTTCATGTAAATGGGGTTGAGCATTTGAAACCATGAAAAGGGCAGGAAATGTCAACCATGAGCTGAATGACACTGAACAAATAAACACAACACATGACACACACAAGTGAGGGACTCTCCTGCAAGTGAAAAAGTTCATCTTTTGGTCAACATTTAGTCGAATATCATTCAAAGGTCACTACTGCTGCATAGCTTTTACTGTATTAACCCCCTTTTCTTGTTTTTGTGGCAAAGCTGTGTCTGCGAGTTGCACAAAGTAAGAGACAAGAGACTGAACATCCACAGCTGAGGATTTAGAAGCTTATAAAATGAGCGTTTGTGAAGATGACCTGATGTGTTGAGCAGAGATGAGACATGTTTGTCCTGTGAGGCTGTTTTTCGGAGGGTGATGTCTGCCTCTGTACCACTGCGCTCATTGTTCGTCATTATGTTCCGCCCCGCAGCTCCTTGTAGTCCCGTGTTTGTTGAGAGTGTGCCAGGCACGGCTGAGTGACAGTGCTGATAACATGCACAGTGAGTGCTAAGCTTCCTCTTAGTCACAGGGGAGAGAGACACTCAAATTCACATTCCTATTCAAATTCCAAACCTGTATCTTTGATGTGCCCAGTGGAAAGGATGTGATTTGTCATATCTGCAGACACAATTACTTCAAGCCTATAGTTTTTTGGCATGTTTTTCCACGTGATCCAGCTCATTTCTAAATGAAGGTGCAGACATTTCTTCCTTTTGGAGTAGTGTGGGTAGGTGAGATAAAAGTCTTTGTGTAGAGGTTATTGATTAAAGAGGTATATTAATATTTCCTAACACCACTGCCCCGGAGCTCCTCTGGCTTCTCTCTCTGCAGATGATGTGTGTGATTGGGGAGCAGGAAATTAAAGCAGGAGGCAACACCTCACCGCCTTCAAGGATTCTCAAAAAGCCGTAGGTCTCATAAAACATTTCCTAGAAACATGTTTGTTTTTGGACATTTCTTAGTCTTCAGTCTGGAATCTACAGTTTTGACTTGAAACCTTGGCTGACTTTTTACTTGCTTTTGGACGCGTTGAGTTTATACCTTTGATCCTTCTGAAGAATTCTCACTCGTCTGATTGATTTAGCAGTGAAAGGCCATGAAGGGCAATAGCCCATTTGGCCTCTCCATTGCACACTTGAATAAGCTTTAGTGAGAAAAACATCAGCACCAGCCCCATGCCCCCAGTGTTTATCATTTGAATTTCAGTATTTTGGCTGGAAATGAGGACAGATTTGAAAGCGTAGTGTTAAAAACTGGTTTCATCCAGAGTCAGCAGAGACAGTGTGCGTCTCTGAACGGGGGGTCTCTAGGAGAGAGACAGTGATGCAGTGTCGGAGCGTCAGAGTAGGGCTTTTGCAGCATTAGTCGCAGGAGCCTGGCAACTGTAGATGCAGCTCCTCTATGTAGCCTCCTTACGTAACGACAACAACACTGGGAGAGGGTGGCCAGAAGTATGCGAGCTAGTCTCATGACCTGCTGGCCAACGAGTGGACAAAAGCCGGGCCGTTTAACAGCTCTAAAAATATAACAATGAGACGATAGAGGAGGGTGGGTGTAGAGAGGAACACGCTGCAACCTTTTGTGCCGGGCTTTAATGGGAGCCTAAAATAATCTCCAGACCAGCAGCGGTTGACTCATCAAGCTTTAGTTGAGTTGCGATGCCATCCATTGCACCTTTAGCGATTACATAACTTTTGATTTATTGGCATGGCCCTCTTTTTTCCACTCTGTACTACCCCTTCCTGCCCCCCCACCCCACACCCTCCTCGCTTCCTGACATTTGTACCGATGCTTATGGGAACTGTGAGCATTGCACCGCTGCTCGGCTTAACACAACTGGCCACCCATTCTAATCGGCTGTCCTGGCCTGAGCGCTAACAAGCTTAAAGCAAAGTGGAGCAGTGGTCAGCAAGAAAAACAAGCTGATTTTTTTATTTATTTTGTTGCCCTGCAGTTGACCATTGTGGGGTTAGTGCATGTGCTCTGAATGCAAATGGTTTGTGCTTATGAATATGCTCCTCCTTTCACCAGAGGATATAAATATACTCGCATATCTGTTGCAGCAGTGCATTGTATAAGTGGCGATAAGAAGCCAGCAGAATCACGAAAGATCCCTCTGCTCATGTCAAAAATCCATTTTTAACCCGCGCTCTTCCTGATAAATCTTTTCTTACTTCAGCAAATGCCAGGGCATGGATAATGTCTTCTTTTGTGTGCTCCTAATTGGTTTTCATTGTGTGCACACTGGTTCGTTTGCGCGTATCATCTGCAGCGATTTGGACTCGTCTCGTCTGAGCTGTTAAAACCGACTGGAAACCACAGTAAAGAGAAAACATAACCCCAGTGATTTCTAATCCTCCCACCATCCACTGCTCTGCCTCAATCTGCATACGGTGTGGGAGGCTATTGTGTGAACTCATCTGGCATAGAGGTACAAGCAACACATACACACACACAGACACAGGCGCTTATCATTCAATAAAACTACCAGATCTGAGAGAAAATCCATTATGTACAATACATATTTTCTGTGTACAGTAGACCAGCATAACAAATGTTTACGAACAAACCAGAAATAAAAAGCTATTGTTACTGGATATGGAAATGTATGTGGAGGGTGGAGATAGTTTATGCCCCCCTAAATCACAATGTGGCACAATGTTTCTCTCTGAAGCTTTGTAGTTGACTTATCTATGTAAGCCTGAATAGATTTCAAACTATTTTAATTTAAAATGAATGAAAAAAGAATGGAAAACTGGATCCACACAACTTATGATGTGAAAAAGCTGCCTTAACTCTGCGTAGGCACAATTAACTTAATGTTTAGGATCTCTGGGTCTGCTCGGTGCTAAAGTGGAAACACAGCTGCACTATGTACCATCAGTTCAGAGCGGTCTTCATCATTTTCATGTTTAAATTATGATATTCCACCATGACATACATTTCATATGCCGAGTCTGTACATTTTCTTGGCTTATCCCCTTCCTGCTGGCACTAAGCAGGGTAAGTCTTACATTTTCTAGGTTTTCTTGTGGCAAAGGTGGAAATGAGCTGCGGCAAAGCTGCGCTCTGTAATCCTGCCCTTATGCCTTCCAGCCACACACTCTGTATTTACTCCTGACAGCTTCAAATTGAAACTGTGATCACATTTTCCACACTCTTCCTCAACCATGCTCACTTTTTGGAGCCTTGTGCAGTGAACTGTGTTTTTTTTACCCCTTCCTTTCTAGCCTCTTTGCGTCTTATATCTTTATTTCGCTCCATCTCTCGGCAGTCCGGACTGACTTGTTGCCTTCAGGGATTCATCAATTGCTGACCTTGACACCGTTTTGTTTTCCGTGAGCCCTCTCGCCTGTCTCCTTCTGGATTGGACAGTCTATTTGTTAAGATTGGTGAGAAAGACTGAATGAACTTTAGATTGGATTAGGAGAAGAGATTGAAGAAGAGGCGGATTAATCAAGTGCATTGTGTTTGCCTCGGTGACAGCTACAGACAGTTCTGTCATTACCGGCCGATAAGACCAGAGCAAAGACTTCTGCCTGGTGAGTAAATATGGAACGTTTGTGAGAAGTCTCGCTGGAAAAGTTTGCAGGTTTATTCTAGTGCATCGAGTAGAAAGAAGCCCATGCAGATTTATAGGTGTATAGGTCCTCTATCACAAGCTTTCTTTGAGCTCACCCTTCACATTTATTTCACTTAGCTTTATTAGGATGGTTGCAAATGATTTGACGTCACAGAATCAGATGTGCGTGTCCCCAGTGCGGATAATGCAATACATCTTCAGGCTAGAACAGATGGCTCTGTCTCGATACACATCATTTCTTTCTACCTTACACACACACACACACACTTGAAAGCGCCGTCTGAATCCACCATAAAGTAATCAATAGCCACGTCCTTCTTGTTAAACGTGAAACAAATCGTAACACTCCAGACATGCATCTATAAGCTTAAACTCGCACACACCTCGAGATATTCCCGCTCCGTGTTTACATGCGCTGTCTTAATTGGAAAACAGAAAGCCCCCTGCTGCCCCAGAGTAAGCAGGGTGGCCGTGACAGCCAGCCACTTTGTCCCAGGCCTGGCACGGAGCCCGGATTCTGTAGACCCTGATGTTGTGGGCAGTGGATGGAGCGCTTGGCCGGACTTCACACTGCTCATTAACTGCCCCAGTAGCATGCAGGCAGCAAACAGAGAGCAGCATGGGAACCTGCCCCTCTCTGTCCCCTCCATATGTGCTCATCAACAAAGTGTCCTTCAGAAAGCTGTTAATAATCATCTTTTTTTTTTTTTTTTTTTTCTGTCCAGAGCTGTTGCTTTTTGGCGTTTGGGCATTTTTGAGGTTGTTTCACTTTCATGATACATCTATCTGGCACAATTAATACAAAACAGTGCTTAAACAGTACTACTTCCACTGCTAAGAAGAGAACAGAGTGGCAAGTGTGAATGTACTGTTTATTTAGCAGCAGCGCAGAAGCCTGTCTTTGTCAAAGGACTTTATGGGCATTAATAACCCGCAGATGGTGAATAAAAAATGCAGCAATGATTTGTTAGAGTTTGGATTGGTAGAGATAAGACATTTCATTTTCACATCAGTGGAATAAAAACTTGCTTTGTCAGGTAAATGTATAAGTGTACACATAGTATTAAACTCACATGTGTGAAAGGATCATAAAATACAGCAATCATACTCTTTTTTTTTTTTTTTTTTTTTCTTAGATATTCCTCTAAAATACCAATAAAGAGAGGAATACATGGTATATGATTATTGTTCTTCTCCCGAGGTGCAAGATAGGACAGCGTAACAGAAATATCCAGTGTAACTATAGTGTGTTTATTAGCTGCAGTGCTGAGTGTTAGTCCCTGTGAGAGGGTGATGTGTATAAATAAGAGCAGATGGTGTATAAAATAATACAGTGATGAGTTGTTTGAATTTGCATTGGCAAAGGCTAAATGTCTACTTTTAGAAAGTCAGGTCATTAAATGAGCTGTGTGGACAATTATAAAGTTTACATTATAAGTGTTTAATATAGAGACTGTATCTGACCTGTCTGTTGCCTTTACTTGGATATGTTATCTCTAGTAATGATGCATGTTGAATGTTTGGAGACCCTTCCAGAACAGTTTCTTCTTTCTCAAGTGTGATGCATGATGTGCATTTAAATGGTGTGTTTAGGACTTACACAGGAGATAAGATGAAGACTGCCAGCCTGGGTTGGTTGTTGATATTGCCTGTTACAGAGCAGCTGCCTCCATATGCTTTCCAGCAGAAAACGTCTGGAATTGTCTTCCTGACAGTTCTGAAGGGAGCTAACCTTATAGGTAAAATATATTTGCATTTCCTGGTGCAGATCTTTCAAGCACATTCACTGTAGCCAGGACGGGAACACGGGCGGCTGCTAAAGCCAAATGTCAAGCCTGTTACTTTGATAATGGCTGGAGATTGTAGCCCCTACAGGCAAAATAATCATTGTGTTATGCATGCACTGCATGTCAAAGAAAGGAGCAATTATGAGAGTTTCCCTGCAACAATGCCTCATTTAAACCTCTTAAGCCTTTGTGTCATGCCCTGTACATAAACAGCCAGCCTTCATTTCCACAGCCGTGTATTGTGGATTAAGCAGGTTCAATGCATGGCCTGAAAATAAGCAACGTTCTATCTCTTGGACTTTATATCATCCTTGATTTCATGTAGCATGAAATAAACATTAGCCAAACATTGTTGACAAAACCTGTTTACGCAGTCAGTGTGATCCCTTTTTCTGGATGAAGACTCATATTTGTTTGGACTTCCATAGCTGCCCAACATTACAGTTTAACACATGACTATTGCTGTGTTGTGTGATGTGTTGTCACAGTTTAAAAGTCACGAAGGCGACCTGGAGCGCCCAGTCTTTCATGGCACTAAACAAATAGTTTCCGACATGACAGCCACTTTACATAATTGCATATATTTTTAATTTGCTCTTAGCCGGGCTGTTTGCTTTCATGATGTTCACTTTCCTGTGGCTGTCTTCCGTTCCCTCCTCGGCTGCAGCCACCAACCTCGTTCTGCTCATTCTGCTAAGCTCAGCTTTATTGGAGCACCAATCCGTGGCTTATTTGTCACCTACACCTTCATTTGCTGTCTCAGCTCTTTCAAGGCTAGAGGCGTTGGTTGATGGACGATCTCAGCTGTTGTATGGTATCCTTGAACTGTTCTTTTTTCATTTGTGTTTATGTGCCAGGGCAATCTTTCTTGTGTAAATAAGCTTTTATATCATCCCGCCTTTCCTAACATTACAATACTTTCCCTTTGCAAACACCCCTTCTTCCATTTGCTTCAAAATTAAACATTAATTAAACTTTATGACTGCATTATAAATAATTGCTGTGATTTAATTAGCCAACCTAGCAGGGGAATTTACTCTCATCCAGTGGGTTTACTTTAGACTCAAAGCCTTGACTTAATTAGTGAATTCATACAGCGCTAGAGTCATATAGTTTGAACAGCACTCTCACAGACACCTGCCACTGCGATCGCCAGGCAACAATCAATAATTTACCATTTCATTCAAGCTTCCCACATGGCCCCGGATCTGTGGAGCGGTATTTATGAATCCCGCTGTCAGCTGCATAGACTTACTGAAAGGAAAGTAAACATTACATTGGTATGTCTGTGTTAAATCAGACATCTGTCACAAATGTGTCCCAGAGTTACTCTCGGGCCCAGGCCCTGCTGTCGCTGTGTGTTTTGCAGTCCCACTGTGTTCTGACATTGGCAGAAAGCTGCAGGGATTATTCGAGTGAGTCAGTGGTGTGTGCAGAGTCTGGGAGATGTTCCACGTTCCTTTTGGGAAGAGTTGACCCTCCACACTAAAAGGCTAGGGACTGTCTCTCACCCACATCACGCCATAACTAAACTCTAACAACGCCGACCCAGAAACGCAGCTCTTGGCCAACTTTGTTTCACTTTTTTTTTAAGCGTTGTTTAAAGTCAAGTGTGGGCAGGTCAGATTTCATCCTTGCAGCAGTGGACACTTCTGTTTTCTTTCCCTGAGGATGGGACTGCAGCTGTGACAAGTGACGTGATGGACAACAGCGTCACAGCAGAGAGCAGAAAGTGGGTTAGACACATGACGGATTTGTTGAACAGAGATTGTCATTTAGGGCTTGACCAGAAACTGTTTTTACGTTGTCGCACTGTTTAGGATTGGACTGCACAGTGTATTACAAATATTTCATCATTGAATTATGGAATTGCAAAAAAAAAAAAACTGACTAGTGTTACTTTTTGTGTGTTTCTTTATTTTACTGCATGCTCAACAGAGAATTAAAATATCACAACTACTTTTCTCTTTACAACATTCAAAGAAAGAAAGATGTGGCAGATTATGCAGCTTCAATTTATGCAACAGGAACTGTACATTATCAAGACTGTTTTAGTTTATGTAGTGGTATTGAGTCACTTGAGAGCCTGCAAAAAAAAAATAAATATGAAGAATGTCTCAGTGTTAGTATGTGGATTTTATGTGTAGAATAATTCCTGCAAAGAAACAAAAATATGTAGATTTCTTCATCTTTTTTGTCTTGTGTTCATAAATTAAACCTGCAGCCAGGATTGTGTGGAATATTAATGTCAAGGGAGAGTTACATTTCATATTATGCTCATTTGTAATTTCATATATTTACAACTTTAAAACTATTCACTAGACATTTCCATCCACAAAAACACAATTTCCATCCATAAAACATTCACATTCTTTTTATTGTGGCGCACTGCAAAATCTCTCAACTATGCTGATTCACAATGCAGCCCATCGAGACAGCAGATGAGGTCAAGAAATCCACTATTTACCTGCAAGGTGACAGCGAGACTGCACAAGACAAACAAAATACAAGCCGAATCTTCCACAATCTATTTAAATCTTGTGTTTCTTCTCAGGGGAGACTGTTAGGCTGTGTACCGTTCAGTTTGCCTGCTATGATTTGCAAAGAAATTTGACATAATCCAAGAAGTCAGAAGCTGCTCCAGGCTCACTCTGCAGTCTCCTGTTCCTGTTTATGTAAACTCATGTAAGAAAAACAAATGTGCAGCCTAATCATGCACAAACGCATATACAGCCGTTCCTCTTGGGTGTGAGCGAGAGACCGTATTTGTTGCAGTAAATAGTGTCGGTATAGAGTACATTAGATCTTGCTTCTGACTTAAGCTTCCTTTGGGTGCAGCTAAGCCTCTGCTTTTAGTCTTCCCCCTCTTAATTTACTCCTCCATCCATCCTTCATTCCCCATAGGTTAGTGTGGAGGGGAAAGCTCACGTCTCCTCCTTGCCCTCTACTCGTTCTTCTTCTCCTGTCCTTCTTTTGAGTCTTGGAGCTCCCAGTAGACTTCAAATCACCAACCGTTCTCTCCATCTCGCCACTCTCTCCACACACTCGCTGCTAATCCAGTCCCCTGCCTCTCTGTATCACTGGGTTTTTATGCTCACGCTTGGGCTTATCTCTGGTGAGTCACCAACCTTTGTCCAAGCCTTAGGGTGTGCTACTGCCCAGTCAACACACATACAAACGCATAATCTGTGGAGGAGATACTGCATTCATCAAGATTAGGCTCTGAAACTACAGCATGTAAAATCATTTGGGATTTAGCTCATTCTTGACTAGCTTGAATTTCCATCATGTCTCATTGAGTTTGGTTTGATGGAATCTGCATAAACCACTCTCATTTTTTTTTTTACAGATTTTTTAAAGACTCACACTGCCCTTTTTGCAGCTCTAAAGTCCGTTCGGTACTTGTTTCTGAGAGTGCGGTGACAGTGAGGGCTGCACTTTCTCCTCGGCCCACATCCATCAGTAGACAGGGGCCAGATGGGCACAGCACGGCATCCTGTGACGCACGCACATATGTGATGCATGGGAAGCAGGTATATACACCTCAGTGCACATATGCGAGGTCTCATGCACCCACACACAAGCCTCTACGGTCTGTCGTCTCTGTAGGGCACACATGTCAAACTCAAGGCCCAGGCAATGTTTTATGTGGCCCTCCATTCATTTAGTCATTTAGTAGTTTACATTTTGGCACTAGGTTTGAAAAGGTTTTATTTGGATTTGAACAGGTTTTAGATGGTTCTTACATTGCTGCAAAGATGAACCTACTACCTTCTACGACCTGTTGAAATCCAACGAAACCCTTTTCAAATCGGACTAAAACCTGCTCAAATCCATCTAAATTCGGTTCAAATCCAACTAAAACCAGTTCAAATCCAACTAAAAGCTGGTCAAATCTGACTAAAACCTTTTCAAATCCAACTAAAATCTTTTCAAATCATCTAAAATCTGTTCAAATCCACCTAAATCCTGTTCAAATCCAACGAAAAACTTGTTTAAATCCAGTTCAAATCTGTTCAAATCCAACTAAAATCTGTCAAATCCAACTAAAACCTGTTCAAATCTGAGTAAAACTTGTCGTAATCTCCCATTCAAAATTTGATCTCCTTTGGCCCCTGAAAGGATTCTTATTAACTATCGCGGCCCCTCACCACTTTGAGTTTGACACCACTGCTGTAGGGCTTTGATTCATTTTCAGCTTTTTGTTTCTAAAAAGGTCTTCAAAGTTGGAGAAATATGAATAACCCTAAAATGTGCAGTTACAGATGTTATAATGTCTTCACCACAAAACGATGGATTTATAAGCTTAAGTCAGTAGGTTTTGGCGGTGGATGGGGAATCAAACCAAGGACTTTTTCTCTCTATCTCAGTATTAGCACAGTGGGACTAAAATCTATACTCCACTGCCTATTTTGACGTTATATTCTTTGAACCGAACCCAAATACGCTGCACAACAACTCCCTTGCTGTCTTTTCCTCTACTTTTATTAGACTGTTTCCCACTCACTTTCTCCTCTCCGGCAGAATTACTTTCAGAAAATCGTAAGTGGGTGTGCTCCACATCCCACTGCCGCTGTTATCTTCATCTTTCATTCAGTCAAACCGGCACCTTTTCTTTTTGTTGTGTTGTGTCCCGAGTGGGTGGGCTTACATTAGCGGGCAGGCTTTGAGTTGCTCAAGGCCATTAGTTTGTTTGAGTGGGTGTGCGTGTGTGTTTTTTTTAAAGATGTACAAGTGTCTGTGTAGTCTTCTCTGCTGGCCTTCAGGAATGAACTGTGGTTGCAAATGTCCAACTCTGGGAGCAGTGTAGTAAACAACGGCTTTGCGAGCACATAATGTTGACGCTTTGGCGCTGAGAAATTTGGTTACTGTGTGTGTGTGTGTGCTGTTTTTTAATTGCAAATGGAGTCTTTGTTTTTTCCTCTTATGACTTCAGGCAGTAAATGTTTTCATCATTATTATTTCCAGTGAAACATAATATATTCAGGCTCCAAAGCAAATGCATACTGCTTATTGACTTGACCGTGACTGTGACTGTTTTGATTTACTGTAGCCACTATACCACATCCAAAATAAAAATGAAAGTGCTGCATAAAACCCCATTGCGTACAATTAGATTATTTGACGGTATGGTGCAGTAGACATAGTTGGCTCCACTTTTTTTATCTGTAATCTGTGAGTTCATTCACACTATTGTTGATTTATGACTTGTGTGACACTAAAAATTCCAGTTTCATAGCTAATATATAAACAATGAACAAATCTATTAAAGATGACGATAGCTCTAAAGGTGCTTGTATATCATTTATCCCACTGAGTCCAGATTTTAGCACCTTATGTTTGATATTCCTCTCTGATCCTGCCCTTGACAGTAGCACAGTGAAAGCAAGGGTAAGCAGAACTTTCAATTTGACAAATGAGTATAAAGTCCTCCACTTGAGACAGAGCCTTTTCTGTGCTCACAGCAGGCAGGTACATTGCCGTCATGTTTTATTCATGATATATTTATCAACAGCCGCCCTCTCAATACTTGAATGCTGCAGGGCCCTTAAAAATATTCAGGTGGAAAAGCTCCCGTAACTCCAAACAGAGAAGTGCAGAAATGATTAGTGAGCCATTATTATAAAGCTGCTGTAGATCTATGTAGACTATGCCCCGGCAACATCAGAAGTTCACGTTAAGCCTTTAGGCTGAAGGGAACATGGGCGAAGGTCAGCAGTAAAGGCAATCAAGACTCCTTGTACAGGAGCTGTCCGTCCATTTACGTCTGATCCATGGCAGGGTTATTCAACGTGACACTCGTGAGACCGCACACGAGCAGAGGCGATAGTAGGACAGAGGCACTGTGTTTTTTAAGGACAACAAGGCAGAAATGATGAAACATGGCACAGTCTCCATTTTCACCTGAATATGGCATTTCTGCATCGCCTCCGGCTTTCGATTTACGCTCTGTTAAAAAGCACCAGTGAATTGTAAAAGATGTGTGAGGACGCCCGAAGGTAGAGTCTGGGTCTTTCCCTCCTCGTCGGCATCGAAGCCATTAAAGGCAAAAACTGACACTCTTGGCATTTTATTTCAACACGAGCAGCGTTGTAAAGGGGCCTGTCTGGATGAGTTACAGAACACGTGTCAAATTGTGTTATCGATACCGCGTAGCATCAGCTAAATTTTCACTTTTGCTTAAACTGACGCGTTGCATCAGAGTGAAGAGCGCAGAGTGGTGTGGTACCAGATTTGTAAAGATCTGAAACTCCGGCAGTGAACATAAGGTTTTGGCATACGGCCCTGTGAGATTTAAAGGGCAAGAGCTTGTTTGATATTCAGTGTACTGCTCTATGCGGTCTTATACAGTGTCATATACAGGGTAGCTTTAGCTCACTTTGCAAAGTGTATCGACTTTAGGGTCATATACCTCATCCTTAGCTTGAACTGTGAAGATTTTACGAACAGTTCTGTGCAGCATTGTTTTAAATGGTCTCAAAGTTTAAGAAGTAATAGCACTTGTTGACATTGTCTAAACCTGTTTTCTTCTGCATTGACATACATTTTAACATTAAAGCTTGGTCTGGCAGTGGGTTACTAAACCAATAAACGCTCATATACAAGAACATGTGTTTGAACAGGTGTAATGACCAAGCGTCGCGTGTCCATCAGACGTCTTGGCAGAGCACAATGTGAGGCTTCAAACTAGGACATGTCTGCGAATGTTGTCTGGTATTGCTTTTTGCTCTGTTTGTTCTACTTGCTTTTTTCCAACAAAAGTAGGCCATGTGACAATCTGCTGCAGTGAATTGGAGGCATCTCGATTAGTTTGATTGTCCATGTTGTCTGCACCTCTTCTTAACCCTTAGAACCTATGAAATCGTCCATGTGATAAATGATAAATCACTGTGGATAATATGCCGTATCTTTAAACAGGATAATCAGTGATTGAGCATCCAGACATTAATGTTTCTACAATGACTCACAGGGAGGTTAGCTCTTATATAATTTCCTTGAACTTGATTTTCTAAAAAGCTGACTACTGTTTGCCTCCACCTTCTACAAGATGAAAGAAGTCTTTTTCTTTTCGAAGCAGTGAGCTCTCTGTTTTGTTTTTTCTCACTGGACTTGAATGCAGCACAGAACCGAGAGGGTGAGAGAGAGAGAATGCGCGGCAACAGTGCAGACAAGCCCCACTGAGCAGCAGCCGGATCCTCTTTCAGACACACACACACACACACACACACACACACACTGTACGCTCCACATCCCACACACAAATGCCAGGACGCTCATGCACATGCGACCCAATAACGAGAGCACCGTCAGTCCGAGCTGCCTGCCGCCGCCGGTGGCAGCCCTCAGCGCTTCCCCGACTCACAAAGCTGGCCGCCTGCTGGAAGACGAGACCCTGCCGCCTGCTTGACACAAAGGAGAGAAGGGGAGAGGCACAGGCTTCATTTGGGAGACAATATATCATTCAGCGAGGAGTGAGGCAGGGGGGAGGGAAGGTGAGTGAATGCCGTCCGGTCCAGCTGCTGCTACCGCTGCCTGTGCTGCTGCTGCTGCTGCTGCTGCTGAAGAAGGAGGAGGAGGAAGAGGCTCAGCTTTTTGGGAGGCTGGAGAAATAACACTGTCCTACACAGAGCCACACCGACAGCAGTGAGAAGAGCACCTCCAGGCAGATGTGGAAGGAGCAACGTTTAAGTTCTCATCCTGGGTAAGCATCTTCACAGCGTTCAGTTGTTTGACAGTTTTGCCCCTTTCTGTTAAATTTACTGACAACATCGCCAGATCATAGGGGCTTATCCTCAATCAGTTTTGTTCTTTTTATCCACTTCTCTGTGGTCCAGTCAGGCGTCCTCTCGCTGTGATCATTGTGACAGGTATTTTATCCCCTAAGTCTCTTCTCACACAGTCCTGGTGCAGTCCCGGCATGATCGATTTGCTCTCTAACTCAGATGGACACGGGCTCTCATTATCTCGCTCCAGTAGTGCTTTTATATTGCTTTCCTCAAAATGGTGTGTCTTCATGTGAGCGCACAGTGAGTCAGACAGACAGCCTGAGTGTATGTGTCTGTCGCCACTTCTCAATTAGGTTTTAATGATCTAAACATAGTGGAGCAGGGGGATGGCAGCCTTTTGATCGATCCCTGCAGTCATCTAACTGTCGACGGTGTGTGACACATCTTAGTCTCTTTGCTCAGCTCGCAGCTCTGCTTTTTTTTTTTTATTTCTCAGAGCACTTTAAAATTGACTTCTTTTCTTGCATGTGTTGTTCCTCCTCCGGCGGGCTCTTTTGTGTATATTCTTAAGGCAGTTATTAATCAAAAGCCTTATGCAGCCTGTTCCTCCCTGAGCGCGGTTGTATCTGGAGCAGCAGGCTGGATTATCTGTGCCAATTCACATCAGTTCACCATAAACAAATTCCGTCAGACACAATTGGTCAACGTGTGCGGTACATTTGTGCAACGTGAAGAAACAGTGTTGTGACAAAGTGCAAAAACAGTGATAACAGAGTGGCCATTACAGATTAGAGCTTCACGTCACTGGAGCAATCGCCACACTTCATTTTAGCACTGTGCCCGTGCAGGAAGCGATCTGGCTCAACATATTACTCTGTAATTGGGAGAAAATGTCTTCCACACCTTTGTCATGGTAGTGGACCTCATTTTGTGATAAGATTTGGATCAAATGGTGTAAACAGCCAGCGTGATGGAATTTTACACAGTCCGTAAGACCCGAGGAAGTCTGACACAAAGCCAGTGTGGAGGCTCTGTGGATGTCTTAGGAAGGAGAAGTTTCTTTATCACCAATATGGGAGACTACTGGAGACAGGAAAGACTCGGCACAGATGCACTGACAATCCACTATTTGACTATACTTCTGTGGGTTTATAGCTTTTAAACCAACAGCTGATCCAAACAGAGACAGTTAAGACAGTCGGTAACAGTGGTGTCAAACTCAAAGTGGTGAGGGGGAGTGATAGTTAATGAGAATCCTTTCAGGGGTCAAAGATGGAGACACTTGACAAGCTTTTATTAAAGTTATCTTTAATATTAATTTCCTCCTTTTATGAAAACTGGTTTTAGATGAATTTAAACAGGTTTAATTTGGATCTGAACAGGTTTTTAGATGGATTTGAACAGGTTTTTAGATGGATTTGAACAGGTTTTAGTTGAATTTGAACAGGTTTTGTCTGGATTTGAACAGATTTTATTTATCTTTGCAAAAATGTAATCCATCTAAAACCTGTTCAAATCCATTTGGCCCCCCAGCCTTGAGTTTGACGTGTGGTCTATCTTGGTGTCAAAGGGAAGGAGTTAGTGATTGAAGTGCGCTGGGTTTCTTCTGCAAGTACCCTTTCTCCCCGCTCTGTTTAAGCTCATACAAATATAATGTTCAACGGAGAGAGCATTTTTGAGAATCCTAAAAATCTAGCATTTCCAATTCAGGCTTGTGCATTGTGAGAGGATTATTTTGACTTGTTTTTTTTCCAAGTGCGCCTCATCGAATTTGCATTAAATCGTGCAGGAATATGTGTAGGTGCCCTTCCTGTGTGCGGTAATTGTCGCTCGCTGCGTACACCGGCATCTTCTTCAAAAATCTTAAAGAGGAGCACGGCACTGGAGTGAGAGCAATTATACAACAGCACTTAATGGTGCCCATGGTGCCATTTAGACTCCCAATTCGACAGATTTATGTGTCAGTAATGAAATGTCTGCTGACAGGTCTTAGCAGCCCTCAAAGTGCATTGTTGAATCAGGCCTGTTAGCCGTGTCCATTACCGCGCCTACACTTACCTTCTCATTTTGATCCTTTTTGCCGCACATAAAACTGTCAGCCATACTCAATAGTGACATTACACTGGCTTAGAGCTGCCAATGCCTGCGCTCATTGTTTTCATCTCTTGGGTATTTATGAGGGCAATAAAGCAGGGATGCATCCGCTGTCAGCAAGAGCAGGGCACAGAGAGAGGACAGACAAGATGAGGGGAGACTAAGAGACAGTGCCCTTTGTGAGTGTCCGTCAGATACCTGCAGGCACGCTGGCATGTCAGCTGTCACCGTCAGGATGTCCAGCTGGAAGATCATACGCCTGTGTGTTCTGGCCGTCCTTATGCTCCACACACTCACTGGACACTCTAATGCTATTATACATACAGAGCAGACAGCATATGGGCCTTACAAATGTATTTTCAAACATGATGGGCTGCATTTGCGGTGACAGAAGTCTGGTTGAGCCGGCACATTGTCAATGAATCTCCTCAGTTCTCGTTTAAAAATAAAACAAGATTCCCACTTTATGTCTTGTGCTTTAAGGTGGCCACAGATGAATAACACGGTGAAGTAGCGAAGCATTTCCCAGTGCAGCTTTTTGTTATAAGGCCATTTATGAGTCTAATAGAGGTACACTTTACAGCAGCATCCTTTGAAGAGCTTTTTGAAAACCAACAGGATCAAAGCCAAAGCAATACTTCATCATGTACAATACAGCAGACTAATAAAACCGCTCTGATGTCGAGGAGAAGTCAATTTATCTTCCCTGACTGTAATGATGCAACCCACTTACCTCGAAATAGACAAAAAATACAGCTTGATTTAAAAAGTCTATTCACGTCTGCCATGCAATATCAAGGGTTTTTATATTGCCATACCCGGCCGTAGTGCTAGTTTCTTGTATTGTAGGGTCACGCATGTTCAAGTTCATCTCGCACTTCTATAAATGACATCTCTGCATGTTTGAAGTCTGAACAAAACCAGCTCATTTAAAAATGATAAGGGCCTTCATGACTTTAATGGACCGGCTTTAAAAGGGATGGGATGAGAAACAAAAACGAAGCAAGGAGGCGAAAAGGTACTTTTTGTGCTTTGAATGCTGCATTTTTTATGGTTTGCGGATGAAGGAATGCATGAAGAGATAGCCACAAGGTTACATAAGCTGAGAGGGAAGATAAGGGATCTCTTGAGTGTAGGTAGGCAGAGCAACTCGTTTAAGAGATAAACGCTGCTAAATCTAGTGACTCCAAACACTGCGTCTCACTGTTGTTACGGATACAAAGGGCAGTTTATACAAAAATGTAAACTGGCTTAAGTGTGAGAGTCTGTTTTTTGTAGCCACTGTCTTAACTAAACTGTCTCCACCACAGTGTGTTAAAGGATAAAGCACTGGGTATTTCAGCTGTTTATACACTTGTCAGCTTCTCCGGCTCATTTCATTTTATATATTTCCACTACTGTTGGCAGCTTGCAGTGCTCTGACTGGTCAGCCATAAAACTGTATTCTCAATATGGATGGGGCCATCGTGACTGAGATGGCTGTAGAAAATGGAGTTCAAGACTCCTGCCTGTGCTGTCGTCGGGATGCTGCTGTTGTGCTTGTTAGATCCATGATTGAAACATTTGGCTTAAACATGAGTGCAGAGATTACACACTTAATACTCAGTGCATACTGTGATATGGTGTGGGCAGTTTGCCAGAGAGATAGCTTTTTATACTGCAGCGGTCTACAGCTAAACACCATCATATCCATAGTCTGTTAATTAGATCAAGACTTCCCTGTTCAGAGTGCTTTGATTATGAAAAAACAGCTCTGAATATTGTATGTAAGAGCTTAGAGGGTTTTCCTGCTTTCTGTTTGAGGCATACAGTATTTACTCAGTAAGTTACTCAGGTTTAAGGGCTGTGCACACAGCAACGTAGCTTTTCAAATGTTAAAGCAGCTCTTTGAACACTGTTTTTAAACAGAAGCTCATTCTCTATAATTATATCTCGATACCTGCTGCAGCACAGAAAGGGTTGCTAAATAATTTCTCAAAGCGGTTTCTCATCTGAGCCCAGAAGCTCAGATGAGCAGGTATTAAAAATGTTAATATGTTTGGATACATATAAATAATTGAGTGACCCCTCTCTGTGACTCTCTGCATCTAATATTTTCTCAAACTTGTCCTCAATAATGAAGTAACTCTCATTAGCCAAACATATCTACATGGTTTTAAAAGTATATAATAGCTGTCTTAAGCGTTCACCATAATTACCTGCTTAAAATGGGGGCTGTACAATTGACTTGGTTCAGTTTGCACATTTACATAGAACTGAATCCCACATAAAAGCTGGTCATACAGGGCTGTTTTTGTCTTTTCTCGCTCGGTTAAACTGTTAAAGCAGCTGAACACGGCAGACAGTGTAATGAATATTTGTAGCAGTGCGTTGAACCAGCTGTGTCCTATGGGTTGAATCATGTTCTGCACATACAGTCTCTCTGAGGGCACTACACATGGCACCCTTGTGTAATCATCACTTTAGTTATGTAATTAGACTGAAATTCGATTAGTACACGTCATGCAGCATTTTGTCGTCTTGCAACACTAGCTCCGGGCATCAAGGTGTGCTTCTTTATTAATGTATTTTGTGCAACAGATTTTTTTTTTTTTGCCCTGACAGAACAGACTCAATTTTCTTCAGCTGTAAAAAAGATCATTTACCTTTGTGGAACAACGCTAACAATCACTTGATTGAAATGCATAATCGCCTGTAGCTGTGTGACCTCGTACACACTTTGACCACCTGCCTCTTTAATTGATTTTTAAGCGCTTGTCGATCAAAAGCTTAATTTTTTTGGTTATAATTTCCCCCCAGGTCCTGGATCTCCTAACGACTTTTACTCTAATGAGAAGTTTATGTGTTGTGGTCTGATGCACTTAACACAGTGTGAGAGCATTAAGCACCCAGTTAATTAATCACTCTTCAAATGGTTCCTGTTGTCTCTTAACAGTGTGTTAGATTGACCTGGGATCTGAACCATCCGGGCTTTACTGAGCAGCAGTGATGATCAAGACTAATGCGATTATTGGTGAAAAAATAAACGCTCTCCTCCTCGCACATGAGATTTACATCCGTGGCAGTGGTGGGGTGCTTTTGTTTATTAGGCTTGCATTATTGTTCTCCCACACTCTGCCTCATTAAGAAATTAGTCTTTGAACCTTGTGAACCTATTTGAAGTATCCCACTGAGCTGAGATTCATGCCTCTTTGCATCTTCATATCAATTTAAAACACCCATTGATTCTGTGGCTCTGTGGATTATAAAGCAACAGAAGCCCAGTTGTTTTTTTTATCTTTTCTGCCACAACATAAATCATATAACCATTTTCCTCTGGTGGAAATCAGGAGTAGAGAGGAAAACTGCAGGTAAACTGCTCCCTCCTTTTTTGATCTACCTTAACTCTTGTTATTTTTGTTGGGTCATTACTTCTTACATTTTTAAAGGTTTGTTTTTATTCTCTTCTTGTTCTTGGCTGAGAATACTTTCAGCATGTATGTATGTATTTATTATATGAAATCCAGATTCCCATACTACATGATTTCTCTAGAAGTACTGTAATCATGTGCCCTAGACACCTTCCATTCCTGCTATTTTTAAGGTATAATCTATCAGAGCCATAACAGGAAGTCTAGATTTATAGAAATGGCCTGTGATAAATCACATGTCCACCAGGAGAGCATGAGGCTGTTGGATAAGCCACATTTCTGTCACTAATAGACAGTCTAAGAACAGAACATTTCACCAGGTTTGTGTCAATAATAGATAGTTTTATGAGTTTGGGCTACACAGTCTTGAGGCAGCTAAACATAAAATGCCCGTGGCAGTAGGTCTAAAGCGAGGTAGGTCCAGCTTGTCTGAATACCTGTTGCAAGCCAGATTATTGCATGGTTATGTGAGATTTTGAACTCCAGAGTTGTTACACCCTCCTCCTCTTTGATGTAAGACTAATGATGAGAAGGTCGACCCAGGGTCAGAAATATCCTGTTGTAGCTGGGTTTATTAGTCATGTTCAGATAATAGCTCGAAGGTGTTAAGAACTCTATCAGTTAACAAGGGTCGAACACGTTGCTTCGTTATTCAGATTCATTTCTTGAAATGGATATATTTTTTCAGGTGACCTTTAAGGTGTCTAAACTGTTGCTGTAGTGTGAGCTTTTTAATGGCATCATACTGAATGTTAGCGTCCCTTTCTGTGTTGGACTGTTTTGGAGGCTGTTCCAGTGAGGGAGCATTATATTTTTAGGGCAAAAGCCCTTTCCCAGTCTCTCATCTGAAAAGCTTGTCAGCTCCTTAAGAAGCTCTCTTTCTTGTTTTGTTTCTGCATCATTTGAACTGATAAACCCACAGCTGTATGAGTCCATGTGTAAGCCTGACAGATGGGTGTGATGAGATTGTGTTTAACAGACTGTGGTTTCCTCTTCTTGCTTTGGCTTCTTCCCTGCTTTGCGGTCTTTCTTTGGAAACATACAAACTCACTTTGCCTGTCAGAGCTGTTTGATCAGCAGAAGTCTGCCGAGGATCTTGCCTTTGAACTGACTCAAAGTTGTGGCAAGTTTTTTTTTTTCCTCTGTTGTTTGGGGCATTATAGACGCTATACTTGGCTCGTCAAATATCTGGAACACTCAGTCCATTCTTTTTTGTGGAGGCGGCTCACATGCTGCTACACAAGAGTGTCAGTATAGATCACATTCTGTTGATCTACTGTATGGTTTGTGAATATGTCTGCATGAGTAGTGTGCATTAATGTGCACAAAAACAAGCCATGTCTGTTTAATGCTCACCTGTCACACTGGCTTAGTTTGACAGGTGCACTTTCTTCTCCTTGTTGTTTGCCACACTTTGAGGTGAAAGGACAAGCTGCTTGTGGACATCACAAGAAATATTTTGAATTTATCATGGAAGCACTGAAAGTGTGTTTGCATGGGGCTGCCGCTTCACTCGCCTTCACAAGCCTGTCTTTTGATTAGAAATGAATTATTCATCTTTCTTAGAGAAACATTGATCACAAAGTCACGCATCTGCCTGCCTGCATGACAGTGGGCAACATGCTGTCAAAACCTTCCTCTTGTTATTGTTTCTATTTCCTCCCGCTGATCTTCTTATGCCACATTCAGACAACTCATCTGAGACACTTTCTTTCAATATCCCTTTTATGCTACAACATGTGTATGTCTAGGTAAACATTTTTCCAAAGTGATTGTGAAGTGTTGTACACTTGTATGCGGATGCGTTTGTTCTCTTTTTGCCTGGACAAGCCTTTATCATTCGTTTTTGACTCCATTGCGTATGCTGTTTCATCTCACTAGACCCAAATGTGTGAGGATAGAACACATCTATGTTTCATGTGAAGGCAGGGCCCAATTACTTGGAGCCTTCAGCCTTGCCTATTGACTCTACAGAGGCCCTTTCACTTTGAGATAAAAGACCCTGATGTTTTAACACTGGTCTCTGGACGGTCAGATGCTGTAGTGATACTCTTTAAGGACACCGATTGCTCATGTCCTGCGCCGGCATCACACATTCCTCTGTTGTTCGCTACAGGGGACAATTCAGTCTGAATTTTGATGTGTGCACCCACGTCGTCTTTTTGTTTTTGTTTCAGTGACTCAAAATTTTAAATGAGCAAAGGAAGAATGAGCTCAGTTGCTTTTCATGGCTCCATTCTTTCCTCTAGAAGCCTTTAGGGAAAGCAGCATCTCCTCCCTCTCCTCATCCTCAATCTGCCATTACTCCTCCTTCTTCCACCTTCTTACTGTTTTGTTTTCCTGAGCCTCTGTTACAGATACTGACAGGCCATGTCTTTTTACCCAAGCTCATTAAAGCAGAAGTAAGTGACACTGCCATTTTGGATAACTTTGTGTCAGTTTTCGCGCAGTTTTTCCAGTAAACCCAGGCAGTAATGTAAAATTGGTACAATAAGAATAAACACAAACAACAGAATCCCCTACCTGTACCTTCTATAAACATCCATATGGCAAATGTAGTGTAAAATAGCATTTCTTTTGCCTATGCATTCCCTCAAAGAGCCTCCTTTTCATCTGAACGTCAGCGAGGACAAAGCGGCAGCATCACACTGGCTGATGGGATCTCTCTTGAGCTGTTAGATAGATCGGAGATTGGCTTGTCAACTTCACGTCCAATATCACACACACAGCCACAGTCTAGTCTCCTCTGAAGTGCCTCAAATCCATTTCCAGATCTCTCTTCTGTCAGGATAGATAAACCCTCATCACCTTCCCTAAATCACTCCTTTTCTCTCTGTTCTGATCTGTCGCGGTGTAAAAATGTCTCTGTCCCTTCATCTTTCAAGTTTCATGTTGGATGCCAGCCTTTTTTGTGGCTTTTAACTGTTTGAAGGCACCCACCCCTTTTTTTCTTTCTCCAGTTTTTGTTTTTGTTCTGCGGTCAGCACCACTTCCCTCAGATACTTGACTCCTTGTCTACTTTTAACAAGCGGCTTGTTGCTGCATTAGCTAATCTCTCAGAAGACATGGCACCGATACACAGATTCCCTCTTTCTCCGCTTCAGCTCATACCTGCGAACATGCTTTTCAGACAAACAGCTTTTCATTATTAAACTGACACAAAAAGGAAATGGGGGAGAATCAACAATATGAACACTGAATGAACAAATGAATGCTTATCCAGCTTTTACGCATCACACATTTTGAGCAGTCATGTCTGCAGAGAGTTGGATTCAATATTGATGCTTGAAGATTCATCATTTCCACCATCAGTGGCTGTGATGTGTTTGAGTTTCCTGTGCGGCGTGAGCTGAAACCGTGCCACTGTTGGTGCGCGGCATCCTTTAATTGCCTCTGAATTCTTTCTGTAATTAACACTGCTGGATAATTACAGCTGAATCCCAGACCTCTCTATAGGCACATTATTAAACTCTGAGCAGTGCAGTGAGAAGGATGCTTGTGGAAGGGCCAGATTCTTCTAATGAAGTATGTGTAAACGCCATGTTTGTTTAAAGGTATAGCATCTAGACCTGATATGTCAAATTATATGTCTGTGTCTTTCCAAAACAGCACTTTGTGTGTAAAGGTTGTAAAGTGCCACATTTTGCTAAATTAGAAGCTAAACATTGAAGAACAGTCCTCTGCCGGTACACAGAAACTTTATGAAAAGTAGAAGTGATGTTAGGTTTTCTGACACGGAGCACAGAACAGAACCTAAAAAAAGTCATGTTAGTCTGCCTGCATTATCTATTCTGAAACAGCATCACTAATGATGAGATCTGCGTTGAAGTTTAGTTCAGCTGCAACATATGGGGCAGACTATGACTCCAATCTGAAATGTCACAGTAAGCCTGTTGTGTTCAGTTTACTTAATATAGCAGTATTCTATTGTACCTACAAGAGGGTGTTTTTTTTAGCAGAGATCTGTCCCTGAACTGGACAGAGCTGGATTCAGTGCTGGCTGTCTTCGGGTGCAGTCAGATTAAAGGCAAGCGGAAGAGCAAAATGGGAAGTGGACCGGACAGTGTGGCATCTCCCAATGGCCCCGGATTAGAGGGTAGGGCATTGAAGTAGGCCATACAAACAGGCTCAGCCGAAATATGAACAGAAAAACATAACATCATGTACACAGGATGGCCCAGAACATTTCATTATGCTGTAATCCCAGCCAGCATGTCCGTCACAAAGATTGTTTTCACACCTTGCAGCTGGATCAAGACTGAAATTGCAGAGCTAATTCTTTGTTGTACCATTACAGTGGTTGCTTAGACATTCATATGGCTTTAAAACAAACACGAGAGATAAAAGCTGTGAAGCTAATTGGAATATATTTCCATTTGAACTCTGGCACTTCTGGAATTTTATAAATAAAATACATAAAAGGCAAGATATAAATACACATCCACACATTGGCACTAGAAACACATGCTTTCAAAGAGATGACATTCAGAAGTTTCAAAGCAATTTACTTAAGACTAACTTTTCTGCTTCTTTCTTTTGTCCCCAAAGTGGAACATAAGTCAGATTGGACTTTTTGCCTTTTTAATTAACTGCGCCCTGCTAATGGGCTTTCTCAATGTAGTGTGAAACAAGTATAAAAGATCAAGCCTAATTGACATTTAAGCTTAATTTGAAATTTAACCCAAGATCTGCAGACTTGTACTAAAGCAGATGCTCTTTCTGGCCTACATACAATGCATCAAAACACACAAGCAATGGAGCATTGTAAGTCCTCTTTCTGTGGAAGTATTAAGCGTGTGTAGTTCGGAGTCAGTGAAGACAGAAGGAAATGAAAAGGTGAAGCAAAGGTCACACATGCCAACAAGCGTCACATTACGATGAAAAAGTGAGATTCACATTTCCAATTTCAGCTCATGAAGGCTTTTCCTGTCCCTTGGCTCATTATGCTTCTTTAGGTTCCAGACTAATTGCCACAAAATGCAATTATCATATCCACAAGGAGCTGACGAAGCACGTGTTGCCGATGCAGCTGTGTCTTTGTATAATGTATGCGTTATTCATTCTTTATTCTCATCCTTGACCATATTTGCGTTTCTACCCACTTCTTCATACGATTTGTCATCCAGACTCCCCTGCTTCCTTTTTGGCTCCTCCACTCTCCTGTGCTCAGCTGCAGGTCAGTCTGGTGTCATGGCTTCAAGTTGGCCCCTGCAGTCTCCTGCTGGACGAGCCATTACCCCTGACAACTTAAGTCACCTTTGCACTATCTCCTTGAGAATCTGTCTCTAGAAAGTTTACTTTACTCTGAACTTGTTAAACTGTTTAGGAAACGTTTGTAGCGAGTTTAGTGCCACAGCTTTCAGGTTGTCATCCTGTTATGAGCCTTCATTTGAATTGTTGTAACTGGATTTCAAAATGTCACCATGAATCAACGCAATGGTGTCTTTCTGTGTTCTGCATTGGAAATACTGTTGCTGTGTTTATTATGTTCATTATGTCAAAAGCAATGGTTGGCTGTGGTTTGTTTGGGGGCAGTTTATGACATTAATGGTTTGTGTGGCTTACAAAAAGTATGTAAAGAACTAATACCATTTTATATGATGAAAATAAAAAGCATTGCAGTGAATTGAGGAGTTTGACTCAAGCGCTTATACGTCTCCAACTGTAAGAAAATCCACCGTCTCATTTCTGGAAGCCCTAGCCTGCGAGCTGTCTAATTAGTGTTCAGGTCGGACCGATAGCGGCTCAGTCAGCTAATCCTGCGCTGAACAGTGTGGACGGACAGCTGTAGGATGTAATATGATGTGAAATGCACTGACTCCCAGCTATCTGCTCCATCTGTCTGCCTGTTTAGCATAAGTGGCTCACCTGGGACCTTGAGCAGCTCCCTGGCCGATATGCCCGATTCCATCAGTGGCTTTCAAAGACGCCTCTACCCGCTTTATTTCATGGACAGAACTTTCTCCACCTCACTGCTGTTGAGTGATGAATTATGAATAGATGTGAATCCTGCAGCGCTGTTGGCCAGGCCCAAGGATTACTTTCAATTTGCACAGTGCTCCCCTTGCTCGGTGGCTGGCTCGCACCACCAGTCACACTTCTCTCCAGGGACCTCAAGGGTAGTATTAGATTGCCACATGAAACTACTAGCAATCATGTAAAAGTTTGACGAATGAATCTCTATGGTTGCTGAATGCACTGTATATAGTTACAAAGTGTTGGTGCTTCTGTCTGCGGCTCATTCCTCTTGGGAGCGACAGGAAGGAGCAGTCCATGTGTGACCCTGCTTGGATACTCGTTGACTCGAGATAACCGCTTGTAATTGGACTGCTTGATGAGCAGGCAGCAAGCAGTGAAAGGGAAGTAGAAAGGACAGGGATCCTTTTTAATGAAGCCAATGAGAAGGACACAGAGCGCCTGCAGGCTTCATAAAGGATTAGAGCAGGCTCCAGCACATTTGGGCTTATGATGCTTCCGCAAGTCGCACAACCTTGAGGGGCTAAAAAAGGACAGGAACGTTGCAGAATATAGAATGAAAATAAACATCAAAAGTGTATTGATACACACAGCTCTTCTCCTTCTCCAATACCGCTTGATATTTCACTGTGCTCCATACAGAGATGTTGGTAAACAAAGGTTTTTGTTAAAGGTCAGTGTCCCCAAGACATTAACCTTTAAGTTTACAACCCACCCACATCTGCTCATTAAGGACAATCTGTTTCATCTTCTATGTGGGTTCAAATTGAACATAAATGCTTGTGATCTTGTGCACAGTAATACCCTGTGATGGCGGTCTGTTATGACCCTTTCCAGCGTTATTGAAGTGACAGTGGGTGTGAGAGAGATGCTGGTTGGCGCCAGTTGGCACAGAGAGTGCCTCGGTTGAAGCGATGGCAGCTGACACAGAGGACAGGCAGGCCAGCCAAGAAATGGATAGACACTGATCCCACTCACCTCCATCTCATGATGACTTTCATGCTCTTGTCTTCTTTTATCTGAGCAAACTGTGCATACCTACCTTCATCACATTTCCCCGGCAAATAAAGTGACATGTTATGCCCATAACTATTTTATCTGAGGCTGTTTTCAAATACAGTTTGACAGTGTGATAGTCTTTTTTTCTTCTAACTATATGGGACAAGGATACCAGCGTTAGCCTGTATTTGTTTGAACTGCCATAAGCAATGAGGCCTGATAATGGTTTATCATTGTTTGTCTATATTAACAGCTGCAGAGATGCTGTGTTCCTAACCTAATTAGATGACGACAAAGTGCTGTGTGTTACATTGGCCCCATGTCTCCATTTCACCACCATAATGATAATTGAGGAGCAGCATTATTCTGTGATAGGTAGAACTGGTACCATGCAATCATAGCAAACAAAGAGCCATTTACACTAAAGTTATAGACAGTCACAAAGCAAAAGATGTTTCCAAGTCATTATGTTTAGTATTTGATCAGACTGCTTTCAAGGGCACACATCTCTCAGTTAAATGCCCCTTGACGCTGTTGAAACAAATTGGCTCTCAACTTCAGTAATTGCCAGACACGATCATGTCTGTGACCTAATAACAAATTCTTGTTGTTTTTTTTTATTTATTTATTTTTATAAAGAACAGCCCCATAAGGATTTGAACAAGGACAAATAGCCACTTTGATCTATTCACTGAGTGCAGACAATACATCCGTCATCCCAATTCACCCAATTATGTGGCTGTCTTTTCTGGTGGGGTGTCACTTCTCATCCGTGCTGAAGTTGTGTAAGCAGCCTAAAAGGCAGCCTGGGGAGGGGGCTGCTGCTTCAATGACACACTCTGATCACAGGAACCCTTGGCACAAGATGACCATTCAATAGGATTGTGGCCAGTAGCAGTCTTTGCACATGACAAGCTAGCTCAAGAGCCGTTGTTCCAATGTGACAACCATCTTATTCTAAATAAACTAGACAAATGGAACAACAGCCACAATTGTTTCAGTGCTCAAAAGCTGCTATATTGAACTTTTGTTCTATCCAGGAATAGACCATATTGTAACTTGTAGTTGTATTTCCTCCAGGTTCCGGTTGTCTGTAAGTGTGTGTGAAAAACCCTGATTGCATATCGTTCAAACACAGCTTATAATCATAAGTATATTCAGTGGAAACTAACTTAATGGATTCAGAATAAATAAGGCAGTCAAGCATGTAATGTGGTTGCATTGAAAAATTACCAGTGCAAAACCTTGCTAATAAAGCTCTAATATGTTATGTGCCAATGCTGTGCCGTGCAGCAGACGAAGACTTATTGAGCGAGTATTTGTGGCTTGGGGAAGATGTGTCGCCCTGTGTTATTGTGATGGCCTATGGCCCCTTTAGATAGTGGCATCAAATACAATGTTCTTTTGAGCCACTGAGCCCCTCATGTTAATTCAGTCTGACTTTGCTTGGAGAGCTTGAATTGTGTAGGAGTGTTTAGAAAGCCCAGTTGTACTTTTTTAAACCACTTAAAAATGTTACTCTATCCTTGTGATATTGGTATCTAATATTTACTTTATTGGTAACTATAATTATCTCTGCATTAACT
This sequence comes from Rhyacichthys aspro, assembly GCA_036850595.1. NCBI lineage: Eukaryota > Metazoa > Chordata > Actinopteri > Gobiiformes > Rhyacichthyidae > Rhyacichthys > Rhyacichthys aspro. Next base: position 14,430,114 of record CM072151.1, read on the forward strand.
ATTTAAAGAAGGGCTTATATTAAAGCTAACGTTGGCACTTGACCTCACCAGTCTGATCTTGTCTTAATGAATAATGAATAATAAATTGTGGAAACTAATGGTGTGGTACAGGTTGCCACTGAGCTTACATAAGAAATAATATGCCATTCATGTCAGTTTTGGTTGTAATCTAGCACAGTTAAAGAAACAGAACTTGTTATAATGGATACAGCTACATAGCTACAGATGTGTGTTTAATACACCTGATTTTAAAGATTTTTAAAACTCTTGTCAAAGAGCATTGCTCTATTGCAGCACTGTTGCAGCATTCGAACAATTCTCTCTATTTATCAGATAAATGTTTATAAGAATATTTTAAACAGACTATTATTAATTATTATTAAAGATTGTGTTTTATGCATGACTTTTATGACAGCACACCTGTGGAACCATTCAATGTAAGTCGATCTGACTGTGAGCGGGTCACCATCAATCATGTAGGGCCATGTTGTTCATCAGTGTTGCAGTTGGTGCTTGAGGAGTATCATATGTTTTCTGCTCTATGGCCATGCAGCTGTTCCAGCCCCAGGTAAGGTCAAAGTCTCTATGTCAGTGGGTCATGACCATGCAGCATAACGTCTTCAATAATTTAGCTGCTGTTCAGAGAAGACTTCACATCCATAAGGCCTGAAACGATTCTCTCTTATTAAAGATTCATGGCACATGGCAAGACACATTTTTAATCACCCCATTGTGTCCTTTAGTTTCGCTGTTCATGCTTTGCATAGGGCAGAAGTGGGGCAGCTTTCAGGGATGCAATTTAAGAATGTATCGGTTATCCATTATAGTAATGAAATTCCCATTTGGCACATTTTAAGATAGTGTTTTATTCCAATCTCCATACTACACTGAGGTGTAGTGGAAATTTCCATCATATCAGATTGTAGTAGTTCTATAATGCAAGACCTGGGGACAATGCACATTAAAATACTGTTGGCACATGATGACCTTCATCCATCATCTTGATTTGCCTCAATGTCCACAGCTACTGTAAGGACTTCTGACACGCAAATATTTACTCATACATTCACAGACAGACACATACAGTCATACTCTTACAGTGCAACCATTTACCAGCTCCCAACCTGCTTTCTACTGGACGACTAATGGGTGTCCTTGCCAGTGGTGTATGGCACGACAATGACAATCCATCACTGCACTGCGAAGTCTAACTTACAGGACATAAAAAGAAAGGAGCTGTTTCTCTTTCTGCTGTTTGCCCCATCAGGTGAGCATGCATGTGTAATGGCCTGTTTGTGCTTCCTGGACCGTACACTGCCACAGGCTTCAGGGTCTCCTCACACAAACCCATGGACACTGATGATGGCTTCCCTCTGTGTAAAATGACTAATGTGTTTTTCTCTAGGGGACACTTGCACAGAGCTTATGTAAAGTGTGATGAGTGGGCACAGCACAGACATCAGTGTGAGCACAGCCATTTCAGGAGCTTTGGTGGATGTTATGCCTTGGCCTGTGAGTCTTTCTGGAGAGAACTTGTCTACTCCTACACAATATCAAACACGCTTTCTGCTCATTTGTCAGCTGTGCAGTAGCGTGATTATTGGATCGGAAGTTTCACTCTGTTCAGACAGAGTCAGATCATTTTTAATATAACTGAAAGAAAATCACCTTTCCATGCTCATTTCTTTAGTGAACACAGTATACATATCTGTATATTTATTTTGTTCTAACCTATAATAATATTAAATGTAAAAACTTTTTTTTTTGTCTGCTTGTAAATGTATATGCTCTCTTCCACACACACTTCCCCAGTTAATAAGACCAGTTTATACATACATTAATGGGTGTAATGTGTAAATTTCTGCTCTGCACCCGCAGTGCCCTTGGTCAGATCCCATCCTAATGCCCTCATGTAAAAACATGCATCATCATCCATTATTTTAAACAGGTGAAAGGACGGGGATGGCATAAGCCCTTTTAGCTTAATTTGCTGTCTTTCAAGCCTTAATGACTTTGGTTTAAATAGAATAGGCAGCAGAGTGGCTGTGGCTGATGCTATTGCAGGAGAGAAGTGAGGACAGAGGTGGGAGAACTGCCCTTACAGTTTCTCTGCCCACACCAGTGGCTAAATCTGGCACTGTTGCTATCTAACATGCTCTTGGTTTTCTTTAGTTTAAAAAAGCTACACTTAGCAGCTCTCTACCTCTTTGTCTCACTGCAGTGTTGAGGTCGTAAGTGGGCTGTGCACGAGTCCAGGTCAGCCATTCTGTACTTTGCCGTCTGTACTTTACTCTTTAGAGTGTGTGTCTGCTGTAGAAGATCAAACCTGACCATCCAAGAAGATATTGATAGCTGTGAACTGTTGGTGATACCATTTAAGTAATTACAGTAGCATTGTGATTTCCAAGCATCTTCTAGTGTGCGGTTGCAGATTGCAATCAAATACTCCTTGTCTCTCCCTCTCTTTTCAAGTGCACCTGAAAAACAGCAAAATTATATCTCAAGAACCACTGAGTTTGGACTAAGGCAAGAAAGCTAGCTTCTTTGTGTTTTGTTAAAATGTTAAAAGAGACTTAGTGTGAGTAAGTCTTGTCTGTGTGATCTAGAGCTAATGTGTATGTGACCACATCCACGCTGCAAAACCAGACTTGTTTCTCCATATACTGTATATCATTTAAGGCTATCTTTTTATGACTCTTTTTATGAAAACACATGCTTAAAGGATAAACAGCTGAGCAGGATATTTCATTTTTCACACAGAAAAGTGCATTTGATTGTACAAATGTGTTAAATGTACTATCAGAATGATCTCTTTTCCTTATTCTATAATGTCTCTGTGAACAATGATACCGTCTATCTGGATGGCACTGACAAATAACTGTCACCTATTTTTTTGTTACTGTTTTGGCACAAGACAAAATGGAAAGCTGTAGTGAAATGACAGATTGAGTTAGAGGGACAAATACAAGGAAACAGCAACACATAAGAGAAGGAGAGGGACTTTAATCATCGACATGGATATGTAAAATGCCCGATAATGGCCTTGATGTATGCAGAAGAGCTAATGAGCTCTGGGGAAGCTTTGCTGGCAGGTGATGGCTACCTTTCTCTGAGATGAGGCCAGCTCTCTGAGGTGTGGTGCACAGGTGTGTTTCAGCTGAGTGTGGAAAACAGAGGACTGGCTACAACAGAAGGGGGATGAGCAGTATTGCCATGACAACAGACTTTTAACAGCATTGTCCACTGCTATTTACTTTGGATCTATGGTTTGTGTTACCATTTAGACTTACTTCATGATTCTTATTTTTATTGCATTTTAAATTTGCATTGCATTTACTAATTCACATAACATGGCATACAATGTGGGATTTAAAAGGCAGTTTTTGAATAAATGTCGTTTACATTCCTCTCCTTTTCTTTTGTTTGTGAGCTGTGATTGGCAATGGACTTAACATTCAAAAATAACCCAGTATGTCAACAAATGAAAAAGAATTGTACATTTTATGGTTCTTGAGGTGAGGTTGCATTTAAATGCAGCTTAAAACAGCCTTCTACATTGAGGCTGTAGTTAAAAGAAAAGGTTGAGTAAAACAGGTTTTCCGTTTGGAGAAGAGCGTCCTCTCACTGCTGCCTCTCGCCTGCACGGATTAATCTGAAAGTCAGCAGTGAAGTGTGCCGTCGAACTTCTGCTCAGTTATGAAATAGATGCAACGGTTATTTTTGACTGCAGCTTACTACCAGGTAACAGTAGCCTCTTGGACAGCAGCTCTGTGTGGAACATGCTGTATACAGTCGAGAGCTGCTACTCCAACTGCTGCTGACCTGTGTCGCATTAGCCGCCTCTTCGCTTATTAGTGAGTGACTGCTACCAGATATAGGGTTGAAAAACCAGCCATGTGATTTACAAGGAAACTAGAGACTTTTTATTTAAAGTTTGAGCTGTTTTATTAAGTGGTTTTCTGCTGTTTTAAGAAGAGGCTCATTTTTAACTCCTCAAGAGGCAGGTGAGATATAAAAGTTGCATCCATTTGCCTTGTCACCAGTGCTGTCATTTAACATTATATACACCTATAACCTTTTCATTTTATTCTTGTAACCTATTCCAGATAATTTTATGAGCATGGAGGCATATAATTATCGCCTGTCAACTGCTGAACCTGTGAATATGTCAAACTGACAAGTGCCTGTCCACTCTGTGCACCTTCACTGAACAGCATGTTTTAATACTGCTAAATATAACTCCATTATAACTCGTCCTAGAGTTTTGTTGCTTCACCTCATTGTGAGCTTGTCTGCCATATCCATCAGCTTGTACTTTCCAAACGGTTAAACTAACAGCTCAGTAACCAGTTTAGTTGGTGGCAATCTTCGTCACTGACCTGGGATGAATTGTAAATTGAAAAAGAGTAGGGTTATAAAGCGAGTTATTAAGTCATCTGTAAAAGCAGCAGGTGAGAAATTAAACTCCTGCAAAACCAGCGCCCTCAAATGCCTCATTACATATTAATTCTTGTTTGTTTGTGGTTTTGTGGTGGATTTAAGTGCAAGCAAGAGCGGTCGGGAGATATTGCAGCTTTCTCTTACACAATTTGATCTCCAAAAAGGGTTGGTCTCCTAAAGAAAGTAATCAGTGTCATGTTATGGATCATGGTTAGTGGAAAAGGAACAGAGAGATGGAAAGAGAAAAGCGTGACCTTGTGCATATGTTTATGTCTACATGTGTCATATGAAACCCATAGGCCGGTCAGGTTAGGCAAGCGTCTAATGATAAGCCCCATGCCTCAGAGACTTGTGCGGCTGATGCGGTGGTGGAGTTATTGTGATGCACCGAATCGTATCCCCCTGCCTCTCTGCTGAGTGACATTGTCAGAGACCTACACAAAGTCAGCTGTCGCTCCTAACTCGCATACCAGCAGCTACATATAGTGAGCTGTTGTTTGATGTTGCTTGCAGAATGGATTCAGCCTTTGTAAATGCAGCCATCTTATTTTAGTGGTGAGTGCATTGCTTGTGTGTGTTTATACAGTAGTTATACCAAAAAAAAACAACATTTGAATGCTAATTGCTCTTTATGAATTTTCAGAGGTTTTGGTCTACAAATGCAATTGCTAGTTTTCCTTTAAAGCGCAAGTTAACGACAGACATTGGATATAAAATGGATTCATAGCTATTAGGGGATTTTGTGAATTAGCTATGGCTCAGAAGCCAGTCTGCTTACTAGGCGCACAGAACCATTGTCAATTGTTCCAAACGAACACAGACCCAGCCCTTTGAGGATTATCTTGGAGCGCTAGCTTTAATTTCACTGCTGTGTCTGGGTCAATTAGTGTGTGATTGTGATTCTAGCCATTTAGTGCTTGATTGCTGTGACTGAGGCGATTTGACTTAATTAATTTGTCTCACTTTATGTCTTTTTGTCTCTTCCTTCTGCCCCCCCGCCCACTCGTTTCTCTCAGGTGTCTGGCCCACTGATTTCCCTCCCGCCCGGAGCCAGTAGAAGCACTAAACAATGGTCATGGCGGTGTGCCTGAGCCAGGATGTAGGATGGATCTTGAGGATACTTTTCATTCTAATAATGATTGCAGTGGCACCTGCCCAAGGCCAAGGGTGTCCCCAACGTTGTGAGTGCATCCCAAAGCTCAAGACTGTGTCCTGTCAGAATAAAAGACTGTCTGCGCTGCCAGACGGCATACCTTTAGATACCAAGGTGCTGGATTTGAGTGGAAATAAACTTCGCTGGGTCGAGCACGGGGACCTGCTTGCATATCCTCGTCTTGAAAAACTGGACCTAAGTGACAACATGATCAGTGTGCTTGAACCTAATGCTTTTTCTAGTCTTCAGAACCTGCAGTCTCTTTCTCTGAGGGGAAACCAACTGAAACTGGTGCCCATGGGGGCTTTCTCACGTCTCTCCAACTTAACTTCACTGGATCTTGGTGGTAATAAGATTGTAATTCTTTTGGACTTTACTTTCCAAGACTTAAAAAGTCTAAAAAACCTTGAAGTTGGAGACAATGATCTGGTTTATATCTCCAACAAAGCTTTTCTGGGTCTCGTAGGTCTTAGAGAGTTGACCATTGAAAGGTGTAATCTGACTTCTGTATCAAGTCAGTCCTTGTCTTACCTTCATAATCTTGTGACTCTACGGCTCCGCTACCTCAGTATTTCCGCCTTAGAAGATCAGAACTTCCGCAAACTGGGAAATTTGAGGGGCTTAGAGATTGATCACTGGCCCTTTTTGGAATACATTTCCCCTCACAGTCTGCAGGGTCTTAACTTGTCTTGGCTGTCTATTACACACACCAACATCACCTCTGTGCCCACCTCTGCCCTGCGCAGTCTGGCCCACCTCACTAGTCTCAACCTCTCCTATAACCCCATTTCAGTTCTGGAGTCTTGGGCGCTTCGTGACCTTGTCAGACTGAAGGAGCTGCATTTAGTCAACACTAACCTGGTGACAGTACAGCCATATGCACTAGGTGGACTAAGACAAATCCGACTTCTTAACTTCTCCACCAACAGCCTGGTGAGTCTGGAGGAGGGAGCCTTTCAGTCCGTCAACACTCTGGAGACACTGCGTTTGGATGGGAACCCTCTGGCTTGTGACTGCCGCTTACTGTGGATTCTTCAGCGCAGGAAGACCCTCAATTTTGATGGCGCTCCCCCAGTGTGCGCAACACCTGTGGAGGTGCAAGACCGGGCTCTTACTGCTTTCTCTGACTCAGCTCTATTTGAACACTTCACCTGTCAGAAGCCCAAAATCCGTAACAGGAAACTGCAACAGGTAACTGCCCGCGAGGGGCAGGTTGTATCCTTCATCTGCCGAGCAGAAGGTGAGCCAACTCCTGTTATATTCTGGATCTCTCCTCAACGTCGCCGCATCACCACTAAAAGTACTGGTCGCCTCACTGTATTACCAGAGGGCACATTAGAAATACGTTACGCCCAAGTAACTGACAGTGGGACTTATATCTGTATTGCCAGTAACGCTGGTGGAAATGACACTTATTTTGCCACACTTACAGTAAGTGGGCTGCCTCTTGATGCAGCACTTATGGCAAATCGTACCTACTACACTGGGGACCTAAATGACACAAATCTGAATGATACCAGAGTCTTTTTGAAGTTTACTCTGGATCTCAAGACCATCCTCATTTCCACAGCAATGGGCTGCATCATGTTCCTGGGAGTCGTTCTCTTCTGCTTCATTCTGCTGTTTGTGTGGAGTCGAGGGAGAGGGCAGCACAAAAACAACTTCTCTGTTGAGTATTCCTTTAGAAAGGTGGATGGACCAGCTGCTAGTGGAGGACAGGGTGGGGCACGCAAGTTCAACATGAAAATGATTTGAACTAGACTTACACTTTTTTTTTTTTTTACCATAAAACTTGTTTACAAGCTTTGTCAGTCTACATAGATAAGACACAAAAAGACATTCAACTGACTTTTTTTTGTATAAAATGATTTTTGAAAAGGTAACAATTGTGGACTTGTGTTATTGATTCACTTTGTTGCACAGAGTGGGACTGTATTATTTTAATATTCTTGTATAGACCAAACAACAAAAGCACCTATATCCCTTTGTCTTTAAGCTTTTGCCAACAAAGTTTCTTGTCGAAAAGGACTTCTTTCTTTTTCTTCAAAGGACTTCTCCTCTCTGGGTTGTCATTTGGGTTGATTCAAATTCTGTATCTCCAAACTCATGAATATATTATATATTACAAGGTGGTGCTCCATGAATGCCAAGGACTTGCCAATGTTTATTTGAATAGATCCAGCTAAACACTGCATTTTAGACTCATTACATTCAGGATTTCAGTACACTGGTAATTTGACAAATACAAAAGGCCTGCACTGTCAGAGACCTTTCTGTAGTGTAGCCAGTCAAACACTGCCAAGATTACCCTTAAGCACCACTTCAGTGAATTACAATGTGAAGGGATTATTCACTTCTTATTGAAAAGCAAAATGTCTACAGGTTAGACTAACACATGGGATAAACTGATGCCTGTCGGTCGATGAAAATTCTCAGCTATTATCTATTACCCTTTTTTCCTTTTACTTTGTTAAATATGGAAGCATGTAAAAATTATTTTGAACTTGTAGTATTTGTACATTTATTGCTGTATTAAATCCAGTGTTAGAGTTCACATTGTATATTTAAAAGGCATACCTGTATAAAATGTAAAATATTCTTTTGTAATTCTTGAAAATGAAATACTTGTGGTTGTTATAGTCATGTTGAGTGAACAGATTGAAGTAAATCTCTAGTTACAGCCTCCTTTTCAAATCCATGGCAGCCATAAGCGGAGCATTTATACTCGCACACTTTCGTTTTATCAGAAAGATATTGCGCTGAGACATGGCTGCTCCCAGAGTACTCACATCACATCATGAAGGGCATATATGTCAGGTTTAGCTCACTTGCCTATTTTTGGCAGTGGAGGGCAGTTGGGGGGGCCGGGCTGACCAGCAGGGGAAGGAGTTAAGTGGGTTCTCATCAGGACTTCGGTGTGTCTGTGATGTGCAGAGAGAATATGCTAATGTGGTAAAGACCTTGGATTAAAAAAGGTCAAAACTGAACAATGGGAGTTCTCCTTTTGGATTAAAAACAAAGGATTGATTTTTAACATAAGAAAGCTTTAAACCTTTTGTAAAACTATATGTGATGAAGACTTTAAGATACATTTAATTTCATCTTTTTGTAATTTGACTACGAGGAATTTAAACAGTCAGTATAAAAAAGGTTTCAAAACATGAAACATCATATGAATCTGGAGAATAGTCCCTATTTCGTCTATTTTTTTTATTTTTTTTTTTGAGAAATAATTAGCAAATAAATGAACGAGTGTGCTGTTGTAATGTCTATCTAAAACTTAACTAGCACCACTTTTTTTTTTTTTTAACCCTGGCTCAGTTACTGCAGACTGTAAAGTGTTGCTATGCTGCCCTCTAATGACTTAAAACAAGAATGACTGAATGTGCTGCTCCTATTACTATTCCAATTCTCTTCAGCCAAATGTGAAATTAATAGTTTCTTTTGAATTAAACAATATTAAATCAATGTATTATATGAAACGTATATATATTGCTACTGGGTAACACTCTAATTTAGTTTTTAACTATATGTATACATCGCACAACCTTTATACAAACATTTATCTCAATTACCAGACTAGTGAAGTCTTTCTTCTTCTGAACAAAGTATATGCTACTTTTCCATTGTCCTTTGCTGAAGTCATGTAAATACATAAAGCATTGTGTCTGCAAATTGTACTAGACTGTTTTCTATGGTTTTATAAAATGAAGCACACTGTTTATAAAGCATGCAATACTGTCTGCTCTGATAATGTCTTGTCATCTCCTCCATTTTTATAACAGTCATCTTCCGGTCCTCACAGTGGTTTCAAAGTGTTTGGACTCAGTGCACACCTGTGACCCCTCACTGTGATATTTTCTGTTGCAGATGTCATTTGGATTTGTTTTCTCAGGAGTCGGTTCCATTCATGAACTCACCAGATGGATGAATGTGTATGTTGGGTTTTTTGTTATCTCTATGGTTACAGAGGCCAGACAAATTTAATGTGACTGTCTTCAAAAGTTTAAAATGAGATGTAATAAAGACATATTGTAACAGCAGAACTTTTGCTTGAGTTATGTAATGCTTCTTTGAAGAAATGCGCATGTTCAATTCTATCTGCATGAAGTGTGAGTCACGTTTATCTGCTTTACTGAGGGCAACGTCCCAACACTCATCGATAGAGCTTAAGTTTATAAATAATTTCATAATGCTTCAGACCAGAAAGAGGTGTCATGTCCGCTTGCTGTGTTGGTGCTATAGTTGTGACTCATTTGTCTTCACAGCTTTACACCTCTGTAAACAGCTTTTCCATATTTATTTGACACTTACTGACACAGACAGAGCTGTGATCGTGGTGGACAACAAAGCTAAAACATAATTGTTTGAAAAGATTTGCCTTGTAGTTTTAGGAATTCTACTTTTACAGACAGAACTCTGATATGATTAAAGCACATTTGTTTTTTGTTTTGTTTTTTACATTTTTATTGAGATAAAAAAAAGAAAGAAACAAAGACAGAACAAAGCACAGTAAAATAATTCACACCTTATAAATGCTATATTAATCCAAAATAAATCAGGCCCTCGCAATCCCACTAGATGGCAGTGCACTTGCTAGGAATAGGCATGGCATTATAGAAAAAACATTTATGCTTTACTGATGTTATTTATTTTTTCATTGTTGTATGTTGCATCACCATGATCAGTGTCTATAATAATGAGAAACAAGTAGCAATCAAAAGAACTATTTTTAACTGTAAAATTTAAAACAGTATAGGCCAGGCATAGGTCCAAAAATCTCGAGCAAAACCATTGTCAGGGTAGGCCTTAGGTTTGTAAATGCATGAGTATGTAAACTAAACACATAGGTGAGGGTGAGCTATTACACACTGTGGTCGCTGATAAAACATTGTGATCAAATTTAGACTTTTGTGGTTTCCAACATTTGCAAAACTCTACAAAACACAGGTGTAATTATCCAGGAAACCACAGCTGGTAGGAGTCAGAGTGAGTCGGAGCACAATTAGCGTAGCCTAGCCAAGAGGCTACTTTTTAGTGCTTTTATCTAGTTCATCTAATCAACCGATAATCTAAATTTAGTTTATAAAGCAAGTTCTTGTGACGTTTTAAGAAAAATATCAAATATGAAAACCTGAAACCATACTCTAGTCTAAATGACACGTTTTACCCTTTGCACTGTAGCTAGTTAGCTTGGTGTTAGCGGCTACTTCTTAAGCACCTAGCTAAACAATAATAATCACTTGAGTCATAGTCGTAGATCCTTGCAAAACATAGATGCATTACTACAATACCATCCTTTTTTTATTTTATTTTTTCCTCAATTTGAATAGTAATCTACACACTACCTTAACTTTAAATGCTCTCAGCCCAGTAGGCTTCTGTTCTGGACAGACTGACAGCTTTCATATCTACACCAGGAAATGTAAGTAGTCTACACATATTTAATTACTTTTTTTTTTCACGTTCATTTTTGAATAGAAATAAAAAAGTCAAAGACAGTATTGCAGCAAGTTAAACACTTTGCCTTTGATGTAAAGTACATTATAACAATATAAACCCAAACCTGATACTGGAAGATTTAATGGTCACACAATGGAGGAAGATGACAACAACTGCCCCCACACAGGAAAACCATACAATACTTCATCACAGCTGTCTTTTTCCACTTTGAGTTACGTTTATGAAGGCATAGTAATCTCAATAGTCAATGAGCAGTACCTGAACAACATATCTTGAAGGACATTATATTTATTTGGAGTGATACATATTTGGATCTGGCAATAAACAGTTTAATTAATCAGTCAATATGCTAATTTAAGAAAACTCATATAAGCCAACAAGAAATAAACTTTGGTCACTGTTCTGGTCGATCATTTTATGGCTTATGTTTACAATATTTTGTCAGTTCTTTAAGTTTTTTTCATGGAGGTAAATAATGTCTGTCCCTTGCTGTGGGTTTGAGCAGAATAAGACTGGGCTGGCATTCCTAGGACCCCCTGCTCTTTATCTGAACGGAATTTCCTTGGATTGGGCCTGACTAAAGGAGCGCCAGTGTGAAGAAATGGGGCTGGCTCAAGATTTTTAGAGAAAAATGGCGGTGTGAGAAGGCTGGAGCTAGTACTACTATGCTGATTTAAATATGTATAACCTGTTGTTGACTGAAGAGCAGGCATGAAAACACAGTGGGAAGGTTGGTGGTAAGGCATTAAAGATGGGTCTCGACTTCTCCAGTAATAGTCCCTCAGCAGAGAGTGTTGGGGGGTCTTAGACTGAGCAGTACTGTGGACATGGTCTTGCATTTGGGACAGCTGGAAGGCAGTGTAGGTTGCTGGGTGGGCTAGGCCAAAGTGGATCTTTAGTGCCATTAATTCAGCTTCAAGCCTTGCATTTTTCTCTTTCAGGGCCATGAGATGAGCTTCAAGGACATAGTCGTTGATTCTTCTCTTCTCCCGTGACCTCTTGGCTGCTTCGTTGTTTTTACGACGCTTCTCCCAGTAAAGGGCGTCTTTTTGGTCATCAGGTGTGAACTCCCTTTTGCGTCGAGATCCTCTATGAATCACGTCAGTTTCCCCTGGTAAACCACGGCTGCTTTGGCCTCCATCAAAGGGTAGTGACTTGGAATCCATAGCAAGTCACAACTAACACAAAAACAAACAAAAAAATGCTACAATATTAATTGCAATACTGATTTGTTTTTACTATTGTTAAATCTTGTGTCTTGTTCTTGAATGGCCGTAAGTTAGTTATGTTTATTTTGATTGTAAGGCGTTTGACTTCTTCAGTTTTGCTCTTAAGTGAATTTCATTGCAACACATTGCGTGCACTCTGCGGCACATACCCTCATTTAGCAGTAACAGCAGCCAAACCACTCTTTCTGGCCTAGTCTCATCTGTTGCATGTTTAGACCACAGTACAGGCTTAAAAACATTAACCCCATAATAGAAACTTTGTAACAATGATCCAGGTTATATAAGGTGATTCACCTCATAGGCAATTGTTATTGTGATACTGGCTATATAAATAAATTTGAATTGAAATTTTGTAACTTAAATACACTTTGCCACCTGTGCAGATGGTAAAACAAAAATTTAAATGTAGAATAAAAAACATGAGAACATTTTAAATATTGTACGGTTTGTTATAGCCTAGTTATATATAAAACTAAGAACATACTCTTAACCCAGAAAAAGATCTTATCTCACTTGCTGGACGTGTATCCTCGGTTTCAACTTCCTTCATACGATCCCTTTTATCTACCAGCCTCACTTCTTTATTTTATACAGAGCACAAGGCAAAAAGCTGACATGATAAGTAACCACTCCGAGGGGTATGTTGTCAGCCTTTAATCATTTTAATTTGTGGCTAGTTTCATAGGAAGCATTACATTACTCTTACTTAAAAATGTTGTACAGACATTTACTCTTCTGCAGAAATGACTCACCAATTGCTTTTAGATATTACTAAATGAAGTAAAATTATAACTGCCTTATTCTTAACAAATAATAATGTAATAATCAGTACCACACATGAGGAACTGGTTTCAGGCATAAGCTAGAACTTCAGAACCTCAAAGCATATCATGCACGTTTGGTTCTCTGTCTCTGTTTATTTTTATCCTTTGCACTTACGAAACTAAGGTTTCTAAGCTGTCTGTCCCTCCATATACTGAGGCAACAAAACAAAAGCTTCAAAGACGCCTGGTGCCCTCTGCTCGGTGGTGAGAGCACATATCAGGTTATAAATATTCTTGTGCTGAACTAGAGTGTAGCGCTATTGTATGTGTGTTAGTTTGCATAAGATAACACACACCTGCATGGTTGGGTATAGAACAAAACCTACGCTTCTATACTGACAACCTGAAAGCCCCCAATAAATCAAAGAAGACAGAAGAAAAAGAAAGGGAATGTATATAACTGTTGAGGATAAAACTCCAGTTATAAGAAGCTGTAGAATATATATGTATTCACTATCAAATTAAATGTATTAGTTTGCAATATACTTTTAGAAATTATTTATTAAATTAAGCTGTATGATCAGCTTTTATTTTATTTATTAATTTACGTTTTAATGCGTTAGAAAGTGCTTTTATTCTGTAAAAAACTGAATTTCTTTCTTCACACTAAAAAAAATAAAAATAAATTATAAAATAAAATATAGCTGCAAGCAGCGATGATCGGCCCTCGCTGTCGCGACCCCGCGACCCCCACGACCCCGCGACCCGGCGCTGGTGCCGAGGTCGAGCCGTGTTGCCATGTCATTCTTGAAGAATGCTGCAAAATGTGTAGAAAATACACTGTGTATCTGACATGGCTATGTATCGGTCATCGCCATGGCAACACCGTACAAATTTGGGCATGGGTCCAATATAATTTTTTGACCCCTTTACTATAACGGACGTGCTTGCCAAATTTCGTGTATTTCCGACAAACTAAATTTTGTTTTGCATCTCTAGGGGCGCTATAGTTCTCAGAGTTACTGTTTCGACATATATGTGGTTAGGCCGGGGGGCGAATAAGTCATTAAAATTTGAGTGAAATCGGACCACGTATGTCTGAATTATAACAATTTAAAAGGAGCGAAAAATGTCAAAAAATTTCACGAAATTTGCAGCTGTGCCGCGTGAAAACCTTCATACTTTTGCGGAGGATTTGGATAACTTTTGATGGCACATGTCTTTAGAGTGTCTTGTGCGAATTTGAGCTCATTCGGGCTTACGCTCTAGGAGGAGTTCGTTCAAATGCGACGTGTGCGATTTTGGCCAAAGTCTGATTTTGAATTTTCAATCCAAGATGGCCGACTTCCTGTTTGTTTGTGGGCGGGGCCGTAATAATATTCGAGGTTAGTCCCGACGTGAAGAATCACTGTGCCGAATTTCGTTCAATTCCGCCACGACGAGGGTGCGAAAAGTCCCATAGGGGCAAAAAAAGCGTCATTCTAGGTGGCGCTGTCGCGCCACGTTTTATCTAACTTTTACGAAAGTAGTAAAAAAAATTATTTTTCGCCAGAACTGATGACCGTGCCAAATTTGGTGAGTTGGCGCTCACGTTTAGCGGTACAAAATTGAGGCTAAAGGTGCGAAGCGTATAATAATAATAATAATAATAATTCCAACGATTTCAATTAGGCGTTTTTCCTATCACCCCGAAAGTTACTTTTTCGGAAAGCTCTCGCCATTCCCCACGTGTCCGTGGGGTGCGGGGTCAACAACGAGCGCTTCGCGCTCGTGTTGACCCCTTCAATGACCTTTCACCCATTGATCTTCATTACATGTATTAGCAGTTACAATGATGCCGGTTCCCTGCCATATCACATATGTATATGCCCGGATAGTGCATGACACCGCGCACGTGCATGATACTCAATGACGAGCGCTTCGCGCTCGCCATTGAGTCGGCTAGTTACGCAGTGCGCTGCGCGCACTGCTTAGCGATCTCAATAGGCCCTTGCCTGCTGGGCTGGCTCGGGCCTAATAAATGCAATAGCATGCATTCTTATCTGACATCTGACTCTCTTCCTATTATATTTATAGTTGGGCTTTATAATTTGGTCAAAAACATAAATGCTACAAAAGGTATTATAATAAATAACTAGTAAAGAGCAACAGTAGCGCAATTTGAATTTCCTCAATAGAGACAAATCTATCATTTCTGTGTCTTCAGGATAAATACATGTCCGTAATAAAATAATCAAGCATGTAAATTTGTACAGTAGTGGAAAAATGCACACGCTGGATGGTGATTTAAGGGCGATACACGGCAGGTGAAAACATCATTTTTTCATGCAGTGGTCAATTTTGAGATTTTGTCCCAGTTTGCTCCCTTAACATGTAAGCTTTAACGTCAAAAATTGTTATTTCATTACATTTTGTCAACTTGCGCCTCTAGATTTATACCTGAAGTCCTTAAAAGAGAGCATTTGAAGGCGAGCTCCTGTGCTGTCTCCATTCACAGAAACATCCAAATATGGGCATTTCCTTTGTAGAAACAAACCGCGAAAGTTTGCAGGGTAATCGACAGCTGAAAAGCACATCTGATTGGTCGATGTGAATTTCCGGCTTCGTGATTGGTTCTCACACGTCATGTGATACGCGCTGCCGGTTCCGTGTTTATTCTCCGCCTGAGAGAAAATGCCGACAACGCCGAAATCAGCTCATAAACCTTCACAGAAAAGACGACAACAACTGTCACTTGCAAGAACTAGTAAAAAGAAAGTTAACAACAGATTAGACGATAAAACTCCGTCAGAGAGCGCCTCATCGCGTGAGCTATCGTTTAAAAAGTGAAAGGGAGACTCTGTTGAAGGAAGGGTAGGAATGGCTCATAATTCACGTCGCACGATTAAATGAATTCATCAGTGGGTTATTTTGTCCTAAATGTGCTGGATCAGGGCTGAAAGATGAAAATCAGAGCCACAACAGAAAAGTGACAAGTATGAAAAAGGCTGAGCCAGAAAACCATGCAGTGTGTTGTCTAAATGTTAAACGCTTTTGTCTTGTGAATAGTGTCAGAAATGAGGCTCATGAGAGACATTACCTTTACATTTCCCCCTACAATACACATTCTATGATAAAAACATAACATATTCATACATAAAATATTAAATAAATTGCCCAAGCCTACTTTATGATATTCAGTATATTTTGTTGGACAGGTTTACTTTTACACAATACAATCTTGTAAGAGTCCACTGTCTTCTATTAAATAAGTTAAGTTATATTTTTTGGTAGATTCAACTCATGTTCTGTTAAAGAATATATAGACAAACAAGAAACGGGGACAGTTCCGTTTGCAATTTTTTTGTGGGTGTTATGTGTGTTTATTGAGGTAGCTCTCTCTTTAGCTGAAGGCTATTTATGCTAATAATTTATTAAATTACCAATTTCCATGTGTTTTAAATTTTATACACTGCTGTTATTAATGAACTGAATATATATTTTCTTTGTAAGAAAATATTGGTGATTCAATAGAAAACTTTAAAGGCCGTTTTCTCAAAATGACTTTTTCCTCACACTCTGAGTCAGAAATCTCCACTTCAGAAGCACCTACAATCACCACATTTTCCAGTCTTATTCCTAACTATATACTG
Source organism: Rhyacichthys aspro (assembly GCA_036850595.1). Lineage (NCBI taxonomy): Eukaryota > Metazoa > Chordata > Actinopteri > Gobiiformes > Rhyacichthyidae > Rhyacichthys > Rhyacichthys aspro. The sequence continues at coordinate 14,446,795 of CM072151.1, forward strand.
AAGGCTTTTACAAAGGGATTTGTTGATATATCATTCCTATTCTGAGGTTTTACACCAAAAATCATGGTGGAAATTGATTTTTTAAGGCTATTGTCAATATTCTCTAATTTACTAAAGAGCAAAATAAGATATCCAGAATCCTCTCTGTAAAGCCTCATCTCATCTAATATGTCAACAAATTGAAACAAGAATTTAAAACCTAGTATAAGTATACTTAGCCTCATTTGCTTATTAAAACATTAATTTACACAAAACTTGTAAAACATTTTTTTCTTATGGTTATGCCAGTAATAAACTGGAGTAGTCTTACAATGATATCTCATCATTTTAAAATGTTCCCTATTCACCTTTAGTGTCTCTTTATTCTCTTTATATTTCTAAGGCATGTAAGGTGTTGGTGAGCCCTTACCTTCAGTTGGTGTGAGTGCACTGATGACAATGACCGTCTATCACAGTCACTGAACTAACGCACAGCTTAAACCTCTGCTGATCAAACTGATTCAACAGTCATGCAGAGGGGCCGTCCTGCTCATATCCTCTCATGTCTCAACTTTCTGCCTCTTGATGTGTTGTTTTGCTCTCTGTGCCCCTGCTCTGTTTGTCCACTTCTGTTGTCACACAAAAAGGATCATCTTGATTATGCTGTTGCATCTGTGCTACACACAGAGTACAATGGTGGCCCTTTCTGCTCATTGAAAAGTAGAAAATTAAACTCTAGTTAGTGTGCTAATGTAGTTTCTCAAACAAATTAATAAAAAATGGATTACTGCAGGTGAAAAACAAGATAAAACATAGACAGGTCGAAATACATCATGAATTATGAATTCACCCAGTATAAAAAGGAAGTGTGCTGTAATAGGTGTAAAAAGACGTGTTGCTGTTACATGACACTCCATAACTATAGGGTCTACTATAAGTTTAAGAAGAATACAATAACTACTAGTGCTTTATGCATTTTTACGTATAGCCCATCATAAATCAATACACCAGCGACTGACCTACATAACATAAATAAAATGTCAATAGTTATATTTAAAATTGTATTTTATACTGTCCCTGGCAAAAAAAACAAAACAAAACAGTGAAGTACAATTTCGTCAAAAATCATTTTTGCGTTATTGCGCCCTCTGCTGGTTGCTTTAAAAAAGGTTTCCGTGTCGTTCAGCGGTTTCAGCGGATTGATTTTTGACTCTTGAAGACTAATGTATTTATTTATTTTTTATTTATTTATATTTCCCCTGGAATTATCAGTTTAAAGTTACACATGAAACTGGAAATATTCTCTCCTGCACGTAAAGCACTTAAAGACATGATGATGATGATGAGGAGGAGGAGGATAAACTACTGACGACATAACATTGACTCTTATAGAAGTTGGTGAGGACACGTCGATTTAAAAAAAAGTCTAGAATAAAACATAGAATTTTGAGCTAGAAAGTGATGCTAGGTGCTTAATTTTGCCCCAGACTTAATTTCCCAATTTTATAGTAGATTTAACTTTGAAATAATTGTTGAGACATTTAAAGGTGCATATGCAGAGAAATGTCACGGACAGCTGTCACTGGGCTGTGGGTAACCTAACGCTTATAACGTTTTCCATCGAAGTTACTGTGAAATCACGCAAAGGGGATAAAGGGGAATGCCATATAGACTGAAAGGTTTCGACGCAAATAAAAAACGGTAAAAATCCACGCTCACGTGTAATTTACACAGGTTTACATCTGCCTCTGCCATAGAAGACATTTGAAAACGAGACTGCGAAGGGATTCTGGCAAAAAATCGACGAATTTCAAAGCAAACACTATTGAAGGACTTTGGGCTGTGGGTCAGCCTGTTTGGCTGGGGTGCATTGAATGTGCACTATGCTCACAGGCTCCAGAAAGAGATAGGTTAGGGCTTGGTTTTTGTATGTCTCGCTAAAATATTTGTTCCTGGGACAAAAATATAAGCCCACTGTGGCTGGTGCTTCACAACCATATAAGTTGTAGACCAGCTAAACTAAATGTACCTCACTGGCGTAATAATAAAAATCAAAGTCACCAAACCATGAAACAAAAACTAAAAGGGTGTGTCAGCATTGATCAATGGAAGAGTTTTGGTGGCAGCAGTGACAATGGCCCATCACCAGTGAAGTAGTATTAGATCTGTTTGGAATCAAAGAACCAGAACCAAAGGGCTAAGCTTTGTGTGTGGTTCTTACATTAGTGACTTGGAATTGCACTTTTCTAATGTCTTAATTCAAACCAGGTTCTAGTTAAAGATTTAAGAATTTAGATGGTTTACATACAATTCAGCATTTGCAGAGAAAAGACCAAGGACTAAACTCATTTTTTATCTTTTAGTTTTGTCATTATATTTACAGTATCCTGTAAAATAAACAAAATTAAAAAATAAAATAAACTGAATATCCCTGTAAAAGGACATATATTTTCTCCAAAATTACTTCATGTTCAAAAACAAATGTTCAATTTTCTGTCTCATTTATTCTAAATACCTTGGAGGAAATAGAAATTTGTCCAAAACAAAAGCTGGGGTCTTCAAAGGTTATAGCAGTGTAATTACTGTTTTAATTTTCATTTTTCGTGAACATCATTATGCTGATGACCTAACCTGAGGGGACGCATTGACAGAGAATGTCAAGTTGTAAAACATCTGAGAAAAGAGCTAGTTTTTTTGTATCGGCTGTAATGTGCAGTGTTCGTCCTGCAATAAACTGTGCTTACCTGCCCAGGCTCATCGATGAGGTGAAGGGAATGAGGCTGTAGGTTTCCAGACAACCTCTTGCACAACTGTGCAGCCAGTGTGCCTGAAAACATATCAGGTACCACATAAAGTGCAGAAGACCTAACCACAGTATGCTTTTATACCAATAGGTATGGTTTTGAAATGAGTCACTTTGGATCCTCTGTCCTACTTACTGAGCTTTTAGAGGTACATTCACAGTGATTGTTGTAAACCTCATGAATTGCCTGCACTGCTATACAAAACAAATTCCTATCAAACCTGCAGAAGGTATCTTTTGCCATTAATAATCCAGGACATATATGATTGATTGATGTCTCTATGATTTATTTAAAACAAGCCTGTTGCCCAATATGCTAATTGATTTATTATTTTTATTTTTTTATTTAGTCTCTCTGGTGTTAAGATAAATGCCTTGTAAAAGCATTTAGTGTGTGTATATTACTATTTATTGCACGATATGTAATTGTGTGCTTTAATCCTTCTGATACCACCAATAATATGCCGGTCAAGGTTGAGCCATTACAAGTTTTAAGAGTCACATTTTGGGGGGAAAAAGATGAAAGCAGGATCAGCCCTTGTGTGTGATAAACACATAGGGTCAACACCAAACAATAGTTCTTTATCTAGATCTCTATACATGTACTGCATCAATTCCACTGTTGTAATTGTAAATATATAGTGGCAATGTGGTGACTATGGGGGCTTCCCAGATAACAACGGGGAATATCTTTTTTGTGGCTTTTTTTTTTTTTTTGTAAAAAAGTCCTGCAGAGTTTTCTTTTTGACTCACTGTAACCACACTGAGTCTGGCTACAACGATCCCACCATCGTTTATATGTCGGATTAACTAAAACTCTGCAACCCAGATTTCAGACTGAAATAATTAGTGTGTCATTGAACTTGTTCAGAAAGTATAGTTGTGTAACGTCTGCATTTATCACTCTCATTTTTACTTGCAGCAAGACCACATCCTTAACCTGTGACTAAGGTGATTTCTTTTTTATTATCCTGAAAATGTTTCCATAAGTAATAACATCATAAGCAAAATATGGACAAGTTTATTTCCATGAAAAAGACCAAAATAACAATCTATTATTGATTGTTATTGATCCCCTTCCTCACTCGCACCACTGTACTCAGGTGACTCATCTTTGTGGTTTCTGTTTTAATGTGGCATGTGATTCTTGTAAACTTTCATGTTGTTATGTCACTGCCACTTATTTCAGCTTCAAACAGTAATTCTTGGCTGAAGTGCAGGGTTGAATTCCTCCAGCCATGATTCCTTCTCCTTAACTCAAGGCTGTTTTCTAAAGCAGTCTTTGCAGAAAGCGGAGTCTCAGGTGTTCTTTATCATACAATCGCTAAGAGACAGTGATTTCAGGCTTTTTTTAGTCCTACAGAATATAATATAAACATAATATTACAGAAAACATTGTGAGATAGAATAGAAAATGAGACTTCTCAGAGATTTACTATTTTTATTGTCAGATTTTGTCTATTGCAATACTTTTCACATCTATCTACTGATCCTTGCAACTCAGTAGTGTTCATTTGATTACAGTAAAATTTTATGTCCTTTCATCTCTCTGATGAGTAATGCTGGAAAATTTGAAACAAAGATAAATATTTCAAGGTGTTTATTTGTCACTTGGCCAGAAACCCTCACTACTATTTGGTACATTTGGTAAATGAAAAAAAAAGTAAATGAAAAAAAAGAAAGAAATGACACCCTGTCATTCTGAAGCGAAACAGTTAAACCATAGAGGAAAACCAGACTTCTCGACTGTCATTGTTTTTTAAGGCCTAAAAGCACCCATATCTCCCCATCCGGCATGTCACCTTAACGTCCACTTAACCACTTTGTTCCACAGACCACCTGCTATAGATAGTAAAGATTGCCCAGATATGCACACATGCATACGGATTGCTACTGTCGATATGCACGTTGATATGTGGCCTTTGTGGGAATGACCTCATGCACGTAGTAAAAAGCTATGGGACAAAAAGATAGTAAACCACAAAAAGCACATTTAACCGACATTGTGGAAACTTTACACAAACCGTCTGAAACGTTCTGAAAAGGTGTGTTTGTTCACACACTCACCCCTTTAGACCCCTGTGTCATGAATGCATAGTGCAGTTGTGAATGGCAGTAAGTGCTTATCTCCAGTAGGTGGCATCAGATTCAAGGAAAGCGGTTATTATGCTGCACTTAAAAGGGCATGGTTTTCATTATTTTGAAAAAAAGACGATGGCAGCTACTTATTGTGGCTTAAAAATATTTTGATTATATGATATTTTCTCTTGTGTGAGTATAAACTAAGCTGTTGTTAATAAAGGCCCATTTTTTTCCGTTTTCTCACACATGTAAACGGATACTCCCAGATGGCCTTGTTGTGACTTTGGTATAACAGCATTCTCTAACAAAAACTGGAAGACCAGACTCTTTAGAATGATTTATTTGATACATGGCCCTATAAAGTTCTGGTTTTAGTTATGTACGATTTGCAGTGTTTATTATTTATTAGCACCACTAAGTGAACAGGACTGAACCATTCTTACTCCCAACACACAAGCCACTCCCTGATTTCTTTCTTCTCTCAGACAGGCAACACGATTCATGACACCAGAGCCATCACCTGGGAGTGGGAAAAAGGTGTGGCCTGGACATGTTACACCACACACGAGAAAGAAAGGGGGATGGCTGACTGCTCCATAGGATGAACTCAGTGTAAACAACCAGGTAATACTCGAGCAGTGCTCAGCCAAGTTTCTGGTTCATGGCTCTGGAATTACACCTGGTCGCACATAAATACTCATTACCAGGTAAGAACATCACTATAATAAGCTGCTGATAATGTGTTCAAGGGTACTTGCACATTTACAAGCATTCTTTACAGTTAATAACATAAATTTACTGTTTTTCCACATTCAAATCGTAATGAAATACATTCTTGTTTGAAAATGTTGTATTATTTTGCTACATTTTTGTAGATGTAATGCATATGGCTGGAGCGGACCTCATTAAGATTTCTCCTGCAGGATCCAACAAAGACACAACACAGGTTGTTCATTATTTATTATTCAATATTTTAAAACTCATATTTTCATAATCTAAGTGAAATGTTATTTTTTTATAGAGTGCATATTTGATGAAGCCTTTTACTATATTCTATTCTATTCTTTAGTCTATTTTGCTTTTGCGAGGAAGGTAGCCATGGTAACATTGTGTAATGAGTTACAAGGCTAATAGCAGGGGACACAGGCATCTAGCTGACTTTGTCAATTAACATTTTGACTTCTTTATTTATGCTTTGGCAGCCACAGTCTTCGTAGCATCATGGAAAGTGAAACTGGTATGTCTTTTATTAAACTGTATTTTTCATGCTGTATCTCATTTCACTGTTACAAGACATTCAAATTGTAACTTTTGAGCTGATTTGTTTCCTTGAGTCTGTCACAAACATTGCCACACTCTTGTGAAATTGTCCAAAGTATTTGAGCGACTACCTGTGTTTCTGATAGGCCTCACATGGGAAGTAAGGGCAAACAGCCGCCACTATCACTCAGAGAAGCAGAAGAAGACCTTTCTGTGCTTCCACTGGGGGCGATATGCGGTGAGAATGTCCTAGTTTCTTTTGTACACATGTAACATAACACCTGTCTGTCTGTTGTCACACTGAGACACTGGTCAGACAAGTGATACTGGAGACCCACCCCACAACCCCAGTACATACTTCATATTCAACAGTGTACATCTTAGTTGATTTGACTTGTTGTTCTTAATGTGGTGTTTATCTCTGTAGTGCAGTATAATTATTTACACCCTGTGTTTCTCTTACTGTCTGCTTGTTTCTTCTTGTGGGTTACTAGGACAATGTTGTGCGCAGCTACAAGTACACCGCCCTGACTTTCCTGCCTTTGACGCTGTTTGAGCAGTTCCAGAGAGTGGCCAATCTCTATTTTCTCCTGATGGTGGTGTTGCAGGTAAAACTGAGCCTGTTTAATGTCTGAAACAAACCATGACTATAATGATTTTTACATTACATAACAGTTTCTTCAAAAGACGTATTACTTTGAAAGTGTATAAAGTGTATGTGTGTGTTTACATTTCCAGCAGGAAAGTGAACCCGAATCTCACTGAAGTTAAAGCCATGTTTGAACTAGCTTTTAACAGTAAAAATTAGTCAAACATTTGAATTATAATTTTCAGCTTTGTGTTCATAACCATAAATACAAGTTCAGACACTGATCACATAGGAAAAAAAGCCTAATCGGTTCAAATTAATCAAATAAACACACATTATGGCGTATAAGGACCATCAGAAGTATTTTTTCCAGTTGTTTGTGAATGAATGACTCTTTGAATATACTGTGTGTTAGCTTATGCAAATAGACAGAGAGATATGCAAACAATCCAAAAAGAGATGGGTTGGCTGAGGCGCACAACCGCAAGCTATTCAATTTCCATATTTCCATGTGTTTTCTAGTGTGTTCCTGCCATCTCCTCCGTTCCTTGGTACATCAGCTTTATCCCGCTGGTTTCGGTGCTGTCAGTGAGAGGGATGAAAGACCTTGCCAATGATAGGGTGAGACCAGTCTGAAATGAGCTGAAACACAAATATATGACCGGCTGCATGCATATGTGTGCCTGGCACTTAAGCATGTATTCACTCTTCTCTCCTTCATTGTCCTTATTGACTCCTTGTCCTCCACTCATTGACAAAACCAGTCATCCCAGTAGCATTAATTTTCTCTGCTATCATTAAAGCTTTTCCTTTTAAATGCGTGCGAGATGTTTTGCATGGAGAATTCTCTGGTTAAGTGCATCACTGAGTTACGGTCGTTAACAGCTCTGGGTGAAACGCTTGCTTGACCCTTTCCTATTGACTAATCATTTAGTGGAGGGTGTAAATCTCCCAGCTGGTGTCACTGTGGAGCCTCGTAATGGTGTTTCTCCTTTCTCCTGTTCAACCTTTCACAGCCATCCTCGCTGCCTGTCCATCACTCTTTTTCTCTATCCTTATCACGGTTTTCATGTTAAAAATCTCCTTTTGCTCCGTCATTTTCCAGACAAGGAGACAGAGCGACTCTGCGATCAACTCCCGACCCTGTGACATACTCATTTCTCAGAGGTGAGGACAAAGGCTGCAAAATGTTCTCCCAGGACTCCTCACAAAGCCCCATTTTAGACCAGCCCTCTAATGAAGCCATAATGAAGTGTGGATAAGTGAATCCCTAGATACACCTTTTGCATTCTATAGCAGGTCAAACAATGAGCATTTTTCTACGAATAAGACACTTTCTCATCAGAAATATTTGTTCTGTTATTGTTTGCTTCAATATGTGCACACTTTTTTGCACACGTCTTTTTTTTAGGTTTGAAACAGCAGAGTGGCGGGATGTATGTGTAGGAGATATTCTTCGGATTCATAAGGACCAAGTCATTCCTGTAAGCTTGTCACATCAAAACCCCTTACAGACTAAACTTAAGCTGTGGTCAGATATATTGAAAAAGATATAAGTTATCAAATGGCATCTAATTCTTTTGTATGTACAATTAACATAAATACATTTTATTACTTTGTTTCTCACCTTATCCCTTTTCCTGTTTTTCTTTGTTTTGTGCTTGTCTTTGCAGGCAGACCTTCTACTGTTGTGTACTTCAGAGCCTCACAGTCTTACTTATGTGGAAACAGCAGATATAGATGGGTACGAACTCAGATAAAAATGTGTCATTTATTTTTGAATGAGAACTTATTTTAATTGAACACGTTGTTTATATCCAGTGGTTGTGAAACAATTTAGAAAGTGTAGAGTTGTGTTAAACTTATAATTTATTAATTCTGTGCACAGTGAGACCAACCTCAAGTATCGACAGGCCCCCAGTGCAACACACAATGAGCTGACCACGCAACCCTCAGAGGACATGCTTTCTGCTTTCAATGGTAAAAAATAAAACTACAAGATCAACCATGTGAAAATATCATACTTGTTATAATGCAAGTATTTTCACATTTTACAGGTGCTGTATTCTGCGAAGAGCCCAATAACCACTTGTACAGTTTCAGAGGGCAGCTGCACTGGCAGGGACAGCGTATTCTTCTGGACAGTGATCACATCCTTCTGAGGGGCACTGTCCTACGCAACACAGAGTTTGCCTATGGCATGACCATATATACAGGTACAGGTAAAACAGTTTACAGCATATTTCTTGGCATACAAATCTAGTGTAGTTGTTGCCACAGAAAAATCTTCACACACTCTTACTTACTTACACTTACACTACAGAACACATGACCATACTGTCATGACCAAATGATAAACTACTAAAAAGGATAAAGTCCCAATCACACTATGTTTCATAGAGGTGTATGATAACAGATGTAAAACTCCTAGAAAAGTCTTTTATTTCTAGGTCACCTATCCTTATTTCACCTTGTTCGGATGAAGCCCTGGTTTCAATGACACACTGTAGTTTGTAGAATGCATTATACTGTTAATTATGAACAGTACTTAACTCTTACCGCTGTGTCCTAAATATGAGTCTGTTAACGAATGGCAGATTACAGGCCCCTCCTGTCTTTTAAGTGATCATTGATCGGATATTACAGGTCCAGGCAGAAGTGTCATGGATCTCACTGCTATGGCACTTTCAGTTCTAGTAAAGCCAATCAATACATCAAATTCTTTTAGAGATGGGTTTTATAACATTCATCAGTGACTGTCTATTGATGTGACCTTAGTTCAGCCTGATAACGCTAACCTTTGTCACACTCACTTGGCATAACCTACTTTGAATAAAGCATAATTATGGCTAACATATTACTGCCATCATCAGACTAAGTTCCTGTCCTTGACTAGTTCCAAGATATGACACATCCCTGGTTTTGTCCTTTGTTCATGCAACTTTAGCCATAGACCATTTCATGAAATAGTGATGAGTGAGTGTGAGCTAGTATCACTGGAAAACATAATGTGATACTATATTGATCCCTGTAAGGGAAATTCTCTCTTCCCCTGACCTTAGCACAGCAGGGTCAGACACTCTCCGAGCTGGTAGGGATTCAGCATCGTGCTTAAGGGCACATCAGCAGATGCTTACTAGGACTAGGGCCTGAACTCTTGCCCTTGGGCAGCCTCCCCACTCACTGAGCTGCATTGATACCATCTAATAGTTGTCTTTTCTGTACCAGGCGCAGACACAAAGATCCTGAGGAACTGTGGAAAACTGAGAGTGAAGAAGACACAAATAGAAAAAGTTTTTAACAAAGTGGTGATTGTGGTAAGTGCGTAAATGGCAGTGGGATCAGAGGATTTTTTTTGTGTTCATGCTGAACTGCATTTGAGTATAAAATCTACCATTCACTAGATTGTTCTGGCTGTACTGCTGTCTGCGCTACTGCTTGCAATCGGCAGTGGTGTGTTTGCAAGTCGCGTGATGGAACGAACAGAAGTGTTGTCTGCTCTGGTGGTTGATGGTAATCCTGCTTATTCAGGGTTCCTTGTCTACTGGAGCTACATCATCCTCCTCAGTCCTGCCATGCCCATTGCACTCTATATCTCGTTAGTGCTATCTGTAACTCAAATTATGATGAATGGGAACCAGTACACTTTTATTTATAGCCTAATATAAAGTCATGTATCCATGTCTGTGTCCATAGGTTTGAACTGATCCACACAGTCCATAGCCTTTTTATTGGATGGGACATTGACATGTATTGGCAGAAATCTGACAAACCTGCAGAGGCAAGAAATACCTCACTCAATGAGGAGCTTGGCCAAGTGGAATACCTGCTGACTGACAAAACAGGGACCCTAACGCAGAATTGTCTGCTTTTCAGACAATGCTGCATCGCTGGGGAGATCTATGGTGAGAAGGTCAAATGCTCAAAAATAAAACTAAAGTGCACATAGTTTACATTTTTATTAGACTTAAAAATAATTTGTATTTTGACACTGTTGGCCTTAAAACATATTTATTTCTTTCATAAATATCTGTAACAGCTGCCCTATAAAAAATGTGTTTCTCAATAATATCCCATGACATGAAGTTTGTTGACATAGAAATATCTAAATCAGAAATCTATCATCTCACAGAATACATAAAAACAATATATAATAATCTAACATTATTAATAAAATGTAACTGAGTTGGCCCGCTAAGAGGTTTTAAAGAAGGCATCTGTTCATAGTTTACAAACAGAATATGTTTCAATCCTCATCCAAGGGACTTTGTCTATTCTCAATTCTAAATGAGTTGGATGAACTTATTTTGTCATGTTTAAAATGGTTTGTTTTCACAACATACATGACAAATGTAGAAGTGAGGTTTTATATCTCTGCTGTGGTTTATTACCTTGAAAATAACTTTTTTAAAATACATTTTCTGAGAGCAGTACTTTCTAAAAAACATACAGTGGAACATCAGTTCCTCCTGGGAAGTGACCTCACAAAACACACAGGCTCATTTCTCAAGAGAGACCACAAGAGACTTAATAAATACAGTACTAAATAGTTAACAGTGTCTGTGCTTTCAGATGACAGAAGTCTGTGCCACTTCTTTATAAGCTATAGGATGGTTTTAATCATATACTTTTTCTTTTCAGGGGATGCATCGGTTAGTGTTGAGGATACAGAGGTACAATTTAGAAGTTAAATTAATTTTACATTGTTCTCTCTTATGTTCAATATACAATACTGTAATGTATTTAAACAGCATTGTGTATTGCTGTGTACTGAAAAGCATACATGGTTTATGCATGTGCAGCCCATGGACTTAAGCTGGAACCCATACTCCTGTGGGGGATTGCCCATGTCTGCTCCCAACTTGGTGGAGAGACTCAGAGGACAGCAGTGTCCCATCAGCAGAGAGTTCTTTAGAGCACTGGCAATATGCCACACTGTCATGGCGGAGTATAAGAATGGTGAGGCAACATGTGATCAGAATGACCTCAGACTTGTTTACTTCCACTTCATGTATGGTCTTAATCCCTTTAGATGCTCCTGTGTACCAAGCTGCATCCCCAGATGAAGAAGCTCTTGTCGGGGCAGCCAGGGAGTTGGGTTGGGTCTTTCTTTCTAGGACTAGAGACTTTATTATTGTCTCTGAGCTAGGTGTACAGCAGAAATATCAGCTGTTGGCACTGATAGACTTCACTAGCAAGAGAAGGCGCATGTCTGTACTTGGTAAGGCTGTCCTTCCAGTATAAGCACAAAGATCTGAAACATTACTCAAACTCACAAATAACTTTTTTCCCTAAAACTACACACTTTCCATCTTTCCTCTCAAATAACTTTTTTTTTCCCTGAAGTGCGGGAGCCAGAGGGTGGGTTAAAGCTGTACTGTAAGGGAGCAGACATAGTGATCCTAGAGAGACTGCAGAAGGACTGTCCACATCAGGAACAGACTGAAATAGCCCTGGAGGTAAACTAAAGTTTAGAGTATTTTTTTTCCCTCTGTACATTCACTGTGCTGACTTTTAAAAGAACACTCGATCTCTTCGATCTTGAAACCGCACCTGAAAAAGTGTTATACAGTATATGCTATTGGACGAGCAATGCACAGAGGTTTTAAAAGCTGGTACTAGATTCCCCTTTAGGTAGAGATTTGTGAAATACCCCCTTGTGTCAATATGCTTTCTGTCTGTTCAATAATCAAAGACTTGTACATAGTGTATTGAGCATCACAATTGGTAAAGGCTTTCAACAAATCAGCTTGTTAAAGTTAAGGCGTAGCTGTCAGGAGTAAAATCATTATCTTGTCTATCTTGTCTTCTCTGTCAATTTTTCCCCATTTTCTAACTGTACATCTGTGTTAACCTCTCTTCTGACAGATGTTTGCCCAGTCTTGTTTAAGAACTTTATGTGTAGCAGTTCGATCTGTTTCTGAGGAGTCATGGGAAAGGTGGAGTAAAACTCTGTCCCAGGCGGCTGAAATGATTGCTGGGCGTGATGCGTTCCTTGAACAGCTGTACGATCAAATGGAGAGAGAGCTGCTGGTGGACCTTTTTATTTTACTTGCATAGTGCATAGACAAAAAATACACTAAAATTGCTTTAGAAATAATCCATGTTACATTGAATAGCTATTGTTAAAAGATTGTTTTTCATTCATGTTTTGTAGCTTCTAGGGATGACAGCTATAGAAGATCGGCTTCAGGAAGGTGTTCCAGAGACCATTGCTGTGCTTCAACAGGCTGGGCTTAAAATATGGGTTCTAACTGGAGACAAAAAAGGTATGGTGCCATTTATTTTAGTTGCATTTTTTGATGACCCGTGCTAATGATTTCTTTCTTCCTGTAGAAACTGCAGTAAATATTGGATATGCTTGTAAGTTACTGGATTCTGATACAAGGTTACTGGATTGGCAAGAACTGAGGTTTGCAATAAAAAACCACACAAAGACACACACTAATACACACACAAACATTTCCTTGATCTCTGGTATTTGCTCCTGCAGACAGATCCTCCAGTCCCCAGACCCACAGGTTAGTTTCTGCAAGGCCAGACAGACAGAGCTGTGGGCTGTAGACAAAGAGATGGCTGGAACAAAAACTGCTGTGGTCCTCACAGGACCTGAGCTGGTAAACTTGGGCCTGGATCAGTTTTCTGTGGTTTACATAAATATATTTTTGTACATGTTGGCTTAAGTTACTTAAGAATCCTAGCATTGGTTTCTAATGTGTACTTCAGGCAGAGTTTGAACAGAGACCCGAGTGGGGCGCCACATTTATGAACCTGGCTAAACAGTGCCAGTCAGTTCTCTGCTGCCGTGTGACACCTGGACAAAAGGCAGATATTGTTACTCTAGTGAGGAAGCATACCAACGCTGTGTCTTTGTCCATTGGAGATGGTGCCAACGATGTGAACATGATTAAAAGTAAGTTAGATGAAATGCTTATTTTTTACCTTCTCATTTCATTTCTGACTTGTGTGAATTCTGATTTTCAGCGGCTCATATTGGTGTGGGACTGGCAGGAGTGGAGGGAGGCCAGGCAGTGCAGAATGCTGATTTTTCCCTGTGCCAGTTCAGATTTCTGCAGAAGCTTCTTCTGGTCCATGGGCGTTGGTCTTACCTACGAATTTCCCTCTTCCTGCGATACTTTTTGTTTAAGACGTGCAGCTTTGCTTTCGTGCACGTATGGTTTGGTTTGTTCAACGGCTTTAGTTCTCAGGTAGGAGCTATGTAAATTCAAAAACTAAATAGCATGAAGAAGAAAAAACATGGGTGTTTGTTTTTCTCCATGCAGTCTCTGTATGAGACCTGGTTCATCGCTTTCTACACGGTTTTCTACACTGCTCATCCAGTTATGTGTTTGGCCTTTTTTGAACAGGTGAGAAGTTCTTTTTAATTTGATTGTTTTGTTTTTTTTGGCTATAGTTTCTCCTAATTGGTGTTTTCCTTTGTGATACTTTAGGATGTGAATGCAGAGGGCAGTTTAAAATGGCCGGAACTGTACATGTCTGGACAGAAATCTGAGCTTTCCAGTCCTTTACTGCTGGCAATAACACTGCTCTATGCTGTCTATTCATCAATTATTTTCTTCTTCATCCCGTGCGGAGTCTTCAACAACTCAGAATATGACTACCAAACTATGTCAGTCACTGTTGCTATGGCAGCGACATTTGCAGCCACTATAGAGGTCAGAATCAGTTGTCATGCATATGCACTTGAATTAAAATATACCACATTTTCAGCACATCCTTGATCAAATCTTGTTAAAAGCTTGTTGTTAAAAGTTTGATGGTGTAAGTTCTATTTTGGAGTGTACTAAAGACAAATAATCTGTGATATGGAAATTGTCTATGTTGTGTGTTATATGAATCCTAGATGTACTATTCTCTGAGTGCACTGTTTTCTCTTCTGTTTCTGTTTATCTCTTAGATTTCGATGATGACCAGATACTGGACAAAGTTTAACATTGCAGCTTTGTGTGTGTCTGTGGCGCTGTACTTTGCCTGTACCAAGATTACCCACGGCACTAGGCTTTTTGAAAAGGCACCAAGTGACTACTACTTTATAGGTATGATTAAGCTGAAGTTGATACTACGTCTTGGGCCCCTTCTGCTCACTTCTAGATAATAGTCTCATAAATACGTAACAGAGAAATAAAAGAATGCCTAATTTTGTGGATTTTCTTGGATTTTTGTCTTGTACCGCAGCAAACAAGTCTCTCATCATTTTCTGTGTTCATGTGCTTCACTGTAGGAGCATCTGATAAGGCCTTCATTGATCCAGTCGTGTGGCTCACAGCACTGCTTACTGCCTGGACAGCTATTTTGCCTTCAGTGACAATCTATGCTTTCAATGTCATTCGCAAAGTCCATGACAAACACAAGGTGAGAAGTGAAATAATTTGTTGAAAAGACTTCTGTGGCTTCATCCAAACTAGAGATTGTGTTTCTCTTTTTATCTCTATCTCGCTCTTGCACTAGTCCACACATAATATAACATAAACTAGTAGTCAGTGATGTTATATTGAAAACTACAGAGTTTTCTAACTAATTATGACCACATATCATTTCTAAATAATAATAAATACCTGTCATAAAAGATGAGACAGTTTTTTGACAACTGTGCCTCTCCTGGATGTGACCTAGGTGCACAGTACCTCTCCAAAGCCCTTGGAGATGAGGTCAACGTTCAGAAGGCAGACGTCCCTCCGTCGTTCCTCATACGCCCTGTCTCAAGACCACGGAGCCGGACGCATCATCACCTCCAGGGCCAGCATTCGCAGCACAATGTCGTCAGTGGATGAGAAGGTGAAGGCAAAAAAAGCCATCACAACCTTCGAGATAAACTCTTCTCTATGAAGGACTACAGTGTTGCAGCATGTGGTGAGAACCCAAATGGAGCCAAACTTTACTAAGGACCGTGGATTTTTTACATCACTTTTTATCATTTTTGCAATAAAACAAGTGCATTTGCAGTTTTTCATGCAGTAAAAATACATCAAAAAGCTGTTATTGTCTACATCTCCAACCTGTGGGGTAGAACTCAAATACCGAGACAACTCAATAAAATGACAACACTGCATAGTTTTGCTGTTGTTTTATTTGTTAATTTATTTCAAAACACGCAATTTACCCATATTATCCTTTTAAGATTTTATTTTTCTGTAACAGTTATTACTCAGATTTTTTTCCTTCTCAAAAGTCTCAACTAGAGTGAAACTAAAAGTCCTCCACAGGCTCTCCGGCTTCTGCAGTGGGAGGAGGGAAAAGAGGCTTCTGACCAGACTGGGTTTTGTCCCTTGTTTCTGTGTGTCTGTGTGTGAGTGAGTTTACATGGAACAGGATGTTTTCTAAGTGCAATAGGTGGAATGTCCACATGGCCGCTAAAATCACAGGACCCGTAGAGCAGCCCAGAGAGCTGAACATTGTCTTCTAGGTTTGGTAGCCAGATTGTCATACCTCTGATTTCATCTTTGGTTTCAGCAACACTCTCAAAAGGCAGACTCACGCTCAGCAGCATGTGCCTGTGTTTCTGTGTGTCTGTCTGTCTGTCTGAGTGCAATATAAGCCACCATCTCCAGACGACTTTGTAAACTTAGTATACAATGTAAGTGTCTTTGCATTGATTGTGGCCCTTCCTTGGCGCTGGGAACAAAGACATTCAAACATTGTTTTAAAAAAAAAACAAAAAAAAACAGCCATGAGCGGGGAGGATTAGCTTGCAAACATCAACATAGACTTCATTTTGATGTCAGTGGCAGTTTGGGGCATTTATGTAAAGCTGTACAACATCAGTGGTGCAGTCTTAAAAAATGTGGTGTGCTGTAGTGCTCTTCTTTTTACAGTCACTCTCTGCTGTATCCTGAGTGACTGGGCCCCCACTTTGGGTGCTGAGGGGGTTGTGGAGGACAGTGTGTGGGTATTTTGGTATAAATGACGCAGTGAAGGGGCGGGTGAGGGTTGTACACTCAGACCCAGCAGCAACGATTAAGATTGGGGGGGTCAGGTGTTTGCATAGTTCTCTGTGCAAAAGCCACCAACCGGAGCCATTTTTATTCCTCGCGGTTGGTTACATCATCGTTAGATCAACAGGAAATAGTGAATGATAGGGAACATGTTCTTTGCACCACTGCTTTTTGTACTTTTGCAGTGCTCTACACTGTGGCAGTGGGATTGCAGGATGGTTAAAAGGAACAATTAGGTCATTAGATGTGACTCTGTGTCTTATGAGTTTAGGAGTGTGGTGTGACATGTCAGATTTTGAAGTGATACAAGATGAACTTGTCAAAAATGTGGGGTAGTTTTTTGTTGTCGGGCACTACAGCACGTGGTGATCCAGAGAACCTCTTTTCCTGTGTTTTGTCTCCCCTTGCTCCTCCCCACTGGCCTGCCCTCTCTCTACCTTTTTTCTTGTTTTGAAACTGATTGTCTTCTACCATCACAAAGACACTTGGTTCTGATTGATTAACAGGTAACAGAAGAGGGAGAGCACAGTGTGACTGGGGGTGTCTACAACAGCCCCATCGGCAACCTTCGATCCCACAGGAAAATGACACACACATATGCTGTTTGACAGTAAATGCTGACCACGTTTTATGTTGGACGAAGAGGTGCCGAATGGTTCTGCAGTTGCTTGGTTGATCAGTGTTGATCAGTCCATAAGAAATGGTTTCAAATTTTGCATGACAAATATTGCAACCCATGGTAAAAGAACATAACAAATCTAACTCTGCTTCCACATAGGTACAAATGGGCACACGTACACAAATCAAAGAAACCCATGTAGACAGACATACAAGAATAACAAGGCTGCTCAGACCTGTGTGTGTCCCTCTGATTATCTCCAAGTGAACAGCCTGTCTTTGGAAAAGCAAGACACACATTTCAGGACCGAGTGTGGACCACAAGCTGAGGAATGAAGATTGAATGCTATTGATTAGGAGAAGAGGAGTTTGACTTCCCCCAGCGCACACTGCCCCCTACTGTCGGAATTTATATACATCAAAAAAACATGGGGAAAGGGGAAGGGTTGCAACAACACATGCACACAACCAGTGAATCCAACAGTGACGGAAATTTCTAAAAACAAGGACCCTTCCATCGCCTAAAACCCGAATCTTCCCACCCTTTTTTCCTGTTAACCAAAATATTCCCCACCCCTTCTCCACCCAAATCTTTCTTTCCTCCTCTTCTTCCCACAAAGTCACAGGTCATTCCTGTTGGTTTCTATACAGTTATACAATATCCATGCACAAAAGAAAAAAGCGCACCTTCTTCTCAATAAAAGGTGCTATTCTAAGAACATTAGGAGCACTTGAACACACCCAGGAACCTTCAAAAGTAACTGTGTAATTGTTTTTTAAGAGAAAAGACAACTTAAAGGCAGAAGAAAGCCAACAATGAGCAAAATGGTATTCCTCCTTTGGTTTATGATCAGATTTTTGGTTTTAAATTCAGCCAAAATTATATATTTGTCTTTCTTTTTCCTTTTTTTTTTTTTTTAAGCGTTTTTTACTGAATGCACCCGCCTCGACAGAGCTTCCAGAGAAGTGAGTATAGCTCTGTCACTTCACTTTCGGTTCTTGCCTTCTTTTCTGTCTTTTCTTTTTCCCACAGAAACATTCACAATGTCTTTTCCTTTATGAAAACAGTAAGTACATGCCGTAGCAAAACAAACAGAACGTACAAGAAAAATGAGCAAACCAATAAAAGGAATTTAACAGTATAAAGCTTCAAGTCACAAGTTCCAAAACTAACTATCATAGTATCATAGTTTCATAATCATTGTTATCATTAGCAGTATTATTTTCAGTTTAAATTACATAAAGTTTACATGAAAGGTTTTGAGGTATTTCAGAATTAATTGTCAACACACGCCTACCGAGTCTTAGCACTAGCCAGGGGGAGAGGTCGACTGGACAGGTGAAAGGAGGAGAGATTTTGTGTCTGAACTGTCAGTGAGTCTTCCACACCTTTCTAGCGCAGCCTCTGTGCTTGCACGCCGTGGAGAGAGAAAGAGAGATTGAGAGAGACATTTAGTGGTATGATTTTACAACTAAAGCCCTGTGAGCGCTTAGAGCCTCTGCCTTTTTACCTGCCCCTTTCACTGGTACACAAAAATATCTCTTATGTGAGAGAGGTAAAGCGGCTGTGGGTGTAAGCACACCAGGCAGAGAGCAAAAGAAAGTACTGGAGCAAAACGCAAAGGCTGTGGATTACTAGAAAATCTACAACAAAAAGCCTGACAGTTTAAGGAGTAACATATAATTTTGTTTCAAATAAATAGTGTATAGAAAATGTTTTATAGACTTTCTACATGATAAAGTGCTTGTATTCTAGTGTATCAAGATGGAAAGTCAATATGGGTGAAAATGCTGACACAGCCCCCACTCTGTGTCCCTCTCTTAGCCCCCCCTTTCTGTCCATCCAATTATGGGTGCATTGTCTGTTTCTGTTTGTAAAAGGGTGTGCAGTACATGCATGCACCTATAGGTGTGTGTGTGTCCAGTGCAGTCCCACCCGTGGTTGAAGGGAAAAGGCACTCAACTCTGTCTGCACGGCAGCCACCTCCTCCTATGTGGCACAATGCAGTCTGACTGCACTGTTATTTCAGTGTATGACTGTGTCTGCACAGTACTGGGCAAAGGGGGGTTCCTTTTTTGGCTTGTGTCCCCCTAGGCAGTTTGGGACCGGTAGGCTGCAGTATCTTTGGTATTAGTGGCGGTTTCACAAACCACTCAGCTTAGTGAGGTAGCCACATTGGTTCTCACTACAAACAAATGTCATTTTGTCAGCCTAATGCCTAGAGTTGAATCTAGCTATGTACGTACCTACGTATGAACTGTATACCACAAATCAATGTTAGCTCATCATCCTTGGGTGACTTTAATTCACTGCTCACAGCAACATGAATTTAGTCACTGCCTCTCAATATCTCATCTACAATGACCATCTTATCTAATCTGCACCGCTAATCTGACTACATTGTTGAAAATGCTACAGTTGCATCTTAAGACCCTACAGATAACTATTGAGTCCCAAGAGTTACCCCCCACCCTCCATTAAACACACTGAATCAGCCAGGACATTTGGAGGTCATGTTTTGTCCCCTTCTGTTTTACCCCATTGGTGGGGCTCAGCTTATAGGGGGCTGAGAGTAGCACAGTTCTGACATGAAATGCCAAGAGAGAGAAAAGTCCATCGTTTCTTCTCTTCAGCAGCTCCCTGTTTTTTCTTTTTTCTTTCCCATGGTTAATGTCTCCTCCAAGTCTATATTGACATAATGCAAAAAAACAAAAAGTCCTTCATTGGCCACAGTCCTTGCATCCCCCTTTTTTCCTTTTAAAAAGTCCTTCCTTTTTGTTTTTGATTTATCAACAAGGTGCCTTACATTTGCACAACAGAGCACAATAGTAACAAGAAATAGAAACTTTTGTGTCTATGGTACTAGTTAAATACCCGCATCAGTATAGAGAGGAAGAGAGAGAAGAGAGGGGCAATGGGGGACAGAGGAGGTAGAGAACCAAAGATAGAATGAAAGATTTTCTTCATCTTCAAAATGTGTCCACTTTTGTGTTGGAGACATTTGTGGTGTCTTTGTCGTTTGAGGTTTGAGTATTGTATGCCTTAAAATCGGATTCATTTTTTTATTTTTACTAAAAAAGTATACTTTAATTCCGTTAAAAGCTGATTGTTGGTTGCTATGGCACACACCGCCCGTCATCAGTGGGGCGCACTGTAGCTGTGTGTGAACCTAGTACCACTTTCTCTGATTAGCATTAAGGCAGTAAGCATTGGCACTAATTATTGTAGCATGTAGACATATGTGGAGGGTAGTGGTTAGCTTTGGGTTAGCTACTGATAACCCTTGTCTGGGAGTAATCAGGAGATTTGGTTTCATCTGTAGTGTGAAAACAGGATGGGTGAATGAACAAATTAGAGTTTTGGTGTGGAAAAAAAGAAAGAAAAACAAAGCCTAAAAAAAATCATAACACCTCAGCTGTGTCTGTCTTGCTAAGCCTTCCTGTTACATTTGACTCTGCTGTGTTCTCTTTGTGTTGCTGTATAATCTGTGTTGTGTTGAATAAATCTTTGTAAATTTGAGTTGCCTTAATGAACCGTTGTGTTTTTCAGCGTTCGGTTTAACCATCCCCCTCCTCTGGCTGCACCAGCGCTGGGTGGATGAGGAACAACAATAGGATAATGGTTAGCTATTGATCTGCCTTCAAAGAGCTGTGAGGGCCTGAAAGTGTTGTGCCATGACTTCTCCTCAGCATCTAGTGGCTCTTCCCTCCCTCTTTCCCACTCCGAGGCCCCCTTCCCCTGCTGGATACCAGTATCTGTCGTTGGCAGCAGGGGGCACTCTTGCTCTGCTGACGCACACAGGACTTGGGAGGGGGAGCTGTGCTGCTGCTGCTGCTGCTGCTGTTTCTGTTTCTGTTTCTGTGGTGAGGCCTTTTTGTCCCCATCTCCACTGGTTTCTATGTGCTCCTCTTACATTTTGCTTTTCTCGCAGCTGTAATGTAGTTGGGCTGGATGCCCGATCGTGTTGTTGCTTGGTCCTCAGTTATTGATCAGAGGAAAGGCTCTCGGCAGAACAAAGAGCATGTCCAGACATTTGGGCCGCCTCTCCTGTTGTGTTGGACTCTAGGCTCAGACTACGAGTAACAATGACACGTCTCCCTGCAGGCCTCCAACATCTGTGCAAAAATATAGACCTGGACCGGGAAGACCTGAGTATCTTCTGCCGAGCGTCTTGAGTTTCACCTTCAGGAGGGGTCAAGGCCCTGCTCTCTCTGTCTGCATCGATTCATTTTTCAATTCATTAGTTTGCTGTATGATCAGGCTGAGCTGCTCTCTGAAATGGCTGGCCATCAGGGAATTCCTTTAGCCGAGGAATGAAGGAGACTGCAGGAGGAGGGGTTGGCAAAGCCGGAGAATCAGAAATACTTGGGTTTTTTTTGTTGTTGTTGTCATCGTCGTTTCCATACGCTGCGTTGTTTTGTTTACGGCCTTGGGTGTGCAGGACGGGGCTGGGATAATAAGGCTATGTGCTGTTCTGTCAGATTTATTGCCGTTCTTTTGCCCTTGTTGCTTCCGTGGGATGTGAAAGAGTAAAAGAGGCAGACACAAAGAGGTGAGTCGGAAGTAAATGCAGAATCAGTGGCTACGTAGGCGGTGAGGGAGGCCGGCCTAATTCTGATACACCATCCAACAGAAAGATCTTTGGTAACTCTCCTTAATCAGGAAAAAAACTGCCCAAAAATGATTCTCATTATAAAAGAGACAGAATCAATGATTGTCCTTATGTGAGTAATGCAGAGTGGACCTGACTTCTCAATTCACCTTTTAGATTATGTTGTTTTGTTTTTTTCAGGTGAGAGCTTGACTTTTTGACTGACAGAAAAGATGATTGCATGGCACAAAGGATTTTCCAGAAGAGGACACATTCAGACAGCCAGGGCCAGGTAGGATTGTCATAGACATGTTTCACAGCCAATTACCCATGCCTGTTGTTCCAACCTGGCTCCCCAGCCCTCTGAAGGCCCTCTCCTCCTCTCAGGCCTTGGAGAAGGTGGTCGCAGATGTGCCTGGCTGCCCGGGGCTGGTCCCGTGGTCATCGTGCCAGCGGTCCACGCAGCGGCGCCGTGCATTCATGAAGAAGTTGCTGACCGTGCTGAGCTCCAAGCCGAGCTGCTGAGAGATGGTGATCTGCATTTCCTTGGATGGACGCTTGTTCTCCTTGAAGATGGCGATGAGTGTGCGGCGCTGCAGGTCGGTGAAGACCAGGCGTTGCTTCTTGGGTGCTGTGTTTCGGTCCTTGTGTTGCTCCTGTTCCTTGCGCTTGCACGCTTGGTATTGACAGCAACGGTCGGAGGAAGAAGGACGAGAGTGGGAGGCAAATAGGAAAAAGAGAACAAAAAGCAAGGTAAATATACAAAAGTGATCATTTTCATTGCTAAACAACAAAGACAAGAGGTGGAGGGAGGTAAAGTCACTAAATGTATCATTAGCCAACACTTAAACACATAAAACTAGTTTATACACCAACAGATCCTATAGCTCCATCTCTATTGCCATATTAAAGTTGATTTAAAGCTAATCCATGCCTCCTGCCCAGTGGGAATATTCCTTCCATCCTGCAGAGTGCAGACAGGGAGCCAGCCTGCGGTGAGAGAGAAAGATGGGGTGAAGGGGGAGTGGGACTGGCTGTTGCCTGCTAGCTGGAGACACTGCTGTTTGATTCAATATTAATGCAGTTTGAGTCGCAATGGGGGACTGAGTGACTGTTGCACAAAAGTAAGCATTTTGTGTGCCCATATGTGTGGAAATAAGAGACAGAGGAGGGGCGGACGAGGCTGGGAAGAAATATCGGTGTGAAAGAGGGCTGGAAGAACAGAAAAAGGTGGAGGAGTGAGACAAAGTGTGTGCATTTGTGTATGTGTGTACAAGAAGTGAAGAGACGAGCTGAGAAATAGAAGAGGGAGGGGTGGAGCGCAAGGAGAAAGAGAAAAATATTGACCGACTTTGCTGTAGGAATTGGGGGGTTCTCTGTAGGGACTGAGGTCAGAATCCCCCCCAGCAGGTCTACAGTCTGCTACTTCAAACAGAGCCCACTGGAGCCCACTCTATTGAGCTCTGAGAGGGTATTTATAACCCAACTCCCCCCGCAAACACAAACTCTCCTATGAGCCCCTTCCCATACACTGGGCAATTTTCAAAAGAAAACACAGCAAGTGTGCTCTTTTACGTTTGGGAGGGGGTCCAATGGGGTGGTGGGGTTGTTGGCAGCGAACACAGAAATTAATAGTTAATAGAATGTTGTATTGTGGGTAAGTGTTGTAACTCAAAGTACTTGTTGGAGACGGGTGGAGAGAGGCAGACAGGTGCGGGGTAAAAGGCGCCAAGAGATGCAGTAAGAGAAGCAGGAAGTTGTGTGGAAGGTTAAGGCACCAGCTCCGCAGTCACATGTCCCCCCGCTGAACGAGAATCGAATCCTGTGTGTCCCTCTCGGCCGCCCTACTGTCTCTATAAAGCCACAGCAAATTGGAGAGAGAAACAGACAGAGAGATGCCATCCCTGTGGGGCCACTGCCCGCTGCCGTTTGTATTGTCTCATATACTTTCATAGCAGCCTTCAATAATGTCTCACTCTAGCGCTGTGGGTGTGTGAGCGTCTCAAAGCATTTAAGGACAGAATATTTTTTTTGCATCCCCCCATGTGCTCTTATGTTCTACTTGTGTGTGTGTGTTTGGGGGCAGCTTGTGATTTTGCTGAAGTGGCTGGAGCCAAGCAGTGGCGCTGTGTGTCTAATTACAGTGGAACAGAGCCCATTGATCAGCCATTGCAGTCCAATCTGTTTACTACAGATGTCTAACCTGCACGCAGGCCCATCCATCATATTCATATTTCATCAACACTGCAGCTATATATATCACAGAACAACACATGCTAATGTGCCACTTACAAATTTGTTTTAATCTATACTTGTGCACACTCAAGTATACATCATCATCACTGTGAATAATAATTTATCACAGGTTTAATCATGAGACAAAAGACCGTGATGACAAGGTCTTTTTTGGTTGGGACTTTGGCTGAATTAAAAAGTCATAATGAATCACATTTCATTACAGCTGGGGTAATGGGCTATAACTGTGGGCAGTGCACAAGAGTGCCCTGTGATGAGGAGATTAAATCCATATTCACAAAACTACATGACATTTTACTTTCTTTCTTCCTCAAGCAAAACGTAAGCTTGTATCCTGCACTGGTTTAGACCAGTACTAATCTAACATCCTTACACTTTACCCGCTGCAACATTTTCCTCAATAATATTTCTGTACATGTAATGATCTTAGATTATTATATGACTTGATATTACAGCCACATATCCAACAGATCCATGAACACAATTGATTTATTTGTCAATTGACTATCTGTCATGTTTCAGTATGAAAACCAAACGAAGGTAACTAATAAATACAACCCTATATAATCTAGATATCATTGTATCTACCAGTTCAAGCAATATCATTTTTCATGAATAGTCTTCACAAATCTGATGTATCTTTTAATCTTTTTATCCAAACTGTATTAAGAAAACAACTTAGTATTTGTGTATTTAAAAGATCGTGTGAATTAGCCGTTTGAAAAGAACTAGAGCAAACATTGTTGTGATTTATTGGGGTGTATATCGCGTTGGAGCCCTTTTGGTGGAGCTTCCCCACATCGACTGGGATGGTATTACTACTAAGTCAGCAGAGGTGTATGCTCTCCTTTGGCCTCTACTTGTGTGAGAGAGGATTTGTCTCTCAGCAGGAAACCGATTGTGTACAGTCTCTGGCCTAAACACACAAAGCCTCAGTCTGTTTGATGTGGAACAACGGTGGGGCTTTGGAGCTCACTGATATTAACTATATTCTGTACGAAAAAAGGAAGGAGTTTTCACACTTAAACATGTATGCTGCTAATCCAAGGTTTTGAATATTGGCCAACAGATTTGAATATAAACTGATTGGCCATTTTTATTTGGATTTCTGCCCAATGAATAAACTTTGCTGATTAATAAACTTCACACTGACACATATTTAATTTTTAATTAGATTTTCGGGTTATGAAAGTCTATTACAGTTATGCCCCACACAAACACATGAACTTACATTGGCCCCTTATTTACAATATTTATTATATGTATTTATTGTGTTCAGAGTTTTGTTCTTCAAAATGGCAGCAGATAAAAACCATTTTGAAAACAATTTGTAGCCATTGAAGGCATAAAAGAGTAATTACAGATAAGTGCCTCCATGAATTAGGGGTTTAACATCCAGCACAGACAGTGCCCTCTCCTTTCTCTTGCTTTCCAACATGGAGTCACGTCCCGCTCCTCATCGACCTGCCTGGCTCTTTGTGTGTGCTTTGTGCTCTTTCTGTCGACAGGTGTCGCTCTGGCTGTGGCCCGGCTGCACGGGGCGCCATAGTGCGCTGCCTTTGCTACAGGCGCTGGATTTAGTAATCAATATCGATCGATCGGTGAGGAAGGGGGCCCTGATTACTGAACCAAGCCCGGCGTAGAAAAGAAAAAAAAATCGATCATTGCAGCTTTTAGAGCTACAGTAGGCACCGAGCTGAGAGACGGACATAAACTCATGCACAAAGAACAGCCGGACAAGAGCTGAAATCCTGGTTCGGTGAGTGTTTTGTGAAGTGTGCACCCTGCTGCTGCACAAGCGCACCGCGTAATGTCTCCAAGTAGCTCTATATGGAAATGCTGACCCACTTTGAAAGAATTCCTCGGGCTTCTCGCTCTCATTAACAAACGAATGTTCAATATTTTAGTCGTAAACACACTCGGGTGTTTTATTTTCCATAATCATTTTGATACCTTTGAATAAAAGCAGTAGTGTACTTAATCTTCACGAATATTGGCCAAATCGCATTCTTAACGGACTCAAAGGTCACTCAGATTTCCTCTGAATTCTGCAGGCTAATGAGTGATTTCTCCAAATTCGCTCACATGTAAACGATATAACACCGGCTCTTTCCCACTTTCCAGATGACATTAATATTCTTTGCTTCACGACAAACCAAGCGAGGTTAAGAGAAAGGCCCTGGGTGTTCAATATCGATCAATAGATTCGTGAATAATTCGTGTGTGAAATTCAGTTCGTCCAATTAATTATGCCTCAGAGGGGGAGTGGGCCTGGAGAGATTCATGACGGGGCGGGGATGTGGATAAAAACACACCAAAAAGGGAAACATGATGCTAGTATGTGCGCTGCTGTAAATCCTAACGGGGGGATGTTAATTGGAGGTGTGCGCGTGACGTGGGTATCACCTGTTCTACCTGTGCAGCACGGGCCTGAACGCGGCCCATCTCAGCATTAATCACTTATTGATCACCGTGCCCTTCCCGCTCATAATGAGAAAGTCAAAGTGGCTCATATTGTGCCTGAGTGCTTCATGAAGCCATGATTACGCATCGAACTCAGTCCTGCTTTGCGTCTTGTTGCGGCTGTCCTCAGTCCTGGACAAGTGTTTGTGAAGCCTGCAAGTGGGCGAGGTCAGTGTGTGTTGATTGAATTCATTTACCAATAAACATGTTTACTGGTTCCGGTTGGGCGCGTTCATACACAGCGCAGGCCGTTTGGAGCAGCGCGGGGCCTAGGACTGAAGCAAGCATAAGCTGACGTTTAGGCTGCATTTATTAAGTAACGTGCGCGCTGTTTAGCAAGAGATTGATAGCGGCGTGAATGCGCGCGCCCAGTGCACGGTGGCAGTTATTCCATTCAGGCTGCAGGGCAGTGCCAAGCTCTCGCCAGGCCAAAACACTCCCAGCTCAATACTCCTTAATGTAATGACTGAGAATTGGTGTTAATATACTGATAAAGCGACACAATTTGTTTGTTTGCCTTCTGCCACGACTCAGCTGCGAGGCATTTCCCCAGCACTTCAATAACACTCAAGCAATTCACTTCCACCTTCTGCCTCCTCCCGAGCACCACTGCACTGTGGACTTATTCTCCTCAAGGCCACTTTATGAAATGTAGTATTTGTGTAACATTACGCACAAGGCAATAATCACATAATACAGAAATGGAGGATTTACAAGCGTGATTTCTGTATTTTATCTTTATCGTGTTAATATCAAAATTATAATGTCATAGTGTGTTTTTAAATTTAATCTAGTATTTTACCAAAATATTATGTTCTAAATCTAGATGTTAAAATATTTAAAATATTTAGTACCGAATTATTTATTATTTTTTCGCCCATGGATGTTCTGAGCGGCTGAAGAACGAAAACTACAAAATATAAACCGCATTTGACTAAATAATAATAGTGCAGCCTGTTGGGATCATCGAAGAATTAAGTGTAAATAAACGCATAGAGCCATTTAAAAAAGAATACCCTTAACAAGTCGATTTTAACAGTTTTTATTTGGCAGCGCGCGTGCATGTGCCATTTGTTTTGCACAAGGCGGCCCTCGGTGGGAGTGTACTTCTTATTACTCTTATCTGCTATTGCCATTGATTTGATCCATAATTGCGTTGACCAGTTATGCGTGTTGCCTTTAATGACCTGCTTTATTTTGTGTTGTTTCGTGGCACTGACAACAAATGTGGGACGGAGCATTGGTTTTGGAGCAAATACCTTTTACGCACCACATTTCTGAATGAATCTGAGTGAAATAGAAGATGCAGTTGTTGCTTTTTTTAAAATATATTTTAGGATCGTTAAAATTAAATAATAAATCAGGTTGTAGCCGTTGAATTATAGAAGTAAATGCTTTCACTTAATCTGGGAATAATGCTGCGCCCCTCTCTGTGACTAAAAGTGTGTGTTCAAAATCTCCCTGGAAAAAAAAAAAAATTCAAAATACAAAAATATCTTTCAACAAACACACCCTTACGCATTTTAATTATGCACGTGCGTGGAGTGAGGAACTGCCAAATCCCACGAGACTTGAGGTGGATTCCAAGGGTCAGTCAGGTCACTTTTCTTGAATATTCCAATATTAGAAAAAGGGAAAAAAAAAAGAAAAAAAAAGGAGGTGCTGTGCTGGATTCTTGTTGGAAAATATCGCTTGAAATGTCACCTGTCACTCTGTGTGTGTCACATGATGCGTCCTGTGCGCGCGAGGAGACAGACACATTCTCAATATGCAGGAATATTACACCCAACCTAACTGAATATTGAAACAACACAGAAAAATTCAATAAATGACGTTGAGTTTTTATTTTTACGCGTAAAATACATATATGTTCATTTCACGTTGTTTGTTGCTCCTGGGATTTCTTTTGTCCTATTTTTCCATATTGTAATACTTCTATTTGCTTGTGGACATATTCAGTATTCCTTATATGCGTAATATTAGTGTTTAGAGTTACACATAATTATGAATCTGAAGACTTTTAATGTCTGCGCATGAATCTTTGTGAACACTTTTGAACACGGCACACACACAGCTCACACAAAGTGCTCGTTTTCACATCATGCCTCTTCACCATCTAACCAAACAAATAATGAATAGTGGACCAACCAGCAGCCAGTTCGTTATATTTAATAACATTTAATACAAAGGCTTTATGGGGCTGTCATCGATTCGCTCATCAATTGATTTCACAGTCGTTTTGTTCCTTTGTTGATCTGTGTGGGGTTGCCCAACCGGAGTTTCGGGTTGCATCTGTGGTTGTGTGTGAGTCTGTGCGCAGTGTGTGTTTGCGGTTTTGTTGTGATCGACCCATGTAGAGAGACTTGCAGAGGTTCTGTACAAACCATCTGTAGGCTCTGATTTCAAAAAAGGCCCGGAAAGGTCGAACCAGGTCTCTGTGTTCTTTGGCATGGCTCGTGTGGAGACGCCAATAACCTGGAGCAGAGACTTCATTGGATAAAGACAGGTCTCCATGGGAACGTGTTGCACATGTCTTAACAGGACATTTGCCTTGTCTATTGGATTTCACAATTATATGACTTATTTTAATGATTGACTCCCGTCAGTGGGGTGAGATGCGAAATAGAGATGTTTTTTGCCACTATAAAAATATATATTTGTTAGAAAAGCAAGAAAAACTTTCCCCCGTTCCTGAAAACAGGATCTAGACAAATGTATTTTCTCTGTCAAAAAGGAAATAAAACTACGTCTTGCTATTTAAGGAAAGGTTTAAGTTTTCAATTGGCTCTTCCTGTTCTCTTTAATTGCGAGGACAATGTCCTTGTCTTGTGTTCTTTAGCATACGCATTAAACAAGCCATTATCAGGCCTTTAATAAGAGATGGCCTATCAGGTCCTGAGATAAGCAGCAGCTTCACTGCTTTCTGCTACTGGATACTCTGGCAGATCCAAGATCAGCAATCCTGGTGATTCAGTGAGTGAATAATAATAATAATAATAATAATAATAATAATAATAATAATAATAATAATAATAATAATAATAATAATAATAATAATAATAATAATCACGTCCATATTGGGCCTCAAATAAAAA
Organism: Rhyacichthys aspro; assembly: GCA_036850595.1. Taxonomy (NCBI): domain Eukaryota; kingdom Metazoa; phylum Chordata; class Actinopteri; order Gobiiformes; family Rhyacichthyidae; genus Rhyacichthys; species Rhyacichthys aspro. The sequence continues at coordinate 14,476,485 of CM072151.1, forward strand.
AACTCGTGTAAAAAGCATGAATTAAACTGTTAATGTGAGTGAGTGTTTGTCTAGGTGGTGTTGTAAAAGTGTGGTCGTGGAGAAGCCCCAGTTTTCGGGCATCCCTTGTACGTTACGTAATAACAGGCGGAGTTCCTACTGCTCTGGTCAACATTTAATTGCACAACAGCTCGCTTTTAAAAAGCGTCGCTGACTCGGCCATTACGTAAACCTCATCAGCTTTTGGCAGGTCAAAAGGCGCAGTGATTGGTTTCCTTCTCACGGGGACGCGCGGCGCGGCCATTTGACTCAGAGCACAAGGACGAATAATGAGATTTAATTATGATTGTCTTAGCTTTGGACCCTTTGTATTTTGCCTGGGAAGGGGATAGGCACAGGGCCATTAACCCTTTGATGCTAGCCGCGTGCATTCAGCGGGCTCTGCCAGCAATTTGATTTAAAGGTCATTCTCTCCTATCGATCCGGTTTGGCGAGGGGGCGACGGAGGAGCGGAGGAATTGATCATCTAAAATAGAAGAGACGGTATTCGAGACTGTACAGAGTCCATGCAGACCTCTACTGCATTTAGAATTGGAATCGGCACGCCCCCGTGTGAATCAAACGAGTGTGTAGTGCGCGCCCCAAAAGAAGAGGGAGTGAAGAAGTGCACGGTGCAGACTCCTGCTCCAGTCCCAGTTCTGCAGACTAATCTGATTTCTATTAAAATTACACTATTTGAATAATGAGGTCGACTGGTCAGAGCAGTGTGGGTGGCATGTATAATGAACCAAAAAAGGTTAAACGTCTGCGAACTTTACGCGCTCTCTGGCTGTAAATCCCCGATCACACAAATAAAAGCCCTCACATTTCGGAGTCAGCCTTTTTGACTGGATAGACAGAAAGCTGCGCGCGGATGCGTCGTGGGAACGTGCGTTTATTATTCGTGTGAAGGCCGAGTTGTTAATGGGAGAAATGGTGTTGCATGTTGGAGACGGAGGGGGTTGCATGGCCGCATGGCGCAGCTCCAGAGATGGGAAGGAGAGACCAGGGAATGGAAATCAATACCGATTCAGGGCTCGCCAGAACGGCCTTAACAATGTGGCGCAGACGCACTCTACATCCTGGTCACATACACGCAGGGAAGGAGAGGCGGGGAGGTGACATATATGCAGCATGCACTGCTCCCATATTGCCCTGTAAACGGCAACCATATTGTAAATGCAAGTACACCTCACTTGAAATCATTCTTCGTGTTATAAGTAAGAATATGTCTGCACATACAGTACGTCTGGGTTTGAGAAGAAGAATGAGTCCCAGATAACGATGCCAGGCCTAAGATGTCATCCAGTGCCCCATGAGCTACACTGAACACATGGGTTTAAACAAAAATAGCCCCGAGCTATAACCTGAAGAAAATGACTGTTGCTTTCCCACCAGAGCATTTCAAAGGCGTTGCTTGTACACGCAGGGTCTCAGTACTTACAGCACACGTTGCTGTGCTTAACGAACAACGAGGCACCGAAACCGCAGCTGCACTGTTTACTCCCCTATCTTCCCCTCACACATCAATTATTAAAGAACCAATCGATCATTTCGCGGGCTAACATCAAACCATCTTTTCATGAAAAAAATCCTGTTTTAGATTATCCGGCATCAATCACATCTTAATACCCCGTCCAATTAAATCCATTATCCTGGCTTAAATGACTAAAAAGAGCAACACTCCACACTATTTTTATCACTGTAGGATATTTTTGTGAGTGTACCAAAAATATTGACCAGAAATACTTTTGTGCTCATTTCATGTTTTCCCAAGAAGCTGGAGATTTAAATGGAAGGTTGTGATTACCTTTGCCTGGGAAGTGGGCTGGAGGATAGTGTGAGTGACAAGATTGTGGATTGTAATATTGATCGTTGGGTGGAAGCTGTTGGATGAAATAATGGTGTTTAGGGCCTACAAGAATGCTATTAACTATATATTGGTAAACGTCCAGTTCACCACCTTGAACTGTCCTCACAGCGAAGTGCTGCATTTCAAGTGGCTTCAGCACTCTGGACAGCGCCTCTGCTTACAGGAGAAGAGCATCCACACTGTATTTCATACGTGGTTTCACTAACCAGAAGGATTCACAGTAGGTTTAAGCTCTCCAGTTTGGTGCCTTTTGTTAGTACAAATACAGCCATAATATTTTTAATGAGTTTGTACTTGTCAGACATGTCCTGTGCGAGTAAAACGAACTTTGCGCACGCGTCGAAGGGCAAAGGGCGCAGTGTGTGGCGTGGATTTGGGGGTGGAGGCAGAAGTGATCGAGTGGTACTTCTGGATTAGGGCTGTGTAAACTGCGTGTAGTCCATTGAAACATGAATAGGGGCCTCCCACCCTCATTCCCAAACAATGTTTTTCTTGCGTGTCTTGTGGGTCTTGACCTGCACACGCTGGCACGTGCTCCAGCCATTCAAATGGTAATAGACCAACTGTGCATTTTTTTTTTTTTTGAAGAGGAGGAGGAAAAGGTCTTGGCATGTCGTGGCACCTCATCACTGTCACTGGAAAGATGAAAGGGTCCGATAGCCTTAGGCGCAGAGAAGATTCACAGTTCTTACCAAACAGAATCCAACATTTACGCTTGGTTTGCGTAAATGTTTGCGCTCTTGATTGCCAAATAAGCTATTCTTCGGTATTGTGCTATAAGTTTTGAGTTGGCTTCTAAGTAAGAATAGCTTAATGAATAATCAACCACTAAAGGGCACACCCAGACGTACCTTACGCACCACAAACACAACACGATGACAACAAAGAGAGAGAGAGCGAGAAAAAAAAAAGGTGCGCTATTGCGTTTTTATAACAGCTGTCCTCTTTCCCCTTTTTCCGGCTGCCACCTCCCCCTCAGCTCCAGGGGAGAGACCAATGGGAGAGAGTGCTGAGGCGGGATAATTGATAGATGCACTGGCTATCCTTATCGATCAGGGCTGTATTGACCCGACCAAATACATTGAGATGGAGTGTGGAATTCAACACAGATGCAAAGACGAATTGTTTTCATCGTTAATGCGATCTTTAAATGCCCCCTCATCCCCAAACCTCACTTTGCTCGTGTCTTTCTCACTTATAGCTTCACAATTAAACTGCTGCGTTATTTAGTCACTATCAACGACAACAAAAAGGTTCAAGAGGATGACGCTGGGAGCCCATTATAAGAGTACGCCCGTGGGCCTTTCTGTCGCTCTGTTTCTGATATGTTGGAGGATGTTGAGCGTGAAGGGTACCTTAAACAGGCCTCTGCTCTGCTCTAGTTTTTGCCCCAGACCTCGTGTGTGTGTGTGTGTGTTGTGTACGTGTCCATGTGGCTGGCATTTTCACATTAGCTAAGCAGGGCAGCTTCATTGATTTGTGTGACTGTGATGAATTTGGAATAGTAATTTGAATTTATTGATTGATGTGGCCGAGCGAGTATGGCCCAGCCTCACTTTCAGCATCACAACCCCCCGACTCCCACTCCCAATCCACATGTGCACCCAGGATAATGGTGATTTTAAATGCAATAAGTAAAATGTTGCCGCGCGCATTTACATACGAGTCATTTGTCATTTTGCCCATCTGGATTTTCCCGGCCTGCTGTGACTCCAGCTTTCTTTCAATGTACAATATGCTGCTCCAAGCAAGAAAGGAGCATACATTTATAGTGTATTTTACAATAGGACCACTGATAGCATCAAACGCATCTGGATTAAATTAAGATAAGACCCTGCACGGACCCTGTGCCATGTCTAGGCCTGATCACATTCAAATATGCTGCTACAGGACCGTGTAAGTTCTAGATGTCAATTGAACTGGGGGGCTTTATCCTCGCCTTGCACGGGGTGTGGAAGATATAAAACCCCACAGCCCAATTAGCTTTAACAGCAGTGGCACTTAAAGAGACAATTGTAGAGTGTTTAAATCTTTATTTACCAGAACCCCTACTAAATGCGCAAAGGAACAATTTACATGCCATTAAGCGCTTTTCAATAGGGCATCGACTGGAACTAAAATATGCCACTATATCTGCTTAATTGAACTGTTCGCTGAAATACGACAGAGAAGAGCTGATTGACGTTTGGAAGTCTAAACGGAGCCTTTACACAAACATCAATGAGCGGGGATCTCTTATCCACGGCTCTGTTTTAAGCCTCTGCCACACGTTTCCTTTTCATTGAGGGGCGATGGGGGTTAAGAGCACAATAGGATTCAAAACGAGTGCCCATTCAGAAAAGGCAGCCAGATGGAGGACGCGTGTCAGAGTTATTGCCCCCCCCACACCCCTGCCTTTCTGTGGAGTGTGTCCCGAGTGGTCACTGGACGCAGATCATGACCGAAATGACCCACACAGATAATTTCATAAAGTCTAATAAACGAAGCTGGCTCTGGACCAAGTTTGGAAACAAGATATCTCGGAGTGCACGAGGAGCAGAGGCAGGCTAGAGAAAGACGCATCTGTTTGTGTCTGTGTCTTTCACATCCAAATCGATCATTTATCAGCGCGCTCCTCTGAAAAGGGACGCCTGGACCTGGGATATTGATCCATAGGAGGTCATGCTCCCCGTCTCTTTGGCCAGGCCTCAGACGAGCCTTGTTTGCAGTGTACTGCTTTGACAGGGGAAGTCAACTATGATATAGTCACCATATCATGATTGTGTTATTCCAAAGTAAGTCTGAGCACTAAGGTTACAGTGGGCTTAGAGCGAGATGTAATCATGTATGCTGCTGCAAGGCCCCTCTCTGTCACACTGTGTTTTCAGTGACGCAGAGGGAGGGGTGAGAGGAAGGTGTGTGAGTGAATCCATGCTTTCTTTCTGTACTTCAAAACTCCTACCAGTGTGTGCGTAAAAACGGCACCGACTGAGTTTGGCCTTGGTCTGCTCTGGCTACTTTCCTTTTGTTGATTCCCACCAGTGTTTGTTTATACTGTCATGGATTGTAACATCAATCAGACTATAGATCCCCCCAACATTTAACACTCCAACTGTCATGATGAAGTTTTACTCGATATAATCGACTAATAACTTCTAGTAATGTCTGTTTGAGCAGCTATTGACAGTCTCGCCACATTGACTTCTAATTGATCCCTCCACATCACTCAGGTTGGGAGCTGTCTCCTCACTCACCTGCAAGCCTCAGCGCTGACATCCGCTGGAACTCGGGCTCCTGCAGCCACTTCCACATCCTCCTAAAGGTCTCGCGACCTGATTTGAGTTTACTCCACGGTTTTGGATTCCGCAGCAGGTCGGACAAGGTTCCCTGGGACCGGCACAAGATCCTCTGAGCAAAGATGGCCTGTGGGATGCTGTAGCGCTTGAGCTCCGCCGTGATTCTCTGAGCCACTTCTTTGGTGTTTATCTCCTCCACTTGGCCCGACCCCGCGCCTTGACCGCCCCCCACCACTGTCTGCCGATCCCGCTCTGACAGCATGGAGCCGTTGGCCTGAGAGTGCGGGTGGCTGTGGTGGTGGATGCCGTTTAGAGATGACATGAGGCCGGCCCCGTGGCCCCCGAGTCCTCGCGCCAGGTGCTCTTCACCCCTTGACAGCATGGCGGCGTGGGACTCGAACCCCCCCGTGGAGAGCATCTTGTCGTTGGAGAGGTGAGCCCCCGGGCCGTAGGCGCTGAGGGTCTGCTGGGAGCCATGCAAAGAGCCCAGGCCATTGGACAGGGGCGACAGGGGCTGCCCCATGCCTGACATGTCTTTGGGGTAGTGGCCGTACAGGTTGCTCATGGAGGCCAAGCTGCGGTCGTCCCTCATTAGGGTGAAGCTGCCGCTGACGTTCCCCGCAGCAAGTCGCTGGTGCGCGGGATGATGGTGCGCGTGCGGATGCGGGTGGTGAAATTTCTCGGACACGGTGGAGATGGGGGGCAGGTGCTGCAGCGGCGTGAGTGTGGTGTAGGTGCTGCTCAGGCTCATCCCTGAGTCACACGACATGGTCATGGCGGGGTGCAGGGGTCCGGACAGCGCGTGGTCCGTGCGGTAGTCCCCGGCTCCCTCCAGGATCGAGGCCATGCTGGACACCATCGCTGACCGTCCGTGCGACACCAAGTTCCGATGCGACGCCGACGATTGGCGCGCGTGTGGCGAGTTCATTAAGTCGCTCGTTTGATGGGAGTGAGACACACCGTGCAGATTTCCAATGTTTTCCATCGTGAGCTCCATCGCTGAAAGGATCTTTATTTCCACCCCTCTCGCCGTCGGCTCCCCCTCTCCCTCTCTCTCTGGCGCTCTGTCTCACACTCCTTTCCAATAAATTTTCAACGATTTCAAAGCCAAGCCATTGATTGTAGTTGCCGCTCTACAGTCAATCCAGCATGATTTTAAAAGATCGCGTCCCTGCTACCGCAAACCAGTGCTCAGTGGAAGGTGTCTGCCTGGGTTTCTCTCGCTGTGGACCACCTTCTACTTTAGCCAACGCGCTGCTCCGCTCTCTGTGTGTATATGAACGTGCCCGCGCTCCGAGCCTGCCTGTGCTCTTGTGCGCGCCCCCGTGGCTGATGCTCGCACTCGCGCACTAGTGTCTGAGGCCAACCTGACGTCACTGGCCCCAGATGTCATGGGTTGTTCATGTTGCAAGCTGAACCCCAGATTCTCCAGAAAAGATTGCATTAGACACTTGTTAAGATAAAACTCAGGCGGCCAATCAGGAGAGCTGCTTCTGCCGCGTGGCCAAGATTTGCACTGAGGCGGATAAGAAGGGCTCCCTGCTTGTTTTTCTCTGATAAAGCGTAAAACACGGCGCCAGCCACGCATGTGACGGAGGTTAAATATTAATAATTGACATGTGTCACATCTGACCAGAGTGTAATGAGAAAACCACAAGAGGAGGTCAAGTGTTACGCACTTCTTTCATCTTTATTCATAGATTGAGGATGTATTATTTATAAATGCCTTTGGGAGATTGCAGTATTTGCACATGCGCTGTGTTAAAATGACAAACCATTTTCCTGCTTTAGGAGAGCATTTTCCTGCTTTAGATCTAGACGGTGACCTCTGACACACTTTATCAGAAAATAACTATTTAGTGTTTTGGTCCTAAAGGTGTAGAATGGCAAATCTCCATGAATTATCCTCAAAAGGTGTAGTGGCATACATATTTATTGAATTTATTTTCAACCTGATTTCCTAAATCAATTGTGTCAATTTAAAGGCCCCCTGTGGTGCTAAATACAAGATGAGACTATCCCATAAATAACGGCTTATTTGATCAAACAATAACAACATAAAAGCAGAAATTTAGATATCCATCCTGGGCAACAGCAGAATGTTTCTAAAAATGAACAGAACTTTACTGCAGAAGTCTAGTTTGCTGAGACCCCCAGTTGAAAGTTTCCAGTCCTGACTTTTGTTTGGCATTTATTTCAGCAACTCTTCCAGTTTCTTTAGACCATGGACTCCAACATTGTCTACCAATTTAAATCCAGTTCTTCTCAAACTTGTGCATGAAACTTGCTGCCCGCTTATGTCAGTTCTAGTCAACAATCCATCACTGTCAAGCTATGAATGGATCAGCAGAGTCATCGATAGGTTGGTGCCTATTGCACAAACCTGCAATATGGTTGCAATCTAAAGCAGCAACAGGACCCACAAATAAGTCCGAGGTTTTTGGTCTAAATTGAGCCGTGAATAAAGTCGACAGATCTTGCAGCAGGGAGTAAAATAGTTTTCCAGGTAATGCCTCCAGGACATGAGAATATTCCAATGCAGCTTAACCTTCCAATAATCAATGAGAAGGAGTTGATAAAGCTTCAAAACGCGGCCATGTGTGTATATATTCTGTTTAACTGAATGGATATTTTGTTCAGAGTCAGGGTCTCAAATACATCATGCCTGACTGTATGTATAGTATCATGTATAGGCCGCTATTGTTGCACAGAGCCTGTGTGGTGCTCTATAGGGTGAGAAGCTGATACAAGTCACACATGAGCCCAAGCGGGAACTGTAAAAAACACAATATTAACACCTTTGTAACATGTTGTAGCTGTGTTTTAACAGGGCTCTGTGCTTGTGTACTGCATGTAAATGTTTACAGTGAAGCCTAGTTTGCTTAATAGGAAGAACACATCTAAATAATTGAATTTAGAGGATGTGGGTATCATTGTGGTCACGTTGTCTTCCAAACATAATATTTGTGTTAAGCTCATACACGTTGTTTAAAAAGCTGTTCTGTTCACTAAGTATCTGGAAGGACATTGTAGTTTTGCACTACTTAGCTGCAGCTTTTTACCTCGTTTTTTAAATAGGATTAGTAAATGTCAATGAGTGTTCCCCCAACGCGCTCCTGTAGGCCTTGGTTGTTTTGTGAACTACATGTGAACAATGTTACCAACCGAGGACCGTGGCATTTCCACCGATGCAATGCAAAATGAGCCCATTAAGATTTCGACCCGGGGAAAAATATAGTGTAACAATCCAGGAAGTGGCACCTCTAATCATTTACAAATTGCGTAAAATAATTCGCCTGACCAGTGTTTACCAACAGTTAGGTCAGTGCCATCCATAACTGCTCTGATGAATTGTGGGATCAGTGGCCTTGGCACGCAGCTCCTCTCCCAGACAACGAGCTACACAGGTGTGGCCAACGGGAGACGGTGGCTTTTGGCTTGTGCCCACTGGAGAGAACAGCAGTGTCCGGTTGGGTTAATGTCCCTGTATTGATCCCAGGAACCACTGCTATCGAAAATGAATTACCGAAGCCCGCACAGCAGCGAATCCGTCATCTGTGCTCAGCCAGCCGGCCACAGCAGCTTATTGGGCGCGCTGCTGATGGATGTTAACTTTCATCGCTGGCTCCTTTCTCCTAATTCACCAGGGTTTACAACCCAAAAGGAGGCGCTGAAAGTTTCAGACTTTACCAGAGATTTGAAACTCTACCATCATTCCTCCTTTCTGTTTTATTGTGTATTCTCTACTAATGAGAATGGAGAAGAGAGCTGAAACAACAGGGTCAGCAGCACAGCAGGCCGTGGATAGGGATCACAGTATTATCCTCATTCTAATCAATGTTGGGTGAATCCAGCCATAAGCCAAAATAAAACCGCAATGCAAACTAAAGCCACTTTATATTCCACAAAATCCATGTGCCCGCCTAGAGCACGGTTTTAATTTGTGTTTTAATGTAGTGTTTTGGAAAACCTAAATAAGCATATCCTATGGCAAATACAATATGAAATATTAAGTGTATCGATAGGTGTGGTGTGACCGGGCGACGCCGCAGAGAGCAACTGATTTATTTCATTTTAATCAGAGGCCGAGGTAGTGGCTCGAGCGCCACGTTGGCATCGACTTCTCGCACACTGAGTTAATTTATTTGTTAATACAAATCCCCTCTTTTACAAAGAATATTTTATAGAAGCAGCCCGGACGTCAATTGGAGCTGTGGAGTTGTTTTATGAGGACCAAAGCATTTAGTTTTTATCTTTAAGCACTGCTGTCGTTTGCTGATCAACCAATCGATGCCTGAACCCGGAGCAGGGATCGATACATTTCTGGATGATCGATACAGAGCCTAAAACGCGTTCTGTGCAAATGCTTTAAGTTAAGTCCATATACTGTTATGTGTTTGACCCCTGCTTCATTACCGGAAGTGAAAGGCATAAGTTTTTCATTCTCATTTAGGAAAGAGTTATTATTATTATTATTATTATTATTATTATTATTATTATTATTATTATTGGGTTATTTTTTATTTGATGCGTAAGAGTGCCTTGGGCTGTAGTTTCCAGTTGAAACCCTCATGTCTGAGAATGGACCCACGTGAACACGACTGTTTGCTGCTGCTGTAGAAGAGCTCAATGCAGTGGCCACAGAGACACACTAATCTTCTCATGACTTCTTGAATGACTCCGTGGCTGATGCATCACGCTTAATGTATTCCAAAGTATATTTACTTGAATCTGGCTATTGGCAAAAGTTAAGTAGCAGTGTTTAGTAATGTCGCATTGATCAGGCCTCAGAGCAAGAAAGCGGGACGGGTTGCAGTGCGCTCCTCTTCTTCATCATATACTGTGCTCTTCACACTGTGGCCTTGTGGAGTAAAAAAAAAAAAAAAAGAAGAAGCCTAACATGTGGCTTGTTTGCCTGTGGCTTTGCTTTAAGTAACTGTGTGTGGGTGTCAGATAGATTTACACGAGCCAAAGATTGCCAGTTTCCCTTAATAGCCTATAAACTGAAGTCACTAATAAACATAAACACAATTGTAACACTGCATGGCCGTTTCCGCGCCGTTCTGCTTTTGGTTAAATACTAATTGTTTTTCCTGTCAGTTAGACCTTTAACTTATCGCACTGCCTCCAAACATTTTCTACAAAGTTTCAATAGGCTACAGGCCAAATCGATGTGTCCGTGCGTTGTGAATGTTACATGTTTGTCCTGTTAAATCATTGAACGGCAGCCTCTCGCGTTAAAACACTTTAGTTTCAGCGCCAGAGCACTGCAGTGGACTGGGAGAGGCCTAAACGTGAAGGAGAATCCGTCTCACATTGAATCGCTGTGTTTGTAAAGCGTTTGCCTGCAGTTTGTTAAGGAATTAGTGTGTTGCTATAGATTATTATTTAGGTACATTTGCATTTGAAAGCGGCCAGCAATAGAGGACCGTAGTGATCAATAGCCCTGGTGCCTTATCGATCCATCCGCAGTCTGATCGATTGGCACAAAGAATTGGGCGCACATCACTTCTCTGCGCTTGGGTTTCTTCAAAAATGAAAATAAAGTCAAGTTATAATATGTATTTTCAATGTTTGAATGCGCAAAAGTCTGTGCGTAAAGTGAATAAAATATGAAATTTAACAACAGGTGGTAATTGAGGCCTAACGTGTCAAAGTGTAAAAGAAAAATCAATAATCAATATGGTTAGATGCTTTTGTGTGTAGATAATTATAGTCTTAATAAATCAAAAATCAACTCTGGAAATGTTTGGAGTAAAGTTGGAAACACTCAACAAGGAGAAACGGGAACGACATTCACAGTGTGTTAGACTTTTTATTTTTGCCTGTATTGTCCACTTTATTTTCAACGATTAACATGAAGCCATTTTACTTCCGCTTCTGTATCTGTCGTTGTTGTCAATTTATCAAAAGGACAAGTGTGTCCAAACACGATTCCCGTCAAATATCTGAGCTGTCCGTGCGTCGTGCGTAATTTATCGAAAAGGAATACAATCTGGAAATAATCAAATAAAAAAAAAGTTTGCCATAAAGGTCACAGGAGCCTCGCAGATGAATTTGAACCGTGACAAACTGTTGGAAAAATAAGCATTATTCAGTTGCGTTCACGTGATCATCCGTGCGATCAATAGAGCTACTAATCACAAACACATTCAATAGGCTATCGATTCCATTGGGCTGGATTACTAAATGTTACACGGATTCACTTGCGTTAGAGTTGCTCCTGCGCGTATCCAACTTTAGCCAGAGAGGCCTCCGAGTCAGAGGAGGAAGTGTGTGTCGTGTTGACTGCAGGAACACTGGCGTTGATTTATAAATGAATGTTTTCCAAAATGGGCACCGGCATAATCTCTTTTGTGTGCAGTAGTTTAACGTTTATCTTCTTCTTTTACTCTGCCTGAACATTTCACTAAATTGATTTTTTTTCTTCATTCACTGACACATGGAAAACCAAAAATAAACACACTGTTCCTATACACAGGCATGTTCCAACAGTGAATGTTTCTTTTCTTTTCTTTTTTATTTTTTATAACACAAAAAGCCACAAGTTATCTGTAAAACTGACACATATATTCTATAGTATTTTTATTGTAGTGGCACGAAATAAGACATGTCCAACATTTTTTTTTTCTTTCAAGTTGTTTTTCATTTTATTGAGGAAGCCATACTGTTGCATTACATTACCACCATCACATACATTTCCAATTTTATTTACATCAAGACAATTATACTTCCTTTTAAGTTGATATTGTAATTGAAATAATGTGTGTTTACATCACTCTCATTTTGTTTGTCTGTGCCTCTAATTGATTTGTGATTACATTACTCCACGGATCCATATTCACGCATGGATTTAGATTTTTGCCTTGTATTTTTAGTTTAGAATAGTATAGTGATACGGAGAATTACAGAAAGATGATCGGTAAGTGTCCTTGCCACACACACACACACACACACACACACACACACACACACACACACACACACACACACACACACACACACACACACACACACACACACACACATAGCACCCAGTTTTCTGTCATTCTTTTATTTATTATGAGACGGTGCACATTAAAAGCCCATCTCTCACTAAATTTACAGATAAAACCATACATTTTATTGTGTCTTCCTGGTTGATGTAAGGTAAAAAAAAAAAAGTATATGCCACATTTATGAAGAAATATTGTAAGTGCATGAGTAAAAAAACAACACAAGTACCTATATAAGCTGCTGCAGACGGCTCGGAACACAATCAATTACAGTGTGTGTGTGAATAACTCTTACATATAAGCCATTCTTATTAAACCAGTTTATTAGAAAATGATCCCAATGCATATGTAAAGCCTCAGCCCACTTTTTATTTTTATTTTTTTACCGTGAATGTAATTCCAGCTCATTGCCCACAGGCTGTAACATCCATACATTTATCACACTGCATAGATTTCAGATTAGAATGATTATAGATTGTAATGTGTGTGCATTATCTCACAAGCTAGTTAAGAGCATTATGCAGAGTTGCTCTCCCCGTTGCTCTTCTGGTTTTAAGGCGCCGCCGCTTTCTCCCCTTTTAAGCAGTGCTAACGCTGGATTTATTAGGCTTAAAGCATAGGCTACACGTCTTCCTCAAAGGGGATCAGACATTAAGTGTAGATCAAAAGGATAAGGCCTTAAAAACAGAACAATGCCTTTTGCACTACTTTATTCCCACACGGGCATGTTAATTCAGGGATTGAGAGGAGAACGCAGGAGATAGTTTTCTTTCTTTTTTTTCTTTTTTTCTCTTGTGAAGTGATATCTATCTGCATCTGTGTCCAATAATCATGATGGGAACGAAAAGTAATTACAGAGCTAGATGTGAAAGTATTTGCAAAGTAATAAAACAAAAAGAGCTCAGAGCAATGCCGTTTCTTGTTTAAATATAAAAGTTAAGGCACTTATCGGAGAGCGAAAGCTATGTGTGGTCCTGGATTTCTGTTTGATTCAATTCAGGAAAACAAATATCTACACTAGCTTCAACTGTATGCAGGAAATATTGAGTTAATCCAAAAGTCCGTGAGCATTTAAAGTGACACTCTAAAAGTCTAAGTGTGTTTTGGACCAACTTTCTTTTTCTCAGCAGTGTGATTTTGGTTTTGCGCCGCTCCAGCTCGGCAGATGAAACAGTGACATGGCTGCGGGCAAAGAGAAAAATCTAACACAATGACCTACTATCATCCTGGCACACATATCAAAACATCTCACAACGTGCTCACAACTGCAGCGTGCATCTGGAACAGGATAAGCAGTGAAAAAAATCCCTCTGCCAGATTCACTCTGCCTTGCAAACCTTTTTTTTTGTCTTCTTCTATTCACCAGGCGAGCAGTGGGAAGCTCACACACAGCATATGAAAGGGAAGCATGTATCAGTCAGAATAAATGTGAAATCAAGTACAATTGGCTTTTGCTTAACCCACCCACCTACCCATGCATGAGCCCGTTCACCCCTCCCTCGGCCCAGACTCCCACCCTCCACACCCGATAGAGCACCCGTTGCTAAGCGACAGAGGGAGAGATGGATTGAGGAGACATAGTCGATCAATTCTATAGAGAGAGAGGGAGCGAGGGGGTAAAAGAACGGAGGAGAGGAGGGGAGGACAGAATGCAGAGTGATTGCAGTCGAATTGAGGCTCCAGTTGGGGCTCAACACAGTCTTTTGAAACATCTATCTTTGTTAACTGTAGCACGCCTTCCCAAAATAAATCCATCTCTGCAGCTGTCCACCTTTCCATCTTTGTCCGAGTGCTGTGCTTTAATACTTTTATCACTACAAATTACAGGCAGCCCGGGTTTAATACCGCCTCACTCAAAAGACAGTTAATTGTATATTGCATGTGCTCTTGCTTTCCCTGTGTCTCTTTCTCCATTAGTCACTGTGCTCACACAAACACACACATGCAGATGCCCGGCAATACCACATGCCCCACTGCTGGGTGTTGAGCGCATCGACTGAGTATCGATCCCACCACTCACCTCCCTGCAGTCAGCTCTTGTCCTACATAGCATGCCCTGTCTGATTTCTCCCTTAATGGCTTTTATCCAGCTCCAATCTTTATTTAAACTGAAAAGTAGGAATTAGCACCCACTTCTGTCTGAGTCTCTCTTACCTTTTCTCTTCACTGTCATCTCTGACTAAGTATTGGCAAGCATCGCTTGATTGACCCTTCTCCCTTCCTCCCCTGGCTATGATTGCTTTCCCATTCAGAAAGGAACGCTTACAGTGCTCCACCTGGATTCTCCACAATTTGCTCTTTATATACATTATTCACTACAGATAAGTACTCCGTAGAGTATGTGTGCACAGCTAAATATCATTAATCAATGGCTTATATACAAACAGAATCATGAGATGAGTTATTTAAGATGTTTATAGCTGGGATTGTCATGGCAACAGGGCAGACATCTTAGCCCTCAAATGAAAGGCATTTATTCTGCTCCGACTACTTTTCATATTGATAGCCTTCCTTGTTGTGATCAGCCAGCCACAGCCTGGGGAGGAACCCTTCGCATTGCCGTCATCCCTTTCGATTGGGTTTGATTTGTTGTTCATAGAGGGAAGTGATGGGAACGGACTCTTATCTCGGCCTAGCAGAAACAAGCCGTACCAAATAAGACACGTTGGACTATCTGTGCTGGCACACACAATAGGGATTAATTGATCCCCTAATACCACAGATAAATCAATTCTTGTCTTCCCCCCGGAGCTCTCCAGCCAATTGTACAGCCCGCCATTTGATCAACAGAGCATCTCTGGCCAATAGGAAGGAGAGGAGAGGTTGATAAACAGAGGCACAGAGGTGATCCCAAAAAGAATATAGGGAAAAGGAGTCCATCAGAAAGCAATTGGTCGCTGTGGGCAGTTGGGTGGTCTCTATAGTCAAATGAGGCCTACATATGCACAGAGCTGGACCACTAGATTTACTGCTGTTAGAGTAGGCCTGGGACACATATTATTTTAGGTTGACTTTTGTGGGTGAGCTGCATTTGTATAGACCTCTGGTTTAAATGTGGCTTGTATCTGTAGTACACTAAATAGCTGAGTCCAAACATAAGAGAAAATTCTTAAAACACACATGCTATTTCACAGTGGGGGCCCTGCCATATAATATGATCATCATCTTTACAAGGACCAAACCCAGACCATTCTGTAAGGCAATGTTTCTGGGTCCTAAGGGCAGATTTCAGCTTTCATCAATTAACAGTTGGTACGTATAATAATATATGATATATGGACTGCTTATCACAGGGAAGATGAAATGAATATGAAACATGAAAAATGCTTTGAGGTAAAGGTAGAACATGAACAATGTCGCAAAAACAAAGACTCTTCTGAACATAAACTTAATGAAGGGCATTCAAAGTGAGATTTTACCCAACAAAGAGAATCACATCTGTTCTTAAAAGCACAGTGTTAAGTCACATTTAGTTGAGCACAGCCACTCTACTTCTGCTGCTGCTCCACAATGCTACGTCGCAGCTCAGGACATCAGCCATTTTCTCACCGTTACCCCATCTTATCTCCACCTCCGTTTGATCCATCTCCATTAGACTGCTGCGCCTCGTCCAGCTCGCCATCACTCTCACTCTTTCTCTTCCATTGTGCCTCCTCCACTCTCGGTGTCTTTCTCACCCTGTTTCTTATCAGCGCCTTGGCATTTTCTGTCTTTCCCACAAACACTGTTTTCCTCATACAGCTCATATAATAACAGGCTAAAAATATGCCTTGTTTTTTTTTGTTTTTTTCCTAGTATTGATTTTGCCCGTAGCATTGTCAATGGAGAGAAAGGGAGAGAAGGGAGAAAGATGGAGGACGGTGGAGAGAAACTAGAAAAGGGATGACTTTCTAACCGTGTGGTAAGACTGTCACTTTCCCAATGTTACTTAAGCGGAAAGAAGCACACTCTACTCCAAGTGAAACACCTTTCAATTAAGTGCATTTACTAAGTACCACTATCAGCAGCTTTCACCACTCCACACCACAGAGCGTCCAGCCATTCTCACACTGTATGCATTTAATAATAACCCACTGAAATGAGAGAAACCTTACCATTGCAAATATGCTCCAGATCAGCTTTTCAGGGAAAATGGTTGGCTCTTTTGGCACTGGTGTATAATGGGAATGGAGAGAGTTGATCAATAGGCTATTGATCGGAGCTGGCCAGAGTCTGGGGAATTGAGAGTGAGAATCGAGGGGAGTTGGGGTGGGGGTTGGCTCCAGGTTGAATTTTTAAAATGCTCTATTTCAGTGATGACAAATAGTCTGTTTGAAAAAGAGAGAGAGCAAACAAAAAAAAAGAAAACACGGCGCGAGAAGAGGAGCCGAGAGAAGCTGTGAAAAGGAGTCGTGTTGTGTTCTCTGAGACCTCCCCGTTTCCCAGAAGTTACAGGGTTTTTTGGAGCGGGAGATGCTCAACTACAAAGACAAAGGGAGCAGGGACTTGCTATTGTAGCTTGTATGTCTGCTGTAAGAGGAGGAGGGGGGTGGAGTACAAAAAAAAATAAAAAAACAAAAAAAAATCCCCCTGAATGAGCACGCATAGGAAAACATTTATAGTCCAGTTCGAGGTCAGATATCATCTTTTCTGCAGATCGTCTTCGAGCACTGATTTGAATTTGGCCGGTGTATGCTTTCATTTTTACTTCTGCCTGTAAAACCTCAGATCTATTGAATTTCTGAAAGTAAACATGAAACCCATCCACATCCATTACGCTTTAAGGTAAAAAAAAAAACTGCTCTACACGTTCAAATTCAATAGAATACATTGGCAAATAAGACATTTCATGTGCAATGTGAATCAATACGAAAACCTTTGAATTAAAACAAAATACAGGTTATGCCAGTGCTTCTTTTAGTAATGAGAACTGCTTAGTGCTTCTAAGGTTTATTTTTGCTGTGACATTGAAAAGATGTGATAATAATGCTTCGTCCAGTATGTTTTCTTTGTTCTACTTTGAGGCAGAAGAGCATTTAAAACTGACCCAAAGGAGCTGGATAACAAGCCGCAATCTGTCAAAAGAACAGAAGGAAAGATTTTGTAAAAAAAGGGGAGTTTATGAGATACTTAGGGAGAGGTAACTTATCTTATAAATAACTGTCAGCACAGTCCCAGTTTGGAGGAGCAGACAGGAGCAATGGACCTGGAGCAATGACACAGGCTTCTTAAACTTCAGAAAGTACGATTAGTGCAAGTGAATGTTATTTATGTTTCTTTTTTGTATCATATGACTGTCCCTCATTTATAACACATTTATAACACCCAAATTCGACCCTCACCTCAATAACCAAAGTTTGAGCTCTTTTCTCAGCAAAAATCCTCTATACCTACAATATATTCCACAATCCAACTTCAACTTACTGAACTTTAGCTCTCCAATTAGTCTTTCAATCCATCCTCCCCAATACAAGTGTTTTCAAATATCAACAAACTCACATATTCATAAACATGCTATCCCATTTGCCCAAAGTGTGAACAGAGGGAATATCCAAAAGCGTTTTTTTCCTGTTTTTTTATTTTTTTTTGTGTAATGCACGCATTTGTGCTACATACTTGTAAACATGTGAAAACAACCTGGAAGGGTTAGTTGTGAATTCAGCCCAACTGCGGGCAATGGAAAGCGGTTAGAGCACTAGTCTGTAAACACCCCTGAGAGGAACCTATACCTCAGTAAAAATTCAGCTGTAAATAATGTATTGAATGCAAACTTAAGGTCCACGGGGAGATATGGATAGGCTCATTACTCTTTTAGTTTGCAGGCCCTTTTACGTAGTCCGCCAAGCTCTCAACAATCGACTCCAGATGCTCTCTCTCGCTCGCTCTCGCTGTTTTGATTTAAAGATGCTTTTACCTGCGGATATTGTTATGGATATAAGTATTGTTTTTTATTTTCTACACATCGCCCAGAGGTTTGAAGGCTGTTAACATGTGCACCCACCCACATGCTCTGTGCCCTGGTGATGCTGGTGTGTTTGCATGTATGAGATGTGTGTTATCTGCGCCGGTAGCTGAGGTGTGTGTTGTGTTTGTGTGTGTGTGTGTGTGTGTGTGTGTCCTCTCCGGTATGCATTGATCTCGAAGCAGGATGTCAAACATTTTAGCGGCGATCTTGTCCTTGTTATTGCCTCACACAGCCCGGTTGTTAATGCATTAAAAATCGTTTGTCCCTATCTTTGCCAAACTTATCTCACCCTACTGCCCCGAGCAACACAAGAATACCCCTCCAATGTAACGCACGCACCACTGCCGGCCCCCCTCCTCCCTCCTCCCTCCACCCGCTCTTTCCAACCACGTCCCTCCATCCTCCTGTCTCAATCAATCTTTACGACACCCGGTTGCATCCCTCTAATGTTTCCGGACTTGACCGTATCCCCGTTCAAAAATTCTTAATTAAGCCCGTTCTGTATGTTTACCGTTGGGCAAATTACAATCTGACAGGGCTAATAAAACAACATTGGTGAGAGAAGGGCCAAGAGGAGCATGTGCTATGACCCTTACCGCTCTCTCAGGCGTCTGTCTCCACCTCCACCTTATCTCTCGCCATCCCCACCTCTTCATATCTCCCGGTTTTCTAGCTCACAGGTTGTCAGGATGAAGACTGAGAGGCTGCACTGCTTTGGCACCGCTCGCACTAGACCCACTCCTGTTCTATCCGTCGTTGTCAATGTGACTATTTGTTTTAAATACTCACATGTCATTCCGCTGACATATCTCGGTGATACGGAGCGAGCCCTGGCTTTTTTTCGTTTCTGATGATTAAGATTCATGGAGCCGACTGCCTGCATGTCAACTCGAACAGATATGACTCATATATCTGCGTTCACATCAGCATCTTTCTTAATTTAGCTATTGACTCCCGCACTGTGCTCCTATTCTGCAATCCATAGCCCACACGGCGATGCATTATATCTCTATTTCGGTGCACTTCAGTCTGGCCAGTTCTCCTCGCCGCTTGCTTTGCGCTGAAACACGATGAAGAAAGCGGGCGAGCGTTACCTAAACCAAACTTTAGTCTTTGCAAAACACACTGATTCTCAGAAATGATCAATAAAGAAGGAAAACGCTTTGATAACGTTCTGCAAGTTAGGCAGAATATAATGAAGGCTCATAACAAAACTTAGTCACTGTTGGAAGATGAAGTATAGGTCGGCAATGTTTAGTTACAGAAAATGTATTGTATTTCTGGATTAGATTGTTGTCAATGTGAGAGAATGGGTGTCTGCCTGCTATCCTTCGCAATACACTCAATAGACTCAATAGACAATAGACTCTTGTCAATTTGTCAGCCTCATAAGGACAATATTGTAAGGAAAACAGCAATCAAAGTGCTTTTTATACCTAAAACCATGCTCTTTTTTCTTCTTTGTCCAAACAGGTGAGCATTTAGTACCAATCTCTCACTCAAATTTACCTGAATTCTTCCCTCTATTTTAAAACAGCGATGCACTCATTGGACCACAACAATTACTGGAAGGAAAAAGATGATTTTGAAGAATTAAAAGCTAATTAAAGTTCATCACCTTACCCTTTACTTAAAGCATAATTGTGAAAAATCTCAACGCTACCGAGCTGTATATCTTTGTCTGATAATTTGTCACTTTATTAAATGTGTCTTCCTTTCCATCAGTTACCTGCCATTAGTGTCATATTAACATTATGGAAACTTGAAATTAATATTGCAGTGTAACCAGGACTTTTTATTTGGATTCGATTAATAACAACATAAATGGAACAAGGTGATGTATTGTGGCGTTTGGACATTTTTCTATTCTCTTGAACAAAAGCGATACGACAACAAACCATACTTCTATCACATGTTATTTGTATACGTAGAATTACAGTGAAGCGACCTTGATAATTAGAAAAAATCTGTAATAGTGTTAATGAATATTGTGATGCTGTGAATTTTCCTTGAGGATAAAAAGGGGGTTTCATATTATTGAGTAGCACATAATTAATCTTCATAATGCAATTTTACATTCTCTATATATTGTTTAAATTGAATGTGAGTACAGTCGTCATTGTCACACTTCCTGTTTATGTGTGTTGTATGTATGTTGTAGATGAAAGCTCATACCCCGTTGATAGTGGCGAAGAAAGCCTGAAGCACTGCTTTAAGTGAGTGTATAGATGCATAGGAGTGATAATGTATGTCAGTGTGTGTTCTGCCATTTGTCTGTTGCACTATACCACCTGACAGGTGCAAAGCCCTGTGGGAAGGCACTGTTGTCTCTTACACTTGGCTGAACATATAGAGCACATCAGAGGTGTAACAAATCCATTGCGGGCTGCTCGAACCTTTCAGAGGGTTTCGGAGCCTGTGAACAACACATCTCCAGGTTTCCACACCTCACGACTGATATGTGTCTGACACGCAGACACTTACAGATGAAATGACGTCTCTCGCCGAAGACGCCGTGGGAGGAGAGCGGCTCCTTCCTGTGATTGCGGAGTTGAAAGAGAGTGAGTGTGTGTGTGTGTGTGTTTGTTCCCCTGTGCGTGTGTTTTGCGTGCATCTCCGCGGCGTCTTTAGAGTGGTTAATGTGAGTAGAGGTTGAGGAAAGTGTCAGAGTGTCAGGCAGGCTCCGGTGAAGAGTCCTTCAGCCCTCTCTCGTTCTGTGTTGACACCTCTTAACCTCAGTCTATCATCTCTCACACTCACACACTCCACATCTATTGACACTCGCTTCCCCGCAGCTCTCTAAAGACCCGAGGAGAATCCACTACAGTGATTGTCCATGAGAGGAGCGCCTCGGAGCCTGCAGAGAAGAAAGGACTACATATTGTGTTGACGTACACAACAAAAGAGACGGGATTAGACGTGCCATGTGGAACATTTACCGGACATTTACACGTATCAATGGACTCCTTTAGTGCACTTCTGCGAGGCATACCGTGTAACATATGACCTTCAGTGACTGACAATAGAAATGACATGATACACACTTCAAAACACAGCGAGGAGCTTTTTAGTTAAAGTGTAGTTATTCTGTCAGCTTTTATTTTTGAATTATCAGGATGTAGCCATTTTGGGGAGTAGTGTATAAAACCTGCAGCATTTTTATTAGGACATTTCTCATTTATGATAGTGTAATATTGCCACGTGTATTGCTCAAATGAGTTATCGTAAGCGTGAAAAGTGATGTCAATTAAATGATATACAAATTACAGTAAAAGCTATACGTGTGTGATTTCACTGTGATGCTGTGTATTGATTGCACAACATTCGTTCAATTTCCTTCTCTTTCCAGTGCATTTGTTGAACTTCCCCATCAGCTACAACAGTGTTTCCCAGACATTCCTTTCTTTTCTTTTTTTCCTGCTGACCCACATTTTAAAATGCCAGATGAATCACAACATGACTCCTCCACGCAGACTTTATTTTAGTCAACATGTTACAGCTTGCCAAACACAATGGACCGTCACAAACACGCTTCTCGATTTGTGAAACTGTTAGACTTTCTGGAAGGAAAAGGCTGTGACACACAATTCAGAGGTCACACCGTTTCATTCCTTGATGCTGGACGGAAGAGCGGATGAAGAAGCCCCCGCTACGGAGAGCCCATAGATCAACCAATTACACAAATCTGTCAGCCGTCGCCTAAAGATGCTGAATCCTCACATGCATCAATTTGTAAATGAATCTCCCTCTCTTTGTCTTCTCACGCCAGAAAGTGTACAGGATCTTTGTCCCACACTGTCACTGGCTCTAGTGTAAGTGGGGTCAGGAGCTATGGGTCAGCCGAGAAGAGGTCAAAGGTCATAGAGCAGTGGGTCTTGTTAAAATACCTTTTAGCCTCCTTCAGGGATATTATGTAATGGCTCTGGGAATAGGTTAGGTTGCAGGCTGACTGTTTTGTGGCGGCGACTCCGGTGATATATGTGCCGTGCCTTATGCCAGATGTATATTCATTACCTTGTTTTTAAAATCAGGATGCAAAGGAAGTGCTGCGGGGTCAAGAGAGGTCACTAAAAAGAGGACTTGTTTATGCGTTTTCTTTGTCTAGATGTGCCCTACAGGAAGTAATCCTTTTTTGTAAAACTCCCCAAAACAAAGAGAGTTATCCTTTATTAATCACATGCTTTTATCATAGTCTAGCCTCTGTAATCGGAGAAAACTGGGTTAATTTGGTCGATCTATAGGAAACATTTGAATATCAATTCAGTAAGAGCGCCGTCTTCTGTCTTAATTTTTAATCAGGTGATAATAAGTGTATTCATTTTCATCAGTTTGATTCAATAGCCAGGCAGCAATATGAGTGATGGTGGCCTATTTTTGCGTTGCGAATATGCATCTCTCCCCTCTGTGATAGCATTGATCACCCCAGTGCAGGTTCTTTCACTGGCTTTGTCCTCCACTCGCTCGCTCGCTCCCTCACTCACACCACTGTAAAATTCATCCTTATTCCCCGCTTCAGCAAGCTAACTGTGCGCACTACCTTTTATCAGCCCAGAACTGTTAAATTAATAAATTGATATTGACGAGCTATCAGCCGGGGGGATAAATTATTTGGGAGCAAGAGGCGAGGGTCACATGACTTTTAGTACCCACGATTCTGTAATTATTCCCCACGAGAAGAGCCATGGTGTGGTGCATTGCCCTTCCCCCTCCCTTTCGAAATACACAAACACACACAATCACATGAAGAACTATAAATATCACACATACGGTGGATTGCAGGGGCCACGGGAATACTGATGATCATTACTGCTATCATAACCGTCATCATACGGGACGTTAGGCTGCCGGAGATTGCATTTTATCATCACAATATGCACAAGTGGAATCAGAGAGTACATGTTGCGTATTTGTAACGGTGAATGCAAATGATTGAGTATTGAGCCTGGCGTGGCCGTGAGCACTGTGGCTACCTGCTCAAGTCAAACACCGGGGCTTGTGTCCAATGCAAATGAGAGGGCAGTAGCGGACGGCGGCCACAGAGAACGTCAGGGTGCCAATCACGGAAGTGCTCTGGTAGCCCTCCGGCCATCGCTGACCTTTTGACCCTGGCCATGGCCTAAATGTCAAAGGTCACCATGCAGGGTCAGTGGGGATCGCCGCAGAACCCTGGCCAAGGGATGCGTCGCCATGGTAACGCTATAGGAGGAAGAAAGATGGGGGTGTTTTGCATCATTGTAAACCTGGACTAAAACACAAGTCCACACAGATACACATCAGGATGGCTGTGATTTACCAAGAGTCGAGCGAGGATACACTCTGGGCCGACCTGAGCTGCTTTTTTTTACATGAAACTGGAAAATTAAGTTAAGTTACTACAATACATTGATGTGTCTAATTTTGTATTTTCTATCTTCTGTAAACTTTGACTTTTTAATATCACGTTTTTAAAATCAAATCAAAAGACAAGTCAGACACATGTTTACTACCACATTTTTGAGAAAGAAAGAAATGTAGTCTTATACAAACAGACATATTTAAACCCTTAACTTTTACCAGAAATTACTTCAAAATCCTACCTCAAAATCATTAAATTAAGGAGCCTCAAAGTTGTTTAATGACACCAGGAAAAAGTAAAACTATTGAACTAAATACTTTCTGTAGACGCCGAGGAATTTCTTCGCCATCTATTGAGAACACATATCTTCCCAATTCACATTAAGACCCTGCAGAAAATGACATAAATCCTGAAAAGTTATGTAGTGTTGCTTGAATTAAATAGAGATGAATGTGCAGTCTGTACATCCGTGCGTTGCTTGAGGAGTGTGTGTAATGAAAACGAACAAATTTAGGACAAAAAAGGTGTCCGTCAATGCAGAGAAGGGATGTTAAGGTTGTATGCACCGGCACATTGGATTACACAATATTATAGCAGTATAAATTTTCTAAAATGGTGAAATAATCATTTTTACCAGTGTCCATCGACAGCAGCACAAAACCTCAAAGACCCCCACTAAGCTATCACTTTCTAAAGGTAAGTCCCCACTGAAAACAAACATGGCCTTTACCTGACACATAAAGTGGCAGTAAAATGGTAAATTGGTACTTGAAGAATGGATTTATATTTAAAAGTCCTAATTATAGGCTCATAATTCAGATTGTCATGTTGAGTCAGACCCCACATTTATAAATATATATATATGGGCCAGTATTTCCAAATTTATCATGACTCTGCTCTTTTTAAATATTTTTTTCTCTTCTTAGTTCTTCCAAATCAGTTTTGTGTTGTTGCTTGTTTGATTTTGAATGTTGTCAATCAAGAATCAAGATTTTGTTTGCGTTTTGCAGATGTGATGTAAATGCTCTTTCTATACACTGTAAACCTCATTTGATAATTTGATAACTGCACTAGAGCTGCCATTTTTCAAAAATTTGCAAAAACACCATCAGGCCTGTTCAAATAATTGAGTTGGAAAGGTGTGTGTTGATCCAAATTAAATCTACAGAAAACTACCATTGGGCCTGCACTTACTCCAAACACTGCATTTTATTGACACGTTTTGATCCTACATGAATCTTCCTCAGGTCAAACTTCTCCAAAAGTCACTCCCATATGTAGGTTCTGTTCACCAGTTGGTTAACGGATCAAACATCGACAAAACAGAGAATGAAAAACAAGTAGATAAACTGGAGAATTGGTTTCGAATGACGCGCTATACAGAAAGTACAGTCACACAAGAAGATAAGGTGAAAAAAATGAAAAATGATGTACTAAGATGTTTTTTAAAATACTCAGCCCAAGGAAACAACATAGAAAACCCCCCAAAAAAAGAAAAAAGAAAAAAAAGAAGTCAGATCTTCTTCCTCAGAGTTCCATCAGGCAATTAATGTGGATCCTGTACGCAATGTAATTGTACCTATAAATGTACAACATATACTCATTCCATCACTGGTAAAACAATGAAAATTAAGGGAACCATTACATGTTCCACCAAAAATGTGATCTACTTAATAAATGTCAGTGTGGTTTGGGATAGGTTGGCAAAACAACAAGAGCTTTAAAAACTAGATTCGCTGAACAGAGAAGCAGCATCAGAAACCAAGACATTTGAAATCATGTGGCAATACATTTAAAAGAAAAGCAACATCCTGTCTCATCTTTATAATGCAGATGTGAACTCTCTCCTCTTAAAGAGAGACAGCTTTACATTTATACTCTCCAGAGCCTCTCTCCTAAAGGTCTTTATAGGTTTTATATTTCAAAATGATCTTGTTTTTGTAAAAATGAAATTGTGACTCATGGTTTGACTCAACCATCTAACACTCCTGTTGCCACTTGATTGATAAGTAGTAGTTAACCAATTGATGAACAGAACCTACATATAGAAGTGATGTGTGGGAAAGTTTGACCTGAGGAAGATGTAGGATCGAAACGTTGTCATTAAAATGCAGTGTTGGAGTAAATGTGCAGGCATTATTTCATCCTTCTATATTTAATAGACTACCTAACACATTTTTCCATGTTTTCAATTGTCAGCAAGAATATTCCAAAGAACTGACCTTGACTTATAGCCTATACTGTCACCCTATTTGCTTTTATAGAAAAAAAATCATAGGCAAGTTATGTTTTTTCACTTTTCATCATATTTTTAATAATGAACGAAGCCTATGCTGTGTTGAATTTCCACTCTACACATTCAACACTCCTCTTGAACAAGTGAAACTAAAGCCTACCAGCGGCTCCAACTTTCAGCTGTCACTACGTTTACGCGCGGTGCCATTCGCTTGGCCCTTGCGCCATCTAGCGGCGGGCCTCCCCTCCGTGACTCCGGTTCAAGAGAGCGCAGGCAGTGCGCGGGAAAACGGAGGGGGGGAAAGCCCCAGCAGTGCGCTTTGTCTCCGGGGGGGCCTGCGGTCGATGCCTCGTCCCACCATATGTCTGATCGCAGCTGCCAATCAACAGGTCAACGCGACCCCCGGGAGTGCGCGCTGGTGGGGAGAGATCAAACAGAGGACCTCGGGGATGACAGATGCAGATGAAAAAAAAAAAGGCTATAAAACATTGCTTCAAAGATGGCAACGGTGCACGGGGAGGCAAATTATTGTTAACAGTAATCTGCAGAATAGCGCCTCGCATTCTGATCGATTGACTATTATAGAGGCTTTGAAGCCGAGGTAACGCCAGGCTATTGTTCATGGAGGGACACAGGCAGCAAATAGCAGCTGCTTTTAGTCCAACTATAGCGCTTCCTAAGCCTTAAATACTGCTTAGTTGTATGCAATCAGGCTTTCTAATAACCAGTGCAATTTGGAGCCTGCAGCCTTCAGGCCTATTATACAGACAGTTGAACATCTGAGAGGAAAAACAACAGTGGGACTGCGTAAAGTACAGCCGTCGTGTGTTCATGAAAGCGTCTTCATTGGACCGTGTTAAATATCACCTGGTTACCATATAGTTAGAGTGGGCTTATTACTTACTTACTAGTTTTTACATATTTATTCTGAACTTACCATCTTGTAGAAGGTTGAAAACATAACTGAACAATAATGTATTTGTCAAATCTGTTGACTTGTATGTGGCTGTTTAACTGTTTGCACAGATTTGACGCCATAAAGAATCAAAAGAAAAGTGCACACCCATGCAACTGAATGACACTGCTTGTGTTGTGAAGCTGATGCAAGCTAAATTATTCTTACTTTACTACCCTTTAAATATGTACGCTTATATTTTTGATAAAATGTAGTTTAGGCAAGATTTTAACTCTAATATTTCTCCTGGAAAATCAGAAAATCGTTTCTCCAGGTTCTCATATGGCTCATTGGAAAAAATGATTTTACAAAACCTGCTAAAATCATGTAGCAGAACAAAGTAAAGGCATTTAAAATGTTTAAATAAATAGAAATAATGTCTGTATGTTATGACAGTTTTTGTGGCTCTCACGCCTCACTTACTGCACATGTAAAATGAAGCAATGAAAGATCGCCTGAATATCTTCAACCAGAATCATTTTGAGCACATTTTTTTGAATCCCTCCCTTTTGTTTCCCTCATGTTTTTTTAGTTTGTATTGAGTGTAGTCAAATCTGAGACTTGAGATCATAATCCACGGAGCACACTCTTGGAATACTCTAAATGTACTGCATTAAAACATGGCCATAATGTTTCATCGTGGTCTCAGCGGGACTGATCTTCTTAGCTCACTCTCTGCTAATCACCGACAAATCTTTGTGCCTTAATCTACGGCCCCCTGCACCTTTCCGCACAGCTCATTAGATTAACATAATGACATGCACATATGAACACACACACATGCACAATGCACAATACAGCTCTATGTGATGTTTCATTATGACTTAAAAGAAAAAATGTTTTAAATGCAGGGAAATAGTTGAAAACAAATCAATTATGCTTGTTCAAATCACAAAATGGCTTCTAAGTACTTTGCAGGGAGCATCAAATTGAGGTCATGAGATGTGTGTGTGTGTGTGTGTGTGTGTGTGTGTGTGTGTGTAGAGCAAACATATGCAACCAAATTAAAGCCTTAAAGCTGGTGAATTGAAGAGGATTTGATGCTGAGAGCAATTCATGGGAATTAAGCAAATGAGCTCTCCAATTAGCTGTAGACACTGAATAGGAAGATTTGGGGAACAAAAATTAATTAGATGGATTTGTCATTGTTCTAATCGACACGAGCCACAGAATCATCGTCGTGAAAACTAGTGATGTTTATCCCTCGCTCGGACTGTTTGTCTGTTTAGAATCTCATTTCCTGTCGAACCACGACTTATTCAAATATTCAATAATTTGCAAATAAAAAGCCCACATGAGCCAAGACAAACAAACTTCAAAAAAGTCAATGTGTGGCCTAATCCTCTTCGTCTGGTGCAGCGTGGATGTAAATGCCAACCTTTGCGAGTCATAGAGGAATTTCACTATTGACTTGAGATCTGGCCACGTAACAAAGGAGTTCATTCATTTATTCTTTTAAGGGTAATATTTTCAGATACAGATACAGTTTCAGCTTTAGGGAAGACTTTATTTTATTGTGTGTGATAATATCATCTTATTTGCTGTTTTTGCCTGCACAGAGAATCTAATAAAACGACATTTCAATTCCACTTGTCTCCACGAAATGATTCTCCACCTCTATGGCCCCTTCCCTTTCCTCTGCTCCCTTCATCCCGAGGCCTCCCACGGTTCCCTTCTTTCTGTAACAGCGGCTGCGGATTACACTGTGTGATAAGCTTCCTATTGCTTGGAACTATTTGGGATTGCCCAGATTATCCGGCCTCATATCCTACGAGTCGGCTTTTGAAGCTTGAATGAGGAAGATTTTTTTTTTTTTTTCCAGATGATTCCATCCTGACTAATTAGCGTCTAACACGGCGTGATATTTGACTAAAGGCTCACTTTTAGCACTATCTGCAAGAGTCACAAACCACAAATGAGGAAGCTTAAATGTGTAATGATTTAATGACATGATAACAAAAATTACATTGTGTACATTATTGAAAAAGTGCTTTAGCTTTATTAAGATCCCTAGATTTCATTTAATTACTGAAGACCATTCACCACACACCATAAATTACAAAGTGGATTGTATTGTAGTGTTAATTTAATATTGTCCTAGTACCTTTTCAATCACATAATTATAAAATCGTTACCAAATAAGACACAGTACAGCCTGTTTTATCTGCATGAAAAATCACTGACAAAAAAAAAAAAGACAAAAAAAAGAAAAGTTCATGGTGTGGAAGTTTGGACAAATGGGTAGAACCCGACTTGTGGCTGCACGTTGGACCAGGGCCAGTAAAGTCTGGGAGTCAAACAGGACGGTGGAGCTTGTGGACAGCACCAACAGGCTGGTCTATGGTGTCGCATGAAAGCTGCATGGTAAGGGGAGCTGAGGGGTGTCAAAGGGACCTGCCCCGTCATCCTACGCACCCTTCGCCTCGCCCGTCTGCAGTGGTAGTCCCCGTTAGAAAAGTCCTGGTAGTTTAAAGGGTGGATCGCCCAAAAGTGGCCTTTGCCGTTGTCGCTGCGGCCTGCTTTGACGAAGCAATCATTCAGTGACAAGTTGTGACGCACGCTGTTCCGCCAGTTTTTATCCTGCAAGCAGTGACACAGACATGATTAGGATCGGTTAAGAACAATAGATTCTCCCACTGAAACAACATAGCTGCTGCCTAAGTCTATTTCAATGATTAGCCTCAGGATGGCGCCTTGTCAGGTGGTTGGCAGGATTCACCGCGGCGTGTCAAGACAGTATATGATCACAGTAAGGTATGACACCCTTGGTTACCTTTTTAGCGCGTCAAACAGAGATCAACTTTAATCCACTATGTTCAGTCTGTTTTTGCACCTGGTAAAGGAAGTGGCAGTTTGCAACCTAGCAACAGGATTACTTTATTTGTCTGAATTTGCCAACAAGAAGATCATCCAGTGTCCCTGTGAGAACCTAATTGCCTAACCACTCAGACAGATTACCAATGCCAAGTAGGTCGATATACATGTGAAAATGGCTGCCATGCTATTGTCTGACATACTAACAAACTTTTTACTTCCTCCCTCAACTATGATTTAATGAGTATATACCTGAGATCCAACTGAATTACCCTTAAATACACACCTTGCTTTTAAAGTAAGGGTAATGGTCCATGATCCACTGATAGATGTCACACAGCAGCAGTTTCTTGTGCTCAGATGCCAGGATAGCCTTGGAGATGAGCGCGATGTAAGACTGGTTGGGTTTGTCTGCTGACTTGTCTGGAGAGTTGCTGGAGGACGTGATGGTGGTGGTCACCTCCTCCTCCCCCTCCTCTTCTTTGACCTTCCTTTCTTCAGTCCCAAGATCTAAACTCGGAATTGTCTTGTTCTGTCCGTTTGAGTGAATCCCCACCTCTTTTGGTTCAGGATACTGATGAGTTAGCAGGTTGTTCGCCGTCTGCTCCACCGCGTGACTTCCTGACGGTTCTTCTGTCGAACCTTTGACTCCTTTATTGAACAGAAGATAGTCAATAGTGAAGCTCAGTCCCAGCCTCTCTCTGCTTCCATTGTGATTGCTGCTGTCGTCCGCTGTCATTTTTGGATTGAAATATTTCACATTCATTATCAGGATGTTATAAATTCCAAACTGATCTGGGGATAAATGAAGTAACTTCTTCTCAAAATTTTCTTCACAAATACCGTGTTTCACAGCATGACTAATTTAAAATGGATTTGTAAGGGCCTTGAACGCTGCGGAGCCCCTTGCTTCGTACGCCAAAGTCAGTTGACAAGATCACAGATAAAGATGAGCCTCTCAACTGTTGTTAACCTTGTTGCGCTCACCAGCGACACTACCTCAACCCGTGGAAATGACGTCAGCCTGTTGGACCAAATGCGGCTACTTGTTTGCCAAAAAGAGTGGCCTAAAGGTTTGGAGCGTTCTTGTGAATTTATCGCCAGCAACCCGAGCACCTTTATCAGTGTCCGTCAGCTTTTTGCCGGTGATGTTTAACAGTCGTGGAGGTGACTCTTTATATATGAGTGTGATTTTATCCCTCACAGAAGGTTGTCATGAAAGCACAGTGGTGGTCTAAGTAGGGGGTCTGAATTCAGGCGGATTATTTTTATTAACCTCAGCAAATCTTTGTAATTACGAGAGATTAAACACTCAAGATTTAAGAAGACATTGTGTTCAAAGAGTGGATACAGCACAACCAAAGGCCATTTAGATTCCTGTGTTATCCTGTTAATGTTGTTTTGTCCTGTTGGGGTGCTGTCTCAAGCTCTAGCTTCATTAGCACCGAGCAGTAATTAACTGATCAACTTTAATGTCTTCAATAGGAAAATTAACACCTTCAATTGTACCTTTGTTGTTTAACTGGTCTGTAATTAATCTATGTACAACATTGTACAAAACAAATCACTATTGACTTCTGCTTGTTGACTACTGAATCAGATTTCAGTATTATAACAGGAACGCAACATTAAATATAATGTGACATTTAGAACATAATAATATTTGTTCATCCAGACTTTTTGCTTCAAACCCTCTGGTCTGTTGCATACAAAAAGTAGACCTGTAGAAATGGACAGCGCCACTGATAAAACCTAATATATTATATAAGTTTGCATACTGACGGGACAAACAAAAGACAAAAAGAAGGCTGTTTAGGGGAGTCTTTGTCTATGTAGTTCTGAATCATTAGCCCAGATGTTCTAAGACATTTGAGTGTGGGAATAATGTAATAACACAATGTGCCATATATTGCCCTCTTCTGTTAAAACACTGCCATGTACAAAAAAAAGGGCAATATTCCAGCATTTAGCAACTACAAACAACATTGTGTTCAATGTAAAAATGTTGTATGGGTCAGCCTATTTTTGGTCAAACTTTGTATTTTTTTATTCAGTGACAAGAATATACTGATCTGATTGATATTATGAATGAAATAAAAGTCTCTGAATAAATCTCTGGATGAGCAGTTGCTGGTTTAACACTGACAAGGGTAATGTCTGGGTTATTTCATAGTTCATTGTGCTATTTGATACTTCTTCAATTGTTATGTATGTTTGTATAAGATTGTAGTACGTTGAGAACACACTGAAAAGCAGAACTGGACTACCAAGTAACAAGTAATTTCTTATTTATATCGTTTTCCTTGTACTGTATGTGACTGAAGCCAGTTGTTAAATATTTTTTCTACCGTATATCGCTAACCCTCATTAATGACTTAATTGTACTTCGCTGTTAAGTCACATTTCTGTTCACTTATAACATACCTTAGACAAAGCACAAACTCCTCATCCCACGGTTGGTCGGATTACATGAAGTGGAATAATCCGCTCGGACGGGATTTCAGAGGACCATGCGATGCCAACCACTTGACGCCCCATGCTTTGCTCCCACGTTGAATTTAAACAGTTTTCGAACCCCACATTCACCATACCCAAATATTATTAAAGTGAATCACAGTGGATGCACAGATACTTTCTCATGTGGTTTCATTATTAGACAGTGAGGCCTAATTTGGTATTTAGACCTGCCTCTTAGTGTTTTTAAAAAGTTGTGCTGTAACTTTAAATCGTGATGACACCGCCCATTTTATTTCCAGCCCTTCAGGCGCTGGGAAAAGTCGTGCTCTGATTGGTTAGTGACGGCAGTCCATCAAGGCACTCTTTGCGTTTCATTGGTGGAAGACTAGCCATCCGCTCCGGCTCTCGCGGTACTGATGCACGAAGATGGCGGCCGAACTGGTGGAAGCGATGGCAAGTACCGCTTTGCTTGCTTTCGTTTGATGGGACAGGGACCTTCGACGTGTAATTTAATTCAGCCCGGTGGTAGAGATAGCGGATGTTTTACAGTTATATCATTCAAGAGTTTCTAATTTCACAAACATGGCGTAGTATAAACAAGCCGCAACAAACTAGCTTGCATGGCTAACGTTAGCTTGCTAGTGAATTGTACCTCGACAAGTGCGCTGGTTTAGCTAGCATCACGGTGGCTCAGAAGGAACACAACAAAAACATTGCAAGTCTATATAAAAAGTTCAAATTTACTGCCTACAGGCTTCCCAAGACTTAACGTACAAGTAATTTTGCTCGTAGTGTATTTGGCCTGTAGAGCTGTGCACCTGTCAAAATGCACAAATGACATGATTGAGTGGTGAAATTACATTCATGTCGTAGTCCAATAACGTGACATTTCTTGGAGTAAAAGATGGTGCCTGTTGTGGATTGCCTCCAGCCTAAGTTTACACAGAAACTGCTAACAATGGAGTGTATCCAGAAATATTGCTTAAAACGACAGTGAACAATTAAGCTCACAGTCAACATACAGTAATATATTTTACACCAGGTGATAGAAGAAAATAGTTATGCTTTTATTTCCCAGTAATTTCTAAGTCTGTTTACAACAAGGTGCATATACACCAATTTTAGAAGTAGATGTGATTAGTTTATAAGTGTCAAAATATAAAGAATGTATTTATGAAATACATGGAGACCTATGTTATGGTCTGTGTACATATTCTTATCTACTACTTGTTTTTCTTATATCCTTTAGAACATGGTGAAAAGTTTCCGGGTCTCAGACCTGCAATCGCTGCTGGCCTCAATGGGTCGCAGCAAAAGTGGGCTGAAGCAAGACCTGGTGGGACGTGCACTGAGGCTAGTACAGACTGAATATAGTCCAGAGCTCCTTAAGAACGTGAGGCAGCTTTATGAGTCGCGCTTTCCCAAATCATCTGGCTGGCTGGCAGCGCGGCGTCCTGAGAGTGTTCCAGTTGCCTACTCGTCTTTAAATTCCTCCAGCAATGCCACCTCTCAGGGTGCAGACTACCTCAATGGCATCTCCAAACCATTACCCACACCTGCGGCAGAAGTCAAGCTTGTGCCACTACCCTTCTACCATACTTTGGAGACATTACTACCACCAACAGAGCTAAGTGAGTGAATACTTTTAACTGTTTTTGTACATCCTCCAATTAGTATTTCACTTGTCAGTTTTGTCAATTCCTTTTACTCCATTACACTGTGAAGTTTATGATAACATCTCTTAACAGTTGCCCATAACAATGAGAAACTGCAGGACAGTAATTGCATATTTGAGTTAACACCCAAACAAGCAGACCAGATTAGAAATGCCAGGTAAGACAAACTTGCAAGTATTTCCAGTTCTTCATTGTTCTATAAAAAACTTGTTTAATCACTGTCTTTGTTTCATTAGTGAGCTTCGTCCAGGAATTGGATCTATCCAAGTTGTTTTGAGGTAAGTTTTTTCTGTTTGTTTACTAGTTCCTGGAATGAACTATCATATTTATATTGTAAATTACACTAACTACTAAAACATTAATAACCAGAACAGCCTGACGTCATAACCAGAACTAATGAACATTAGGCTGTTCCGGAGCCTTTATAGACAAGCTTGTAATAATGAGTTTGCATTCTTAGGATTGTATTCTCAATTTGTCTGTCACACATGGTTTCAGAATCTGTTACACAGACTCTATTGGGGTTCAAGAGGACCAATATCCTCCCAACATCGCCGTCAAAGTCAACCAGTCCTACTGTCATGTGCCGGTGAGGCTTCCTTTTCTGCAATAGAACAGTTACAAATTTGAAAAAACTGAACAGCAAAGGGTCATTTCAGTGGGTTATCTTTTAGTATGTGAATTTAAAGGAAAAGATGATAAAAGTAAATAAAATAAAGATATGAATATATTTTTTAATTATTTTCCCTAGTTGATAATTGCTTGTTTTCTAATTTTTTTAGAAGCTTAGACAACCAACCATTTTCCTTTCATTCATGGATTTTTAATGTATTGTTGAACATGAAAACATGTTTTTAATTTTGTATACATTTTAAAGCTATCTATTGAAAGTTCTTCTAATATTTTCACACTGTTCTATGTGAAATAATAAATGTAATTCTGTGCATATCTTTACAGGGCTATTATCCTTCAAATAAACCTGGCGTTGAGCCTCGTCGTCCCTGTCGCCCTGTAAATATCACTCCCTGGTTGCACCTCTCCAATGTCCCTAACAGAGTCACCATCACCTGGGGAAACTTCGGCAAGGTCAGAGTTTAATGCCTAGTCTCAGTAATCCTTCTTAGCTTCGTGTCGCTGGGGGTAACAAGGCAGGCAGAGAAGTCAACGTTCTTTCAGTGTATCCCAGTTTCCCGAAACGCATCCACGTTTCCTTCACTCGTGTCTATTTGTTGTGTCATAGTTCCTACTTCAATAAAACAAGATTTCGACAGACAACAACCATTGTCCTATGATGTCCCCTGAAGTAATCGAGTGTAGGCCCATGTAATTCAAAAGTTCATCCTCTTAGTCTTGTTTGTACATAACTAGCAGTATACACAAGTTAGTAGTAAAAACCCTTTTATTTCTGACTCCCTAAAACTTACAGATTTCTGTCTGGTAAAAAAGTTGATCAAATATTCATTTAAAAGGTCTAAGGATGCATCCCGTCTTGTAGTCTGCGGAAAAAGCAGGTAGAGATTTAGACTTATCTCCTTTTGACACTGCCTTGGAGAGGTGTTGTCATGTAATGCCATTAGGGATGAGCATGTTAAAGGCTGGTGAGAGAAACTGAAAACAATTTTCAGGAATAGTCTTGCATGTTATACAAGGGGGCAGTTTATGAACAGTTGCACATGTTGGCTACAAACAGTTCCCGCTTCAGTGCAGAAAGCAGTTTGTTCCCAGATACCTTGAGTTATCTTAATAACACTTACTCACTGTCTGGTTTTTAGCGGTACTCTGTGGCTGTGTACCTGGTGAGGGTCTTCACTGCAGCAGACCTCTTCAACCAGCTTAAGCTCTGTTCTGTTGAAAGTGCAGAACGCTGTCGGGAACGCAGTAAGTTGAACTTAGAAATATGAACTGGTAGTGTATTTGCAGAAAGAACCTGGAGGAATAATGCTGTTGTGATTTTTATAATTCTTTGTTAATATTCAGTCCAAGATAAACTTCGGTTTGATCCAGAGAGTGAAATTGCCACCACAGGTCTCCGGGTCTCTCTCATCTGCCCTGTAAGTAGCTGCTGAGCAGTTACTAAACATGTTACTTACCTGTTTTTTTTACCTGAGATTTTTATCTTTCTCTCCTTTTTTTCCCCACAATACAGTTGGTGAAGATGCGTCTTGGTGTGCCATGTCGAGTTCTAACCTGTGCCCATCTTCAGTGTTTCGATGCAGTCTTCTTCCTCCAGATGAATGAGAAAAAGCCCACTTGGACATGCCCGGTGTGTGACAAACCTGCTCCTTATGAGCTGCTTACCATTGATGGGTAAGAATACTAAACCGTACTCTGTCTTGTTTCATTCTGCACTACTTTATGTTTATGACATTATAAATTCTTCTCTTGTATTAAACTTTGATCGGTCTCCAAACACACAACAACACACCTCTCTAAACTCTTTGCATTGTAAAAAGTCCAAAAATATTTGCACTCCCCAATTGTTTTGTATGAATCAGCTTGGGCTTACC
This sequence comes from Rhyacichthys aspro, assembly GCA_036850595.1. Lineage (NCBI taxonomy): Eukaryota > Metazoa > Chordata > Actinopteri > Gobiiformes > Rhyacichthyidae > Rhyacichthys > Rhyacichthys aspro. The sequence goes on from CM072151.1 coordinate 14,512,570, forward strand.
CATGGTAGTAATGACCCAAACAAGAATGTGTGGATATAGTCTGAAGGTTTCTTGAATGCTCCTGTGTGTTTTGAGGCTATGAAAAAGCCTAACTTAAAAGAGTCATCTAAATGACTACACATTTTACTTACAAGCTTACTTTTTCTGTGTACTTTTGTAATTGGAGTTATACCTGCTGGTGGAAATGACTCTTTGTCCTAAATGTTCATGACTAACATGCAGTGTGTATTTCAGGCTCCTATCTGAGATTCTTAAAGAGACCAGTGAGGACATTGAAGAGATTGAGTATTTAACTGATGGCTCCTGGCGACCAATAAAAGATGACAAGGAGAGAGAGAGGGAAAGAGAAAGAGAACGCAGCAACACACCAGAATACCCTGTTGTTGATATATGTAGGTGTCAAACACTTATAATGCTCAAATCGTGTTTATTTCTATTGATCCTTTATTTTTGACGTTCTACTTAAACTTTTTTCCCCGTATGTCTAGGCACTCCTGAGGAAAACGGTCACTCGCCAGCCCACAGCAGCACCAGCTTGACGGGCAAGTCCAACAGTGGTTCGGTAGGGGTGGCAGGGGTCACAGGAGGAGCTGCTGTCCCACCAGGAGGAGGTGCAGTGGTAGATCTGACTCTAGACTCCTCTTCAGAGGAGGAGGGGGGAGGGGCAAGAGGGGACAGCGAGGACACCGAGGACAGCGCTGACAGTCCTGCCCCAAAGAGGGGCCGATACAACTACGACAAAGATCTTGTCACTGCCTACTGACCCTGCAGTTCTGTGCCCTCATTGACTGACACTCACACACAGGGACAGAGAGACAAGGGGCTTAAAAACCAAGGACAGGACACAGTAATCTACTAGATGCAAAGACCCTACCTTTTGTCCGAACATCAGAGCCTTTGAGCAGCTCTGATTTCTATCCAGACAACACACTCAATCATGCATTGTATGAAAGTGATTAGGATACTTGTTTGTACTGTACACCACTGGAAGCATCTCTTTAGTGATTTCGGCCAACAGTTTCCTTGCAGTGAATATGTCTATGATCCTGCTAAGGAGACTCAATGGATTGAGCTCCCCTCCTCTCCAGACTCTTCCCTCTTAACCACCCCACATCTCTTTGTATTTGACATGGATACACAGGTTCATTTAGCTGTGGGCGTTCAATGTTTGCGTCTCTGTTTTATTGTCACATTTGTGATGGACAGGCATGTGGAAATTAAGGGTCAACTCAGCTGTTTTTGGTTTATGGACAAAAACATCAATGGGAAAGACATTGATTACTTTGAGACTATTTGGCAAAAACTCTGGAGTATGATGCAAATTTAAACAATTTTATGTTTTGGTTTTCTTCAGGAAACAAATTGAAAAGCTTGAAAGAGGTTTTCAGGAATTATCCTTTTTATTATAAAAGGGCAGAATATGCTTTCCATTTTTATTTTGTCCTTTTAGATAAAGAAAAACCTACCTCAGACACAAGAACTTAGCAGACTGACCAGAGAGTAGCTTTGAATGAAGTGGGCAGAAAAATTTGACAAGTTTCTCTGAAGCCAATTTTACACTGGAGATTTATTTAGCTTGTTTTCTTTATTTGATTGTTTTATTGCAGCTCTGTGCCGTCTGGAGAAATGAAAGGAGAGTTACTTATTTGATAACTAATCTTTCTGAATGTGTCAGTCGTGCATAATTTTGTGGGTGGATTTGTGCCACTCTGTAAAACATTACTTACCATTTTACCATGCAATAACTTTAAATTTGACATATTACCATTGGGGCTGTAACTCATCAAAATTACTGTATGGCAGTTGTGCCAGGTTAATTTGTATCTAGGAATTCAGTGAAGTGTTCAAATCAATGGTTATATGGTTTTGGTGCCTTTTTGTTTTGCGATAAGGACTGGAGCTCTTGCTTTAAGGCTAGCTGTGCTGGCCAGCAGGTTATACCCCAGTGTTACAGAAGGTCTTTTATTTGATTTATGTTTTTTTCCCCAGCTGAAAAATGATTCAGTGCTATCATTCTTATTTTCACACATATTGTCCTTCTTAGTATTTATTAATTTGATTTCAGTTTTTGAAACAGTTGTTTTGGACAAGTCTACAGTCTGACAGGAGCTTTCATAAAAGTGTCAGGGAGCAGTACAACTCTGTTGCTTTGTTTTGGGTGTCAAGTTGTTATTGGTCTGGACTCAAGGCTTTTGTTGATAAAAGTCGCTATCCCAAGGTGGCTCTAAGCACTATTTGCATTACTTCACTTTGTTGGTTTCTGCATGTCTGACACAATGGAACTTAATGAAGTGCAACCCCATCTGGCTTAAGTCCTGATTGGATTACTAATTGTCATGTCTTGAGGCAAGTGGAGGTGCTCCAAGCTGTAGGCCCAGTGCCTCCTTCCAATGTAGATAAGGTAATCTATTTGCTGCAACAGAAATGGGACTGATACATGCTGTATATTCACAACTAATTCTCCTCAGCACTTGCACTAGTATTGTCAGTATGTAATGGCAAATGCTAAGTTCTGGATGCTCAGACTCGATGTGCTGTTTTCAGGAGGTTCTTCTTTCCTTGAACTATTGAAAAAAAAAAATTATGATGTTGGATCTCTTTGCACTTTCCTAGATAGTACATCTTAAATTTACAGTTTTTTTATTTTGAAGTTATAGTCTACATATTCAGTTGTTCTCATCCATCTCTTGCATATGTTTAAAAATGTGAAAATCTAAGTTAAAATGAGTTGGATTCTCAAGATTTTGGAAGAACATATACAAAATTGTTTCACGTGCACACCATCCTAGATCCCAGTTAATAGATGAAAAAGTAGGCCATGTCAAATCTGGTCTTCCATTCTTCTTTTTTGCTTGACACTTTTGAAACAAATCAATATAGTGATGAAATATATTTGGTAATCTACAGAGCCCTGATTGATGGCGCTTTGCCTGTAATACATCAGTCTGCCCCTGAGACAAACATTCTGTATGAAGCGCTCTGAAACAAAACATTAAAAAAACACAATACTCTAACCATCTGTAGGCCATCTGTAAGTAACTGTAAAGATGTAACACAGTTATTTGTCCCTAGATGTAGATGGTCATTATTTGAACAGATCACTCTTATTTCTTTTTGGTTTCTGGTTAATGATGAGAGGTTGCTTTAGTGGAGTTAAGCTGTAGCAATGTCTGCTTGTTCATAAGAGAGAGCTGAATCTGGTCTTTTTGGTGGCATCTACTCTAATAATGCATTCGGTAGCATGGGCAGAGGCTTATAATTCATGATGTAAATGTTTTTTTGTGTTTTTATATGTTCATATTCAGACAATAAAAATTAAATAATATTTTATAAAGCCTTTAATTGCCTCCAGTTGTTCCTCTAGGCAAATGGACAATAAGAACCTCACATGGCCACCAGCACACAGTCGATAACAGAGGAAAGGGAGGAGCGGTTAAAATGTAGATGATGTCCTGTATCCACTGTTCAGATCTGGGGAGACTCTGATGCCTGTTAAGGATAAAGTGTAAAATTTATAATGATCGTATTCTAACAGCTGTTATTGACGTGTGGAATTAATTAAAAGTCTCTTCTTAATTTGTCTAATGTTTTTTTTTTTTAAACACTTTGTGTGACTTACATTTTGTTTGCAATATCGTTGTCCACTGGAGATTTTAGGTAAAAAAAATGAACTGATCATTAAATTTTTTTTTTTAATGTACAATACATGATGTTAATAAGTAACTTCCAGTTTTATTGGATTATTAGACAAACATTAGTTTAAAATATTGGGAAGGGTTGCGTAGTGCTCAATTCTGAGTGCACAGTCAGAGAAACACCCCCTTCACCCAAATACATGATTACAAAACAAAGTTTTTATTATTAGTGTTATTAGTGTCAAACTCAAGGTCATGGGGCCTAATTTGACCTGCTTGGTAAGTCGTAATATGTTGTCAGTATCTGTATTTATATTAATATGGTTGTGTAAGAGTTAATAGTTAATTGTGTTAGATCATGTTTATCACTGTACTTAACTTTGCTGAACTTTGTACTTTATATTATGTAATTGTTGTGGAACAAATTGTATTTTAAGGCGTTCTGCCACAATCCGTGTCATCGCCACTGGGTGGCAGTAATGCACCTCACGATACGTTTGCCTACAGCTATTAGGCATGTTAGAAGAGGGTGGTTAGGAGATACTTTAACCGATGTTTTAACTTTAAAACCAATCCAAAAAAGTACGCTTCATTTGAAAATGTATTTTAATATCTATTAAATGTTCTCACCTTCCATCTTAAGTTGTCAGCCAGCCCCGGTCTCGCGTTATTTGTGCAGGGCTCTCCCTGTGGGTGTCACAGGTCTGATGCTGCACAGCTTCTTCCTGTATTGAGGCACCACTCAAGCCCCACACCCCGCACAGAAATACGGAGGAAAGTGCTGTTTGGACTCCGCTGTTTTGAGGAGGGAAGCTAGCCGAGTTATTCGTCCGTAATAGTGGCCTGTTGTCCTGTAAAAGCTGGGGAAGCAAGGGCCTGGCTGCACATTAAAACGCAAAGAGACGCAGGATTTTTTTAAGGGCTGGAGCTAGCTAGTATAAGCTAACCTAAGTGGCTAATGACTTGTAGCAGCAGGTAGAAAGCCTAGAAGAAACACAAGTAGATATGTGTTTTCTGCAGTTGCATTAGGCACACTGGAAAAGAGTCTGGCTTTTAACGAGCACGTCGGCATGGTATAATTTAAAGAAATAGCAGACTGACATGCTTCGGAAAGTATACTTTCTTTGCTAACGTGAGCTAGCCAAGTTACTAGCAGAAGAACGGCTCCTGTTGCGTTTTTTCACACTTTTAAACAAGGACACGGTTACATTCCCTGCTGTCTAGCTTTCTGTATTTATGATAATAGAGTTCTCTAAAAAGATCGTTCAGTGAAACTTTGGATATGGCTCCTAAAAGAAGACCTGTTCCCCTAAATATAACGCCCATTGGGGAGGGACAGGCCACCTCTAACACCATTGATGCTGCATCTGAGTAAGTAATCTTAGCATTAGTTGTTAATGTGTACGAAAGACTGAGTTCCCTGACTAAATTTGTCATTTTACCTGTGCATCTAAGTGAATGCTGCACAACGTTTGCCTGTTTTTTGCTAAACAAACTATTGCTAAATGCTCATTGGAATGCCATTATCTGTCTTTTACACATACTGTTTCCTGTCATGCTGCAGAGCCAACCTCGAGGCCTTACAGAAGAAACTGGGGGAGTTGGACTTAGATGAACAACAGAGGAAACGCCTGGAAGCCTTTCTCACCCAGAAAGCCCAGGTTGGAGAACTGAAGGATGAAGATTTTGACCCCATATGTGAGTTGGGTGCTGGAAACGGAGGAGTGGTCAACAAAGTCCGCCACAAACCCTCGGGTTTGGTGATGGCTCGAAAGGTGAATATTAACACTTGGAACATGTTTTTTGCAGGTGAAGCTTGCCAGTCAGAGGAACACATTCCAGTAGTGTTTTGGAGGCTTAAAGCAGAGCTGATTTGAACACAGATATAAATACCTTCCCACATGTTTTGTTCTGAGAGTGTCAGCCTAGGGGTCATCTAAATTTGTTTTTTCAGAACAAAATTAATCGTTTTGTTCACTCCCTCCTCAGCTGATTCACCTTGAAATTAAGCCTGCTATCCGGAACCAGATTATCAGAGAGCTGCAGGTGTTGCATGAGTGCAACTCTCCCTACATTGTGGGCTTCTATGGGGCTTTTTACAGTGATGGAGAGATCAGCATCTGTATGGAGCACATGGTAATCCTTAGAGCTTCTTCCTATAGAAAATCCAATCATGAATTTAGTTAAGTGTGTAGTGTTGTGTGTGTGTTATTTAATTTAAATTCCATATTTTCCTTTTGGTTTGCATTTTTATGTCATTCTCTTGTCATTGCAGGATGGAGGATCCTTGGACCAGGTCCTGAAGGAAGCCAGACGAATCCCAGAGGAAATCCTAGGAAAAGTTAGCATAGCAGTATGTAGATCCTTTATTACTCTCCTTTTACAGATTGTCTTATTATTATTATTAAGTTATGTTATATATAGACTGCTGGACTTGTGCATCTATTTTTGTGTTTGTACAATATGTTAGGTGTGTCTGTGTGGTATTTCTGTACTAGAAATGTTTTGTCTAATCATGCCTGTGTCACAATCAACAAGGCTGACAGTATTTTACCTGTGTTCTCTTAAGCAAAGTCCCAATCTCCTTTTGCAAACAATTTATGAAATACAGCTGATGTAGCTTTGCATTTGAATCTTAATTAGTGTATGTATCCACGGTGTATTATTTTGCTCCCATCACAGGTACTCAGAGGATTGGCCTACCTGCGTGAGAAACACCAGATAATGCACAGAGGTAAAGTTCTCCAATAAATCTTCTAATTTCCCAAATAAATTGTACAACACTGGGAGTGCTGCAGAACTTGTGTAAAGAACATAAACCAGGTTGCATTTTTTAAATTTTTTTCAGAAGATCAGAATCTGAATCAGGAGGCATGCAATATTATCTTGCCGGTCAACTGACTGTCATTATTACACCACAGTTATACTTTATGTTATACTTGATATGATCTTAGACAAACGATCCTCAAGCAGAAATGTATTATACTTTTAACTGTTAAGTAAAATATTAAGTTATCCCAGTGCCTTTTCTTCAGATTTTCCCTGCTTTTCCTAACATATCCAGTGCAACAAGATGCCAAGTGCTTCAGCATGCTTATGTCAAGACTATTGCTCAGTGGAAATCACATGATCTTGAACGTAACATAAAAATGCATGATGTGGTGTGATCCCCTCTGCCTTATAGATGTCAAGCCCTCCAACATCCTGGTCAACTCGCGTGGTGAGATCAAGCTGTGTGACTTTGGTGTAAGCGGCCAGCTCATAGATTCCATGGCCAACTCCTTTGTTGGAACCCGCTCCTACATGTCGGTGAGTCAGCTCTATACTCCTGCGCCCCCACCCCTTTTGCCCTGGCCCTATCCCCACTTTCCCTCCTCTTTTCTCACATTGCTCTTGTTTACTGGCCCCACCCTCTCCCTTCCCCTCCTCTCCCCAGGCCCTCCCTCAGTCCCCTGCTAGGAAGTGAGGTCTGTGCCCAGAAAAGGGCACTTTGGCAAAAATAATGGCAACTATGCTTACTCTTTGACCTCCTCCTTTTCCCTTCACTCTTAGACACATCAGGTGCTTAGTGCATAAGGCTGCTACACCACCAGTTTTATTAAAATTACTTTCCCTATCCTTTTACAACAAGGAACCAAGGTTGTAAGGATGCTTACCCAGCATACATTTGTCACTGCACTGCCTTATTTACAACTTGGATCTTCCCAAATAAAACCCTTTTTTGAAAAAAGACTTTTCTGCACTTTTCCAGCCAGTATATTCATTCCATATCACCCTACTCCTCCACTTGCCATGGATCAAGTGGCCTATCCCTTTTTCCTTCCTGGCATCCTGGCTCTACCTGCACTTTCTGACGTAGTTGTGCCTGTATGTGTATTTCTCAACAGCCGGAGAGACTGCAGGGCACTCACTATTCTGTTCAGTCTGACGTGTGGAGCATGGGTCTGTCACTGGTGGAGTTGGCAATTGGCCGCTACCCTATCCCCCCACCAGACGCCAAAGAGCTAGAGGCCATCTTTGGACGTGCTGTTCTGGACGGGGCAGAGGGAGAGATTCACACTAACATTCAGAGGCCTAGACCACCGGGCAGGCCTGTCAGCGGTATGGAAAGTTCAGAAAAAGGATAAGCTGGTAAATGTTTTTACATGTTTTACATTATGTCCATCTTTGACAGGGATGGACAGCAGACCAGCTATGGCCATATTTGAACTTTTGGATTACATTGTGAATGAGGTGTGTGGAAAATCTGTAATAAACTGCACCAATAATTTCACATCATACCTATATGTAATTATCTAATTCCTCCTCAGCCACCTCCTAAACTACCACATGGAGTGTTTACCAATGATTTCCAGGATTTTGTCACAAAATGGTAAGCAATGATAGTGCACAACAAATAAATACATATTTAATAGTGTATCATTTAATCAAAATATATTTTCCTTGACTTTTTTGTTTACAGTTTGATCAAAAACCCTGCTGAGAGGGCAGACCTTAAGATGCTTATGGTGAGGAATAATAATTTGCCTCAAATGATGATTGTTTTCACTGTACAAATTCAGTTTACACTTGTCTGTTCACAGAGTCACACTTTCATCAAGCGATCAGAGGTGGAAGAGGTGGACTTTGCTGGCTGGTTGTGCAAAACTATGGGCCTCAACCAACCTAGTACTCCTACCCGTGGCACTGAGTGAACAGGCAACATTGCCCTAAAACACCACTGGGTCTTGCTCTCATACACATTCATATATGTACACAAGCCATCTCACACATTGGCACTTTTTGATCTTTCTCTTGGTTAAAATGGCCTTGGTTTCCCTTTGTTTTGGTTTCGTCACCTGCAGGGCCCATCTATCCATTGTACTGTAAGACCACAGCTTCACCATGCCAGTGTCAGGAGTAGTCACTGCTTACTTTTCCACACTGCTAAGGATGTAAAGCACTTAAGGGCTGTCAGTGTGTCAGCTGAATTTGCATTGATTGACAAAGATCTTTTGTATTGTTAAATATTCTGTATTGATCTTTTCTATGGCAACCATTGATGACTTGTGTTATTTTAATAAATTAACTGCTGTGGAGAAATGTTTGACTGAGAATGACAACAAAATCTAAACATTATTGGCCTGCAAATTGAAAATTAGATTACAGATCATATCAAGATAGATGAGCATCTATCTTGTTTTTAATACCCTTTTTCAAAACCTAGCTTACAAACAAAACAAACCCAAGACAACTGTCAACAGTCATTTTCACATATTGGCAAATGGTTGATCCGTTTTAAAGATCACTTTGTTAACATTTCCCAAACCAAAGAGGGTACTCTTGACTTCTAAGATTTCAACGGTTTAGTTTTGGTATTCACATTCATAAACAGTATCAGTGTACTTTGAATGTTGACATGTTTTTTTTTCAGCGATAAATTTTTGGTATTTGTTTTCCTCAACATGCATTTTATTTCTGCATCCCACACTTTGTCTCACAGGAGGTGGCATATGCTGTGCAGGCCTGTATATGCCAGAATGTTGACACACAAGAAAACAATCTGATGTTCATGAAATGATCTAGCATGATTTATTATCTTTATATGTGTATTTTATTTTTTCTGAGATCACAATGGAGATGATTAGCTGGTGTTTTTTTCAAAAGCCTGAGTCTCTGCAAATGTCAATTTGAACTTTGAATTATTTTGGGGTTATTTGTCTGTACTTCCCCCTAAGTGGATTTGATTTTGTTTTTACTGTACAGCTATCTGTGGCACTCCGAGCTTTCTCTTGGGATCTTACTTGCCTCAAGGTCTGCCTTTGGAAAAGATTTGGGTTGAAATACTGTTAAAGACCCTTTCTTAACCCAATATCAGTGTATAAAAAGTACAAACAATTTTACGGACTTGCTAAAGTAAACGTCCCAAACAGTGCAAAGGGTTTTACTAAGCATTTTAACCCAGGTCAGTGTTGGTCACATGGTGGTGTTACTTGCTAGCCTGCCTTCTTGCTAGAGCTCTTGTATTCTCTCTGCTTATGGCTGCCCTTTCTTATTCCCCAAAATGTGCATTCGTTATTAGCAAAATGGATGCATTGTCACTTGTATGTGTAAAAAGCTATATACAAAAATGACAGGAGTACTATTTTGCAGTCTTAATATACAATTTTTGATTTATGTAAATGACAAGGGAGAAGAGTCATTTTATTATAATATAAAAATGTGTTGGATATGGTTATAATGTATAAAAAGATTAAAATAAAACTTATTTGTGAATGTAAGTTTAGGCTGGTGTTATTTTAGACAGTTTCTAGGGTTTTAATATCTTACAGAACTGGCACACAAATATCGCGATATGATGATGGAGAAACTGACGGGACTTCGATAAAGACGCGGCGCGTGGGAAACGTTTGTTCTGCGTCGGTACGTCAAGTGTTAATCGACGAAATACAAAAGAGACTTGAAACATAGAACAGATACTGTAGTTATCAATATAATGTCGGTATTTAACTCTCAGTTTAGAATCATAGCAGACTTGGAAAATGTTTTTACAGTAAGCGTACTTGTGCGCAAAGTGGTGGGTTGGCTAGCGGGTGGAAGGGAAATCATTTCAGGTGTACACAGATAAATGACACAAACAAATACAGAACTGTGGGTGGTAGAATGTAGTGTGATGGGTTGTAATTTAGTGCTGAAAAGTGCCCTCTAGAGAGAGCCTTTGTCACTGCCTCTTCCAGCCTACCTGCTCCCCTGCATACTCCATTTAGTGCCAAGTTAGAATAAAACCCATCTGCAGAGAACTTCTACCAAAAGGCAGTGGTTTATAGGTAAAGATTAATATATTCATTCTGTATACACGCAAATTAAATGTATAGGAATAAAAGTGCACTTAAAGTGTGTAGAAGTCATTTATAGCAACATGGTAATGACATTGACACAGAGACATCAAATCTTGGTCTCTATCCTTCTCCATGGCACAATAAGTATCCTGCATTCATGCATTAATTGGGAAGAGTGGGTGGCAAGTGCAAGAGCAGTAAATTAACAAAAGGGAACGTGCCATTCCTGACAGTAGGTAAGACACTTTTTTTTTTCAACTTTCTAACGTCTTCTGTGATGCCTCACCTGTTGGTGCTTGGCAGGTATTATGTTCAGAGACCGGGCCCTGCTAGAGAGTATCGGGGGGGTTGCTGGCAGCCCCTACTGTATGTACTGGAATGTGCCATGGCTTGCTTTTGGGGTGGGACACCATGACCTCAGGCAATAGGATGGGTGGGTGCGACTCACATAAGGAAAGAAGTTGTAAGAGATGAGGCGGGTAAGAAAAGACATGAGTTTTAACTTTGTTTTAAGCTTAAACGGTTCACCTGAGGCTTCAGAGTTACACGCTATCACCAGTCACTGTAAAACCACATGGAGCAGTGGCATGGTTAATAATTAGTGTCAAATCTGATTGAGTTTATGACTTGCACAACTGCCCACCTTTTTTCACGCCAGCAATTTTTCCACTTTGCTTTTACAGAGAACGGAGACGGTGGCGAATGCTGTGTCTTTAAGAGAGATGGAGCGAGCGTGAGTGAGAGCGAGAGAGAGAAAGGGAGGGACCTCTTTGCCCTCCAGAAACCAGGAAGGGAATTGAGTTGATCTGCTGCTGCTTGGTTAGCGCATACGGGGCTTTAAGCTGCACAACAGTGAGAGGGAGAGAGCTCCAGAGAGGAGGAGAGGGCTGAGCTAACTCACAACAAGCAGCACCACGGCCATCGCAGGTGAGCTAAAGACACCCTGCCATCCCATAGCTGTCTTCCCTGGGCCTGTCAAGCAGAGGGGAGCAGGGCAGAGGAGGAGAGCACAGAGGCACGAATGAGGGAGGGGGACAGAGAAGAGCAGGATGGGGGGGCTGGCCGGACAGGAGAGGTGGGTCGCAGTTATAGTTCCAGTTAAGGTTCCTCTTTTAATCCTTCTAAAGTTCTTCCTCTGTGCCGCTTTTTCCCTCTGGGGAGTCTTGAGATAAAGTTTATAGGATGTGTTCAAGGCATTAACTTTTCAGGCAGGTGGAAGCACTTAGAGGAGGAGGAGGGGTGGGAGCTCTCAAGAGAGGGTGGGGGGCACTGTGCAAGAGAAGGAAGGAGAAACCAAAAATAATTCTATTGGACGCAATACTAAAGAACTTTCCGGGACAGTGGCAATGGCGATGCTTTAAACAGGGCAAGTTTTTGCTTTGAGCGTGAGGTTGTTGTGGTGGTAGCAGACTGTTTGTTATAAGTCATAATTTAAGTAAGGAGTTGTAAGTATGTCTGAAATGTCACTTGATTTTGAGTTGATGAAATAATCTACATTGATGTTAATGCTGATCGTTGAGTTGTCTGTGTGTTTTTGGCACACGAAACTCGGCCCTGTTTGATGGCTGGTCTGCACTTTAATACCTGGCAGCCTGCTAGCAACATACTGTAGTGTATAATTCAGCCCAGAGTGCTTACGTTAGAGCAGGCTCGGAGATAGAGGGGGTGGTGAGGACATCCAGAGCAGGGAACTGTAGTTTACAGTGAGAGCCTTAAAGCAGGTCAAATGAGGTTGTGGAACTCTATATCCCAGAGTGCCTTGCCTTTGGCCATCCAGGAAAAGGAACAGCCGCCAGCCTATCCTAACAAGGAGGTGTGGTGAGTGAGAAGCTGTCAGGCCAATGAGAGCAGAGAATGCAGAGCCCAGTTGAGGGCTGAAAATAAAGAGGGGTGGGGTGGTGGTTGGAGGGGAGGGGGAGGTAGGTGTCTGTTTGTGTGGGATCAGGCAAGGGCTTGCCTGTATGACTAGGGCCACTCGCAAGTTTCCTGTCTGGTAAAGCTCTCGTCCTGCCCAGTGACAGAGGCAGCAGAGCTGGCCGGCAGGCAAGGGAGGCACATAGGGCCAGAGAAACACTTTCTGCCTATTTGGTAAGCACTCCAGAGACACACACTCACAGGATTTTGAGAATGAGACTGAAATGAAGCAAACAGGAAAAATAATAACATAGCATCTTATGTGTCTTAGAAACAGAGGTTTGAGTTCAGAGTTCTTGACCCACTTGCAGATAAAGGAGGGGATAGCAAATGGGTCAATGCAGAGTGTAAGGTGCTGTACAGAACACAGTTCTATACAACAAGGTTTTTGGGCATCACAGTTTCTTTATACAAGAACATATTCTGTTTGTGTGTTGTTTTTTCATCTCATTATGTTTTTCTAATGTTTTGACTACTGCTGTGATTGGATATCTCTGCTGCTATTATGTGTGTAGTGAAAAGCCAAAGAAAGTTGCACATCCTGTACTACTGCTTCTGGGGGTGTTCAGGTAGTTCTGTGTAAGCCACTGCATGTAACGCTTAGACTGGCAGTGCAACCAAGCCGGTGGCTGACAGAATACAGGTGGGGTTTAAGTAATACCAGTCTTGAGAAACCTCAGTAAGTCTCCTCTTGCTGAAGGGGAATATGTGACACATCTTGTGACAACTGTATTTCACTGCTAAGTCTGCTAAGACCATGCAATATTAACATAATGGAGAGGTAAGGGTAAAATTGTGCTCTTCGTTTGGAAACTTGGTCAGTTGTTGGTTGAAGTTAAGCTTTTCTCAGCTACACACAACACAGCCAATCTCATGACATCTTTCTCTCCAGTCCACCCCCCACCCCCTCCTCACCAGCATCTTGTTAAAAGCAGATTCTAATCTTGACTGTCATGTCCTGCTTGTATGTGGCTCATGGTTTAGAGAGTTTATAGGAACCCTGGCTGCTTTACTTGATAACCAGATGCATTTTTTTTGGTTTTGCTTACTTGTTGAACTTGTTTTTAAATGTGTGGGCATGGAGAGGGTATATGACGAACGCAGAACATGAAGACGCCCTGATGCTGGGAAAGTGTCTGGAATGCTTCTTAGAAGTTAGCAGTTGGCATGGTTCACTACATTTCTATTAAGTTTAATTCTGCTGAAAATATCAGTTACAGTAAATATTCTTCTGGTACTACCCTCTTTAGTACGACTATAGAAGGAATATAGTTAGTAAATTCTTGCATGAGGTTAAACTAGGACGCCATATGTGTTTTTGACTTGAGTGTATACTTGTGTGCACTCTTCATGCATGTGTGTTTCTGTGTTACCAACAATAGACTCCAGGGGAATTGCAGGGGACTTCAGGGCTGTGGGCAGGTCCAAGACACCACCCATCAATTTGGCGGTGAGGCTGAATACAGTTTGATATTCCTCTATGTTTGTGCCTACACCACGATGGCCCAAACGAGCAGGTTCAGGCAGACGGGGAAGACAGGTTGGGTGATGTCGCCGTGGCAGTTTGAGGCTTCATTTGAGAGTGAAATCTTGGCTGTTTACGGGACACTGCATGTTACATTCATGTCATTTGTTTTTTGTCAAATTATTGCAATCAAATAATGTATACGTTTCAAAGCAATCAGAATTATTTTCTCATATGTTATGCGGGTCTTATGTGTCTCAGATGCGTATGCTTCTACAGTGAGTGACGTGCTCACACAAATGGACGTTGCTTGGTGAGTGTAGCTTCACTTCCCACTTATATTTGGTTCCCCTAGTCAGCTGCTCTGTATACCACAGCTTCCAGACTGGTTAAGCAGACAGACAGACCCCTCTCTGTTGTTTTTCTGTTGTTGTGCTCAAGTCTAGGGGGAGTAAAGGGGCTTCTTCTGTTCTCTTCTGGGGCATTTATTATGGAGAGGCCAACACAACCTGATCAAATTAGAGTAGGGGAGGAAGAGGCCGAGATGTGTTTTTCTACGAAGCTAGGCTAAACATTTAAACATTTGGAGTGTGGCAATGTCTTCTGGTGATTTGTCTAATACATAAAATATAAAAATAGTTCAATCATTCTGACACTGTCTTCTTGTTGATTTAGCCAATGGGTTTGGGACGACACTTGAGAGAACAAGGGTGGGTTGTAATAAAAAGGATATTGAGACGCAGGGTGGGACTGTCATGATTTGCCATCTCAGCAGTGGAAAGGGGAAGTGGGTGAAGCGGTGGGTACTGTGCAGTGAAGAGTCGGAGACAGAGATGGAGCAATGATGAGATGAGAGCGACAGATGAGAGGAAGAGGGAGAGGGAGGGAGGGTCAGACAGTTGGGACAGAAAGCTAGCGCGCACAGAGCTGGTCATCTGATAACAGAGTGGGTTCTGTTACACGGCCGCCACACACTCACAGGAAGTCTTCTCTCCCTGACGGGCCGCGCATGCACACAGTAGTGCGGCCGGGGCACACTGGGCCCGACGACTGACCAATCAACCAACTTAAATTCTGCTGCGGCGGCCGTGTAATGCTGTTTCTAAAGCCATGTGTGAGATATGGTTACACTTCCTGGTTGGCAGCATGGCAGTGATAGAGCAAGCTGGAGAGAACTGTGGATGTGGTTTTATTACACAGCAGTTTGAGAACGGCTACCGTCCTGAAAACACTTGCTCTACATTTGTACGAAAGTAAAATATTGCTTTTGTTACAAGTGGATTACTTTTAGGACAAATATTGCAAGGTGTATTGTGCGTGTTTGTTTTTGAGAGGTTTTTCAGGGGCATTGTGCCATTTTGTTGCCAGTGGCTGTAGGAGTGGCCCTGTGTGATAGAAACAAATAAGATAAAATAACAGCAATAATCTCTTTTACTGTAGTGCGTGCAAACTGTGGAGACCTCAATATGGAGATCATAAAACTGTTGGGTTACTTGCATTCAACCTTTCCCCACTTGTTTGCGATTGGTTCCCTCTCCCCTTATTGACTGAGGTTACACCAGGTAACTGAATGAAGGCTGAGTTTATCATTGACATCTGAGCCAGATTCCTAAACCACTATAGGCTAAGGACTTATGAGTGAGCTTGTGATTTTAACGCCCTGCCTCGCCCACTACCTTTTCAATTGCTTTGTGTCTGTATTTTGGCAATGCTTCCTGGTTCGTTTTTTAGTGAAAACATCCAGTCCTAGACCAACCCATGCGACTTCAGTTTTATCAGCCGCTTGCCCTCTTCCTGCTTTGCTCTCAATATGACAGGTTTCCTTCCACAACTGGTAGCAGTGAGTCACTTGGCTACAGTGCTTGCACAAAATCCACTTTTCCAAGGAACGCTCGACCCCTCCCCATTCTGATTATCTCGCAATATCCTCTTGGTTCAACCTTGAACCCTCTTCATCTGAATGGAGTGAATCCCTTGCAGCGGGGCGTGTTACAAACAACTGTTGCCATAGAGGCAGTTGAGATAGTGAGTGAAATGAGGACACAGGACTAAAAGACAGCAATGATAGGAACTTGTGTGAAAGGGCCAAGGGGCCAACTGAACACTTTGTCTTGTTGTCTACTGCTTGAATAATGGCCATAGTGAGGTTCTGATCGCAATAAAAACGAGGCCAATGTCTTCTGTGGTCCATTACATTTGTAGAATCTCCCTCATAACTCACCTTACTGCTTAATTTCTGTGGTGATTTTTAACAGTAGTATTTGTAACATGTAAAAATATTTTGTGCCAGTCAGGTATTTATATCTGTCTTCTTACCTAAGAAGCATCAGAGGTTGCACAGGGTTAACAGTGTGTTCCTTTGTATTAAGGAATGACTGGTATGTGTCAGTGAAAAAATACTTTTAAGAGTGGGAAATAGGCCTGGTCTCTTCAGATGATGGATATCAAATGAAATAATAAAAAAAAACAACATAGGATTTGTGCTATTTGTGGTAATGTTTTTGCAAGCAAAAGACAAGAAAATTAGGTGTAACAGCATTTGGTGTAGATATGAGGAACACACACGAGAGACAACCGAATCTGAAAGTGCTTCTACAGACGGCCGTTGTTGGTTATGGTGTCCATGCAGCCTCATTGTAATATCTCACCCGGTAGATATATACGGCAGGGGCAGAGGTACGTTAAGGACAAGGTGGAGGTAATGAGGGCAGGACGAGATGAGTTAAAGTGGTTGTTTGACTTGCAAAACAGGCTGATGAGCCCATGGACCAGGTATTAGAGAAGGGCCTTACCTGGAAGTAGAATGTCAGGGACACGGACAGCTGGTACGCTGCATTGTGCTGGGCTGCAGGCCTTGTCACCCACAGACATGAATTAGTGATAAGGAATGTTTCAAGCCATGAGGAGGTGTCAGGATCAGGTTTGTTGCACTGTTTCCTTTTTCTTCATTGTCTTTGCGGGTTATTTGGGGACAGGTGGCTCCTCCATGTTGAGTTGTTGTCCCATGCTTTGTTGGCATTGGAACCAGTGTGTGCGTGTGTTTTATCTCCTCTCAGCTCAGCGTCTTTACCGTACAAAGCCGTGACCCAGGGTCAGCTGCATATGTAAGGGGGATAACACATACACTCCAGTCCAATGCAGGTGCTCTGTTTGTCTGTGTTGGAAGAAAGGAGGTGTGCTCTTGACTGGATGGGCTCACACAGATCTATTTCCACCTGCAAAGGACATGACCGGTAGCCATGCGTTTGCCCTTTCTCTTGCTCTTTCTGCTGTCTCCGACTCACTCTGTCCTCTATCCTTCTCACTCCCTTGCCATGTTTCTTTGTCGTTGCCCTTGGTTCCCTCCCACTCTCTCAACATATTCAGATGAGGATGGGATAATAACATTTGCCTGTGCCATCTTTGACCTCTTTTCACCACCGCTTTTTTTTAGGCTTTAAGTTGGCTGTCTATAAAACTACGATATACTACATACATACAACAATAATAAAATACTGCAAATTAATGAAATAATTAAATGTCATGTAATACTAAATATAACCTTTTGAAATGCTCTATTTAGTCTAGTGTTTAGCCTAAATGTAAACAATTACTGACCCACTTAAAGGCTCTTAATAAGGAGGTGCTTTATTAAGCTCCTGTCTTCCTCTCCCAAAGTCTTTTTAGAGGCTTTACCTAACTTTGACCTGTGGGTAGAGCTGACACCATGCCAAATCAGTAGGTGTGGAGACGTTGAGGCGTTTTTTAACTGGGGAACAGTTGCATTACTAAAATAGGTGTTGTTCAGGTAGAAAGGAGAATAGGCAGCCAGGTTATGCAGGTTTGGTGCAGGGGTGTAGCACACAAACACACCAAATGGGCAGATCTGAAGGAATACTTTTGAAGGGCTCATTTCTTTTAGAGCAACACACTCCATGCATTGTCCAATTGCCACCCTCTCTCACTTCACCCCCTGCTGGGTCTACCCAGCAGATGGAGAGGGAGGGGGAGAGCAGGGTGGCTGTCCTATATGTGTACTTACGTGCACTGTGTTTTTTATTGATGTTCCTGTGATGTTACAGTATTTGCCAGTGTGTTTGTTAATGGAGAAATTGAGGATGGCTTGTCCGGTTGAAACCCCCCTCCCACTGCGCAGGCTTCAGTCGATCATTTTAATCTCCCCCCCACACGTGAGCAAGGGGACAGCCTTTCCTGAAACTTGGCACACAGTACAGGGTGGGGTAACCAGCTCAGACCGGATTGACAACCTCCCTTTTTAATACTGTGCCCTCGCAGCTTGTTGCATGTGCTCTTCCTCCTCCTGTAGAGTTTTTTACCACAGGGTCTGCTCTGGCAACCCCCTCCCTCCCGTCTTTTCCTTCACCTCACACTCTCCCCTCCCTGGCTTCTTCTTACACAGAGGGCTCAAGCTGTACAGCACAGCTCCCAGCATGCACTCTGATCCCTGCTGCCCTCTGCCTATCTGTACTCCATGACCTCTTACTTGGTTTCTTGCTCAAGTGTACACACCCCTAGAAGTAGGTGTGTATACAAGGAAATAGGCCACAGCCACCTGCAGAGACAGGTGACAAATAAAAAAAGAAAACTTAAAGTTTCTTAGTGAGGAGTGGGTCAGTTTTTGGTCAGGAGCTCTGTGCAGTTCAGATGGTTTTAGATATAGTGGTGTAAAAGCCATAGCATATAACTCACGATTGTCAAACTTGTCATACCATTTAGTGATTCTGCTGCCCTCATGGCCTAGTCTATTAGACCACTCCCATTAAGTGTTTTTTTTATTTGTCATACATCCTAGTGTGTCTTTACCTAAGCACAGAATAAGCAGAACAAATGGCACAGTTGAATGCACGTGCTAACTGTGTCATTACAAAGTAACAGTTACTATTAACTAAATTATTAAATTATTAAAAGAAAAACATAAATACAAAACACACAAAAGCATGCTACACGGATTTTTGAGCACTTGGTTGGAGGAACTTATGTTTAAAAAAAATGTTTTTTTGCATTGAGTTATGGCTTATTGTGATTTTCTAAAGCACACTTTAAACATGTAACAGTGTCCAGTCATATTGGCAGGTTTTGTAGGATGTTCATTGATTTGCTCATCACTTATATGTCACTTTTCTATATGTATTTTTATGTACATTTTATCTAAATGAATTAATTGTCTGTTTTTTCCCTTTTCTCCCGGGTTCTGTTTTGACTGCAGATAGGCAGACGGACAGACGGCAGGACGGATACGCGGGTGGGGGCTGTGCTCGGAGGCTCGGCGGCAGGCTGGTGGAAGATGTCGTCCGGAGCCGGCGGGCGGGGGGGCAGGCGGCTCAGGGGGACGGCAAGTGGTGGCGGTGGAGGAGGGAGAGGGGGAGCCGGTGAGGCAGAGGAAGGCTCCGTGGGCATCCCTTTCCCTGAGCACAGTGCCGACATCCTGGGCAGCCTGAATAAACAGCGGCTCAGTGGACTGCTCTGTGACGTCCTCCTGGTGGCAAAAGACCGCGAGTTTCCCGCTCACCGCTCCGTCCTGGCGTCCTGCAGCTCCTACTTTCACAAGCTCTTCACTTCAGGGGCAGCCGCTGACCAACAAAACATATACAACATCGACTTTGTGGCAGCCGAAGCTCTCGGCGCGCTGCTGGAGTTTGCCTACACAGCCACACTGACGGTCAGTCACAGCAGCGTGGCTGACATACTTGCTGCTGCACGCCTTCTGGAGATCTCACCCGTCCTGGATGTCTGTACACACCTGCTGGACACCAAAGTGCTCTCCCCGTCGGTATGAGACCACTCTTTAAACTCTTTCAACTGGTTTCATTTCTGAAAAGCACTGTTAATTCAATACACAAAACAGTTCATGTTTGTAAGGTATGTTGGAGTAACTCTAACCCCAGTTAACTCCATGGAAGTCAGTTGTCTGGTCTTTGTACCAACCCTGTATTAACCAAGCAGAGGGAAGCTTATATCATGGCTCTCTCACTTTGCCAGACACACACCCACAGCTTTAGGGTTACTTCAACACTTACTCATGCTGAACCAATAATGTGTTGGTGTGTCTAAGGACACTATGCTCTTCAGTAGACAACAGGCATGCATATCAGGGCCACACACCTCTATCAACTCTGTATACAATATTTAAATAAAAACAGTGCTATAAATCATGGTAATCTGACAAACATTGCCCAGTTTGACGATAAAGACCAAATGTCCTTGGCTAGTACATGGAGCATGAACCCACTCATTTGACCAGTGTAATCTTTAGTTTCTTTAGCTTTCTTTATTTCTTTCTAAAAGACTCTGTCTTCTACTTAGACTTGTATTCAAATCTATTTTTGTGTCAACCTTAGCTTTTTTTTTTTTTTTTTTGCTCTCTGTGTCTGAACAGGCGGGCAGTGATCAGAAAGATGAAGATGAGGAGGGCAAAGACTGCAATGGCCAGGAGCAGGGAAACCGTGTGCGGGCCCGGGAATATTTGGAGTACTTTCAAAGAGGGGCGCATTGGAGCAGCAGCTGCAGCACGCCAGAGCTCAGGGACCTGCCCACACACCTGCACTTTAACCATGGTAATGGGGGAACACCTAGTAACGGGGCTCTTGGTGGTCCTGGTGAGTACTACTCCCCCCTAGCCTTGGCCCTGGCCCAGGCCCCTACACAAGAGCCAGAAGAAGAGGATGAGGATGAAGAGGAAGATGATGATGGCGAAACAATTCAGGGGAATGGCGCAAGCATCACTTCGACATATTATCCTCCATCTCAAAATGGCCACTTCTATCTCACTGCTGATTCCAGGCTGGGGCAGGAGGCAGAAATAGAGGATGGAAGCAGGGCAAGGGAGCGGGGTCCAGCCAGTACCCTCCTACAGCAGATGATGGACTCGATAGAGAGGCAAAAGAAGCGTGTAATGGCCGGCGAGGAACTGGTGGATGGGGATGAAGCTGATGTGGAATTTTACTTGAATTATTTTAACAGCACAGAGCACGAGGATACCGCTTCTGCTGCTGTGACACAGGGACTGCATCCGCTTTGGTTATCACGGGGCAACACTGGCCAGGACCGAGGTGTGGGAGGAGGAGAGAGGGGGGCTGGGGAGAGAGGCAGTGGGGGTGGAGCAGCAGGAGGAGAGCGTAAGATGCGCTCTAAGGCGTTCCAGAAGTGCCCCATATGCTCCAAGGTCATCCAAGGAGCAGGCAAGCTACCCCGCCACATCCGAACGCACACAGGAGAAAAACCCTACGAATGCGCCATCTGCAAAGTGCGCTTTACCAGGTAAGCCCAATTAATGAAGGGACTACCCCATGTCACATGTACTAATAGTCTTGGACTTGGCACTGTACACAAACAACCCAGCAGCGGGAAACACAATAAAGCCAAGAGAAGGATTATTAGCACTAACCAACTTAGCTTTGCATTAAGACAGCAGTAGCTACAACAAGACATTTGAATCAGTGTTACGTTGTAGCAGGACACAAATTAAAACAACTGGTACAAACTGGTCATAATGTTATAAAAGTATGTTTTATTGGCACAGCCTGCATAGCAAAGTCCTGGAATTTTAATGTAGGGGTCCTATAAAACAAGGCTGTGCCTTGGTACTGTTATCTAGTGGAGGGCAGCTATAAAGTGTTGTGTTCTGATACAGAGGGGGATTATAGGCCCTGGTGCTCCATGTGCTCTAATGCAGTAATTTGAACTTTTGATCTCTGGTTATGTTGATTATTGCCCATGGCAGAGTAGTTAACACCCCTGCCCCCCTTTCTGTCACTCCTTTACCTCACTAATGAAATCTGCCATGTGCCTCTCAGATAAATGTAGCCACTTCACAGCAAGGGACTTACTTGAGTGCACATGGTTTCCTTTTATTTCTTTGTGTTTTCCTCGAAATCATTACTTTAATTAATTAATCAGTAGACTAGGGCTGGAAATAGATGTGGTCGGCTAGAAATACTCAGAACTTTGACATGGTAGGGAGGGCCAGCCTTGTATCTGAAATCGACTGGCAGTGGGAAGGGGTATTGTAATCTTAATCCTGTTTGATCAGGGTTAAGAGTGTGCCTCGCACGGTAATAAATCACTCCGGTCCTTTAAATAATTCACCTCTGTCACTGTGCCACTTTGTTTCAAGCCTTTTGTGAGTGTTCCTGCAGTCATGTTTTCTTGCTCATTTTTTGTATTAGTGCCACAGTTTGTTCATGTCTTACATGTATTATTGGTTGACTGTCCTAATCTGCTTAAGTGGCATGTATGTCTGGACTATGCTTGTTTTTTTTAGTAGCCCTTCTCTCTGGGTACACAGGGGTTAGATGATTTAAGAGCCCAGGTGTTGGAAAGATCACCACTACAGAGACACACAGGGACAAATCAATGCAACTTAATAGATTTTTTGACTATTTAAATTAATTACTGTTAACACTATTTCTTCATTTGTTTGTTTTTGTTTTTTACTTATATCTCATAAATAATAGAAGATAATATATATCATATACCAGTTGTTTGTTAATGTAAATACTCTGAACGATACACTGATAAATTCTTATGCGTTATGCTATACTTGGAATAATGTTATAATAGCCAAAATAGTGAGCTTTCTCCTTTGTGTGAAGACACAAAGTTTATTACTCCTGCTCAGCAATCTGGCCACCCCCACAGAGTCATTCTCTCGGAAACAAATCTAATGATGGCTTTAAATAGAAAATAAAACTAAAGCGCATCATGCTGACCTTTGTATATATGACAATTGGTGATAGATTTGAAGTTAATTGTGCATCTTTGTGCACAGTCAAATGGTAGTCATGTGGTGCTGAGGTTAAAAAGTAAACCTTGAAATCACAGTTTGTACTGAGTGCATTCAAATGGCTCTGGACTATTCCTCTGTGTATTTGTAATGCATTAATATGTGTTCTGGTAGGATCATCTTATCTTTTTTCTTCTTAGGCAGGACAAGCTCAAGGTCCACATGAGGAAGCATACAGGAGAGAAGCCTTACCTGTGTACGCAGTGTGGAGCAGCCTTCGCTCACAACTACGACCTAAAAAACCACATGCGTGTTCACACCGGCCTGCGCCCCTACCAGTGCTCTAGCTGCTTTAAGACTTTTGTGCGCTCAGATCACCTTCATCGTCACCTCAAGAAAGATGGCTGCAACGGTATTCCTTCTCGCCGTGGCCGAAAGCCTCGAGTGAGAGAGCCAGAGCTCGTCGATGTTCCTTTGGGCCTGCTGAGTCCCGGCCTCGACACTGGACCTGGGCCTCATTTAGTCAGGGGATGCCAACGCTCTGAGGCCACCTCAGCAGCAGAAGTGGAGGGGACCGCTGAAGCCCACGCACACAGTCCTCAACTACAGGCGCTGGCAGGGGACGCAGGGCCCTGAGACTGCAGCGGACACAAGGACACACTGCTGGACACCACAGTCACTCTGCACCGCCTGTGAGACAGGACGACACAGAGTGAACAGAGGAGAAAATACATGCAAACTTAAAACACAACTAAATATTCCTCTATAAACCAAATCAGGGTGTCACAAAATCTAATCTTTATAGTTCTTTTGTCTTTTACATTAGGAAATGGAGTAGACTTGCAAGCACTTGACTCAGTTTTCTGTTAAAGAGCAAAGAACGCTTCAAATCACACACCCATTACGTCCACTTTCTGGGTCATTTCTGTAGTCTTTATAATGTTTGGGGTTTTATACATTGGCAGTTATGCTAAGGCAAATGTATATTCAGTACAAAGAAACTCAGCAACTATGCAGTTGATTTAGATTTTACAGGTTTTGTCCTCAAAGCCTTCAAAGCTCTTAGCAAGGTGTCTGTCAGGCACCTTCTGGCTGCTGTACGGGTGAAGCGAGGACAAATCCTCCCCGTAAAAAGTCTTTTTCTATTCTTTTGCAGGTCTGAAATGTACAGTTACCATAGAAACAACATTGCCACAATATGGCATATGCAAGAAAAAGCTCACTTCCATTTTGATGCAACAGTTTTCTCCCTAAATGTTCCAGAAAGAATCAGACTAGGGTATGATTTAAGTGTTACTTACTCCAGGAAAATGTGTTTATCAATTAATAATTTGTCTTATTGCAAACACAAATTCATGTTGAGTCGAATCCACGTTAATGGGGGCTCGTCAGTTGCAGGGTGGAGGGTTTGTGTTTCAAAAGCACTACCATTGTCAATGTATCTGTTGGCTTGACTACGTTGCCTCTTATCCCTCACAATCCTGCAATTTCAGCATTTCAGTTTTCCCTTTTAATTTTGTCTTAATTTTTTATTTCGTTCATTATTGTGCTGACTGCTTTGGGTACTTGACACTTTATAATTGTATAGATGTATATATGGCAAGTGATGCTATGACATGGGTGCCCTCTTGACCCTGAGGTGCACTTACTAATCGGGTTTTTCCGCTTAGGCTTGATGTCATATTTCTTACTGAGTGTAGCTTGTGGGTGAACAAAACAAATTTAATGAATATTTGATGAAAAAACACATTAAGTCACTTATTAGTTGACTGAACTGAACACTTGATGTGTATAGTTCCTACCCAAAGGATGAGAAGGAGGAGGTCGAATCAATGAATGTGCTTAATTTTGTGCAGTTTTCCAAATCTGTCCTTGTGTGACAAGGCGCGGGTAGCATTTAACCAAAAGTTGGTTAAAGGAATGGCAGGGAGCCCCAATGAGAGAATTATAAAGAGTACGAGGAGTACATAGATGAGCACCTTTTTTCTATGTTTGCACAGCTTTACTAAAGATATCCAACAGAGATAGAGGGAGGTATATTTAAAGGAAGTGGGCTGGTGTCGGGGAGGGAGCGATAGGTGGGTTATGTATCATGCTTATTCCAATCTTTTTTGCCCTAGGGACCACACAACCGTAAGGCAACCTGTATGATGAAGAGAGCAATAAATACCTGTCCAAGTCGGTAGGCCAAATCGGAGTGCAGCTGCAGTTGGTGGGTGGGGGGAGGGGAATATGAGAGGGGAAGGGGAGGGGGATCTCACAATGTCTGTTGCATTCCAAAAAATAATCTCCCCCAGCTCAGCCACGTTTCCAGGCAGGAGGGGATCAAATCAGGCCTTTTCTCTCCCTCTCTCCCTCTGTAGTCCTCTTATGCCCCCGAACCAGCCTGGAGGGGATATTATTATATTAAAGCCCGGTGTTACTGTGGGTAAGACGCCTGGTGTTGGCGGTCCACTGCATTTTGTGTTTACATGTGTGTGTACATGTGTGTGCGTGGCAGCCGTGGTCCCTCTGGCCACATCATCACTGCGTGAGTCAGACACAGCCTGTTCAAACATGCACCCTGAGCTGCCAGCCCCGATGCACTTTCTCTGTCTTTTAAACATGCACACACACATGCACGCTTTTACTGGGTGCAGGTATCCCGTAGTGTGGGGAAAACACCAGGGCTGACAAATCTGTTTGGATATTGTCAGTGACTTTATACATGTGGATTAGTTTGTCTCAGAATATTCACCTTTTGTGGTCTAAATGTAATGTAAATGTTCAAACTGAGCACATGAATTCACATGTGTCCCCAGGCTGAGCCCTACTCTGTTGTGTCTGTTCTAGAGCTGTAGTTCAACTATCAGTCCATTGCACCTTAATGGAAAAGCAGGTGAAGATTGCACTTTGTTACTGAGGAGGGAGCGCTTTTGTCAACGAAACGGGTACTTTTAAAATGAACCAGTTGCAAATGAGATCATTCGTACCTTCTGTCAGAGCAGGTGAAGTTGACCTCTTTACTGGTTTTGTTCAGGTTGTGATGACGAGCTGCCAAATAAATCAAGCCTGAATTGTTCAGATCTCTCTAAGAGAAGCCAGGTGTGTTCAGAGACATGTTGGGTTTGTGACCTTAAAAAACAATGAAATTAATCCAACTGATTGTACTTGAAGTTAGATACTAAAGGATCTAATCAGTTATCTGTCTTAATGTAAGGTAGGGAGCTTGAGAAGATGAAAGGGCACTGTGCGTGTGTGGATGCGCATGCTTTGCGTGTGCACAGGCATGCGTTACTGGCTGGCAGGCTGGAGGGTCTCAGGACAAGCTTGGATAAACAAACTTCATGTCTAGCCCATCTGTTCACCAGCTACTCTCATAACTACACACACTCTCAAAGGAGCCACAGTGATAATAAGACCACGGTACCGCAGAAGCAAAAATACTTTATTGTAAAACAGCTCATTGAACAGTTGCTTGTTTACTTTACAGCTCTCCGGGTCCAGATTTGCATAATTTTTCCTTTACCCTTGTTGGCCATTGTCAGGGGTTGGCTAGGTCCTCTGAGTTTAGTTGCTATTTTTGCTTCAATGCTTTATTAAAGATTGGGTTGATTTTTGCACAGTGTGACTCCCACGGGCAAACAAATGCAAGATCTGCTTCTCTTTGATCTTTATGTAAAGTGGTACTTGGTATGGGCCACGTAAACCCATTTAGTCTCTGCATGTCTTTAATTTTACAGCACCTGTTGACCCTTTTTGAGCCATTTACAATGTTTCTTTGGACCTTAATGTTTTCTAAAAAGTCTTACATGTGTTGATTAACCAAAGCTTTTCTTGTCTCGAGCTATTGCCCACAGTCTGGACTTCTGTAGACTAGAGATATTAAAAGTATGTATATAATTTATCCAGACTGGGCCTCCCAGATAAAGCCACACACAGTTGCCCTCCTCTTGAATATATATGCAGAAATGTGTGTGGAATCCTACAGATATCTACTTGAGTTTACTTTCTATCGCTCTTTGTGTCCTTGTGGACAATAGAATCAGAGGTGTAAGGATGTATAGTTATTTCTGTCTGTCTGTACTTGTTTTCTTAAAAACGTGTTGTGCTACAGCTATTTTTATTTTTAACAATATGACATGGCTGCACGAATGTGTGCGTGTGTGTGTGGGGGTTGGGGTCATGGTTTTGGATTGCTGTGCCAGGAGGGTGGGTTAAATGGGTGCTTGGGTGGGGTTATGGAAATAAAGCCTGATAGCACTGGAAATGGTGCTTAAGCTGAGAGAGCAAAAGTTTGCACTAATGTTAAATGTCCTTGTCCTGCTTATGGGAGAAGGCCAGGAGACCTCAGAGCCGCCTGCAAGTTTCCATGAGCACAGAGCAGTGTGGTTAATACTCAATGGTCTCAGAAGAGTCCATCCATCCCCCTCCACTGAAATAATCAAAGACAGACAAGTAATACACAGACATCTAACAACAAATACCAAAGTATAAAAGTGACTTGAATTCAAGCCATTGGACATATTAAGCTATACAAATCTAATGTTGGGGGACAAAAACTGTCATTGTCTGATCTGCAATCTCATGTGAAGAGATTTGAAACTACAAATGAATGATAATAGTAAATCCCAACTGCTATATGAATTAAGTCATAATTATATGTACAGTACTTAGTCATTTAGGAAGTGTTTGTCTTGCTTTTGTCAATCAGAGATATTGCCCGTTGGACAATGTCTCAAATGACCTAATATTTAATTGATGAATAGTTCAAGGTGATTTTTAGATTATTGTTGAATTAGGTGACTTTGATCCCTTTCTTAAACAAAACTCATATGTTCTGTGATTGGAGCAGAGCAGGACTATGTGGATGTCTGTGAGCAGCTTTGAGATTTTTGTTTTTATCGATACAGACAGTGGTATTGTGCAGTGTGGGGCTGAGGCTCACTCCCAACAGGTGGAAAATGCAACATCAAGGGCCACAGTGTGCCTTACAAACAAACATGGACAAACTACACATTTTGTCCTCATTCGTACCATAGACAGTTGTTTAATACCAAATTCTAAAGGTTGTTTTGTTTGACACTGAAATCGATTAAGTCAATAGTAAAGCTTTACTTAAAAAAACAGTATGTCTTAAGCCACCACAACTTTAGAGTTGTGTCTCTGTTCGTCTTTATGGCTCCACAGAATGCCTCAGCCCCAGACCAAGGTTACTCTGACACAGGCAACAGAGAATGTCTCAAACTTTATTGTAAGTGTTTTTACAAATTGACCTTGGTGTTTAGTTTTTCATAGACTGTTATCAACATTTTTATGAATCTATCTGTAAGGCCACAAAACTAAAATGACCAACAACATTGATAACCGTGATAACTGAAAATAATCATAGTAAAGGGACAGGGCATCAGTGCATGTGGCGACAGGGACTGTTAGCTTTGCTTCACCATTTCACTGCACATCTGATTTTTTTTTTTATTGTTTTCCATTGAGCTTGAGATGCACAGCAAGATGAGTGCAGCATATGCAGGACGGCACTATGCACAGCATGGCTCTGGCACTTCCACAGGCAGCCCTGGGTCCTTCAGAGAGCCAGGCAGCTGTCTGTTGGCTGCTTTAAGCCAAGTGGGGACAGTTTGCACTTGGAGCCTTTCTCCATCTCTCGGGATGCAAAGGTTGGCAGAGATGGAGAAAGATTTTGGGAGGTTAGAGGCTGTAGATTTCAGGTATGACTAAAGAAAGAGCAGTTGACCAACTGTTTACTGACCAAAACTTTTGTGTTTCAGTGTCTCTAAAGCAGGGGGACTTGCATGGCCACAAATATGATGACAATTGTAAAACACAGGAGGTCACCACAGAATTGCTGATTTCTTTTATTTCTATGTACTTCTCAGGTGGAAAATACACTGCTATGCATTTGGTTTGATGTCTGCTCAGTTTATGGTATGTCTCATTGCCCTATGTTTTTGCCTTTCCTGTTCACAAAGATATTTAACTTATTATCTCCCTGACAAATTAAAGCAAACAACTTTCTCATTGTTATGTGGCAGTGACCAGCATTTTCCATCTAACATTGATCTAGTGGAATGTTTTAAGTGGAAGGAAGCCACTGGAGAATCCTATTAGACTAACATTTTTGAAAGGATGTGTGGCTGGAGAAGCACAGAGTATGTTCTCTTACTTTCTCCTCCTGCCATCCCTTCTCTCTCTGGACTTGAGTGTACATCTTTGTTGCCCACTGGCCTTTGATCAAAGATCACACGGCCTCAGCCAGGGAACTGACAGGACAGAAAGCAGAGAGAGGGGATTGGATGGATGTTGAGAGGGAGACAGTTTCAGTTTGCAGTCACCTAAACCAATTTAGGAAACATTCCATAACTTCATACTGTGATTCCCACTTTGTAGTGTTTGTCAGGTGTGTTGGAGTCAGCAGGCAGAGACTGGTCAACACTTTCAGGTTGGCTGTACATGTCTACCCTCCTCCTGCACCTGTATAACACATATGTAAACAGTTCAAAAGGCCTGGTGTACCGCTATCCAACTGCCTTTTTCAGCTTCTGCGATTGTAACAAAAAGCACTTTGTGAAAGGCCATCCTGAATTTTGTATGCTTTTATTTTATGGTTATCACTTTTTTGTTGTTGTTCCTGTTAATGTTCTCTTGTGGCAAATTATTTAAATGCAAAAAATATATATTGAGAATTAAAAAAGGAAACTTGAATATTTGGTATTTGGATAGAAGGTGATTGATGCTGCCACATCTGGATGTAAACAAATACATCTCTGTACAACCACCTTATATGCATTATACTGCATAGCCACACAGCTGTGGGGATACAGGCCGAGTCCCCCAAACCGATCCCTGGTTTATATCTGGTTGGGAGAAAGGTCATTTGATCTTATATTGAGAGGCTCCTTTATCTTGAATAATAAACCTGTAAAACAGTTGCAAAGCTTTCTGAGAAGGCTATCTGTGCTGAATGTTAAACATGCAGTGTGTGTATCCACTGCAGAGTATCCTTGTCTGCAATAACGCCCTATCTGTAGTCAAAGGCTGGATCTGGTATCCATGTAAAGCCTGGATTTTTGTCATGTGGATGAAACGGCCAAAGGACCATCATGCACTTTTTGCTAAATTGTTACAAAAAAATTGGGCCTTAACATCAATGTCAAATCAAGATTATTTCACTATAGCGAAGAGAATCGTATTAATCATAACTATGAGTCCATAGTTCATACAATGGTTTAACTTGGGAGACATAGCTACTATTTATAATAGGTTGATTTGTAACTGTGATTATTGCATACATTTTACAATGGTTGTACCTTTCTGATGTAAATTTCAACAAAATAAGGTACATTCTCAAACCTTGACGTTAAAAAGTAAATCCACACTGAGTTGCAGAAGATATTTATTGCTGTGTTATTCTTAATGGATCAGACCAACCCTCAATATGCCAATCAACAGTGTATCCCAGAAGCAGACCACTGCTGTAACTAAGTTCAGGCATTGACAATATATCTACAGTGCAGCGGTCCCACAGCTCAGTGTGGACTTCCTTTTTAAATAATCCCTTTCTCTTTAAAGGTTTCCTGTAACATTGTCTGTCAGTCCATATGTTGAAAGCTGCAGGGTGATTGTGGAGAATTTGCACTTTTGGCGACAAAAAGAAATTGTATATGAGACCACTAAATCCACACAGTCTAATCCATATAATTCCATTTTGTGTCATTTTTGTTCTGTTTTTCTTTTTTTTAATATATTCAAAAATGGCATCTGGTTGTCTGGTTTAAAGAATATAAAATCTTTCTATTAAAAACAATGGTTGTAAAAATGTCTGGAAATCAGTTTATTTATGTGGAGTAAGTACATTTCTTTATATACTGAAATATTTGTTTTCTATAGGATTACTAGAGGAATATAATGTGTCTGCTGAAATAGCCAAAGATCATTTGGTTTCTCTGATGTGTTTTAGCCAAAGATCTAAGGCTCTTCACCTTAAAAAGGTGTCTGCATCTTAACCAGTCACTCCTTTAAAATTAAATAATAACTGAAACTACTCTATTTGAAAAAAATAACGATCTTTCATGACAAAACAAAACATGGTCTGACCACTGTTCCCATCACCTGCGTTTGGTCAGTTCCTAAGAGTGACCAGAAGGTGGCAGTATAGTCACTGTTTTGACTATTTCATGAGCCAAGGCTCGGCCACACATCAGTGTTGTTTCCTGCCCTTCTCATCTTTTCTTTGTAACTGATCTTAAATGTGTAAGATGGCCATAAAAATAGTTTGAAGCACAACCAGCATTGGACTTTGAATAAAATATGAGCGCTCATCACTCTTGTTTCGGATCTTCGGGACCACATTAGAACCTTGTTTGGTGCTGTATCACTGAGGTACAAGGGCAGAATGTGAATGGGTGACAACAAACCACAGGCTTGTTGTCACCCTGTCTTCCTGTTTGTCTCAGTCTGTCTCCCTGAGGCGATCCTGTGGGGTGACAGAGGTCATAGAACAGCTCATTAACCCCACCCCAACTGCCCACACATTGCTGCAGTCCTTAGGCCTCACTACGCACATGCACACACACATTTATAAAGCTTCACTAATGGCAGTTAAGTCGACTTAAGCCCACTCTGTGAGCAGAATGCTTTCAGGGATGCACCATGAGACATGTATATATCCTTAATGCTGTGTGTAGCTTTCAGTTTTGCCATGTTCTCATATAAATAAAAGCCATTATCAATATTAATGCCTGCCATATCTGCACTGTGTAAATATCTAAAGATATGATATATTCTTTTGTGTCATGGGGAACCTGTTGGCCAGATGTCTCCAGGCTCCAAGTCATTAATTGTTGTGTTTGTGAGGTATCTAAAAACACAGTGGGATATGGTGTTATTTTCCATGTTCAGACATCTCTGTTGCAGTCAAAACATATTGGATAAGAGGAACAGCAGCCCTTCAGGGGCTAGGAAATGCCTAGGAGCTATTGTCTGCCGTCTCCAGCGGTATTTTTCCTTCTCTGTGTGTGCATGTAAATGTGCGTACAATCACACTACCCTGAAATGTACTGTTCACATGTTTTCTGGTGCAAAGGTTTGGTTTCGTAAACTCACTTGCACATGTGCAATTATCCACACATGAACATTCACAGCAAATGAGCCTGTTACGGTTCTCACAATGAACACAGGCTGCAATAATGTAAAGGAAAATATCAACACACACACAATAGCCTCATTTTCACTCGCGCACACCTTTCTCAAGGGATATAAAAATGCCCCTGCCTCTGCACACTGTGGGACATGAGTTTCATCTAAACTAGCTGCCGTCCTCAATAAACCCACGTGAGCAGTCTCTGCAGTATGGATTTCCAGTTCCTCTTAGGGTGTATTTTGTCCCGATCAGGTGCTTAAACTGCTCAATATGACAATAATTAGGCAGCACTGGAGACATGTGTTCTTTCTTATGTTGATAAGGGACATTGACCTTTAACCTGTGCACCCTGCAGCCCCCCAAGCGCACTCCACCCGGCTCATGTGCCCCTGGCCAACTGCCCCCCCATTCCCCTGGCAGTGTCCTGCTCTCGTCAGGAAGGATAGAGGCGGATTGGCCAGGCTTGGAGCCTTGCCTCTGGCCATCTCTGCCTCTCCCCGGAGAACACAGGACTGAGGTGCCTTTAAACCACTGCGGCAAAAACCTTACCAAAACCCTGCAGTCATTAATATGCAAAAATGCAAATGAGTAGGTAATTAAGAGCTGGAGCTCTCTGGAGGCTCTTTGATTGCTAATGAATTCTAATCTGCAAAGAAAGGGGGAGGGGAGGAGAAAAAGAGATGAAAGAAATTTGGAAAACAACGAAAAAGAGGATGTTAAATTTTGTTTTATATCTGGTGAATTGTTAACCTGTACTCTGCTGTGGTTACGTTATTTGATGATATACATATAGAGGGGTGCTGCTTCATAGGTGCAGAAGAATGTTAATGAGTAAAACGAGGAAAAACAAGATGTTTGCTTCAGATTTTTTTAAAAGATAAAAATATGTTGCATCAGCTAATATGTTTTGATGCAGACTGCACTATATAAGTTGTCATCAATGGACAGAAATCTGTCTGTATTGGACACAGTGTGGCCATTGTGAAGGTTTAGCTAATTAGAGGAGGACATGACAGGCAGGCAGACACTTCTGACCAGTAGCTGGCAGAGAAAATAGAAGGTCAGCTATCTTAACAGAGTGTTCTTTGCTGCAATAGCAGCTGTGTGCTGAAGTAAAGGAGATGTCATTTCATCACTTCTGTGAGCCATAACACATCCCCACTTCCAGTCCAACTCATTCACTGTGTCAGTCACAAAAACACACATGCACACACTGCTGTTATTGTTGTTGCAGTGCTCCCACGACACCTACAATCTCTCCTTCCCTCCCCCACACGGGCTAACATCTATCTCCCTTTTACTCCCTCTCTCCCCCTCCTGTCCTGGGCAGCCCTGACATGCCTACTTCAATTGATTTAGAGTCAATTCAGCTTCAGATCTGATTGTTATCATATGACTTTTTGCAAGCCCCCACTTTAATATAACAGTGCCATGTTATTTTCTGATTTGGACAGAGATGTTTTTGACTGTGCCACTAATACTCTCCTCGCTGCGCCTGCCTCTGTGTTCTCTCTATTTCTCACCTTCCTATTCTTCATTTCTCTGTCTATCTCACAAAAGAAAGCCTTCACTTTAACCAGCACCAGAGCCTCCACGTTTCCTTAGTTCTACAGTCTGGAAATGGGCTTCTCAATTGCCCGGCTTTGTAAACAGGAAGCCGCTGTTCTGTTCACTGTACCTGAAGCGTGGGTGGCAGAACAGGGGCACCCAAACGCACAATAATCGGAATACAAGATGGCAGGGAGGGGTCCCATAAAATCACCCTGAGAGAACAGAGGAAGAACGCTATCCTCAAAAGCCATTGTCAAATGAGACTAGTCAGAAACCAAAAGCATTGTTGATTTAGTTTTTCCTTTAGTAAATAGATTGTTGATTTGCTTTGTGCTTGTCTGTCTGAATTGGATCCTGTCTAGAACTGTAGTGTTTGAGGGGATTAATGTCATAGACAATCCCTTTTTTCAAACTCATTTTCTTTTGCGCTGTGCCTCTCTTTAGGAATTAAAGTTTAGGATGAGGACGAAAACACTGCATTTTTGATTCATCCTTTTCTTGTTAATGATGAATATTCTAAATCTTTGTTCAGTGTCTCTCTTTAAGTTCAGCTGTTCTGGGATTTTTTTTTTCAGGAAAATATGCAGATATGCTGTCCTCACTTGTTCCAAAACAATTGCCCTGCTTCCCAACTGTCACATAACCTTGTGGATTATTGCCTTGTTAAATCACTCACTCCCCTCGCTGCAATTTTTCTGGTTGTTTAACATGTTCGAAGTTCTTGCAAGTTGGGTGTTTTCTGCCAGGCCAGTTGTAGTAGGGGGAAAATGCTTGACGGGAGTCAGTTTATCATGAGCACAGAAAGTACAACAGATAGATTCCCCCTGTCTCCTCCCCTTCAGCACAGATAGACTCCGAGCATGGGCACTCAGCCAACACTATCAATCTATCCGCTCCTACCCCCAGCCTCTAACTCTTATTGGAGGACAGCTTCCAAAGAGGCAAGGAAGCATGAATCATAGCTCGACTATGAGAAGCTGTTATGCCTCTAAGTACATGTGTTGTGGCAAAAATCCCTTTCTTGTTTCTGCCTTAATAATATTCAACCGTTTGCCACAGCTGTGAAAGGAAGTTGTAGTGTTTAGAAGGCACTGAGGCTGTTGAGGAAGAGGGATTGTTGGTCTTGGCCTAGTTTTCCTTGTCTGATCAGAAACCTGTGCACCTCTGCCCTTCCCCCACCCAAACCTAAGCCTCTACTATTACAGGCTGTGAGGGGCTCAGTATGGAACGAGGTGAGCAGCTTGCCTCACCAGCAAGCACTGTGTGCATATGTGCACTGCCTACTCTATGTTTACGGGCAAATCATTGTGTGTGTGATATAACCCAGCGATGCAGCTTGGCTCGCATGGCTGGCTTCACATGAGCAGAGGAGGATGCCATTGAGTGCTAAATATGTATAACATGTGACAGTGTAGAGGAAGGTACCCAACACTAAACCCAGAAAGTCTGGTATGCAACACATCTGGCCTTTTATCAAAAAATTATAGTCACAATATTTGTATTATTACTGTTATTACCTAAAGCGTGTAGACCCTCTATTTATCTGCGACAAAGCCTTAATAATTACAAAGAGAATTGAGTAATTAGAACAGACATTATTTCACACAGTTGTTTCTTGCGTGAATTTATGTGATCCAAAGGGTGTGTACATAAATAAATATTTCATTAATATGCACAAATATATGACCGATTAGCACGAATCTGCCAAACATATGCTAATTTTCTATGTGCATCTGTCGTTAATTACAGATATGGAGCTGGGAATGGCTCGAAGGAATCAACGAGGGCATGTGCGACAGTATCCCTCCCAGCTCTGCCATTCCTGTCCATTGTGATGTGAACGTATGCTGAGATTATAGATGACATGGGTGTTGTTTTTGTTTTGTCCACGCATGATAATGATGATGTTGCTTTTGAGGTTACCATGTGGTGCATTACCCAGAGTTATTGTGATTAAAGAAACATCTTTTCAGCATGAAAGCTCACTCTGCTTTAAGAGGTCACTGCCTATTGTTCCTTTTTATTTTTTTTTCCAGAACATGCAAAATGGCGGTGCACTAAATGCTTAGGAAACAGCTGAATGTAAACTATCATTTTATAACTCATTGTTCCAGTTTGTGCCAATGCTAGTGGTGTAATCTGATTTTTACTTTCAATTTTAAAATAATTTGTTTTGCATATTTTTTTCTCTTCTAAGCTGCCTGTTGCACAACTAATTTACATAACAGTTTAGGCTTTTGTGGCCGTTAGATGCACTCAGTATGTGTCTGGGTGAAGTATAGTGTGTTTTTATTCTTTTTCTGCCGCCCCTCCCTCTCTTCAGCCTGGCTGCCCTTGTACATGCACTCCATGTCAGACCCAGCTGTTACTACAAACTACTTGGAGGGCTTACAAGCCTCATTGCTAAAACTGACAACAGCACTATTCTTACTCAAAGCCTAACGTCTTCTGGAAAAAGTGAGAATATGAGAGATTTTCTACTTCCACTAAAAATAATTTTTCCCTAACAGATGTTTCTATCTGTTAAATTTCATCTTTTGATGAATACGTTCCTCAGAGAAACCTTCTGAATAACTACCAGACATATAACTCAGGATGCACTTTATTTAATTGTTTTCTGATGCTTCAGCCATCGTTTCATTATCTTTCCATTTGTATGTGTGTGTCCTGTGCGTGGTATGTTTGTGAAGGTATTTATGGCCCATATGTGCGTTTGTTCCTTGCTCTAACCCCATTACATTCCTAAGATGGTCCATGAGACTAATTAATGTTCTGTGCAGAGGCTTTTCTTTTACCCATGGGGACACCCAATGGATTATTTACCTATATGTCCTATTGACAGCAAATCCCCTGTCCCACTGGTAACCTCGGCAAACAGACAATTTAGGCCTATAGCATGGAATAAAAATGGAAAGGCCATATTGTATTGCATATTGCTCATTAAGTGTTAATTTTGTTATTCAATTTACATCATAGATTTTTTTTTTGTTGTTGTTTGGTAGCAGCTTGTTGTCTTTGTGTGTTTTATTTTTTTGTAAATAATACATGGTTAGAATTTATGAACACACAGCATGGTGATTTTGGAGGTTGTTGACAGGAAACAAAGAGGGGTCATTTTAACTTCCCTTTTCTTTGGCAAGGTTTGCCCTCAGGTTAAAAACAACATCTGTCTAACACCTACATACACTTTTCTATAGAGTGCTTATTGTGTCTTTGTGCGCAAGCAAACTCAGGCAAACAGGCAAAATTATGTGTATATTGACTAAAGGCTGGTTATTTTCATTTTTTAATTAGCAGTTAGTGACCTAATACATTGTTATGTATAATTTGTGTAGGCACATGTGTATGTTTCTGTTAAACCTACAAATGGCATTTTTGTTTCACTTCTTAGTTTACTCTCATTTGACACGTCCCTATCCCATCAGCTTTTTCTTATTTTTGTGAAATACATCCCACCAACAGCACTACATTAGGGTCCTATAGCTTCTCCTCTAACTCCTCTCCACTCAGCTCTGGAGCAGGCTACCAAGGCTGTAGCCTATTGATCTCATGGTTACCAGCTCCTTTACAAAAGTGCCTGTGTGTTACAGTAAGCTAACTTATATAGCATATGAAGTGGCAACAGTTTTCACGGAAAGCTAGCTAGCCCAATTGTTTCAGTAACTTTTGAGGGGTTGTGAATTAACATTCTTAATCATATTAGTCAAAAAAAAACACACAAACATAGGCTTTAGTAGCTAAAACACAGTTTATTCTATTATTTTTTCCAATTATTAAGTTAAAACGTAGTCCAAAATTGGAGGTTTTTGAAGTAGTAGCCTAAGCTAAAGGCCTATATCAAAGATACGGCTAATCCGAGAGAACACACACCTATTAACTACAAACTCTCCATAGCCGATCCTAAACGAAGATTTTTGTAAAGGCTACACTGGGAAAGTTAGAAGAAATGCGATACAAAAAGTGTTAACGTCTTTGCTGTTGTTGTTGTTGTATAAAACAGAAAAGAGAGCACTGCAACCTGAAAAATAAAATGATGTCAGCGGGCATGTCGGAGCCCCTCAGCCAGCCTCCCTCCCCGAAAACACAGGGAAAGTGAGCGTCAAGAAGAAGGCGGGGTTTAGATCGGTTTTCACGCGTTTATTGGCCGAGATTGCTGCCTACCAACCCGATATGCTTTCCTATTGGCTGTGCTCTTTCACATTTATCGTGCCATCTCGTCAAGCTGCTGCTGTGTAATCGCAGGTAACTTTCTTACGATAACCTTCCGCTGAATAACCTAGTGCGCGATACGCTCCTGCTTTTTAAAGATTCCGTCCAGAGGAGACAAAGCCAGTGTCTACAGTTAGTTAGTTTCGTCGCTCAGGCGACTACAAAACATTACCGACATAATTTCCTCCTTTACTAAACGACCAATCTTTCAAAGGCGTTTGAAATCGGATACCGCTGGCGTTGAGGCCCTCACTATGTGCGGAGGGATACGTTGTTGCGTCTGACAATGTGGACGGAGGTGGTGAAGATGTCTACGAGAAGAATGAAATCATCTCAGTTGTAACAACAAAAAAGGAAGACGCGAGATTAGTTACTATAATAGATTTGTTTGCACACAGACTTGTTACATTGGAGCAAACACGTGGGCGCAGCGTGAAAAGCAGGCTTACCGGGACAAAAGGAAGACGTCCACTGTGCCCCAATGCGTTTCATGCACTGAGGTCGAAATTCTCTTGAAGTTTTATGTTTTTCCCCATACGAGACTCCGTTTTTCTTTTTACTGTTGGATATCACACACTTGGAGAGAGGTAAACCACGTTCTTTAACTTCATATGTTTTGTGTTGTAGCACACATATATTGCGGACGCATTTCGCCAGCAAGTTTTTGGGAATGTGTGGTTAAAGCGGGGGATGTAAGTTTTTGTCTGGTTTGAGGTGGCGAGCCAAGTGTGTGATGGTCTCCGCTCCGACCACGGAGGAAATTACTCCTTTGTTCTGCTAAAAGACTCCACCAACGTTGTGTATTAGTCATTTCTAACGGGCTACATTTTGTTTTTACCGTGTATCACCGCTATTCGCGTTACATATTGTGTGAAATGTAAAATCGTGCCGTTCTGAAATAGAGTCGGGTATTTTAGCTAAAGTTTGTGCTGTGGGTCTGGCCTACATGTATTTACAAATGGAGGCAGAAACAATCTTTCCATAAAACACCTTTGGTAGGCTTTTAAACATCCCTTTATGGAAGTGTCTGGCCACCAGCTAGACTTTATTTTATTGCACATTTGGCAGGAAATTCCTTCTGCTCCCACCCCCACCGTCTTCTCCACTGAACTCCCTCATAATGCACGACTTGAACCCTAACGTGAAAGAAAGAGCTCAGTATTTGTTGCACGAACTTTCCAGCCTTGTACTGAAGCACAGCGTTTTGTCTTGTTACTCTTGTTTTTGGCATTTGTTTCAGTTAAGACGGCCTTAATGAAATCCAACTGGGCCAGTGCTCAAATACATAGACAAATAAATAGTAAGTGGTTAGTTGTCAGCTGCAGAGGCCTAGCCTACATGAACACATAATCTACAATGCATTTCATATGGAACAGTAACCAAGTGGGGTTTTTTACACATTAGGATCGCAATAGTTTCTATTTCAACAGCTGAATACGCATTTCTAAAATCACCATATTGATACGATTTAATTATTTTTAGACAGGCAGGTTTGAGGAGCCACATCTTAATTTGATCTACTTTGTCTGAAAGCCATAGTCACAGATGATCAGACGCTCTGCTCAAGTCACAAAATCTAGTTTAACTACAGCATTTCTTTGGCTGTAAGAATTGTTCAATGTAAAATGTGGGGTTTTTTTTTCTTTTTTTTTTCTTTTCTTTTTTTTTTTTTTGTTTTTTGAAGAGAATGTCCTGTCTCATTTGCTTGTGTTTGGTGACAAAGACCCCTAGTGTGCTGGCTTCAAATATTGATCCACCAGAAGCTGGAGATGCCATTTTGTTACACTAAACCTTTCATGTGTTCAACTCCACTATTAAGGGGTGTCATTGTGGTTTGGGGTGCCAACTTTGTTCCTTATTGTTCATCATTATTGTTCAAGTTTCAGATGACACGTTTACGGCCCACTTGTGTCAGTATGTTGTTTTGTTGTGTCAGGTCAAGTTAGTTGTGCTCCCCTGAGTTGTCTAGTGAAGTGACGTGGAAAAGGCTCCTGTATGTGAGGAAAAAAATGTAAACTTTTTTTTTAATTATTATTTCTTGTTGTAGCCTACATACAAGTGTACATTTTGTGGTAAAGTGGGTCTTTATTATTTTTAAAGCTCTATATATTTAACATATTCTGTCTTCCTCGTTTATAATATTTGATGTAATTGCCATATTTCAGTAGTAGCTGTAAAAGTACACCACCTGTTGGTGTCCGAGTGCCTCTATTCCTCCCCTCGCTCTCCTTATCGCCGGCTCCCTGTGAGCTCTAGAGAGGCAGCACTCAGTATCAGAGCGGCCCTAGGCTTGCGTTGGAATGCAAAACACAGGGTAAATCCAGTATTCATGCTCACTGTGTCATTTGACAAGGTTCTTTCTGAGTTGACATATGGTAATTTGGTAATGACGTGTTTGCATACAGTCATTAGCTCTGCCTTTCACCCCTATTTCCTTAGGCTAACAATAGTCCTAATTATGTTTGTAATTGTAAAATGTATTATATTTTCTTTTATGTTGCAGTGATCGACATATGGTTGTGTTATTTACCAGGGTTGCATAAAATGAAAGACAATTTTTTAGCTGATTACTTGGTTGAAATTTGACTAAAGGCACCTTCATTATTTCATGGCAGTGTCTTTTCCACTTCATCTCGAGAGTCCCTGTCAATTTAAAGTGTATGGTGGGACAAAGCATGTTTAGCAACATTTTGTTGTCCGACGACAATGTATGTCGAAATGAGACAATAGAGTCTTAATGATAAGGATTTAGTTCTCAGTCGTGTGTTACATTAATGTCATAGATTTCTTAGAGCTGCATGTCACGTCTTTTTGTTTTTGCCAGTGCCACTAAAAGTCTGTCTGCAAATTTTCTCTCTTAGGGTTTATTAGAGGCTAAGGGTTATGAACGAACAGCAGCAAAGAATGGCTGCAGTGGGAACTGACAAGGAACTCAGCGACCTCCTGGATTTCAGCGCGGTAAGG
This sequence comes from Rhyacichthys aspro, assembly GCA_036850595.1. Classification (NCBI taxonomy): domain Eukaryota; kingdom Metazoa; phylum Chordata; class Actinopteri; order Gobiiformes; family Rhyacichthyidae; genus Rhyacichthys; species Rhyacichthys aspro. Next base: position 14,552,984 of record CM072151.1, read on the forward strand.
TTGGGAAAGTGGTCGGGGTGTTTGGGTGGTAGTGATAGGTGAATGGCACTGGGGGGCAGATTTAAGGGAGTGCAAAAAATCCATTGACACTCAGGAGAGAAAAAAGGAAGTTTCAGTGAACGGCTTAGTTTAATTAGTTTTCATTTTTCAAACAATACCTTGTGTCAGTTATGTCTGTTTTTCATTCCTGACGTGCAGAGGTATTGGTGCTTATATGAAGTACTGTGCTAATCTTAGATGAAGATGAATCTAAATTTACGAATGAAGATGTAGTCGAGCGACAGAACTATATCCAAAATACACAAATCACAGGGAGGGAGGGTTGTACTTAAAAAAAATTTAAACTTAAAGCTTTTAGTTTCTGTGTAACTGGCTGCAGAAATTAGTGACAGAAGTAGTAGTTTTATGGAAATTGATTTTTGTCTCGCTTTTCTTTTGACAAAGACATTTTTACAGACATTGTTAAGCCTACACTGTTATATTTACTTTCAGCTTGAACAAATTTAACTCCGAGGTAAACGTGGACTTTTTAGTTGCTGTTGTTTTTTCCTGGATAAATTGTATGCTGGTAGTGCATTTAATAATCTTTTTAAATACATATCTAATGGCATGTGAGGTAGTTGCGACAGGATACGTCAGACTGGTACTCTGAAAACCTGATCCCTTTTGACGAGAAAAGTCTGAAGCTACAGTCTTAGCAGTTTTAGGTGAATATTGGCCTTAGAGCTCCATTCAGTATTGAGCCTCATGGGGAAAAACAGTCCTTGTTGTGAAGGGGTTTGTGGGCGGTTCTCATTAGACACTGGGGTTTGTGTTAGAAACGCTCAGTCAGATTGATCTGCTGCCAATTTCCATCAGCAGATGTTCATTCTAAATTTAACGTTGATAATTGGTCAAAAAATAGTTAACCACTGCACAATTGAGATTTCTCTTGTTTTTTTGCTGGCCAGTTAGCGCGGACAAAACAAAAACAAACCTAACTGAAACAAAGATGGTGGTATCAGTTTGGGATCTTTTAACACATAAAAGGAAAACCAGTTAATGTGTGGCAGATTGTGTTATGTAGTATGTGTCCTAATTACAAAATGGTTTGTACCCATGTATTTGGCAAGAGCCACAGAAAAATGTCACATAGGAAATATTTAGACCACATAGCTAGATGGTGGCGTAAACCAAACTCTAGGCCTCATCTGTATGTTTTAATAAAAAGCGTGGTACTTTCTTCCATATGTGTACATTTTAAATTAAAGTATGATGTGTTATTTAGCCAACAACAATAAGTTTGTACGTTGACACAGAGGTAGACCTGTCGCTCAAACAACCTTTATACGACGTCTTTTATGACTGGAGAAAGTATGTGTGAAGTGTGCCTGCCTTTGCATTATTAGTTATGGTGCATTTCCTCTTTTGTCTTGTAGATGTTCGCACCCCCAGTAGCCAATGGAAAGAACCGAACAATGACACTTGCCAGCACTCAGTTTGGTGGATCAGGTAAGACTTTTATGTGAAGTTAAAAAAGGCATCAAATAATCAGTGGTACTCAAACGTATCAAAGAACACATCACACAGTTTGTAGGAGGTCTTGTAGGATCACTGTTATGTATGTTATATGTGTGGTTTAATTAGTTTTAATCATTATATCAAAAAGTAAAATTGTAGTAATAAAATTGATACAACACATATAAAGAAATGTAAATGTTCATTTAAGATTACCTGAGTTGTATTTTGACAGCTATCTGAATGTCTCACCTCACTTTTTTTGAGTGCAAAGTAGCAGCTACAAGTTAACCACTCCAAGCACCTTAAGCCTTTGACTGAGCTTTTCTCTCTTCCTGAATGTTATTAGTAAGCCGTGTTACTTTCATTCCTGTCACCCTGCCAACCTGGTGTGTGAAATCAAGTCACACTCCCCAGTGCTCCCCAGAGTGAGAACTTGGCCACTAAGGAACAAAAGCAAAAAAGAGGGCTTATGGACCTGAAACGACTCCCCCACCCTGAATTGTAAAACACTCCTCCCCCAACACGACACAGAGCTCTTACCCCCACTGATCTGCAGGAAATGGCTTGAGCTTGAGACAATGTCCCTCACCCACAGCTCACAGCCTCTTAAACCAGCCCAGCATGCAGTGAGTGGCCAAAGTGGAAGAGAGCACTCGTTGAATAGGAGGATCAGCCAGGGCAAGGCAGAATCCTGTTTGTTTCTATTACAGCAGGCAATTACTAAGCAGTGAGGAGTTAATTCCTCTGCCCCTCCTCATGTCCAAAAGTGTGGCCCCTGGTCATTGACACCCATTTTAATGTGATACTTAAAGCTGTCACAATCACTGCATTCACATGCACAGCTTAGTCGAGCTACAGTCATAGCTCATTTCAGCCATTTAACTAGACTACAGGACATGCACGAGAGTAAATTGAACTATTGAGCCTGCAACACTCTGCTCCTGTCTCTGCACTGATGGACAGCTGTTTTTTTTTTTCATTTTTGAGACCAAACCAACTGACAAGTTAGCCAGCTCTACGTACTTAAGACTCTAGTTTTTCTTTTGTGCTCTGTCAGCTCTGTGCAAAGAAGTGTGGAGCATGCACACTAAGGTACTAATTTAATTTATCGTAGTGTCTTGTAAAAGTAGTGATTCATTTTGTCCATTGAACACAATGACCCAATACAACATTAAAAAAATTTTTTTTTTCTCTTTTGCCTTTAAAGTTTTTGTATGATATATCTTTCCTCTTGCATGTCCTGTAGTTATCCAGTGTATCAGTGCACAATGCCACATGACTTGTGGTTTAGAAAACCTATTTATTTAGAAATTATGCCCATAACAGCAACGTCCGTCTATGACGTCACATGTGCAGCTTGTATATTCAGGGACCCTGCAGCGCGGGAACTGCAATGAGCAGCCTAGTGGCCTACCAGACCACCTCTATTCATCAACACAAAAGTGCTCAGAGGGGTGCTAATTGCATTAGGCGTCCTTCCCTCTTCCTCAGTGGACAGAGCGTGTGTGAGTGAGCGGGAAAGGGTGTGTCAGTCAGAGTGTAGGAAGAGGATGGACGAGGGGATTGGCAAGAAGTGTGGGATGTTTAAGAAGTAGGGGAGGCAGAGTGTGACAGTGTGTGGTGCATGGGTGCTGGCCAAGCCCACAAGCCTTCAGGCAGGCGTCTCCTCTGTCACCTCTGCAGCTGCTGGCAACGTCTCCAACCCCCGTCACACACAAAAACAATCCACAAAACGCAGGAGGCTCCAGATCACAACAATATTGTGAATTTCACATGTGGTCTCTCACATATCAGCTAGAGCTGTTTGTGACTGTGCATCCAGTTCGATCCACGGCACTATGCCTTAACACTGCATTTGTGTATTAAAGTTGGAGAAGCTAAGCTCTCAAAATATGAAAGTCTCTAAGGATACTGGCCTTTTCTTTAACTAAATAAGATATTTTCAGAGCCTTCAGACGTGAGAGGGCTTAGTGCCTTATAAAATTAATATTTTTGGGCTTCAATATAGATATTTGTTTTCCCATTTGACTTCACAAGGAAAGTATTTACAACCAACAAGTCAAGATGTTGATGAAAATTATTATTATTGTTTATCAACCTGTGCTAAAAAGAATCTGTGTTCTTCAGTAGGTATTTTGTAAAATAATTCTCTATACTTCACATGTGCAATTTTGCTGGCAATTTGCTGACTAAATTTTTACCACAAATTTCAGATTTATTTGTCATATAATTTTATTTATCCAACAGCGTGCTAAACTTGGCAGATAATTTTGGCTACTTTTATTAAGAACAATTTTAGCTTCCTGTGGTGACACTAAATATCACTTATGACAAAAATCAACAGCAAAACAAATATCCCTCTCTGGCATAGTCTGGCTCTCCTGGGTTGGCTGAGTGTCGGTGTCACCTCAGCAGCTCTTCACCTTGTTTTAATTGCCTCCAAGTTAATTACACCAGTAAGTGTGAAACAATGTTGTCAGACTTCTCCTGCACAGCCATGTTTTCTCTCCATCCTCTGCACCCCCGCTGACCAAATGGGGCTTTCAGAGGGGGATGAGTAGTCTATTAAAATTAGTGGTGAGCAGTATGCATAAGAATTATGAAGTTTTCAGTGACTGGATTTTACATTTTAACAGATTATTGAAAACAATGTTTAAGACGAAATTAGGCCAGTTGTTGGTGCAATGTTTAGAAGTGGACAAGTCTTCTATTGATGTTTCTTTCTCTTTGCTGGTAAACAAGGTCTGTTGTCTTTATGTGTACTGCGCCTGTCACTAGTGTCATGTGCCGTTGGACATAGTTGACGATGGTGTGGCACTTTATTAGAGGCTCTGGCCTTACGGCAGGGCCAATCTCACAAGTAGGGAAGACAGGGGACCTCTCCTCCATACTTGCCTGATTCTCCATGCCACTGGCATCAGTTCCATAGATCACGGCTGTCGCAGCGTGTGTAGGTGCTTGCACCGCTCTGTTAGTCTCATCACTCATTCTCACTCGTCAGCCAGGCTGCTGATCTCGCCTAGACCCCTCTTCTTCCCTCTCTTCCTCTCCCTCTCTCGCTTTCCCCTTGCTTTCTCCTTCCACCCGCTCGATCCCTCTTTTGCTTTCTCACACACATTTTTTTAATTAGGCAAAAATCAAAGACAAAATATGAATATTCATAAGGAAACTACATTAATATGCACAATTATGCAAATCAGCATGCAATTAAGCCTTGTGTCTCTAGAGAGCCTGGATAGCATTAGTGCATAAGACAGGGAGAAAGGGATGATGGGGGTATTTTGGAGTTTTCTGCTCCACCAGTCTTTTGGCTCTGTTTTTCCTTTGTGCCTCTTATTTGTGGTTTCTTTACCTTAAACATAGTATTTTATGCGTTATGCTGTTTTATATCATTTGTGTTTCATGGTTGACATAATCCCATTGATGAATCTAATATAATCTTGTAATCAACATTTAACAGACAAACTGTTCTATGTGATGATTTTTATTTATTTATTTTTAAGACGTTCTTCAATCCATATTGGTGATCTTTTGGTTTTTGCAAGTCCACAGTGCCCACTTAAGGACATAAACTGTTTGGAAAAGGGCATAGTGACAGGCTCCAAACCATGACCATAGGGATTTCTGAGTTACCTGCCAAGACGTGTGATGTTTTTATTCCCATATGGGGATTTGAAATTTTTCCTCATACCAACATGACCTTCAATGTCTTATAGAATAACAAACGTGTCTTAACGATTGGTCTTTTTCAGCTTTAGATGAGCGCAGTGGCTCAGGGTCCTGGGGATCAGCCGAACAGAACAGTCCTTCTTTCAGCCAAGGACGGGTAATATGCAAATGCACACACAATCACAATTGTAAATTGAAAGAAAGTTACATGTTAATAATAAATGCATCATTACAGGTTACAGCATAGCGTCACACAATTTGTATGGCACTAGCTCTGTTTTCATAGACTGTGCAATTTGATTTAAAGTTGTAGTTTTACTTTCTACCTGAGAACCTTGGCTCAGAATCCTGGTTTGGACTGCTCTCTGCAATCCAAAAACCTCAGGTGAAGCCCACCGGTAATTGCAGTTTTACATCCGCCATAACCATCTTGGCACAAGTTTGTGTAAATACAAGGAACGGGGGGTGAAAAAAGATGCAGGAAGCTTTGATTACCACAAGTTGATAATTAAGAATGTCTGTTTGAATCCCCCAAGCTGATGCAGATTTGTTTGGCTTCGATCCTGCTAGAAAAGTAGGGGAGTAAGTTTAACTGCTAAGCCATTTAGGTGTGCTCACAAAAATTGTGATGGCCTTAAGGAATTGTTATCATTAGGTATGCATTTTAAAATGCGCTGAGCTTTGTCTTTCTGTAAAATTGTTACAGGGCTATGGTGAAGGATCCCACTACAGTGAGCATGAAGGCTTGTCCTCTCCATTCCTCAGTTCAGGCATCGCAGGTATGTTTTACTGTTTAACCTGCATTTCCTGTAATATAGTAACTTGTGAAAAGTCTTTTAATGTTTGGGGTGAAAAAATGTAGTGATGTGTTGACACCATTTCGATCATAGTGACAAAGAAATCATATGTAGTATTTTGACCCAAAAATTGTTTTCTGCATGGCAAAATGTGTATGTGGGTCTACATGCATGTGTGCCTGTGTTCATTTGTTAAATGTTAGGGATGTTAGGGCACCGAAGCAGAAACCTTCCCTAGGGTTTTGTCTGGCAGGCAGCTTTATGCAGCTGAGCGTACTGAAAAGGGGAGGGCATCTCCTGAGTTTTTTTTTTTCCTTTAGAAAACCTACTTTCCATATATTTAAACAAATAGCATTGTCCATTAGGATTATTGACCATAATACTCATTGTAAACATTGCACGCTTGCATTGTAAATACTGACTGACTTCAATCTGGCAGGTAAAAGTGAGAGGCCACCATATGCTCCATTTGGAAGCCAGGTATGTTGCTCTAAACTTTAAATGTGGATTTGATTGCAGTATTTATTCATTTATTCTAAGGGACTCATGAAAGAAGTCCTATTTTTCACATATCTCATGTTTGTGTGTCCTCTTAGCCTGGGTTTCTTCCCAGTGACATAGCATTGCCAAGCCCAGATGCTATGTCACCCTCTGGTCTGAAATCCAGCACCCAGTTTTACCCCTCATACGCTAATAACCCCAGGAGAAGGCCCCCTGAGGGTGCCATAGGTAGGTGTACAAAACTTCTGACATCTGAGAATCAGTGTCTACTAATGACATTTGAAATGATTGGAAAGTAAAGGTTATACACTGTAATATTTTAATTTTGTATGTTTAAAGACCCAGACATAATAATATATATTATATATTCTATGATCTTTAACTTCATTTGTGTTTGTTCACTTTGTTCTGTTTGCTTGACTGTATGCAGACACCCAGCCAAAGAAGATTCGGAAACCTCCTGGCCTGCCATCCTCGGTGAGACCTTATTTCTGCTTGTCTTCACAGCTCACAGCCAGGGTTCCTCTCATTCTCTGACTTTGTTTTCTCATATTTTCTCTCATTACACACACTTGCTACACATAGACACATGCACGAATACCGCCCGCTCCACTCTGCTTGAGCAGTTCTGTGACAGACAGGGGTAAAGACCCTCCGCTCAGCCAGACTCTTAGTGTGCTGACAGTTGGGCAGCACAGGCCCCAATAAACATCATCCCTGCGGTTGTCTCTACATTACACTCAAGTGATCGCAAATGGTGTTCAGTGCGTCGTTGTCAGCTATTGATATTTTATAGGAGTTTGAGGTAAAAGTGACTTGGTTTATGCAGTGGCCCAGTATAATTTATGTCAACTCTGTAACTGACTTGGAAAGAGTAAACAAACCTGGATTCAGTGAGGATTTAGTTTAAAGTTGTTTCATTCAAGAACAAAAACATTATGTTGTACATACGGAAAATATGACATCTTGGAGATTGTTTAATCGTGTAGTTGATAAATGTTTTTTTTTTTTAATTTGTCAAAATGAATGTAAGCATATTAATCTACTCTGTTGGCCTTGGGATCTTATGGTTCTCTGGATAACTCGGGCAAACATGGCATTTTGTCAGTGGTTCTGAATTTCATGATCTGATGGAGGATGTATTTGGATAATACCAAATATAGATTTTATAATATAGCTCTATTAAAGGACACTGTTTGCAGTGTGATTCACTTACTATTTCCATATTATTGTATGAATAATATTCAATCATCGACTTCTACCGATAAGCATTCAGTGGTTGTTCATTCAGAAAATTACACCAATGTTGTGCTGAGTCCTTACAGTGGCTGCCACTTGTAAAGAAACAGGGCATTTCTGACTTATTAACAGACATGTTGAATATGAATACAGTGTGACTGACCTCCCTTTTTGTAACTGTCTAAACCTTTGACATTCAGCACAGTGTGAATGATAGCTGCATGGTTTTAGTACGAATGATGAGATATCTCTGTGTGAACCCCCTCCCCCACTTCTCCCAACCCTCCGCCCACGCTTCACCACATGATGGTCTGGGTGGGCCTCCCCCTGTGAGTGACCCAGTTGTGAGGCGCAGTGCTTGTGAGGCCTCTTAGCCCGTGTCTGAGCCCAGATTAATGACTGCCGATGATGATCCTGTGGTCTTCCCTCGCTCGTACACTCCCTCACTTGCTACTACTTTTTATGGCACCTTTAAAATAATGTTGTCCTTCATCTTTTTTGTATTTGTTGTATAAACAATGGCTCCTCCAGTCACCTCCAGCTGACTGACATCAGTAGGCCACTAAAACCACTAGCAAAAGTTCTGAACCATAACCTCCTCTCACCTGCTGCAGTCGCAGGGTCCTGTCTTCTGCAAAGTAGTGTCCTGTAGGCCCGCTACAAACCCTTGTGGTTAAATAAAGTGCTTTGAGGTTAGTTTGATGTTAATCTACTCCCCACCCCTTGCCACAACCCATGCTTTTCTAGTGTAGAGATGTTTGCACGGTCATAACCTGAATTACATTAAACCCCTATTAGTTGAGGATTTTACCCTAGAAATCCCCTTTCTTCCTGAGAATACAATTATCCTGCAGCAACCATCATTGTGTAGTGCTCTGTTCCATCTAAAGCAGCAGGAATCACTCGACATTGTTCCCCATGAAAGAACAACTCAAAGCCTATTGTTAAATGAAGCCATCTCCATCATGTTTTCCTCTGAATTAACTGTGATCATTTTAAATCCCCTGCTTCCTTCACACTCCCCTGGCCATATCAAGCTTTGTTTAAGTCATTTAGATTACCTTCTCCTGTCCCTCCTCAACACCCCTTATCTCTCTACCCATTTCATAAATCATCAGGGCCTTCATTTTTCCCCTCAGTCTCCCCCTTGCCCCTTTACCACCCCCTACCCACTGCAATCTCTCTTCCTCTCCTTCTCCCTCTTGCAGTGACTGGATCCCAGCCCCCATCTCTCTCCCTCTCTTCGCTCCCTCTCCTCAGCCCAGCTGCCTGTGGAGTTGGATGTGGTCCAGGAACAGGCAGATGGCTCTGTAATTAGAAGTGCATCTCTCCATTCCCTTTCCACTTCTCCCTGTTAAATCAAATTACAGAAAAAATCCCTTCTCCGGATTAGCATTCTTTGCAGCATAGCCTCCATTCTCTCCCTTCCTCTTTCTGCCATACTAAACGGAAGAGAAAGATGGACCAAATTGTCAGGAAACTGAAGAATTCTTGTGTCCATCTTGAGTCTGTGGCTTAGGAGAACTGAGGAGCTGCGTGTCACTTCAGCATCCTTTTTTATTTTCTATACATCAAGCTGCAAACCTGCATAATTGAACTATTTAGGAGACTAATGTAATGTGTTCATTTTTATCAGAGCTGTCCAATTTAATTTGTTTTGTACTTTGTACATATGGTCTTCTGATGCCACACGCAATATTAGTAAAGACTATTGCTGTAGACCCAGTGTTGGCTTGCTGAATGTATGGTATGTGTGTGAGCTGATACTGAGTTTGTCAAAGGGAGGGGCTGCAGGCCAGGCAGTGCAATGTCACTGGGGTCTTGGGAGTTAGAGGAAGTGCTCACTGTGCTTTGGGATTCAAGCGTCACTGTGCCCAGCATGCCATGGCCGCTGTGTTCTTCTCCACAGGCAAGGAGCCCGCCTGCCTCTTCTCTAGACAGACTCCTTCTTGCCATCTTGTGGCCACTTGCGGCAACTGTAATAAAATTGTTTTGCGCATACTTTACTAGTGACAAAATGTAATGTTAACGATGCTCAGACCAGCTTCACAAAGCTCTTGATTCTAAATAGACACACTATAAAAAGGTATTTTAGCAAGAATACTATGACATGGAAATGGCTGCTCAATGTCTAAATCTTTACAGGTGTACGCTTCTACATCAGGGGATGAGTATGCCAGGGACAATGGTGGATATCCTGGTGCTAAATCTGGAGCTGTCTACCCTGGCTCTTTCTACATGCAAGGTATGTTTGATATAGATTAGCTTTACTGGAAATACAGGCATTTTTAAAAAAATAAAAGGTTATGCTTGCTTTTACATGTACAAATATTTCTTACCTCCATAGAAGATCCCTGGTCATCCTCTGGATACTCTGCCATGCTGGGCAACTCTCACCTTGGGCAGCCAGGTTCCTTCTCTGGAATAAATCCACAGGACAGGATGGTGGGTAGAGCTGGAATCTTACCTTGCATTTCAAATGTCTTTGATACATTTTTTGTATCATACGTTTTAATCAAAAAATGCTCCCACAGAACTATCCTCTGCATGGCAGTGAGGTTAATGGCTTTCACCCGGCCCCAACAACCTACAGTCACACACCCACCATCAATGGTGAAGGCATCATGGGTGAGAACCTCAAAACAGATGTTTTTGGTTGGTTGGTCAAAGCAACCAATGTTTTTTTTCCCTAGACCAATATTATTGCTATACTATTTAGGCAGTATTATTTGACTCATAATTTGTCTGCAGCTAACCGAGGCACCACCGCTGGCAGCTCAGGAGATGAAATTGGAAAAGCCCTTGCTTCAGTAAGTCCTTAATGATTCTAGTTTTTTTACATTATAATTTTAATATACTCAGTGATGAGTCAGAGTAAACCTGAACTGACTTTTTTTTGGAAATAGGTATATAGGTTTTAGCCGATACACATTAATTTATTTACTTTTTTCTTGTGAGATGAAAGGATGTGTTATTTTTTTGTGTTCAACACTTCATTGATCATTTCTTTCAGATTTACCCTTCGGACCATAACAGTAATAACTTCTCTTCAGCCCCATCTACACCTGGATCTCCTCAGGGAATTACAGGTATTATGATGCACAGTTTTTATAACTGATGATGTATTATTTTTTCACAAATATATTTATGTATGCAGTTTAAAAACAAACTAATTTAAGTAAACATTAATTTATGATTCATTCAAAGATCACAAAAAACACATACTTTAAGGGCTGGCTCCATCTAACTCACTTAAAAATGCTTTGTTGCAGTTAAGCAAATTGTGCCGATGATTTGGTAAATGACATTCAGGTGATTTTTACCTCTCATCTGTTCCTGCTCTTAACTTAACGGCAAATTTCAATAATGTTTCAACCACAGAACTCCTGTAGCAGATCAATTTAATTTGATTGCAACCTTGTTTTTGGTACACAAAAATGAATCAGGTCAAATTGTTAGAGCGAAAATGATTCATCTACATACTAAGCACAGTGAGACACACAGTTTGTCTGCAGCGCCATCTGGTGTCAAGTGAACGGTATTATCTTTACTTTATTGATATTTCTCTCGGCAGGAGCTCAGTCTCAGTGGCAAAGACCAACCACACCCAGCTATGAAGGGCAGCCACATGCACTGGTATGTTGTCTTTTTTCTGCATACTGCATCATTATGTTTAATTAAAGCTGATTTTTATATCTCCTCTAGGATGGTAAGATGGTCTGTACCATATTATCTGCATAACATTTTGTAAGGCACTGTACCATAGATTTGAGCTTAGTTGAATTTTTGTCTTTGTAGCAGAGTAAAATGGAGGATCGTTTGGAGGAGGCTATACATGTTCTGCGTAGTCATGCTGTGGGCCAAGGTCCTGGTCTGGAGGGTACCCACTCAGACATGCACAACCTGCTGTCATCAGTGCACAATGGGGGCCTTGGAGGCCTCTCTCCAGCCTTCCCCAACGCAAGTCTCGCTTTAAGCAACAGACATCCTGCATTGGTGAGTCACATACAGTACAATGTGTACAAGTCCACAAATCATTCTAGTTCACTTTGGTCCAAATGCTGGCCAAAGACTAAATTATAACACAAGCTAGTTAATGTTCTTGGTAATCTGAACTTCAATTTTTCTTTGTATTTACAGCAGGGAGGAAAAGACGAGGAAGCCACAGGTCTTCCTCCTAGCAGCACCCTTCTCCATGGTCATCATGCGTCTGGACCCACACAGTCAGCTGGGCAGCCTGAAGGCTTTACCAGTAAGGCACAAATATATTTGCAATTCTTCTGTAAATGAACATTATAGGATATTGTCTTTTATGGTTCACTGTATCCTGAGGTAATATTTTAGTGGCAGGTGGTTAACACTAACTTGTTTGTTTGAGGTCTCCCTGGTGGCATGTCCCGCTCCACACACTCCTCCAGCAGCTCAGAAATCATCAAAAGAGAAGACAAAGAGGATGATGAAAATTCATCGGTTGCAGACAAGTCTGAAGAAGAGAAGAAGGACTCCAAGGGAGCACGCAGCCGAACAAGGTAACATAACATTTTTTAATAACTTATTTTAGATCATTTTATTTGTACTTGTACTTAAAAAAATGTAATATAATGTAATATTGTCAACAGGATTGGGGGCAAATTTATCCCACAAAAGTGGAGTTCTTTTTTTTTTTTATTTAATCATAATTGTCTTTGTGGAATCATGAGGGAAGTATTTGTTTTAAGGAATAACCACTGCTTAGTTCCCAATGTCACATTTTTTGTGTGAAAAGAAATGAAACATGTGTATCTTGTGTGTCCAACTGGTAGCCCTGTCCATGTTTGCTCTTTAACTGTGTTGACAACCCCTATCCTTCATGTCACATTTTCAGAAAGGAGGCGTTCACCCTCCAGATGATCTCTGGCCTTTCAGATCCGAAAGATGATGAGTAAGCTTCTTTACTAGAGAATAACATTTTGTCTTTATGGGCTTTTGCTGGAAATAACAGGTTGATGTTCACCAGATGATTGCAACATACAAAAATCATATATTCGTAACACTTATTTTTGTGTTTTCTGGACACCTAGCTCTAGAGGTAAACATTATCACATAAAAAATGGCTATGAGACTAAAGAGCCTCCCTTTTACTGCACACAAGATCTACACAAAGTATACTTTAGAAACTATGTCCACCTTTTGTGGGATAAACATTTTGCTTTTGGAATACTCATATATAAGATATAATTGTCACATTGATAGTGTTTTTCTAGTCCCCCTTTTATTTAATAGTACACAGTTGAATGCTTAAATCTTTATCGGTGAATGTCAAGCCCTGCAAATGCGACCCGTTTAATGCATCCGTGACTATTTTTTTTTTCTGCGTGTTGTTTCAACCTATGGCTTCATCACATCATCTCTATTTCTGATTAGTCAATGTAATGAAGATGACGAGGACGTTCCCCCCGAGGTTAAGCTGGAGCGTGAAAGGGAACGGCGAGTGGCTAACAATGCCCGTGAACGTCTTCGAGTACGGGACATCAACGAGGCGTTTAAGGAGCTTGGGCGAATGTGCCAGCTGCACCTCAGCCATGACAAACCTCAGACCAAACTTCTCATCCTACACCAAGCTGTCAATGTCATCCTCAATTTAGAACAACAAGTCAGAGGTCAGTCTGAAAGCACAGCGCTTTTCACAGTGGTGGTGGTGGGGGGCATGGTTTAGCTGTGTAATATTGTATTAAGATCTCTCAATTGTGGTTTTTTTTTCCTTTCAGAGCGCAACCTAAACCCGAAGGCAGCATGTTTAAAACGCAGAGAAGAGGAAAAGGTGTCTGGTGTGGTGGGTGAAGCTCCAATGCAGCTCTCAGGCGGCCATCCTAGTATGTCAGGAGATGGCCACAACCCAGTTGGTCACATGTAACACCAGGTAGGCTCTAACTGTGTGGATATTTATTTTTGAATTGTTTATTTTCCTGAATATTGTGCTGTCTGCTACACATAGTTCTAATATGTATAATGCTTGCCTTTTACAGATCAGTGGTGTTTCCTTGCCTGTTGGAGGATGTGGCCTTAACAGTTTTCTTCCACCCATTATTCTTATTGTGTGTATATGTGGACATGTATTTGTATTGTCCATTCAAGTCTCAACATGCACATTTACACACTCATACACACATGCATACTGCCAAAACTGACTCGGCCTGTTTGTCGCACTCCCAACCATGACTACAAACTCAAATGTGAAGAACTTTTTTTTTCAGTTTTGCTTTGTTTTATACATATAAAGGCTTTTTGTTTCCTTATTGGTCTCCACAAATTGATGGAACCCCCGGAGTACTTTTGTCCTGCCACAGATTGGGACTTCACACACTGCCAAGAGGTACTCTGGTCAGAGAAAGAGACCTGAACACAAATTTAATCAAGGATTTGTGCCTAATTGTTACATGTTTTCTATTTGACATTTAAGCAAATTGCTTTACATGTGAGGAACATTTATTGTGAGGGATTGCTTATATGTATGAGCAATTATTTTTAATGTATGTCATTCCCAGTGTGATGGTACAGTCTTACATATGTTATGTAACCAAGCCCGTTGTTTAATTGTCCAATTCTGTTACTTTTCCTTATCTTATCAACAAAAGATTGGGAAGCATGTTTTAAGGGTCAGAAGGGAAATGGGCAATGTTTTCATTGTTCAAAGACATCTTGCATGAAAGACAAAAACCCTGACCCAGAGACAGTCAGTGACTGAGCCCCAGTCTTTTTCCACAAGGTGTCTGGAAACTTGGAAGAAGACTGCAGTCTTGAAGATTATGAATTATTCACGTGGTAGAACAAGTCAGCTACAAAACTGTTCTTTCTCTGTGTTGACCTCAACTTCAAGTGTTACATCAGTAATGTTTTTTTAGGGTCATGTTTTTGTACTTCTTTGCTTGGAAAGTATACAAGGAAGCAAAGCATAGTTGTAGGGCAAGGGTGGAAGAAAAATATGTGCATTTCAGTCCTGGAGATCTTGTATAAAAGCCATTGGAAATGTTTGCAAAAGAATTAGCACAAATTTCTAACTAAAAATGTCAGCAGTTACAGCACAGTATCCCTGAAACTGATATGTGGAGAGTTTCATAATTATTATTTGCTGGTTTTCAAACATCTTGCCAGCCCATAGTTATCGAAGAAGTCGAGCCTTTGTACATTGGCTTACAAACAAAATGAGCATTCCCACTGAAAAAAAGCCCCTCAACTTTCTTTGAAGTTTCTCATCACATTTCTTATCGAGAAAAGTGTGAAATGTAAATTCACTTACGCTTACATTACTCTGTTATGTTTCTTTTTCAGATTTAAATATATATATAAATATATATTTTTTGTTAGTCTATACAGTGTAGATTTTTTACATAAATGGCAATATTAGTTTGAAGTTTAGTGTATTGTAGATGAGCTGAAAAAGGGGATATTTCACATTTAAATGAAATTGTAAAAACAATTGAAACAGGGGTGGACATGGAAAAAGGTTAACGATGATAAATGGAAAAATGTATAGCGTATAGTGTATCCTTTATTCCAGTTTAATTTTAAAGGCCTATGATCAGCTACCCAAATCCCATTTGGGGGTATGTGGACAGTGAAGCACCAAGGCAAAATGCAGAAAGGGATTTTTGTCTCAAACATTATGCAACTGGTTCTTGAATGTAGCTACCATATAAATATTGATCGCCTTGATTTTTTTTGGAGTCGTTTCCTCGGCGTTTTGTCAAAACAATACAATTTTCATTTCACCTTTTTTCTAACATTTGCCCTGACCAAGTGGCTTACAGTGGGCAGTTCACTTTTAGTATCCTGCACACTCACTGAGGTGGATGCTGGTATTTGGGTGCAAGTTATATATAATATAGAGAACAAAACAGTGTTATTGTGACGTTCTTCCCATATTGTCATGTTGTAAATGATTTTTTTTTACCAACATGTAATCACAAATGGGAGGTAGAGCATTTTGTGTTTACTTTCTACAAAAGAGATGAAGACCTATACAAATCAATAGTGTGGCCTTTTCATTCTCAAGACTTAAGATGTCATGATGGGAGAGTGATACCTTATCAGTGCCTGAATTTGTATTTTCATTTAAGACAGTTTATTTTGTGAACCATATCATTTCATTTACCATGGAGATTAAAAGGTACTTGTTCATTCCCCAGCCTACCTTCTCCTAATGCTTTTTTCAATTTTCAGGAAGAGGTTTAAATGATATAAAAGAGATTTTCTTTCCGTGTACCTAGTTAATAAATAAATGTTATGTAGATCTTGTTAAGTTTTTATTCATTTGTTTTCAACTGGATTAAAACTGCTGTTTTAGTTACGGTAATGGGTCCAGGACATGAGTTAACTTTGTCTGCATTGGTAAATCACTAAACATAACAGGGTTCAGGAGATGCTGCTTTGGGCTCTGATCGTCTTTTGATGCACATCTATAGACAAAGTGTTTGCATTGCTTCAGTTTCAGCGTAGGGAGTGAGTTTTTCTGTAGCAGCTGGAGCCTATTATCACTTGGTGCATTGTCTGTATATCAGAGTGCAAGGCCTCTCTGCAGTGGTTTTCAGTTATATTTGGTCTTGTGTGAGTAATTTCACCTGGCAATTTACTCTTCCAACTTTTTTTGGTGATCTCAACAGTAACTTTTTGTGAGAGGATTTGAACACTTCTTTTGAAGAGTTGTATTTTATTTTTACTTTTTTATTTGACTTTTGTAATACAATAAATAAGTGTGATGAATATTGCTGATTTGTTACAGGGGAAAAATCAATATGTGACTTGATGTCATTAGTATTCAGTGAACATTACATTAGTCTTGAGCTCTAGACACAGTTTTCCTTTGTTTCAAACATTTTTTCTTGTACTAAAGTTTCCTCAAAAAAAAAAACAAAAAAAAAACTCCCTGACCCATGAACACATAATGTGTGCAGCAAATTATTTAATGAAAAGCATTCACTTTATATAAGAATTTGTATAAAAACTGGTAATGAAAACTTGCATTCAATACTTAGCCACATCTTTGGAATAAAAAAGGGGGAGTTTGACAGTGAAATGCGGGGCTGACTTTTGGGACTGAGGCCTCAGTTTACTGTTGCAAGAGTCTGCAGAGTTCCTCATTCGCTCATGCTTTTTATATACATATATATAAATATATATAGTTGAGAACTGTCCTGTACATAACAGTAATGTAGCAATAAATGTGCCATTTTTGATGACAGATTATACCTTTTCCAATGTGTGGCATTTAAACATTGTATACATAAAAATAAAGGGAAAAAAATAATAATGGAAAACGTTGTAATAAAGGGTTTATTGTAGTTTGGCAACTTGGTTTTATTATTGCTATTTTTAATTCTGTTGTAATGGCTTTATTTCTGTGATTGTGATTAACTGGGAGCGACACACTAAAATGTCCCACTTATCTAAACAAAGAATTAAAATGGTGAGCTACAGAAGACAATGCTTTTACAGATTCAGTTTCACATCATTCTAGACTAGAGGGACAAGTCTGGATAAGAGGTGTGAGGATTCGTTAGATTTCTCCTGCAAATCCCACATGATATATCGATAGTAGACTTTATAAATGATAATGAAAAACAACTGCACACGATTTTTAGACCTCGCACTGAAAACTGGGGTCCTCAGAAAGGCTGCCTACACAATGCATCCATGTGCGCAACCCATTTTCAAACAGGCATATGAGGAGGCAGCCCGAGCGGGGTCCTAAACGGCCATTAATGAAAACAACGCTGCGTGAAATAGACCTATAGGGAAGGTCAGAATGATCCAGAAAATACTCAACAAAATTATCGGAGCCAAATACATTTCGGTGGTGCGGACGTGGTAAGTGATATTTGAACATATCTGAAATAAAAAAGACTGAAACCACTTTTAATATGGTCATTGTTCAAAAAAATAAAAATAAAAACACGCCTGCGTCCTTCTGCCTGACCCGTGTAGATCAGTGTTTATCCTGTGTAACCAGATTAGACAGCGTGGACTGATTATTTACTACGTGCACAGCAATTTACGACTTACACAGGTAATAGTTAGCTCCCAAATCATATCTTCTAAATCTTCGAAGATATTTGTTTATATTACACAAAAAATGGATGATAGAAAAGTTCAACCCTTGCCTAAAAGCAATGCCTATGCAATGGTCAGTAACCTGGGGGGTCCTAATTACAAAGGACTCCTAGGCAAATGATGAAGTCAGTGAGTCTAATTTTAGGCTAAAATAAAAATATATATTTAAAATAATACATTTATAAAATTAGTTTAAAGCCTTTGGTCCTCCCTTACTTTACCCTGTTGCATTGTGCTCTTGATGATTATTTATTGCTATTTATTTTCTTTAGGGTGCCAAATATGGCTGCCTGGGGGACAGTGGGTGGAGTGACACTTGTTCACTTCACAGACTGGCGATTGATTTTGGACTATGTGCCATACATTAATGGCAAGTTCACAAAGGATGAGTGAATTCTGATTCATTGTAAGTAAATGAGTCAAATAATCAACTCCAGCGTGTCCCAAAAATATGCAGTATTCACCTTTTCAAATGTTCATCTTATACTGTGTGGAAAAGTGTTGCATTATAATTGTGTCTGGTTCAGTTATAACATTAGGGAATACATAAATTATAAAAATATAACTTGGAGCAAGAAATTGTGTTTATTAACTTTGTGTGTGTGTTGTTCGTGTGTTACAGGACCACGTCTTCAAGATGGGAACATGGCTGGACTGCTTTGACAATGCAAGCTCAAAGTCAAAGACCTGGCTCAACAATTGCTCTTTTAAGGCTTTTTGTGTCAAAGGATCCCCACTGTTGTTATTTAATGTGAATTAAATGTTATATGTCAGTATTTTTGCAATAAATAATGTACTATAAATAAAAATATTTTGTTTAAACCTGGCTTAATATTTTCCACAGATATTATTTATTAATCAAAAATGCTCAAAATAAATGTGTAGCTATTATACCTGTCACCTGTGCCCATTGGTTATCCACGTAAAGTAAAAATAACAGTAGCTCTATTTGTCTGTGCAAATACTAATTACTCTGTTAATATCCATCATACGAAGGCTTTCTTGGTGCACCTCAAACTACATCAACATTATTCTTTTATAGCCTGTGTGCAGACTGCGAAATTTGCGAGGATAATGCCTTTGATTTGTCCCGTGGAAGGGGGAGGGGACTGAAAGAGGAGAGGGGAGAAGGGATTTAACACAGCGAGAGGGAGAAAGCTACACTGTCTTCAAGATGGATAAAAACGAGTAAGTACACCTCTCCAAACATTTTGAACCGGAAATGTACACATTTATTTGCATTTGATGCATTTAATGCGTAATGTACCGTTCTTAAAACCCAACAGTGCAGTGTGTTTATCATCGATGGAGCCGTTCACTCGGTGCGCTCGGTTATGAACACTGTAATACCGCAGTTCTGCATCAAGCTTTGTCTTATTAGCGATATTGTGGCACTGTTTGTTTGACTTATTTTTACAGGTCAATGTTGCACGGTCTGTACTACGTCGACATTGTGACAATTTAACACAGATTGTTCTCACCAAAGGAAAAATGTTTATTATGTGCAGTGCAATTTGTTTTTATTCAGACCCCCATTAAATGCCTGACAAGCTGAAAAAATGGTGTCTTCGCTTGATCGCCAAGATCTACTTTGTTCATTCATAAAAGCCGGCTACAATCTGAATGACAACGGCGGGCATTGTGGCTTTCCTGTATCCTAACTATCAGACCCCCGTAAAACAGCGGTTAAAGGCAGGGCGCTTATTGCACACACGCATTTTCTAATTCATTCCTTGTATTTGTTATCTTGGCCAGGACTATTTACGGTCTCTATGAGTCAGGAGCCTCATTTATGAGCCATTGCAATACGATCGTCATTTGCGTCTTTCTGCAAAATAAAGAGAATTGACTTCCGACCTTTCAAAATAAATTAATGTCGTTGCTCGACCATAAGCTGGGCTTTCTATCAAAACAAACTATAGCTAACTGAATTATTTTACATCGTGAGGTCTTTAATCAAATAAAATGAGTCCCCCATGCTGTTCTGTTGCATGTCGTTATAAAAAAATAAAAAGAAAAGAAAAAGAAAACAAAAACTAAAAGTAGGTTTTCTAAATATTTTCACTGTTGATATTTTATTCTGTGGTAGGCGACACAGAATAGCCTACAATGAAGTTAACTGATTTCAGATTTAGGCATCCATTGCCATCATCAATAACTGCTTGTGGGCTCCCATAATAATAATCTTAACAACAACAATAATAATAATAATAATAATAATACAGTTTGTGTTATCTGTAGTCACTGTTATAATTTATTACTAAGTTGCCATTGAGGCCTACAGAATAAAAATTATTTTCTTACTTTCTTTTTAAAGCCTGTGGATTTTTTCATTTATTTATTTATTTCGACCCTGTTTCATGTCAGGGACCAGCTTCATAATCTGAAGGCTTTTATTTCCAGATAAAAAGTTAAACATTTACTTTGAAAGGCGGATACCATTGCTTCCTGTCTGATCCCGTCTACGTCACGCTGTCTTGACTGTATCTGTCCTATGTTTTCCTTGCGGATGTAGCCCTCGTGCCCCGGCGAGACAGTCAGGTAGTGATGTGGCCGAGGTCTGCGGCGGAGCGATCTGCGCCACGACAAAGAGAGATGTTGTTAGCTTCTGCCTGATCCGTCTCAGGGCGCACGTTTTTAATATGCTCCAAACAAAAGCCTGAGAATCCACAGCGACACACTCTTTAACTTCGCTCTGAGCCATCGCACTTACTTTTAGCGGATTTTATAGGCTTCTCGTGTGGGCAAATGGAGAAGAAAAGGTGGGATTGCACTGCTCTCCCCAAGGGCTGGAAAATGGAAGAAGTGACCAGAAAGTCCGGTTTGTCAGCTGGGAAAAGCGACGTATATTATTTTAGGTACTTGACTTATATGAGGGGTTTGTAAAAGTTGACTCAAAAACAACTACAACAACAACAAAACAAAAAAAGACAGTGGTGGAGGGTGTAAAGTTTTTTGGGGGAATGGGGGTTGGGGGGTGTTTGGAGCGGGGCCCCCGTGGAGCTCTCGTCGTGTCAAATGAATAAAAACCTCAGTGTCATTTGCACTTAATCCTATTGATTTCTCATTGATGTGATCCCACAACAACAACAGGTTTGTTTTTATTTAGCAGAGGAGAAGAGCAAGATGAGGAACAGAGGCAAGAGAGGGGGGAGGCGGGTCGGTTGTATAGTTTGTGGTAGGCTGACTGTACACTCATATACTGGTGTTAACTGTGCTGTGTGATGTTTAAAGACACATTTGCATGCTTTACCAGCACGTATCCACCCACAGGTGCTGCTCATTTCTCAGGCTCTCTCTGTTGTTACTCCCTCGTGTGGGGTTACAATGTGTCCATCTGATTCAAATGCAGCATTGCCATGTTGACATTGTATTAACTGTCAGGCCTACAAGTGTTGATCGTTTTAGTGACCGTGTGCATTCAATGGATTATAACTCAGTTGTGCAAGTGTGCCAGTGTTATTACAGGTTGTAGATGGAGTTGTCATTAACTGCATTCATTTCATGTCAAAAGTTTGATTTCAGTGTCATTGCCCATTTGACTGTGCTCGGCTTTGTTCACCCACTTCTGTTGTACGTAGTGGTCTTGTTCTTTTTCAGTCTGTTGTGTCTGTGTTTGAATTTGTGACTTGTCCGTTGTGTTTCCCGGCCTCTTTTCTTTCTTCTGTCTTTAGAGTGAGGTTTGGTTTTTTTTTAGCAATTCTTACAGTGCTTTCTTGTGTCTCCACCTCTTCTGCTAGTCCATCTGGGAAGAAGTTTCGGAGCAAGCCTCAACTGGCGCGTTACCTTGGTAACCAGATGGACCTCAGCTCCTTTGATTTCCGCACGGGGAAGATGCTGATGAGCAAGCTCAATAAGAACCGTCAGAGAATGCGATACGACAACAACAACCAGAATAAGGTGAGATGTGTCTGCTACTCTCTGTCAGAGTCAATAGACAAATCAAAAGTCACAATCTCACACTGTTTTCTGTTTATCGTTTAAGGGCAAACCAGATTTGAATACATCACTCCCAGTGAGACAGACAGCCTCCATCTTTAAGCAGCCTGTTACAAAGGTTACCAATCACCCCAACAACAAAGTGAAGACAGATCCTCAAAAAGCTGTTGACCAGCCTCGACAGGTGGGAACATGAACAAAACAGTAAATACTAGTTTAAAAGTGCTTTTGAAATGATGGAAAAAGAAAGTTGCAATTGTAACTCATAACATATACCTGATGATAAAGTCATATATTTTTCTATGCAGCTGTTTTGGGAGAAGAAGCTCAGTGGGCTCAATGCGTATGATATTGCAGAAGAACTTGTAAAAACAATGGAACTCCCTAAAGGTTTACAAGGTATTCAGTCGTTTGTGTTTTAAGTTCTTCTCGCATCATTGAAAAGTGAAAGTAAACTTATTAGAATTAACAGTTGATCTATCTTTAAATGACTAATAACATCTCTGGCTCCTCAGGCGTGGGTCCAGGCTGCACTGATAAAACGCTCTTGTCGGCCATTGCAAGTGCTCTTCACACAAGCGCAGCTCCCATCACCGGTCAGCTCTCTGCTGCGGTCGAGAAAAACCCAGGAGTGTGGCTCAACACAGCACAGCCTCTGTGTAAAGCCTTCATAGTTACAGATGAGGACATCAGGTGGGTGTTCGACACATATGAAGAGCCTAGAAATACAACGGTACATCTGCTCTTTTTTTAAAGCTAAAGCCACCTCGTAGAGTGATGCTGCATTTTCATTTTTGCTTTATGTCCCTCCCTTGTAAACATAAAATAAAAATGAAATACAAGCAGAGGGCAGTTGTTTTACAGATGTATTGACTTCCTTTTTGTTTGTGGAAGTGAATAAAAGGAACCACTATTGTTTGAGGATTAATTGAACATTCCTTAAAAATCCAGCCAAAAAATCCAAATCTTAATTTTTTAAGCATATATCTGGTTATGAATTGCTCAGACAAACTGGTCTTAACATGTATAGAAACTCAAATGGATCCAAAATGAACGCTTTTCCGCAGAATATTTGAAGTGTCTCTCGAAAGTAAGACATGAATCATGTTAGTTTTGTTTCAGTAAAGGTTGGCAGGTAGCTCAAAGCCCAATTGTAACGGTTTCCTGTTGTTCATGTGCGTAGGAAACAGGAGGAGCTGGTCTATAGTGTGAGGAAAAGGCTGGAGGAGGCGCTTATGGCTGACATGTTGGCCCATGTCGAAGAGGCCGCCAGTGAAGGAGAAACTCTGAAGGAAGAGGGTAACGGCAGTGAAGACAGCGAGAACGTATAGCACAGGTGGGTTCCACTATGCTGTGTGTTTACATTTACAAAATAGGCCTTAAAAAAATGACCATTGAGCGGATTCTTTGCATTTTTGTGTTTTAGGATTTGAAGTCCAGAAGTGTTTGTTTGAACCTGGAGAACTTTTCCCTTGTGACTTTTCTCTGCATCTGCATACAAACCCTAAAAGCCCTTCTCCTCATCATAGTCTCAGACGTATGCATCGAGCATCACTTTACTGTCATGGACTCCAGACAATTTAAACGACTGGGATTTTGAGCCCAGCTGATTTTGGCTATAAAAAGTAAAACGTTTTTCTTTTTTAAATTTGCTAATCACAGAAGATCTATAAAAATAATAACTTATCCACAGTGTCGATATAATCAGTGTTTGGGGATGTGTGTTTTTTTACTTTGGGATTTGCATTTTTGGGACAATCATGTCAAATCCTGACTTCTTTTTTGTTTGTTTGTTGAAGATGTGATTGAATTTTATCATGCACTCCATTCATATTTTGACACAAGCCACACAGTGCAGCTTTTGTAGTGGATCCCAGATTTAGCAGCACCAAGAGCTAATCTGACCAAACTGCTGAAGTATGCTACAACCACATCATGTATTGGACTTTTGGAAATATAAGTTATTTTGTGTTCAGTACTGACCAAAGAGGAGGCGTGTTTTAAAAGTCTGTTGTGTTGTACGAACCACATCGAGCAAATAGGAAAAGTGTCGAGCACAACGGTCAAGGACTGACTTGAAACCTCCTCTTTCTGTTACCTTCGTTTACTCTCATTCTTACTATTACAGGTGCTTACTGATGCTGTCAAACGTTGCTCTTTTGTACCCATGTTTTACAGCTTCAGTCCATTAGCTTCAGTTTTTTTTTTTTTTTACTTCAATGTTCGTCAATGTTACCACACTCTGCCTCCTCAACCCACGCACACAAGTGGTCACGAGTAGTATTTTGTATTTTTATCCCTGTCGATGGTTATTATTAACGCATCCGATTGAAATCCTGTCATCTTCTGCTCTGTATCAGCCGGCTGATTGCTGAAATTTGATTGTATTACTTATTAAAATGAGTCCTCATGTCACAAAGTGCGCTGTCTTTATTCATTTGAAAGTCTTGCCTCTCGGTTTACAGTGGCAAAAGGTGAGCTTCATCCAATCGCTGTGTCCTCCTGTGGATTAACAGTTAACTTAACAGTCTTCTTGACTCTGTGAGAGAGTGGACAAAGTGCAAACATAGTCACTGGACATACTCTGCTTTTGCCATGGATGAGTGATGAGTAATGTAGATGTTCCAACCTCAACCAAACTCCTCTAAACTGTCGTGATGGGCTCTATGGGCACTCTGGATCTGTACTGCAAGGTAAAAATCACTCATCTATATATATTTTTTATTTCTTAAAATTGTTAAATCAGTGTTAAGATTAGAATGTATGTGCAAAAGTGTACATTTTCGTCTCAATATATTCCTACATTGCGGTTATGATTAAAACAACAAATAGCTTCATAACTGTATTTTCAAACCTGATTCTTGTAAGGTTTGGCATAATGGCTACACCATGTACTCAATTTTAAGAATAGGATGACTCGTGTTAATGTTTAACACTCTTTAGGAGCGTTTTATGCTGATGTGCAGCAAATGTCTTGTGGGTGGGATCAGGAGCCGGTCATTAAAATGTAATATTATGCAATGGAAATGTTACATAGGCTCTTTTTTGTCATTTGAAAAGGGTGTATACAGTATGTGATGGAAGGCGTTTGTTGAATGCTAGTGTTCGATGTGGCTGTGTTCAATCAATCAATCAATCAAAAATCTTTCTATAGCATATTTCAGAAAGCTTAATGCAACTCCAGGTGCTTCACCAAATGAAATCATTAAACACAATACACAACAGTTTAAAAACAATGGTGGATTTGTAAAATAGAGTAAAACAAATGTATGAAAAAATAGGTGAGATAAAACAAACCATTAGAAAACACTACACACAGAAAAGGCCAGACTAAATTAATACGTTTTGAGTTTGTGTTTAAAATGTTGATGCTTTGGGCTCTCCTCAGACTCTCTGGAGGTGCCCAAGGATCTGAGGGGCCATCCTGGTTCCTAAATAAAAAGCTTGTCCGTGCAGTGCCTTATAAACTAATGAAAGAAGTTTAAAATCAACCTTATAACCAACAGGCAGCCAGTGTAGAGACGGTAAAATGGGAATAATATGTGCCTGTTTTATGTTGCCTGCATCGGTTTGATTCATTTTACTTTGACTGTGTGTTTGTTTGTTTACTAGGGAGCCAGTGTGTGGGTTCCCGATACAGATTCAGTGTGGATTTCAGCTCAACTCCTCCGTGACTATAACCCTGAAGAAAAACAGCTATTTCTACAGCTTGCTGATGGAAATGTGAGATGATAATTGCCGCTTTTAACGACTATCAAAATGACGGTCCTCTTCAGGTTCTCTCAAGTGAATAAATCCACTCGTCTCTTGTGTAGGAGGTGTGTTATCCGGTGGGCTCTGTGTCTGACCTGCCGCCCCTGGGGAACCCTGACATACTGGAGGGGGAGAATGACCTCACTGCCCTCAGCTTCCTACATGAAGCCGCCGTCTTACACAACCTGCGCGTTCGCTTCCTGGACTATAGCAGTATCTACACGTACTGTGGTGAGGACAGAATTATTAGGAGAGAGTAATAAGAACCACAAATTGTTTCTTTGGGCCTCATTTTTCAATAAATAGTCCATCAGAAAGCTTCACAATTTCACTTTTGAATAGTTATGAAGCTCACATATTGGTTAGTAAATGCATTCAGTGTAATATATGGATGACATGTGTAAAATTATTCTATTTAATCTGATGATGGAGGTGGTGATAGTATTAGCCAGGCTTTGTATGGGTGCTTGAAGTCCTTGAAAATGCTTGAATGTTAATTCAAGGTTGTAAAAGTGCTTGAAAGTGCTTGAAATTCTGATTGTGTTGCTTTAATGATAATTTACAATCTTACTGACTAACTACTTCTTCAAAAGTTTCATTTTGCCTTGTCTGTGCTCCAAAGTATTCAACAATTGAAACATTTTAAGTCTTTTTTAAACCACAATGGATTTAAATCAGAAAAAACTACATGTATGTCAACATGTAATTTACAGCAGTAAGATGTAAGGTGCCTGAAAAACATGAAAACTTGAAAGTGCTTGAAAAGTGCTGGAATTTCAACTTAGAAAAGGTGTAGGAACCCTGAATAACTTTGCAAGAGCTTTGTAAAAGAAAAAAAGGACACATTTACAGTTGTGTGCAAGAAAAACACACTGCACTTTTTTTTTTCCTTTTTTAACTTATGTTTTATTATTTTGTTTTCATTACAGAGCAAACAGAAACATGCAGAACAGTGTCTGTTGACATCTTGATTGTTGTAGTTTTAATATATATATAAGTCTCTCCTTGTCATGAATTTCCTTGGAATACCTCTCTCTGAAAGATTTCCCAAGTATAACAGCACACGTTTTAATAGTTCACATCCTAATATATATATTTTTTTACTCTTTCCAAATATTATCCCAATATTGTGTCAGTTTTAGACATTACCCACTTCCTTTACACCTTTAATGTTTCTGCAGGCATCGTTCTAGTGGCCATTAATCCCTATGACCAGCTGCCCATATATGGAGAGGAGGTGATCGATGCCTACAGTGGGCAGGACATGGCCGACATGGAGCCTCATATCTTCTCTGTGGCCGAGGAAGCTTACCGCACTATGACCAGGTCAGAGGTCACCGCACATAACACACAGCATGTAATATTACTGTTGGTCGAGATGCAGTATGACTTACACAGAACATGATACTGTGTGGACTGCATAGGGAGGAGAAAAACCAGTCTATCATCATCAGTGGAGAGTCTGGCTCAGGGAAAACAGTCTCTGCTAAATTCACCATGCGTTACTTCGCTGTGGTGGGAGGAGCAGCACAGCAGACCAGTGTGGAGGAGAGAGTCCTGGCTTCAAACCCCATCATGGAGGTGAGGACTATGAATGACTCATTTTGTTGGATTATTTAATATGTTTTTTTTTTTCCCTCTGTAGTCCATCGGCAATGCTAAAACGACAAGAAATGACAACAGCAGTCGGTTTGGGAAGTACATCGAGATTGGTTTTGGAAGAAAAGGGGACATCATCGGAGCCAACATGAGGACGTATCTGTTAGAGAAGTCAAGGGTGGTCTTTCAGGTAAGTCCTACTCTCCGTTACAGACATTTAATTGATATAGTGCTGATAAATGTATGTTTGTGTTTATGATAGGCCTCCTCAGAGAGAAACTACCACATCTTCTACCAGCTGTGTGCTGCCAGGAATTTCCCAGAGTTGAGATCACTGAAACTGCGTAAAGCTCAGACACATTTTTTTTTTTCTATTATCATTTAAGATTTCGTTGCTTTGACTTGTCTTTTGTTTGTTTTTTAGATGCACCTGAAAACTTCCGCTACACCAGTCAAGGAGGAGAGATGCAGATCCCCGGAACTAATGATTTGGCAGATTTGAAACGCACTTCGGATGCTTTGACTGTTTTAGGTAAAGAAAAACAGACACGACCAAGTTTTACATTTCAACTAACGCTTCAATAAACTAAAGTTTGAGTTGTACTGTGTGGCATGTTGCAGGTGTGCAGCCTGAACAGCAGATGGAGCTGTTCAGGATCCTGGCAGCTATTCTCCACTTGGGCAATGTTAACATCCAGGCCAGTGGGAGGAACTCTGACAGAAGTTACATTGATGTAAGAGATGCTTCTACAGTCTTTTGTTAACAAATAGTATATTCATATAAGGGTACAGTGATATTTGGAGGGTAAATATTTTGACAATCTTAAGTAAAATGTATTGACATGTTGAGTCCTCCATTTTGTGTAGAGTTTCTGATGGTTGTTGAACTTAATTGATTTAAATAATGTCTGTTTTTTCATGTTTTCCCAAAACTCAGACAAAAGCATCATTTCCATCAAACCTGAATAACTGTGTATTTTTTTTGTTTTGTTTTTGTTGACAAAACCTGCAGGATTTTGAAAACTATAAATTTGTAAAAAATTACCTATGTGACATATATCGTATCATATATATATATAGTTAATAATAAGTTACATTAAATTAAGGCAAAATAAATTAAATAAAATGCATTTACTATTAAGAGATAAACATGAAATTACAATATGTCATTTCCATCACATTTTTTAATGTGATTTTAAGAAAACAATACCAAAAAAATACTCATTTTACCGTCATTTATCTTGATTTATTTCTTCCTGCTGTTAATTCCATGAAGCACTCTTTGTGTTTTTGACATGTGCTCCCCTCTCATGTGTGGTTGCCAAGACAACAAACTTCATGACTCCTCCTTTATAACACATTTTCTTTCATGTGATGGAAAAGACACTAACCCTAAGGGACAAGCGTTTTTTTGAAAAAATACAGTACATTACATTTTCTTTTATGTGCCAAGGAACAAATATCACCAATAGCTGAAGAATCACCTGTAAATGGTGTAACTGTGTCCTCTGTAGGCAGACGACAGCTCTCTGGCCATCTTCTCTAAGCTCTTAGGAGTTGAAGGCACTCAGATGGCCCACTGGCTGTGCAACCGCAGACTAACTGTGGGTGGAGAAATGCTGGTCAAACCCGTGTCAGGTCAGGCAGCTCTAGAGGCCAGAGACGCACTGGCCAAACACATCTACGGCCAGATGTTTACATGGACCGTTCAAAGACTCAACTCGGCCCTCAGGAGTCAGAGGGGACAGCCCAAGTCCTTCATAGGAGTGCTGGACATTTACGGGTGTGTTCTGACCTTCCACATTACACACCACAGCTGATACTTACTTTCCTCATTTATTCAAAGTGTTACTTCAGCTGCGTTTTATTTTCTTATTTCAGATTCGAGACATTTACCAGGAACAGTTTTGAGCAGTTCTGTATAAATTATGCGAATGAAAAGCTACAACAGCAGTTTAACAGAGTAAGTCTTGAGGGAGAAGAGAAATAAGAGGTCCTCGTGCAACGCTGCATGTAAACTGTGTTGATATTACTCTCCGCAGCATGTATTCCACTTGGAGCAGGAGGAGTACGTGCGTGAAGAGTTGGAATGGCACCGGATCGAGTTCAGCGACAATCAGATGTGCATCAACCTGATCGAGGGTCAGCTGGGTTTGTTAGACCTGCTGGACGAGGAGTGCAGGGTTTGTACCGCAGTTTAGTCAGAAAACAAAATCGCCTGTAAGCTCTCGTTGGTGTTGATTTTGTGGCGTGAATGATCAGATGCCAAAAGGATCCGACGAGAGCTGGGTAAGGAAACTGTACGACCAGCACCTGAGCAGCAAACCTCATCCTCACTTCCAGAAACCTCGCATGTCCAACACTGCCTTCATCGTTTTACACTTTGCCGACAAGGTGAGAATTGGAGGGCAAAGAAAAAAGGAGCACATTCTCTATTTGGCTCTATTCTGACCAAAAATGTACTTTTTTTCTAAGGTGCAATATGAGTGTAGTGGCTTTTTAGACAAAAATCGAGATACAGTCTTTGAGGAGCTCATTAACATTTTAAAAGCAAGTCAGGTGAGTGCTTAAATGAAAAAAAAAACTAAAAAACATTGGGATTAATAATTTTTGTCTTATTTGCAACAGTCTGAGTTGGTGGCTGAGTTTTTCCAGCAGCAAACGACTCCAGTGACCAACGGAAGCATTCATTCTGGAAAAAGAGGTCACAGAGAACACAAACTCACAGTGGGCTTTCAGGTAAACTCTGAAAAACTTATTTTCATGAACACAACTTGGGTCTGTTACTGATCGGTTCATTTGGGGTTTAGTTCCGTCAGTCTTTGCAGCTGCTGATGGACACTTTAAACAACACAACACCTCACTATGTCCGCTGTATCAAACCCAATGACCTCAAGGAGCCTTTCATGTAAGCCTACATTTGGATTACAGTCACAGCTTTAATTGAGTTGGACGCTTAAACTGAATCCTCTCATTGACAGGTTTGACCCAAAGAGAACAGTCCAGCAGTTGAGAGCTTGTGGTGTGTTAGAAACCATCCGTATCAGTGCTGCAGGTTATCCATCCAGGTACTATGACTCCACAAATGTACTCACATAAATCCATGACTGTAATACGGTGATACTTGTGAGTTTCTGATGGTTGTTGAGCTTAATTTATTCAAATAATGTCTATTTTTTGCCATGTTTTCCCAAAACTCAAAATCGTCATTTCCATCAAACCTGAATAACTGTTTTTTTTTATGTAAATATAAAATATGAATACACTTGTTTTCACATTATAGATGGTAGATAGAAGTTACACTCATAGATGTGACCAAATTTATGATTGAAAAGTATTTTTTGTTTTTAATGAAATATATTTAAAATTTATAGCTATGTTATTGAAATGACACAAATATTAATTATAACTAAAAAAAACTAAAAAAAAACAACTAAAATTACAACACAAAAACTAAATGATAAGAAATTTCAATAAAGTTAAATAAAATAAAGGCAAATAAATTCAATAAAATGCATTTATTGTGAAGAAATTAATAGATTTTTTTAAACATTTTATAAATTCTATTACAACTAACATTTTTCTATTGGGAAAGTGTGAAGTCAATATATATATTTTTTTTAATTAAAAATTGAGCAGGATTGAATGATGAAAATCTCACCTAGGGACAAACAGTATACAATGTAAACAACACATTTAAGGACACTTTTAATATAATAAAATTGAAAAGTGCCTTTTTTCAGAAGCTCATTTTGATGCATACCAGTTGTTGCAAAAATAAATATGTTGTTTTGTTTTTCTTTTATATGCAAAGGACACAAATATCACCCAATCAGTAATCTCTAGTTTGTCTCTAGTGTTATTATCACTTTCATATACACCTCTAGAAACTGCACATTTACCACAGATGTCCCCAAATCCTATTTTCAGATGGACGTATGAGGAATTCTACACCCGCTACCGAGTTCTGCTGCGAGGCTCTCACAACCAGGACCAGGCTCAGGCTCTGTGTCGGGAGGCTTTACCTGAGCTCATCCCGGACCCGGATCAGTACTGCTTTGGGAAAACGAAGGTGTTTTTCCGTTCGGGGCAGGTGGCTCTGCTGGAGCGCCTGCGAGCGGAGAGGCTGCGAGTGGCTACTGTGATCATACAGAGCTGGGTCAGGAGATGGCTGGCTCAGATTCAATATCGCAGGACACTTTGGGCAGTGGTGACAATCCAGAGATACACCAAGGGGGCTCTGGCTAGACGGTATGTGGTAGGAATTTTGATTGAATGAATTGGTGTAAAGATGTAAACAAAAAGATTCTCTGCAATGTGGCTTGAAACGGGCAGAAATTGAAAAATATGCACAAACTTATATAATTTACTTAATCTATGAATTAGAACAGTGGTGTCAAACTCAAAGTGGTGAGGGGCCGCGAAAGTTAATAAGAATCTTTCAGGGGCCGAAGATGGTGACATTAGGAAGCTTTTATTAAATTTGAATTTGAGATCTTTTCATCTTTTGAGTCATACAAAAGTTATACAAACAATAATGTCTTCCTTTTATAGAAACTGGTTTTAGTCAGATTGTAACAGGTTTTAGTCAGATTGTAACAGGTTTTAGTCAGATTGTAACAGGTTTTAGTCAGATTTCAACAAGTTTTAGATGGATTTAAACAGGGTTTAGTCAGATTTCAACAGTTTTGAGTTGGATTTCAAAAGAGTTTAGACAGATTTGAACAGGTTTTAGTTATCTTTGTAGCAAAAATCAAATTAATCTAAATTTCAATTAATAAAACCTGGTGCCAAAATTATCACCTTCCTAATCACACATGTCAAACTCAAGCCCGGGGGCAAATGCGGCCCTTTGCAATGATTTATGTGGCCCTTCAATACATTTAGAAGGTGATATTTTTGGCACTGGGTTTATGTTCATTGAATTTGTTTTGAACATGTTTTAGATGGATTTGATTTTTGCTACAGAAATCTGTTCAAATTCAACTAAAACTTTTTGAAATCCATCTAAAATCTGTTGAAATATGACTAACACCTGTTCAAATCCAAAATCCAAAAACCAACTAAACCTTGAGTTTGACATGAATTAGACTCTCTGGTCTTTTTCTCCCCAGTCTGGCCTTGACCCTTCGTTACACAAAGGCTGCTCTAATCATCCAGAAGACCTTCCGTATGATGGTGGTCCGGCAGTTGTTCCTCACCATTCGTCAGGCCACTATCACAATCCAGGCCTTTACCAGAGCAGCACTGGCCCGACGCAGATATAAACAGGTTAGACACTCCAGTCCATCTCACTGCAGATTATTTGAAATTGTACCCCAACTCAAAATGGTGTGTTTTTTTAGTTGCTGTCAGAGCGAGCGGCTGTGCTGTTGCAGTCCCGAGTGCGCGGCTGGTTAGCCAGACGTGTGTACAGACGTGTGCGTGCGGCCGTGGTGTTCGTGCAGTGCTGTGTGCGTCGACGCGCCGCCAGGAGAGAGCTGCTCAAACTCAAAAGTGAGGCTCGGTCGGTGGAGAGGTACCGAGAGCTCAACAAGGGCATGGAGGTCAAAGTGATGCAGCTGCAGCTACGACTGGATCAGGAGGTGGATACAGGACTTGACTTATTTATCATATCATACCAACCTTATTTATAAAACACCTGTGCAGTCGGCCAAAGTGCTGCACACAAGCAGTAAAATAAATAGAAGGGATGAAACACAAAACACAGTACATTACAAATGCAAAGCCAGGACATAAAACAAAAAATAAAATACGCAATTAATAAACAACTCAAGTTAAAAGCACAAAAGAAGTAAAAACTTGAGTTAAAACAACAGAAAAATAATAAATGACCACTGAGAAAAAGTGATTTAAAAACAGGCAGTGAATGGGCCTGTCTAATGTCTAAAGGCAGCTCATTCCAGAGTTTTGGAGTTACAACAGAAAAAGCACCATGAAGTCTATATTTTGTTGTGGAACCATTGTTGTGACCTGAGAGCAAGGGACGGGACATAAGGATGGATCAGATCAGTAAATAAAAGTATCTTAAAATCGATTCTAAAACGCACTGGCAGCCAGTAAAGTGAAGCTAGTATCTGTGAGATGTGGTCATGCTTGTGTGTTCCTGTTAAAAGCCGAGCAGCAGCATTCTGGACTCACTGCAGACGAGAAAGTGCAGTCTGGCTTACTCCAGTATTAAGTGCATTGCTGTAGTCCAAGCAGGTCGTCACTTGTTTTGTTTGAGAGCTGTTGACTTGTTTGCAGGTCAGGGAGCGTGCAGCTTTGAGGGAAACGCTAAATGCAGAGCGAGATGCTGCTAATGCTGAGATAAAGGCTCTCAAGGCAACAATACACAAACTACAGAGTCACAAACAAGAGCCTCAGCCCATACCTGAGATCAGCGAGAAGGAGCTAGAGGAGCAGAGGAGAGCTAAAGAGAAGGCGGCGCAGGAAATTGAAAAACTCACACAAGTAAGCTCAGCGTCAGAATTTCTTCCTTTCAAATTAAGGATGGTGAAGAACTTCTTTCTCTTTAGGAGTTGCGAGTGCTGCAGAAAGAAAGGGAAGATTTTATGAAAGAGAAGGAGGACCTCTCTGCTCATATCCTGGCTCAAGAGCAGGCCCGTGAAGGTGGGTTTGTCATCTGCGTTCACACTTTTGCTCTCTCACTGTGCACGTCTTTGACCCTCTGTGTGATTGCGTTCTGCAGAGCGTGTGCACGAGGCCGTGTTAAAATCCACTGCTGCTCTGAAAACCGACCTGGACGAGGAGAGGCGCAAGTATCAAGGCCTCCTGAGGGACTTCGCCAGACTGGAGCAGAGATACGACAACCTCCGAGAGATGAGTCTCCTGACAGAGGTCCAGAACTCACACCCTCGTCTTTCGTAACGGCGTATTTCGGAGAGTAAAGATCTATTTTCTTGTCGCCACAGCGCGCTACGGGTCACAGGAGGACGGACTCGGCGCAGAGCTTGAGCTTCGAGCCGCTGTCTCCATCTTTGACTCCCATGTCCTCTCATTCTGCCACGCCGCTCTCGCTGTCACCCTTCCCATCTGTGCTCCCGTCTCCCGAGGAAGTGCGCAGGGTCAGCCTCACGTCGCCCACCCTCGAAAAGAGAGCAGCATGGACCTCAGAAACTCCAATTGTAAATGACTGAAACTGATCGAAAAGCACTGATTCAGACACAAAGCCTGGCAGAGTTAACCTCGAGTAAATCATCTTGTTTCTCGTGTGTGACAGGATCAGCTAATGGAAAGTCTGGATGTGGCCAAAGACCCCGCAGCGAAGATGAAGATGAGCGGAGAGGACTTGGCTCATGCTTACGACGCCGTACGAGTGGCCAACAAGTTAGTCTTCCACTCGGGTAACAGCTTTCATTACATGGAAGAGCATTTTTCTTCACTTTCAATTTGTGCTGTCCGTCTGCCAGGTTTCTGGAGAACCAGCTTCGTAGCCAGTGCACTCAGTGGCAGAACGAAATCGAGGCTCTGAAGTCCCAGCTCAGAAAAGAAACATCACGTTCTTTAGATTCACTGCCACAGGTACAAAAAACGTCTGTGTTACACGTCAGATTCTTTGTCACAAGCCCCAATTTCTGTTCAACACAATACATTTATGGCATGAAAGTTATTGAAATAAGTAACGTTTGATGGCTCTTCTCCAAAAAAACCCCATCTCACTTCACTTAAGAGCAAAAACTTCACCTGAAATACATTGTTTCTGAAGGATGTGCAGGACTTGCTTGAGGCTCGAGAACAGGAGAGTGTTAGACTTCGACGAGAGCTGAGCGACCTCAAAAGCACCAGCACACTCAGACGACTCCTCACACAAGGTGCACTACTCTTTATTTCTTGCAATGCACTTTTAATATAACACATATACATTCATTAAATTGTGTTTTTTCAGTTTTGCACGTCCCTTTGACCCAAGAGAGCCTCACTGAGCCACAGCCTGCTTCCGTCACTGGTTTACTGGAGTGTCGGAAGAAAGATGAAGGCAAACTCCTCAAAAATCTGATTACAGGTCAACGCCGCATTGATCTTTTATTACATTTCCAGATGTGAGATGAAGAGATGTGTTCAAATGCAGTTTCTGGTGTGTGTTTCAGACCTGCGCGGTGACACTGCCCTGTCTTTACCTCCCGGTCTTCCTGCCAGTGTCCTGTTCTTGTGTCTGCGTCAGGTCGACTACAGCGGAGACCCAAGTCGCGCTCGTTCGCTCTGCGCTGCTGCTGTCACTGCCACGAAGGCGGCTTTAAAGGTAAACAGCACACTCTGAAGGAAATCAGCAGAATATACATATGTAAACGTTTTTTCCTAGTGTTTTCTGTGGTGGTTCATTTCGTCACATTAGTACCTTTCACCTGACAGTATGGTCTTCTCTCATTGTGTTCGTCCTCTAGAAACACAGCAGTGATTTAGATATGACAGCTCTCTGGCTCAAGAATACCTGCTTGCTGCATGACCTTTTGACCCAGCACTCTGCAAAACAGGCGAGAGGGGTATTTATGATGTTATGGTTCAACTTGATGGCAAAGAAACAGTATGTAGTAATTGTGTAATGACTTTTTAGACGTTTGATTCGGAGGATATAGTTCCCCTGGGGGTGGACTTGACTGATCAGATCCATGCTCTGAGTGATCTGTGTATCCAGACCTACCAGCAGCTCCTGTCCATCACTGAGACACGTCTTCAGAATATCATAGGTACCAACACACTCAACACATCATCACTACGTACTTCCTCATCTGTTCAGTTTAGTTTCAGTTTATTCAGATGTTAACACGGTGCATATGGGGAAAAAAAGTATCGGAAAAGGAATAGGTTGAAGCCTGAGCTTATTGTTACCCCCTGTAAGTAAATTACAAAAAATCAAAAAGAAAAGAAATTGCTGCCAGTGCCAGCGGCCATTTGAAAACAAAAACAGTTCTTGTTTTTTTTAATTAAAATTAACATTCACATTCTTTATATCTTTTTGTCACATTTCTTTCAAACAACATTTTAAACTGGATTAATGTTCTACAGTCTTTTAACTTCTGGTCTAATGTATTCCATACAACAAAAGAAAGACAATGCTGCTTCACATTCGTTCTCGCCTTTTGTAAATATTTCCCTTTCTCTGAAATTATAAATACTTTCCCTCAACTGAAACATACCCTGGATATGTGCAGGCGACTGATTATTTTTATTTTGTACATAAATTGAGCAGTTTTGAAGTAAACCAAGTCCTTAAACTTTAAAACTTTCTGCTTTATGAAAAACTGATTTGTGTGTTCCCTGCATGGTGCTTTATTTACAGTTCACATTGCTTTCTTTTGGACAAATTGGATTTATGGTAGTTTTATAAGTGTTTCCCCACACTTCTGTGCAGTACGTCAGATAAGAGAGAGTTAGGGAACAGTACAACAGATATAAAGTTTGTGGGTTATGTTATGTGCCTTCCAATTTCATTTGTATTACTATTCCAAGAAATGTTATTTCATCTTAGTCTTTTTATCTCAGTTCTTGTAACATACCTTGTCTTTCTACCAGTATCGGCCCTGTTGGAGAGTGAGACCATCACCAGTCTGTCCGGTTCGTCCGGGAAGCTGCCCGTGTCCAGGAGGCGGGCCGGTTCAGACCCCAGAACTGTCGGGGGAGAAGCTCCGAGCATGGGGCCACTGCTGAGGGAGTTAGGGGCCCTGCACACAGCCATGTCCCGTCAGGCTCTGTCCTCTGAGCTGCTGGAGCAGGCCTTCCACCAGCTCACGTACCTCATCTCCGCCTCGGCCTTCAACAGCCTGCTGCTCAGAAAGGACATGTGCAGCTGGAGCCGTGGCATGCAGATACGGTACGTACAGAGGGGACTCATCCTATTGAGTCAAGTAAAGTGTAGAGAAGATTTATTAATTCACAGAAAGAAAGGCTGCCATTAGTGTCTTTTGAACTGGCTTTTTTTTTCAGCACAGAGTGATTGTTGCAAACTTTAAAATTACTATAATAATAATCAAATAATAGTAACTTTGTAATAAACATTCTTCTCTGTCCCTTCACTCACATAATAAGAAATGTCGCTATTGCTGATGATGAATTCACTTTCATATTTCATATCTCAAAGCTACAACGCGAGTCTGCTGGAGGAGTGGCTGCGGAGTCGAGGTCTGCAGGCAGGGGGCGCTGTGGCCACACTGGAGCCCCTTATCCAGGCGGTGCAGCTCCTGCAGGTGGGAAAGAAAACCGATGCAGATGCACAGGCCCTGGTCCAGACCTGCACTGCCCTGTCCAGCCAGCAGGTGGGGCTCCTTCTCTCCTCGACTGTGTGTTTATGAATGTGCATTACAGTAACAGTAATAGTTTGGCTGGTGTTTCTTCTCAGATTGTGAAGATACTGACCCTTTATACGCCCCACAGTGACCTCGATGAAAGGGTCACATTGAATTTTATCCGCACTGTCCAGGTACCAGCTCTGTGATTTTTATGTTTTGGTATTTAGATCTGGAAAGGCATGTGTTTGTGTAACCGTGTCTGTTTCTTCGTAGGGGCTTCTCAAAGAGCGCAGTGACAGTCAGCCTCCGCAGCTCCTAATGGACGTGAGACGAGTCTTTCCTGTCACCTTCCCCTCTTCGCCCCCGACACCAACCCTCCACGCCGATCAATTAAAGATCCCAGACAACCTCAAGATTTCTTTCCTCCGCAAAGCCTAAAAATGTCTTGATTCTTGTCTCAGGAGCCCACTTCACTTTGACCATCAGTGGATCAGGAATAGGTTGAACTTCTGAAAGGTCAAAAAGTCAAAATCACTGTCTGTTGGCTGTCAAACTGAAAAGATACTGCAATACTAAGTGGACTCTGGACTAATTTGTAGTTTTATGCATTAACGTAATACTGACAGAAACCGAGGCTTTGTTTCATTTTTTTATTGGAAGCAGAAACACATTGAAACTGCAGTCCAAGTAACCTCCACCCCCAATAAGAACAACCAGAATAAAAAAAAACAAAAATTAGAAACATCTTGTGTATAAAAAAAATGACTCATGCGAGTACTTTGTACCACTACACATCATCCGTAAGACATATTTATATATTCACAAACGTCTGAGAAATAGAAAACAATAACATATCAAAAGAAAAGAGACGACAATTGGCAATTTAACATCAAATAATTATGCGTGCTGGCACAATACATTTTTTTACTTTTTATTTTTCTTATCATGCACCGTTTTTGGAAGTACAGATCCTGCATCGCAGTGCGGTCTGTCTGTGTATTCTGCTCACCGAGACGGGACAGAACATGCTCGTCTGTCCGTCAGCTTGGATCTGTGTGCTATTCGTTGTGCTTCTACGACTATGTTTTCGTGCATCCTCGTCCCACGTGCCAGCACATCCGGTCATCTCCAATGCTCCAACTCAGCGCTTCGTCCTGTAAAGTTTCATTGTCAACAGCAAAGAAAGAAAGATTTTCGTGGCATTTGCGGCTCTAACTGATGTGCCTTTTGTTAAAACTCTGATCCCTCTGAAGGAAAAGAGCTTGTGCACGCTTCGTTGTTACTTTACAGAAGGTAGTATCAGTCAAAAATATCCAGAATCCCTTTCACGAGAGCTACATATCCAAATGGGCACCCATACGATTGGCAAGTCACCTGAAGCGAAATTCAAGTCTACAAAAGAGCAGCAAACCTCACTTGACGTACTCTGACAAAGTTTATATTTGCGTTATTTACAATACCAAAAACGAGAACGCGTCCAGCTTTTTTTTTGGGACGTTTTCATTCTTTATTCAGCCTGACTACAACTGCAATATTTGGCCTGTTACGATAGAGACAGCATTAACAAAGTATCAGACAAACACTTGTGCTGATCGAATAATCCACGATGTAAACATTAGAAGACTGCTTCGAAATGACTCATCTACAATATCTCATAAATTAGATGCATAGAAATCAGTTTGTACGCTTTGTCCAAAAAAGTGGGCGGGTCATTTTTTCATGTTTAAGTGCTTCTCAGTGGCAACTTAAAAAACACCCTGCCATTTACAAACTTGGTTTTTAGAATTCGACTTATGTGTTCCTCACAAAACTCTTATATCAATAAAATAATAAATGACATGACGATAGATTGCGTGCATTGTAGGAAAAAAACAAAAATGTGACCCTGTGCTTAACTCTTACTCTACACTGATGAGAGTAGCAGGCTTAACGTGTTCTGATCTGAATGCACAGCCCTTTAGCAGAGTTCTGACTGCGGATCTGGGATCTTTAAGAGTTTGTGCTCTCTGATTATTTCACTTTTTGTAAGATTAGCTCTCAGGAATGTACTTTTTTAGATTTATAAGCATTCAGGCATTCAGTATTTAGGCAGACATCAGTTTGTGTTTCTTGCTGGGTCACACAGATATCTGCCCCCCGTTTGTGGGGCAGTCGAGCTGTGTGTGGAATGTTTCATACTCTCCCCGGATGTGATGTTCCCTAGTAATGGCTTTCCGTGATTACATTTGTAGGTAACAGGCAGCACAGGTGGCTACATGAGGTCGACATTAGTACTCGTCACGCACACGGACATATTCTGATGAATCACAGAGCCTCATCAGAAACTCTCTCTATACAGGCACTATAGAAGACGTACATAGAAACACATACGAGGGTTAACGAGACTGAAGGCATTGAGGGTATCAGGCAGTGTGCTCTGTTACTAGGTAGACAGACGACATGGAAACTCTCAAGCACCGAACGATAAATCAATGAATCCTGTTTAGAACTTTAAATCTGTCTTAATAGATTACTTGTTTTTATATTTATATATGTATATGATAATAATATATATGATCATTTAAATATAAATATAATCTGGAAGAAATCTGTAAATAATCTCTGACTTTACCCATAAACTCTAAAATGATCATGAGCGCCTTTGTTCAGTTGGAATGTTTAAGGCCTTGCAGCCGTTATTGTCGGTCATTTGGGCAGTTTGACCTGTTGTGCTAAGGGCTGGTCTTGGCATTATAGTGATTACCTGTTGGCACTTGGGGTCCCTTCTCTGAGCAGCTGCAAGGCAGGAAAGTACTGAGAAAACCCAAAGAGTAACGGGGCGTCTAAGTGAAGTATGGAACGTATAAATGTGAGACACTGAAAGGCTACTTAAGATTTCTCACCCTGACCGTTCATACGAGGCGAGACTCACCTCCATACACGTCTGACACTGAAATATTAAAGACACTGGTGTTTTCTTAAATAAAAAATGATGTGTAATCTGTGCTTGTGCGAGGGTCATCAGGGCAGTGGCTAGCGGTAGCTCAGGAGAACTCTCTGGGGCAGAAATTGGGCATGTACCGTCCCGTTTCCGTGTGGAACCTTAGCTGCGGCCCTCCTCTGCGGATCGCTGGTCCGACTTGAGCTTGACGAACTCCTTGGCCACGTCGTCGTTGTTGCGCTGGGAGAGGATGCGCAGCACGGTGAGGCCCGTCTCGTCCATGTTGATGCGTTTACCCAGCGGCAGCCAGCAGGCGACGCTGCCTTTCGAGGCCACGTCTTTGAGCTGCAGCACGGCCATGCCCACGGTGCGGTCCTCGCGGGCGAAGCAGTAGTCCTTCACACACACTTGTAGCTCGTAGCACTCAGGACCCACCTCGCTGCTCAGAGTGCTACGGAGGAGAGGAATGTTTTACGAGGGTCTTCGCAGTGTACCACACATCTCCATTTGTAAGAAGTACTCACAATGTAAAGGTCTCGTTGTATTTAGGAGCCCAGCTGTTGTTCTTTGACTTGGTGGCGTACTTTCGCTTTTTGTCGCTGAGGTGAGGGCCGATAATGTAAACCTCCACGAACGGCCTGAATATTCCCTGCGTCTGCCACCTCAGGTCATTGGCAGCGACGACTGTCACAGCGAGAAAGGAAATGAAAGGGAAGACAGAGAGAAGATGTGGGTGAGTGAGAAAAGAGTGGAGGCAGAGACAGAATGGATGTGTGAAAAACAAGTACAGGAAAATACTGAAATGATGCGTTCGCTTCTTCACAGTGGATTTCTGTTTTGTTTTGTCCATATCAGAGCTTTTCTTAGGAGCACCTAGTATTTAAACTATAGCTTGTAAAATATCACAGAATCAATTTTGTCTCATTTTTACCTTTCACTGTAACCTTGTGTTCTCCAGTGCTGGGATGAGTAAAAATCTCAACGTGAATGGAAACCTCTCCAACAGCATCATCAACTCCCGAACCTGTTATTACACACAGAAGGCAAAAAGGAACATATTATTTATCGATGTCGAGTCTGTTTATACCTCAGCTATGTGGTCTATGTGCTCCTATCACAGACCAAACACATGCCATACTGGAGCCTGTCAAATGAGCCCCCTCATTCTGATACAATGCAGAGGTTAGAGACCAAATCTGTTCCGCAACGACGTTTGATTTGGCTTCATCTTCAACAGTGACTACTGATCAAATATCACTGTGTATCAGGAGGACTGATATAAGGCAGTGAAATATGTACAGTGGACAATCAGACAAGGCAGCTATGAGTGGGTTCTCTTCAAAACTGTGATGTCGTTTAAGAAGTAGTGTATAAGTAGCGCATCTACATTTATTTCAGATGTCAGTGATCAGTACCCACTCATAGATGCTCGGTGTCTGGTAGGATGCAGGGGTTAGTTAGAGTCAGAGAGTTGGAGTCAATCTCCCGACGTTGATTAAGTCATGCTCAAATGGATCTGGAGAGTCAGGATGTTCATTGTTGGTAAAATGCTGTATCCAGGCATGAGAAGGGAGGGACTAAAGTTTA
The DNA here is from genome assembly GCA_036850595.1 of Rhyacichthys aspro. Classification (NCBI taxonomy): domain Eukaryota; kingdom Metazoa; phylum Chordata; class Actinopteri; order Gobiiformes; family Rhyacichthyidae; genus Rhyacichthys; species Rhyacichthys aspro. The sequence goes on from CM072151.1 coordinate 14,594,800, forward strand.
TAGAGAGATGAACAGTTCAACTCCACAAATCCACAGCTAAACCATAGTCATTTTACTGTTTGATACTTGGATTGGACATGCTTTCTTTAATGCTAAATACTGTCTAAGCATTTGCCCTGGAGGGAGCTGGTAAAACACCTAAATATCTGTGTCTACTTGAGTTACCTGACATGAGGTTAAGATTCTTGTTTAATTCCAAGAGGATACAGAGACAGATGGACATTCATGTTGAATGTTTTAATTAGTGTTTTCACACTGTCAACCGTATCTCTGGTGCTGACCAGCAGCCTGTCTGCATGTGTGTCTTCTCTACTAGCCGCCCACTAAACAAGGTGTCTGTGGGAGTTACACGGCAGAGTGTTCCTGGCATGCAGCTCCTTGCATCTCTCCAGGGAGCATTAGGAGATTCATGGTCTCTCTGCCAACACGACCAAAGAGAGCAGCCGTCATCCATCTGGCCTCATTTCATGGACATCCATGAAAGATGAAAAGAAACTTTGCTGACTGGGAAACAGGAATAAGTTGCCAAAAGCACAGACTACATCCTTTACTTCAATAAATTAAGCAGCCTGGTGTGCTTATTTTAGCTACATTGCAAATTATTACTAGCATACACTTAAAGAAACTTGCTAACAGGTCACTTTTTCATATTGGACTGTGATTTCTTTTTATATATTTTGTTAAATACCTTATGGTGCCTCAGAATAGAAGTCATTATAAATCCTGCAGTTAAGTATATAACTTGAATCCCAATCAATCACTAATACTCAGCAGAAAGTTAATCTGCATTCACATTTTTCCTTACAAGGCTTCTTAAGACAGAAATCCATCTGACAAAGCTGTATACAGAATACAGTTTTTTTTCTTCTTATCTTTACAAAATACAATGGCAACGAAATGTTACTGCGTGTTTTCTGCTTCATCATTGATGCGTGCAAATGTGTGTGTGAGACAGATGTTTTTTTTCACACTAATGTAAAGTGACAAATCTGACCAGCTGACCTCAAAGAGCGCTTCTGATTGGCTGCTCTTGGTCAGTTGAGCAGTCTTACCCCATGGCTGCTGAAGGGGGGGCACGTGGGAGCTTTGAGTGTCTGCCTTTCTGAATAACAGAGCAGGCGAGGACAGGGGGCTCTCCCAGACTAACCGAGCAATCATCCTCTTCAGAATAATAACAATAATCCTACTAAACTACGATAAACCTACAATAAAGAAAAAGGAAAGGAAGGACAGGCAACACTGCAAAAAGGAAATGCTGTGTTCCAACCACACCAGTCACTTGTTCTCCTTTGAGTCCACGTACACTCACATACTCACACTCACACACTTGGCCCTCAAGCCTTTCGCAGTGACATCATGCTGGATCAGGATTCCTCCACACTTTAATGCATTTCTCTTCTTTTGCTCTGATGTCCACACTTCATGCTTGAGTGTCTGCTCATACATACCCTCGTAGTGTATGTATTCAGCGCAGTACCATTCATACAGACATCAGTGTGTACATTCCATGCATGAATGCATAAAGTCAATGTCCCTTTTGTTGTGTGCATTTGAGTAAAGAGTGAAAGAGGGGAGAAAATGTTTCATAATTTGTCTATTGGCATGAGTCTGAACAGGCAGGGAGTATCAGGATGTTCATGGCGGGGTGGAAGGTGGAGGGAATTGGGCTTCGGTCTGAAGGTTGGCTGCTAGTCACCGAGGACTCAGGCCCTTGAGCCCGAGTGCAACATACCCTTCTCTGGGTAAACATCCTCACTAGGGGTGAACCTCACCCCCTTCCCGCCGAACACTGGCCCACAGACGGGGCAGAGGGGCAGAGTGGACACAGAGAGGAGACACATGTACAAATATGAGGTTTGTAGAAGTTGCATTAGGAATTACAGAGAAGAAAAACACACCAATATTTATATTTGGCGAGATGTGATAGGTATTGGTAGATATGCTAATTGAAAAGAAAAATGATGCTAGCCAATTACAGAGTAAATACCTGTATGTATAAACTAAACTTCCATTTCTACTAGCTGTATTTGCTGTTTGGATAACATACTGAGGGTCTGAATATTTTTTGCATTATTGTTTTTTTTTTTACAAAAATTAAGAAGCTTTCTCGGCATTAAGCCCAGAAAGTCTTTTTATGTTTGTAGTTTTTATGGAATATTTTCACTTTGTGTTAAAAAAAAACAAAAACCCTACAGCAACAGAAAGCTTGAAGAAAAGCAAAATCATTTGAATGAGAGGTGATTATGACTCCATTACCTTGTGCGTTTTGTGATTGGACAAAGGTTTTTATGAGTTTGTCTGTAGCCTGAGTGTAGAGGGACAGGGCGTAATGGAGGGACAGGAGATCAGGACTCTTCTCCAGGAATGTCTTCTTCAAACCTACACCACCAGCGTGGAAGTATTGCTATAAAAAAGAGGCAAGAGAGAGCAAACCAAACATGTTAGCAAACCCTAAAACGAAAAGAGCAATGTAATGACTAACTAACTAAATGTGAGAATAAAAACGGAATTATTTAGTGATTTTTAACCTTGATGGTGTCCAGAGCCAGCTCTATTACAGCACACTGCTTAGGTGTTAGAGCCTTGGCTTCCTCACGAACCATGTGCTCCTACAATCAAAAGCACAAGCCACACTCACAGTCAGCTCATGCTTTACTTTTGGCAATGACGATATCTGAAGTGTAAAACATCTTAATGGGTCTAAAAGCACAACAAACCTTCAACTTGGACAGCTGCCCGAGCTCTTTGGCAGCATTAAAGATGAGCTGCGTTCCCTGAAACAGAAATGTGTAACAGCCAGAAACAGAAAGAGGACAGAGGACAGGTAGACCAGAGAAATAAACTGTTATTAGCATGAGAATGTCAGAGAGGCATTGGACGGCTTAGTGTCACATAGAGGACAGTGACGTCTCTGACACACACTTTCATATATAATGTTACTCTAAGCAGCTTTACAGTCGTCAAGGTACTTTCTCCTTCAAGTGCTGTTGTCAAATTTATTACATTACACAGCTGAACACATCCACACACAAATAGACAATTCAGTACGAAGAGAGGGAAGAGTCTCATTGTGCAGGTAAGAGAGGAAGACAGAACTCATGAATGCACACACTAATGCATGCCCTCAAAGTTCAATCTAAACACACAACATGTTACTGAATGCTCAAACCCTGTATTAATGAAAAGATGACCTGAAATCTACATGAATTGTGATTTTTCAGTAGGCATATTGAGGTACTAGAAGACAAGTTCTTTCTATTTGCTTATTTTTTATTTTTTTATAATAAATTAAAGTGTATTTAAAATATATTACAATGTGTAGGGGAATGAACTGAAAATAATCAAGAAAAAAGGTTGGCCGTAAAAACTAATGCAGTAAAACCTGTGAGTTGGTCTGCTTCGATTGCAGTTGGTGTCAGTAAAAAACAAAAAAAAACAAAAGTGAAAAATCAATATTTCCACAGCTTTGTTTGACAGGGGAGCTGAGGGAGAGAGACAACGACACAGACATAAAGGAGAGAGACAAGACACACTGATCTATAGGGTTTTAGTCCTTACATCACTGTGAGATGCACTCTTCAGTCTCCCCTGGAAAGAGAGGACGTGGTTATTATTTTAAACAGTGGATAGTCCCTCATGTTTGACTTCATTCAGTGGCCAGAACAAAATATAAAATCAGAGGTGCATGTTGCTATGCAATAAACGTGCAAGATAAACCAGGAACTGTCAGAGCATGTCTTTTTCAGTATGGTGACTGTCTACAAAGCAGCAACACACTATCCACATTATCAGCGTAACTGTTGTCATACATTATTGCAGCAAAACAGTTGTAATGCCAAAACATAACACTTCTGAATCAAAATTAACTGTAAATTTAATAATAAAATATGAAAAGATTAATTTCCTGCCTTTTCATTCAGTTGAATATTCTCAGCACTGGAATTACGAATAACCCATAAAAACATTAAAACTCCATGTGGGCCGCTTAGCAAAGCATGCAACTTAGAAAACTGTAGTATGTTAGTAGATCTTACTAGAGGCTATCTAGAGATGCATGAGTAGCAAAAAGAAATGTTTAAGAAAAGTTTAAAGCCAACACACAGACCTTTGAGGCAGGACAAATCAGCCCATATTCAACATAATTTTTTTTAACATTAAATGCATCATGTGTGCCAAATAGACATATCATCATTATTCACAACAAAACATCAAACCACAACAGACCAACAGTCTGCAGAGAGACATAAAGTACAGTGTGTACAGTATACTGAGAGAAGACTGCACTGTTGGAATAGATCAGATGCAAGCAACAAACCCACAGGAAGGGGTGAGGGGACAGGTCACAGTTATACAGAAAGAAAAGGTGGGGATAGTGGGCAGAACGGGGGAGATAAGAAGAAGGGAAGGGAGGCTGAAGGTGGGGCAGAACATCCAAGCCACTGAGAGATCCGAGTCACCCCACCAAAGTCCCGGTAAAAGGACACAATGCATGGTCAGAGACAAGCCGACACCAGGCGCAAAGAGAGGAGGGCCACTTCCTGTCTGAAGTGTTTTTTGTGGGGTGGGACCTATTGGAACCAGTCAGGAATGCACCATGCTTCTGTCTCCTCAAACGAGAGACAGAATCCGAGAGAAGAACAAGAAGAGATAGAAAGAGCATAAGGCAGAAATGTCAAAGAGAGTTGATAGTGGAGAGGTGTGATGTGGGGTAATAAACAGGGGAGATCGCAGCCACATAGAGCAGAGAACCAACCACCGTGGACGGACAGACAGACACACACGCAGGAGTGCTGTACTTACAATCATCTGTGGAGGGAGAGCGGTGGGAGCAGGATGTATAATAATCACAACAACAACAACCAGAGAAAAGGGTCAGTCAAGCTGTAAAGAGCCCCACATCAATCAAGAAACAAGGTTTGGGCACAAGGGCTAACGAATGAACCCAGGTGTCTAAAGCCAATAGGAACAGTCAAATCAAATCAGGGCATTAAGAATAAGTTACTTTCATGCTACAGATTCAAGTAGTTTACAACTAACGATATATATATATGCGTTACGGTGATATGAGGCTCTTTCAATAATAACCAAACACAAAAAAGGACACATATATCCAAAAGAAAAGAAAACGAGAGGCTGCTTTCCAAAATGTATGATTTCTTTGAGTGGGCCTGATCCTTTGGGCAAATTTCTGCCGCTGCTACTGTTATTGTTTAAATATCTCCAAATAAGTGTTGGGTGACATACTGGAGAGCAGCCACGAGTTGGTGTTAGAATGATATGGTGCACTCCTTTTGTCTTATTTTTTCCATTTTTCAATGCCTCGTCGGATGAAAGCTCTTGGGGCAATGTGGAATATAATGTGTGTCGGGGTGGAGATGTGAACATGATGTGAGATAGATGATGCAAAAGCAGTTTAATCCTCTGTCAGCTGTCATTTGTTTATTGAGAGGCCAACATGCAGAAAATGGCTGCCTTTTCTTCCATTTCCTCCTCCATTTCTCCTGAAGCAGCGCCTGTAGTGCTTTGCATATGATATTTTTAAACATTTGGGTCTGATTCAATTTGTTTGCATGTGTGTACCTATTAATACCCTTTTCATATGATGCACTTTTATAATATATTTCATCAATATTATTGTATACTGTGAATAAGATATGGGATCTCACCGTTTGGTCCGTTAGTGGCGGCAGAACAATGGTCTTCTCCATTGTGTTCATAACCAGCTTCCACAACTCCTTTAACACACGCTTTAGCACCGTCTTCTCACAGATCTTTGCAAACAAAGTCAGGCTGGCAGGATGGAGAGAGTAAAGTGAGACGAATATTAAACCAGAAAATAAGTTAATAACAAAAAATGTATTTTGCAAACTTTTCTGTTTATCTAAAAGTTGGGAATTTCATTTTTTTTTTCAATTTGTACACTAAATAGAAGTGTGGACAGATTGGCTCACTTGCTGTCCAGGAACTCCATAATGGGTTGGAGGACATTGTCAGCGTCCTGGGCCACACTGCTGGCATTACCCACATTCGAAGTTCCTTTTACCTGAGCCAAGATATCTCCCATCTGTTTGACATTCTCCTCAATGTGAGGCTGGAAACTATTCAAAAAGGAAAATCAGGAAAAGGCTTTTAATTAACTTTATACAGTATAAGGTAGTTAAAACTGGGCAGAAATGTCGTTGCTTTATTACATTTGCATTAATGTGCTTGTCTTACCTGACAGCAAAGACTCTGCTGAGATCATCCATAACGTTGTTGAGTTTCACCTGCAGGTCTTTTAGGATGTCGCTGGCCTCAACACAAAGCTAAACACATCCAAATGAACTTCAAGTTAGAGTTATACAGCATATTTAAGTGTTTTAAGAAAGCGCATAGCAAAGCTTAAACATAAGATGAAGCTGATGAAAAAGGAGAAAAGAAACACTTACATCTTTTCCACCCATGGCTTCAAACATCTTCTCCAGCTGAACTCTGAGTTGTTGGATGTTGTTAATCAAGATACATGGCTAAGGATCAGAGAGTATATTGTAAATCTGTCAAATACCACTAAGATAAAACAAGTACACAAACTATTATAGAAGACTAGAGTCACTTACAACTTTCTCCATCGTAACGTAGTTTGGAAACAACCTAGAGATGACGTCGGCGTAGGACAGAAGAACATTGCTGATGGTCTGTAGAGGACATGAGAAAGGAGATCGATAAAATAATAATCATCAATATGTTCATAAACATCCTCTTTCACTGAACCCACCTTAGCAAATCTCTTCATATAATGTCCAACTATTTGTGGATCTGGACACTCTAGCTTCCGGATGATCTCAAAGCTCTGATTGAGCTGGGAAAACACATCCACCACTGAACAGGAGAACAGGGCGTGCTCTGAGGTGACCTGGAACTGTTGGCAAATAAAAGATATAAACAAAAGTTGGAAACCTTAGGGAGTCTGTCTTTCAGAGTAAAACTTTGGTATGTGGAACAGGTGGAAAGGATGCTGCTGCTCAACATTCAGTGCAGGCTCCCAAGATGTGACCTCTGGGCAGCACTGACATATAGACAGTATTAGGAGCTATTTTAATCCGGACCTTTGATGTCTCTCTGCCACATGTAGAGAGTCTTTAGACCCAGGTAGAAATGGCAAGCCCTCCAGCTAGTTAGACGGCTTTCCAGTGACAGGTGGGAGCACTACTGCCTGTCTGTAATAGGCTGCTGGTTTGTGCCTGGGCCCTAATTGGCTTGAGGTGTGCAGGTGTTACCCTGGGGAGTCTGGGTAATGAGGTGAAGACAGATATCTTGCTGCCAAAACTTTAGAATAAACGCATAAATATCCTGCTGTCAAAAAGTTATCTCGTTCTGTACAACTGTGTCGTAATGGTGAAGTTCTTTAAAACCCATAGGGCTTCTTCATCGTGGAAACAACCTCCTAAAGGGGAGACCTCGCTTGTACTATGGTGTACATGCATGTGTATAGACACTATGGAGCCTTTGAATGAAGAAACGACAGGGACAGAGTGAGGGCAGAGGATGGATTTCAGTAATTCTGCCTGAATAGCTTCAGCAGCTCATCCTGTTTTAAAGCAGTGCAATGGAGATAAGGAGAAGACAAGCTAAAGGTTTTACCCCATCTTTTTTATCTCTCTCCAGAGCACCATGCAGAAAGTCACGGGACACCTCCTCATTTTCATCCAGCCACTGGATGACGAATGGTTCGAACCACCTATAAGAAACAAAATAGTTTAATAATGCTATGACACTTGGAATGACCACAACTGCAGATTGTTCCTGTACTTACGCAGGATATTCAGGCACTCTGCTTTTGAAAAAGGGAAGGTCTTTGCAGTATTCATTGTACAACCACTTGACTTTGAAATGTAGGTTCATGTAATCAGCACTCTTGCACAAGCGATTTTTCTCATGTTCTGTTAATAATAAGACATATTGATGAAGGGTTTTTTCTCAGAGTAACTACATCATATAAATCACATGACATTAACTTGTTTAAACATGTAAAGCACTCACCTTCCATTGCATACTTCATATCCTGAGCAAACAGATTCCACATTACTTCAGCACTGATTTTACCCACGTTAAGTTCCTGTGGAAATCTGGATGGAGAAGACACAAATAAAACATTTAATAAAGAGCAATGATTCATTTTACAAAAAAGAGTGTAAAACTAACAAGTACAGGTCCTTACTGGTTTAGGCAGGGTGTATATGAGTTCTTATCCTCCTCAATAATAGAGACGATGAGTGTGATGAGTTTTGACCAAAAATCTAGATTCTTGATGCTGGGTCCCTGCTCCTCTGGAGGCACTGCACCCTGCTTTGCCTAGAAAAGAGCCATTTAATTTAGACACAACAATGTCGATGTACATTTACATTACAAAACATGCGCACTATAGGGACTGAAAAGTGAGAAATGATCTTTCAAAGACTTCAGCGAAATATAGCAATATCCCTCAGGATGAAATGTTTTATTCAAAGGGAGGATGCTTATTTGAAATTCACAAGGGAGTCTGAACGGGACTGGTGCTTTAATGAGGACACAAAGCACTTCTAGAAATCTGTGTTGAAATCCACAACAGGGCTGATGTATTGAAGAGTACAGCCTACTTGGACTAAACAAATGAACAGGACTGTACATAAATAGTGTAAGAAATAGGCAAGACAGAAATAAGTGGGAAAAACAGCAACTGGGGCATTATATTATTATGTTTATTGTTCATCAAAAACCACTGGAATGTATTTGTCCAATATTATTGTTTATGAGCTATTTTCTTGCTTGTATCATGGCAGATATGAGCAAGATAATTATACTGCAGCAATAACCACAATGCAACAAATGAAGGAAGCTGAAATGGACTGTCCACTGGTAGGTTTAGTTCACAAGTCTAGCTACTGTAACAAGCATTTGTGAACAAGACTACTTCTCAGAATGTATTTAACAGAGCGTTACTGTAGACTTACCGGGTCGGTCTGATACTCGCGGCTGTAGAGCTCATGGCAATTATTGAAAATGTATTCGTAAGTGGAGTTGAGACAGGCCTTGACACAGTCTTTCACAACCTGGCTGGCTCTGGGTGGAGACTGAAGCTCTTGGACCTAAAAGAACAGGATCAAGACACAGGGAGTAATAAGTGTAGGAGCAACTAAGAGATAAATAATTGTGAGGATTAAAATGGACAGTACCTTCATTCTGAAAAATGTGATACTGGTGAGGAGGTCCACAGTGGACTTGAGGTCCTGCAGCCTCTCGGGACTGCTGGCTGGGAAATTATTCTGCAGTGAGACAGAAAAAAACAGTGTGTGATATCACATCCATCTTTGTCCACTTGTGTGTGTGTTTTTTTTTTATCTCTGGAGGCGAGATGTAACATGGCCTCGCAATTTTGCCGCCAAGGCCTTCAACTTATTAATGTGTGGGAGTGGTGTCTCCTACAGTAAACGTGTCAGTGCATGTTTCAGAGGAGCTGCCTGCCTAATTAACACTTTTCACTACTTAGTTATATGTGTGCTTTCAAAATAGGAAAATAAAAATAAAAAATCATACCAAAAAGTAAAGTTTTAAAATACTGTTGAAGAGAAAAGCAGCCTTACTCGGTACATGGATAAGTCAATCCTCAAAGAGTTGTGCAGTTGGTCCAAAAGCTTCACAAATCGCTCTTTCTGTAAAGGTCAAAACAGATACTCATATTACATGTAATTATGTATTCACCTTAAAAAGTGCATTATCACTGAATGTATTAACTGTTAATCAATTCATTAATTAATAATAATAAATTATATTTTATTTCACTATAACTCACTCCAAAGTTAGAGGCAGCGAAACGATCAGAGGCTGACACATTGTTGGTAGCCTGCGTGGTATGAGCGTAGTAGGCATTGATGTTAGCCAGCAGAGTACTCATCACTGCAGGAACACCAGGGCACATGTACTTAGATGACAGGCAGGCAAAGTGACTGTCAAAGAGAGACAGAGAGTGGGTAAAATATTGTATTGCAAAAGCTATACAGACAGCTGCAATAGCATTGAAACATTTTGATGTAATTATGTTTTGAGATAGAAACATACGTCATGGCCTGATAAATGGACTCTACTCCATAACGCATGGCAAACTCATCTACTATCTCCTGGGGTGTTTCCTCAAAGTAAACCTTCCATGCATCATCCCCTTTAGCATCAGGGATTTTCACCACACCGTTGTTCTGGATATCTGTTACATAGTGGAAGAGATTCTGTAGAGTAGATGATGAAAGAGAGACGTTTCAAGGGAGGTGCAAAAAGCAATTTCACTCAGAACAGAGGCAATCCATTTATAATGATTTAATACTCATTGTGAGTATATTACTTCCTCTCATATACTGGCTGTGCTATAAAACTCCCTCACTAGTCCAATGTAAGGTGTTGCCTTGGCTACCAAGCCTTTACACATTATGTTGCTGTAAAACATTCAAAGTTGGCTGTGTGGTTTATGGCAACAATAACACTGGTCATTTCTTGGTTAAGAGCCACTTCTGTTTAGTAATTGGTTCAGTGATGAGTGCAGGGCTGTGGTGACCCACAATCACTTAGCAAAGTGAGTCCAAACAATAACAAGAGAAATAATGGGTGCTTTTCTTGCAGAGTTACTTTTTTAAAGCCAGTTAAGTATAGATACCTCTATTCCATAATATATGTGGACCTGTTCATGTAATGATTTGATGTAATAATATTAACCAAAATCAAAGAAGCCATCTACTAACTTTCTGTATTAAAATAAACTATTTGCCATTAGTCTAGTGAGCTTTTACACACAAAAAGTGAAGTTAATCCTAAAGTAAAATTACGTGTTAATGTATTCCAATGCATATCCAGTCTAGTGCTAATATAAAATGTACTCATACACACTAAGCTTACCTCATGCAAACAGGTGTACTGAACATGATAAGGTGCAACTGTCTCCTCTCCTTTTATCTCAACACTAATGTGCATGCGGATAGCCCCAGACACAGCTGATTTGTCTGTACGCTTATCTGCATAGAGCCAAAATATACAAAAAACACATTTTAATTGGACAAAGAATGCATGCCTTTAATCCCAGTAAATGAGCGTGAAGTGATTGAACATACCTAGATTGTACCACACGTCCATCTCTCCACTCAGAGTGCGAACCTCGATGATAGTTTGACCAAGGAAGTCATCTGACTCACGCTTGAACTTCTGCTTCACACGGGATTTAATGTCATCGTCTTCATCCCATACTCTCACTTTGATGCGGTCTGATGAGTTGTGACATTCGCTACAACAACAGATTAGGTAACTGATGTTATCTAATGACTGATACATAAAGAAAACAACACACACAACATGCTTGCACTCACAAATTGAATGTTTCCTCCCAGACAGGGTTAAGGTTGCCATAGATGGTCTTGGTCCTCTTTTTGGTCTTTCCTACTTGGACGGTGACATAAGGATCACTGGAACCAGTTTTGTCCTTGGCTTGCAAACCCTGGGCACATAAAACTGCAGAGAGGACGAAAGCCCATATTGGTCAGTCAGTGTGTTTTTTCTAAGTAAACAAATGCTTTCTAATTTCTCACTTATATGACCTTCTGTTCTAGTGGCCTACAAACAACATCTGCGCTCCCTTCATAAAAAAACCCAAAACAAAACAAACAACAAACACTTGACGTGCCCTTTCTCCTGACTTTGAAGTTGACAGTGTGGGCCAACAACATTAAAAGTTACTGCCTACTACTGAGTGTAACTTCCTGTCTTACCTGTGATGCTGATCTTGGCAGACCATTTGGAGGTGCCATCGAGCACACTCTGTTTGATCTGCTTCATTTGTGTGACGTGAGTGGATTTGACCACACTGAACACTTCTTGAATGAGCTCAAAGATCTCAGGTTTGTTTCTCTCTCTGATCTTCATGCGGTCTTTAAGCACCATGATAATGTTCTGGGTTCGATCCTCTGCACCGTGTTTGGAGCTTTTCTCTGCTGCCCCTGGTCCACAAAAACAAGAAATGCTTATGAATACTTTGAAATGTGATTTTGCATAAGAGATGTGTTAGAATTAGATAGAACTAGAAGGTGACATTTTGGGCACTAGGTTTAAATTGGTTTTATAATGTTTTAGATGGATTTGTTTTTTGCAACAAAGATGACTAAAATCTGTTCAAATCTGACCAAAACCTGTCCAAATCCATCTAATACTTGTTCAAATTCAACTAAACCTGTTGAAATCCATCTAAAACTTGTTCAGATCCAACTAAAATCTGTTTAAATCCAACTAAAACCAGTTCAAATCGGACTAAAACCTTTTCAAAATCCATCTAAAACCTGTTCAAATTCAACTAAAACTTGTTCAAATCCATCTAAAACCTGTTCAGATCCAACTAAATTCTGTTAAACCACCACTCTGAGCTTGACACCTCTGTTCTAGATCAACACAGCATTCACAGTGCCTGTACTTGAAATAATTTGACATAAATATACAGTATTTTCTTACTTTGAAGACAGTCAGCATTGAGTAGATCTTGGCACTTCTCGTGGCATTTGACACCACATTCTGTACAGCGCATGCCCTGGCGAGCGATTCCCCACAGCAGTCCTTCACACTCATAGCAGTATGTGGGAGTGGTGGCTGTCCACACTTCGAAATTGTGTGGAGTGGTGCAAGAAATGGGATATATTAGAGCCTGAAGTGTCTTCTTGTAGACATGACTCTTCTACAAGAACATAACAAAGAGAGAGGCACAATTCTGAGTGAACTCTTAGATGTACATGTGATGCTTTGTAAAAAAAAAACCCGTTACAAACAAATTTTAAGATACGGACCAGTTCTTCGTTGTGCAGGGTGCTGGATGTAAGAGCTGAGGTGATGCCCGCTTTCCTTGAGTTCTGAACCAATGACTGCGCAACAGGAGATAAGGGGTTTACTTCTCCAGATTCTTACCCTAACACATCCAGTTTCTAGATTTCTAGAATAAACTGGCAAATGTATGAACCTACTGGCAACCTTTTCTGACTTGCTTGATCAAAATGCTACACCTTTTACCTGAGTGTTTCTGTTCTATAGAGAGATTGTTACTCACCATTGCCTTTGGGAGATGACGAAGGAAGTGGGGAGAAAAAAGGAGAAAAAATATTACTGAGATTTCATTTTTATTGACCCAGTTCTTTAATTCTACCAGTTACTTCAGGCATGTCATTCATACTGTAATTCATCTGTTTCAATACATTTGAGAATGCTAGACAAAGAAATGAAAAGAAACAGGTGCATCTGTTTGAGCCTCAGATAGATATTATGGGACCAGTTATCTGATTTATTGACTTTCATAAGGTAATGCTTGGATGGGATTTGTTTTATTTTTTTTTAGTCATGCTTCTAGGTAATGTGTGAAGAGGTAATTACATGAAAGTGTCTCCAATTTATTGAGCTCTGCAGGAGACGAAATATGAAATACATGGGAGATGTGACACTTAGTAAGGTAAAATAAAAAAGCTCTGAACTCACTAGGTCTCGAACTAAAGGCATAGCTTTTCTCTTCCTGAGGTCTGGCATGCTGTCAATGCTATACAAAGCACCACCCATCCTGATGAAACGACACAATGAACAGAGCAGGAGTTAAAACATATCAATGATAATGAATTACTTCAGGCTTTAATGGCTAAGAATTGCTTTAGGGTGAAACTATAGCGCTTTAGTTAGTGTAGTAGCAGCACCGTCATGGTTACTTACCCTGCTGATAAAAGTAGAGAGGCAATGCCAACACTTTCTCCTCGAGCCTACAAGGCACCATAAGGAACAAAGACATAAGGATGGAAAGAAAGGCCAAAAAGACACCATTAGCATAGTAGCTGGAAAATCAGAAACAAAGCCCATTATGATTCTACACACAGCGCATTGTATTTGAAACACTATACTCTGTATGTTTTATTATTGACAGACTCTGCTTCCCGGTCAGTCTGAAGAATGATAAAGAGCCCTGGTACTCTCATCAGTGGACACAAATACGGACAGTATAACATGAAGATGTGATATGACAGGTTTACAACATATTCCTGTGTTGAGCGGCTTTCCATCAATATCTATGTACAGGAAACATGTAATATTATTACACATTGCTGGCCACACCCACCTGAGAGTCGGCTCCAGCCATGGGTAATCAGAATGGACAACATGCAAATCGCTACGAGGATGGCAAATAACTGAAAAGAAAATAGTGAAATGGCAAAACAAGACAAGGGGTAAACAAAAACAATTGAAACAACCAATATTCTACGGTTACAACAAAAAAACTGGGAGAAATAAGGCGGACCAGTCAACACAACCGGGATTAAACTGTAAGGCATGCAGGAACATACGCAACAAAACAGTGAGCTCAAAACACAGACCAATAAATTCGGGCACATGAGCAAACATTCAAACTACAGTATGAGTTTTCACTGGGCTGACGGCAGGTTAACATGCAAAGACTTCAACAAAATAAACCGTACTAAGACACTGCATACCTCTTGAAGCTGTAATCGAACTCTGCTGAAAAGTCTCAGCCAGTTGGCTTTGGCTCTTGCATGGCCAGGTTCCATTATTTCCCTTTTTGGGAAGCTAAGGGATGGTTGCGACAATTAACATTGATAACTGCCTTGATTAAATTATACTATGGGTCATTTAATGCTTAAGCAACTGTGATACAATGATCTAAACTAGGGGTATTTTCTAATGATGATTCACCTTGGAGCAGGTGGCTCCTCTGGCTTCTCTTCGGTTATTGGAGGAAGGCTCTCTGCTTCTGGATGTTTTTCAGGGGGATGTGGTTCCTCTAGGGGTACTTCAGGCCTGGGCTCAAGCTCCACAGGTTTGCTGTCTACAGATGGAACTTGTAATGTAGCTGCAGGAGTGGTTGTGGTGGTAGTACTTAGATCAGACTGGGTTGTAGTAATGGTAGGCTTTATGGATTCTGTACTGAAAGAAGACAAGGCGTCATCTTTTGTTACTGGAGGTAGACCAGTTGCTGTACTGGGGGGATTGAGCTGATCTTGAGAGGGTCTTCGCTGATGCAATGATGCCTGTTTTTCCAGTGGTGGCCTGGTGGAGGACAGACCATCAGAGGTGGGCATCAAAGTGGGGGCAGTGCTTGTAGGTGTTGGCGTGTAAGGTGGCTCCTGGTCTTCACATAAAGTACCATCCAGAGGGTACATCTCTTCATCTTCTTCATACGGCATCTCCTCTTCATCTTCATAGTAGTCCCCTTCCTCACCGTACATATCTCCTTCCTCTTCCTCATACAGTGCTCCTCCTTCACCTCCATCCTTAAGATAGCCTCCCTCGTCGCTGTAGACAGCTTGGGGGTCCTCGCCTTCCCATCCTGGGGAATCCTCTTTGCCATAGCTAACGGAGGAATGGCAGGAGTGGTAGGAATCGTTTTCATCGTAGAACTCGGAGCCTCGCAAGCTCTCGCCATCCTCGGGGACAAACTCTTCACTGAGCTGGGAGCTGCCTCGACTCAACTCGCCTGATGATGCATATCGGCTGTCTGTGGGACTACAGGAAGACATGAGACATACATAAATGTAAGATAGGGATGTTTCAACCGTTGTGCAAGAAATGGAAAGAGAGCATTTTATTTATAGTCTAAAGGGAGAGGGAGGCAGATTACAAGCAAATAGGACTGATTTTAAATTTAATCAGGATTCTCAAGGCAGAGGATTAGATAAGGAAGGCATATATTTATCTGGAAAGGGAACAATCTTAGTAGTGAAAAAAATTACAATGAATGCATACTAGTAACACTTACAAGCCACAAAAGACATACATCAGCACAAGTCAACTGCAAATAATATCAGCATGTTTCACATAAACTTCAAATAATTAAAAAAAAGCCAAAGTTTGATAAATGTCTAGCAAAACAGAGTCTTTGATAATTGTTTTTCAATCAATCTGGGATATTTGAGACTACCTTCATTCTCATACTAATACACCAGCAAACTGATTTTTTTCCCCTCTCTTATAACAGTTATGGTCAGTAAGACAGAGGGCTTGCAGAGGCATTGCTGAATATATAAACGAAATAATGGCCCTGTTTTTTCTGCCATCTATCCTCTAATATCTTTCTCTTCCAACACAAAGCGTCTGCCCTCACTCCTTTGTTAAAAACCATGCAAAATAAAGATGAAAATTAAGGTAATCTGTCTTGGGTTCTTTGCAAGGTCCCCATTAGTGGGCTGAAAGTGAAAATTAACTGCGCATAATTACCAAGTATCCCAGAAAAGCCAGGGCTCAAAGGATGACACCGTAATGACTGGCTGTCAGGACAACCGGTCTACACATAGACATTTTCACACACACTTACATAAACTCTGAATGTTACATAACCACACACTCTACAATCAATATCAGGCAGACATATGTAAACAATTTGCACAAATGTTCTTTTTTAATAAATCTGATTACAACATTATGCCTTTGAATCTACTTTTATCAACACTTTTTTTTCCAGAAACAAAGTAAAGATATTTTGATTAGGATATAAAATATACATGTAAAGAGATAGGGTATGAGCGCATGCAAGCACAGCGAGCGAGGAGGACGGGACAAGTCCACCACTGACGTCACAGCGGGACGGAGTCACAGGCTGGAGTAGGAGGAAGAAGATGAGATTGAGAGGAGGTACAGAGACCCACCTATCGGACAGTGAATGCCTACTGTCTAGAGAATACTGACGACTGGTGCGCCGGCTTGACCCTGAGCCTGAGTCGATATCGCTGCGCCCGTTGGTGGCTGAGTCTAAACTATCATAGTGCCTGGTCAGAGGAGCAGCAAAGGAAGGTAGGAAGGAGGGAAGAGGTAGGAGAGGAGCATCAGTAGAGCTCAGTGCAAAGCTTTCTGTCTACACTGCAAACGCTAATCTTCTCCAAAAACCTTGCTAAAACTGAGCCCAGAGTTTTGAAATGTTCAATCGTTTGTTGTTAACTGATAGCATTTTAAAACAAAAGAGTTAAAAGGGGCACTGATGTCCATACACACAACGATAAGAGGCCCACATTTACGGTCATGCATGCACTCTTACTCTCTTTATAAACAACCACAGAGGCCCTTTTCACACACAACCTGTATACAAGAACACTGTGCCGCAGCGTGCTTGTATACACTGAGGCCTGGGTTAATCTCTAGGGGAGGAGAGCACAATGGGACATGTTAAAAACATGAAAACAACACAAAGCCACTGGGGCTAGGCTGTGCTGTAAGATAAACTAGAAATAAATGCTAGTGATGATAAATGGATTTGTATATGTTTAAAAGGTCAGGATATATTTTCACTCCTATCCTTTGCATAATTTTATTTAGGATAAAAAAAAGATCTGTGTCGGACTAACCTCATTGCTCTGTGGTCATAGTCCAGCTCATGCATGTCATCACCGTAGGCTTGTCTGTAGTGTTGATGCCTCATAGGATACTGGTGCATGGAAGCATTGGGTTGTGAAGTGGTGTAGTATGGAGGAGGGATGCTGTTACTGGTCTCACTGCGGTAGTCGCTGTCCCTGTCATCTACAGCACTGTCTGGGTCATCGTCTATTGACATTAGAGGATAACAAGATGATTATGAAAAAAACTTGTGTTTACCAATTATATGATGTTATCGTTAATGTGATTAAACTCAAAATAAAAAAACTTACTTTGTTGATCTCCCCAGAGACTCCAATTACCTACATAAGGACATAAAATATTGAAAAAAACAAATTAGATCACAGGCTAAACAAATTAACACAAAGGTCAATAGCAATGAGAAGTATTATTTAAAATGAAATAACACTGGAATATGGGAATGAAAGTATTGTATGAAAGGTAACTGATGCTAGAAACTACACATGGTGCTCGGAATTTGATTTAACTACCTGACACTAATAAAGTAAATCACTACACAGACAGACAGTGAAGCATGCCAGTGAGTGTCTGACAACCTAGCATATGTCAGTTCACATTCATCACACATCTAGCACTTATAAGTCATTCGGTTGCTCAGACAGGCCCGTGCTCAAGTGATTCATCACATCAGCTTTCCGCCCCGCCGCTGCTTCATCTATCAGCCCGATTCCAACCTCCTGTCTAGTCCCGCTTTCAGTTTCGCAAAAGAAGGAACGGGGACAGACAGGAGGCAGGACAGCAGGAGTGGACGCAGGAGGAAGTGGACACAGAAGCAGCCACTTACAGCACTGTGTGGACGGTGCGTGGAGGGGCCGCTCCTGTTCTTCCTGATAGGCATACTAAAAAAGGTAAAAACAGGATAAGATAAGTGGTAAGAGAAATGTTAGGTGAAATAAAAAGAAATAGATTGTGTATAACAAAAATCTTACATCTTGGTCCCTCATTGCATTAAGCTGCTCAAGCTTCTTGGCCCAGTATCGAGCCTCTTCTTCTGGAATGTCTGCAAGAAAAAAATCATAAATGGTGCAAGACAAATTATGAATGAATTTGAATATTAGCATTGGAAAAGGCGAATGTTACTTGTAAATGGCCCTCACTGGCAGCGCTATGTGTTAAACAAAGTCATCTGAAAAATGAATGTCAAACCTAATGGCAGTTCAAATCTTGTGTCAAGCAGCAGTCTGTGAAAAGTTGGATCTTTTGTTCCACAGATTTCATTCTCAGCCATGATCACATTGGAATCCAGGGTAAGCCACTGACCAGGACCCTCCTGCGGAAATAAGGAAAAAACATGAAGCCCAAAATATTTAAGAAAATCGTGGTTGACATTCTTTTTTATTTTCTGCAAGGCTGACTTTACAACTGTTTAGAAGAAAAAAATCAGAAAACAAATGTATCTATTTCTAGCATTATGACAGCCCTGGGACTTTTTTCAAATGTTAGGAAGAGTTAATAAGGTCAGTCACTTGATGATGACAATTCAAATAAAAATAGCATTCACGTGATTAAGAAATAAAGGTAGGTATGAAAAAAAAAGCTCAATATATATGTTTTAATGAGCAAAATAAATACTTCTACATTGACTGAGAAAGATTTACTGATAATGATTGTGTCCAGTCTTTGCTTTGTCACTAAGCAACATGACGATGATGGAGAAAAAGGCAGTGTACCTCGTTGGACTGGCGGATGTTGCGCAGGGGGATCCATAATGTGCCTACCATGGTGTCCCAAATCAACCCCTTATTCCAAACCTCCACTGTGAGACCCAGATCCAGGCGGTTTATTTCACTGCGGTAAAGAAACATAGAAGAGGGTTAGGGAGAAAGCAAACTCAATTTGACAAAGAGCTCTGTGCAGATGAGATTGTGTACAGACGCTACAGAGCACAAGTCCTGTCTTTTAAATGTAGTGATGGGTATATGCTGTGATTCAATCTGCTGAGGGAAATGAGTCATTCAGCATGGGACTCAACAGTGATCGTCATACAGGCTGCCAGTAGGATAAAAGTAGAAGCAATGACCCAACAGTGTGGACACAATGTATTTCTATGTGAATTCAATGTCAGACGTTAAGCCACACAATATGTCACGAAGGTCTTTTAATCGGTGCACTAAGAATCATGCTGGAGAACCTCATGCCAAGTCCTCTGAATTTTTTAGTGAATCAAATCCTAATCATACCACTGCTTTAATATGAAAATTGATCTGTTTGCCTCAAAGAACTAAGGGAGTTATCTGGCAAAAGGTTGAGTTGAGAGCAGCAGCTTCATAAAATGAGTAGCGGAGAAAAGCAGCAGGGGAAAAGGGATCTTCAGCACAAGACAAGCACACAGTTTAATTGCTAGAGTGGAATGAAGAGAAGGAGCCAATTTAATCTGTCGGTTTTTGCTTTCTTTTTCTGTTTGTTTAACCCCCGGGACTTTTCGGATGTAATGAAGCCTGAAATCTCTGCAGGACCGAGGCATAGTAGATATTATGTCGACATTCAAAAATTTGTAATACGAAAAAAAAAGTTAATAGTAGGTGGGCAGGTCTTTGATAACACTTGCCATACCGTAATTACACGTGACTCACACATAATGAGTGCAGCAGTGAGATGCAGGTGTGCCACTTCTTGACAGGCTGCATCATTTACTTATATCTACTTTATAAACCTGTGTGAGAGATATAATTCTGTGACATTAGACAGAAAAAATCTGTCCTAGTCTTTGCATAATAGCTCCACTAGAAAGATTGAAACAGAAAGAGAAATTAAACAGTCTTTGGTGCAGATTCCAGCGTAACAGCACTTTCAAGCAGCTGTGAACTCTAGAGCATAATAAACACATTTGCAGGTTGTAGCAACCTTTACAACGCTTATTTACACCAAGGCATTGAAATGGGAACACTTAGAACACCAGGTCCTACTGGTCCTGACTTGTGTACAGCAAAATTGAAATAATGAGGTATCTTCTCCCAAAGTCCACATTAACAAGCAGAACATTTTTATTCTTATACTTTTTTGAAGATAATTACAAATTTACAACAAATACTAAGCTGACAGAAAAGTACAGAGAATTTCAAACTGAACGTGCCACCTGCAGTGCCTCTGACTAATGTAAAAAGCTCCTTTCATCTAGATTGCACACTTTCATGCCTGCTTGCTTTTCCTCTATATTGTAACTATTGCCTTTTCCAAAAACTGGGACTTACCTATACCTGACTATATTGGAATATACTGTAAATATACTCAACTGTTCTGTGAAAACAAGTGAGAATACTGATTGTGCAGCCAGAGAAAATAAGAGGGTGAAAAGGGACAATTACAATGTTGATGACTGAATAAAGCTTGTGGTGTAAAGGAAGCATCTGAGTGAAAAACTTACAACATAAAGTCCTGCTCCCAGCACGGCTGACTGCCGCGCACAGCAATGGTTGTGCTTTTAACATTCTGCACCTTCAGGGTCACGTAGGTATTAAATTTCTCTGTAAAATGTGAAACACAAAAAGAGATGTTTACTTTGTGTTTTTAACATGTAAAGGTATAACCCATGAATTAAAGGCTACAACTAACCTTGGGGTCCATCAAGCTTGCCTTTTTTTACTGCAAATAAGAAAAAAAAAAAATTTTAGGTTGCAAACATTGTTAAGCATCAGTGAGAAAACACAATGTACATACTTTAATTTAAAAGCCTACATTCAGTCCTGTATGCATAAAGTAAGGGTCAATATTCTAAAGACTGAGCATGAGATTATGTCAAATGGTGATGAATTATTCAGTCCATATTCATGTTCAGCAGTAAGGTCCATTTATTTAATTTAATTGTAGCTGCTTGGCTCATTCCCTGCCAACTGCTTCCTTTTATTGATGTTTACATAAAGGAAAGAAATAAAGTAAATGGACTTCTAATTGGCTTCAACGGGAACCTTTTAAAAGCAGCACTTCTGCTTGATACTTGTTATTTGGGTTTGTAAAACTGAAAAACTGAAACGATAACAAGCTTTTTGAGACAACTCAAATAAAGCTGGCAAAAAAGAAGCAAACTGAGTCATTTTCTTAGTCACTAACAGCATATGAAGCATGAAATGACTGTGGACAAATTGATTGCCAAAAATAGGATCACTCCAGCAAACCCTTGTGAAAATGCTTATCAACTGAAGATGATTTTGGTTATTAAAGCAGGGGTAAAGGTGCAATTAAAACAGGAAATACTAGCTTCTGACGTGTCTGTCATTACCCGAGCGGAAGAATTTCCCTGAGAGCCGTGGAGATACAGCCCAGTTGACAGAGAGATTTTCACACAAGTAATTCCTATTCTTTAAATAGACAGATGCATGACACAGCTGCAAACACAGTCTCTCTATCTCTCTCATGCATATTCTGTCCTCCCCTCGCTCACTCTCAGCTAGACGTGCCCCCCTACATCTCACTCCATCCCTCACAGCTACGAGCCTCCCTCTGCCATGTGGCGAGTGTGCACGTGTGCTTCCCTTCTATCTCGTTCACTCGTGCTCCATTAATCTCTGTGCAGCCGGATGCAGAGCGAGCTGCATCCCCAACACTAAAAATAACCACTTGAGTGTGACAGCGATGGGGGTGCCAGAAAGCGGGGTGAGGGGGTGGGTACTTACAGCTCACAGGCTTAAGACCAACACTACTGGGAATACAACACAAGGGAAAGGAGTGAACATTGCATTTATACCTTTTGCAACACTTTAAGAGGAAAAAAAGCACACAGCAATTTCAACATTTAATTATTACAGAGAAAAGAGTACTGGAGGTGCTTTTACTTCCAATAAAAATTCACATCCAAAGCAAAGCATAACATAAACCTGCAGAAAGAAATGCAGTGCACATGAATTCAACATTCTGCCGTAGCCAGTGATGAGAAATGAACTTACTCATACACACAGACTTTTCTCTATAATATTTAAAGCTAGACGCCAGGTTTACTGTGGGTATATTACTACTTTGGGACTGGATGATAAATGCAGTATGAAATAAATATTGAAATGACAAAAGTAAGGACTTCTCCTACGGGTCCCTCCACTGTAACACATGAATTGTCAAAGCACGACAGCGAAGAACAGAAATGGGATGCGTGTCAAATCGAAATGTGCTAGTTCAGCTTCCATGACACAGACCATCATGTCAGCCACATCAAACGCTACACAACAAGGAATTACACGAACATCTCTGCTCATCTGATAGGAATATAAGCAAGCACTTGTACCTCAGACAGATATCTCCTGACAAAATGTGGGTGAAGACCTCAAATTCAACCGGGTTGCCACTATTCTTTAGGATACATCAGTATACACAACTCTTCTGTGTTTAGACAGTTCTTTTTAGACAGAAAATAGTTCTTCCTCGATTTTTTTTGGGGTGTCTGAAGTCTGAGGGCTACTTTAAATTTGGATGTGTCATGAAAAATCACTTCTGTATTAGTAAATAAGTTTAATTCCAAATAATGATGTTGTTTTAAAGTCATAGCAGGATCTTATTAAGTATGTAATAGCTCCATTACAGATATTGAAACCCAACAAAACAAAATGGAAGTCTGTCACTGCTTCATGCAATTAGCTATGACTACAGTATAGTAAAAGGTTTTACATAAGGACCATTGTGTTACCATTAATCCATCATTCAGGGTTAAGCTTAGCCTACATCATCGACTGCCTGATTACTACACCAACTCAATAGCCTACATTAATCAATTTCCAGCTTCCTTCATTTTTAGTCTAACGCGCTTCTTGTCCTCGAAGATTGCAGTAAATATTTTTTTTTTTTATCACAGTAACAAACCGGCTACAACTAAGACAAACAAGACGAGCACGAATGACACACTTTAGTCTTCCATATTCTTTCACATAATTTTTCAAAGGGAGGTGATCCACTGCAAAATCGAGATCATTAACGACACCTAAGACAGGTATAGTGTATAAATTGGTAATACAATAAAACATTAAGCTGGCAACACGCGTTTTCTTTTTTTTTCTTCTCTTACCTCCAACACAGAGCAATGACATTTCTTAAAGGCGCCTTTTAGAAGTAGTCGTTCCAGCTCTTGGCCACCTCTTGAAAATCAGGCTAATTTGTGCAATATTCAGCCCCAGAATGAATGGGTGGGCTTGGGATGGAGCAGCCTGCTAACGCTAGCTCAGTACGGGCTTCTAACGCTCGACGAAATGTAAACTCACGACACGTAAACAGGCTAAGGCCGACTGTTGTCACTTGTTTTTTTCAAAGCGTGTCCTTTGTATTTGGAGTCTATTGAGCCCTTTCTTTTCGCTGCCGCTCTCGCCAACACACAGCCATCTTGTTCAGCTTCAGCACCGCTCCCGCTCCTGAAGTGACGTCCGGCGTGGACCGAGCCTCGGGTGACGTCAGCGCGTGAGGGCGGGGCGTAGGGGGGTGTTACGCTGTGACTTATCGAGATCTGCGATTCCAGGGGGCGCCTTTACAGTTTTCTTTTTAATGAAGAATTTTCCAGACTGATTGCTTTAAACACATTATAATTTTGTTCTTATCCTACCATTTCTAAACTTTGAAATAATTGTTCTATCAAAATAGTCATGGGTCTTTAGAATCTACCTACTGATATGGTTAAGGTTAGGGTTGAGGTTCCTGTTTGGGGTGGAGTCACAGAGCTTATAATACAGCCATACCTGTAGCCCAAAAACCGACCAGAGTCATGGCTTTATTTATCTTTCTAAATCTAAATTTCTCAGAGCCTAATTCCATTCAGTTTGCTCCATATAGGTATTTCAATGATTCACCATAAGGTTTAACATTTAGATAAACTTGATGCTCTAATTACAACCTGCAATCAGTCAAATTCAAAGCATAATTTAGTTTTCTATGTCTCCTGTTATCGGCTTTCATTTTTGTGCTGTTGAAACTTTTAGCTCTTACTTTTTAGTATTTTATTCCTAAAACTGACCATTACCTAGGAGACCCAATGGAATATAAAAGCAATATAATATAACTATTTTATGGAGGGTTAAATAAGAAAAGATAAAGCCCAAGATGGTATGCCTTACCTCCAGTTGGTCACTAACGCCCCCTGTTGGAAAAACGCTTCGTTTTACTTGCCTCACTTAACTTGAGTTTAAGTAAATTTACTTACTGGTACTAAAATCAAAACAAAGGTGCCACTACCAACACAATTTTGCTTCCAAGAACACTCTCTGGGTTTTGGTGCACAGAGAAAAGGATAGTCACAAAATACTGCATCACAAAATTCAGTAGTATGCAATTTGTGCTCAATTTGTAACGTTTAATGACTGAGGGTCAACTCCATGCTCTTTAAAAGATAAAAAAATAAAACAAGACATACATCATCCTGTATCATTTCATAAACAATGAAGAAAATCCTTTTTGTAAAAACTTCACATACATGTTTTATTTGTCAGGCCTCAAGCAGGTTGGACTGCTGTGGCTGATGACCTTAACTCAACAACTTAACATTCCAAAAATAATACACAGTTATAAAGAAGATTATGCATTGTCCTCTAAGTAGTTTGTAGCCTTACTTTTCTTTGTGATAACCACACACTCCACCTAATGGCACTGATTTCTTTACCATTACAAAACAAGAGATTTGTTCCTCTGAATATAGAAAAAATTTCATTCTTCTTATAATTTCTCACTGAAAAGAAATAAATAATAAAAGATTGCTGTTAGACAAAAATATGACATATACAAATAAATAAAAAACACAGGGGTCTGAGCTTTCCTAAATGTATCTTCTAAATTATAAAACATACACACTGAAACTTTGTCATTAATCTGTTTTTTATTCAACCTTTATTTAAGAAAAAGTTCCTCTAGGACCATAGTTTGTGTATTTTATTAATAAATATGACCGTGACAATTGCAGATTTACCTATTGAGATGAGATAGGACCTCACAAAGCTGGGTAAGCAAGGCACGATGTTTCTCGGGGTTTCCCTCAAGCACCCCACTTAGACGACTCAAATATGAATCTAAATTTCCAAGAGATGCTGTCTCGCCCGTACCTATTAAGCACAGAACATGCACACAACATCACTGTATTTAAGTACACAGTTGCACAAGCACAACAAAAGAAGAACTTGGTTGTGTAAAAACTCAATTTGTAGAAGAAAACAAAAATGACTTCTCACCTGGCAATGGAACTGCTGAGAGACTATTCACCAATGTTTGTTTAATGGCCAGCAGGTGTTTCTGAAGAGCCTGAGTTCGCTGCTCATCCTGTCCTAGTTCAGCCTCCAGTCGCTCTTTAGCATTGTACATATCCTTAATGTGTTTCTGCAGCACAGCATTCTGCTCTTCAAATTCTATGTTTGCCTTTCGAAGCCGTCTCAATTCAGCTTCTCGGGCTACAACACAATGTGACACTTTATCTTGGAGCTAATGAAGTAAGTTAACTAAAACTGACTCGCTGTCACGTTACCTTTGTTCTGATCAAGGAACTCTTCTGTGAAGATAGGAATGTCAAATCTGCTTGAAAGTTCAGAGGCCTACAAGACATACCACTTTATATAAAATACAAAAATGATGATGAAGAAAACATTCACACTGGAAATTTCACACACCTTTGCTAAAGATGGTCCTGAGCTGGTACTTAAAGCCACTGAAGGAACATCTTCTTCAAAAGAGAGTTTGTTAATACAGGCAGAAATCATTGGAACAATACATCTAAATGTGAGTAACATTAACAGTGAGTCACATACCCTTTTTTATCCTCTTGTCTTGTATTTTAGCATTTGTGATATGAAAGGCTTCAGTCTGCTGATATTCCTTTAGCTCTTGAGCATACTGCATCTTCTCACGTTCAGCCTCATCCAGATAGCGCTGTCGGAATACAGTATATAAACGGAAAATCACGTCACAAAATAGAGAACTGAGTAGGCCTATTAGTGACCTGGAACAGATGTTTAATTCCATAAATCACAACAGACATTATTTATAACTGCATAAGTATGGTTAAGAATGTGTTGTGGTTCTTCCTTAATGTACCTTACTGTTGTATTATAATGTATTTACCAAAAACTGGACTCTTCACCCCAAGCACTTGCTTATAAGTAAAACAAGTTATTTAACATTATCACATACCCTTTTTTTTTTTTAAGACAAACACCATGAAAAGCATAACAACCTGTTTGTCAAGTGGGGCTAATCGTGTCCATTCCGCTCCAAGTCTCTTGGTGATTTCAGGAAAAGGTAAGTCAGGGTATTGGGCCCGCATTTGTTCTCGACGTTCATTCAAGAACCGTACATATCCTGTAACAGGTGCCTTGGGACCGTTTGGTAGCACCTTTTTTCTTTTTTTCCCTTTAGGCCACCCCCTTTTCTTTGGCTGCAAAGACAGAATATGAAAGAATACAAATGAGAAAAATAGAAACACTTGACATAAATATACACATATCAAAGCACGGAATCCTTCCTTTGCAAACGTATACAGTTAATATCTTGTACAACCAAAAGGCGAGTCAAAATAATCTCGTACTATACCTCTTCTGGTGGTTGGTCTGATGAATGTGAACACTTTGGGTTTTGCTGCGCATCACCATGCTCCTGTTTAATGCCTCCCATGATGCAGGGTCCGACAATTGTCTTATTTGTTAAGGCAATCCGTAGTTACTATGTGCCCTGTGACAAAACTGTACAAAGCATTAGGAAATATATCGGCTACAGCATAAATATACAGTGAACGGTTAATTTAGCATCAGTTTTCTTCCTGGATGGGCGCTGCTTATCATGCTAAACTTATTGTTAGCAGCAGTTAAGTGTGCCGCTCTGTGCCCAAATGAAATAACAATAAAACATGATTGAAAGTGAGATGAGTCTACAACAAAGCATAAAAATGTCAACCTGCAATAAGGCCTCAGCAGTATAATCACCCAGGAGGACCGATATTATACTAATTCAACTCTTAGAACGTAATACGTTTTAATGCTCACCCAATTATGAACCCTTTTGGCCAAACAGGAAGAGAAAGCTGAGAGTAATCTGATTGGTCGAAATGGACACTCGTGATTGGCTTACTGGTGAAAACCCCGCCCACAGTCAGAATCAAAGAGTAATCTATAAACCGTATGATGGGTGAGGTGCAATACATTTTTAAACTAAAACTAAAAACTTCAACTCATTTTATTCATGACAAATATAAGCAGTCAGTCATTAGGCGCTACATACCGTATACGCGTTTATTAAAATCCATGCAGACTACTTATTGATACAGACTACAAAACATTGTTATACATTTAACTCAATACTTACTGCCTAGTAAGGGTCCCATTTTTAAATCAAATCATTCAAGATATTTGACTATTCAGGAAGCATTTTATCATGAACCGTCATTATATTTCATCTCTGCATGTGTAGCTTTCAACCGTTATCCATGTTGTGATCTGAATGTGTTTCATAACAGGTTCCGACACAATAGGTTACGAGGTAGTATCTTGCTCTCAGATGCACCAGTCTTTAAAAGAATGGTTGTTTCATGTGATGATGAGCAATTTAAGGCTATCACTTGTTTTTCATGCTCCATATTCAAATACAGTGCCACATAAACGTTTACAGCATACGTGTGAGGCACACCAAAGCCTACAGACACAGGGAAAAATGGGAGCCATACAATTTCCCTGGAAAAATGCTAACTTTTCATGATATCTGAAAAAAAAAAAAAAATTCCCAGATTATTTCAATTACCAGGAAGTTTCCAGAACAGCTGAGAACTTTGCTCAAAATAAATCAAGGGAAAATACCACAAGCCCACTTTGAACATTTCTGGAGTTTAACAGGTACCCTATTAATACTCAACTGGTGAAAGTGTACAAACTGATAAAGCATATGAGAAAAACTGAGGCACCCCTAATCATTTAATAAAAAGGCACAGTTAAAAACAGTAATTTTAGACGGCACACGTTTTTTTTTTTTACTTTTATTTGAGGTTTACATTTTTTAAGTTGTTTTATCATTGACAATTATTTTGGCAAACAGTGCTCACTGTTCTGTGCAGTCCGGTCCCACAATTTTAAGTAAAATGTATAGAAGTGGAATGAGACAAGCAAAGCGTCTACAATTTGTCCAGGTAGTTGTCCAAGGCTGGGATACCCTCTTTGAGACCCTTGCGTTTGCGTGTGTCTGTCACAACGATGCCAGGCTTGGATGCGGGTTCGTGTGGGTTTCCAGGGAGGATCTGCCAATGGTCGAACACGCACTGAGGGAAGGCCTGGCCACTAGTATTTGAACGAAGGTCAGCAGTGAAACCTGGGAAGGAGGCATTTTGTCAGTACTTTCTTTCAAACAACTCCACAAAACAAACCGCTGGATTCCAGGTAGGCAATTCAAAAGGGTTTGTCACTTGACTCACGAGCATGTCTATAAACTTACCAAATGACTCATTGACAGGCAGGTAGGCTTTGATTACACGCATTGGTGTTCCTGCAATACTGGCCTCCTCAAAGACATGACCACGTCTTCTTGTCAGCACACCGTAGATTCCTCCAATGGCAACCTCAGGACACTACAGTGAAGAGAACATTTAAGCAGAAATTAGTTAAATTTGAGTGTGCCCAATGAATTCAGCCATCATTAGAAGCTTTGTCCATGGAAGCTGAGACTCCGTACCGTGATCTCCACCAGATAGACTGGTTCCAATATCCTGGGATCAGCTGTGAGCTCACAGGCATAGAGTACTCTACGGGTAGTGGGAATGATCTGTCCACCACCACGATGAATAGCATCTGTATGGAGGGTCACGTCATGGATATCAAAACGGACGCCACGCATGTTTTCCTCACAAAGGACACCCTAAAAAAAATAAAAAATTACAACTGCATTAGGAAAAGGCTGATTTGCAAGCACACGTACTTAAAGTTATATATACACACACCTCTTTGGCTGCCCATTGGAACCCGGCCACAACACTGTCCTTGATCTCATTAAGGTACTGAACTCCCTTGGTAACATCCACCAAAAGGTTGGGTCCATTTCCATCAGGACCAAAACACCAGATCTTTCTGGCCTCGCCAACATCCCAGTCAAACTTTTCAGCAAGGTAGCGGGCGCGGGCCTTGGCCTCCTGTCGAGCAGTAATTTCACCCCTGTCGATGTCTTCTGCAAGGCCATCCTCGAGTGGGCGGGCCTTCATGAACAGACGGTTGTGCTTGTTGGGAGACTTTGACAGGCACATTATGCTCGACTCTGATGAGACACTCTCTCTGTAGGACACCACTGGGTCAGATTTCTGAAAGGATATGATAAAAGAAAATTAACTTCCAAACAAAAGCCAAAAAAGAAAAGATACTTTAAATTTTTTAAATTACTTTAAGTGGAATGCCAGCATGATCTTCTTCCAGATCCTTTAAACAGATCTCCAAATGCAGCTCTCCGGCTCCAGCAACAATGTGCTCTCCAGACTCTTCAATGATACACTGCACCATAGGATCTGACTTGGACAGACGTTTCAACCCTTCAACCAGCTTGGGCAGGTCAGCAGGATTTTTAGCCTCTACAGCAATTCTCACCACAGGGCTGACACTAAACTTCATCACTTTCAAATTGTGTGCATGCTCAAAGGTTGTGATTGTTCCGGTTTTGACAAGGAACTGGTCCACTCCAACCAAACCAACAATATTACCACATGGTACATCTTCAATGGGTTCAGTGTAACGACCCATCATCAAAATGGTCCTGGAAAGTAACAAAATGTTAATAAACTATCAAAAAAAGTGTTGTTACAATTGAAATGAAATGTATTAAAATAAAAGTCAGTAAACCTTTGAATTGGCTTCAGGTAGAGATCCTCCTTCTTTCCAGGGGAATAGTTGGGTCCCATGATACGCACTTTCTGGCCAGTTGAGACAATCCCAGAGAACACACGCCCAAATGCATAAAAGCGACCTTTGTCACTAGTGGGAACCATCTTGGAAATGTACATCATCAATGGAGCCTTGGGATCACAGTTTTTAATACCTAGGTAAAAGACAAATTTTCATTTAGTGGTATTAGTTAGCAGCCACATTCAAGGGTTGCTGTTTTTGGATAGTTACCCATGGCAGCTTCATCATCAGGTGGTCCTTCATAGAGCAGCTCACAGCGATACCGCTGCGCAGTGACAGGAGAAGGCAGGTGGATGGTAATCATTTGAAGCAAAGCTTCTCCTGCAGGCAGCCAACGACGCATTACAGCCTTGAGCAGAGGTTTACCCTCCTTCTCCTTGTCCTCTACATCCAATTTGATGTTCAACTTCTCAATCAGTTTTGCAGTTTCGTCTTTTCTGAAATTTTGGATGGCATCAAAGATCTGAAATATATTCAAGAATTAATACCTTGTTTAACTTTGATTGAAGACAACAAATGTTCATGTTGCACTGCTCAGACTAATAGCATCAGCACTGTTCAATCAGGTCAAAGTGAAGAATTTTTAGGTCATCACTAGCAGGCATTAAAGCCTATTTGTTTATGCCGAAGAAGTACAGGACTGGCCAGTTTTAAAAAACCCTCACCTTGTAGATGGGATCCAGAACCAGAGCAACAAAGGTACGGGGATGCTTGCCTTCAGCATTCTTCACAAACTTTAAGGTATTTGTATCGTAGTACCTAGAACACAATCAGAGTGAAATGTCAGAAAATGCTGGCATAGATGTTACAGTAGATACAGTCATTTAGGGCTGCTTGATTATGGAGAAGAAGAAAAAAATCATAATCACAACGATTTTAATTACTGAAATCATGATTTACACTCATTGAGTTTGGAAATATGGTGGATTTCTTGAACAAAACAGTGAATTCTCCTATAAATACAAACATTTATAAATAGCTTAAAAACAGACAAATGCAGATAAATAATATAGTGCACTCAACAAAACAATAAAAGTTTTCTCAATTACATATTACATGCATACACAAGTTTTGTGATTGTTTGGAGCGGATACAGATTGTAAGTAGGGCATAGCATTCCTGTTTTCAAATGTTTGAATATGTACTAGTTACACCTTACTTTTGAAGTTAGAGTAAAAAAATGCATTTGGCTAGCTTTATTAGTCATGATTACTAAAGCCGCTTATGTCCCCATAAGTGGCTTTACACTTACGGGGACAAAAAAAACTTAAATTGTGTTAGTGCAACAGGTTTGGAAGAGGATGGCATGCGATCTGATGCAAAGAGAAGGAATACTCTGATCATTTCTTGGCAGACAACTCGTTCTTTGGACGTTATTAAAATTTGGGTGACTATGGATTTACAAAAAGGATTCATGACTCACCTGTCACCCCACATCTTTTTCATCATATCCTCCACTTTTTTGGCACGCTCCTCTGGTGTCATTGCAGTTTCCCCTTTCTTTTCAAACTTGGATGCATACATCTCAGCAAACTGCTTTAAAGTAAAAGCCCAGCCATGGAGCCCAGAGCCAAAGCCAACAGTACCTTTCACAGGATCAATCTACGACAAGACAGCTGAGATTAGTACACATCACACACTCAATGACAGCAGCCTGCGCAACAAGCAACCGTGGCAGTGACAGGGGAGACAGCTTACCTCAATGTCACCCATTGGTCCCTCCTTCAGCTGCCCATAAGTAGCAATGATCACATTGACATTTTCAATGATGCGCTGGAAAGTCTGGTAAAGGTCCTCAGCCTTGAGCTGCAATTCCAACAAGGCACGGTCCATCTTGTTCATCATGAGGACAGGCTTAATGCGCTCAACAATGGCCTGACGAAGCACTGTCTCAGTTTGCACACAGACACCTGGTAGGGACACAAATTAAAGTTCTAAACGGTACAATTTTCAGTGTAGCCTGGAGACTTCCGCCAAGACTGAAGCATCATCCATGTTCTTACACATTTCAAGTAAAACATGACATAATACATAGCAGTACTTGCCTGACACACAATCCACAACAACAAGTGCTCCATCAGTGACACGCAGGGCAGCAGTCACTTCAGAAGAGAAGTCAACGTGGCCGGGTGAGTCAATCAAGTTGATTAAGAAACCTGAGCCATCTTTGCTCTGCTTGATGAAGGCCATGTCGTTTTCAGTCAACTCGTAGAACATGGAGATTGCACTAGAAAAAAACAAACAAAAAAAAAACATGGAGGCATTTTGCTGTCAATTAAATTTAAGGTTGACGCACCAAAATACAGGCAGATCTCGGAAAGTCCCATGCAGCAAATTGTAAAACATTTACTACGACCAAATCTACATATCAAGGAGAACAACTCAGGGTTACTCACGTAGACTTGATGGTAATACAGCGTTCCTGTTCATCTTTACGCGTGTCTGTAAAGCGGGTTTCTCCAGCACGAGCTGAGGCAATAATACCAGCCTTGGACACCAGTGAGTCTGTCAAAGTTGACTTTCCATGGTCCACGTGGGCAATCACGGACATGTTACGAATGTTGGCCTTCTTGTCCATGATGGCCCGAATCTGGTCTATGGTAAAATTCACCTGGAGGGGAGTTATTTGATTAATTCGAGGCTCACATTTAAACCATAATACACAAGAAAATGTTCATCCACACATGCATTGAATGTAAAGATCTGCGTTTTTCCCAATCACAATAGCAAGACTCAAGGTTAGTCACTTAAGATTTTAGTGGTAGCTAAATAATTTACAAGCTTTACTACTTAAAAAAAATAATCAAAAGCGTATGTTTACTGCTCAATGCCTATGTGCATTTAGATTAAAAATCGCACCTTTGGACGAAAAGGATAGGTGTTGGGAATAATAACAAGTAGATGATTATTAGATTAACTTTAATAATGACTTTTTTTTTTTGTTGTTTTTTTACACATTTGTCACCAAACATCAAGTACGAAAAACTGATTGGGCGACAAAGGGCCATTACACTAAACGACCTCAACTGCGTCGCCAGTTCGCAGAGTTCATTATTCAACAACAGGCTCATCGCAGAAACGCATCTACATTTAAGTTGCGTGGGATTTGTCGTGATCAAGCATGATTATTGTGATCACATTCACCATAACATACAAAATTGAAAAATTATTAGTCTCTCCCAGCTTCCGTAAAATAAAACGAACTCCGTCACCCGGCGTTTGTCGGCGTTAGCTGGCCACGTGTACACAGTAGGACTGTGCTAAAGGCTAACGGGTTTGATAACGCAGCTAGAAACCAGAAATGCCGGTAGCTATTGCCAGCCGCCCCAGATTTGAAAGCAATGCGACAGAGCAGACTTTTGAAGAATTAGGTAATAAATGGATCGGTTGAACACGTCTGAAAAATCTATACAGATAGTGAGCCGAAAACTAGACATGGCTAGAATATGACAACGGAGACAGCTGGCAGCTAAGAGCCGCCTGTGCGCTAAAATGACCCACACCCGCATACTGCTGAGGCGCTTCTACAGTAAAAGTAGGTGATGGAGATTTTATAGTAATTCTCAAATCTACAGCGTCATCTAACAAGAAAACGCCAAGCTAAAGCTACAGAAAAACGTTCTGTAAAATAGTGAAAGCTAGCGGCCACCACGACAAAATGGTTGCCATTTTGATAATAGCAGCAGCTGCAGTGTTCTAGAATGTACAAGTTGGCACCATACATCATTGAAGCGGCAGCGTAGCCATAACACTGAAAATATAACGGCCCATCTCTTTTACGGCATATACAACATCATTAAATACTTAACCGACTCACCATTTTGAAGGATGGTTGTGGATTCTCTTGATGGAAAACAGAGCAAATTTTACACTGCCCACCTCACTTAGGCATAGGCAGGGAAGAGGCCGCTGACGTCAGAAAACAAGACTTTATACTGCGTGCGTAAGTCACGTTGGTCGTCACGTTGACGTTTCAGCGTCGATACCGTCAAGACCAAGCAAGTGGTGGAACTTATTCCATCAGATTTTTCCTTTAGGTTTGTTTATACATCACTCAGTTTGCCTACTTTAGAGACCTAATCTGTTTGATCCACTAAGTCTGTGAGTTCGAAATAGATGTGCCTTAAAATGAAAGTCTCTGAGGTCCCTTTCTTATGCTCATTATTTAACCATAAAGAACACGACAGTTTATAAAAACAAAGGCATACTGTTACAAAAAATGAGTGAACTTATTAATACGATAAATATAATCAGATTTAATAACGAAACTCGGCGCTGCAGGGAAACTTTCCTTT
The DNA here is from genome assembly GCA_036850595.1 of Rhyacichthys aspro. Lineage (NCBI taxonomy): Eukaryota > Metazoa > Chordata > Actinopteri > Gobiiformes > Rhyacichthyidae > Rhyacichthys > Rhyacichthys aspro. The sequence goes on from CM072151.1 coordinate 14,629,319, forward strand.
TTACCTATTGTTACCAGCAGATGGCGCCCTAATATAATTTCTAGACATCACAAGAGTATAGATGCACTTTTTTTTTTGCAATAAAAGATAGATAGACAGGACCATATATAATATTTATATACATTTATCTAGACATTTACAGTCTCTTATTTTTTACGGTATATAAAAACAAATAGTCTGTTTTACTCATGTATTTTGTTGTCTGGAGGTAACGTGCAGTAATATATGCCTATCACACTATTACAGATCTGACTGTGAGCTTTGTTTATTCATGGCTTATTAGTACAGTTTTCAAACAATTTGAAAACCATTTTTTACTTGCCTTGCTGCTTAAGTTCATCGATGAGGTTCTTTGATAAGTTAATTGATGGCCCAATATGCTTTTTTTTTTTTTTTTTTATATATATTGTAAACCCCCAGAGATGACATGTTTATATGTAAATCTTACATACAATCTCTTTCTCACACACACACAAACACACACAAAACCATAATAGTCAGTTAAACAAAGCTGACAAGCAGCACTAATTACCTGTGCAACCAGGAAAAAGCAGTGCAAAATATTCAAATTCAATGCCACTGCACCTGATCTGCTTGTCTATCCGTGAACTGTTGCTTAGTCTGCTGTCACATTTGTAATAGTCAGGGATAATGACTGACGGGAAGAAATGTCAGATATCTCCGTCTGAGTAATGGAATATGGATTGAAATGACACCAGAGTATTTCAGGGAATATACTTCAGAAGTGTCCACTAAAGGTTCTGTGTTGATGGAAAAAAAATACAATGGTGTTTAATGGAAGTTCATATTAGACTGGTGCTATATGAGTGTGTTTGACAGAAGGACAGATATCCGACAGCCACATATTTACATCAGTCTGATCCCTTTAAATGCTCTCTGGAGAAATGTTGACTTGTTTGCCTTTTTACCTCTCAAATTCTGTTGGCTTGATCCTTGCCCTCATTTATTTTGTATAAGCCTGATACACTTAACAACTAGAAGTGACTCGAATTTATCTAAGGTGTCATTTTGAACTTCAATGCAAGATGACTCATAAAACAGCCACAAGCCATCAAAGGGACTTTTGGCTCTTGGGCAAATGTAAGGCTTGCATTTCTCTGCAACATTATTCATGATTTAGAATAGTCAAACAATAGCAAGATCAAAGTAATGTTAAAGGTTTCAGTGTCTCTTGAATAAGCCCCGAGATACAACATAAAGACTGTAGACAATGTATGCAGACTTGTTCTATGTAAACAATGTATGACAAAAATACTTTTTAGGGGTTTTATGTTATGTTATGTGTAAATGTTAACTGATCAGCAGAGCAGCAGCATATTCTTTTCATTGGCAAATACATACTCTTATTTTTAATACTTATGTGCTTAACACTTTAGATTTTAAGCTCATAAGGTGTAATTATTTATAAGTATCCAAAGAGTCTTCTGCTATCTATATGTATATATGATATTTTGCACAATTTTCAATTTTCATCCTGAGGCTGTGCCGGCCTTCAGTCACACAAAGAATCTTTCTCTTGGAAGAAAGGTGGCTTTCATTTGACAGCAGTAATCTGTCATGCTCAAGCATTGTTGCTCTTGAATCTCAGGATGGGGAGGGTAGGACCCGTCTTTGTGTGGCTCTTTCTTACATTTGCTAAAAAGTATTGCCAACTGGTTTTAAAGTTTAACCCATGATGTATGGACATGTGGTGTGAGCCTTTTAATACTTTTTATAACTTTAACAACATACATAATTTTACACTTGAAAAACAATGCTTAAAGTTTGGTACAAATGTAAGGTGTTCTAGTGTCTAACCAGTGCTTGTGTCTGATGACAGTCTAATTCCAGCTCAAGTCTATTTACCAGGAAGGCAAGCTACTGTAAATGTGGTACAAAACTCCAAGTTAAATTTTTAGCTTTGATTGTGGAGGTCTATTGCTAAAAAAAATGTTAATGTTATGTCTATCCTATTACCACCCTTGAAGATAACACAGAAACATATAAGGAATATTCAAATACAATAGAATCCTCTCTCTGGACAAGAAAAAAACATTCTAACACATAGTACACTTTAGTACACAGTGAAGTACACTTTAGATGTCTTATGTCTCTCATTGTTGGAAGCAGACTCATTGCTTCAAGGATGTTTGAGGATGCACATGTTCAGAACAGGGACACTAAGTGTGAGTGGGTCATGAATACAAACAGACAAGCTAAATAGTGTTTCAATGACAACTTGATATTCTAATTTTTGTAAATATTCTAGTAGCCAGATACAGATTGAATAGACTGAATACCTTGTTTACAAGACTTCAATCGATAGACTTTTGTTTTGTTTTTCTTCACATTCAAAAGTAATGCTTACATTTTTGCAACAATGGAATAATTACCTCCCATAAGAGAAGTAATGTGACAGGATTTTCTGAGCACGATTGTTCAGCTGAGAGATGCAAAAAACACCTGCAAGCAAATATCTACTGCAATCTGCATATCTACACAAAATAATATTCTTCTTAGGCATTCTTTAAAGCAAACTTAACGCTTGTGTTTTGTGAGGAGAATATGGATGCAAAGGATAACAGGTTGCGCAGCCCGCGGGTTCAATTTCCCAAGCTTAAATTTATGTCAACACCATCCTTGAAAAGCTAAGTACCAGTCCTGTAAGCCACAGAGAGGCAGATGTAGACTGAGCATTTTACTCGTGCCTTTTGAATGTTTAGTTTTCTAACACTGGACATGTCATGCTTTTTCCTCACATTATGATGTTAAAAAACGTTGAGATATAGCTCTGACTGCATCACTCCGTTATTCATAATTCATAATATTCATATTGTCATGTAGAGTGTCTGCTGAATGCAAATGTACATCGCCGCTCCTGATAAATAGCCATGTGTTTGATCTCTGGGCGTCATGGCAGCTGCTGATTAAGTATTTGTCCTTAAAGGGTATCAGTCCGACCTGACAGCTCTCTGATGTTTCACAGTTAAAGCATTCATTAACTATGACTGTTGCAGCACTTTGGATTGGTGTTAGTGGCCTGTTTGAGGAGGTTAAACGCAGCTTCTAGAGAGTCACAGGGTGAGTGTAATACCAGGACACAAAAGTGGATGGGACTGATTCGTCAGTGATGGAGACAACGGCACATTAAAATCATGTTGCAGACCTTGTTTTCTATAATGACCTATTATTTATGAGTATTTTTCTATAATGACATAGTTTGTGTTTAGACTAAATGTGCTGGGATGACACATGTCTGAAGTGGTGGCTGAACAAGATGGTTTTCAAGAATAAGAATCAGCATAAAAACATTTAATTAAAAGTTTTGGAGCAATATACTTTTATGACAAGCTGTCCAATCAAAGGTCACTGGATATCTTCTTGAAAACCTTGAAATGTGTTTAATCCACCATATTTTCTGCTCACTAAGCACTTGGACTTACAGCAAGTTAAGAAATGATACAGATACAAACACTATGGCTTATTGTGCCCACACATTATTATCAAGTGAAAAGCAGTGTGATGAATAAGCCATGAAGGCCCTCTATTATGAAGTATTATACAAGAGTTTAATGGCATAGCTCTGTCGGTGAAACGTATTTTCAGAGCACCACCAGCCACTTCATATCGATATCCCGTTTTATTCCAACTGACAATGGATCAGAGTTGTACAATTAAAATTAATCTTAAATGTCATATTTTGCACAATTTTCAAAAGAATGCTAACCACAAACAGCCTGCACAGGGTCTGTTTTACAGCTCAGTGTAAAAAACAAGCCTGGAATCATGACTCCTTTGATGATGCCACATTTTCCCAGTGCTTCAGAATTGGGCCCAATTGGCTTTGACGTGTGAAAATCCATAAAGTAGTCTGTCTTCTGTGATTTCTTATAAGCTTATAAATGAACCAAAAGAAGAATGCAATGTCCGTGTCTGGGGTTTTGCACTGTAGTTCTGCTCTGGAGCATGTGGTTTGCAGAAAGGGCTGAAATTGTCGTCGTTATTTTGTGCCCATTCTGTGCCACCACTTACCACCAGTGCTAGTCCAGGACATCTTGTCACTACGAGTAGGAAGGCTCCACTTCACTGCTTTGCGACTCTGTTGTGGTCAAATCTTGATGATTTTCCTGATCACTCAGGCATTCTCTCAACTTTCTCCTTCAGCGGCGCTCCCCGTGTTCGCAGAACTTTGCATGCTGCTTTAATCTAGGCATCTCATTTGCATGAAAAAGTCATTTCCCACCCTTTCATAGCCTGGTTCAGATTGTGAAGGGAGATCTTTTTTTTCCTTGGCTGGTCTTGGCATTCTGTTTTTGTCTCACACACTGCTATCATGGTGAGAGACGTCAGCCTTGAAAGAATCATGTTCATTTTAATATAATTTACTGGGAAGTTAATTTGGATTGCTAACAGGGGAGATGTAGCCAGGATGTACCCTCCTGCTGGATATGCAGAATTGATAGAGTGCAAAATGTCTGCTCCTCTCTTTTCTGTTAAACTAATCGGCATAAACATGTTTCTCTTTGGTCACAGATAGCTGTATCATGGAAAAGCAAACTTCTTCTAACTGACACAATATAAAACAAAAAAGGCATAGTTACAGTTATCCCAGTCTACATGAACACCCGTCCCCTCTTGAGATGACACTGTTTCATCTTGTTTTGCAAGTGCGCTTTTGGTTCTCCCAAGATAGCATCAAGCAGAAGCAATGCACATAGTTAGTTGATCGTGTTTCTTTTATCAAATGAACATAAAACAGAGTATTTTCAGGGCTCTGTGTCAAAAGTCTGTGAAATATGAGTGAGACACGCAACAAAGAGTAGAAACCCAGTCAGCTCATGTCTGAACCTGTGAAAACCATACTGTGCTGCCGAAGAATTCAGGACATTTACAAGAAAACCTTTGTCAGGATATGCACATGGCTTAGGTCAAGTATGCATGCACCGTAAGATTATGATGGTGGAGATTTTTGCTATTTACCTTTAATATCATGAGATCCCTAAACAACCTAAAACATGTCAACCATTACTGCCTTCAGATGTGGGAAGTAATGAAGTATTTGTACTTTGTTACTGTACTTATATAGATTTTATAGGTATCTGAACTTTACTTGAGTATTTATTTATATGGCGACTTTACTTTTACTTGCTACTTTTAACACAAATATCTGTACTTTCTACTCCTTACATTGTCAAAACATCCTTGATACTTTTACAACCTCCACGAATGACGACATAATGTAAAAGTTGCAAAAAATGCTATTCATATAAACTCATACAACATCTAATATTGTTTGGTGGTTGTGGTAAATGAGGCAGATTGAAAATAATTGCAGAACATATCACAGTTTCACTACTGGTTCAGTCTTGATTATTTTGTCTGAACCCTAACTTGAAACATAAACTGAAACAGAAAACTGACACCAACTTGCAGATTGTTAATGAAATAGTTATTGCAGATATATCACAAATTCATTGTGTATCACTGACAGCAAAATTACTGTTTCAATTTTTACTTAAGTAAATTTCAGAGAATGTACTTTTTCAAGAAGTTGAATCAGTACTTCTTCTTTTTTGATCACAGGTATCTATACTTTCACTTAGTAACTTAATAACTCCAGTACCTAATATATTTTTCATCTAGTTGAAAAAAATGGTTTAGACCCCATACAGTATATTGCAAAAGCAATCGTTTTTGAAAAAAATCATGCTCTATGATGCCATCTGCTGCTTATTATAAGCAATTTCAAGAAATGAACACTCAATAGAGATAGGAGCAACTCCAACGCAGGGACGGGGAGTTCTTGGCCAATCACAAGCCTACTGACAACCAGGGACTTAACAGAGAACCCCATTGGCTGTTGCTGTACAAGTCTTTGCTATGGTCTGTTCGTGCGCAACTGGTAAACAGAGACAACATGGCGGCCGAAGTCTCAGAGGGCAAGGTAGCTATTCCTGCATTAGCTGTTACTGCTTACACTGCTAAACATCATCAACAAACGAAAACAGAAGGAGTAAAGAGACCAGAAAAGCGCAAATGGGACGATAAAAGAAGTAAAATGCGAATAAATATTGGAATTGCATTCCAATGCGGAGATATGGAGAGAACTACTCCACTGCATTGGTCTAAAATTGGACTCTGAGCTGGCTGCTTATCTTCTAGACTGGTAACTAACTTTCTATTCATTATATCTTTATTGGCATTGTGGTCAGATTCTCTTGTCTCGTTACATTTTAAACGAATTGCAAACAGATGTAAGCCTTACGTTGCTGGGGCTTAGCCTTATGTTGCTAATGCTAATATTGCTAGCGCTGTAGTCTCCGGGACTTATCGCTCTTGAGACCCATAATTTCAGTGCTCCACACGCTTAGCTTTCTCATAGCTAGGTGTCCTCACCTACTAACACCAGTTTCCTAGTACTGTCATGATTTGTGTTGGGACAGGATTAGCGGTCTATAAACAGTGAGCATGTCCGTCTCGAGTTGTGCACGCGTATAAGATGAGCACATGAATTCACGCAGGAGACGAGAGAAAAGCCTGGGAGGGGTTTGTGAGAGTGAGTAAGGAGCTAAGGACGGGGCTTCCGTTTGAAACTCAACTGTCTCTCTCTCTTGGTTCTGAAAAAGACAATCTGGTACTGGAACTTTAAGTACAAGAATAATTTTACCACCTCTAATGGCCTTCAGCGTTTTACTTCTTTTATTACTCAAAATCCAGTCAAAACAGATACAGGTGATACAAGATAATCAAATGCACTATAAGCAGAGCAAAGAATAAAGAGACTCCCAGGTAGAGTCCCAGTGTCCTGTCTTTTCACAAGCATTCGACACATATTCATCCAATCAAGCATCTTTACAGCAGGTTGTCTCACTGTCTTTTACAGTTTAAAAAAAAAAGCCTTACATACATAGCCAATTCATAGTAACTACTGACACTGCTGTCTGGCCTTGGCCCAAGCCATCACTGCCTCAAAATGAGTCTTCAGAATATCCTGGGTCTGTACTAAACATGAAGCATGATAGGTGACTATATGGTGCCAAACAGACCGTATAGAACTCATCGGGACAATGATATCATACATCACATCGAGACATATAGACAGACAGACAGATGATAGTTGATTCACAGTGAGAAATGCCTGACCTACATTGAAGCTTTTTATTCTCTGGAGGAATCTGACTTGCGAATGGTTTTCTATTTACGAAGCCCCATGGAAAATCATGCAGCCGGTCTTTTCCTCTTTTTTTATAAAAACTGTCTCAGGGTAAGAGCTACAACATTTAATACCATCTGCAGTGGTGTAAAATGTAAAAGAAGTCTTTCCCATGGTGAATGTAATCAGTAAGAGAAAAAGAAAAGCTGTATAGTTCACTCCTCAGGTCACAAAAGAGTAAGAGATTGGATTTACTTTAAGGTTACAGTCAGCTGTCATTTAATTAATCTGCGAGATTGCCACAGTGTCCGTAATATAATGAGCCAACCTGCTCTGGGTGATAACAGGAGTGATACACATCTACTCAATACACCTCTGTGCGGTGTATAAACCTGTTGAACCCAGTATTCTAGGGATTTTTTTCTCTTCATAGTTCTCTTTAATATCTCTCTCAATTAAGCGAATTCACAAAAGGCTCAATATGTCCATTGAAAAATATTCGAAGTACAATTTTTTTTGAAGGTTTTCCACTTAACCATTCCCTATTAGAAAGTTAGCGTTTCTCCAACCTTTCTCCAACCAACCTTCACATGCTTTTACATTGAATAGGAATAAGGATGGCTTAACATCTTCACTTCACTGACAACCACATAACATCATCATTCATGCCTCCCATGTTTCTGAAAAGTTTGGTTGTTTTTGCCATTTTCCTTGTATCAGGATTTAACTACTCACCCTGTTTCAGCAAATACGCTTTAGTGACAGCAGGATTCTTTTGGTGCACTTGTTTGGAGTTTGTCGTCCATTACTGCTTTCTGTTTACTGAGCCACAACTTGTTGAACCCCAGGGAGTGCACCTATAGTCAGCGCACTTCTGCCCAATTTGTGTTTTCCTGGGTTGAAAGTATTAAATCCACAATGGCAGCCAGATCCTCAGCAAGATTTCACAAAATGGAAACATGCTTAAACGTACAGTGTGGCATTTTGGCCAATCACATGCTTGCATACAAAAAGGGGGACTGCTCCTATTTGAATAACTCTGGTTGGTTTTAAAAAAAAAAAAAAAAGAAAGCACCTTCTGTTGCCTTTATGCACACAGCTTTAGTCAACATCCCCAGACGAGTGTGTGTGTGATAATAATGACCCCAGACACAGATGACAGCGTCTGTCCTGCTTTTTGGCCCTGGTCACATCAAAAGGTTTCTTTGTCTTGACACCACCTTCATTACATAGGGAGGAGAGAAAAGATAAAGCTTGAAACACTGCATGGTATTTGAGCTAATCTATTGTTCCTCAAGGCAGGCTGCGATCGCCATCAACGCAGAAAGGTCAGCCGAGCCGCAGGAACTAATGAAGCCAAGTTCAGCCGCTACAAGGAATAAAGAGGCTTGATTAACATCTATTAGAAGTCGTTTATCTTAAAATAAAATTCATAAAAAAGAAATAAGGAAGGGATTGTGTAAGTTAGAGGCTGATTCCTTATTTGATTAAATCTAAAAGTCCCCAGTGAACGGGGATTCAATCTTCACTCTGCGAAGGGTTACGCCGTGGTGCCTTTCATGCCGAGCCTAAGAATACCATGTGTATATAACCCAGGGAATTTTTATGATCTATTTTCAGGATGCTCCCTGAACAACAGCTCATGGGGCGTTTCTTGACAGTGACTTGTTTCCCATGAGGTATAATGAAAGAAATCATCAAACTTGTATCCTGTCTCTGAGTGGCACCTGCAGTATAGACGGCTGTCACAGCGAGTGACACACGGTATGACAAGACAAGACAAACAGGGGGCAACTCGACAACATGGCTTTTGTTAATGTGCTGATTTTTTTTTGGCTCAGATCTGTGTAAAAGGGAAGCTGTAGACACAACTTGACTGACCGACTGGAGCCTTTTCTGAGGCTTAGATCTCAGGACAAACACTGAAAGACACAGGCATGACAGCCTGTGGATAACATTAACAGCAGATTTATATTATTAGTACTTTCTTCATGATTTAATGTTTGCTACAGACCCATTAGTGAAAGATGGAATTTAATATTGGCATTCGACACATTTTTCTCATGTGTTATAAGAGATTATTCATGATTTATGACCTGCTCACCTCCTAAAAATGACCAGTTGAAAATCCTATAAACCATTTATAATTTCATTATAAGCTATGATAGCTATTATAACGTGTTGTCCGCTATATTTTTTAATTATTTTGGCAGAAGCTTGGCTTTAGAGTTCACCATCAAGGCTGATCTGACTCCCTATACCACACATGTCAATGTTTTATATGGACATCCAATGCATTTAGTAGGTGGCACTAGGTTTTAATTGGATTTGAATTTATTTATTATAAATGTATTTTTATATTAGTAATTAATATATATTATAAACATATATAAAATCTACTCAAATCCAGATAAAAAAATTCTTAAAACCAAATAAAACCTGTTCAAATAGATCTTAAAACCTCTTCAAATTCAACTAAAACTTGCTCAAATCCACCTAAAACCAATTTCCAATAAAGGATGTAATTAGTGTTAAAGATAGATTTTGTTAGACTCAAATGAAAACTCCCATGAAACCTCACATTCAAAAGTTTCCCAAGTGTCCCTATCTTCGACCCCTGAAAGGATTCTTACTAACTATAGCGGCCCCTCACCACTTTGAGTTTGACACTTTTTTGCTATGGCCACATGTGAAAACTATGTACCATGACCTTATGTTACCCTCACTCACGAGCTGATACCACATGACTGGATAGAGTGTTTACCCATATGTGTTTGATTGCTGTCCATTGATTGGTTCATGTCTGGGGCCATTTGAAGACACTTTTTAACAGATCTGCGGATAGAATGTGAAAACATGAACTGTGGGTATAAAGTGGAGTCATTAGAGAAGCGGGGGAAAGTGAGAGGAAGAGAGACCGGCTAAAATGTACCGACTTCGTGTTAGTGGCACTCTCACCAGACCCCTTAATAGTCCGAGAGATAAGCACATTCTGTTGCTTTGGGAGAGTAAATTGAATCCAATTATGGACTTCTGAAGATATGGGTGTAACTGTGCAACTGGAGACAGCTAGGGAGACGACAAATCAGGTCTGGATACGTTGGTTGAAAATCTCGTGTGCCCACATGTGCCCAATATATCTGGGAAATAAAAAAAGACTCCCACAGAGAAGCAATGTGGTGTTCCGAATCATTAATTAGTTTGTGAGCGGTAAATATTGCAGCGATTTGTGTCGGAACTTTTGGATTTATCAGACAGGAGATGATTTGAGACTGGTTTTGGAGATATATTTTGTATTTAAAGAACACTGTTGAATTCTTGAAGGGTCTGTAATTATGCATTAATGGATAAGGTCTTAATTAGATGCATAAAGAGGAAAACTACAGAGTGGAGGATTAAATTTAAAGAGAGACAGGCTGAACGTGCCCTGATAATGGTTTACATTCTCATGGGTCCAATTTGTTTTTCTGTCCCTCCTAACAACCTGCTTACACTCTGCGTCTTAAAAGTGATGAGCAACTGGCATCTGGTGCATGTGAGGCTCCCCCATCTTTCGAGTCAGATTCTCATGTGCAACAGTATGTCCGTTTATTTTTAACCTTTACTACAGTGCAAAGGGCCTTTCTTCCATACTCCACTCTACAGAGCATGTAGCAAACACTGGCCTCAGATCAGACTTGCCAGAATGAAATCTTTTTGCATGTAATGTAAAAAATAAGCGCAACACGAGGCTTGGAGAAGGATGCTGTGCCCAAAAGCATTTTATCCCCTCAAAATAAGGCCACATGAGACAAAAAGGAAACAAAATTCATGTTGGTATAAGTGCATGGTACCTTTCCCTTTATAAATAATTTACCTCAGCATCCCACAGAGTTAGTATCCACATGCTGTGATGAAAATAAGTGTGACTTGACCTCTCTAAACACCTCCTAAGTTGCTTTTTGATTGCATTAATTGGTTTGAATTTGCTTCTTTTACAAAACATCACGTTGCGTTTTGTGTTAGTGTCAAGGGAGGATTTTTTTTTTAAATGGCAGATTCATGATAGAAAGCATCATTAGAGCCCTTTTGTGCTCATATGCCAAGTATGTATCTCCTTGTGTTAAAACCCATGCGAATATGAGCCACTAGTGCCCACGCTAATGTTCTTTCACAAATTAATGGTTTTTTTTGTCTATACACATCTTTTTAGAGCGACATAATAGGTGTCCATTATGTAAAGTGCATTAGAAATAAATGAATACTTATGATATGATAATCTAAAGGATTCCTACTTATGTTTTGGAGCATGGAACCTTGAACTAAATACAGCTCTCGTGAAATGGAGCAGGATGGAAACGTTTTTTTAGAGCCGTTTTTCTAGTCCGCATTCCGGTCAATGGAAGCCCCATGAATAACATGAATGTAGGACTGTTGTGTTGGACCAGTTGGATGCACTATATTTTGCACAGTATGAAGTCATAATAATGGTTATAGTTCGATTTGCTGCCTCTGGTGACAGTTTATTTATTTTTTTGTCTGCAGCCAAAGAGAAATTGCAATGTCTACCTCTTGCTTAAAAACCCCCAGAAAAACATTCCTTGTTTTTCCTTTTTTGCTGACTATTCTGAGGCTGGGAAAACATGATTACACTACACAGAAGCTGCATACACACATTGGGATGACTTTACTCTGATGAGCACATTCATGGCTAAGTGTTACTTTGTTATTACGAGACAAATGAAGCCGATAAAAGCTGATTTCAAGCATTGATTTGTAATTTGCTGCCACTTTGCTGAATTTATCTGTGGGATGTTGCAGGGGGTAGAAGCAGCCCCATCATTAGGATGAAAAATAATCACCTCGGAGAATATTCTCGCTGTTGCATGTGAAGAGATTTTGAAGTGTGGTATTTTACCCCCGATGCATCGTCCCCCCACGATGTATAGGCAACAGGGTGTAGCTGTATGAGGCTTCTTTCACCACAGGGGCTTTTGATGTAAACTACATGACATTAACATGCACTGTGTCGCCCCAGCTCTTTAAATAATCCCATTTATAGATTAAAAAGCCAAGTGAGCCTCTGCTGATAGTGTGCCTGTGTACTGCTAATGAGGGACAATTAAATATTATAGAGACGCGTGTGTCATTGGGCCATCATTAGGCTCCACTGAAAGGTCAGCGCCGAGGGTGTCTCGCAACCTTCCACTATACTTCCTTCCCAGAGGAATGCTGGTATTGATCAAACAGTGAATGATGCAGGAAGACAGGAACATTTATTTTGTGGTGATGTGTTCATAAGGATGTTAGTAAACCCACAAATTCCGGCTGTGGAAGGTTGTCTAAATCTAGCTGGAGTCAAATAGACAGATATGTGCTTTGGTACTCTGAGTGACCCCTTTAGATGTGGAAAATGTTGGACTGAATGCACAGAATTCTAAAGCTCACTGGCAAAGCTACATAAGTGCAAAATGAAAGCGTGGGCACTGCCTACTTCTCTCAGCGCAGTCGAATATCTCTTGTTTTTTCTCAGGACGTGTTGGAGCCAACATGACATTTATCAATGCTACTCGCTTACAAGTGACCTGCAGGTCCTGTAATATTTGGACTTTTCTTTTTCCTTTCCTCCCTGTTTCCTTGTATTGTGCTCAGAGGGAAGCACTCAGAGGATGTGATTGAAATGAATAGGAGAGGGCCGGCTGACAGAACAGTGTGGAGATTATTTTGGAGCGTGTGGCAACCCTTGCAATATATATTTATATATATTTTTATATATATATAAAATAACAAGGTTTGGTGAAAATATAGGGCAGCAGTAATAAAAGAACATGTTTGCTTCTGGGTCTGTTCCAGGACTATTATTATGGAAAGCACATGAATGCATAAATGCTTAATGGCACTTTTCATTATGATTTTGCGTGTGTCGCATGCAGAGTTTTTATACTGGCTGTTTGGCTGTTGGCGATGAGGCCTGCTGTTGCCAGAATGAGGCTAACCTTAAACCATTTTGCAGATTGCCCAGCAGCGTTTAATACATGCGGTAAATTGCTTTATCTCAGGCATACAGGTGTGGGCAATCACAAACGTGATCGTCCAACGGCCGATAGTCAGAACAATAGAGTAACAGTGTCCAGATAAGCTTTCTCTCTCCTGAATTTTTGTTCTTTTTTTTATGAGAATTTCGGTCCAGATTGACCCATGTTGAGTGTGTTGAGTTAATGAAGACTCTGGAGATTAAGAGGTAATGTCTGGTGCTGCCTATTACTCTGGAAATGCCGGACCACATCTCCTCTCGTGAAGTATTGAATAAACCTCACTCAAGTCACGGAGCGTGTTATTTGCTGAAAATTATTCTGTTCCTATAGCATGCCTGGATTAACCCACTAGGGGACCCTGGGGCAAAAATTAGATGTGGGCCCCATGTCGGCCCACTCTTGCTCCTCTCTGTGCAGTCTTTGTTTAGGAAGCACATGCCATAGCAACTGAGGACAAGAAGAGGAGAGCTGTGATTTTATGTTCTGTTATTAATGATAAACAAAACACTTCACTAAAAACTAAAACTGGAAAGCTTCTACCAAGACGCATAGATTACTCAGTGAACATTATGTGATAGCAGAGGAAGAATGAAATGAGCCGTTTCCTATGAGTGTGTGCTTCAGGTTCTTTTATATAGACATAATCTTACCAAAAACATTGAAAAGTACAGTGGGAAAAACAGTTTAGATTGTGATGTGTTGTATGATTTATCAGAGGAGTTAGAAGTTAGAAGGCCAAGTTTACCCATTGTTATTTAGCTACGAGATTTACATACATTTACATACAGGTGTTTATTAATTGAGAAGTATCCGATTTATTCATGCACGTGAAAAAAGAAGAGTTTAATCACCTAATAATATTGTAATAAGAATCATCTGTGAAAAACAAAACCTTAAGACGTCATCTAGGCTTTGTTATCAATGAAATTAATAGATGAGAACGTTCAGTCCTAAACTGGAATTTGGCCAGTCACATGATTGCTTCCAGAAAAAGGAGTGCTCCCATTGGTCTACGCTGCTTGTCAATAAGGAAGTAAAGTGTATATTCAGCGTTGAATACATCTTTTAACACAGTGAAAGCAAAAAAGAAAAACTATTGGCAATTCAGTCACACAATGTAACGAGGCGGAGATAGTTGCCACTCTGACGGTAAAGTCGGAGCTAAAAGTTTACTGTAAGCTCTAAACTTCACTTTAGTGTAAGTTATTAGTATATTACCGTGGATAAATTGTGGAAAAAAGCAGGAGGGATCCCTAGGCTGCTTTTGGGGTGAGTGGTGGTCTGAGAAAGGAACGGCAAAAAGAAAATCAGGTTGTGTCACTTTAACTAGGGTTTGTTGTCGTAACAATGCTTCTCAGTATATGGTACTTCCATTTAAGTTTAAGTAACTTAAGTAAATCTATATAGATAACTGGACAATTTACTTTAGATTTACTTTATTACTATATTTATTATTGTCTACATCAAATTACTTTTCCACCAAACATGAAAATGCAACACTGAAATGTCGTTTTAAAATGTCTAATTAAGTTATAAAGTTTTATGGTTAAAAACACACACACAAAAAGCCCTAATTGAAGCACTGTGTCTCATGTATATATATCAGACATGAGTGACAGTATTGATCATGAAATCTACCAGAACACATTTAACTAGATGATGATACCACCATAAAACATTTTTAAACACAGCAAAATGTGCCAAAAAAAACCCCGACTTCTCCAATACATACTTGTGCTCAGGCTCCATCTCTGTGAGAACCCTGTATATAACAAAAAAACATTCAGTACATGAACCTGGATTCTGACACAGACTGAAGTGGCATTCTCAATATGGAAAATATCACACAAGAGATTATTTATGAAAACATTAAAAATACATGCTACATGCATTTATTTACTTCCTTACCACCACTTCTTCACTATTTTACAGGAGGTCAACAATCTCCTGTGCCCTCCATGAAAAGGCTCTGATGTAGGGACTGTAGTAGGGTGTAGTAGTGGGGCTCTGTTGTTTCATTTTTTTCCACATCATGGAAGTTTTCGTTCTGAACTTGTAGACCACACTCACCCTGAAATGTTCGCCACAAATAAAAGCAGGGCAGTTTGGTTTTCTCACAGATGAGCAGCGATAAAAGCGGCACATTAATCACAGTAAACCAAAGTTATTATCAATCAGGCAAACACTCGCTAAAGTTGTGCTGCAACAACCCATACAGAAAAAAATGTTCCAACTCAATCTCAGGGAAAACAAAACACCACTTTCACTTGCAAATCATTTCAGATGTCTGTAAAAACCTGCCAAATTGGGTCTGAACTTGTATTCAGTATAATCAGCTTTGAAAAGAAGCTGATTAATGTTCTATTATTCTATTATATTGAATGCACTTGTCAATACTAGTAGAATCTGCACTAAATATATATGACATTAAACTTTACATCACAGTTGTCCGAGTGGCCATGACATCTGCTTGTTAGTCATTCACAAACTTTTCTTACACTGTTATGATGCACATGACTACATGACTCATTTGACTGTGTGACGTTTCATTTCGTAAACACTCAATTAACAGTGAAAGTAAATGTCTCATTCAATCGCAGCTCAGTGATAGGATTAGAAAAAACTATCTATCCGGACACAGAGTCTGTCAGCACTTCTCGTTAACATCGTCCGCACCTTTGTCCAGAGATTATTTGCGCTTCTCATTGCTGATGTTGATATTGATTTGAGTGGCTCTGCACAAACACACAGCAGGTTTAATTTCATTAATGAAAGCACCGCAGAGTGAGTCCAGCGTCATTCAGTCGACGGAGGATGTTTGCAAATTATGTTAGTCCCACTTTACTTTGCAGACTGGCAGTGGCTCTCAGTCATGTACACACATGTGCTCCAAATTCAAACTTGGCCTGGCCCATTTATTCCAAATAGTTCAAATTGGGATTGGATTTATTTATTTATTTATTTTTACATTCACAGTGCAATAACATTCTCCTCAGATGGAGACATGAAATCAACAAAATATCTCCTACAAATGAGCATAGAATATATAGACAGTGTATACACATTGAATCACATTGCTATATCCCTCAAGTACTCTCGCCACAAAAGGAAAAACCGGTGTCCTTTGAAGGATTTTATGAATGACCTAGAGTGGAAAATGCTGCAAAGATCTGCAAATCTAATATAAGCTCTAAATTATTCTTTTTGTTGCTCATACTGACGCAGAGTAAAAAAAACCCCACATGTCTCAGGCGCTAGGAGTGAGATATTAAACATAAATATTTCTTCTGGTGTGGATGCACTAGGCATGGTGTTCTACAACTCACATTCACATACACATATGATCCACTTTCCTCAAGGTCAGCTTTCATCGCTATAACAGCTTTATGAATGCATGAGACAAAAACATTCCTGTTTGCTCACGTCTCTGTGACCTCTTTGCCTTTTCACACAAACACATTTCCAAAAACAATACATTTTAATGCTGCCCTTAGAAGCTCCAGTTCCAAATGCCTATCACTTTCTCTCTTTTCCCCCATAACTGACCTCTTTAAGACTTTTGCTTTATTCGTTCACACTTCTCTAGCTAATCTAAAACTAATGTGCTGCCGATTCCTATTTAATTTGAACACTTGTAGCATATACAAATGAAACCTGACGTGTTAGAAAATGATGATGCAGACAATGGGGCCCATTTCTTTCTAATTAAAATCAAGAGTATCCCACTAATGGCAACAATTGTTCTGAGATGGCTCTCTTTCTGCTAGGTTTTTAAATTGAGAATACATTAGTATGGATCGAGTCTAAGCCCCTTCTTCATTAGTGATGGCCTTTTCATTTTTAAACACCTGACTTGAGAGAGCTGTTGTCTTTTTTGAGCTCATCACCTCCCACACAGAGCTTTATGAATGAAGTGGCCATGGCAAGTGTTAATAGAGGTCTACTACAGATATTAGACTTAACCTCTCATTCATGGTTGACATTTATACGTTTTCATAATCAATTATGAAAGAACATTACAGTCAGATGAGAGAATAAACAGAATGCAAGACAAGTGCTGGAGAAAGAGTTTGCAGAGTGAACCTCAGAGTAGGCTGCGAAAGTAGATCGCATCCCTCTGGGTACTTCGTTATTATTGTTGTTTTCAAAAGCTACAAAGATATGTTTGTTTTGTTTTTTCAGTCGGTTTTGAGGAGTGGCTCATGGGAGTCATTCAGTCACTGCTCTAGCTCTTCAAAGCCAGGCATCTGTGTGTCAGACGTCCATTTGGACCAGCACCAGGACAGGAGGTGCCTCCGCCACTTTGGCCTTACGGGGCAGCAGATGAGTGAGTCTTGTAAAGGATGGAGTGGCGTGCAGAAGGAGCTCCTTAAGTCCGGCTCGAAACTCTCGACGTATCAAACAGTAGAGCACAGGGTTGAGGCAGCTGTTGGTGTGCGCCAGACATACCGTCAGTGGGAAAGCATAGGCTTGGGCGTTGTAGAAAGCCTTGCTGAAGGGCACCAGGTCGAACTTTATGAGCACTCCCCACAATGTCAACGCTTGATTGGGCAGCCAGCACAGAAAGAAGGACAGGACCACAATGATGATGGATTTGGTCACTTTGGAGCGGCGGTTTTGCCTGCCCTGTTCCACTTCGGGGCCTGATGCCCCTGTGATACGTCGACTAAGGATAAAGCGCAGTAAAAGCAGGTAACAGACGGTGATTATGATCAGTGGGATGAGAAAACCCACTAGGACTTTTTGCAGCTGGTACAAACCCAAAAGCAGCTGTGGATCCCAGTTGCCTGAGTCAGGGAAGCGCACCAGACACAGTTCCTCATCTGACACCTGAACACTTGTGGAGTAGATAGCATGAGGTAAAGTGGCCAGCAGAGAAATAGCCCAGATGCCCAGGCTGGTCCACTTGGCCCTGGTGGCTGCTGCCCGCCGGCTGTGCATCTTCAGAGCTGATGAAATGGAGTAATAGCGTGCCATGCTCATCGCTGTGAGGAAGAACACGCTGGCATACATGTTCATGGTGGTGACGGAGCTGATGATCTTACACATGACTCGTCCAAAAGGCCAGCGGAAGTCTAGTGCCGTGTCCACCGCCCAGAAGGGTAAGGTCAGGACAAACTGGAGGTCCGTTATGGCCAGTCCCATCACAAAGCAGTTAATGGACGACTGCTTCTGTCTGTAGCGTGAGTGCAGCAGGTAGAGAGCCAGTGAGTTGCCCACCAGCCCCAGAGCACATACTATGGAGTACACACATGCTATCATGACACGCACCACCAGGCTGGAGCTGTCTCCTTGGAATTCCATGATAGACTCCTTGGTGAGCAGCTGCAGCCAGCAGTGCAGCGACAGGTTGTTAGTGGAACCGCCGCTACAGTTCTCGCTCCGGTCCTCCTGTAGGATGTTCGTCTCACAGGGCTCAGGAGCCAGGGTCTGGACTCCGGTGTCGTTCAGCTGTAGATCCATACTGCTCAGCATCACAGAAAAGTTGGAAAGCTCCAAAACAAGGCTAGATGTCATATTCCTCCGTCAGTGTCTGTCTTTCAAAGTGTATCTCTCTTTAGAGGCTTACATCTCTCCCACTCTCTCCTCTACTACTCACTGCTCTCGGCGCGCCACGTCTGTTTATAGTCCCCCCCCTCCACACACACACCCCCACCCCGTAACACCCCCTCCCACCACCACCGGCACCATATGCACCAGCGAACGCTTTTCCTTTTTCCCCTCACTTGCCACATGATTGGACCGTAGCGAATGGAGGATGTGATAACCGCAGCCACATCAAAGTCTCACAGCATGTCCGTCAGGGGTGAAGCTTAATGTATTTTGACGGCACCACCTACACAATCATGTTTTTGCTGTGCCACTCTTTTTTTTTGGAAAGGAAAAGGGAGACAAAATTGTGTGGGTAAAAGTGAAAATCTATAGTGTTTGAGGCTCTCGTTCACTTGATCAGGGGCTCATAATGTGATAAGCTACAGGCTGCAAAGGATGAAAGAAAGTGAAAATAGGTCAGGGGCAGCTTTTAAAAAGATGGAGCCAAATAAAATGGTCTCCAAATAATGTTATCATCAATGATAAGGTCTCAAACTGGCACACACAATTTAAAATCATTTTCAATTTTTTTCAGATATTGTTGTAGTGAACATTCAAATGATCATGTATTGTATGTATATGTATCATATATTTATTAGATGTGAGCAGAGCGCTGTCATAAAATCCTCACTGATACTTCATTGTCACTAGAGGCACACAGTCAATTAAACATTTGAATGAAAATCACTCAGAAATCCCTTGACTAACTTCTGAGCGCATGCTTTGTTAAACTGTCTACAGTAAAATGTCATTAAATGTCCCCCGCAGTGTCTGCTTCTGTTTTTTTTTTCTTTTGAAGCAGAATGTCCAGGTGGCTACTAAGATTAGTCTCTAAAGTGAAACAACTTTAAAATAAAAAGCTTGAACCCCACCATCCTACATCTACATTAATCCCTCTCTGCTACAAAAAACTTTCCAAGTTTTGGAGTGAATTAAAGAGACATGTCTGGATTTCTTGGCTGTTTTTAATCCATATGCGACCCACTTTTTTTTTTTTTTTTTTTACAAATGCAGTGACACTGACAGTGTGCCTGTTTTTTATGTGCTATGTAGTAATTTTGCAATGAAAAATGTCAGCATAGCCCAGTGATCTCAGCACATGAAATTTCTGAGCTTAAACTTTACAAGGGATATCTCTCATTTAGGCTTTGATCTAGTTGTGGATAATTGCCATAGAGCTGATGTAAAGAAAGCAGCACATCATTAAATACCATTTGCTTGCCTTTTGTTGTGAACATCTTGCAAAGGTTATGCATGGTAACCATAGTTACACAATCATAACTCAAGTACGGTAAAATACATTGCTTTGAGACCCATACCTTTGAGTTTTTCATATGAGTTTTGGAATTGATGTCCCCTTAAATACAGAAAGTAATAGCACTAACTGCTGCGCACACATATCTACTGTAAAAATGTATGACTTTTTTGATGGAAATGGTGAATGGATTATATGAAAGTGAGCACTCTCACAGCGCAATGCAGCTAGATGTCCCTTCCTAAGTACCTCTCTGAAATAGCAGCAGAAACATCAGCTCCTACCTTCATCGTAAAGCTCTCAAGGATTTTTTACCTGATTTGACAGAAGGATGACAAAAGCAGTGGCCTTGACTGATGATCTAAACTTGATAAAAGGCTAAAGTACTGTAAATAGCACTTCCATTTGAAGATTAAAAATATGTACAATACATTCTGACTTGAAAACAAAGGTTTATCAACAGCTCAAGCTGCTGCTCACAATGACTCATGCTCAATTTGGATATATTGCTCAGCTCCATTGATTGTTACTACCCACAATCAGTTTATCTTTCCCTACTTTGGAAACCTGTAGCAACACGAAATAAAGTAATCTAACTGAAATGGCTCCTTTAAGATAGACAAATGATATATGTACATTTAATGGGATTGTACAAAACCATACATTTCAAGGTACACATTTTTTTCTTGCATTTAAAGATACTGTGATCACTAAAAAGCATATTGTAATGGGAATCTTCTGTGGAAAAGACCTTACAACAGTGGTGTCAAACTCAAAGTGGTGATGCGCCCTGAAAGTTAATAAGAATCCTTTCAGGGGCCAAAGATGGTGACATTTGGTAGCTTTTATTAAATTTTGAATGTGAGATTTCATCTTTAATTTTTTCCTCCTTTTATGGAAACTTGTTTTAGTTGGATTTCAACAGGTTTTAGTCAGATTTCAACTGGTTTTTGTCAGATTTCAGCAGGTTGTAGTCAGATTTCAACAAGTTTCGGTTGCCTTTGAACAGGTTTTTAGACAGATTGGAACATGTTTTAGTTACTTATCTTAGTAGCAAAAACTAGGTCCATTGAAAGGCCACATAAAACATTGCAAAGGGCTGCATTTGAGTTTGACATGTGTGCCTTAAGACATCCTGAGAAGTAAATTCACTGTTTTTATGTGGTTTGTGTTGTATCTAACAGTATGTGTATGCATTTGGACTGTACGCCATGGTACAAGGCTATATCTTCTGAGAAATAAAGGCTGAGGCCACGTTTGATATGTGTGAGCCTCTTATATAATTGTCTGCTAGTTTGAATGCACACTTTGGTATCACATCCCAGTGGTGCCAGTGATAATACTGTCTGAATACTGACATATTGAAATCCTCACTTTGGGGCACACCACTTTTAGTTCACACAGCCGGCCCGAGGCGCTGTCTGGATCACCTTGAGAATGAAAAGAAACAGAGACAGAGACAGGCCCCGCTCGGGTTGTTGTCTATAATGTAATATTTGATGTAAGCTTAGCAATAGGGGTATGGTCCATCTGTAAAAACACACACTTTTGACCCAAGCATCCAGGGCATTTTTAGGGATGTTTTAAATACTGTTTACTCTCAAATAGTATTGAGGCTACTGTTGCTTGCTGTCCTTTGGTGTTTGTGAATATGCTCCCTTTCTTCAAAATCGATAGAAAACAATAGAAAGTGAAGTAGTGTGGAGGTTACTCTAAAGTGATGTTGAAATAACACACTGCGCTGGTATGTCTCATCTTGGAGTGCCCGGTCAATGAAACCTCTTCTTTGTTTACTTTGTGTGTTTGCGAGTGAGGTTCATCTGTGTAAACCACACTGCACGTTTTTGTTTTCACCTCACATAACTTCAAACCTTCACCCACTTTAATTACGCAACATTTGATTTTGAACAAACCCAAAGAACAAGCAGAATAAAAGAAATGATTTTGGCCAGTGCTGTGTGGATTTGGGCTTCATTAACTCTCGGGCAAAGTTTTAACAAGGCTGCAGGCATGTTGTACTTTTGCCTGTCAATGCAACTCAGCCTTGCAGGGATGATTTTTTTTCTCAGTTTGTGCACTTACTACTTTAGAGCAACACTGTGTAAATATTTTACCTTAAAATATGGAGCTGCAAAATAAGACAGATTTTGATGGTTTGTGTGTGGATTATTTGCTACAAATATTAATTTTATATGATTTGATTTTCATTTTACTAATTAGTTTGAAAACTTCTACCGGAGCCTCTTTCCCACATTTACTCAGCTTTTCCCTGTGCCACTCTGAACCTAGCTAAAATGAGCAAAAAAATCATTCTTGTTGGAGAGCTTCTTTGATCATAGGGAGAGGCTCAATGATGAGACAGCAAAACACAAGACTACAAACAAAAAGAAAGCTGCATTAAAAACAAAATACCACTACTTAAATTAGAGAGTTCATTGCAACGGGTAATACACAAGCCTCAAGCCTGCTCTGTGTAATATATATGTATCTATCCGAGGCTATGAAGCCATCAAGACTGCTTATTTAGGCCTAGTCCACACATAGCTGGGTATTTTAAAAAATGAATACCCCCCCACCCCGTTTTCAAAAATAATTCTGTTCACATCAGACCCGCATAAATACGCCTTTCAGCGCTGTTGTACACATGCCAAGCCCGTAGGTGGCAGCGTATTGCGAAACTCATGCTAGCCAATCAGAATGACGTTTTCCTACCAGCTAGCGGTGCGTTGAATTCACACTCAAGTAAAGCAAAAATAAATCCTTTTACTACTCATACCCCAAAACAAATGCCAAACTGAGTGAGCAACTATGTCCACTTTTCACACTTGTGGCCACCAGCAAAAACAAAAACAAACAAAAAAGCAATAAAATAGTGTATTGGACTATGGTAACGTGTGTTTTTGTGTGTGTTAGCATGTAGTGTCCAGCAAAAAAAAAAAAAAGTATACCTCCAGGATGTATGCAATTTAACACGCGTTTCTGAAAGTGCTGTTTGACTGTTTGACTTCATTTAGCCATAAACAACTCAGCGAGAGGATCCAAAGCTGATTTGGTTGCTTTGCACTCACAGTGAAGTGTCTGCTCCTGTCACTTTTTACAGCACTCACCTAAGCTGTGACAGAGTGATCAGAGCCTTTAGTAATTGGAATGACTTTTACAGACACTCTCCCTGACTCTTCCTTCAAACATTATTCGGTTCTTTCCATCCAAGCCAATGTTGTGTCTCGGATAATTTCTTTTTTTCTGACCACAACAACAAAGCATTTCTAGACAAAATAAATACAAAAGTTCGATTGGTTGAATTTCTTGCACAATCACTGTTGAGACAGATGCAAAGCATTTTTCCAGTAATTGTGTTTATGTGATTCATTGGCGGCACGCACACCAGTGAAAGTTTGTGTCAGTTTAAAACTAAAAGCCTGTCTGGTTGAGGTCAGAGTGTTTGCACAGCTTAACAATTGCACTGCTTGTTATTTGGAGAAGACAAAACAGACTGGAAACAGGCACTGTACTGAGACTGCTGTCTGAAGAAGCCCTGTATAAGCTGGTTTCTGGTTGATAAGTCATGCAATGTTTATTTCAGAACAGCAGATTGCAAAAGGAATGTGAATACTGGCCACAATCCATATGACTATTTCTATGGATGTAAAGTTTCTGCATGACCAGCAGAGTTTATTACCTCTGTATGGGCAGAATGCATAGAGTGAGACATATACAAAATGTAAGACTTTCAGAGACTGGGGTTCACTTCCTGAATGCCAAAGATTTGAGGCAATAAGAACACCCAGGTTAAGACTATCGAAAAGCTGTGTTTTGATGAAATATTTCTGTAAGCCAAACAAATGCCACAAATTGTATTGGTATAATATCTTACATATCCACAAACAGTAGAAAGAATATTGGAACAAGTGCTAGCTTAAAGAATATAATGTGTTCCACTGATGCTACACATTCATTGAGGCTTCTCAGCTGTTAGCATCATTAACTAACAACAGCTAACTTTGTGACTTCATGCTTCTGAAACTCTGTAATGTGATGTGAAACATGTGATGTCAAATAGTCTAATAGTTTCCTACTGTCTATTACTTTTGCTTAAGGCAGACAAATAATTGATAACACTTGATAATATGGGGTGCAGGTGGAGGTTGTGGGTTAGATCCCCAGGTCGGCTGACACCTGTCTGTATGTCCTCTCTGTTTATTGTGGGCTCTCTCTGGGGACCCTGGCTTCCTCCCACCGTCCAGGATGTACCCTGCCTAAGTTCAAAAAGCTGCTGGGAGCGGCTTCAGTTACCTGTGACCCCAATGGGACCAATTGGAAGAAAGTGAATGAACTTGCTAATGTATTGTGTTACACTGTATGGATTGCTTGAATTCATGCAGACACTATAGTTTGCATTAGGGTAAAGTAGAAGACACAGTCAAGTTACATCAGAGAGAGATCAGTGTAATTAACAGAATACTATTTTTGGGTTTATTTGCATAAGTCTATTTTAATAATACAGATTAATTCATATATTAATGAAATCATTCATGAAAAATAATTATGTGTGAAGATATTAAATCTGTCTCGCAAAGTAATCAGCCAAAGCATGACTCTCCATAAAGGCCATACACGTCTCATTCCTGTATCCTGTGTTAGATTAAGGTATGCATGAAGTCGTGACTCATATGCAAACATATTCACCAGTTTGCATGGGGTATGTTGACATGGCTGCTTAGCATGAGATTAATGATATTTATACTGCTTCCAGGGTAACCTCAATTATCACTGTGAATCTTTGAGTATGTCAGTGTAATTTCCTGTGCCAAGGACAGCCTTGGGTCTGAAGTTATACAGGTTTCATGGTCCAAAGTTAGCTTATACTGAAGTGAAAATGGAAATGAGTCTGCTTGAAAATGACTGTTGTAGCGCTGCAAACATTTTCCCTTGAAAACACATTTTTAAATTGCCTCAAAAGCAAACAAAGTGAAAGATTACAAAAGAAGTGAGCATGAATCTTTTATGGGACACTTCTCAAAGGTGTTAGATATTGATTACTATATTTGGCCCATATATACTGACATGCCTCACGGTGCATGTGGTTTTAATTCTCAGCAAAGTAAGTAAAAGCAAAGTAAGTGAAAAATAAAACAATTTGGTTAATGCAAAAGTTTGAAAGTGCTTTGGAATGCCCCTTTACAAAGTTTATCTGGGTCAGAGCCATACCTTGAAAGAAGCAGGCCATTTGCAGATTAAAAAACATCAGGTGAGGATGAGGATAAGCATTGATGACCCCTTTGGCATCCTGTCGTCTGATCACACCTACGTATGTGAAGAAGCCCCAAACTCCATAGGGATTGGGCTAATGTGCGGCTTGGATAGATAGGAGACTTTCAAAATGATTAAAAGGCAAACACATAACAAAGTCTGGTCGAGATCAGACACTCAGCTTTAAACCCAAAAGAACGATGCATACCCAGCCATGCAATTTTAATGCTTTACCATATTGTAATTCTTTTTCTAGGCACCACTCAAAGTTTACACAAACCCAGAGGCTATTTAGCCCATACTAAACTGAAAGGTGACAATTAATACATTTACAGTGAGTTGAGGGGGAAAAAAACCCTCGGGCTTCGAACAGACCGAGGCTCTATTAATCTCCAAAAAGTAAAAAATGTGGAGAAAGAGAAAACAATGTTTAGAAAAAATGTAATTGTAGGTTTTGTTGAAGGAGGCTGCAGTCACAAAGCTCTACAGATACACTATGACTCACTCATTGCTGGCAATCAGAAGATTTGGGTGTCATTAAAATGGAAATATCTGCTGGACATCAACAACAGTGCATCCAAGAAAATATCAATAAATCCATGGTTTCATAAATAATCTTACCTTTTTGGATCAGCTCTAAATAATTTCACCTTTAAGTGAAGCCGATCTGACTGCGGAGAATATCATCGCCAAGTCAGACCTGGAATGTTAAATGAAACTGCGAATTGAATGGCAGTGAGGATAAGACCACTTTCATCCAATCTGTGTGAGGTCTGCACTGACAATCCGACAGTGTACAGTGAACTCGAGCCCGTCTTCAAACCAGAGGATATATCCACATGTCAGCAGACGGGTAAGAGGCCTGAGTCAGATGATAACAGGTCATTCCCTTCACCTCTGCCCCACTTCCCCTGTGTAGCTCCACTGACATCAATCGTGCTGTACGTGCCCTTAGACCGATAACCTGTCTAGACACGTACTCGAGCTGTCGTTTCAATAAAGTGGTTCTACAGCTTTGACTTCTGTTTAAATAATTCAAGTCGTAAGAGTTCACGGACAGAGTATTAACAACATGAATAACAATTTTACCAATCCGTTTTGGACATTTTTATTTGAAGGAGCAGGATGAAGGCATGAATCTAAAACAGCTTTATTTATTTCAGTAAAAATGTTCTCTTTGGAAACACGTGGCCAAATTATGCATTGAGATCGTAAGTGTACATGTCATCACAGCTCTATTTAGCGAGCAACAGTCTCAAACACTTTCATTTACACTGGGGTTTTTATCAAAGCGACGAGGGAACAGTTCATGCCAACAAGCCATTTGAGTTTGATGATTGAAGAGCACGCTGCATACAAAATAGCATTACAAATAAGAAGAGACGGGACATGAGCTTCAAACCCCATTCAAGTTGGGATGATATGAAAATGTATTTACTTCCGTTCAATTTGTAGACCATATAAACACAATATTTCTGATGTTTTTTTCTCAGCAAGACGGATAATATTAACTCTTTGCACTCAGCAGATCTACGAGAACCACAATATAGCTGCAGCTGTTGCACATTTATCCTCATCTAATATATCTAGAGCCAAATATAAGAATTTAGAGCCGTTACAAAAACTCTCATTCATCTACAGCTGATGACCCTCATTTGACTGCAGCTTTTGTGGACAAACTCGCATTTATTTATTTATTTACATGTGATGTAAAAACCCTCACAAAGTACAACTCTTAGTAGAATCCCTATAGATCTAGAGCAGGGGTGTCAAACATGCGGCCTGTGGGCTAAAACCTACCCACCAGAGGATACAATCCGGCCCTTGGGATGAAAGTGCAAAAATGACACTGAAGACATTAAATGTAATTGTAAAATAAATATAATGCTTTTCCTAATTTGTCCACTGGGGGTCACACTTTTTTTCAGTAAGAATAGTGGACATAACATAAGAGTGAGACCCAGAACTAAATGCAAATGGCAGCAATGCACTGGTCTGAGAAAACAACTATTAGCAACTGTTAAAACAAAAGTTAGCTACGTTATTGTGGGCAAAATAGCATTAGCATCAAAGCCATCTTGTGAGGGTCAGTCCGTGAAAACATACATACTAAAACAAAGGGGGAAAAAAAGAGTTGTTGTTAGTTATTATATTCTTATTTTACTGGTCCGGCCCACTTCAGATTGAGTTGTGGCCTCTGAATTTAAATCAGTTTGACACCCTTTATCTAGAACTTATACCATTCAACTGTAGCTAATATGAGAACCGTCATATGGACACACTAGCTAATATAAGAAACCTTACTCCATCTCCCTCATTCATCGACAGCTCTGATGTAAGACCCCTTTTGAATCAAAAGCTAATATGAAAACTCTCATCCATCTACAGCCGAAATAAGAACTGAATTACAGCTGAAATGAGGGGAAAATAAGAACGCTTATTGATCTACAGCCTTGTTTGAACCTTTATCTACAGCTGACAGAAGGCTCCTTATAGCTGACTGATAGAAGAGTTCATAGAAGGGCTCATTCATTCACATTACCAGGAATACCTTTGAATACATCTAAATAACTCTATTTCATGAGGCTAAACATGAATTCTATTTTGATCATGCTTCCTGCGTACAACAGAAAGTACATTATTAAATTAGCTGTGATTTTTCTTATCATTGGGTTGTTTTTTTATTTACAAACTTCATACAATGCCAACTTCAGTGGGGGTTTGCATATAAAAGGATAAACAGGATTGGATTAAACCCTAATTTCCCTGTCTGTGTAAACAACAGATAATTCCCTGCCCTACCATTGGGAAGAGTACACACCGCGAAATTCCCGTGGGGATAATTTCTCCTTTTCTTTCACATGTCGTCAGCATGAGGCCGCAGCCTGGCAGGACGGTGCGGATCCAAAGTCACGGTGGCTATGTGACCGGTAATTGGGTCCACATGGAAATGACCCATACTTTCGTCTCGACTGCTGTTCACAGAAACGGGCTCCGGATCAGGCCCCTCGTCGCGGACTCCGAGCTTCTCCATCAGAGCGTTAACGTCTTCCAATCCGTCGTCTCTGGGGAAACGGCGGCGCGGAAGAAGAGACTCCGATTCATCCTCAGTGGACAATCGGGGGTCAACGACATGCAGCACTCGGGACGCCTGAAGGTCCTTCAGGGACCGCGACTGAACTGTGTGAGAGAAGAAAAACACATAAGTTTAATCTTTTCTGCTTATTCCTGTAAATAGGAGTGCTGTAAACAAATATCGATAAATGTAAGGAGTGTGATTATTGCTCAAACCACTCGGGTGAAGTGTAGCATTTCTTATGTTTTCAAATCTGTCAAAAAGTTTATGGTAACAAATTGCTGCTGTGCTCAGCCTTAATCTTTTCTGGAATAAAAAAATAAAGCAAATTTGTGGCATGTGACAATACAGTATTTACGGTAATTCATCAAAAGCTGGTGACGGATCCCTGTAATGAAAATATATTGCCCCAGTGTGTTGCTCTAATCTTGAAAGTTTTAAACCTTGACACAAGCGGAGCAGGCTGAGAAGCTCCGCGGGTGAAAACCTTTCCAGAGGACGGCACTTCTAACAAGCTCCTCAGCCGTGACAGAGAGGTGCTAGATTAACGCTGGCAGGTGGGTGCACAAAGCAGTGTTTGCCAAGGTTATATACTTACCTCTGACTGGACTGAAGTCTCCTTGGCTGACCTTGGTGTCGGAGAAGGGCTTGAGGCTAGGGAACAGGATTAGGGAGAAGGACAGCAGGAGCACCTAAAGAAAGGGATAAAAAATTCCAAATGCAAAGGGACAGAGAAGGAGTTACATAAAGGATGGCATGAATAGAAGTGAGAATTACTCACACAGCTTAAAGTTCAAAACCTACGTGTCTTTTATAATGCTCAACTCTTCTGAGCTACTGATGTGGGTATTCTTCATGTGAATATGCCTCAGAAAAACCCACAGTAATCCTAGTGTTCCTTCAGTCTTCTTTGACCAAGCACAGAAATTCATTCATATTTATATAAGATTCTCTTGTGTTGCCTGAGGGATTGTTGCTATGATCAGAAGAGGAGCAACAAATAGCACTGTGGCCTTCTTTATTATGGTCTATGTGTTGTTTACTGACCTTTCTTTGAAGATACGTCAGCTATGCTTTATATCATGTTTGGTTATTATAAACAAACTCATATTCACATTGATATTACTGCTATACATCCTCTGCTTTATGTCTCATTGTTACATTGTCATGAACCTTTTCATAAACGAAATATCTCTTTTCACTCAACAAAATATAAACACTTTACACAATTTAAAATTATTGTCACGCTGGGAGTGAGGGAAACACTGATATGGCTGTTATTTGTGCAAATAGAGGGCATAGGAAATGTAAGATATCTAACAGTGTCTCTACATCACCTTTAATACATTCTAGGCATCAGTATTCTAACTTAAGACATGCCTGTTGTGGCTTTGGTTCAGTCAAGACTTCTGACAAAGCATTACTTGCATAAAAAGTGCTTGCATCTCTCTTATTTATATTCTGTTCTGAAATTAGGCATTGAAATAATTGAGTATCTGAATATCTGTCCTTCCCTGTCGTATCTTGCACAAGCAGATCAGACCTATCATACTTTTTTGTGCCATGTCAGGTCTTATGCTGCATGCAAGGCTTTGGACATACCCCAAAATTGCACTTTACACCACAATGTCCTTCTTTGTCCATGACCGCACATTGATTGACGGATTTTAAAATAAATCAGGCAAATTGAGTCTATTTGCTGCATTTTGATTGGCTGGCTGAGAAAGATCTGGCTCTGCTTTGTGTCCATTAGTATCAAAGTGGCCAAGTCCATTATTGCAGGGCTGCCAATCAGTCAGCAGTATTCAAGTGGAGTGCTCAGCTTGATTGACAGCTCGAGCACTGAGCAGTTCAGCGACTCTGCTCCGCCCATGATGCAAAGACGAGAACGGCCTAACAGATGTCTTATTTTGAATGAAACATGATAAATATGGAAAAAAGGAGACGTTGCAAGAAAAGGGACTGTAAAAAGACTAATCATGGGTAAGAATAGTCTTTCTACAGTCCTTTTTATTGCAGTGTTTCCTTGTTAGCCATGATTACCATGTTTTGCCAGTCTGAGGAGGCTCTGTGGTTTATTTGTTTTTTTAATTTTTTAACTATGTCTGAGAAGCTTTTCCATTCCTGTTGTCTTTTTTGTGTACATATCGATTAACACAACATCAGAAAGGTGTCCTGTATTGTCCCCTTTTGTCCCACATAAACAGACTTGTTTTCCCACATTTGGTTTATGATCTGGTCACCCTACATCCAACCCTTATTTAAATAAAAGCTGTAAAATCAAGACAAAATGGCTCACGAAAATGATCTGACTGTAGTTTAGATAGATTTTTTCCCACCCATCACTATGTACACACACACACACACACGCTGCAGAGGGTGTCGTACCAGAACACATGTTCCTGTCTGGGCAGGCTTGTTGGATGTATTCATGACCAGCGCCTGAAGCCTGCGCAACTGTTCCACTAGTGACCTGTGGAGAGGACAAGCCAGTGAAAAGGAATCGGGCGAATAACGTGAAAGTAGACTAGAAAAGAATTGGATTAACAAAGAGGCTTGAGATGGGAGAAAGAGAGCCTGTCTGTGTAGTGGAAGTGTGATTACAAACACAGACTTCAATTGAACACAACACAGACTTCTGATGAATGAGTCATTGGTCACAGAGGATGGAGCGAGGAAATTCTCTTTTTAAAACCCTCTTACATATTGCATTTCTCCAGTTGAGACACTTTCCTCTGCAGCTCCTGGTTATGTGCGTTGCAGGCTGCCATCCTGCACAAACAAACAAACAAACAAACAAACAATAAAAATCACAGACAAATAGCAACAATTAATCCCAAACCTACTGATAAGTGAAAGGACAACTATATACGTCTGTGTTTTGTTGACTTGCATTGAAAGTCCCACTGAAATCGCTGTGTGTCCAAATATCTACCGGTCAGTTGAGGATTTTTGAGGTAGTAAAAAGTTAGTAATGTGGGTAAATTTGCTTCAAAAAGTTTCATATTTAACTGCTGCTGGGCAATTGTGAGCTGCCAAGGAGAATTTCACATTGGCCTATGTTATCTGCTGAGGAAACCATTTCATTTCATTAAAAAAAATCAACAGATTCAATTCCCTCCCCATATCACCACATCCCTAAAGTGATCATGGAGTGTTAATGGTGCCTATATGATGTCATGTGATAGGCTGTCATTGCATGCTGATTTGTTTATGCCTTTAAAAGTTAATGATAAATGAAGTGATGACACAGTTGGAAAGACATCTGATACGGGGCCAGATTCAGTCCAGGGAGGCGCATTAACATAGTGCATCTGGCCCAGTGTCCAGACTCCACAAGGTGACTTTCAGAGGACTGATATCAATGTAAAGTTGCACCAAAGCTGCAGCAATAACACAAATAGTGAGCAAATTGTTCAGAGTGTTTTGGAAAATGGCTGCCAGGAATTAGACTGTATTGACTTTGAGGTTGATAAAGCCATGTTTACTGTTTGTCTGTGAGTATGAATTGCCCATAAATGCTTTGCTAGTGTTTTATCGACAAACTCCTCACCTACTCTCCAGCCCGTCAATGTACTCCTTCTTTTTCTTTCTGCTCTCCTGTGCCGACTGCTTGTTGCGTATCTTCCTGCGTATTTTCTTAAGGATTCTTTCTTCATACTGTTGGCACAGAGAAAAGAACGTTCTCATTTGTGTCCCGCCGGTAGGATGAACTGTAACATTAGCTGTCTGCCTTGTTCAAGTGACTAGCATTGATAAGGCCTTACCTTTGTGAGAGGCAGCTGGCTGGGCAGAGTCACCCCCTCCTTCGCTAGTAGCTTCTTCTCATCTTCATTGAGAACCAACTCCTGAATGGACTGTTGGGAAGGCTGCGGGGGCTATTGCAATGTGATATGAATACAAATATTAAAAACACCATCACTCTTTGATTAAATTTTCCGTATGCTCTCTCCCTTCTTCTTCTTCTTCTCCCTATTGCCTCACAAGAAGTAGTTAAATATGCACCGACTATCACAGCACTATAATCACTTTTTACGGCTATTTCAAACCAATTACAGGCCGAGGACCTAAGTTTCATTTGCCACTCTCACTTCTTATTAAACAGAGCGGCACAGATGGGATCAATACCTGGAGTGGGTTGTGACCCACACCACTGCAGACCCCAGCTACATCTCTCACCAGAGCCCACTATAATGACTGCATGCCACAGTCTGACAAGGAAACTAGGAGCCTCGCTTTACACACAAAAATGTTCTTGTGCATTTTTTCCACTGAGTACAAAGCAGCTGGGAAGGTCTGCGGCATACTCAGCGATCCTCCGTGTAAACAAAGTATAAAAATACCAATTCCATTTGCATTGGCCTCATCCCTAAGTGAATGTGAGGAACTGTTGAGGGTCCTGAGCCATCTGTTTTTCTCCACACAATGAGCATCCCTTGCGCCAAAGATGCAAACACATGTCGAGAATGAGGCTCCTCTGTCACCTGCACCCTTACCCACATCGTCACAGTTCACACAATACAGGTGGAAAACACTCACTGGCTCCGGTGTGCCCGACAGGAGGAGATCCTTGACAGTGAGAGGGAAGCCAGAGGACAGCTGGGGTCTGTGTACATCAGAAGGATACTGTGTAATCCTGCTCCTGCCGCTTGGGAAGCCTGGGTCCCAGCCATCTGCACCTACACACATACACATGTAAACAAAGCTGAATAATACATGCATTTGCCATTGTTTGGATTATGAAATCATGAATGCTTGAGTAGAAAGAAAATGGTTGAACAGGAAAATATACAGTTACCTGGAATAACATCAGTGTGAACAGTGTATACAGGCATTGTCTACGTGATCAAAATTCATCTCAGGACAAACCAGTCCAAAGTTTCAAATTTCTTTTTTCATTTCTCAATAAAAACATTTTTGTCATAATTCAGTCTGAGGTGAACTACAGCTGACTTTCATCTTGTTTCTTACAAAGGAGGGAAACATTTTTTTCTAGACCAAACAAAATGTATATACTATATAAAATCTACTTAATCATATACTAAATTACAACCACTGTGAAGACTTCTGTTAACCATATCCAATCTCAGACTGGTTTGTATTCACTGTGGTGACCCAATGAGCCAAAGCCCTCTGTTGAACCACTGTTGATATGTGACTTACTGACAACATTGAGGACGTTTGCTTCCAGGGCTGCTTTGGTCTGGAGCCTGGGACCATAGTACTGAGTTTCTCCTGGGGGGCTCTCAGGTCGCTGAGGGCTGTCCATCTGGTCTGATGGTGGGTCCTCACTGATTCCACTGTCACTGTGGGAGGGCGACCAGAGAGGCGAGCCCGACACAGAGTCACTTCCACTCAGCAGAGCAGTGAGGAAGTCCTCGTCAGCCTGTTCAGAAGACTGCAGCATCTGCTGGGTGAGATCGGCTCTCATTTGTGTGTCACCTTGATGTGACTGCGTTGTCAAAGATGGCAGACACTTTTAAGAGACAAAGAGTGTGTTAAATATCAGTGCACACAAAGCATACAACTATTTATATGGGAGACAATGAAGACCTCAAAGTGGTACCCACACTTGGGTCCTGAACTGGCCAGTTGTGATGGTTGCCATGGTGTCCTGTTTCTTCATGGCGAAGAATTCCATCATTTTGATCAAACAGCCAGTCAAGCAGCTCAATGCCATCACAACCCTGAAATAGGATTGTGACATCAATTGTCTACACAGTTCATCAGACCTTTAGACATGAGGCAAACAAGCACACACTCTAGTATCTTAATCCTTAGATATATATAGAAGAGTATTGAGTATGTCATAACACACACATTCATGTGTAATATGACGTATTTCACATGTAGTATTTTTATAACACAAATATACTATTGCTGATTTGGCCAACACTGTTACTGATGTTAACAAAGACTTTGTATTTTCCGGAGTACAGAGGTTTGGATGAACTTTGATCTCTGTGATTGGCTGCATTTCTCCTGACCCAAATACCCGCTGTAAAAAAGTAAATAAGTACAACGTAAAGTAAAGAATCGTTTACCTGATCTGGGTAGTGCTCCATTATTCTCCTGTTTGGCTGGCAATCCAAACAAGCCCCAAAATCCACAGCAATCTAGTCAAAATATCCAATTTACTCCTGTTCGGGACACGCTGTGAGTCTGTCTTCCAGCTCTTCCTCTAGGGTCCAAAGTTTAAACTCCAACACAACACACCCAGCCGAATAGTCTGCACTGTCCCCATTGGCTACGGGAACATATAATCTGATCTGACAACAGCACACAAGCAAAGCACTTCTCAAGTTGCTTTATCTACAAAACAAAGAACATTAAGTCTATGCACAACTCCAGAAAGGTCAAAGTGTGTTGGCGTCTTCTCTTTTCTTTTGTTGGTTTAGTGACATTTAGATTTGAACTCTGGCCTATATATAGCTGTCACCTGTCAGAGCCCAGACTGTTTCACACAAAAAAACCTAATCATCCTTTCTCTCACGTTTGAAGAAATAATTATAGTCTTAGACAATATTTGAATCATTGTTTATGTGACAGTAATGGCTTGTTTGTTGGAGTTGCTTAAGAGCATGTATCGCAGTGGGAGGATGCAACTCACTAACTATCTATTATTAGGAATGTTCTCTGCAGCAAACCATAACAAACACAAGTTAGATGAGGGCAAGGGAAAGCTGTGGAGCATGTATTCACACTGTGTGCAGCATTAAAACGCAATCTAAATAGAGCAGTATATCAGTGGCTGAGTTTGATGGCTGTGATAATCTGGCTGTCAGCTGAGACTCACTTTGTCTCTCGATGCTATTGGCTTCACATCGCCCAAGCATTACGTAATCAAAATTGCTTATTATCAGATTGAGGCAAGTTCCAAAGGGCAAATGGCTTTTAAATGACTCCGCAGGCTAAGGCTGTTGCTAACAAGATGTCTCATAGAGGATTGTTTTACTTTGTCTCATGAAAATCTGAATTCAGGCCTGTCTTCGCAAAGAGGATGCTTTAAACACTGTTTGTTCCTTACTGTGAGAAAGACAATTACTTTGCGAGTGCATTGCTGAATTGTTTGACATGGCGTCAAATTAAATTGAGTGAAATGAGAAGTGAGAGGAGAATAGACACAAATTTCATACTCATTTAAATGGAGCTCGGTGCACTATGTTAAAATTAATTTTTATTCATTGATAACTCTGAAATTAGTTCCTACCCCAAGAATAGATAACAAAAACAAACCAAGGGAGACATGCTGGTGAACTTACCTCCACCAATTAATTCAATCAAACTTCCTATCTCACTGTTTTTGACCAAGGCTCTGCTGCATAAAGAGTCTGCCCTTGGCTCATGTTGCATTGTTCTGAAAGCTTTCATGCAAATCAGGTTTTTTTTTGCCATTTTTTTCCTGACACATAAACACACAAAGGATTCCAGATGTATAATTTGTCCATTTAATGAGTCTGTTTCAAAGTTTAATGCCCACTTTTTTGGGAAAATGCACATCAGTTTCACCAAAGTGCACAGTATAGAACCAAGTTTTGATACAAATGAGGAAACAAACCTTTTGGACCTTTTAGAACGGTAAAAATGTAACAGACTCCTACAGATGTGACCCTTTCTGTGAGGGGAATTGATTCATGGTTGGAAACACTAGAAATGCCAGCAGCATACTTGCACATGGCTGGCCACATGCCCCTGGAGACTAGTGGCTTCAAACCATAAGGTCAGAAGGCTGACAGAAGTGTGAAATATTCATTTAAATGTGTCTGGAGGGAGAAATTACTGTTACAACAACACATTTATTTTGTTTTTGTGAATCTATAATTGCATTGTTCTTCTGTTCAAGTCCACAGAACATTCGAAATTCAATATTCCTCTCATGTGTAGCTGGTAGCATATGGCATTTGACAGGGAACTATTAATCTTCCATTTGAATGTTTCTCAAAATCTGATGTTAAGGTCAGTTGACAAGGTACACCTAATTGAAATTTGCAGGGAAAAATATGGTAATGAGACTCGGTAAACAACACCATAGCGAGATGCCAATCATTACACTAAATGCCAGTGCGACAACAACTGTACTGGCTTCTGACCTCAGGTTCCATGCATAATAATCCCGACTATACAGCACTGAGCACTGCCTACATGGGCTGACTGGACAAATGAGGAACATTTACAGTATTACATTCAAACTTCACCTTACTGCTGAGTCTATTTGAAGAGAGAGGAATTTGCATTACCTTTGATCATATTTAGGTAACCTCCCAGCTCAGGTAGAAAAATTAAGGCAAAAAACCCATAAACTGTTGCTAGATACCTCTGAGGCTGCTCTCGCTGCATCTGCCATGCATGCAAAATACTTCTCAAGGTCTGACTGTGAAAGTCTATTAGCATATCAGCCCAGCAATGTGACAATAGCCTCATTTGCATTTACTCTCTTGATGTTAAGTTAAGGTCAACATCAAGGCTCTATGCAGAACTCTGATCTGAGCTCTGATGTTGGGCCTTTTCAGGGAGGGTTTATATTGCTTATGTTGTCGAAAGCTTGACGCAAATATGGCGAGGAGCTGTTTGTGTGGACGGCAAAAAGCGGTAGCTCAAACTTCTCCAAAAGTTTCAAAGGCATTAAACACATTGATTGGTCTATTAGAGAACCCGCATCGACAGATTGAAAGTACATTATACACTCAAATCCCTTTCCAAATTTGTAATATTTGTCAAGCTTCACTGCCCGCTGAGAGCAAAGTCTTAGTCGCTCCAGGTCAAAATGAAAACAGTAAATCTATTATCTACTTTCAGTTTTACGCTATTTGGAGATAAACTCGCAGAGGATCACCTAAAATAAAAGTAATGAGATCAAAAGATTGGGCCTAAACTTTAACAGAGTTTCACTTTCACAGTGCGTAATTGTCTTGCAGATCTATTTGGCTATAATGAGAAGTGTTTATCAGAATTTACATGAAACTGCTTCAGAATTTTCTCTCTATCCACTACACTTGGACCAATTCTGCGGAAAGAAACGCATGAATAATGTGTCCACCGAGAATGAATGATTCACAACAAGTTTCTGGTACGTTTGTTGTGTGGCTGTCCTCAAGTTGCCGAGACAAACACGTCAAGCAGAGCGGAAAACCAACAAAACCCACTGAGTAAACGCGATTATCCTTTTGTCTCAGCAGCACATGTCTACACAGGAAGTTATTTCATATAATTGTTATTTTCCTGAATAGTGGGTAGTGGAGTGGGTCATGGTTAAAGTCCTCAAAAACTCAATCAATGTGCTTAACCACTCAACAACTATCCATATTCAATCCACCTCCTTTCTTGAATCTGCTGGAGACATCTTATTTCACTTAGTTTATAATGTTTACCGCTGTTTCCTGTTGTAAAATAAAGGATGTATGACCCCGTGTAATTGGGCTTACGAGGTGAAATGAACAACCCAAATCCAAGGACCACTCTAGATCCACTGTTACTTGGGCTAATTGAGTTAACCTTCTGCATATAACAGGACAATACAGAAAGTATTCATGCAACAATGGCCACATAAGTCACAGAGGACAAAAAGTACTGTGGGTATCAACAGCAACAGTACCTCAAAAGATTTACATTGACACATTTCTGAAAATAAAACTCTATGATTAGATTTTTTTTAAATTGTAGTTATTATGTCTTTATATATTCAGTGAATGTATTTGTGGATGTATTTATTTGACAAAAGAAGGCCTTGTAGGCAGGCATACAACAATAGCGGAAAGACGTATTCGCTTCCTTTCTGTAACAACAGAAACATAAACAGTGGAGGTTCTTGAGAAAATTGCAAACTTTTATAACCAGACTCTGCCAGATAGAACAGCTTGACATTACCATCTGGGAGGGCTCCAGTTGAAAGCATTTGCAAAAGGGCAGGCACTTTAAATCCATAACTGGTCAGTGGTTGGATTTACAACCTCAGTTTTATTCAATCAGAGTATCGCCATGTTGTTTACGTTGGTTACAAAAGGGGTGCTACATCTTCTATCCCCCCCTAAAACGGTAAAAAGGGTATTTTATATCAAAAGGAGCACAGTGTCCAAAAAACACGCCAAGACCGTGGGTTATAATTAGAAACTTTAACAGCTATAGCTACAGCCTCTTGCACTGCTTCAAAGAAGGATTTTAGCAATTTAGCAACTGTATTATTTACATTTTACATTTCCCATTAAACATTATTTTTTATACAGAAATACAACATATATGGCTCTTTAATGTCCAGGATTACATATCAGAATAGAATCAGAATATCTTCAAGAGATAGCTTTTAATAATCCATGGCCTGCTGAATTTAATATCAGTTGGGACCAGAGCTATTACCTTTCAGCCCCAGTCACCCTCAGCCCAGCACAAAAGGAGGGTTGCTTATTAGAGCATCCTGTTATTGGTGTGAAAAGGCATGTATTGCTTGAGAAGAAATGTACGTCCCATGATGAATTGCTGGAGGATGAATTACAGTAGGTACATTTTGCTGCCACCTGCCATTAATAACAATACAATTGTGTTCAGATTACAATACAATCCATTGATTCTGTGCTGCACTGACCTTAAAGTGTTGTACTAAAAGGTGTTTCTTTTAAGGACTACATTGCCAGTGACATTTTCTTTTCAGGTTGTGTTTTTTGGTCTGCTCTCTAAAATTACCTCCAAGAACCTGACTTGCAGTAGTAACTAAAGCATGAATGACAGAAAGCTTAAGTGACCGAAGCTCTTGGGCACATTTCTTATGGTTCAGTGGCCGGTGGAGTCAACTCAGTTGTACTCACACCACCGGCACTCTGTCAAGTTCAAAATGGATTTGGAGGAGCAAACTCCAACAGTATCGTTCTGATGGAGGCAAATTATGCAAAAAGTAAAAAAAAGGAGGTTTTATAAAAGAAAATCTGTCATTTTCATAAAAACTATAACAAATAGAATAATTAATCGTTTCTCATCAAATTTTCATACACTTCTGTCTGAAATGTTAAACAATATGACTCTTTTATTAACTTCACAATGGACACTACAGAAGCCTAGCAACCATAATATCATTTATTTTTGTCATTAAAGCTGTGTTCATTGTCAGTAAAGTATAAAAGTTGTCTGTCAGCATATCTCTCCTTAAAGAACAAACAAGTCACTTTTCTCATTTTGATTAGTGCTTTGATATATAGTTTGAAACTGTTCATATTTTATTCAGTAGCCCTGATGAAGATGTATGAAGAAGCGCGATGAGGTGCAGCTGGAATGAGGGAGTGGTGGTCTCATGCCGAGATGCTGCAGTACAAAGATGAGATCCACCTACACACCACAACACATGCTCATAATCTCGTCACATAAAGATGCTAATGCAAGCTTTGATATACATACTTTATTGATGCTCAAGTGCCCTGTCTCATTTGGCTTGTCAGAACTTCCAAAGTTTTCTATTGTGTTTGTAAATGCAGCAAAGAGAAGATGCACAAAGTTGTCACAGCACCCACAATGTCATCCGCCTCCTGTCGCTTCTCTGCGGTCCTCACAGCTTGGAGGACAAAGGCCACTAAATATAGGCTCCAGAGAGATGGTTATCATTAGGCATGCTTTATGATATCAGATGGCACAGTAAAAAACGCACCGCTTTTCTCTTTGAAATGTCAAACAGATGTTCCTCTCTTATGTGGAAACTGTATTTAGATGTTCATCATGTGTTGTTTTAATATGAAGCTTAGGCTCAATCTTTCTGCTTCTTTAAATATGCAGTGATTTTGTTATATGCATGAATTATTATCGTGAGAGAATGAATTACATAGATTATGCTTCCAAATGTCACATTCATCATTGCACTACTTTTACTGATCCCAGGAGTCATGAATGTATATAAGGTAAACACAAAGCACTGTGATGTTTTGTCTGGTAAAAGGACTTTGCCTTGACCTTTTATTTCCCATTGCGATAGACTAAAAGTAAAACGGTAAACCAGAGTTTAATAAAAATTTGAGAGGGGAGATTTGCACAGTTGCTCTTTTTGTTTTCTGAAATGCCATTTGTTGATTTATGAGTGATGCTCGAGAAATATGATGGAAAATGCAGTGAGGACACTATGTATGGGATCACAGAGTTTCAAAATGAGGCAAATAGTGCTACACGAATTGAACTGAATTGCTTTATTTGACCGAATGTGCCCACAACGGTACGCCTGATATCTCTCAGATATTGCAAAAATCTGGGTGGACCTTTTGAACTCCAAAACTGTGAGTGGCACTGAGAGACAAGGATGGAAGCACACATATAGCTTGCCTGCACAATTTTAGTTCTCAGCACAGCATAAACAGATTCATGCTTTAAAATTTCACGCTTTTTCATTTCATTGTGACTCAGAGTGTGCAAATCTTTTAAATGAATGAGGATGAGTAGGGCAGATATCTATGTAGGCAATGCATTTTCACAAGACTGCACAGAAATCTATTGAACTGCAAAGGGCTGTCATCTCGTTCCCAGTTTCTTGATCCCATCCAAGGTCTGTATAAGAGAGTGAGAGAATAGCATCATCGCCACTTGATGACACATTCATTACTCCACTGGCTGACGGTGTGGGAGGGTAGCGCGGGCACTGTCTATCAAAGTCTCCTTGAAGCCCCTCCATGGCAGATGTTCATTGGCTCCATGTCAACGTATGCCCCCATTCCACGGAGCCAAACACACATCACGCACTAATTGCACACAACGACAACTCTTGGCTTTTCCATTGATTTATTTTCTCACAAGTTTTCTGCAGCGTTTGTTTTTAGTGGCGCCAAGGCAGAGCAATCACCTGCCAAACATCCACAGATATCTGCAGAGCCCTGATGGCACGGGTGGCACATTTTCCCTGGATGCGGTTATTGTCGATATGGATTATTAAGAGGATATGTGATATTTAAAACATAGCTTTAGGAAAATTGGCAAATAATTTGTGGGGGTTAGTCATTTTGTGAGTCAGGGATCCTCAGACGACACAGGGGGGAGGCATAGTGGAAGGTGGCTTCCATCTGGTGGCAGGAAACTGTAATCGCACATCCAAATTAACACTTTAATTTGCACGTGATTAGCATATTAGAGTTTGTGTCTGTGAACCTTTTTTTTTTTTTTTTTTTACTCCGGAGAGTTGAAGGATAACACAATTTGTTAATATATATGTCCAATGTGATCAACACATTTAGTTCCGATGTGTAATAAAGTCTGGTCTGTGAGTTGGATCATTTTGCACACATACACACTTAAATACACATCTCTCTGTATCTGCTACTTTAATATTTTAGGGATTTACAAATCAAATATCAAAGGGATTTGCTTCGACATTTACATTTGAGTCATAAATACTTTCTACTTTCTCTATATTGCACCCTGGAAGCCTTGTGAGAAAGAGACTGATATTTGATATTTCTAAAGATGACTGGAATAATGCTGCACAAATAACTAGTTGCACTCCTGTTATTTAGGCTAAGAAATACTGCATTTTACCTGAATTAGAGAGACAGCTGACACAAAAAGCTCTGCAGGCAAACCATCTCAAGTCTCCGAGAGGCAGATTTGGGATAATCTAACTGTCATGTCATAATTTCATATATATTTTTTTGTGATTCTTCATTCTTTTGCAGATAAGCAAGACAACTGCTGTGTTGGACGTCTGTGTCATGATGCCGCCATAGACCAGGAAACATACACACGGTAACAATAAAGCTCAACTTCATAAAGAATGGTTTAGTATAAATAAAGTATAAAAGTTCATATTTTTTCGTTTTATTTTTCTTTTATGTATGAATACAGTTGACATCAGAATAACATAAATCATCTTGAACTGTTGTTGTCGGTCTTTTTAACATCTTTTCTTCATCTATTCACCTTTTCTACTCACTCAAAGGTATACTAGAGTGTTCAATGATTTACTTTGGTCTTAGGACGATAACTGAATAAATGTGCAATATGTAAGCTGCAACGTTTTGGATTTTCTTATGTCATTAGAGAACGTTTCACTCTTCTTGGTTCTATCCTATCTAATCCTTTCTTTTATATAAGTGTACTCCTCTGGGTATACAAGCCACACCCTTCAAAGTACAGAACAGTGAGGATCATGCGCTCATCTGATCTGGCAACATTCCTCCAAAGGGCAAGGTCTTGTCACAGTGCATTCAATCGTACAGTGACTTTTTATGGCTTTATAGGCTTTCTCTATTGAACAGGCTGTGAAATGCAGTCTCTTTACTATGGGTAGAGATTAGTTGCAGGCAAACTACTCTCAACTGTCCAATTATACTTTATTTTGTCAAGCACATTTACTGTAATGGAAGACACACGTGGGAAGTGCGGTCAATATTAGTCGGTTGTCCACGAGTTTGAGCTGCTGGATCTAAAGCCCTGAGAGAAAGGTGCTGCACACATGGCTCCACAGTTCGTTCCCGCTCTTATCACATCTCTGCAGCCTGTAAACGCACTGGTCCATAAAACTGTCTCCAGTGTGATATGCCATCATCACATCACACCCTCATTTTCTTGAACAACACCTTACAGCTGAACAGGCATGCTTTGCAATGCATAACCGGAGCGCAGTGGTGAATTAGGCGCCAGGGGACACCTCCAACTCCGATCGCTTATTAAAGTACACTTTCAGAAGTTCTCCATGCCAGCCCAAGCAGAGAGGAACCGCTCCCATAACGGCAACAGTTACACAGTTTGCACGTTGATTTCCTCATTCGCTCGCTGCTCGTACCCAGAGCTGGCTGGCATATGGTGTAAGTTAAACTCTGTGCTTGCATATGCACTGTACGCTTTTGTGCCTATGTGCACTGCTGTGTTTGCACAATATGTGAGTGCACTACAGAATGTGTTAGAGTAATGATGAATTTAGGTAATTAGGAGTGTCTCACCACGTGTCTGTTCATCCTCTGTCTGAGTTTCCACACAGAATGCAAAGTGACTCCCCACGCTGCCTCAGT
This sequence comes from Rhyacichthys aspro, assembly GCA_036850595.1. Taxonomy (NCBI): domain Eukaryota; kingdom Metazoa; phylum Chordata; class Actinopteri; order Gobiiformes; family Rhyacichthyidae; genus Rhyacichthys; species Rhyacichthys aspro. Next base: position 14,672,622 of record CM072151.1, read on the forward strand.
GTCCCTGTGGGCCCCTCAGACTTTCCAAGCTGAACACATCCAGCCCACTGCAGGATGGTTAACAAGAAGCCGAATAAACACCAGCCAGTTAAATTGTATGTAACTTTTTAGTTCACACTAATAGTGTGACCTTTATTGATTTCTTGTCACTGCCTTCAGCTGGGCGAAACACTAATGGCATTGGTCAATAAAAAGCCATGATGTGGAAGTTCTCTAAAGCCCTCCCTGTGTGTTGGCTACATTCCTAAAAATAGGCAGTGGAGCTCCCAGAGAGGCCTGTGTAGTCTTATTCGATGCGAGCTGCAGCGTGTCCCTGTTTGCTTCCTCACTACACATGTAAGCCGTCTAACATGCTGAGCCATCCAGCAAACACATTCACTCTGACCGCTGTCCCTGCCAACTCCTATTCACACGGCCAGACACATTCAGCGAGTACCCTGCCTCTTTTAATCAATACACTTATAACGCGATGAACAGAGCATAAAATAACACTGGGACGGGCGCACACCAATCGAAAACAAACAGCAGTTTGGCAGTTGTATGGCGCAAAGCACTTGAAGACCCACTGCTCAAAAGAATTGAATTCACATTTAAAAAGAACAAGTTTAGAATGAAAAATGGCCTGTGTGTAGCTATACCACCAGCTGTTATTGACTGATAATCCCTGTGCCCTGCCTGCTCATGGCTTCTCATTTTATTCTAGTACATTTCTACAAAGACTGGAAGAACATTTTGCATGAGATTCAACTGTACTAAATGAGCATCAAAAGTCTTATCATTTCAAAAATCATTACATAACATACTTAATTGACACATACGTCAACAATAAGCTAAAAAAAAGAAAGTAAAAAAACCCCCCAAAAACAGAATGTTGCCTAGAAACAAATGGCGCTACAAAGCAGGCTTTTAAAATATTGATAATCAGAAAAGGAGTTTGGTAAACACTGTTATGGTTAACCTCTCCTTAAACCCACCCGTCTGTACAGCAGTGTTTTCATTTATTCCCTCTGCAGGTTTATAGGCTGATCCAAAGCCCCAGATGTAGCTGAAGATGTTTCTCACTCACACAGTGATGCAGCGAGTCGTGAGCTGAAGTTCGTGGAAGGGCCCCCTGTGGAGTTGCTCTGCACAGTGAGGCAAACAGCAGCAGTATTATCGATTCACCTTAGAGCCTGGAGCCTGCTGTCACAGACACTATATATCACTTTATTTAATCCACTGTTAAATGGGCTGTAATTAGAAATGAGTCTGGCTTTAAATGTGCTTTGTGTTTAAGTTATTGTCAATAGGCAGCGTTGTTGGAGCACTGTTAAATGGGAGTTTTATAGTGACAGTGGATTTAGATCCAAGTGCTGTTGACAGTGTCAGCAAAGAGAAGCCAAATGATGCAAATAAAACCTCTCTTGAGGGATTAGCCTTATTGCTATTTGAAAAGTAGACCTACTTTAAGTAAGTCTCCTAATTATAGCGCATATTTGCCACTGCCTTGACTTAGTCTAATGACTGATTGCAGATGTACAGATAGCAAGAGCTTTGATTAATGCAGATAGATTCAGGTAGATGGACTGTGATCAATGCAACGGAAACATGCTTAGGTTGTATCTTTTAATGTTCTACAAATCACCAGAGCTTCAAATAATGTTTTAATTCTGGGGAAAAGCACCTTTGGGTTCATTGCTCGGTCCCATCGGCACACACAGAGAATTTTTACTATAATGAAATGGACAAGTTTGATGTAAAAACTCATTCAACTTATACCTTTAACCTGGGTATTCTGTCTGCTCTATTCATCGTGCAGTAAGTGGAAAATTTCAAAACGCCTGACTGACACTGAACACACCAAAGCCTAAACATTTGAAACACTGTGCACTGTACAGTGTCACATTGTTGCCCTGACCCCTGGACTAAAATACATGACCTTTACCCTCTGTTCTTAACGACTGCCACAGCCTTTTATAACTCACCGTCAGAGTGTGTGAGTGATGGAAACACAGCACGGCCATCTTGGTCATTTCAGTGTTTTAGTTCTCTACTTTAACAACAATACTGTATCTGTATGACGTGCAGCTGATGTTATTTTTTCCAGTCTTTTAGCAAGTTTTTACTATTATTTTTCATGTTCACTGGATCTGAGGAAAACATTCTGCATCTTAATGGTTTTATGGACAACTACTCATACTACATAATGCACTGGTATTAGTTATAAAAGCACGGATGTGTAACTCAAATTAAACTGGAGCTTTTACATATTTTATAATATAATATATACCTGTTCTGGACCATTGTATGTTAGTAAATGGTGAAGAGCTGATTTGTCGTGTTTGAGACTAACAGCCCGATGCAGTACATTAAAGCTGACACTAGATGTCGTTGCAGAGCGCGTAATGTCGCTCACGAGCGCTTCTTTTTGCCACGATCGCCCCCCTCCGCTTTGTACTGTGTCTGGTAGAAAGTCAGCCTGGTTTCCAGCTGAGTGCTTGCTCTCTCACAGTGTGTGTGTATGTGTGTGTGTGTTGTCATTATTATCCACTCTGCTCCCAGCTCAGAATGGCCAGATTCACTCAGACTGAAACAAGAAGGCAGCAGCATCCACAGCAGCATCCACAGCAGCCCCAGCCCGCTCTCTCCAACCTGGTTTACACCGGACCGGGGGCACCACCGACCCAACAGCCACCACCACTGCTCCCACATCAGCACCAGTACCCTCAGATCACATTCCCCAAACCCATGAACGGCTCAGAACCCATTTCCATTCATCCGGACAACGGCAACATGAAAGACCAAGATGCCATTAAGCTGTTTATCGGGCAGATACCGCGGAACTTGGAAGAAAAAGACCTGAAGCCGCTGTTTGAACAGTTTGGAAAAATCCACGAACTGACAGTTCTCAAGGACCGATACACCGGCATGCACAAAGGTAACGTGGCGCCCTCACAGAGCCATTTTGGCCCAAATTGCATCCGATGTGTGTATCTTTTCCTTTCCCGTGTAAACATTGCCTTTTAAATGGCACCTCGGCGCGTTTTATCATTGTAAATAACAGCATAAACCCGCCTTTTATTCCAGAGAAGTCGGTGATGCTATCAATAGAGTGCACATCCATACATATTGTCATCTAACATTCATGAGTTTTGACATGTTGCCCCACTTCTCATTGTTTTGCTCATTCATTCCCGGAGACTAATGTGTTTTTACGCATTTGTAACGTTGCGTTTTGCTTCAACACGTGTGACATTTACACGTATTAAAAGGCGTGTGCGTGAAAACCACAGCTGATACAATGTACGCGTTCCTCTTATTGACGCCGGCGATACTGTATTCCACAACGCGCTCTTAAGTGGGGCAGAGGCGCTTGGAAAGGATGCATTTTTAACGAGCCTCCCCCCTTTGCCAGTCCCATCTTTTTGCGGAGGGGCGGCATCATTTATTCATCCATATGCTTTCTTTAACATCTCCCCCATGTGCCAGCGAGTGGAGCGGGAGCCACACGCACGCAGCCACAGTGAAATCAGCTCCATACGCCGCGGCCCGTCTCGAAGGGCGCCGCGAACTGTCACGAAGATGACACGAGATGACGGACGCAATGGAAGCTCCGCTGTGCGCGCCCTGACAGCTTCCATTACCAAACTGTACGGCACTGCGCGCGGTTACAATGCGGATGAGAATGGCCCTCGCACTCGGTGTACCACCATCATCATCATCATCATTATAATCATCACCATCACCATCATCATCATCACACTGACATTTCAGACTGGACTATAGTGACTTGACCTTTAACTTAATCCCTACTCTAACATATTGGGCTATTGTTTTTTTTTGTTTTTGTTTTTTGCTATGATCATTTATCAGTGGATCTGCCAAAAACCATCCAGTCTGAATACTTGTTTCCCATTGGATATCAGACTTGATCCTTGCCTTTAGACCCACTCTTGAGATAATTACCCCTACCCCTATCCTCTTTATCACCAAAAGGTGCAAAAAAGCAGCCAACCCCTGCCATAGAACAGTTCATTTTCTCTTCTTAAATGTCTGTTGTCCATTTTATTATTATGGCAGCCTTTTATGATGATACAGCAATATTTTTTTTTTAAATTAACTAGCAACAGCAAATAGGAGTCTATTATTTATTGAAGAGAAACTTTCAAATGCATCAATGGGGTATCGCTTTAGGTGCATGTATAAGTCAGTGTTGCATAATGATTGCAGGAGGCTAATTAGCTCTTGAGTGATTGCATGTTGAGGTGAGAAAAAAAGGAAAATTCAAGCTTTTTGATGCTTTCTCATTAAGAGAAAACAAGTCTTTAATAGCACGCTGGGTAATTTGAGTGAAAAAATATGTGTCACCCTGATAGCACAGGTATAAACTTAGTGTGGGAGTCGCAGAAAGCCTATGTACGGTGCACCGACTGACTCAAATGACACCAACGAAAACACTTTAGCTGCAGTTTATTGTTACGAATTATCCGTCAGTGTTTTGTCAACGATCTCAAACGCGATTCTGTAATGATGTTATTGGAAGAATCGGATTATGAGTATGTATCCGGATAGATTTGGACTTACAAGTGATGGACGAAAGGGATAAACAAGCACACATCATTCTGTCACTTTTCCAAATTCATCAACTTGTGCCTTTATTTTGCTTTTTCTCATGCAGCTATTCCCCGCGCCAGTAATCCATGAGGGAAAACACGGAATTAGTTTGTAAAGCGTGATAATAATGCATGGCCATAATAACTTGACTCAAGAGGATTAGCGAATGTGCATTGTCTGAAGCAGTAGTCTCGGGGGTGATCAGCTGGTTGCCTCCCTAAACAGTGGCTGCCTCTGCCAATTAAAAATTCAGTCTAGTCTGCCTCTTCAAATGATTAATTCTGCCCACGCTGTCGATGGCCTGCCAATTATTGTCGCCCAATTGGTATTAATAGGTAGAGGATTTCCTGATGTGGAATTCATTGCAGCCTGTTAAAACTTCTCCCTTCAATTCTAATTAGCTACTATTTATAAACTGAATACACTCTGCATATATTATGTTATGTTTATGTGCATATATGTGTGCAATGCAAATATATATGCAAAGATCAATAGTTAGAAAGGGTTTAATTATATGTATGCATACTTAAAAGCGATCCCCGTCTCCCAGCGCAAACTTTTTTCCTGCTTGTCACATTAATAAAACACACTCTCTCTTTTTGCAGACAGACAAACCAGTCCCTCAGGTGCTCCACTCCAATCTGACAGCACTGCAGTTTGGTATCAATATTAAGCTGTTAATGCATGTTTAAATGGAGCAGAGAGTTTGCAGCATACCCCAGCCAGATAGAATCACAAACAATCACAGAATATCAAAATTTAATATTTATTTACATTCATTTATTTCTCACGATGAAGCCAATCTGATGGATAGCATTCTGGTACACTGACGATATACAGGAGAGAGAAGGGCAGTGCAATAGTGTGACATGGTACTGATAGGAAAGTGCAGTGGTCCTACATAAAATAACTTGCGTGTTCATCTCCATAATGTCTTATGCGCCTTACGGAAAGTGCCAAAGATCACGGCACTGCTGTAGGACAGCATCCCCCCTGAGGAAACAGATGGACGGATTCACTTACACACCATAAACAGAGCTGTAGAAGTGTCAAGAGTGGTACATTACACAATGCTGCGTAATGACTTATTTAACAAAATGACATAAGCATTTTTTTTTCTTTCTTCTTCTTCTTCTTCTTCTTCTTCACATAAACCCTCATGTGAGCACAGCACAAACCACTCTCATTTCTTTTTGCTTTGCAGTAATTCATTTCACAAAATGAAAAGAGAGTGTTCTGTCAGGGCCAGTAAGCAAAGCCCACCAAGCCGAAGCAAATGCAGCAACAACACTCGCTTTACAATCTCCAAACATCTGTAAATATTGTAATAAGCAACGGGCTTTCCTCATAAAAGATGCAGCAGCTCAACTGGTTATGACAGCCGCTATGGGCCTTGACTTCAGGAGGAGGAAATGGCCTTCCTCTCCTCTGCTTTTTTTTCTCCTGGATTTCCAAAGAGATCACAAATCTCAGATGCATGTTGAGCTGGAGATTACTTTCCATGTGCTAAACCTGGTTTCTGCTCCTTTTCTCCCTGACTGAGAGATGGATTGATATGGTGCAGTGATGCTACATTCATTATTGCAGAACATGATGTGTTCATGCGTTATGTTATGTTCATGTTGGAAGTGCTGTTATTTCATGACCTTTGTGGAATGTGTTTGTTCTTAATGTGAGTCTGGAGCTGGGACAGACTGTGGGAGATACACTTGAAGCAGGTCTTGCTTTTTTGTGGATAGTGTCATTTGAACATCACTGTTGCAATGACACGGTTAGGTTTAGTTCAACAGCCTTTATATAATTCTTGATGTAGTTTTGTGTTTGCAGAAGCCCAGAGATTATGTCATTGAAACAATTTACTTTGCAGACTCTTTTCTGTTCTGTTATGAATATGATAACACAAATCTCATGAAAGAATGTCGGGTTATTTCTGGAGTGTTGGAGGACATTTCTCTTGTAAATGTAGCGCCTGCATGAGCGCACTGCTTTCATGTTAGTACACAAAGGTCACATCTATTCCTTTAGTCTAAATAGAGGGATAGAAGCCTATCTATTTTGTATGTGGAGCTTAGCAACCAGTGCCATTGCCTACAGAGCAGAATGTACTCTTATGGGGCGGAGGGGTGGGGGGCTCAAAGGGAACGCACAGAAAAAAGCAGCGACAGAGGAGGGGGTTGGTGGTTTCTGTTAGAATAGCATGAGCTCTTTAATGTTGTGTTTGAGCCTGGCTGGGCACAGATTCATTTTAGAAGCAAAATGAAATAACAAGAGAGGGGAGAGAGAAGATTTTAATGCAATGTTTTGTGATAATCCCTCTCTATTTTGGAATGGTTCAGGATAACTCATGCGATAAAGCCTTGTACAAGCCTGGAAAATAATAAGTTATTTGTCTTGCCTTATAGTACTGTGCCCTTGGAGGGCTTGATAACCCCCATGTTTTGGCCAAAAAACAATCACAGATTAGTCAAGCTGTCACATCTCTGTGAATGCCAAATGGCTGAGCCCTCGATGCTGGTGTGAATGAACAATGCAGAAATGTCGTACATGTATCTGCAGTGTGAATATGACTTAGCACTGTCACTTGATCCCTGTCTGTGAGACAGCCCGACGTGACAGAGAGGAATGGGACCTGGAGGTTGGCACATGCAGACAGCACGCCCCACAACACGTGGGCACACAACAATGGATATATGAGCAGATGGATAAGTGGAGGGGAAAAGATGAAGCGTTTGTCAGAGATGCTGAAACAAATGGCTGCTTTTATCCCAAGGCAGGAGGCGAGGAGAATGATGGCTCAGCTCGGGACACACAGGATTTTAGTGGCAGGTTAAAGCAGGTTGAGCCTAAAGCATATAGGAAAAGATGCAGATGAAGAAGTTGGAGAAGTTTCTAGCAATAATACCACAGTAACAATATAGCCCAAAAGGATGTGGATTGGCAGCAGACCTATATACCCATGCACCCCCAAACAGCATTAAACAAGGCAGTTCCTAATTTGTAACAGGACATTTAAGATTATAAAATGTCGGTGAATGCTGAGGTCTGTGAGGGATGTGTGAAGATACATGCTGCTCAGCATGGTTATAAATAGAATTTCTGTGGTATTTCTGAAAATAGGTTAAGCTGCCATCTCTGCACTGCTGGCATGACATCACTGATTGCCTGCCAGCCTCCCCCAAAAGACTGCTCCCATCCTGGGCCCAAAGGTGGGCAGAGAATAAGGCAGAGACAGAGGGAGCATCTGTGGGCAAACGTATGGCCACGTCCCTCTCATTCCCCCGCGTCCCATCCCTTCCATCACGCAGCCGTCTCTCCTTCACACCTTCCATCCGTCTTTCCCAGTGAAGGAGCGATGCTGTAGCTAACCCTCTCTGTGCTTTATTGCCAGAGACACAAACTGGTCAGGGGCTTTTTACTGCAGATGTATAGCTTTCATGTTTCCTGAGCGATACAAGCACATTATGTGCCAAATAGTGCAGAGGAGAAGGATGAAAGATAAATCTTGTGTTTCGTATTTGATGATCAAATGTTCATTTGGATGAATGAGCACAGTATGAAGGCTTTGTATCAACTCCAGCTAGACACTTGGTCAGTGCTTCTCTATTCAACCTAGATCTAGTTTAATTAAAAACGGCTGCAGAAATTAATTAATGGCGGATGGGTTATCGTATCGCTATTGTTGGCTCTGTGGGTTAGATTCACAGAAGACTGCAGTTCTTCATTAGATTCTTTCTTTTTCTTTTTCTTTTTCTTTTTCTTTTTCTTTTTCTTTTTCTTTCTTAACAGGAATATATGCCAATCCAATTACCACCGGTGGCTGCTTGTTAGTCAGACCATTAGTGTTAATTATTACTTTTCGCCAGCTCTTTGGTGACATGTGATAATAAAGAAATAAGAAAAAAGCATCCTGCGACAAGGACATTAAATCCTATTTTTCATAATGCAAGAAATAATTGAAAAAATGTATTTCGAATACAGCTTGTTAAGTGCCAATTATATGTGATATTGAATTTAATGAGCAAATACATAAAGTACACTACTCACCGCAAGTTTGTTTATAAAGACGTGCAATTAGTGTTTCCTTCTCGCAGTGGTTGGTGTATTGTCAAATAATGAATAGTGTGTGCACTGTTTTTTCTCGGCCTCATGTCTTTTTTCCTCATTCCTCTTTCATTCACTCTGAGCATCCTCTGGGCCTTTGAAGCTTTATCTTAAAAGGTATCTTTCAATTTGTAAAATCAAAGTGTCTGAAAACCTGATCTGTCTCCAAGTAGCCAGTCAGTTTGCTAATGTCAGTCATCTGTGATTGTGGCTTTGCTGTGATCAATGATCCGTCTCAAAGGTTTAAATGTCTTTCACCTTTAAAAAGAGGGCATTTATTTCACATTCAATATGGCATCCACACATGATGAAGACTTTATATAAGCAGTACAGTGCAGTCTGCTCTCTACTGGCAGCGAGTAAACTTTTCTGTGTTCTCTGGTTACTGCACATGTCGAGGTAGGAATGCAGTTTTCTGGCTTTGACTGGGGAGGGGCTCAGAGAAAACTTTTATTGATTTGTGTGTAAATCCTGTGGTCAGAGGAGACTTGGCGGGGGGGAGGGACAGGCTGAAGAGAAGCTTGGCAGGTAAACTCCTGTTTGCAGCAGGAGGCCCTGAGTGTGAACCTATACACATTATTTACAGCTCTGTGAAACTCCATCCATTAACAGTGTCAATTAGCTTGCTCATCAGGGATGCAGGCCACTTGTATATACTTTATAGATCAGGGCCTTGCTTTAAGAGCAGCAATGAAGTACCAAGACAGTCCACAAATGCTCAAGCTTGCTTTAAACACTACAGTGTGGCTAATGGTGCCAAAAATACTGCACTCACTGTAACATACAGAGAGACTTCAGGCTACTTGGAGATGCAACTGTTAGCGTTAATGTTTCTGAAAACCACAAACATATCATAAACATAAATATATGTGTTGTTTAAAGAACAGTTGCTTTGTTATCTCAGATGTAGTACCAATAGCTTCTTAGTTAGATTCCATGAGCACATGATTAACATTTATAAAGAAAAAAATATAATAATTTTGAATGTGCACACTAAATGTATAATTATTTTAGCCATCAAATCTAAAAGTGTGCTAATTCGGCTTGACTGTGTATGCTAGAGTTTTTCAGGATCAATGGTACTTTAGTAGTCAGCCTCAACTCCTACAGTACAAAGTCCATATGTCAACACCCAGATACTCTACAGTTTGATAATATATGAAGTATCTCTTGTACTTGCAACTATTTAACCCCAAAGCTGTACCATAGTGAGTGTGAACGTGTCCAAATCTATCTCCCTTTTGTTATGACAGCTCCTATGCCACAGTATTGATCCACAAACATACAAAGAAGCTTTTGAAAGAATTTATAGCTTTTGTCACTCTCATTAGGCATTGCACATCAGATCATAATGTACATTCAGGTTGTGCAAATAACTCACACAGGCTGTCCTTTGGGATGTGTTGCCTATGGATCTGTTTGACTGCTGCTCACGGGCTAGTGAAGTCTATGTGAGCGAGTAGCAACAAATCAATGGCTGAGGTCTCCTAGTCAGGGGTCAAAGAGGATAGCAGGGAGGGTCCGGGGACTATTTCTTGTCCTCGTGATGGACATCGATGCTCAGTACTCGGCAACATTCATCCTCCCCCCCAGGCATCGCTCAAGGTGAGGGGATGATGGAAGGAGTAGTGAAAGGAGAAATAGAGGCGGATTAGACGCTGGATGCAGCCCAGATGAACGGATGGATTGACTGATGAAAAAATGACGGAAGACTACTCAGCACCAGGATTAGGAGATGGTGACTGAGCTTAGCTCCCTTTAAGGTGGCTGTCTGACTTAATTAAGGTTTACAGGTTACGCTAGGCTACTGCTTATATTACAGCACTCATTACAAGCCCATTAAGTGTGGGCAGAAAAAATATTGTTGTCAGAACAATGAGTGAGAGCGTTTCGGAAAGTCTGTGCCAACTCCTTGCTTCAGCTGGTCTTCTTTGTTACACCGCTCCTTTCTCCCAAACATTATGATTATTTAAATGTGTACACAAAGCTGGGTCTTTTTTTTCCATCGGTGATTGAGTGATTATATGAGCTAAAAGCTGCTTTGAGACCAAACTGATTACAGTTTGTGCCACAGAGCCCCCTGCTTCTCTGGCTGGCAATGATTCAGGTTATAATCACATTGTATCAGAGATGATGATGTGTATTTCAGCTTTCGACCCCTCAAAACAGCACTTCCCCAGGAGCCCCGCGTGGCAGTAAACAAAGTATAAGCAAGTACTTTACCCTTCAAGTGCAAATGATGTGCGGGAGGAGGCTAGAGCGGTGCCAGGACTGGCTTGGTTTCTGCTACCTTCACACTTTCTGGCCAAGGCAATGCCACATAAAGACTGAGAGCAAGTTCACACTTTTTCATTGCACTGGGGGAGCTTGACTGGCCTGGGGCACTGAGATGGAGAAAAGGGAACCAAAGGGGATAAAAGGGGTGTAAAAAGAGTGAAGCTTTTTGAAAGCTAGCCCAGTCTTTAGGAATGCCTCAAATGTAGCCTGTGTTTGACACACATGACAACAGGCAGAGCTAATGAAGCAAACATCATCCAATTGCGTTGCTAATGTTAATGTCACTGTTATGTTTCCTTGTCTTAGCCTATTATGAACCATGAACAGACAAAGCGAAAAAATAAAGTAAAATGAAAATATCATTATGTTTTAACTCAGTAATTTAATAAATAATATTCGGAATGTTTGGCTAAAAAATAAAAAATAAAATACATTAAAATAATAACAAAAAAAACCTTCCACATTAAACAGAATCACTTAGCCTTATCAGTATATTTTAATTAAGGAATAACACATGAAGCTGGATGCAGCAGCCAAGATTTTACAGAAGTATTTTATCTTTTTTGTTATTTGTATTTTGGTTTATGGCATGTATAGCATCAATATTGTTAATAATATGATTCATATCTGAAAGTACCCTATATGTTAAATGGGGAGGACACAGCATTGGATAAGAAGTAGGATGTTTAAATTGTTGGAGCCATTATACTGTGTTGACCATATTGTATTGCTCCTCCAGCCAGCGGGTGGTGTTCCGTGGGTTCGCGTCCCTTTTTCATGGCCACATTGCCAAGAAAAGCAGCAGTGTGTTGCTTATTTTTAAGACACGTCTATGAAACAATTCCAGCGCACTTGCAAACATGGTGTATATTTTCTCATAAGCAACTGTCACAAAAATACAGTATTTATATTGTCCTCTTCTCTGACTATCTCAAGTAGCCTCTTTTCCTCTACTCTACTACATTTAATCAAAAATGAATCCACAAGGGTTACTGGGGAACAAACAGGAGACTTTTTGGTTTGGCCTGGAGCAGAAGTCATTGTTTGACTTATACCTTTTTCAAGTTTCTATCATATAATACTGAGGATCATCTCCCCACAACAGTGAGGCTTCCCCCAGTGCTGTGTCAGCAGGCTCCGATTACCGGGGCTTTTTGTTGTGTTTCAGACAATTTCATCATGCCCCCCCACCCCCCACCGCCCACCCCCATCTTCCACTTTTGCATTTGGTATGCAACGCAACACTGGCAATTTGTACGTGTTTGGATTCCAATTATAGAGCTGTTAAAGCTTTTTTTGCCCATGGCCTGCAAATTCTTATTAAGCCATACATTAAAGACCAGAATCACATTTGAATGGAGTTCATGTTTCTCTGTTGTTTGCCAGGACTTGTGCTGTTATTAATTTATTCTCAACGCCTTATGCATTACATATTAAAAAAAATAAATCGCGTTTGTGATTGTAATGCAAAATACGTGTTTCTTATTTAGAGACAGGGCAAGTATTTGTCAAGTAAACGAACAACAACATGCCTTGAGAGAGTGGAAAAAGAGAGAGAAAAACAACCTCTAAAATGGAGCCATTCCCTCCTATTACCCTCAGTCATTTGAGAAACCAACAAACCAAGCATCCCAAAACAACAGTAATACAGTATTTTCATAGTTGTTGCATTTTTTTTTTTTTTTTTTTTTACAATCTGACGCCTTGCAGAGTAAGAGAATTGGACATCCATGTGAATGATTGATTGATTGATTTACTGGGTGGTCATTGGAAATCATTAGGTTAAGGGTGCAGGCACAAGGGAGAGGAGGAACCACTGTCACACCAGTGCTACATTCAGCCACCTCAAAGGTCATGACACGCTATGGGACCATTTTTCACTTCCTGTAACGTGCGCCGACTTACGACTGAACAGCATCAGAAAGTCAAGTAGAGCCTCGTAATATTTGCATAGAATTTCTTCATTCCTTTGCTTCCACATATTGATCAGTGATTGACAAACTGATCAGTGACGGATTTTTTAAACCCCTGATGACCCTGATGGTTTCTGGAATAACAAAATGAAGAGGTCACTGAATCAAATTGTGAAGGTGCAATAAGACCGACTGAAGAGGAGCGAGCAACAGCATGCTTGAATAGAAGTCATCTAATGCACAAGGAATAAAAACTGGAATATTGTCCATGCGAAGACATTGTAATACATCACCACCCACTGAATATATTTTGCTGTTGAAATGAGATCCGAAATGCACTGGCTGCTAATAAACCATCTTCAAAGTGGCAGAAAAATGATGCATGGTAACCCATATGAACCTCATTAATAGAACACAAGCAAATCTATTTATTCAGACAGTCAGGGGGAAAATGATTGCTTCAGTACTCCATCTTTCTTTCCTTTTCCCTCTGTCTTATGGAATTTTAATTCTACAGTCACCCTTCCTGATCAAGTCCTCTATTCTCTCTACGTCAGGATATCCACTGCTGTGAAAACGGTTCAGTGTGGTCATAGTACGAACGCTGCAACTGCTTGGTTCGGGACACAGCATGGGGGCTGAGGGTGTGATTAAATATTCTTAGCATTATTAGCATTTGGCAGTTTGGTTACAGTTACGCATAGATTAAATGAATGTGTTTTGTGTTCTCAGGTTGTGCATTTCTCACCTACTGCGCCCGAGAGTCGGCCATCAAAGCCCAGAATGCTCTCCATGAACAGAAAACACTGCCAGGGGTAAGTGTCCGTCTGTGCGTCAGTCTGTCTGCCATTCTCTGTTCTGGCCTTACCCTTCTTTCTCTTTGGTGGTCCGCTGTGCCGTCTGTACGCAGCAACACACCAACCAGCACTGTACTGTAGGAACGCATTTGAGGCAGCCCCCCTGCTTTTCTGAAAGCCCTGCGTCAGCTGTAATTTGACATACACTTTTTAAGCAGTAGCAAACATGAAACATATAAATGAGCGTGGAGCAGGTCAAATCCAGTCTTGTTCATCCTCTCTTCTGCCCGTGTGCAACCTATCTGGTCTTTGTCTATATATTGTTTTTTTCTTTTTATTTCTAGCTACACACAATGTGGTTTTATATTTCAAACAGCTGCACCACTTCCCTGCCAGCTTCATTATGACTACTTTTATGTTCTTGTGTTCATCTTGTATTTTTATAACTATGCAAAATACGTTTTAAGAGTGCACGTCGTTGCATGTTATGATTTCTAGGTTATACACATTCGTTCATTCTTTATTGGTAGATCAGTAAACATTCACAAGTATTTCTTTTCTCATTATAAGAGGAGAAACACTATCCATAATGGGTGAATAAAAAGATCCCTGGTCCTACACACCACAGCCTCTCTAGAACATGTACACAAGTTGCACAAACTGTAACATTTTTCCAATGGCCCTCAAAAAATGTTTTGTTTATCCTGCAAATTAGCCAAGCTTGATGCTGCAGGGCTTATTTTCTTATTTTCCTTGGCATTTAAATAATAGAAGACAGAGAGATTAAAAGTCTCTATATAAAATGCCAGAGGATGTGTTTATGAGTGTTCACTTCAGTAGAGAATGTTGCTGCATTTCAGCGAGAATTATTCTCAGATCTCACATTCATTAACAATATCCCCTTCTCTCGCCCAGCAGGGTGTCTGTGACATTAACCTTCCCTAGGGATTACATGACTTCATGTATAAATGAAGGCCACGAGGCCACAGACATAGATGTTTGATGATGCTGTGTGTTTGCTATTTCTTTAGTCCAAACTCTCGCACCATCTGGTCTCTGTGATTTAACTCCAAATGGACTGACATTGAACACACTGCCTATAAACATCCTTCATTTTAACAGGAATAATAAGCCTTCACTTTTTATGCTGTGAAGGAATACATAATAGAGAAGTTCTTAACACTGTCATACACAAAATCTTCAGTTTTTAGTTATGAGCACTGACTGAGGCTTGCCATGTATCACTTGTGAGTATTAAAACCCTTTCCTTGTACCTTGAATGTAGCTGGCCCTCCTGCTGACTTCTCCTCTCCCAACCCAGCCCCGTCCAGCCCACATCCTCCTGTCTCTTGTCTCTCCCACAGCTTCCGGAGACAGAGCATGTCATAGAAATATAACAGGCAGACGTTGATGGGTGTCAGGCCTCACAGATGAGCCCGCACCGCTCTTCCATTCCATTCAGTTTCACTAACCCCCACAAACACCAGCGGCCGCAGAAAACACGATTGATAAGCCCCACATGCAGCAGGGACACATACAGTTCAAACATTACAAACCATAATTCAAAGACTTTTGTTGGCCGTGTGGTAGGTTTTGTGAATTTGACCTCTTCGTTCTGCCTTTACTACTTTTCTTCCTGCTTTTGTGATGTCACCCCTGTTGCATCACTGCTTGATGGTAAGTAGGTATGACAATTGTTTGTTTGTTAAATCCTGCTTGATATTCACTTTGCCAGAGGCTTGTATTTGATTAATGTAAAGTAGGAAGTCTTCACAGATGAATTTGAGGTTAATAACGCCATTCACACCTGCAACACTTTCTCGCAGGGAGTTTGGACCAGTGTCGCTGTTCATTTGTGTCTCATGTGTAAAAATTCTAACTACTTCAGTTCATGACAGTTCCATAAAGATTAGAAAAGACCAGTTTACGGAAATCGATTACCAACACTGCTCTTTAGATGACATAGTTCAATGAGAAGAATGCATTTTTTTAAATTTAATGTTAACCACTGTCATTAATGTACCTAATGATAATGATGAAGTTGAAAAGATGGACTAGTGTTCTTGGATGTTATTATCCGTGTCCCCTGTTAATTGCTGAGAGGAACAATATGGCCTAATGGAAGTGTACTGGGCTGGAGTATACAGTAGATCCCTGCTGTGATGTGTGATGGCAACCTCAGGGACACAAATGCCTGACATCCATTTGGCCAACGAAACAGGACAAGCCCTGACAGTTTACCAGGTGCGCGTGCCATGGCTCTGTTAGTGCATTCGTAGTGTAAAAGTGCATTGAAAAACATGCGGCTGAATGCTGAGCTCACACACTGGTCATAGCGTCTTGTTGTTTTGTTCTGTCTGGGATGCAGTATTTTATGATCACAGTTAGAGTTTGAGAATATACCGATTGTAACACATCAAATGAGGTTCTGGACCCTGGAACATGTGTCTTTACGTTAACATTTATTCCTTTGAAACACGGCAGTAAAAAGGCGAACAGTGGCTGTGCTTCTGGTGCAGTTGTGTGCTTGTGACACAGCACATAAACTCCACCCGGATCAGAATCAGGTCAAAACCTCGTCCTCCACACTAAAAACTCGCCCCTTCAAATCCCACCTTCCTCCACTTTCCCTCAAACTCTGTCCTTTTGCTGCCACTCCTAAACTCCAGCAGATCCAGAAATAATCTTCGTCACTGCAGCAAGTCTATTTGCTGTAGCGAGGAAAAACATGCCCCCCTTCCCTTTGCTTTTTCATGGTCTCCTTGTGTACAACAATGATTGTCTTGAAGAGGCCTTGGTGTAAATGTGTTTGCTGCATGCATTTACTCCTGGTATTAGTGCAGACTGACCTGTGGGGAGTGTAAGAGGCTGGCAGTGATTCAGGAGGCAGGTTTATGGAAATAGCAGCCGCATTAAAAAGCCAATGAGAACAGGGAGAAGATTATGCTTCAGCTCACACATGTGGGCTACTGCAATGTCAACACTCTAAGTACATCCCCTCCCTCTCAATTCCTTCCCTCTCCCTTCGTCCCCAGCTTTGTCTCTCTCACTTTGCACTTTACCCTTTGCCACACAAATACCTGCACCATTGTCCTGCTGTGTGGTTGTCATGGATACATGTTTATTTATGTGTCGGTGTGCACAAGCATGTGGACCTCAGTGTGTAATGTGTGGCTAGTTATTTAGTAACAGGATTTGTGTGGATGGGGCAGAATAACAGCCGACCTTGTGCTGTGAGAATGAGCCTGTTCTCGACGCGCTGTAAACGGCCTAGGCCTTCGCTGTATTTACCAGCTCACACACATACAAATGCAGGCATTACATGTGGACCTACTACTTCTTTGTATGTATGTTTGCCAGCTGTTTAAGCGCCACAGTCCAGCCTATTCATCCACTAGCCTTGTAGCTGCAAGCTGAATTATTCACGTTCTGAAGGTTGGAGTTATGTGAGTGCACTGTAGGATTGGGTGCTCGGTGTGGGCAGTTATGAGGGCAGCCAGCGTTCACTCGGCATGAAACCAGTCGGTGTTTGAAGGATTCGGAGGCTTTGTAGCAGGGAGAGCTGACACATTAGAACATATTAGCCCTTAAGAGTATGTGTGCATGATTTTGTCTTTCAGCTAAAATGTTCAAAAACATTTAACACTTAGACTGAAGCGCCAAAGGTAGAATAATAAATACACTGGGTTCTGAGTGTGGGAATATATACATGGCCATGAAGAATGAAAATGTTTGATAAATACAGTGAACATCTGAAAAAATACATTGATCAATCAACTGTTGATCTTTAATCCCTGAGACAAACATCAGTGTGTAAAATGTACTCTACACATGTACAGCTGGTCTTCCTCTTAATTACACATCTTTTCAACCCACAGGTGAAAAAGACAGTAAAAAGAAACCCTGTTTACTGTGATGTATGCTGTACACTTAAGGCTACATGAGCATCTGGACACACAGCTAAGTGTTTGTGTGGTTTATGTTTGTCTATAGCATGGATACTCACAGGTGGAAGGCACACCGAGCGCTTTTACTGAGGTAGTCCTTAGGGAACTGAATCCTGTTAGAATGTGCATTTTCACACACAAACTCACATTGCCTGTCTTGTTGCAGATGTGTTATTAGCCCTTTAAACTCCCCTTTGCTGCCTGTTTTCAGTGTGCAACATTAGCCACATATTTAGAGAAGCTGTCCCTCTCCCAGAAGACTGACCCCTGGGCTTTTCCAGAAGATACTATATGTTACCTGACGTATTCCATAATATAAACTGTTTCTCTTAGTGTAGTGTAGTGCAGTTCGACAGCCAGTGTTCATTGTTGAATGTGTATGATCCAATTACCCAGAGGATCACCACTTCAAATTCTGACTCTATTTTCACCAATTGTAAGATATTACAGTGTGGATGGCTACACATGTCATTTCATTTTTCAGAACAGGTTTGCAAAAAGCTGAATTATTAATGTTTTTGTTATTTTTAGTCTGTTTAACCCATTTCTGGTTATGGCTGGAGACTGCTTGGCCGCTGTCTATGTGAGTCAGTCATGTGACATTGCAAAGATCTGGGTTATAAGGAGCTGTGTTTGTGTGTAGTGGAGCTGAGAGTTGGTGCTCGTCTCTTACGTGTTCTTTTTCTTTTCTGACTGTTCCTCTGTTGCTAGCCTTACATTAGCCCTGGATGTGCCAATGAATACAAAAAAGCACATACATTTTAAATATAATAAAAAGCCATCAGGAGGTATAATTAGTCATTATTAGACCTTCGGGGGAGTGGAGCTTGTGAGGAAGTGACAGAATAGTGAAAATAAGAGGAAAAACAGAAGTGGTCACCGGGTCATGTTGAAAATTTGAAATCCTACCTCGAGTTAAAATAGCCTCGCTTGTGTGCTGCATGCCTGTGGCCGTCTGAAGTGGCACAGTTATGTTGTGGAGCCAGAGGGAGCTCATTTGTAAGGCAGATCCAGCCACACTTTGGTGTAGTGTCCAGAGAGAGTAAGGGGCTGCACAGCACGACAGCCAGCATTTGTCAGCAAAAATCAGGACTAATGAAATACAGTACACATGGCTGGAGGGCAAGGAGAGGAGTGTGAGTGACAGGAGGCATGAGTGGAAACAGCCCACGGCAGCCCTCCATCATGGCTGCCAACGCATCAGCCAGCCAGTCCCTTTGTTTTAAGCCCCCACCCCTCTCCTTCCAAGATAAGGGTGCCAGCATGAGGCACAGGCTGGAGGAGAGGAACGTGTGTGACGGTCCCTGGGGTAATGACATGAAGACAAGTGTACAGGGAGTGCTTGTGATGGGCCTGCTCATGTGGAAGTAGGGATTTGCATTGCAGAGGAGGGCTGTCAGCAGGGCCCTCTCTGGGAGCCAGTGTCAGGGCGATCGCTGCCGGTGAAGGCTTCTGTCTGTTTACCCCAGCACACTGAGCAAGCTGGAGCTGAGCTAGCACCACCGAGATTAGCCAAGTGGACACAATCACCAATCACTATTATGATACTGAAAGGATTTTCCACTGGCTATTTTAGAAGGTCTGTTTTGTCCATCATCTTTGCTTTCCATACAAATCCTCACAAATAGCTGGTATATAAATTATACAACTGCTGTATGTCCCAACATCTATAGTCTGTGGCTTCTAAACTATTGAGGGCAATAGGAGGCAGCTTTTAATAATTCAGAGTAAGACAGTATACTAAATGTCTTCCAGGCAGCAAGCTCACATTAAGGTGGAACACAAAATTTCTCTTTTCCCACCGCAACACAAAACAAAACAACAGTAGTGTTGTATCTGATAGCCGTGAAGGGCTTGTAGGGACACACACATGACTGCACTGTGCTGTTTGCAGAGTAAGTTGGCACAGTCCTCAGCTTTGCATTTGTCTGACTCTATGAGGGACAGTGCATGAGACCAAGTGAGTGTGCAGAGCATGCAGTTCACTTTAGTAAGGCCTCGTGGCGAGCTGCACAGCTGTAGCACACACGCACTACATATGCTCTGCGTGTTTGGAAGGATGCAATTTAGAGTCACGCTGCTTTGCAGGCTTAACCAGTGTGCAGCCTATAATGTGCTCTCTGCCGGTTGAGGACAGGATGTGGATTTGTGATGTCATTGTGTGGAAGAGAGAAAATAAAAAATGACTAGACAAAATGAAGATATCTGAGAAGTGTGAGAAAACACAGCAAACAGATGCAAATGCAATGAATAACTGTATTTGAAACACTTAGATGTTGCAATTAAAAAGATGAAATAAATGAGATGGAGAGAGGAAGCGCTGATGGTGGGCTGCAGCCTGCACTAGCTCTCAGGGCTGAGTGAATCAGGAGCAGCACAGCTCTGCTATTCTTTTTGAGGAGTCTGAAGATGAAGTCTATAGGTGTCTCAGAGACAATCATCAGGTTGACACCATGAGGCTCTTAGGAACTCCCTCTGATTTTCAGTTTAAAATGACAAACAGAGAGAAGAATCTAGATGTACAATGTGGATGCACATCTCTGCTTATTTGTAATACTATCAATATCTTTTGATGCTCTGCTGTTACATGTCACTAACTCCCAAACACCTTGACTGAATGAGCATGCTCAGAAAACGCTTATTCCATGACATTCGAACACACACATAGTTTGTTGTAAAACCACCACTTTTTAAGGTTGGATGAAACGAGATACTGCCATCATCATCTATGTTAGTGGGCAGGTAAGTGACTTCTATTGCACAGCAGTTAGAGTGCAACATACATGCAGAAATATACACTCAGGCTTTAGTGAAGGCTCATTTGGCCATTGGTTTAATCACAGAGCTGATGTTACCTGTTTTCATGAAGTCAGTGTTTGGCAGTGCAACAGCAGATGGAGTTTGTCTGGCTGCTCTCCTGACTTTTCCCAGCTGCCATCTCCTATGTGTCTGACTGCCTATCTGCTCTTATAATTCCTCCCCTTTGTCCATCAAAATGTGTCAGCTTTGCAAACTCTTTATTTCCACCACATTTTCTGACTCATCTTTTTCTGTCATGTTTCTGTCGCTTTATACTTTCACCTCTAAAACATTTTAAATTATGATGATGACTTGCAGATTTATCTTGAAATAATCTGGTGTGTTCAGCTTGCACCCACTTCCCTATGGGGTGGTTTTTAATGCAGTCTTATTCATATATCCCTGAAAGACTACTGTCCACAGCTAGACTGGGTGACCTAGCACAACAGTTGTTTCAACAATAACAAAGTTGCTGGCTACGGCTATCGTGTTGGAGTTTTATTTTAGGTTGGACTAAAGAAATGAATTGGAAGTGTCTTCTCCTAATCTCTGTCAATACGGCTATCTTTTACAGCCCAAACTCTCTTCATGAATTCTCTTGATAGTGGCCTTGCTGTAGCCTGCACAAATGGAACAAAAGAGATGGAAGGTTATCTGTGGATCAGTGTGGAGCGCTGTTAGAAAAAAAATAATATTTAAAAAAATGTCAGGCCATGGCCTACTAAAACCTAGATTGTTGAGCTGGCTTGTTGTCTGGACTTGGTAAAACGAGGTGTATTAGTTTCCCTGAGCTGCACTTAATTAAAATGAGCTGGCACTGGCATTTGATTATACTTGAGCGACAAAGTAAAAAATACACAGCATCTCTTTTTGCAGTAGAAATTTATAACCTTTTTAAATATATCAAAATATAAAGCAAACTATACGGCAAGGTGTAGCGAAAAAAGTTACGAAAGCAAAGGGACCTCTTCACAGTAAGCCAACTGTGATTGAGATGTCTTTTTTCAATTTTTGTTGTTTTTGAGAGTGGCACATAGAGCTTGTAGGACAAATCCCTTCTAATAGGAAGCCTCTAGGGCTGCGGAGAAGCGTGGTCGATACAAAGAGGCACCGAGGGCTTTGAAGATGGCCTATCTGTCTGCTCTGAATGAAAAGGCTGAAGAAGGGTCCACAGGGACACAGCTGGGCTAAGTTTCTATTAACACTATCTACATACCACCTAAGATGTCCCTTTGTTTGATGTGACAGTGTCCATATTAGCTCACATCTGAAACAACAGCAGAGCTCTCGCTGCACCATTTTCTGTTCCTTAAATGATAGCTGGAGATTTTTCAAAATGGCAAAAATGGGAACATATAATTTTAGTCTCCAAACCAAATAATCACCAAAGATAAAAACTGCACTTGAGGTATAAAAAGAGACAATGACAAACATTCATGGCAAATTGTGCCTTTGTTTGTGATTCAAATGATGACATTTAAAAAGGCAGTTGTTTTTATATTAGCATCTACAGTATCTGGAGGAATGAACGGATAGCTGTGACCAAGGCCAGGCTACCTCTTGGCTATATGTGAGTCTTAGAGCTTTTGCAATCTAAATAAAAAACAGTAGGTTACAGTATAGGAAGTGATCACCAGAGATTTGGGGATGAGGGTATAGTCTAACTGTGAAATTGAACAAAAGGCTTCTCCCCCTTGAGCCAAAACGGGCTTTAATGCATTGCCTCTTTTGATGTTGACTACAAATAAAAATGGATTGTGGCCCTAATTTCATAGAACTCATATTTTAAAGATGTCTGTAAATGTTTATAGATAGTACCACGGACAGAAAGGGAATAGTAAATGTTGTGTTGCTTTGAAACATTTTTAGTATAATTGATTCATAAATGAAACTTTTAAGATGTTGTTAAAGGAATCTATCATAGTAAACAAGGCTGTGTTATGGGAATGTATATGTTCGCAGATGTGATTAGAGCTATGGCAGTGTTAATATGGCAGAGCTATGTTGAAGCAAAGCATTGCATCTTGAGTTTTCAGCAGCCCACATGCTCCCACGTCAAGCCCATATATTTAGCATGGGGAAAAGCTTTTTCTTCTTTCTGCGTTGTAGTGCGAGAGGTGCACGGGTTCTGAAATGTTTGTCTTTGTTCTCCTGGCAGAGTTTGCAGTGTGTGGGTGTTCACAGTTATAGGAGCACCACGGGAATGCATTTCAACAGATGGAGGTTTTAACTGCTGTGTTGGCTTTCAAAAGCACTGCTATATGCTTTGGTTGCCTGCTATTTTAATTTGTTTGTTTGCTTGTTTGGTGGCGTATTGTCTTGGAGCAGGTTAATCACATTGTGTGTAGATGGCAGTGGAGTTGCATTATCTTGTGTCTAAAGGTTTATCTGCTCATAAAATGTTTTCATTCTGATCTGATTCATATGATGGCACTGGTGCAAAATGACTGTTGCTGTTGATCAGGAAGTGTTTGGGCGCATGCTTCTGGTGCTGTCCATGGTACTGAAATGTCTTCTCTGGGATATTCAGAAAATGTCCTCAGGTTTTTACTTGGATTATAAGACTGCAGTTGCAGTGGGGCCAGCACTTCAGTGCTTGTGACCTGAATGAAATATGTGATGCTAGCACAGACTATTTCTGTGAAAAATGCACATTAAAGAAAATCTTTTTGCAAGGCAAAACAATTCTTAATACCTCTGGGTAAAGCTGCAGCATGTTATGGCACCCATCTAGTTGTCAGCTTTTCGTCTTTTGTCTAAAACACATTTCTTATTTGTGTTGACAGCTTCAGAAAAGAGTAATTGCTTTTCTGACCTGTAATTTTGGCTCAGCCTTTGTATAAACTGAAATGCATACCTTTGATTTATGTCTTATGTCATGCTGAACCCATGTGGGCCTGGCTAACATGGTATTTTTTTTTTCTATCCCTCAGCTCATGGCAGATGGAACCTTTTTATATTCCAGCGTATTTGTTTCTGTAGTTATTATGCTATCTGTATGAAGGTACATTGTCTTGTGACAATAAAAAATGGTAAACATGCCCTTGTTTATTCTTGTGCCATCAAGAAACAATTCAAGGATTACATGCACATTGCATCCATCTATCACTTTTCTTCACATATCTCTTTCTGGCTTCCAAACCTTATCCTTTTCTTTTTTTTATTATTTTTACCACATTTCCATCTCAGTGTCTTGAAACCATTTTTCTTTTCACTCAGTGGTGGTGGCACTCCTCCTGGGACCACTGGTGCTAGAGCGCCGCAGGCTTCCCTGAAGCCACGACGTAGCCTACAAACACTGTGTCTAAAGCCAGACTGGTTCTTTATATTAGTCCTGCTTAAATAAAGTGCACTCACCTAATATCAGGACATGTGTCACTGGGCAGCAGACATAGTCAAAGGGTTGTTCTGCAGAAGGCATGGTGCTGTAACAAGAGATCAGTGTTTTCATGCAAAGCAGACTAAGGAAACAGATGTGCACCTAGACAGCAGTGTCTAATTTAAGCACTAACCATAATGTGTGCTGTTCAAATGAGTGTAGAAACCACTGTTAATGTGCTTTAAATATGGAGAGTACTGTGTGTGTTTAGGCTCAGGGGAGAAGAGCAGTGCAGAGAGGCCTGAGCCCCAGTTTGGTCAGGTCCTGTCTTAGTGTTTTCAATAATATCTTCTCTGCAGAGGTTTGTAGTATATACTACTGGGATGTGAAAGCATTATGAGCAGATGAAAAAGATGTTTTTTAATACAGTGATCATATTGAAATGTAGAAAGTAAAAGCTTTTTATCTCCTCCACCTTCCTGTTTAGAACCCTTTCCAAAGTGAAAGAGGCACAGAAGCAGCAGGAAATGCTTCCTGACAAGAATAAATCCAGACAGTGAGGCTAATTTATTAATGCACTTTCCAATCCTATTCTCCATCAGACGGCTTGTGCATAATTTTAAGAGCGTCTCATTAAGACCTAGATCTGCATAAATTAAACAGATAGAAAAATAGATAAAATGCGTTCATTATGGATACAGTATGAAATATCAATTGAGTTTTCAATTATGCTCATTTTTTTAATCAACTAAAAAAGTTTTATTCTTTAATTTTGATCCATTTTTTTTACAATTTAAAGTATTAAATGACATTATTCACACAACTTGAACTTTGTAAAGCTTTGTGGTCAAAATATCATTTTATATCTTTGGAAAATCTATACTTCACCTGCTCTGCGCTCTCATTGTTAATTGACTTGGATAAAGAAGTTCTTATGATAACCCAATGCCCAGGAACATGAAATTGTAAGAACCAGATCATTTTATTACTTGATGTTGGGATACTTGTTAAGCAAGACCCCAGTCTTTTTGTACAAGATGCAATGATGTATCTGTTTGCCCTTGGTTTCTCGTCAGAACCAACCCTACAGTTGATAGTACTGTGGAAGTGAGGATGTGTTCAGTGTGAATGGTTGTGCTCCTGCAGTGGGATGCCATCTCTCTCATGACCAGGCAAAGACAAACAGCACACAGAGCGGTCATTTTTTACTCTCCTTTGATATACCTGCTCAGTTGCCTTGAGAAGAAAGAGCAGATTGTTTGTTTTGCTGAGGCCTCTTTCATTTCACACTGCAGAAAGAAACCATTAATATTGTCTTGCCATACATCTGAGACACTGATAATGCAGGCATTGCTTGGAGATGAAAAGAAATAGTGCATTACTGTCACCTGAGCACATGACACATGAAGCTCACGCCTGCTTTGAATTCTCCTTGAAAACCAGTAGCAACAAGACACAATCAGTGGAGACACTGGGTTTGACTTAAGTTAAGTTAAGATAGCAATGGAACAGTTCCACTTGTCTTATATGATGGTAATAAATATTACACTCACAGCTTTGAATCATTTAAAAGTTAAAACTGGAAAGTGTCCAGTCACCAACAGGCTACTTGATGGCACAGGTTTAACAAAGTGTACTTACTACAGATCCACTTTTTCCCTCAATGTAGATATCAAATTTATTTTGACATGTTTTTTGTTGCTCACACTTATCACATTTGTAACATGTTTACTTATTTTGCGCAGAAAGTGACAAGTGGAATTAGTAATGTGTGTAAATAAATGTGCGTCACAGTAAAATCAAATAGAGCTTTTGTTGTGAGCTTGTTCTCAGTGTGTTTGTCTGTGTGTGACTGAACTCCCAGCTGTCTCTCTGTCTCTCTCTGGGCATGTGACCTCGCTGCCGACTTGTGGGAACTGTAGTGATGCTGTCAGGCTGAAAGCCTCCCTAGAGCCTCAGAGGAAACAACAGACGGAAACATTAGAACAACCCCAAAATGTCGACACAGACTCATGTATTTGTCAGCCTGACCTGGATTTACTCAAAACAGCACTCAGTCTTAGCATAAAAACTGTCACCACACTACATATTTCATTTAGAAAGATAAAAAGCAGATGCATTTGACAATGTTAAATGTGTGGTGCTCTTCAGAGCATATCTGCTAAAACAACCTTGTTAAGGTTACACATTAAGGGCAGGAGTAACCAACGGCATCATTTTTTTGTTGCTTGAGGCATAAGCAGGGGCTATTTGAATATAAAGGGGGAAAAGTTCCCACTGGGCATCCACCCACACACTGTTTTGACAGACATGCTCCTGTCCTCTCAGCCTTCCATTCCTGATAGAAACCTAGACTGAAACTAGCAAACACAAAGAGCACAGCCAAGAAATGTTTCCAATTTCACTTTTTACTCCGTCTCTTACGCCCACAGCCTCCCAGCCCCCTCTGCTGCTGTTGCCTCAGTGGCAAACCAAGGTTTATTTCCCTTGTGGAAATATTGGGCTGTCAGTCAGATCAATTGCCAGTGTCCAGGGCACTTCATGGTTCCTCTAATTATAATCCGGTGCAGCTGGCGTGGGCCCACGTAGCTGTGGGGCAGCCATTGTAATAGAGGCATCACTGGGCTATAGATGGATAGAGCGCGGCGTTGGTGGAGAGGCTTTACTCCAGCAGTCAGAGCAGGGCCAGGGTGTCTTATCTGGCTCCTCCATGCAGCGCGCTCTGTGCTGGGGGAGTGCATTACCAATTCTCTTCCCTTCCCCTTCTCTCTTCCCGCTGATGCTTCTCACATCCTTATGAGAAGTCTAGGCACTTTGCCATGTTCACACGTAGACACACAAGTGGCTTCTTCTCAGCAATCTGCACCTATTGGAACAAATGATAGCCCAAGTTTCTTATTAGTTTATTTTAGTATTTCAATTGTTTGTTCCTGAAACTTTCAATAGTACAGTGCAAACTGTTCAGTCGTTAACAACATTTTTGTTGCGACTGTGTAAAATATGGCTGCACATTTTCCCTCGGACCATATCCTCTCCACAGGACATGTGAATACTATGTAGAAATGGCTCTTTGTCACCCCTTCTCCTTTGGCATTGTGTGATTCCTATCTCAACATGCTGAAAGAGGTGTGAGAGAGGCTGGAAAAGATGGAGAGAAAAGAAATGAAATGGAGGTAGTGTGACATGAAGAGAGCAAAAATGAGGATGAACAAGAGAGAATGAAAATGAGCGCAGACAGCAAATGGGTGGGGGCGGAACGAGAGGGAGCGAGGCTAAGAGAAGTGTTGAAGAGTAAAAGAAAGAGACAATCACAGTACAGAAAGACACTGAAATGGGAACATGTACAAAGGGAGGTACAGGTGGGGAAAATGTGGGTTGATGACGGGAGGCGGCAGCTGAAAAGGGGGAGCTATGAAACAAAGGACAACAAAGAGCAGACATCTACAAGGAGTAGCATCTGAAATACACAGGCTAAGTGAGTTATATAACACAGACTGTGAGGCTATTGCTGACACCAGGAGGAGAAAAGGGACAGTGAGGCGGGACAGACAGGAAGTATACAGAAATACTGAGAGGCTGGCAAGAGAGCAAATAATGGTTGAGAACATGAAACAGGAATAGAAAGTGCTATATAGGTTGGCACTTTAAAGTTTAGGTGAAAAGTGATTAGTCAGGGACCTATAATACATGGTAAAAACTGCTCAAGGACAAAACGCAACATGCAACTCTATGATTCATTTACTTGTTTTCATTAAAATGCTATGATGAGGTGATGTCTTGACCAAATGTATGGAGTCAAAAACATGGAGGGCAGAGTGTGTGCTTCAAGTGTGCATTTTGGCCCCAAATATGAATGCTGTGCTGTGCTTTTGGCAGGAGCACGGGAAGGAGGGTATTTAAGCTGCATGGCCTGGCAAACTAAATAGACCATGAAAGGGGAAAAAATAACAAAATCTGACCCCCCTCCACTCCCCCCCCCTCCCCAGTTCCCAGTGGATCACAGGCTGCATCACTCCACTCCTTTGTGTTTCAAACCACTAGCTCCCTGTGCTTTACTTTATCTTTTATTTTGTTTCATATATTTTTTTGGGGCAGGCTTTGTTATGTTTTTTTGGGGGTTTTCTCCCATTGTCCCTCTCCTCTGTCCTCTCATCTCTCCCGTCGTGACTCAGGGTCCATCTGAGGCGCGACAGCTGTGATGCAGTGCTCTCCGTTACTCTCTCAACTTGTTGACCTTTGTCTCGGAGATCAGTCCACTCTCCGCTCTCTCGTCGCCAAGATTGCACGGCAACAAAATCCGGCTGATGTGCTGTGACCACGCACCCCTGTCAACCTGCCGCTGTGCCGAGACCGGGCGCACGTGTGTCATGAAGTTTCTATTCATGACTGTGCCAGAAATACCCTTTTCTCTGATGTACATCCAAGTTAAAGGAGCAGGGGTATAAAATAAACAACAAGGCGGAGCCCAAACTCTGAGGCGTGTAAGTGAAAAAAAAAAAAAGATGATAAAGTGTGGAGACGAGTGTGTGTCAGGGAGATGCCTATAGAACTCTGAACCATTGTTTCTCCCAGTGTGAGCGGTGTATAATCACTCAGCCTTACCGCAGTAATGACACCATCTGGGCCCGGGGAAGAAGGCAGCGTCTTTCCAGCTGAAAAATGGTTCGCATAGATCCAGGACGATTAGAGCATCATCTGTATGCACACTACTCTGGAAATGAAATCTCCGAGCTTATAACTTCATCAGACTCTGCACCTATCACAAATGACAAAAGTAGAGACACTGTCTAATAGCGATAATGGCGTCATTACAGCGCACTTTTTTCCTTTCATATTTAGCCTGACGTGGCTTGTTTACGTTAATTCTCCAAACTACTGTGGACCGAGGCTGGGACTAGACATATTGTTGGAGCAAATGAGTGTTCTTTCTACAATCACACATATCCCCAGAAGCATGATGTGTAAAATGACTCCACAGGTCAAAATACTAAAGTGGTAATTTACTTTATTTCTTGGTTATATTTGCAAAGGTGATACAGCGACGCAATTCGTTGGCTCTCAATGACCTGTTGCCATGGCAGCACCTTTCTATTGATGTCGCCAGCTCTCATCTCCGTCTTAAGTCAGCCTTCACTCTCACTTTTAGCTCTCCATCTTTAGTCATCCTCTCTATTCACGGCTGTGTCTGTGGCGTTTTGTCATGGACCCTGATCCTCGTGGGGCTACGCTAACCTTCACCTGCTTCTAGCACGCACATCCTGCTCTTCTGTTCCACTCTGTCAGATTAGATCCACCAACACCTGCCTCATCCGCAAACACACTTATTCACAATCTGAATCCTAACCCCGGGCGATGACTCAGTAAATACTTTGAAGCAACTGCATAGTGTGATTGCATTATTAAATGTGCTTATGCCCAAATTTAGACAAACTGCAGGCTAAAAACAAAAATGTACTTCATGCTCTTTTCAGATCATGTTAATTCATTCTATAATCTACGCTGCATTTGCCCCAAAACGCTCTGGATAACATGTTTTTTCCTGCTCTGCATTCATTTGATCATGGTTTTACTATGAGGCAGGATTTTTCAGTTTATTTGACAAATTAGTCGTAAGTGACCCCATCAGTTTAAACAAATACTTTCTTCTTGTGGGTTCAATTCATTCTTATAGGCTTTTTGTAAATTCTAAAATATTTTTCAAGTTACTGACACACTGTTGTGTACCAGAGACTAGACTTGACATCTACAGAACCATGACAAATGCTAGCCACATGGGAAGGGAGGTTTTGCGCATAAAGGGGACGTTTTTCTGCTCTAAGATAAATGCAGTTTGAAATGGAAACAGTAACAGGCTACTTGCAGACCTCCTACACCAGTGCCCAGTTGTAAAGCATGCATGTTTCAAAGCACACGTGTTGCGTGGGTGCATGGGTACATGTTGCTCTCGGCTGACACATCAGATTATAAATGCTAATGGACGGGCAGAATTGTCAATAACTGACATCAAAAGAAAGTCTCCTCACGAAACGGAGCAGAAGTACTGTGTGATGCTGGCAACCTCTCCGAAAAGAACGGAGAAAAGAGCAGTTTTGAGGTTTGGCAGCGACCAGATAATTGACTTTGAAATGTCATGGCAAAATGTGATTAAAATTTAGGAACACCCTGAGTCAGCTGTGAAGGAACAGAGAGAGAAATGTAGATTAATATTCATATCATGGTGATTGAACATCTGCTATGGTTTGCTTTGTCAGACACACAACTAAACATGGTATACTTTTACAACAACAACTCCACCAACCGGATAGAAATAGTTCAAATGTCTGAACTTTAAGTCTAATTGTCAAATCTGCATTCTTTTTCTGCATATAGAGCGTCCTCCCCCGCTCCTCCTCTCTCTGCCTGGGAAGCCTTTCTTCCACCTGTGTGAGGCCGATTCCTCTAATAGCCTGTCTGCTGCCTGTACTCCAGCCTTACTCTGTGGCTGCCTTCACAGTATGACAGCCCACTAATGAAAGCAAGATAAGCATGCCAAGCAAACTGTTCATTTCAAATTAGAAAAAAAACTCCCCTCACATATAAAAATACAAGCCCCCGCCCCAACCTTATCACTGCTGTATTTCTCTCCAGCTCTGCCTGTCCCCTGCTAGCCAGAGCAAATTTGATTGGGTCCGGATAGGGAGAGAATGGCAGCAGATAACGCACCCGAAAGTGTCGCCAAACGAGGCCCGATGCGGCGCAGGATAAGAGCCGGGACACAATTACGCCGATAGAATTCTTATATGAAATCCCAAACCCCGGTGTAACCCTTGGCCCGTACCTTTCCACTGCTAACTTTGTGTGAATGACAAGTGTCTCATCTCTGGTGGTGCACATCTCTTTCTCAGCTCTACCCGTGACCGTAATCACTCCCCTCGCCCTCTACCTGCTCACCTTACCCTCCCCAGTCAGGTGTGTGTGCCTGGAACGGGCCAGCTCCTGTCAGCTCCCGGTTAGTTACAGACGTTTCTTCCTTAATGCATTTCACTCCTACTCAGGGCATCTTTGGGGCCGTAAAAGGGAAAAACATGTCACATATAACAGTTGCACATGTCCAATACTGAACATATCTGGCTATAATTCATTTTTCCCCAGGATATATTTCTGTGCCCTATTGTATTCTTTCAAAAGCTACAAATGCCTGCAAAATTCTCCGTCTGCTTCGTAGTCACAACCCTTTCAAGTGGCAGTTACTAGGGCTCGAACATTTCCCTCTAATGACAGAAGGACATTTCTCCTTTCTCAAAGCTCCGTCAAGGAAAATGGACTCTAATTATAATAATGGTGACTGGCTCTGACTGTCAATACAAAGGGCCGCTATTATCCAAAACATGGCACTATCAATGTCAGTAACAAATCACTTTTATTTTGTTTGTCTGCATAATGCGAGCCATTTTTCACAAGGCTGTTGCAGGATAAACTCTACAAAATCCAGATTTTGAATTTCTGTTTGATACGATAGAATAAAAACTTGAAGTCCTTTCTAAACGCAAACAAAGCTGCGTTTTTATTCCAGAATAACAGGTGCCAGTGTTATTTGGAGGAGGATGTATGTAGCTGTTGATTGCGTTGCTAATGGGCTTGATGGTGAGAAGGTCTGGACATTTTTGGGGAGTTGCAGTTTGGAGGAGGCGAACGGCGATGGTGGGGGTGGATATGCCGGCCAAGATGCAGTATTTGGCTGTTTCCTGTCCTCCAGCTGTGAGAGCCACGACTGCCACAGCACTATTAGGGGTCCGGGTCACCGCCTGCCGAGCGCTCTATTGTCAGCTGCGTGCTTAACAGACAGAGAGGCGAACGAAAGGTCCAGCCTCTATTGTGGCACCGTTGCAAAACAGCACCAGAGACAGAGGACAAAAAAAAAACCCCACAAAAAAAACATGATGACTGTATAATTACTCAGTGAATGCAGAACCTCCCCCACTAGCATCATTCCTTTTTTTTCCTATTCATTCCTTTCTCCCTCCATGTCTCTTTTTTCCGGTAGAGTGTCTGCTAATTAAGCACTTCCATTAGGCAGCCTGTAATTGGTTTGAAAAGTAATGACAAGCAAGTTTATTTACAAGGTAATTAGAATAAAGGCAGCCTTTGTGCTGATAATAATCATTTACAACTCCAGTAGAGAAGAGAAAACCTTCCCAATCCCTGTTATTTGACAGAAGAAGGAGAGGCCGGCCATCAGTGCATCCTCTTATCCATAAAGCCATTGAACTCCCAGGCAGGTCTCCTCATGTTGCCCTTGTTTTGTTCAGTGAGCATATACAGGCCCTTCTCTTAAATGAATGAGATTGAGCAAAATCAAAGAAGACACGCAGGGCAGTTTTCTTCATCTCTTCCCTCCCTGCCGTCATGTCATCATTATGCTAAACGTACAGAACTAGTCTGTCAGCCCAAAGCTCAAGACGGCCCTCGTCGCTGTGATGGCTACAAGGAACAGTCAGATACCCTGTTCTTCCAGTAGTGTGCGCTTTCCTTTTGCACTCAGGATCGGAGGCTCCCTGCAGCAGAGTCTGGCTCCGAAAAAACCCTCCGCCACAGATAGAGAAAGGGAGAGGCGGGTAGAGCCCATGCACTTGGACATCTCTGCCCTTCACTTTCCAGGCAACAGATGGAAACAGTGTATTAAGGCACCCAGGGGCAACCCCGGGCAGCGTGGCAAAGCGGAGGCATGGCCAGGTTCAGGGGGAGCAGGTGGGCATCTGTTCCGTGCCCTTAATCGCTCGCCGCACCCGCCATCCCCGCGGTGAGCTTAGCTGTTTGTGTGCGCGTTGAGTGGCGAGTATTTTTATCTGCGTACAGTATGGGTGTCTCTGTGTGTCACCACTCCACTGCCTTTATTCAGACAAACAGGGATTTACTTTGGAGGGGTAGAGGCTTAGCTTTTGAGGACAGAGGCTTACTTGCTTACCTTTTGTTCACTGCAAGAAAGTTAAATCACACACAGAACATATTAAACGAGTACCTCTTCCTGTTCTCGGCTGCTCGGGGTTTTTGTTCGCGGTTTGGAAGTATTGAGTTGGGCCTTGAGCAAACAACAAACAGCCTTTGGAAGATGATGATTGACAGTCATGTTTCAAAGCCAGTGTAATTCCATTAAGCTATTGATCTCTCTCTGCCTCAGCTTTGGCCCAATACTGGCTATGAATACCTGTTTACTTTGCACTGGCCCTGGGACCTCGCTCTTTTTGGTGCTGCCTGTTCGAAAGCCCATCTGTTCACTGCTCATACCAAGAAAAAAACACAACAACAAAAGGGATGCACGTAGCTGATGGAGCTAATTATTGGCTCACAGTATACTATTCTTAAAAAAAAAGTGGTGCTGCGTTTCAAAATACGCACACTTTTGTATCTACTCGTTTTGCTGTGCATCTATCTTTCACCACCGTGATTCTTAAACTCATCCCATGTCATCATTTTGTACACTATATTCGTCTAGTGCCTTCTGGCTATATTGCCGTCCGAACTGATCTGGATGAAAAAAGTATATTACTAGCGCTGCCTGCCTGCTCTGGACACTTTATTGCTGTCAAACCAAGCTTGAGATTTGGTAGGAATCGGGAGCAAAGGACGAGGAATGGAAAAAAGAGGTGGTGAAAGAGGGAGATGATGCCTCGGCTCTGCCTCCACCGCAGAGTTAGCCGTTGTTCCACTCGAGTCTGACTGCACTGCGTTAATCATTTGCTTGACTGGCATGCTGTGTGGATTCAAAGTTTCATCTTCTGCCACTCTGCATAGATTGGGTACGATGTTTCCTCCAAGTCACTGCTGCTGGTCAGATGGAGGCCTGTAAGCAGTGGTAACTCATCACAGTTCCTGGCTCACTGAGCTGGGGGCTACAGATTGGGCAAATATGTAGCCTTGCTCCAGCAGCATCATCTAAATTTGTGCGCGACAGTATTTCTGTTTGTGCAAAGTGCCCTAGTTTACAGGTACTGGGCTTAACAAGAAGCGTCTATAAACACTGACTTTAGATATAGTCACAAGCTATTTTATTTATATTTTTATTCATTAAAAGCTGTCAAGTTTTACCAAAAAATACTTTTCTTATTTTAGGGGTAAAACATGCCACATTAAACTTACTTTGATGGTTCTCTGACAATAAAATGAAGAATAAATCCTCTTCAAAACAGTCCATATCATTAAAATCCATATCTTGCCATATCAACACACTTTTCCATGCTTTTGTATATGAGATAAATATTAAGATGCAACAGTCCCAGCAGCGCAGTTCAACTTTATGTGAAATTAGTGGGGGCAAATCCAGAAAAAAAATAAAGTTAGTGTCACTTTAACCTCTAGACTGGTTTCTGAGCAACTTCACAGTTTTGGTCGGCAGTACATAGACTTGTTCCTCCCAGATAAGTCCCCCTAAGCCCCCCAGAGCGAGACAATAGACACACAAACACCACAGGAGCACACCGCAACAGTAGCTGAGCTCCGAGGAGTAACGAAGCAAACAATGAGTTTCCCCAGTGCATTGTGGCTCGGCTGGCCTGCTTTAAATGTGCGCCCAGTCATCAGCACTTAAACGCTTGATTGATGGCACAGAAGTGAGGATGATTGTGGGATATGCCAGCTCCAAATGACAAGCAATTACTCATTTTGTGTAATGAAAACCTTAACAGCAATCATCGAAGCTTTACACCGTGCTAACTCTTTATGTAATATTATATGTTCCCTTCACCCACCGCTTCCCCTACCCCCTCTGCCATCCCTCGGGTGTCGCAGCAGACGTTTACTAAATAACATAATTTGTAATGGCTGAAGTGATGGCACAACAGGCCTGCTAAGTGAGCGAGCCTAGGCAGGAGCTTTATCGCCGAGAGTTGTTTTTTTTATTAACACAGATCCTTAGCAACGAGCCGCGAGTCCTGGCAGGTCTAGTTACAGCAGCCCCCACCCATCAGTGCCATTAGGTCGACTGATTTTCATTCTGAATGTCTGCTGTGCTTTCGCCTAACTCTATGATCTGTCCAGCGAGGTGTTACTATGGAAACCAAAGACTTAATTATAGTTTTTTTTTACATGCGTGTCTGTGTACGTGTGACCCGCAGATGAAAGTGAATTTTCGAACTGTTTACGTGTATTAAGGACACGTTTATAAGCAGCTCTGGTGTGAGATAGTCCAAGTGCTGCTCTCCTTTCTCTTCTCTTTCCTCTGCCAAGACTACAATTACCCCTGCACTCCTCTCCTCCACAAAATCACTGTAATTATTGCAGGCTGCATGGGCACGCAGGCTGGCAACAGGTGCCATGTGAATGCTAATCCCCTCCCCTTAGCCGCATGCTATTCTTCTGCCTGGCCCCTGACAAACCAACTGTCACTGGCAGAAGGAGAGACGCGACACACTCCTTCAGAGTCAGTAATTTGGCTGCACGGAAACGGTAAGACGCAGGATGTCAAGTGTAGCCGGGACGTTGAGCTGCTGTAAAGCTTGGACATTGGTGTGTGTACATATGTGTGACTGGCGTGGCGACGTTTACACATATCTGTAAGGTATGTTCACGGTGTGCAAAAAAAAAAAAAAAAGGCATGCTAACACGTACACACTCTCTCGCAGATTTGACACCAATCCATGGCATTAAATGAAGTGTGAAAAACAGGTCAGAGAGGACTTCCTATCTTTATAAACAGCCTAAACGCTATCCAGATGTTCCATGCCTCTCCTGTCCCCACAAAATTTGCTCACGTCAGCTGTAAATGGCAAAATATAGCCTCTTTAAACGTGATATACTCGAACGGAGGCAAGGACATCAGCACGCACTGCCTCAGTTGCTGCACTTTGACTGGTCAGGAGTAAAAATGTCAGCGTCTGTACCCATATTTATAGGACATTTCACTGTCTGTGCTTCAGTGGAATACCAGTGAAAATGAATTTCTCTTGATTTCTGTATTTGCTTGGTCAGTTGTGTGTTTATGGTCTCAAGGTAAATCTTGCCTCTAGTATGCTGTAGGGTAAAAGAAACTGTCATTTTGTAGCATAGCATCCTGTTTAGGAGCACTCACTCCCATTTATAGTTATGGGAAATCAATTGTGTTGGGATTGGTGCAAACAGATGCAATTCTTCAATAATTAATGATGGCTCTTATTAAATAGCAACCTTTGAATTGGGTACATCCTACTCTAATGCTAATTAGACACAGCGACCTTTCCGTCTCTTGGAGGAAGCCCAGATATCCAGGACAATGGAGAGTGGCCTCCTATTTAATTCCACCCACTGCTCTGTTAACTTGCCTTTTATTCTGGACCCAACCTTTTTGACATGGGGGCCATGTTCAATGTTTAATGCTGTTTGTTTTATATTCTGGCGTCATTTTCTTATATAAAAATTTATGACATTTTCTACCTTCCATCAAATATTCATAAATGTCATTACTAATCATTTTCATAGATAATCTGAATCGATCCTTGTGTCTTTTTCATCGACGCTGCCCAGCATGAATCTCTACTGTATGCACACATCACAGAGCATTAGCTGCATTTTTAAAAACACAGTGGTAAAACATCCTCTTATCTGCATTTTAACATATGCATCACTCACTGAATGTGAATCCTCCCTCACTCATTTGTAATACATCATGGATTCCTCGCAGAGCCTTGTGTTACTTCGGAGAATTTCAAATGTCCCATTAATCATTTAGAGGTTAATTTCACATACCTGAAATATGAATTAGCCTACACCTGAAACATATGTGACCCATTTGCCTTAAGATAACAAAAGTCAGGGGAAGCCATCACTTTGAAAAGACTCAAGAGAGTGTTGGTATCTTTAGTACATCTTGAAATTACACCTTTCTGATCTTTTTTTTTAAAATCTCTGTTTTACGAAATCGCACAGATTTCTTCATGGGCTTTATATTTCTATTGGGGAGCTAGACAGGTTAAGTCATAGAAAACAAATAATGCTTCAAAAAAACAAAAAAACAAAAAAAAACAGAAGTTGATGGTGGAAGGACTAGAATCTGATCCCTAACAATTTGATGTATTGTTTTCCTTGTTTCTGAAATCCTTTGGTAATGATAGGTCTGGGCCGCAGAGTGTCCTTCCTTCTGTCTCCTGTCCGCCATGACACACAGATGAAAGATGAAATGGAGATTGTGACTGATGCAATTATGGTGCTGCTGATTGAAGGAGAGGCCAAATTATCACCGCCCTGATTGGGCTTTGTCTGGACTGAGAGCATGCCACGCTCTGATTAAAGTGTCGCACAAGTGTGTCCGTGTGTGCATGTGTGTGAGTGTGTGTCCAGGACAGTACAAACTAGACTTTGGCTCTTTGAAGCAGGAGAAAGACAATTTGCCATCTTTTGACCTTCCCACATGAAAGTCGTCATTAACTAAAACAGAATCTTAGCTGCTTTAAATGTAACGTAGTAACCACGTATCCCTCTGTTCAGAAAGATGTGTGAAAAATAAAATAAAAGTGCTATTACATTGGGCCTCCTTGGGGATATGCCACACATGTGCTTACATGTTTGCTCCCATGATTTATGATTTCATTTCTATTTCAGCTATTGACTTTTTACTGCAACATCCACTTTGCACCACTGGAGGCCTCCTTCAATTTACTTGTTTTTCTTCAATAGAAACCCTTTGCATTTATTTCTCTCTGAGCCTGTGCATGGAGCTCAGCCACTCTCTTTCTCTCTTTTTGGCCTCTCTCTCATCTGCTGCTCCAGTCTTGCATCAGTCTTTTTCAAACAGCTTGTGTTCAGCTGAGCCCCAACTTCAAACATACATTTTAAAAGAAGCGAAACTATCTCATGTTAGAAAAAAGCCCCTGAGTCTTATTTGCCCGGCGCTGCCACTTTCTCCCTCCCTCTCCCTCTCCATCTAGCCTCCACCCGTCCCTCCCAATCCAAAATGTTGTTTGTTTATCATCATTGGAGCATTCTAGCTCCAGGTTGTTGCATCAGAATTAGCAGCCAGGAAGTGCCTGTGTATATGTGTTCTTGCGCATGCATGCACAGCACTGCTGTAACTGCATTTCTGATTTCACACAGGCTTGGTTCATCCCTGTGGCTGGTCCCAGGAGCTGGCTGATGGCTCCAGACTCCTGCAGTTCTAAAAGTTACACATCTGCTTTCTACATATGACCAACTAGAAAGGCTACACCCACTCTCAGCAAGAGCCTGATCC
The DNA here is from genome assembly GCA_036850595.1 of Rhyacichthys aspro. Taxonomy (NCBI): domain Eukaryota; kingdom Metazoa; phylum Chordata; class Actinopteri; order Gobiiformes; family Rhyacichthyidae; genus Rhyacichthys; species Rhyacichthys aspro. Next base: position 14,710,544 of record CM072151.1, read on the forward strand.
CTCCCTCTATCACTCCATCTATACACTCCATCCCCTTTTCCTCTCCCTCCTGTTTTAGCATGTGATACAACACCTTTGAATAATTGCAGACTGAAATTCTCCAGAGTGGAGGAGTTATTAACCCCTTCACTGATCATCATCAGGTCCAGCTGTCCGTTTGCCTGACAGGGTGTCTATTTTAAAAGAGGGTCTGATGTAATCTGTGGGTAAAACAGCTTGTGGTGACAGAAGATCTGGCTGGAGATCCTCAGGCTTTATCTGTGAAGGAACCTGTCAGCTGAGAGCTCTCTACTCCAGAGTTAAAGGAGATCACATGGTTCTCTCTGGACAGGTGCCCCTTTAATGCAGCACTAAGTGAGTTTACAGCATAGACTTATATTTGTATGTTCTTTGTCTTCAGAAATCAAACAAAAGAATACTCTTCAAACCATAACTTTGTGAGGAGCCTTTCATCAAAATAACACTCGCCCACAAAACACTTCAAACTGAGTTGATGGGAAACAGAAATATAAGGCAGAAGGCTACGGTGCCACAGATAGACACCATCTCACCTGCCAAGTGTAGGAGGCTTCTTGGGAGTTGGTGCTGGGATTTGGCTGGGCCCAGGCTCCTGCTGATGTACATACGTATGAAGAAGGTTGGTGGATAGAGTTGAGCTCACAGCTTGAGTCCTGTTAATGCAGATGGCTGCCTCTGCTGGCGTATGGGCAGGGTTTATGTGCAATGCCAATGAATATTTATGTGTTTAATGCACATTTGTGGTGGGAGGCTCATGTGGATATGAGAACAAGACTTTGACTCTGAGCTGTAGTGAGTGTCAGGGGGCGTAAGGGCATTGGAGTGTGGCTTAGGAGGATGAGGAGCCCTATTCAGATGGTTTTATCGCTTAAAATGTCTTTGTTTTTATCACTGGGACTGGATCATGAATATAAAATTTATGTACCCTGTGAGTGAGTTTCCATATTTCTTTTAAAATCTTAATATTGATTACAAAACAGAGGAAGCTGATTAGAAGAAAAATAAATTATTCATAATAAAAGATTGTTACAAATGAGCGTCTTGAAAGGATGCTTGGCTCTTTTTGTCAGTTGACCCGAGGAAATGTTGACTGAATTTATCGGGAGGTTTGCAGACTTTGATTGGAGTATACTCACCTGCCATAGTACTTCCCTACTGAGCATACTGCATACAGTCCGGGGCCACCACTAATCAAATTCTCTCTTTCTCTCCCCCATGCCATCCCCTCTGGTGCATCGCCAACATCAGGTAAGAAATTGTTCATTTCACCAATCAATAGCAATATGGCCTGTAGCTAGCAACACACTGACACGGTCTACTCTCTGAGATTTAGATGTGTGCAAATGGCAGCAGTGATATTTTACTCACAAAACCAACAATATTATCAGAGCCCAGGTGGAGCGGCACAGTAAATCCACTGCTCGTCTTTTGTTTGGATCTTTTATCAAGACTGTTACTTCCTGTGTAATGAAAGCTATTTGGCCAGAGCTGTGGCTGTGGCGTTCTGGGAGGGAGCTGTAGATGGTGTGGTGCTAGATGCAGCCAGGCCTCTGCTACTGCTGCCGCTGCTGATGTGTGGTGTGTCTCCTCAGCCCTCAGCCCCCTGTGACAGCTCCCCCCGCTTTATGACAAATGGCGGGGCGCTGAGCAGGCTAACAGGAAGGTAATGTCTGTTGGTTCATTAGTAGGCCAGGTCACTGCGGGCTCAGGACCAGACACACACAGCTCCACACATCTCGCTCAGGGCCTGATGGACACATACACTTGCCTCTGAAATATGGAGATTGTCTAACACAAGCTCCAACCCCCAGTCTTAAGAGATTATCATTTACAATCACGCTCGTGACATGTACAATTTTCTACAGTGTGTTGGAACCATTGTATTAATCATCACTTTTCACAAATGTTATGGGACTGACTGCTGACCCACAGATTTCTGCCAGCACCTTTTTGTATATGAGGTTCACAGTTTAGTTGTTGTTTGTTCGATGGTATACAGCCCTGGTCTGCTTAGTGTTCACATTGCATTTTAAACAACATCAAACTGACAGATGTCACAGTTTCTTTTGCTGAATGCCTGATTTATTTTTCTTCTGTCAAGTATTCTCAAAAGCTGGATGGGACAAGTATAAAATAGCACCTTAATGCTGCACTTTGACCTTTGTCCATTTGTTAATAGTTGTCAATTTGTGTGACTTAAGCTTCACTACCTTCCTGACACTGGTCTGTGTTATACTGTAATTAAAACATACCTAGAGTCCTTTTTGAAGTCGACTTGAAGCCACCTCGTTCACCAAAAGTGAACGCACCCTAAGCGCTATTTCTTAATGGTCTCACTTCATCATTTATATCATTAAGTCACTGTTCCAGTCTGTCCTTCATTTGCTCAGATGCATTGGCAATCCCTTCTACTCTTACTTTTATCTCTTCGTCACTCACACTCTCTCCATCCTAACTAAAGGCTCTCAGAGGAGAGCAGCCAAAACTGCTGGCCCTGTCTGTCTATTAATAAATGGCATTAACCACCTGGCCCTTCAGGGACTATTCATTTTAAAGATGAACTACCTTAAAGTACAACACAATGCAGTCTCATTTTTACTGCCTCCTCATTACTGCTCAGGGCGGCTCAAGACTCATCAGCGACCCTCCTCCTTCGCCCTGCTATCCCAGCATCCCTCTATCTTTTCATTCTGCTCTAACCACTCCCTTCACTGGCTGTCTTTAAGGGCAGGCCACGATCAGGGCATCCATAACAAAATCAATAGGAGAGCAAGAAAAATGATTATTAGCACCGCAGTGAGAATGTCGCCTTTTCTTCAGATGGATATCTAATTGTGCTTAACTTCCACCAACTCACTGTATTGGCTTTTAGAATAAGTCCCAATTCCCAGCTCTGCAGAGGCACTTCCAACACATGATGAAGAATCTGAGCCTTCGGATAAAGTATTTATATTTATATAATTACCATAATAACCAAGTTTATTGTGGAGGTGTGCGTTCAGCACTACCATGGGCGTTTCATTCGTAGCAATTACTTTTTAAAACGTGCTACAGTAACTGTATCCATACAATAAGCTGCCCAGACCAATTTACTGTGATCCATGACAATGTGGTCCACCACTGCTCGGCTAAATGCTTTACAGAATTGCACATCGAGCTGCTCTTGGCTTTAATTACTCTCACTCTCAGTAAGCCCCATGTACTATCATGTTTACTAATACCACAGTGGACGGGTAATATCACAATCAAAGAAATTAGAATCGTAGAGAAGTTCAGAAAAGAAACCATATCGGCACGTGATTGACCTCTCATTTACAGCACTGTATTTAAAGGCATATCATCTCGATTACTTGTGTCTTTGCAGAATTAGAATGCTTGGAATAGTTGCACTCATCTTCCCCTGTGTCTGAATGTCAGAATATTTGTTCGGGGTTTGTTTTAGAACCCTGGCAAACGGGTGAAGGGAAGTTTTGAAGTGTAGAGGAACAGCCTCATTATACCCACCAAGCTGCACAGTTATTCTGTATGAAGTGAAGATAAAAGCAGGAGAAAAGCTGAGAGCAAGGCGAAATAAAGAAAAAGAGTGTCGAAAAAAGACGAAGCTTGAAGGAAGAGAAATGTGGAGAAAAAAAAGAGCTTGGATCAAAAGGATCAGGGGGAGGAAGGAAGGAAGGAAAGCACCATTTGTTTCTGAAAAAGACGCAAAATACAAAAAGAAAGAGATCAAATTATAGCAAGAGATAGGGGCTCCACCGGTATGACTGGTTTACCAGCAGAGCGTCACGCTTTCAAGTCTGTTTCGACTCCTGAAGACTCTTTCAGACTACTCCACGCTGATATGGCTCGTGCTAATTAAAAGCTGCAGTCTTTAGTTCCTATTGTGTTCTTGAATATGTTTGAATAGTCAGACATATCATTTTATTTCAATTGTCTTGTAAAATGCAGCCTCTGGCCTGTGAGCGGTTCACTCCAGGTTCAGTAAAACTCATATATTAATCCATCTTGTGCCCTTTTTGGCTTTTGGCTTCTTTCCATCCTTATGATAAAACCCATGGTACTGCTGCTGAAGTGTTAGTGTCACAGTGTCATTTTACATCTACTTTCTAAGTTGAGTCAGATGTGTAAGAAAATAAACATCAATGAGTCCAAAGCAAACAGCTTTTAAAGTCAGCATTATTTAAATCAGACATAAATTTCCTTCAATTGACATGTTCTCTAATATTATTCACTCAGCACTTACTGAGGAGCCCCTGCAATAAGAGAACTCATCAGAGCAAAGGAAATGTGAAAGGACGTACGTAATTGAATTCTGCTCCATCACATTCTCTGTTTATTTTCTATATCTCTGGCTGTGAATTATGGCCTATGGACCAGCACTCACAGTGTAACAGTCACAGCCCAGTGTGCAGCACAATCACAGTAAAGGAGCAGCCTTTCAAGATGAGTTCAGAGGCAGTGGTGTACACATGGTGTAGGTCTCCTGCTTGAACTCCACCTATTATTATGCAAACGTTTAAGTCACAATTTTACATCTTTTTCTTTTAGAAAGGCTTACACAGAGATGCTAACTGACAAGCTCATTGCTACAGCCAGATGTAAAGACAACAATACAGTCTTATAATAATCCCAAAACTCTTCAACCTCTAGTATTATGTTAAACATCACACAGCACACTGTCCTTTATGTGCCATTACATGTCAAAGGCACACTCGGTGTTGTGGTAGTAGTATAAGTGGCAGGTTTTCAAAGAACTGAACAACTTTATTGTGACTGTTCCACTATCGACAAGAGGGAATAATTGGACACATCCAAAAGCTATTCTGACACAACTGTGGCTTCTGTTGCTGCCTGGCACCAAATGTTATCACGTTTGTATCCTCCCACATTGAATATGCAATCAAATGGCTCCCATAGCAGATGAAATGGCATCCAGTTGACTCTCATATCCCGCACATGCATGATGCGTGTGTATGTGTGATGAGGGGGATGTACCAGCCCCTGGGATCTGCTCTGTGATGAAACATTCAGGAGGAGTTGCCAGAAGAGTGTATTCAACACCAGGCTGTAAAATGAAGCTCTGAAAAAGCAATCTCCACTCACAGAGACCTATTGCTTTCATTACAGGCGAAGGTCTGTGCATCAAAGGCTGTATTTTACTAAGATAAATGCCATGTTGTGAGTCTTTGGTGGTGGGAGGGTCTTTGTGGACATTTGCATATTTTATCCTGCATGGTGCGAACACAAAGTGCTGGATAAAACATTACAGTAATCTGTGTTTGCACCTGTAATAGATTATTTGGCATAATTTGGCACCCTGTGCTCATCTCACACATACTCAATGAAGATAAATAGATTACATTAATTGTACAGTATTTGTCGTAAAGCCACAGATTAATGTCACTGTTTGCTGATTCAGAGCTGTAATGATTTATGAGCACTTTTACAGTAGATAATTTTCAGCGAGCACATTGGCCATTTCAGGGCGCTGCATGTGGAAATACAAATGTAAGTGCTCTGGCAGTAAGCAGGGAGTGGAGGTGGCGAGAGAGCAGTCAGCATTTGTTTAGCTAATCAGGCAAATGAGTGTCATAAAGCAAGCCAGAGGCAAGACGGGAGCAGAAAGCAGCACAAACGCAAGTCGAATGGCAAGTGAAAAAAAGGTGTTTCCTTTGGGAATAGACACACCTACTCCACCCACCACCAGCTCGGAGCATTTCAGCAATTAAACATTGACTGATGCCCTGACTGATCAAGGTTACTGGGCCAAGGTGAAGCCCAGTGAACGGTGTCACAGTGCTTTATGGTTCCTGTCCCATAGGTCTCCCGCTGCACAGACCCTAATGCAATCAGCTCATTGACACTGTCCTCAACAGACCACGGCTAACATATAGCGCACATGCTGTCACTCCAGTCCATGTTATAACTCTACCTTAGTGTGTTACTCCACACAAACTCTTGATCACTTTTCAATGACATTTTGCCGCATCATTCATCTTGATTTTTCTGAAGTTCTGTATTGTGTGACATATCTGCTGATGTTGCAGATTATTTATGCCCAGAGGCTGATGAACATGATTTAAGAGAACTCTCCTCGTTGATGCTTTTTAGACTCAGGGCATGGCTTGGCAAATAACTAATACCTGCTGACAGGGGACAACCAATGTGAACTTTGAACTATTAGATGTTTCGCTGACATGTGCACAAATGAACTGATAAATGTGATCCCAAATGCTGCACTGACAAAATCGCTCAGAGAGTAACTGTTTTGGCTCTGCTGTATGCAAAGCTAGACTCTGGTGAGAGAGACTTTGGTGTAAGTTTGTGGATGAGAGCCAGATATTGCCTCCTCTGCCCGGCACAGAGCTGATCCCAAAGGAGAGATGCAGGTTAATCAGACATGTTGCTCTGAATTAGAGTTTCACAACCTGTCACCAGCACCACTCACTGATTTCCTCAGCCTGCCGTCCTCTATTCGCTGCCTTTTCGACACCATGTTACTCAGCAGTAATGGAGATAACCGCTGTGTAATAGACTTTTTTTTTGTCGTATCCACTGGTGTCAACCCTGCACGGGCTTCTTGTGACATGGCTATTGATTCCTGATTGGGCCTGCTCACTGGAGAGGTTAGAGATGGAGAGAGCGATGAAGGCCAGCTCCAGGGCTAATGCTCTCAGAGGGCAAGGCTGAAGGGTACGGTCAGACCGAGATAGAACACTGTCCTTTAGGTAAATGGCTTTTTGTATTACACTGACTTACTGGGAACCTCTTCCTCTGTCACACTGCCATTGCATTACTTGGCAATAAAAATACCATCTGTGTTTCCTCCTTTTTCCTTCTTCCATCTCTCAGTCTTTGCCGCATGTGCTCTGGCCTGTCAGAGAGATGCCCATAACTCAGGTCATGTCTATAAACCCGTCAGTGTGACAGCATGCATGGACCCTGGACTTCATTAGCACAATTAGACTTGAGTTGTGGTGGCCGACTTAATGGCTGACTGCTCAACCCATTTGGCACAGTGATTGGACACCCAAAATATTGAAATCCTCACTGTTACCAAAAAAAAAAGAAAAAAGAGAGAAAACAAGAGACAAATTGTTGCGTTTTATCTTTTAAAGTAGAAGCTAGATACAAATTGGTGGCAGATTATTTGGAAGAAAAACTCAATGGGCTCAGCTGGATAAATCTACAGTAAAAAACAAAACTGAGCTAAGCCCAAGTCTAATCTAATATGTGAAAAGCCTGTCAAAGTAACGGGGGCTCAGGGAAATATTGTGCATATGAAAGGCCACTGGAGGATTAGAGCGAAAGGCCAGGCACGCACAGAAACGAGAAAGCCCAACATAATAAAGCAAAAAGAGCTGTTTTGAAACAAGAGGATGAAAGTCGAGCAGGAGGAGAAACACTAAAAAAAGAGAAAGAGCCCAGACCAGAGACAGTATTTTTTAGGAATGAAAGATTTATTGACAAGTGGCGAAAGAGCAGCGGGAGTGAAGAGACTAAAAGTGGTGAGCAGAGAAGAACTGAACATGTCGCTAATCTCCAAAGGCCTTTATCCCTCTGTCGTGTGGTTTCAAAAAGCAAGATCTAAATAGGACGAGAAAAACTGAGCGAAAGGACGAATGGGCTTGTGTAATAACGTCGGTAAGTTTGCAGTCTAGAAGATTCACCATTCATCAGTTGACAGAGCATGTGCTTTAAGCGAATAGATGTGACCCTGAACAACACCCTATTTCCATTCTGGGACTTTAAGCACTAAAGCTTGTTCTTTCAGTAAGGCAGCGTGGTACAATATGGAGCTATGAGTCACACTGCTTAAAACTGAATGACAGCAGGGTTACTCTTGCTCAGCCTTCTTTACTGAGTGCTTTGTTTCTTTGTTTTGCGGTTTACTGTGAGACGGGTTCGTGCAGTGTCATAGAGAAGCCCCCTCCAAACCACACCCTCCTACAATACCTACATTAATATGCACCAGCGGTATTGCCCCTATCCTCTTTAGCACCTAATCACATTTTATTCAGATTTGCACAGCTGTACTTCATGTATTATGCAGCATTAATTGCTACTTCAATAGTCATTAATAAAGAGTTGGCTGGCCTCTGAACAGACGACGATGCAGGAGGCTGATGAGGAGTGTCGGACTCGGAGGGCAGGGAACTGTGCTTGTCATGTGCTATAAGCTACGTCCTTCAAATGGTTATTTACTTCTTTCTTGTAGGCCGTACACAGATGTCAACGAAGACGATGGCATTTAACAAAATTCTCGCAGCAGCACCTTTTCTTGAGCTGACTTTAACTTTTAAAAGTTTTCTAGGTTCGCCAGGCCCTGAGTGCCCTCTGAAAATTCTATTGAAATATTTGTTTGCACGGCTCAGTGGCATTTAATCTCCTGTTGTTCATCAGTTTCCGCTTGATTTATTTCTTCACCTTCGCCTATTTATTGAATTTAATTACACCTCAAATCCCAATGCAAAGCTGCTGCTGTTAGGGGCCGAGGAAGGTGGGGATGGAGAAGGAAAGGGGAGGAGGACGGTGAGCGATGTGGGGCATAAAGCATGACTCAGACAAATAGCCCACTCCATTCTTAGACGTACAGTATGTGGCCTGTTTTATTTAACTAAGCCTATATAAACACACGTGTATCCACCCAGATGCACACAAATGAGCTGTTAAGGTCAGTAAATCAGCCTAAGAGCACACATCCTCTAAAACTCTGGCAAATGGTCTGCAGTCTGTCGGTGGCCTCACTGACCACATAAAATATCGGCTTGTTAATTAGGCAGTAATTGTGCAATGTGCTCTCCTTTTATGTGCCATGCATTGAGCCATAAAGAGGCCGCTGTAAGGACGACTGGGAGAGCGGGACACAGAGCTAACTTCTATAGCATCAGCCCCGTTCTGGTCTCAAACATGGCCAGGGGTCACATATATTAACTTTTTGATGATGAGTGTAACTATCCCAGGCCCCTCCTGTACACCTTAAAGAGGTAATGTCATTATTATAGCTCATAAAAAATTAAAACTATGACAATATTTGAATCTAATCCATGTAACTTTTTGGCATAAAATACATAATGTCCAAAATTATTACTAAATCATTATGTTTTTTTCACATATCTTTTAAATGAGACATACCTATCCTGTCTGCATTTGCAGCTGAGCAGTTGCAGAAACAGTTACTCATGTGGACAAAGTTACGTAGTGTTTTAAATGTAAAATTTTATTATATATCATATTTTATAGTAGTAAGTATAATAGTATGCAGCAGAGTAACAGTCATATTGTACTCTGTGACTGTGTAATGTTTACTAGCAGCATGCAATATTGTATAGTTTTATATTGTTGAAAGGTAAGATTATATTATCCACAGTACACAGGTAAACAATCCTGTGTGGAGATTTCAGTATCCCACTGAGCACAGTGTGTTGGTTTCTGAACCCAGTCCCACATAAAACATCCAGACAAGACACTTTGTTCATATTTGCTGATTACAGCAGAGAGCGGGGCTGAGGCGACGGCAGAGACGGTGTAGCGGCTGCTGGATTAGCGCTGCTCTCTGCTCTGGTGATTGAATGAGGGTGGACAAGGTCATCAGGTTCATGTTTTAGAGAGGAGACATGTTTTATGCTTTCTATCAGGAACGTAAAGGTGCTGTTGTGATGATTGCGTGTGTTTGGGAGAGACTGAGAATCTGCATTCATGAGCTTTGTGCGGTTGGAGCCCCTGTGACATCCAACTGTGTGCTTTTACATCTGAGTTTGCATGTGCTCATGTATCCTGTGGCCAGTGTGTGTATGTGTGTATGTGTGTGTGTGTGTGTGTGTGTGCACTTGCATCCTCACAGCTCCAGGGCTGTGTGCAGTGAGTCAGTGCGCCCGCTGCAGGGCCACAGCAGCAGTGAGACAGAGATGTGACAGTGATGGCTCCTTAGCCCGGGGCCACAGCTGGGAGGCCTGAGACACACCCACACCACTGACCTTCGCTGTCAACACCACAGCCGCACGTATACACATGCACACTCACACATGCACACTCACAAGGGGGGCCAGAACCGCTGCTAGTGTTGCTAGTGTGTCAAATGAAAAGTTTTCTATAATCCAAGCTAAATTACCTCACTGTTGCCTAAATGTGAGTAGATTATACATTGTTCATCTCTTGCTGGACACGTGGGCACGTACAAACCGACTGTGGTTTTCTCCCTTTCTCTCTGTGAGTCAGAGCTTATCAGGCCGAGCACAGTGATTCACCAGCCGTGTGAGTAAGCTGCTTTCTGCATCTAGCTTTGTCTCTCGGACCCACTCCGTACACTCATAACTCATTATCATCCACCCTCACCCCCCTCACCCCACAGCGGCTTCATCTCACACCCCACCCTCACTGTCGCCCTCCTCCTTCTCCCCCTCCACTGGACAGCACACCTCTGAAAAGACACTTGTGTAACCAGAATCCTGACTGATGTTCCTAGTGTATACACCTGGTGATCTCAGCGCTCCATAAATATTTATACCTTGGGTCTCACGTCTACAGCTTGTCATATTCGGGGCTTGGTTGCTCTGTCACATCATATGTCAGACTGAAGTGTGATGTGCACAAGTTGGCATCAGGCACATAGGAATAAATTATACTTTTTTTTCCTTTTTTTTTTCTTTTTTTAAGAATCCAATGTCCTTGCCAAGAGTCAAAATCTTGAGTCATCTTCACTGATTCTTCTGGCTGTATGATTTTTCTTCATCTGTCATTTTTTACTGTCATTTCTTTCAATATATATTCACCTGCTGCAATTGTATGCTTATATACATGTCCTATGCATATGGAGCAGTGTGGATAATAGTGTGGCCTCCACACACTGAATTCCTGGCTGCTTTGATACAGGTGTTGGTATCACGGTGTACTCTGAGGTGTGCTAACAAGTGCCTTTTCTCTCTGCTTAGTTACTCTATTACGGACTGCAGGGAAATATCTTTGATGGTACTCAGAAGAACAGAGGACGATGTGTGATAATAGGACACGAGAGAGAGAACAGCTTTTAATGGGGCTGATTGGAGAAATGTTTGTGAACCCTAACTACAACAGCAGCGTTCTCTTGATCTGCCAGAACAAAATTGCACAAATATGGAGGGTTTACAATTTTTATCTGCCTTGGATGGAAGTGAAAAGTCTGATTTTAGTTTCATCAATGAAATCTGTCAAAAGATATAATGAAATTGAAAAGCCTATTTGAAACAAAATCGGCACCTAATGTGAGCGATTCACAAGTCACTGTTGTTCTTTTATTGCTGTGAGTCTTTTCAATTCCAGCAAAATGAATGAATGGTAACATGCTGAGATGAAAACAGCCCAGTTCTTGTCTTCAAGCATCTTCTGATGTGTTTGATAAAACAGCCATGACACAGTCATAACATCATCTCTCATGTCATTCGAATATATACTCTGTTTTTATTGCTCCTTGTATGATTCTATGACAGTGTTAATTAGCAAAAGCACATAAGTTTTTCTCATCACTAGCTTAGTAGGTTATCACTAGGTTAGACATGTTGCTTAGGAAACATCTTCAGGTCACAAAAGTGTGAGTCAGTGCGATGTGTTAATGTGCTCCTTGTTTATAGCTGTGTGCCATAAAAGACACATTGACTTGAGCAAAGGGGCCGTGCTGCCATTGTATTGCTGAGCCAGGCGGCTGTCAGCCACATTTTAGATGCATATTATGTACTGCATTAGCTTATACAAACGGGCGTGTTTGTGGATAAATGCCTTTGTGCCTGCGCATGTATGTTTGTGTGCACGTGTGCGCACACAGTACATGCAACTGTCAGCACCGTACAGCGCTGTATATCAGGTCCATGCGGCACCATTAGATCTTTCTATGACATCTGATTTACACGGGCTGTCAAGGGCCTCGTGGAGCTGGCTTCTCTTACTGGAATAACCTACACCTCCTGAAAAGAACTGAAACAAAGGCTACTGGCTGGAGACCAGGTCTGAACCATATATAAACTTTATCATCATCAGAATCATCAACGGAATATTTGAAAAGACTCCTGATATGGTGATGTGTTATGAAAGTGGCTCTCATGGCTAAGCATATGTACAGACTTCATTCCTTGGTAAAGAGCCCATAGCAAGGAGATATTGATGCTTAATAATACTTAATAATAATGTGCAGTCCCACAGAGACTGTATGGAAAAGCTGTGGGGCAAAAAGGGGAACCCAGTTGACGATCAAAAGACAAATGAGACAATTAGCTAAAAGGAATTTAGGAGCATGTGTGGTTTTTATTTCTGTTTGCAGACTTGACTGGGGGAGTTCTGCTGGTGGCAGTCAGGAAGGAATGGGAGCCCACTCCTCTTTTTGCTCTGGTGGATTAGGGCCATGCTCTGTTTGGTGAAAGCTTGAGCCACTCCATGAGCGTGGTGTGTCGGGGGTGGGGAGAGCGTGTTGTTTGTGTATCCTTGCTGTAAGGATAATGATGTGATGAATGGAGAGAGGGAGAGAGAGAGAGAGGCAGATTTCAAGGCTAATGCCTGGGGGATGTCAGACAAACCTGTGTATGTGTAATAACCACGGAGGTTAAAATGCTACAGCGGCACTAGAGATGGCTGCCAAATATTTTGACATCCACTCTGCCTCCTCCGCGCAGCTGCTGCTGAAGTTGAGGAAGAGCGGGATGATTTACAGCGGCGAGAGCCATGGATTAATGTGAGTTAGAGGAGGGACGGAGCGGAATGTGAACGAGACTGGGCATTGGGCAGCAGAGGTGTTGATGTACAGTCAGAGAGAGAGCTGCCTGTCTGTCTCTCTTGATTTCTCTCTCTCAGCGCTCTGGGCCCGGGGATGTGTCCATAGTGCTATTTGTTTCAAGGTTGTTCTAAATGTGACTGATGTGTACAGCTTTGCTTTGCTCTCCTTCCGACAGCTACATGTAAAGGCAGTCGTTGTACAAAACATGGTACAAACAGACAGCCTAACCTCAAACGGGATGGAGTATTTATTAGCGTTTTTATTTTTTTATTTTGGCATCCTTGTGAGCAGTTATGGCTTGTGAGATAGGTCACTTGATGCACAGTGTTTATTACCAATTGAAACGGTGGGGAAATTACTCGGCGCAAATAGGCCTGTATGTGTGTGCCTGCTTGAATGTGTGATGCATGTACCACCCCCAGGGACTGTATATATAGATTGTGTCTCTCATCTTCTTTTTATTCTGGTGTGTATGGATAAATAACTCCTGTTCCCTTTAGATTAGCCGTGACCTTTCCACCCCGTCTATATGCACCTAGCAGCCCCTTACAATTCTTTCCCAGCGATTGCATTGTGAATCCTTCACAGTAACAAATGTCAGCTTCATTGATTGACCATCTTCGCCCAAAATAACAGACATCTAAAACGAGAGGGGTCGGCGCGCTGTAGCCACGGGTCCCCGGGCTGTGCTGAAAATGTATATCGTTAGAGATCGCAGAGAAAATAGAAAACCTTACTCATTAACTTCAAGTCCACAGCCCCAAGATTTCATGGATTAATCAATGCTAACCTACTTTATCAAAGACACTTATCTTCCACATACAGAAATCTATGCATGTCCCTGGCCAAGAGGTCGATAGCAGGAAATATTTCACATTGCCCACCCTTTTTCCATCACTAATTCCCCTTTCTCTCCTTGGTCCTCTTCCCCTCGCTCTCTGTCTTGTTCAGTCATTGCATCTGTGTCTCGACTTTTGGCTAAATGTCCTTGGGATTGGACTGTGCCTAGAGAAGGGAGACCCATATCAGATAACTTATTGGTTCATTTTGCCCATCTCTTTCCAATAATGTGTAACATTACCAGTGTTATTAGATGGGAGATTAATGGCTCTTGGCTCTGCTCCTCCTCTTCAGGATGGGACATAGAGGAGAACGATAAAGGGAGAGCGGCGGCTGACGACCAACAGGGAGAGCTTTTGACTCTGGAGGCTGTGATGTCTGACTTAGCTTCACAGTCAGAGGGTCATTTTGTGGAGCTGACTGACTGCAAGGCTCCTGAACTTCTCTATCTGCCCCTCCTGACACCCCCCCCCACCCCACCCCCACTGTGTCTCTCCATCTTTGTGAATACTAGCGTTCAGCAGCCTTTGATCCTCCTCCTTACCATCAATCAGCCCCGACAGGCCAGAGAAGAGAAGAGAGAAGGATGACTTGTCTTCCAGTGCTGCAGGTGCTGTCTCTGCATGTCAGGCAAAGGTCTGATGCTCTGTGTGTTTATGCTCTTATTTATGTATTTATTAGGCTGCACCGCGCCCCTTCTGTGCTCCCTCACAGGCATAAAGAGGCAGCCGGCAGGTGCTGTCAAGTTATTTGAGGTAACCAGGCTTATAATAACACTGCCGTCGAACGGAATCAAAGCTATTTCGGTCACCTTTGCAACCGAGTTTATATTTCAAATGAGGTGTAGTGCCCAGACCTGCCAGGATCGATGGTGCGCCCGACCACCTGTCTCTCCTGTTCCTGATAATAAGCCTAATCCTAACCTAGGTCTTGGCTGGAGATGGCCCCGGGCACAAATCCACATCCAAACTGAGCTACGGGGGCTCACAGATGATGACACGGCCAGTCTCATTCAGTGCCTTTATAGCAACACGTGTAAAGACAGTGTAAGGTGTCATCGCCTCGTCATGCTGCTGTACACGACAGTAATTATCAGAAAATAACAGCTAATGATAAAGTTAGTGCAGCCAGTGTGAAAAGTTAGTCTGATGCCTTGTGCACACAGACGCCCGCTCGTCACTGCCGCTCCGTTCTCGCTGCGTCTTCTCTATTTTAGTGCACATCTCCTGCTTTTCTCTGCCTGCTTCAGTCCTCTCCCTCGTTCCCGCTCTCTAATGTATGGAGTAATAACTTGCTCATTATTGGATGTAAGAAATATCTACTAAGAGATTATGCCAGATATAAAAAGCTCACAGGTGATGGGAGTCAGAACCTCTCTGCATCCCTAATGAGGCTTGGGGATTGCACCGCACACACTCTGCTGAGACGGAGCATCCTGCACCGAAGCAGAGGCCTCAGTCAGCTTAGTGTGAGACGACTCGGCCCAGCTCAGTCCGGTTCAGCTCGGCCCAGTACGGCTCTGCTTGACCTTGGTGGGGCTAATTAATGCATTTACAGCTAGCTCATCCGCTCTGGCGCCGTCGGTCCGGAGGTCTTGGGAGTTTTGTGGGGTTGCTGCGTTGCTTTTTGCCCCACTGCCCCTGAGCCTCTCCTCATCGGCTCAGTCCTGGGGAATGACTGAACTACCTCTGGAGCTTGGTCAGCTCAATGTACTACACTGTTCTTTGCATATTTAGTCCACCTTTGTGCCTGCCAAGAAATAAGCAACTCAGTCCATTATATTCAAATACTTCCGTCTTTGTTTCCCTGGATTTTGTGTTCAATATGTGGGTTAATTTTTTTTCAGTTTTAAGAGGGTTGTTTATCCACTATCAGTGCCATTAGAATCAGTAGTATTTACGCACAACTGTAAAGTAGCAGTGGGAAGAAGTTTTTTATATATTGCCCTTACAGACGTTGATAGAAACCAATTTTGTTACAAACTACATCACAAAAAAAGTATTCATAACAATATCCCAGAAATACAGCAGATGTTTGTTGATATGAATTTAAAAACTTTGCCTCCAGTTATTTAAGGGTCATTTAGAGACTTTGAAAATAGTGCATTAATAAACCTGATTATTTTTTTAGGGAAAAGGTTTATTTTTACCTCTAAAAACACAGATTCTTTGACTATATGTGGGTTTCTACATTTTTTGGAGTATTATAATCAAATAGAAGAGTATATAATAGATTCTGAAAAAAAAGAGTGACATCAAAAGTGGTGGTCCAGTATGAGATTTATCTAATTAAAGTTATTTTATTATATTTTATGAATATACATATCTGAATAGTGCATTACCTGCCTTGTGATTGTATGTTCTGTTTGTATGTTCTGTATGTTTTTATATACATGTTATATATTATTATACATATTTTATTTATATAGGACTTTTAAAAACATGGTTTACAAAGTGCTTAGCTTACTTAAACTTAATCGACAATCTGACAGGGGCGAGTTTGTGCAAAATCAGTAACAGAAGTAAGACGTGGCAAAAGGCAAACAAGAATTCAGATTTAAAAGGTCAATTGTGAGGAAGAAATGATACAATTTGAATATTTAACTCAAAAATTGGGGATATGTTTTAAAAGACAACATTACTATAATAAAAAATAAAAAATAAATCTAATCGATAAAAATAAAAAAAAAATATGATGAGATATAATAGCTAAAAAATAATTAAATATTCTAAAAAATGTCTATAAAAATGGGTTTTAAGAAGTGATTTAAAAGATGACACTGATTCTGCCAGCCTTATCTCTTCAGGCAGGTCATTCCAAAGTAAAACAGTGTATTGCCAATGGATGATATTCTTGTATAGTGAAAATATTTCTTTCTTGTATTGATTGTGAGGAGCTAAAAAGGAGAGAAGGGAGAGGAGGAACATCTTTGACCAGTGCAAGAACAGTGAAGGGCAAATGTTTGAATCATTTAAAACTCCCGAGACAAGGATCTGTTACAGTGGCCGATGGCAACCGGGTCTGTCTGTGGGAGCCCCGGGTCAACTCTCCTCCGTTCTGTCTATCCCTTTCTCCTTAAAACTTAATGGAACAGGAGAAAGGCAGGTAGCAGAAGTTTTGTGCTGCGTAACATCCGAAAATGCGAGGAGTAACAAAAAGCAAATAAAAGAAACAGTATAAAAGGAGACTGTTTAATCTCTTAAGGCATTCCTGGCCTAAATTCTGGACGGCACATGAATGACTCATCCACAGCGCGGCACAGTGAGAGTTCTGTTTTTAAATGACTTTATCTGGCAGCCTTTATTTGGTGTTTGTTACCCTCTGTGACCTTTGGGGCCTATTAAATGTCACTCCTCTTTAAGTGAAGAAGAAAGAGAACTTCACCTAACTTCGGAGAACCTTTAAAGGTCAGACGTGGCACTGGTGACAACTCTTGCTCCGAACGCATATCCTGCAACAGACTAAAAAAAAAGTACCCAAACAAACAGGTCAAAAGTGAAGTAAATGTAAGCTCTGACACATACTCACTCGGTCTTTCTGAAGATTTCTCCTGTGAGACTGGCGAAAGGGAAGGTTTGCTGAAGGCTGGTTGTGTTTTTTTGTTTGTTTTTTTTCCCCTTAAAGGTTTCACTTGGTATATCAGATATTGATTTTGATGTTTTTATTAAAGGAGATTGTTTCACGGAAGAGACAGCTTTGAAATGGCGGACATTCACAGGACGCAACCTCACACCGTGCCTAGCTGTGTGTTCAGATACATACCATTGATTTGTCTGTACACGTTTTGCGGCCTGATCCCACCACTGCTTTTCGGTCACAGCGCAGCAATTTATTAGAATTTGTTTGCCTGACCATGAAGTGTTCATTAGGCAGTCGCAAAGCACACCGAGAAGGGCTACAAGGTCGTCATCCGGCTGTCCAAATGAAGACGCTTCCCTCAATTTAGCAACTCTTGAGGGAACGCCACACACGTCTCAACACACCGACGCCGAGCTCCTTATAGACACGTATTGTATTCCGCTCAATTCTTATCCTCATGGCCCTAATCAGCTGTCCAAGAGAGAGGAGCTGAAAAATAGCAATTAAGCTCCGAGCTAAAGCGGAATGCAAAGTGACACTAAGTCTGTCATCAGCTATGCATTTTACAATAAATAAATGATGAAAAATGAGATTTCCAATTGATCTGCCTGTCATTGGATTCTGCACTGGTGGCAAAATGATGCTTGAGTTTGAAAATGAAGCTGATTGCATATTCATCTGCGCACATCATTAGAACTATTCATACTAAGGCTATCATTGCAGAGCGTTATTTGATCAATTCACTACAAACAGTCCTCCCAGACGGCTTTGTTGTATCTTTCTTTGCCTATTAAGCTGTTCATTAAAGAGCGGCCTTGTCCGGGCCTACAGGGTGTGTGTGTGTGTGTGCATTATGCATATACGCCAGGGTTTGTACAGATACATGTGGGAGTGAATGTATGCACTTTACGTTTGCATACTCTGCCCATTAGCCATGCTTTGTGGCACTGTGATGCAGGATGCAGATTTGTTTCTGTCAAGGTTAATAAATGAAGAAATCAAGGTGAGGGTGTCTCAATCCAGACACAAGGACATGGAGACGGGGATCAGACACCCAGCTGGTACCTCTGAAATTTTAATTAGGCCCTCTCTTTATTTCCCCTCCACAGACAGACATTGTGGTCGGGTGCTCCGACAATCACCTGGACTATTTTCTCCTGCAATATTACCTAAGCCTGTGATGGGATACTGGGGAGCAGTGGTTTGGATTTTAAAGGCTTCTATCCTCACCTTCCCCTCTCTCTCAGTCCCTGTGCTCCTCTAAGCACACATGCTTTATAGCCTACTATATGCCTATATTTGAAAGAATACAATACACAACTGTGTTTAGTTAATGGAGACATGAGTTTATTGGTTTGGGGGGATTTGTTAAGATACTGTCTTCTACATGTGGTATTTAATAAAATGCCATCATGTACACTTCTTGTGCACCACACTTTAATTTTTATTTATGTTGCACATTTTCCAGTCAACTTCTGACACATTCCTGGTTGAGAAGAGCCACAGTGTGACTTGTTTTCTTGTCAGACATGACAGCTCAGTCATTAACATGAGGCACACAAACGCATATGGCTAATTATTGGCTTTGGCCACTATAATGTCAACCTGACATTGGTGCTGTACTATGTTTGCATGTTAAAGCAGTGTCTGTCACTGTATGTTATAGACACATGGTTTGTTGAGACGGTGTGTGCGTGATTGTGTTTGTGTGCGGGTACAAACAAATCACATTTATTAGCCAGTGTTCCAGTGTGATGTGCTTTTATTGCCTTGGCACTTGTGAAGGGATTGGAGCGCAGAGTGAATATAACAGAGGAAAGTATGAGAATGGTAATGCAGTGTGTTTTCAGTGGCTGCAGAAGGACTCAGTGTTGACGTAATTCAGTGGAAAAACGTCCAATTTTCCAATAACTCAAGAAAGCCTCTAAGTTCTTATTGATGACAAACAAATGCATACACTCACACTCACATGTAGCTTTTACAGCCAAGAGCTGGCACGTAATGGACAGATAAACCTTTAAAGTTGTGTCGTGCATGGAGCTATCACTCGCCATTGTTAGATCTCTAACTTTAAGGGAACAGGCAGCAGAAGAAACAAGTTTATAAATGGTTGTTTTTACAGCGAAGATGCCAGGATCCCTTCTGTATCTTTGCAGAGCTCCATATACAGCAGAATCAACCATTTGAGCACATCAATTATTCACTCAACTTTAATCCCAACACGCTCAGTCCAGAAACCCAAATGAGAGCTTCCCACGTATTTTAGCTTTTAAGACGAGACATAAATAAAAGACACACTTTGGATGAAAGATAGGATAAAGATTTTGATAATGAACTCAATGCATCATCAAAGAAGTCTCAGTCATGAATAAGTTATGGAGAATAAACACGAAACACAGGCAACACAAACTAAAGAAATCATTGCTGCAGTACATAAAAGCTCACTTAAATGACTGCCCATTTGAACAAATAAGTGTTTGATGTTTTCCCAACTAGACGTATAGCTTCTGTTTAAAAAGTTTAGCCACATTTTTACACCTTGCATTGCATCATAGCCACTGTCATTCGACGTTACAGTTAACTGATAAATCACAGCCTTTCTCATCGAAATATATCTACCTTTGTATTATTTCTGACTAACAGTGTAGAGAGTCTGGCTGAAAAGAATCCTTTGTGCTATTATTCTCAACAGCTGACACAAAATCTCCAGATAAGCATTGATGTTTTGGGAAAGAAGCTCTTCTCCCTTCAAACGTCAGCGTTCCCGCACTGACAAAAGTCTCAGCATGACGTTCCATTGTCAGAATTTGGCCAGGTTTTTTAATGAGAGAATCCTCTGCCAAACAGTGGAATTAGATCCGCAGAATTCATGAAACACCTGTGATGCCTTGAGAAAAACATGATCTGACCAAACAGAGTGATTACTGTTGCATCAGTTCAGTCTGTGTCTCAAATCTATTGCAATAATTAGGTTTTTTTTATTGTTTTGGGCTGGTGTTTAATGTGGGAAACTGGTTCAAATAGCTTCCTCACTTTGAAGTATTACAATATCATGCAATTTCCAGTTAAGGAGATTGCATTTAAATAGCCTCAGCCATAGATAATACATTCCCTGGAGCAGTCTAGTGCACTGTTCATTTTTAAGTTGGATTATTCATTTAAATAAAAAAAAAAAAAAGGTTTTAAATTTACCTGCCAAGTGTCTTGAGCTTCTCCTTGTGTATTAATCTCATTAGAGGAGTTCTATAGGAAGTGGGCAAGGCACACTCCATTATTTATGGAAGTGTAATTATCTATGGTGTCACAAGCAGGCAGGAATTTACAGGACCCCGGTTCTGCATCAGCACAATGGCTATAGCTAGGTAATGAAGTGAACACACCTCCGGGCCCTACACAGTCTGATCTGCATCACTGTTTGCTCTGTCTCTTCAGAGCTACACTTCTCCACTGCTGCAAATTACACCAAGAAATTCAGTACCTACAGCAAGTACTCAAGTTACTCACTTTGTAACTAATCAGATTATAAATACAAGTAACTACTGCATTTGTCATTTTCTTACAGTTGTGGAATAATAATGGCAAAAGCATTAACGGTGCTCGGCACTAGTCTGACAGGTTTGAGTTTGGAACTTTAGAAATCTAAAGTTCAGATGAGATTCCTGTGTTTTATCCCACGTCATAAAAAAGGCCTTGTTCAAATATATTCCCAGCTCAAGACAAATACGCCGTTAAAAGGTATCTGAGTTATTGTGAGTGTGTCAGGGCAAGAATGGGACATAAAACAGTGATAGAAGAAAGAGGCTTGGTGGAGCTCAAGGAAGGCAAAGACGAGTCAGCGACCGGCCGCTCTCCTCAGGCCTGCTATTTTAGTGTGTACAGACTTAGCAGCAGCCTCCACAGCAGCTGCTGCAGCAACGATGGGGTCATTTACATATAAATGAAAGTTGCCGATCACACGCTGCTGACCCCATTTATTTCAGCGGACAGACAGACAGGCAGGCAAGGCAAGCGCCAGCGAGTTGCCGAATTACTTCAAATTACCGCATTTCCATCTCCACATCGGGCCTGTCAGGCCCGCAACTATGGCGCCGGCAGTTTTTTCACTCCCCTCCTCTCGGTGCACCACCAGCAGGTCTGGAGTGACTCTAATTGGCAGTGGTGAATTTAAAGGACCTGTCAGGGGCTGAGGCTGTCACCACCCAGGACAGCACAGCAAAGAAACAACATGGCTAGCTTATCACAGCACAACGCAGCTTTACAGCATTGCGCAGACACAACACAGTCAGGTTAGTGTGGCACACAAAGGGCATCGCAAAGTTTTCACATCACAGTCTACTCAGCACAGTGTGAGCAGCCTCAGCTCATCAGGCCCAGCTTTCTGTTGCTGAACACTCCCATTTACACTTTTTACTTTCCTTTTTTAAACCTTAATTCCTAATCCCCCTCTGGTCCACATGTGATTTTCCCGCTGTCATGTTCTCCTTCCATATGACATCCTCGTGGCAGCGGTTTGCGTGAGCATCTGGATTAGAATCCTGAGCCATATGTCCTACTAACGTCTTCATCTCACTTCTTCTCTTCACATGCTATTACACACACATACACACTTAAGCACCTCGCTGCACCAGATCTCGAGGTTTTACAAGACAGATTAATGCTACCGGCCTGTATGATCTTAATGGGACAGCTGTGTCCTTTTCCTCACTCTCACATCGATGGCTATCACAAGCCAAAAAAACACTGCTATGTTGACACAGGACGGCTGTGACTCTAATGCCTGTCTTGGCTTTATTCCTCTGGTACAGCAGCATCTCTTGGAGCTTATTTGTTTTTCTCGTCCCATTCTTGGTTAGCCAAGCACACACCCCTATTAGTTCATTAAAGCAGTCTGCCGCCAGTGTCTGACTAGTGTAAGAAAAGAAAACACTGGAGCAATAGAAAAGCTGAGATTCAAAAGGCCGCTCTCTAATTAGTCCAGATTGATGCATCCAGTGAACATCGTGGTAATCAGTGTTGTTTTTTTTTGTGTAATGGTAGTACAGGGATCACAGGCAGGCTGACCCTGTGTGATCATTAAAAGCAGCTCAGGCATCTCCTCTGCGCTTGTTTGCTCTCAAAGTAAGTGTCACACTGTTGCTTCATCAACCCATATGTCTGGCTACGTGCACTTTGGAGTTTGTTTACATCACTGATGACGGATTAACCAGCCATTTACACAGACGAGACACAGTCATTTAGCGTTTCCTCTGCCTCAGAGATTTTAGTTGATGCAATAAAGTGTAAGGCCTTTAATGGATTTTGAATAATGTTTTAAAAATATTTGCACTTAATTATGTAACGTTTAGGGTAAAGCTCATCAATCAATCTTTTTGTTTTATTTTGCATTTAATTTCGCCTAATAATACATTCTCAGTACAAACAATGTGTGTTAGCTGAATAGTGTAAAAATGGAGGGCAGAGGTGAACAAAGGCAACCACTTGAAAATAGGTTCTCTTTTCTTTTACGTTAATTAATTCATGTACAGTAGCCATTTTCTGTGGATGTGGAAGCTGCCTCTAGGGGCTGGTGTGCTAGGGAACTGGAAAATGTCATGACTCCCACTCTAAAGGACGACTGTTGGTGGAGATGGGTCATCGAGTTATTACGATTGGAGGTGAAATTTAACAACTGTTGATTCTGTTGTGGAATATTAGCAAAAACGCAGTATGTGGTTTAATCTGTTAAATGGGACTAGGTTCAGAAAATACCAAGAAATGTGGAGAATGTCACAAATTATTACAGTTTATATCAGATACAGTTGATTGTTGTGGTATTTACTGTAAAAGAGCTCAATTATTGTAAGTCTTGTAATTCATTTATTTATGTCTTCAGTCTATCCTTTATGTGCCTTGGGCTGTAGACAATCACAAGAGAAAATCAGGGCCAACATCAGGAGACAGACGTTTCAATAGACTCACACATGTATACCGCATAGGTAGGCTGCCACAAGGACCTATCCCACAACCATCTTCTCTAACCACTCCATCATTGTGCTGGTTCTTGTAATGCGTTTTTTTTTTTGGAGATTTGAAAGTAATAGAGGAAATAAATAAGCTTAAATCTTCATGTCTGTAGCAGTTGGTGAACTGCAGGCCCAATCACTCTATGACCCAGATTTTATATCAACTTCCACTTCCCTCAACAAAGTTTGTAAAACTTTTAACAGATTCTTTTTTTTTTTTTTTTTGGAATGAGTGAGAAAGCCAAAAGTCTATGAATAAAACGTGCAGAGAAACATTCAAGTACAGCTCTATACTGTACTGTATGGGCTTGTGTGACAAGTAGTAGTACATCTCAGAAGATAAAGCGGGAGTAAAATATGCAAAGGGATAAATCCTCCCTTCATCTTCATCAGGAGCTCTTAAGACTCCCGGAGACACGTTTTCTCTGGTGACCAACTTTTTCCCGGCTCTCGTCTCTCTCTACTGTATGTGCGTGTTTAGTATGCACACTATAGACAGAGTGTATGTGTTTATAGGGGCCTGGCTTTACATGAAACATAGGAAATGATTAGCGCTATGAATTATGGCTAGTTCACACAGCATTGGGATGTCTGGGATGGTAATGAGCACTTAAAACAGCCCCTGTACTGTTTCAGAAAGAGGGGGTAGAGAAGGATTTAAAAATGCAAAAGATCTTGAGTTAAGTTTAAGTGAGAGGCAGAGACTGTAAGGAGCCAGAGAGCTTCAAGAAACAGGAAAAGAAAGTAACTTGGAGCTGCTTTGCTTCTTGTGCAGCGTTATTGCATAATATCTTGTGTGAATTGGAGCTAAACATGGCTCCAAATGTACGTCTCTGCCTGTTAAAGTTTTCGTTGGCATGCGTCACCTCGCTGTGGAATGGGAAACATGGAGACCTTGAAGGCATTTTAAATCGCGTCTGTCCTACTGTCCTACCTCAGGCTAACCTCCAGCAGCCCCAGCGATGTAGTGTCAGCAGTGACATTGGGATTCTATTAGCAGGTTGTACGAGGCGCTGGCCCCCTGCCCTGTGGTGAGACCTACCATTGATCTGTCATGGGAGATGGCTGCTCCCTGCTCCCCGCTCCCATAGGGCTCAATTTGAACCTTTCCAAAAACCAGGCCCGAAACCTCGGCTTGAAAATCTACCTGGGGAGCAGAGCGAGGACAGCGCCGGGCTCAAGGTCGGACGTGACACCAGCGCGTGCCGATAAAGACAACTGGGTATAGTCGACACAGACCATAATGGCCAGTGAAAAGTGAGGTTATTTCTTATTGATTCCCAATGAGAGAAATCACTGGCTCTATATAGTGCTGTTTATGGCTGAATGGGGCTGACTGTGGGTGTTCCAAAGGTATCCTCTGAAGGGCACAGGGAAGAAATGAAAGCCTGTTTGGCACACTCTCGTGACTTTTTTTTTGAATGGGTGCATAGTGATTTGTTTTCTCAGCCAGCCTCATTTGTATTTTTACTGAATTACCCGGATGCGCAACCTGAACCCACTTAAGCATGTCACTTAGCGTTTGTTGAAGTTAGCAGAGACAGGACTCTCATCATGTTACAAAGAGAGAGGCTGTGGCTAAGAGGCCACTTGTCATGTTTATTTATTTCATTTTTCCCACTATCCCACACGATGTCTGTGTTTGCCGTCCGCGCTGTTTAGAAACGTTCACGAGATTAAGGCTAATAATGTCACATTGTGATGCCAGTATGTAATGTGGTTAATTACTGGACCATCTGGTTCTGTGCTGATGCCTATGTGTGGACACTTGGTGTATTATTGGACAGTAAACCAGACCCTCCAATTGTCTTATTCTGCAGACAGAAGGTAGGTTGGTCTATTTTGATCATCAAGGTCCTAACCCTGCAATAATAATTCCATTTTGCTTCTCTTTTCTCTACCAATGTTTACAAATGTTTTTTGTTTTTTTTTTGCACTTTCTTAGAATAGACACTTTGTATTATTGGTAGCCATCACTTCATCGTTGAAATCAATGTAGACCAATGGGAGCGTCCCTTATTGAGGGCTAAGCATGTGATTGGCCAAAGCTTTTGGTATGGGCAGAATATTAGTATTAAAGCCTAAATGACGCCCTGTTTTGTCACAGCTCATTTCTGTTACAATATGTTTTTAGGTGATGAAAGATGAAAGATTTGTATTGGGTAATGCCTGTTTAACTGGTCACTGGAGTTGTATTAATGAATGTTAATGTCACAAAACAGCTGTCATGCATTATACTACAATAACTCATCAATATCTGAAGAAGAAGAAAAATACCTATGTGTTCTGGGTTGGATTCAGTGGCAGTGTTTTTAAAATGACAGCCTTTGGTTCCATTGATGTTTAAATGTGCATGTGTCTTCCCAGTGTGTTCTCATAGAAGACTATAGAATGCCTTGAGCTAGCTTACGCCTTGGGAATGAGAGTGGGCTGGTGACGTACCACACCAGCTGTCATGTGTTACAGAGACTTGTGAATTTATTTTTCTGCAAGTTATTTTTAGCTTGCAAGATGTGTTAAAGAGAGGTTAAATACATAAAAGTGCCTTTCCTCATTGTAGAGTTATTTCATAAAAAAGTGTTTACATATAGTCATGGAGTCTTTAATCCTTTTTGACTCACACAGTATGAAGCATGTGAATTAACAGTATGAAAGTACAAACAGAGGCGAATATTGAAATTGCCCCCACGGGCAATTCTCGGCCGTGCTGTGGCAGCGAGACACTTCCTGGTGCTGATATATTTTATATGTATGAAAATCTCTCACGGATCCATCATATACATTATAGATGAGGGCTCCCGTTCTGCGCTCCAGTCACTGAAGCAGATTTTTCCATGATACGCACACCAACCAGCCACCTCCTCCCCCAGTGCCGCCCTCTCTCATCCCTCGCTCCGTTCCTTTCTCCTTCCATATGCCCTCCCATTGGAGCGCTGTTTCATCCCTCACCAGCTCCCTTTCATCCCACTCCAGCCCTTTGGTCTCCTATCATTTCATCCTTCCATAAGTCAAAGCTTACATCTCTACTTCCAGCCATCAGTCCATCCTTCCTTCACTTATCCCGCCCCACCCCCATCTCATGGAGCAGGAACATGTGACCAGAGAGGTGGGAGCCCGCTGGGCCTTCCCCGCAGTGCCACCATACGTTGATTTGTCTCCTCCAGTTCCATATTGATTTTGTTTTAAACAAGGGAAAAATATAAGAAGAATGAGGTGCTGGAGGTGACACAGAAGTAAGGGGTAAAGGGAGTGACGGAAGAAAGTAGAAAGAGGAAAAGTGCTTCTATGCATCAAATCTATGAGTTGGTTCCGGGTGAGTTCAGGGTATTATCAGGAGGTTACTCTATAAAAGATGAACTCAAGGAGAAATGGGCAGGAGGAAAACGACGGTGTCACGATGGAGCGGAAGTGTGAGATCTGCTATTTAAAATCTCTTTTTTATTCCCAGCCTTTACTTGGTGTTTTTTTTTAATGAGTTCGGACTCGGCTGTGTGGCAAATGCCTCTCATTCTACATCATGGCACAGCTGCTGCCTCAAAATGATTCTCTGCTTAGTTCAATTTAAGTTGTGTGCAGAATAATCGATCCTCTCATTAATTCTACTTAGCTGGGCTTCGCAGTACAAGCCTGGGCTTGACTGGTCCACCAAGGCCAGCGCTGCTGAATGGCTGACCTTTACACGGCTCGGACTGCCATTGATTTTCAGCAGGACTTATTTCATGAAGTGGGGTTTGGGACAGGGCAACCATATGAAGATGAACTATGAGGCAAAATCACCTCCAACGGTGCTCTCCATTTTCTTTTGCTCCATCCTCTTGATATCAGAATACTGTATATACCCTATTGGCTGAGCTCTGTGGGTGGTAAAGTCTGAGAGCAAAATAACACATCCCCTGTGTGACCCACCCCCTGTGTTAAGAGCCCCCCGTCTCTCAGTGAAGTGCTGTGTGTGTACCTTATGCTTTAGGCTTTGTGTATGCATGTGCCCGTCCATGCTCCAATGTACCGAGGCTGCATTGTTAAGTGCTTTACGATGGCTTTCTCAGTGACATGGCCCCTTGGTATTTTCAGTGAGGAAATAATGCAAAGCAGAGAGTGTGAACAAGCCATTAGAGCTCCCAGGACTGCCCTCAGAGCCAAAGAATTGAAGAAAACAATTCTGACCTCATGAAACAACAGCCACAACATCCACATCACGACGGAAAAAGAACGAGGGCATCTTAAAGCCCAAATGTGATTTCAGCAGGATTTAAGCTCCTATACTGCACAGTGTAAAAAAGCTTAATTGTTCGGAGAATGTGTTCTGATGAGTATTGCCAAAAAAGAATACATTAATAAATAATAAAAGCTGAAAGTAGGAGGGAGAAGGCTCAAGTTCATTCAGAGTGCACCCTCTCTCTGCTTCTCTGTCCGCCTTTCCTCTCTTCAGAGCATAGATTAGCTGTGTATCACTGACTGTTGACTCTGGAAACCATTTAACTTTAATACCCTCTCATGAATACATGCATGCGTACAAATGCCCCAAGATGGTAGCTACTAGGGCAGAGGAGGTTATGGGTCATCACGATGGTGGGTTTAAGCTGTGTAGCATTTTACCTGCAAATTGGAGAAGACATGGCCTATAGCCTTCATAAAGTCAAGAGAATGGACCAGAACTAGGGCCAGTTCATAAAGCAGATTAGTTAGAGAGAAGATGCTAACACAGACAGCAGCATGACGTCCAACCAGTTAATGAGCAGAAAAGGTCAAGAAATGACAAGATTACACATATCAAAGCATATAGTTTACATAAATATGATCAGAGTGGATAGGCAGGGCATTGCAATACTCTTGCGTATTAGACAAACTCACACACAGACGCAGGAGAGCTGCAGCAATAGAATGTAACCCCACAGTTCTTAGACCTAGTCGGACTGAATATGATGAGACATGGTGCAATGTGGGCAACCTAAGCAGCGCTCAGACTACTAATCTCAAGTGAGACACAACCTTTGCATTTATGTGTCCTTTAACACCAAGTACAGCAGGCCAAAGAACATTGTCTTCTGAACTGAAAGCACCAGGTTTGACATACTTGCTAGGTGAAGAATTTTACATAGCACATGCTTCAACTTATTAAACCAAAATGAATACAACAAAAACAGCACTTTCACTCAGCCACTCCAAACCCGAGCAGTGAAATAAGCCACCCAGGGCTAGGGTTAGGAGTTGGCAGAGACACATCCAATGTGTTTTCCGCTCCAGTACTTCTTGTTCTCACTTCGTCAGAATGTGTTTGCTGCAGATTAGGGGAAATGGCGAGAGGTCAGGCAAATGTGCTGCTGGTTGGGCCCCCAGGTTCCATGCAGTTCAAGGTTGAAGCAGACACACTGAGAAAGGCTTTTGAGTTTATTTAGCAAAATTTCACTGTGTTGCAGCATCAGGCTGTAGAGTGGGAGGAGACGAGAGACAGGCCTGTCCCTTTTGTTTGGTGCTGAATGCGCTTATAGACAAGCAGGGATTTTCTCTAAGTGTCAGGATGAAACATAAGCAGGCTTTACAGCCAAGGGCCGGAGTGGTGGAGAGTGATGGGCCCATCTCAAGTCGCAGGTGACAGAATATATGTGTGCGTATGTGTGTGTGTGTGCATGTGTGTGTGCAGTGTGTGTAAGAGGCATGGCGTATTGATGCTGGGAATGAAGCTCGGAGCAGATGGACAGAGCAGACTGGCCCTGTGTCCATCCCAAAGCTTTGGCCCCATCTGACTGTCCCCCCTTTGATGGACGTACAAACATACTGGTGTATCAGGAAACCAACTCCATAATGCTCCTACTGTAGGATGGCAAATGGCAGATCATCCTGTCATCAATATCCAGCATGGGATACTGGTGTAGCTGTGGCAGATGTGTCTGCTTAATGAGACCAAATGGAGAAGTCCTCCAGTGGCAAATCAGATCAGACAGCAACATTCAGAGAAAAGGCTCTGCAGACTGAAAATAAATGTAACAAAATGGAAGGCACGCGTCTAAATTCAGTACCATGTTATGTATTTCATAGAATTTTCTCTATGTTGGTCCCTGTCATTGTGACACCCCCACATCTCTTCCCAATCCAACACGCTTGGCTGCATCACTATGTGCCTCTCTTCTCCCATCTATCTCTATCGTCCTCTGGCTTCTTCTCCTGCTCCTCTTCCTCCCGAGCAGCGCTGGCACAGGGAGTGGGGGGTAGAAAAGTGCAAGTGCTGGTGAATTGCTAATATGCAATCATAGTGTTGAGGACAAGGATGCCTACTGGAGGTCTAGGGACCATTAAAGAAACGTCAACTCGGCATAGGTATGCCAAGAATTATGAGTCAGTGGGCAGGCAACACTTCCTGGCTGCCATTGGTCAAGGCGGCAGGCCGTAATCTGTCACAATCCTGGAGTTGCTGTGACAGCAGTGGGAGCATTCAAGGCTCAACACAGAGGGTAAAGGAAACGTGCAGCTAGTAGGCATGTGTGGGATATGTGTGAAAGCCTCTGAGTGTGCAAAAATAGAATGTACCATGTTTAAATACATGCAACTTTGAAAACAAAATAGCATCTAATTGAAACTAAGACATTCACTGTTTGTAATGGGGGTAGCTTAGCATTAGGGTAACATGATAACTAATTATAGAAATGAGATGTAAAACTCCTAGAAGTATGACTAATCCTGATAAACTTGTTTCATCACCTGAACTGCAAGCAGGTGGTATGAAAAGATAGGAACGTCACAAAAATATCAAACTAAACATCCATGAAGTTCAGGTCACATGTTGCTGCCTTGTTCTCTCTGTATGTGATGCTCATCATTACCACTGCTGTAATTCAGGCAGCACACAATCTTCAAAGGCTGTATCATGCCACAGTAGATAGAAAACATGGCTCAGTGCAAAAGAGCACCTTTTAGCAATATAGTCTCTATCAGTAATTCTGTCATGGCACAACCACAGTGCATGCTGGGATGGGCTGACGGTGGTCTTCTGAAGCCACTAAGTTGGGTCTGTCATCATGATGTTATCTGTGGAAGGACAGTTCCTCAAGACGAAGTGAAGAGCGTAAAGCACATCAAACAGCGTCTGCCATAAGCAGGACAGACAGAGTTTGTGTGTGTGATGGGAGGTGAGCCCACCAAAAGCCTAAGCCTCCAGTGCGCTGTGGAGATAAGATTCATTAGATAGGTGGGCAAATGTACGAGGGAGGCACACACAGTGGTGAGGAAGAGAGAAGGAGCCCGCTGCTGCTCTAGCATTTGTTGACACATATTTACAATGAGTCTCCCACTGCTTCACGCATTACAGTAACACGCCATGTCAATAGCTCTCTGGGCTTGAAAAGCAGCTGTGCCAAAGATGTCTGGGAGTGATGCCCTTTCTCTGATAAGTGCGCCTCAGAAGACAGGAAGTGTCCACACTATTTTAATTCTGTGCTTCATCTTAGTATTTTTGTCTCTAAGATCACTCTCCTTCACTTTTCTCTGTTTCTCTGTAGCCCCTTTTCAGTTTCTTTCTTGTGGGATAATTTGGATAACAATTCGGTTTGAATGATATCCCATCTTTTGATTCCGTCATATTATAGAGCGGTATAAAGTATTATGGTCTTCTGGGCAGTGGGGTTAGAGCACACATGTTTTTGGCAGTTCGTTTTTACTTCACATCCATCTAAAACCTGTTCAACTTCATCTAAAACCTATTCAAATCCCAATAAAAACCTGGGCAAGTCCATCTAAAACCTGTTCAGATCCATCTAAAGCATGTTCAAATCAAAAATAAAACCTGTTCAAATCCAAATAAAACCTGTTCAGATTCATATAAAAGATATTTAAATCCAAATAAAACCTGTTCAAATCCAAATAAAACCTGTTCAGATTCATCTAAAAGATATTTAAATCCAAATAAAACCTGTTCAAATCCATTTAAAACCAGTTCAGATGCATAGAAAACTTGTTCAAAACCAACTAAAACTAGTTTCCAGAAAAGGAGGAAATTAATGTTAAAGATAACTTTTGTAAGACTTAAATGAAGATGAAACCTTCCATTCAAAATTTAATAAAAGCTTGTCAAGTGTCCCAATCTTTGACCCCTGAAAGGATTCTTATTAACCAACCCGGCCCCTCACCACTTTGAGTTTGACATCACTGGGTTAGAGGCACATCAAGCTCTGTTTTGATTCATTTTTTACCTGTAGAAAGACTTTGTGTGGTGTGTATATTATTCTGTGATGTAGAAATCTCTGTTAATGCGTGTGTAATACAGCATACTAGACATTTTTTTGCTCTGTATTTCCTCCTGTTCAAAGATGGCACAGACAGAGGGGCTATAAGTGGGACGTGTTATCACAAATCTCCTGGAATTCATGTGGAAATGGGCTGAATGATTTTGTAACGGTTGAAACTAGTTTGGCGTTGCACGATGCCATGTCCCAGAGCTATGTAACTATTGTATTCAAGTCATGTAGTCTCATATAAACACTCATGGAGAAGTGTACTTCCACTGGCAGAGAGATGTAATTGTCCAGACAGACTACCGGTGCATGAGAGTGGTTGACAGTGTCTGTGTGAAGGCTTGGCTGAAAACTGAGGTGGAGGGCCCGGTTCTCATGTGCTACTTTGAATTAATCAGACTTTACCTTGAAGTAACAAAGATAAGAACCAACATTGGTTCATGGAGACAGCACTGTCTGCTGAGTCATGCGGTGCCACAAATGAGCTGGTTTTGATGTGTGACATTCACCTTCATGAAATCTTGATGAGAACTGAGGTCTGTCTGTATAATGAGGGCTGTAGCAGTCAGACGGCCGACCGAGCACTTCGACTGGTAACACTACCGTTGCTGAGAGGGTTGGATAGGCTTTGGAGGCGGTCTGATGTTGGACTTAGGCTGTTTCTGGGAAGCAGTTAGTGTTTTGGGGAAAGAGATAAACAAGAACTTGGACCGCATCAGCCAACAGAAGGTCTAATGGTGTTAATCAGAGATGCGGTCGTGCTTGCAGAGATGCTACTACAGCTTGTGGCACTGATTGCTAATTGTTTTACAAGAAGCGTACATTGTAACAGATGGATATCAATGGTTCTCTTTAGAAGAGCTCTGCAGTCTAAAAAGTAACACCTACTTGCACAAATAAGAACAACGTGAGAAGACAACAGTAGAAAATGCACTGATGCTGGAGTTGTTTTTTTTAATTCCAAATGGACTCCACACATAAACAAATGTAGCTGAGGTCTGCAGGTAACTGTCAGCGCAAGGCAGCGTCTCAAGCTCTAAATCCTGTTGGTTCTGATAGGAATCCCAAGGCTCATAGTCACTTCCATCTCCTGACTGATGCTTCTTATCAGGTCCACCGCAGTGCTGCCGCCAGCACATTTCTACATATGGCTACATCTGAAAGCTCCTGCACAAACACTCTCCCACGTGCTTTTGAACTCATGCGTATGCTTAGTGAGTTCCAGCCTGTTCACGCCAAAGCAGCACTGAAATAACACAATTATCAAGCAAGACACAAACATCATTACAGTCACGACAGAGTGTTATTAAAAGGCAGCAAGTACTAAAGACAGTGGGAAACGTAAGAATGTAAACAACTTATATGAGGCTTTTCATTTGAATAAAATAACTTATGAATAATGTGACATAGCATACACAAACACTGTACAGGGGCTAACACATGGAAAGGAAAAGGAGTCTTAGAGTCGCTGTCAGGCACCCCCAACGTGCCGGTTGTATCTGGTGGAACCCATGGAGTCATCCTGGATGTGCTTTGTTGGCAATACATCAGTACAACCCAAAGTGGACTCCTCTTCCTTAGCTCCTGGAGAATGTAGTGTCTGTTCAGTAATAAAATGTATTTCTGATAACCCGAGGTGAGTTGGGTCATGACATTTACAAACAGCTTTTCTTCATTTTTTTGAATGTAAAAATGGTTTGTCATAAACACTTTTTACTCAAGTGTGCAAAAGTGGCTGGGCAGACCTTTAAATCTAATCTCCTTCTGTAATATTATGAAATGTTTTATTCTTAATGGACTATTATTGTGATTGCAATGAAGAACATCATAACTGTAAATTATAACAGCATTGTTATCTCACTGGTGCTGTCTCTCTCTCTCGCTGCCTCCTGCTGCATACAGTACAGATTTATTAGCTAAAGCTGGGGCTCCCGGACAGTCACCACTCAGCACTCCCTCAGATCAATAATTGGAAATATTAATTATATCAGCAGAGACGGCGCAGTCAGAAGGGGGCTGTTTATACTCCTGTTACTGCGCAGTGCTGCAACATGAGCTCTGATGGCCCACTAATACGTATTAATGATCCCAGCACAAACATTACTCTATATTAAACCTGAGTGAAAGCCAGAAGACATTGCACATATGCTATGGCTATTAGACATATTTTATTGCACACACTGCAAGGAAATACTGTTGCATAACTGTTGTGAGGACCCGTAAGACTGGCTTGTTGGAAAAACACAATGGGATTCACATCAATGCTTTTTAATGTCTATTTACTCTATCCAATATACTGAGGGTGCAATAAAAAATATATATCATTTAATTATAATTTTATTATTCTCATTTTGTTTCATCTCTATGAATTTTTCAAGCTTGGAGAAACTGTGTACCCTTAACCACTGAAATAAATATAAAGATACTTTAAGCAGCCTTTCCTTATGGCAGTTCTTTTTTTTTTTTTGAATGTTAAAGAATATTTTGAATTTTTTAAAACTTTTTGTATCGTTCATAGTACATGTAATAGAAAGGTTTGATTGATAATGAAGTGTAGCTGCTGGCGGTAACTGGAGTCTCAGCCGTACTGCTGAGTCCCACTGAACCCTACTAGTCCTGAACTCATTACTGCAGCAGATAGTGCCAGCAGCACACTCCAAGTCCTCACACTACTAACAGGCCAAGTCTTGACCACAGTTCCCTGCCTTGCTCTGTGTAATTTGAAATCAGACAGTGCCATGTGTGTTGTGAAGGGAGCCCAGGCCTATGGTTCTTTTGTACCAACAATCCTTGATTCAGTGAACAGATATGAGTAAGTGCCATGCTAGCCTGAAGCTAGTCTAATGCACATTTTAATGATATTGTTGTCATCTGACTCAATGAAAATATGCCCAATACTGTAATGAGCAGGCCATGCATTCGTACAGTTCTATAAGCCCGGCCTTGTCATCTCACTGCTTAAACAACACAGCAGCATACACCTTTAAGAACTTGAGATGGACTGAAGGCAGGCTTAATTGGACAAATGAGGCCCCTCAGTAAAAGAACATGGAACTATAGATTGGACCGAACTATTGGAGAAGCACATAGTTGAGCTAGCAGAGATGACAACCCAAGACAAGCACCAAAATCACATTTAAATACAATCTTCATTGAAGTCAGTTAGAAGAAGAAAGTTTCCTGAAGTATTTACTTAGACATTATTTTGGGCAGTGATGCTGTCTTCATTCACTCCAATAAATGAAGTACTACTTTGGTTTCCTTTACTACACCCCTGTCTTATGTTGCAGCCCAGATCTTCCCATTTCAGTATTCCCTTCTTCATCTTCAGGATGTCAGTTCTACCAGAGTCCAATTACCTAACTGTTCTTTTAACTCAGTGAAGGAAGGACAGAAAAACATCACAATTGTGACTTGGAGAAAAGCAGTTTCACTCAATAGATTGTGATACAAAGCTCCAGCCCACAGAGCGGAGAGTTGATAATGAATGGTCTCCTTGACAACGGCAGCACACATAAATTTGAATTAAAGTTACAATGTGTAATGTGTGCATAAGGAACACGCATGCCTTCCAATGTGCACGTTTTGGCGTAAATTATACACTTTTTCTTAGTATGTGTTCAAGGAGACTGATATAAACTGAGAGCCGTCAGCAGTGACAATTCAGGACCATAATGCATTGCTCTCAGGCAAATAAATAGACCATTAAGCTGGCATGTTGGACGCTGAACAGTAACTAGCTTTAGAGAGTTGCCTCCCACACACAGGCACCCTGCAGTGACGGCTGAGATCATAGTCTTGTAGAGAAGCTACAGCCGTGGATTTAGCCCTCTCAGTCATGCATTTGAACAAAAATCAACTGGCAGGATGGCAGCGTCTCTTGTCCGTTTGCCATGTCAAAAGCAAACTCAAAGATTCCTGTTCTTTCCTTTGACAGGGCACGAGGTGGAAGCTTTTCTGTGAATTTGTCTTGCGGATGTTTTCTTCATCTTCTGGAGGTGTTTCTGTCTCTGAGAACACATGAGCGATTCTGTCGCGGTTGATTCTGTAATCTATCTGTACATGCTGGGGAGCAGTGAGCCCTGTGGCTTGGCATTAGCATACTGTAGGGTTACTTTGCTCTTGTTGAACATGGAGAACAGAGTACTTGTAGACGGGGGAGGGAGAATCACAGGGAGCTAAGAAACAAAAGCTCAACCTTCAGTGAAACATCCTCCCTGTTTTTCTACAAAGACTTAGCGGCTGCTACTTATTATTTACGATGCTCAAATTTATGGAATCATTCCCGTGTGGGAAGGTTACTGAGTTCCTCAAGGTGAAAATGGATACGTTTAGCACTTAATGAATCGGGCACGAGGCTCTCCTCCATATATCAGCATGTTATTAAGACATTTTAAAATCCCATTATGGTGTTTCTCCTTGAACATGTCATGCTTTTATTGGACTGCCCCGTCTTTAAGTCTGACCTTTTCTGCACTGCCCTGGAATCGAACAGAAAAAGATAGTGATACTAACAAACATACATAATCAATAATATCAGCAGTTGTCTAGCAATCACAAATAGTTTTCAGTGCAAAGAGATGCTTAAATGATCCTGCACAAAGTGAGGAGGGTGATTCAGTGTTCTTCTAATTGTCTTGTGTTTAAATCTTTTACATATTGCTGTTAAATTTCATCAGATGAACTTGGTGGGTAGAAAATGTTTGAGGAAAAATAAAAGTAATTGCTTTCTTAAATCAAAGCTCCATCTTTAAACATGTCTTTGGTTGTATGTCTAGTAGACTGGCTCAGCGTGAACAACAGTAATGAAAAAGCAGGAGGTAAAATTGGGGAAGGAGGAGAGCGTGACACAAAGACTGTGATGACAGAGGCATCTAATCCAGGCAATGCCATTCTTATCAGGGTCCAGTGGATTAGAGTGAGCCTCCTAACCAGAGAATCCTTCCCAGCCAGACACTCTCCACAGCCCAAGGGCCTGGATCAATAGGTCCACATTGATCTCTCTCCTCCTGTGGCTGGATTCACTTTTATTAGGACTGCCTAGGCCACTCACGCTCACACACACACACACGTAGCTCTGTAACCTCTCCATGCACCTGCCTTGACAAATAACAAACACACATATAATTTCATATGGGAGAATAAATGTCTGTCTGAACAACAGGCAGAAGAAACACAACAATGTCAAGTAAACTAAGCTACAGGACACCGTTTTGTTTTTCTTTGCAGCCCAGACTCTTTGATCAGCATCACAGAGCTGCTATTAGTATGAGTGAAAGGGTCCAGACACACTTTGGGTTTGTGGCACCAGCAGCAGCGCTCACCAATGCTAACTCTGTTGCTCTTTTCTCCTCTCTCCTCCAGATGACTCGGCCCATCCAGGTGAAACCCGCTGACAGCGAGAGCCGCGGAGGTAGTTGTCTTCTTTTCGTCATTGTTTTTCCATCTTTGTTTGTCATCTACCATATCTTTGTCTATGGCACAAATGCAAATATTCTTTTCCCACAAATAAGTTTCAGAAATGTGAGGAAACAGAATTGGAACTGAATGCCACCCTGGTTATTTTGACTTTGTATTAAAATCCTAACTTGTGCATGCTCTACACTCACGTTTCCTCTGCACAGGCTCATCTTGTTTGTGCCCTTGTACCAGCTGTAATTGATTAGCGTCAGAACAAGAGTCTGGGTTATTGAAAGACGTGGCTCTCTGATGGGCTGTACTGCCACCTATTTCTCTTTTTTTCTCATCCCTAAGCCAAGAACATTATTGTACCATTGTCAACAAGATAGTGATTAGGCTCTATACCAGGGCTGCAGCCGTACAAACGCCCCTTTACGGCCCACGCTGCCCACTCGGTGTGCATTAAAATATGAGAGTAAATGGTAAAGAGGGAAGGAAAAATGGAGCAGCAGCTCATTTGGCTTGCCAAACAATCAATAGGTTTTCAAGGTTCCTGCCAACATCCTCATTACTTGGCCTTAATTCTGTCGTCTTTGATCTCTCCTGTTTTTGGAGCCTTTCATTTACTCGCTGCCTATCTGCATATATGTAAATGGGATCAGGAGGCATCCTTCAAACCACAGCCAGAGACAATGTTATTTTTTAGAGTGCATCTCATGTGTCACCCTGTAACAAAGCCAGGGCCTTTTTAGTATTTAAAAAAAGGAGGTTCATAGCCCTTCTGATCCTGATGAAGGGAAAGAGAGTTAGAAGAAAGAGAAAAAAAGGAAAGAGCGAGAGATAATGCAAGCAAGATGCCAGCTGCATACAGCTGTTGTGCTGAACTTCTGAGGCTTTACCTAAAAACTCCGGCTGTTTTGAGTCAATTAGGATGGCTGACCAGTTGGCTGTCTGTCAGACAACAGTCTTCAAAGGACAGCAACCCCTGGAGAAGCACAGGGGAAAGGCCACATCTTTTTTCTTTTCTTTCTTTGGTTTTCTTTTGGAGCATTAGAGAGCGAGAGAAGTGGTGAGACGAGCAAAGGGTCTTGTGCTGTCAAGATTGATGTCCCCCATAGCTCCATTGATTTTGCCATTGTGGTGCTGTGTGTCCACATTAACAATGACACTCAGCTGTCTCTTACTTGGTGGTGAGTGGCCAGTTTTAGAGCTCCCAGGATGCTTTGGTCAGTATGAGGTCCTCTTATTGACCAGTGAGGAGACCCTACTGAGGAACAAATGACTGATAGAACAGACCTGAGCGGTGCACATCATTTTAAATGAACAGGTCAGAACAGAGCCCCTGGGGCAGCCAAACCCTACATGGCTTTAGCAGGTTGGAGGCAAATTGGAAGGGAGACTGATTTATTTATATTTGTCCAGATTTTATCATGGATCTCTCTCTTTTTTTTTTTAAAATTTTAATCTGTTAAATTTTGGGAAATTCTAAATGTTCAAAATACATCTTTATGTTTACTTTTTAAAGTCATTATCTGTGAGTTTTTGCTATGTCTCTATCAGTGAAAGGTTGTTGAAAGAAGTGTCATATTTGATCAGCAGCTTTCATTTATTTTAAAAACAGTGTATTTTTGGATTACAGAGATATAGTCATGATGCACTCAACAGTGAGAACATGAGACAGAATCATTTTGTCAGGACATCTCTCCCTGGTCTTCATGAAGGGAATGGCTGAATGCAGAGATATTAATTATCATCTGAGTGTTCTGAGGGAGTTACACTGGGGACAGAGCCTGCGTGGCCTGTTCTTAGGGGCCTGGCCATGTGGGGCCATCTATTCCTTAGTGCGCACACAAATGACACACAGTTGTACTAATTAGTCCCTTAATCTCTTAAAGAGGGGGACAGTTGAGATCACATGAACCAGGCTCATGTCCTTTAGGGACAGACCTGTTGCTGGACCTTTGCTCCTTGCTCTCTGCAGTATTACAGGACAAGGTGCTCTAATTGGTTGCCTCATGAGCCCATACTGTATGTGTGCACAACACCTCTGTTAGACAGATGAACGGAGAATATTCTGTAGAGTAAATCCATCCAAACACTCCATCAGCCCCTGCTGCTGCCTAACAAAGACACACTGTGAAATGAATATTAATGGCCAATCACCTACCTAATCTAGCAGAACAGCAGCCGTTACACATTGAGCCACCGGCGCCAGGAATGTCTCCGTCACCAGTGACGCAGGCCTTTCTCAGATGATCCTGTTTGGAGACGTTTAAAAAGGTGCAGTCAGGAGCCAGCAGGGACCTGTCCCTTCACATACGTCTGATGTGAAATAGATTGATTTCCATTGCTCATGCCACTGATGACTGACAATGACTGCTGCTGATATTTCATTTTTGAGGGACCATTTGGTGTCTCCTTAGAGGGTTAGATGTCCTTATACAGGATAAATCAGCTTTAACCACGCCTTTAGCAGAACTATTCCCCTTAGCCTTGAAAAATTACCAGCAGCTCCCTCATGTTTCCATTCATTATGAAAGAAATGTCACAGTCTGTGTTCTGTTTTCTGTTTAAAACTAGCACATTTTGTCCCTTCTTGCTCTTTCCTGGCTTAACCCGATGTTGGAGTGTTTCTGCGAGAGAGGAGCAGGCTCATTGTCAGCTGGGCTCTGTTGGTGATGCAGCAGGCCTGCCTGGCACAGCTAGAGCTACAGCCCACTGAGGAGGCCTGGATTAGAAACAGGCTCTGGCATTACGGAGGCAGGCCTGCCGCCCACGCACCCACCCACACAGAGAGGACAAACAGGCAAACATACATACCCTTACGGCGCTCCCTCTGTCTCTCTCATGCAAACATGCAGCACCCAGTGGGAATCGGGATGTTCGTGATAATAGGAACATGCGTGAGCACATAGCAACATAGGTTGAATATTTACACACAGAGCGGGATGTGCTTCACGTCGTGAGCCAAGCAGCAGTGTTGCATTGTGTTTGTGTGTTTACTTCAACTGAAGGACAATGAAAAGGTTTGCTCCAGTTCACTGAAATGTGACGGAACAAAAAGAGAGAGGGAGGACGGACTGAGAGGCAATAAGTTAAATGGAGAGCCTGGTTAAAAAAATAAAAGGAGAGATTGGGACTCTAGATTGAAAGAGCAAGCTACATGCTCCGGTGCTGTTGTACGCATGGTTTTTGATGATGAATTTATCTGGCGTAAAAGACAACAGAGTGGTCCATGTATTAAACATCAGTGGTGTTCTCCTCTCCTTGTAGAGAGACAAGCTGCCGATGTCAGAGCAGCTCAGTAATGAAGCAAGCAGGAAGGCCTCTAAGCTCCACTGATCCCCTTTAGAAAAGAGAGGGGGCATAGTTAGAGCCAGGAAGGAGAGAGGTGAAAGAAGAGAATTTGTTCTGAGAAAGTGTAAGGGGAAGAGAGAGAGCGCAAGTGCAAAACAAACAGGGAAAACACGGATGAAACGGCAACAGGGAGGGGCAGCAGGGCAAGGCAAAAAGCTGAACAGTGTATCTTCTCTTTAGAGAGAAGAAAACTATAGATTACTGTCGCAATGTGCTTGGCTGGGCACAAATGGAGAGATCTTGAAATAGTAGGGAGCATGTTCACAGGTTGCGGGGATCAGGGAGAGCTAATCCAACGGTAAGGCTAGCTGCGGGTCGCACATTCAGAGCCCAAATCCCCTCTGGTGCTCTTATACAAACAATACTGATACACAGCTCAGAGTGCAGTCAGCTAACTCCAACAATCTGGCCTGGGATGTTGGGGTCATTCTGCCCGTAAGCTCTTAAATTTACCCTCACATCAGCACACGGGAGTTTGTTTTGAAGCCGAGTGAATTAGGATGGTGAAAGACAGACAGGCAGAGCGAGCCGGGGAGCAACAGACAAACCGCGGCAGAAAAAGATGATGAAATCATTTCTAAAGGGACGGGTTCGGCTCCTGAGGGTCAGATTGTGCTGAGGCTGGAGGAGTTATGCAGAGTCAGTGGAAGAAGTATCACAACAATTCACTAATACTCTCGCTAGGTGGAGATCAATTAGCCTTATCTAACAAACTACTAATGATAATACTGATGTTTAACTTGCTGACCTTGCGGCGGACAACGAGAGCGGGCAGAGTGATGAAGTCATGGATTTAGCTGTAGTTGAAAGATGTTGTATTTCTGCAAACACTTTCTTTTTCCAAGCAAATCCAGTCAGCGTATTTTTTCACACACGCAACAGTGAAACTCCAAACAGAATGACACAAAGCCTTATCTGTGTTCATTATACTGGATGGCTCAGTTTCCTATTGTGCATTTAACCTCTTGACTGTGCTGTTAATATGCAGACGTGTGCATATTTAAGGCTAAACATATACCCTTACTCCCTTCATATAAAAACACACGCAGCCTTTTACGCTTCATCCCTTGTTCGTTTGCGAGAGTCTCGGAGCGTAGGCGGATCAGGAAAGGTTACTGTTGAACACCGGAAGGAAAGGTCAGAAATCATGTTTAGTTTTCCTTGGGCCGGGAGGTAATTCCAGCCAGCAGATTGTGTTCAGACGAGCAGGCAGCCGGGGCAGGCCAGTGGTGGAGATGCTCATGCAGAAGGAAGCCAGCCGGGGATGGGGACAAGGTTATCCAGTCAGCCACTGCCTCTCAGCCCCTCCGCTGTCACCCTTAATAACACCCTCTCCCTTATCACCGCAACAATCACCTTGAGAAACAAACTTGTCTTCTTCCAGAGAGCCACGGAGATGGGAGAGAGACGGCCCCTGTATGCATCTGGTCTGCCATTCTCATTACGGCTCCTCAACCTCTTTGGGGACGGACTGACTGCAGATCAATTTA
Source organism: Rhyacichthys aspro (assembly GCA_036850595.1). NCBI lineage: Eukaryota > Metazoa > Chordata > Actinopteri > Gobiiformes > Rhyacichthyidae > Rhyacichthys > Rhyacichthys aspro. The sequence continues at coordinate 14,752,191 of CM072151.1, forward strand.
GTGCTCGATTCTCTACACTTTATAATTCCTTCTCCTTCTCTTTGTGCTTCTGCTGGTTTTGTTCTTCTGCTTTTAATCCCTCACGCCTTTGATCACATCAAGACCTAGCTAATACTCAGTAGTTGTTGTTAATTATTGTGACAGTAGTGGGTTAGGACACATTAAGAAAGCACTTTGATTGTGGAGACATAACACTCACCTTTTTGTAACGTTATGCAATAAGAAGTGCCCAAAATCTTTCTTTGCAAGACCCAATATGATTTTTTTCTGTTTTATATCAAAGATAATAGCGCTGACCCGGCCATAATGGCGTGTGGGTGTGTAAACGCCTGTGTCTCTTTAGACTTGGCGCTCGGTGATTGCGGCGGAGCTCGAGGAGACCAGTCGAGGGCTCTGATTGGAGGACGAGGTCTGTGCAGCCTCTGCCAAATCACAGCAATCACCCGTTTGCTGCTTCTCGCTACTTAATGACACCACTTCATAAGGAACCGGGCTCATCAAGCAGGCCGCACAGCAGAGAGGTCAGGCTCGGAAGATCGCGAGGTGCGTGTCAAGCCTCGGGACGGGAAGAGAAGGTCTACTGACAGATGGGAGGAGATGAAAGCAGAGAGAAGACAGACTCATAGAAACATTTTTGCAAAGATGCACACACGTCTTTGCACTTCAGCTTTCAATTTAAACGGTTGCGTAAGAGTTGTAATTGGTAATATTTAATTTGTGAGGCCTGTGTTTAAAATGCCGGCTCACTCATAATGGATACTTGAGTGTTTTTTAGTTTATTTTTGCCGTGCCATAATTGGTGCTAAGAAAAGTAATGTAACTAGGTCCCTGAAAAGTGCACAAATAGAAAAAGAGAGCAAGGGTGGACACAAGGCAAAGTAATGACATGGCATTAAGTGGTGACAAAGAGTAGGACAGAGAAAAAGGAACAAGCTTTTACCACCTCCAGATACAGAATGCTTTTTGATCAGATTCCAAGAAAACTCAAAATATAACCTTGTTTTTTCCTGAGCCTATCACTCAGTTTCAGAGTGAAAGCTTTTTTTTATATTTATAAAATCTTTGCTCTTTAAGATCTTTAGACACTGGATCAAAAGGTTTGCAGAAAAAAATGCATTCATTAGCATTATTCCAATTGTATTCAGTTCCAGAGCCAGCGTTCAGTAGCCAAGCTAATATGTGTTTCCTCTATCACTCCATCTAAGAATTAAGTCTATTAGCCTCTTCCATCACCCTCTGTCTTTCTCACTGTCAGCCATTGCCACTCAAATCACTGCATCATGCCACTGTTTCAGCAAAACGGACACAAGCCCTAGACTAAAAAGTGGATTAGATTGTCCTGAAGCACAAAAACGAATATGCACTTCATCATCTGCAAATGACACATTATATTCTACAAATAGAGTTCATACCTGCATTTTTACCCCGTCATTCAAGGGCAAACCAGTAGGATCTTAATTGTGGTAAAAAGAAAAACAACTTTGGATCTACTCTTTTGTACCAACCTTCATTCGTTTTACTGATCATTTCTATTAGATTCAGTTGATTTTTTCAGCTTCCAAAAAAGTCACATTTACCGTGGCAAGAATTAAGAAAAAATCAGATCTGCTTTTGTATGGCACTAAAGCAGGGACAGCTCACAAGGACAGGACTGGTGAGAGGTAGCATGGCATGACATTCCTGTGATGCACCATTAGGGAATGCCAACGTTGCTTCAGTGGGCACTGTAAAAAGGGCTTTTAAATGAGGCCCAGCCACATCTCACCTGCCTTTTTCCGTGTCACCTGCTGAAACGACAAATAGGGATGTGATCGTGCGTGCACTGTGACACACAGCCCCATGATTACCCAGCAGCCCACTCTCCATCCAGCTTCCTTCCACCCATCTGCCAGTCAAACGAGTGCAGAGGTAATGGAGAGAGAAGCACAGTCATTCTCAGCTTGTGAAATCGCAGCAGTCACCAATGATTAGGCCAGCTTTTTCTACGGTGTGTGAAGATGGATCTAGCTTTTAACGTTATTATTCATGTGTGTATTCCCCGATGAGTCCCATTATGTATTACCATTCTTTTACTTAGCATTGATGTGGATGACTTCTCTGGCCCTGCTTTTCTTCGTCTTCTTTTTCCTCATTTTTGATCGCTCTGATCTCGCACTGATATTTGTACTAGCTTTAATGTATCCTCTAATGTCTGTTTTGTTTGCCTTTCCGCTCTTCTATCCTACTTTCCTGCTCTGTTGACATTACTCCTGCTCTCCCTCATTGATCAGTCCATCAGACAAACTGGCATTGTCAAGGATGACGGGCGCATAGGCGACTGTGCACAGGAGTTAATAAGTGTATCCCCAGACAGTAGAGTTCATAGGGGCTCGTGGCCCGGTCCAAACACAGACCCCACTGATTGCCTTTTTGCAATAAACATGAAGAGGGCCCTCGCTAAAGAATACAAAGGCGGCCGAGACCACTCTGGGGAATAAGTCGAAAGAAGAATGAGTCTTCAAATGACTGCCGTACCTTTAGCTGCAGGAACTCTGACCTGACACTTGAACCAATTTTTACTTCAAAGAGCACTTTGATAGTGCAGGGAGTTATTGAGGGAGATCTGAGCAGCTGAACTGTCTTTCCATTGACTGATTAGCTGCTGGGGCTAATGGCAGAGGTGCAGCAGTGTCTCAGGAAAAAGAGAGCAGCTGAATGCAAGCCACACACATTTTCTCCTTTTGCTGTATAGCGCACACGCCGAGTATTCCCTCACAGCAATAAACTTGTCACAGAACCCAAAAGATGGCACATCATGGCTTGAAATATAAATAAAACCCATTCGTTACCTATTGATTTTCCTACCATTAGGGAAGAGAATAGCCTGCCTGTTGTTGATGTGGAAGATATTGTTGGTCAATATTGTTTTGCTCTTAAAAGCCACAAGAGAATCTCCACAAATTCAGCCGGGGACAAAATAAAAAGAAGGCCTCTCTACAAGTTTAATAAGAAAATCTCTGTACTTGTTCAGGGACATCTGCCTGGCATTAATGTTATCAGGGAATGAGGGAGCAGTGCAGCCACAACATCGCGCTTTAGGGAAAGGTACAGCCCTCGACAGCTGCCTGCTCGGACTGCCATCAGCCTATTACTCCAGATTGGAAACATGGACGGGGGCTGTCTGTGTTACACCAGTGGACGTTCTGCACAGAGTCTGGGAGATTTAAAAAACAGAATTTGATCAGGTCTCTCAATCTATGACAGGGCGACTGTGGGGGCAAATCTGAGCCCATAGAGTACAATTTGGAGTTTAAGCGAGTACAACAGTGGTTCTCCTCTCAGGTCAAGGAGGGGCTTGAGGTTGAAGTCCACCTGCTCATGGACAGTTGTCATCCTTTCCAATTCTACTTATAGGCCACGACTGCAGTGTTATTTTAGGTAGGAGTCTGTGTACATTCTTTATAAAGTCAAGTTCATTTGATCTGTTATGTGCATTTATTTGTTGGACATCTTCTGGACATTATTCATCTCAAGAGCCAGACATATAGATCTAGTATTGCACATGTCTATAAAGTACTCTCTGCTGCCCTGTAAATGATCTTCCTGCTGTTGCTTCATCTCAATATCTTTTCTTTTCAGTGTGTAATCCCAACCTAAGTATTGTGCAGTCGACGCTTGAAAAAAAAAACAAACAAAAAAAACAGCGTTGTACGTCTTTGTGAGTGTGACCCCTTATTAATGCCCTTTCTGTTTTTATTGCGCACAATGAAGGCAAATTACCCATTTCTTTTCTTAACACATGGAGCCGTAAACTGAACATAAAAGCTGGGCCTGACTGTAGAAATCTCCGTCTGGGTATGAAGAGAATGTGACCTACTGCTGCAGAGAAGTAACAGCACAGAGGAAACAAAGGCTACTGTCAAAACACTGCTATCTCGCCTTTATGTACGTGAAGGGCTTTCTTTTCTGGTGTGTGTGCGCGTCAGGCTGCCTCTGCCTTCTATGGGGATGACTTTAATGAAAGGTGAAAGAGGGAATAATCAAAGATCACAATATTTTAGTCTTGATACAGATGCATGTTCGTAGGCTGTTGGCAGGAGAGATCTCCTCGCTGCTGCGCTCGCCTCTGATCTGACATTAGGATTCAATGCTACATTTCCTCTGCAGCTCACTCGCCTCGCTTTCCCTCTCGTTCCCTTGATGCCCCAACGCTCCCCCAACCTCCTCACCCGCCTGTGTCCACTCCTGTTGCCTGACTACAGTGAAAGGGTAAACGTAGCTCAGGGGAAGTGAGCTACCTCTACCACAAGGTCCTGAGGTCCACCGTGTGACCAGGACCTCCATACATCTTGGTCCGGCTGGACACTTTCTGCTCTTTGCTTTTTGTTCTCCCAAATCTACATCTCTTCTTTTTGATCCGCCTCAGTGACCTTGTCTACAAAAGGCACGTTACAAGTTGGACTCTATTTGGTATATGTCTGCTTAATACAAGAACAAGATATGCTTCGTTTGAGAAAACATGTTTTTCTGTGTTTTCATTTTGCCTCTCATTTTTGAAAAACCAACAGCCTAAAACAGTTATAAAGACTAGAGCAGAGAATAAATATTGTCTGAAACATAATCTAGCTCAACATTTGGGTCATCCATCATCTGAAATGTAATGACTGACTACTGCCTTGTTCAGTATGTATTGGGATGACTGTAACATTCATTTGAGCTACATCCTTTTTCAGATATTTTTGTGTGAACGTGCACACCTCCCACTGCAAAGAACTTGAATCAACCATCTTGGCTTGAGGCAGCAGAGCTAACTAGTGGTTAAAAGACATTTATTTAAAAATGATCAAAGTATATTTCCATTATAAATCTTAGCAGTTTTTGATTATTTGTGGTTGAAGTCATGCTGCACAGCTAAAATTTTATCCAAGAAAACATTTACTTCCTAAATGAGTTGACTAACGTGTATAATTAAATATTTTGAGTTGCATCATGTATAATTTAGTGACTTCTTGTTGTGAGTTTGCAGAATGGAACTAGTAGAAAAATAGTTTTGACTCAAAACTAGTTTATTGTGGGCTTGAGTAGAAAGTTCAAAGTTTGTCTGTCTTAAGTGTGAACTAGAGGAACATGATGAACAGGTCAGGTGCATATCCGGGCAGCAGGTGTTTCCTGACTTGTTTTTTGTTTGTCAGTGTGTTAGTATGTGTCCAGTCCAGGCTGAATGGCACCTTTCAGAGTGGGGTGAGAGCATGTGGTCTGCGTGGACGGCTTTGGAGGGAGACAGGAGGGTCCCAGCTGGTTGAGGGAGAAGAGCTCTTAGAGTGGCCAAGACTGCCCCGCAGCCTGCCAACCAACCTGACACAAATAAAAGCACACAGACGTAGAGAAGAAACACTTCCACATAACTCAACGCAATTAAAAAGATAGCTTTTATTGCCAACGTGGCTTTGATGTGGCCCGGGCAAGGTGCAGGTTGGCTTGAGCATTAGCATGAACATAACATGCAGCGAGTAGTGAGAAGCATATTCAGACTCTGTTTACACATGGACAGTACTGTGTGCACCCACAGAGCTTACACAGATTCAATCATTTGAGCTGACCCGCAGCCAGGATTTGGCAAAAATAGCCACCTACCAACAACAAAATTGTCCAATATCCTTGAATGCAATGTGCTAGGAAAAAAAATCTTTATTTGTTGGCAGCCAGGTGCTGGCCCTGCAAATTATACATGACCACAGGTCCTATTGATTCTCTCTTGTTTTTCTCTGTCTGATAACACATTGTTAGAGGAAAGTTGGTTCAGCGGACTCTCACAAATTGTTTTGTAAACACAGAGGAAAAAGAACAGTCCAGAAGCTGTCACATGAAACTAAATTTTCTCATCTAACAAAATTATCCCAGCTAGCAGTGCCTTATAGTTCTCTTATTCAATTGAGTGGAGTCTTAATATATAGTTTTTACTGCCCTTATCCGAAAGTGCTCTTTCAATTTGATAAGATTTTCTCTTAATTTCCCGTCAGTGTTGTGTGCTTGTGAATAAAACACTGCATCCATCAAAGTATTTTTGTGCTTGCTGTACTTTAGTTAGAGCTTTCATAAACTTCATAACACAGCAAGCTGTAGATCACCGGAGTTGGCCTTTTGTGATTAAGCTGAGCTAAAACATTTAGAAGCAAGAGCACCCACAGCAGCCAGTTTTGTTTTTTCGGTCAACATTGTGCTGGCAAAGTAAAAGTGCACAGAAGTCACCAGAAACCCAGTCAAACTAGATAAACAATACTATATCAAAGTGCATAAAAACAGTAAGAGCAGAGCTAATTTGCACATGAACATGAGATATTTCAGAAAAAGAAGGATTAGAAGAAAAAGCACTACAACGTAAGACTGTGAAATGAATTAATCCTACTTTAATTTAAATGAAAGATAAGAAACATACTGATGTTTTAAACACACATTCATTTCATAAAAGAAACTTAATTAAATGTGCATTTTGTTGATTGTTTGCCACAACAAAATTATTTCCATTTAACTGTGTTTACCATAAGCTGCTTCAATATATTTGCAAATGCACTGATGTTGATTGCTGCTTCAACAGTTTGGCGCAGAACAATGGACGCTGAAACAAAAGATATTTAAAATGTATTTCTCCTGGGTTGCAGCAGCTCTATTTATTCTGACCTCCATCCCACCACACGGTCCACTGGCTCTCTAGTGAAATCTGAAGTGTATCTCTAAATGGTGTGCAAGTGCTGCAAGACTTGCACAAATTAGCTGCGTTAAAGTATATGTATGCTGTAGATGGAGGGAAGGCTCACTGGAGGCACTGTGCTGCTTATCTGAACAGTAGGAACGTGGACAGAATGATTAGGAAGACTAACCATAGGCTGCGCCCACTCCCTCCAGCGCAGCCATTTCCACTCCTCTTTTCATATGGCACTTTCACTCTGCAAACAGTCGAAAGGGTAAGCCTAACCAGGGGCTGTGTGAGGGGTGGAAGGCAGCAAGAAACAAGAGCTTAAGAAGAAACTGTCATTTTAAACAAATTGGGTTGAAGAGAATCAAACGGTGCCTTTTCCCTGTTTACTTCAGAAAAAAATGAGGAACCCAAAGTCTTGTACTGTTTACCTGTAAAAGCATAATAGAAGCTAGCAGCGTGTGGTCCCCAGTTTCTCCATTAGAGAGTCAGCTTGGCATGGGGAGGGAGTAATTGGCTGGCTGGAGTTTGAGCAGGCTTAGCCACCCTGCTGGCACAACAAGCCTGTCTGTCCTGTCCCTGAGTTGCTGCTCTGCTAGGCAGGAGCGCAGCCAGCTCTACTGCTGCCATGTCCCCTTCAAAGCCTTCAGAGAAGCTGGGGGTGGCAGCAGCTGTTGTCCCAGGGGAGCTGCAGGAATTCAGGGCCTCTGGTCATTAGTGGAACCCACTGCGCTGGGACGAGCCTGGGTCTTAGACAGCTGGGAGACCGCTGCCACCACTCATCCCCTCATTTCGCCAGTCGTCCATCCCCCGTCCCTGCCAAGAAGAATTCAGTATTCTTAGCCACCTTGCCTATCACTAAGGCTAACAAAGGATCAGCCCCATGTGGTGGTTGCAGGAAAAGTTAGGAAAGAGAGTTTGGACTTTTTTTTTTTTTTTTTTACATATGCTGTGAGAACTATATAAAACACAGAAGGATGTGGACTGAGCAGGCAAATCAGTTTTAGTCATTTCACAACTTATTTGTCACTCATCTGTCGTTGGATATGGCTAAGAATTTTCTTCACAGAGTTTGATGTCACGCACCGAAGCTGACTTGTGTGAAGCAGGTAGGGATTCTTGATCTTGGTGATGTGTGGTAACCTTGTTTTTTGGCTCAGCTCATCTCAGTGTTTGAGAGGATGTGAGAGGCATGTTTTCAGGGCATCTGACTTTTGAGTCACAAACGAGGATGCTGAGACATAGGTCTGTGCTGACTGAAGTCTAGGAGCGTGTTGCCTTGTCTACTTTCTGTGTATAGAAACGCCAAAAGCAAATCATTATCATATGAAATACCACAACAGCCCTAATTCAGAGGGATGACACCTTATATTACTGTGATTTTTATGTGTCTGGAATAAATTCTTTACATCAACGCTTCTATTTTTGGTTGCTCGTGTGGGTAATTAAAATTAAAATTAAACATTTCACAATATAATTAAATAGACAGGGTATTCGTGTGAAGTTTCTGCTGCTTTCTCAATACTGGGCTGGATGTGATAAACTGTTCCATGCAAGTGTGCACATGCCCAGGAGACAACATTTACTTTCTTCTCTCTCCCTGCATTTTCCTTTGCATGCATTGTTAAATGGGACTGATGGAAGTGCCCCGGCCATTACTCACTGCATTGCCTGGCTAATTTCTGTGCGCTTACAAGTACAAAGATGTCAAGCCAGAGCAGCGGGCTTACCTTGGCTTCCCCTGAGACCATTAATCCTTTGGCGGGTGTCGTCGCTGCCTGCGCTGGCTCACCTGGTTTGCCGGCTGCTAGCAAACTGCTGTCCCCAGCCCTTTTCCAACTCTCTCTATTTATTTTGGTTCCGAGTCAGCTCCCATCACCGGCAAAATCAGATTGCAATGAAAAATCTGAAAGAACTGTGAAGGCATATGGACTATTTATTGTGTAAAAATTGTGATTTTGTGGTGTGTTAAAAAGAAAAGAAACACAAGCTATATTCTAGTATTCTAGTCTATTGGCTGGTTCAGTTTTGTAAAAGTATTTTGTATTATTGTAAAAGTAAAAAAGATTTAGCTGTTAGTTTTGTTGACTACAGATTATTAGGAGTATTAACTGTTGTATGGTACAATGAGGCACTTCTAGACTACAGACTGGATAGAATAGAAACCAATGATGACCCAGGATGGGGTAGTTTTAACCTTTAACTAAATGAATTCATGCTGTGAGGCTCAGCATAACAATGTAGCAGAGACACTGCTTCCATCATGACAACATTTAAGACTGCTTATATGTTTGTGGTGGAAGAACACATACTGTACCTACAGCAGTGAATGAGGTGTAGTTCTGGTGATGCAGGGGGTATAGGACGGGGTAACAGGATGGCTGTGTGTAGATTACCTGTGCAATTTCAAGTAAATGCAGCTTGTAATGATACAGGATGTTCCCAGGAAAGGTCAGCTGAAATTGCAACAAGCGTAATTAGTAGCTTATCAATAATGCATCCCAGGGCTGGGTGCGTGCATGTGTGTGCACTGTGGACAGGTGAGTGTGTGTGATGTCCACCGAGAGCTCTTCTTCTGACATTCATTAACATAAAACACCAATATGTCACACAGGGGAGCTGCTATGAGCATTAGCATGCAGATTCCACTACAAATTACACTCCACCCCACAACAGTTTGACTGATGGCTGTACAGAGTGATGAAAAACTTCAAGAGCCACATTGACCACTAAGTCAATTACTATTGATCACAGTGTAAAAATTAGGGGTCATAAGTGGGAGAATATGAGATAAGGGTATCTTTTGCATGAAACATGCTGAAAATATTAGAGTATTATGCAGAGCTGGTATCAGCTCTCATGCAATCACTGGCTAATTATCTCGTAGTGGAATACATTCCCTCAAGCACTGTCTAGGTTCAGGCACATGCTGTAACACTGGCTGGAGCTGAATGTCAAGTTCTCCCTTAAAGAACCTGTCTAACTTTACATGTGGCTCATACAGCATCCATCTTACTGATTTCTTGTCATGCTACTAGGCACACTGGTAATAATTCATTTTTCTTTCATTAAAAGTACTAAGCTGATAAAATGTAAAACTTTTGATTAGCACTTAAAATCATGTGAGGAATAGAAAAACTGAGCTGCTCTCTTCTATAATTGATTGGAAGTGTTGCCAGACACTGGTAGCCTGATAAGTAGACCATGATTGAGGTCCACTGTACTGACCACATCCTTCTCTTTTAGCACATGAAGTATGTGAGCTCCTAAGATCAACAAGAGCTATTGTGTTAGAGGGAAGAGAGAAGTGTGGGAAATGAGGGTGTTGATGGTGGGGGTCGAGTGGACCACAGGGACTGCGTCGGTGCATGGTGTGTGTGTTTGCACAATCGGAGGTGTGTGATGTAATGATCCCAGGTTGTTTGGCCTCTGCCTGTTGATAAGTTGCTGCAGAACACATGAACAGGGGAAACGGGAAGCAGGCGAGATGAATGTGATTGGATTGCCGGCCGAGTGCAGCCTCTCCCATCTGTCTCAGAGTCTGCCATCCCATCTCACAGGCGGCAGGAGGTAATTGGGTTCATTGTTCTCGCCACAGGATCCCCCGGATTGAAAGCTTCATTATCTGGATAACCATGAATGTAAATGAACCACACGTATGCAGTAGGGTAATGGGAAAAAATAGATCATTGCTTGCCTCAACCACAACACACAGCACAGCTCCAAACACATGCAATACATTTTAGGCAATCACCTGCAGGTGCATGTTTTGGCATGTTTACAGTAAGTGTTTCCAGAGTTGTAGAATGGGTCTGATTCTACAGTATCTGAAGGTGTCTAACTTTCATGAGCTCAGCTGTCACTGTCAGACAATGCAGTAATGACCATGCTGACCATGCTTCTCTCTGAGCACATGAGCAGAGGGGACTCTTACTCAGTGAAGCTGGTACCATGAAGGGATAAACCAGTGCCTGAAGAACACCAGTAAGCTTTATGTGATTTGAATTATTCATGCAAAACCAATGTATAACATAAACCCATGGCACATCCTTATCTCTAATTAGGCTGAGTTGGTGGCAAAGCCCTTGGACTGTCGTGTCACAGTTGATGACAATGTGCTGCAGGCCTCAGGATTCACCAGCTTCATGTGCTTTCAGGCATCGGCAAGGCAAGGGTTACAGCATCTGCCTTCTGAAAATAAACACTGAGGAGATCAACAACTCTCAGATCCTCCGGCAAATCCATCAATTAGCTGCACATGTGATCTGTATGCCAGATTACCGCAATTTAAACAAACTGGAGAGGCAGTCTAAGCTGCTCTCTGATGAGAGCTTCAGCTTTTTGTTTGCTTTTCAGATGGGACTTTTTTAACTGGACCCAGGACAGCAGCCCTCATATAACATACATTTGAACACAGAACCTGCATTAGTTGTATTGTGGTATACTTTTACTCAGTGGTGTGTAAAGAGCCCAACAGAAGCATTATTCATTGCCTTGTGAAATCAGCCCTAACAGACAAACTGGCCTTAATTCCCTGAAACACAGAAACATTTGCTTTTGTTTTGATTTAATTTTTAATGAAGTAGTGAAGAGAAGTTGTTTAGTAGTGAGTGAGCACCAGTTCCTCTACATGGATTAACCTTTTTCATTTATGTTGCAGATGTTAAACGTGGCTTATGTACAGTATCGATCAGTGAACCGACTCTTCTAAATTGAACCTAAGTGGGCAGATTCAGACATGTTGTAGGTGACTGGACAGGAAGCAGAGGAAGCAGAGGAAGCAGAGGGAGCAGAGCCGCGGTGGAGGGGCCAGTGTGGAGAGAAGTTTGGTCCTTCCTGCCTATACCATGCTGTGTCTTTGCGTCTGTTGTAGAGCCCTGTCAAATTGTGTTTACTTTGCTGAAGGACGTTTCACCTCTGGAAGCCTGTGAATGAATGGAGAACTCATTTCTCCAACAGAGACTAGTCAATCACTCCACATTTATTCCCCTCTCATGCGGTGACCTCTCCCCGGCCAGGCGAACAATAGCACCCTGGAAAACTGCAGATGAGTTTGACTCTAAGCATGGCCTTCTCCCGGACACATCAATACTGCTTAAAAGCTGAGGCAAATCAAAAAGGCATTACATCAAACAGAGGACACTTCTGCTAGACCGATATAAGGCTGAAGTCTTGTTCTGGAGTGTGATACATAGTCACTGCATCCTCACAGCTATTAAAGCAGTGAGTGCTCAAGTAATGTTTGGGATTTGGTAATGTATGCATTTGTTTGTTTGCGCATCAGCATTTGGCGGCGCGTAGATGAGGTTTTCTTCATCTCAAATAGGTTTAAAGCCTAGCGTGGCTGCATAGTTAATGTCGTGACTTGGGTCTGGCAGATGGCACAAACAGTTAGGGATCTCATTAGATCAACCAAGCGTCTATGCCTCGTCGCAGAACCTTTCATTAAAGCTCCATTGCTGAAATACGACTGTTTCACAATATTGGTCAAAGTCAAAGGAGGGTAGTGCAAAGTGTGGAAATTCGACATCTGGGTGAAGACATTAGATTGTACAGTACATGTGTGTAATCGGGAGATAGTGTAGTTCTCCACGGACGTGTACACTCGGTATAAGTGGACTCTTTGTATCAGTGTTTTCATTTGTCGGAGCGTGCAAGTGTTTGTGTGGGTGTGAAGAGTGATGCATCCTTGCTGAGCATGGCAAACAGGATTATAATGGTCACAGAGCACATTTTGTACCATTTGCCTTGTAATTAACTGGAATTTGTTCAGCACAAATGCACTGCAAGCGTGGGAAACAGGAAAAAAAAAAATCAGTAGGAATTATTGACAGTAGGTGAGGAGAGGATTCACAGAAAAATCCAAAGTGCCTCTGTGTTAACACTTATTTTATTTGTATTATCTTTAATGACACAGAGGCTAAATGGAGCATAGAGTGAACTGATTAGCCGTACCCTACAGCTAGTCAGCCCGAGGACAGTATGGATGTTTTATGGTTTTTAAAAGGACATTTAAAATGAATTTTTATATATGGTTAAAGGCTCCGGACTAATCACAGCAAGCAGTCTTGAATGAAGGATGCTGTGCTCTCTGAGGCATCATGGCTCACTGGCAGCAGCCATTACACAAAGGAATCAAGTACATCACCAGAAGCAAGTGGGAGAGTTGAAGCATTTGTAAACCACCAAGCAATGTAATTTAAACACTGAATGATCCTATTAAAAAGACTGAAGTTCCAACTGAACCCCACAGAACTACCTGTATCATACCGTACACAGCATATAGGATGACACATGTTTACATTCTCCCAAAAAGGCATGGGATGAAAAAGAGCAGGGATTTGTAGAAACTTCTGGTACATCACAGGACATGCCATCAAACGCCAAAGAGAAGTTTGATGCTTCAAAGTCAAACGTCTGAGCCTACTCTGATAGCTCGGCCCACGAAGGGGTAGACTGTTGAGCATTGCTGATCAACACCTGAGGAAAGCAATTGGCAGAACTATTATGCACCATGATGTCTGGCTGCTACCTCTGGTGAGAGGAGCGCGCAGAGGCCCATGCCCACAGCTCTGGTAGATGATGCTTTGCTGGGATCTGTGAAACAGAAAACCAACCTATTTACAGGGAATACAGCAACCTCAGAAGTAGCTTCTAGCCTCAGGGTGCAAAATACTCGAAAATAAGCTCCTGCTCTCTTTGATGTGGGTTCACCAAATCTAAAGGCATTTCAAGTAGTTCTGCCTTTGAGCCAAGGACAAGTCAAAATTGTCTCTTGGAGCTGAAGATGCGTGATGTGGGGAAGAGGGTTAAGTACAAAAAAACAAGACTGAAGCTTTTTGTCTGATAGTTGCATTACCATAATGCACACTTCCCATGACAGGAGTAATCCCAGCAGTGTTCTTCAAGATGGCTATCACGGATTTGTGGAGCACCTCAGCTTTATTGTTCGTTCAGTGATGAGTGAAGACAATAGTCCTGGGAGTCTGCTCTGATGAGAGTTTTATATAGAGGACACAACATTCGCTGCTGTTTAACAGCTCTAATATGATGGAACAAAACTGTTGTGAGGAGAATTAAGTGAGTGCTTCCTCGTCACAGTTATTTCATCACTACAGGGTTCTGCATGGAAATCTGCTGCTCCTCCAAAGTTATTTGTCACAAGAGAAATTACACAGTGAGCCACAGACTGTTGAGGAAATGCATATGAAAGAGATCAAATTGTCGTACATGGAGGAATAACATCTTGAATAACAATGCACAGATATAGTATCTAAAATATGAGGAAAGGAGAAAGGGTGAGAGTGAATGGTGGACTTATTCACATGAGAACCGATAGGACGTCAAGCAGTGCTAGATAGCTCCCCTGCATGGGTCCGGGCTAAGCTATGGCGGGTAAAGAAGGAAAAACGTGATGGTGTGTTGCTCAAAAAGCTTTCCACAGTTTCATGCAGCTTGTCGACTTGGTAAGAGTCCGACAGCGCACTGCAGAGAATCCCAGGTGGTCCGAATGGCACACAACATCTGAAAAGACCGCAATTTTGAAATAGGATGGTTACTAAACCTCTGTAACCATGGCTTTTCAAGTTACCTTGTGTGCTCAAAAAAGCAGAGGAGAAATAACATTTGACCATTTCAGCGCCCTGAAAGCTTTCTTTTGCTGAAAAAGGGGAATAGAATTTCCCAGACTTTCACGCTTCACTTATTTGGCCTTTTTCTCGTCTATGGCCAGTGAGTCACCTTCCTTCATTTTTCCTTGGACATATACATTGGAGGCAAAGGTCCCTTTTGTCTGTGAAGACAAGCACGGGAAGGCTCCTTTGGAGAGGAACAATATTCTATATCTATACCATGAAAAGAATCTGAACCCTTTGGGAAAAAGGCGCTCGTCTTCTTAATAGATTTACAGAGACAGGTCAGAGTTCAAATGTAATGGTAGACATCTCAAAATAGGATCCTCACAGTGACTGTGCAGCAGTATTTCTTTTTTGCCTTAGGATTTTTTTTATCACGTCATTAATTTGATTTGGATGTGTGCTTTTTTATTATGATTGTGGTCAGCCCAAATTTAAAACCACAGCTACATATTCCCATAATACTTCTTACTAAATTATTAAAAAATTCAGCAAAAAAAAAAAATCACAAATGCTTGGCTGAATTGAAAGACAGAGAGAATAAAACCTCTAGCATAAAGTATGTGCTTTCTGTCAGTCCAAAAATGGGTCCGCTTTTACTTTTTTCATCTACTTCTTCCGTTGTGCTAAGAATGTTCAGTGTGTTAGCTCGAATGAAAGGAACTCAAACGTCTGAGATTTTAGTTGGACTAAGATAATAATGTGGCAGTTTTAGTCGGTGTGTGTCAGGCCATAGTCCACACAATTATCAGCCTGATTTAAGTTGATCTTTGCACAGCCCTGATTATCTTCTAAGTTCCACTGATTATCATAAATCATTCTTATGTGGTATGTCATCACTGATCCAATCTGCTCAGTGAAATATCAGACACTTTAATCTGCAATTGTCCATTTAAAACATATCCATTATTTGTGTTTGTTGTGCAGATAGCCCCAAAGACACTGGGCATTGTCACACAGAATACAGCTTTTATTGCTCTGTAAGTTGACAGCCAATGAAACACTGCTGTTGAATGAACAGCTCCGGCTTGGACAGTGGTCATGGTGAAGAACATGATCTCCTCAACTTCATCTAGAGTGAGGCACAATCCAAAAAGGAGTAAAAGGAAGTAGTTCTTTAGCTTAGATGACATGGATTATTTTGTTGCTAAAGCAATGCTTAAGTGTGTCATTGTGTATTTTGTGGGTTTCACTGAGCAATATTCCAGAGTGAAGATGGTCTTTACTTATGCCTTCCTCCAAAAAGCTATTGCATCTTTCAATTGAGAATGTTTTACTGGCAGCAGCATTGATTTCTCTTGTTACTGCGGGTCAGGGAGAGGAAATTGAATTGGAAATTGTAGAAACACTCTATTATTTTATATTTTCGCATTTGTTTTCGCTCCCTGTGTGTATTTCTAAAAGCTGCATTGAAGCTTGGTGAAGAAGTGTTTACCGCCAGGTCTGTCAAGTGACGGCTCTGACTTCTCTAATAACTGTCCTCCAATGCAGAAGGTTACAATTACCTTTGTGTATTGAGACTGCATCGCTTTGCACTTACGGCTGCCCTCTTCTCTCTTCTCCGCTTGGTGCACTGTCTTAGGGGTTACTTTTTTTCTCTTACACAGAGAGCACAGGGTCATATTTTGTTGGATTGCTTAGCGTGATAGTTTACCTTTGGGGAGGACTGAGATATTGAAGCACTGCTGGGGTTAGCTGAGGTAGAAATGGGAGTCATTTATATTCAGGCTTCAGTGTTGAAGCTTTGGCTTTGACTTTTAACTTGTGATTTGTGTATCTATGCGCTGATGTTTGTGTGGGCTGCCATGATTACAGACCAACAACAACCAAAGCCTTGGGCACTTCTGCTCACCAATAAAAGCATGCAGAAGAGTTAGTGCTAAAGTCAAATTCTCCAAAATGCATTACCCATAGCACTGTTTACAGCACTTATTCAGTCTCAAATGATCCCTAATGTGGAAGAAGCACTATCAGGAGAGTTTCAGAGCTAACCTTGTCTTTAGACATGCACCAGACTCTAATAGGGCAAGTTCATGTGAAACGTCTGTTTTGATTAATGTTTAATTTGTGTTTTACATTCAACCTCCGTTCATGCTTTTCTCAATCATTTTAAACGCGCTGCATATCATATTATTCATTGCTCCCAATTGAATTGCACTTTGCAGAAGTGTTTGAGGTAGCTTGCATGTTTGAAAAGCCTGTTTCTTGTCAAATAAAAAAAAGTATGTTTACTGTTTATCCTTGAATAAAACTGGCACATTGTCGTCTCTCTGTGGGCTGCCAGATTAACCAGAAAAGCACTTTATAAATTAATTGTGGACAACAGAGCTGCTGAATAGACTAAAAAATGCATTTGGGGTAGAAGTGCCAGTCTCAGGTCAGAGAAGTTGAGAATAAATGCCTGAGGAATACGCTGCGTACAGTGTGTCCCTTTTAAACACATATATTATTCAAGGGGCTGTATGTAGTTTTGACATTTCAGTTGTGTTTCGACTGATACAAAGTGGTGCCTTCCAGGATGGCGCTTTAGTGATACAACACACATCCTGATAGTTTTAGGGGGTTTCTTAACATCTTCAAATATTACATATAACTCCATCTGATGTGAAAACGGTTGGAAATGTCAGACCGTAAATGCTGTTGTGAAAGCACATATCATTGAGTAGTGCGCTACATATCTATTCAGTTTCTCTCTGACAGGCTTTTTGACCGAGGTTTGTCTGTTTGTCCATGTGGAGCCTGGTGAGCTGGACCCAGTATCGTAGCAACAGTAACTATGGGAATAGAAACCTGTGGAGAGGTCAGTGTGATGGCCTCCACTTGGCCTCTTTGTACAAAAGGCTTGTTCATTGATTTTTCGAATTCACAACATCTATAAGCACCTCTTCACTCGCAGGTAAAGAAATGCACCGACTTCACAATTACTCACATCCAAACTACCACTCTATTACTGCCTATTTTCTCACCTATTGTTTCAGCCAGGCATTAGCACATCTGTTTCCTTTACCTGTCTTTTCTTTTCTTCAGTGCATTCATGTCAGCTTCAGCCCTTACGGGACAACTCTCCAGGGACCTTTAATTGACAAGTGTGTACAAAAACTAATCAGCGGCAAAGCAGCTGCCCTTTAAAATGATAAATTAAGAAAACTCTTTTTGGATCATTCTTCAGTATGAGAAGTGACGCTGACAGCATCAATTGGTATTTGAAATAAAGACGCCCCTCATTTATGTCACTCATTTGACGAGAACCTGAAGCTGCCGCCGCGCTTGATAAACTGCATCGAGAAGATTACAGTGTCTTTTGAACCCACATGACATGAATAAACACACAGTCGTAAAGTACATGCAGATATTTAAGAAGCCATGCTACATTCAGCCATACAGGCACGAACAATAATTCATTTTAAAGGCCAGGAGTGAGTTGTTTTAATTCTGTCGTGAAGTTGGCTAATAGTTCATTTTCAACATTTATCTTGTGCTACATACTATCTGCTCACTGTCTTCCATGTTTTTACTTCTTATTTGTCTGTCATTTAAGGCTAATATATCAGACCACGTTAGTTAATGCCCAGATAGACCGTCAGCAGAAGCGCCCCAGACCTTACTCTGAGCTGTAAGGTTTCTTCTAACATGTCAGAGGCGTGTTATTTTACTCTTGCAGCAGGTTTTGGTTCTAAAAATGATGCTATTTGTTCAGCAGGTGTCTAATTGGCAGTGTTTCCCTGTCATTACATCAGCTCACTGTGTGATTAAGGAGTGGTGTGAAGGTTGGTGGGAGAACGGCAGCTCTTTGATTACAGCCAGCACCAGACAGGCGACTGACAGCCCACAGATTTTAACATCAATCTGACTCAACTTACATCGCAGACGCTTTTTTAAACATTTACAAGTGTGGCGGCTTTAAAAAGGCTTCGCTCTGTTGATAAGATTGAGAATAGTCATTATTTATTCATATGCATTGATCAGTTTTGTATCTGAAGCATGTTCAGGCATGTTGCTAAGTCTTTCGAGGTTTGTCACGTCAGATTGCATTGGAAGTGCAAAAAAAATAAATAAAATAAGTTCACTGTTAAGACACAAACAAGACAGCCATCAGATTACAATATTAACGTGAGCTTTGCTTCTACTTGCATTGAGCCAGTGCACCCTGATTTATTTTTATTTATTTATTTATTTAAATAGGACAGTGCATATTGATCAACATATGAGCAAAAAAACATCACAGTAAATATGCCAGAATTAGCTACAGTAGCTAAATTTCATCTGTTGTCCTAAGGCAGGCACAATAAAACAGACATACATGTCACATACATTATTTAAGTCCAGTTCATGTTAGCTCTAACTCTGATTGAGACGGACCAGTGCGTGTGAATGTCATTTTTTCTGTCATTTGCTCAGTGCATCTGGATGAAGAGAAGTTTTGGAGCTTCCTGTGCAGAAAGAGCCACCGTCCTCTTCTCCCCTCCATGCATTTTTCATCACACGTTCTTTTTTCATACTATTTAGCTTTTCCTCCCCTCTAAACTTCCATGTGGTGCGTGCTGACACGGCATTTCTCAGGCTGGCACACAAAGCCCTCTGGTGCTCAGTGTACCACAGTTGGAGCCTATCAGAGTTTGTAGGCTGCATATGTGTGTGTTTTTGTTTGTGTGCGTACCGTTGTTCTGGTTCATTCTACCGACTCACATCACAATGTATGTGATACCGCGGAGCCACGTAGGCACAAGACACACACGGACACACGGAGAAGGAGAGCACTCTCATGGAAAGTCCATGTAGAGCACTGGCAATGGCCGTGCTTCAGAATAGTTGAAAGCTCCCTGAATCGATCATCTTAAATTATTCTGAGTGAAAATTCAAATTTCATTTTGTTTTGGCCCTAAGCAGTGGGAAAAACTGCCTGGATGAGATCAGTAAAGGTCAGAGGGAATTAAAATGCTTACTGTAAGGTTTGTCAGAGAGAAAGGGGCTAGGAAGAGCTAGAGGGCCAGAGGAAAAGGCCATCTGCCTGATAGTCCACATTTGTGTCTGATGGAACAGGCTCTTTGGGTGGGCTGAAGCTGCTGTTAGCTTGACAAATCCACATTTTAGCACTGCTTCATATCTATCATATTCCACGGCATGAATTGCATCTCTGCATGCAGAATGCAAATGTGAAAGGGAGCCATATGGTTCAGTGGTTTTATCAACAGACTGTGTCTACAGCACATTTTTATGCATGCCTCCATCCTGATTGTCTGCTACCTCCAAAATAAAAAAAAAAAGCCAGCACACACAAACCCCAAAATGGAACTGATGTTTGATGAATAATTTCAGCATTGTCTCCCGATGATTGGTAGAATGTGCATTTATTCCAGCAAACAGCAGGAGATTTCCTGAAAATGACAACA
Organism: Rhyacichthys aspro; assembly: GCA_036850595.1. Lineage (NCBI taxonomy): Eukaryota > Metazoa > Chordata > Actinopteri > Gobiiformes > Rhyacichthyidae > Rhyacichthys > Rhyacichthys aspro. The sequence continues at coordinate 14,771,888 of CM072151.1, forward strand.
AATAGGCTTTGAATAGATGGTAGGAGGGAGAAGACACAGAGCAGGGCGCCATGTCTGATTTGATGTGAAAGGCTTATACTGGCCACATGTGCAGTGTACACAGACAGACCTTTGTATAGTAAACTGAAACTTCTGAGTAGGGCTGTGTGGCATCTGGTACCTTTTATCACCTGTCAACACTGGCTTAAGATCATGGACATAAGCACATACAATAAAAAGCTTCTCTTTAACTTGAGATTCCTGTATGTTGATATGTGTTGACCTGAAAGCAAAAAAAGTGCTTTTGTTGATTGAATCCTTTTATAATCAATCAGAACAGCTGCGTACCATACAGACTCATGCAGCTACATGAACATTTCATGTAAACAATATTTAAGGAAAGACATGATAAAACAGTGGACACAAAGCAGAGTAGTATATAGTAGTCTAGTGGTACACTTGTGGTTATTAAGACCAGTTAGGCTCCAGTAGAGGCTTATTCACGTTTGTCACAGGTCTTCAGAAGCCTCTTGTAGGCTCAGATTATGAAATGCTTTTAGGAGAATCACATATACTAAAAGTGCTGATTGACCTTCTATCCTAATTAAAGTGCAGCATGGCCAACAGAGAGCAGATAAGACAGCTTGGCTGTCACTATGACTGACAGGGTTAGGCTCTCCCCTGCAGTCACATCAGCACTACAGAGGCCATGCATACAAAAGCATACGACAGCAGCGAGTGGAGGAGCTCCAAGTTTAGCATCTCGCTCCTATCACGAATCAGCCCATACTAATCATATGGAAATGCTAAACTATAAAAGTACACCAGTGACACGCTTTGGGGCTTCTTTATTTATTTATGCATTTGCAACTTTATCTCATCCAGCTCTTCCACATCGCATAACTGTTAACACTGCATTTTCTCCAGTAAATGGAGGCTGGAGTAGAGCAGAATAAAACTGCTGGCTGATGTCATACATTTACTGCAAATCTGAATACACTTTTCTCCAAGGTCTGAGCAGCCATGTGTAGGTGAGCGTTTAAGTGCGTCCTATATTGTGGTACAGCTCTCTCTCTCAGGGGTCAGGGGAGAGAGCTGACATGCAGTGTGGCCTGTAAGCCTCTTTGTCCATGTGCAGCACACTCATCTGCCAGCTCAGTTGCTCTGACAGACAAAGCTTCATTCTGGTACAGCCTCGCTCTCTCTTGAGAAAGGCCTTTCACTGCCTATCTGCTAAGCCTTTGCCCTTTCATTTTCCCCTTCTCTCTTATGCTCCTGCATCTATTTTCTCATCATATTTGATCATTTCTTCTCTGCACCTTTGGCACACTAGATTTGCTCTGTGTGGTGAATACCTTTGACAGTATCTTACTCTTTTTCAATGCCATCTGTGTCTGAATGTCAGGCTTTTGTTTCAGCCTTGGCTTTTGTAACTGATCTACATTTGTGCAGAGGTGAGAATACTCTGGTGTTTTGGGAGTTCTGGGTGGAGTAGAGTTGGTTAGCACATGAGCTTCAATTAGGCTCTGTGTATAATGAAGTTTGTTGCCTCTTGCTGTAGTCAATTTTGTCCCTTCATTTGAAGGAAAAAGGTAATTACTTGAAGCAACCATGAAGGCTAATGAGTTACCACGAAGGTAACTCATTAGCATCCCAGATAATCGCAAGGTAGTATCAAAAGAAGACATGTTGGTGCTGAGCCAGAAGGGGGATGCCAGATATGATGGGACAGACAAAGAAAGAAAAATGTCAGTGCCATGACAAGAAGTGCACAGAAAGAGCCCGGGGCAACTCTACTGTAAGGAGAGAGAAATGCTGCATGTGTAAGGAGGAAGGTGGGGGCTGGTTGAGTGGGCTGGCCGTGGGGGTGTGTCCAACATTACCCTCATGAATCAGTGTCAGTGGAGCGATGAGAAAATAATTAAGAAACAGGCGAGCGCTGTGTTAAATACTGCCAAAGGTAAAAGGCCCATTCTACTGTACAGAAACACAATCTGGACGCGAGAGAAGAGCGGCTGTAAACGGCATGAAAGAAAACGGAGAGAGAAAATCCATATCATAACGGATGCCAAAGTGCCCTTCAGATGGCATTATGAAGGGAGACAATATAAATAGCACTGCCATATTGTAAATGTTTATATACAGTAGCTACCTATACACTTTGCACAGCAGTTTAAGGATTTATGGCCGCAGCCGTAATACACCGAAGTCAACACAAGGCTGTGAGTAATATTTCACATTTGTTATCATATTGGGTGTAAATTTGCTGAGACGTATACTGTGAAGATAAAATATTTTCAGCCATTTCTCCTCCTTTTCTTTTGCTCTGTATTTGAGAGAGCAGTAAGACACACATGACGTGCAGGACAGTTGTTACACCCTTCAGGGGGTTTACACGGGGCATTTAGGCCTCGCAGAACCAAGTCCGAAGCCTGTAAATGTATGTTCAAGGTTTCCGGTTGGACCCAGATGCAACAGAAACCCCCCAGTAGCAGCAGCAGAACGGGACCGAGCAGGCATTAGATCACACTGATGCATAAAATGTGCCACGCTCTTTGGAGAATATTAAGTGTCACACTGGAGGTCCTATGTGTGCTGCATGTGCACTTTGTGTGTTTATCTGTACATACAAGCACAGGCCTACAGTCTTTCAGGTGTCACACATAATATCCGTCATCCTTCCTGCCAGCGCCACAGAAAGAATTCATCATCACTGGTCCTTAAAGCCCCTTTGAAATGGGATTGTCTCAGTTGACACCAGTGCTTCAAGTGGTTTTAACACAGCCCTTATTTTCTCATGAAGCTTGTGTTCTCGTACACAGTTTGATCTCCTGCTCATGACTACCTATAGTGTTTGTGATGCAACAGCAAGCATTGAGCCTCCCACTCACAATGCCTTCTGTTTTATTCCTCTGATCTGTATGTATACGGCGCAGCTGGAACATATATGCTTCTTTAAGACCGCCGGGTCGTGAGGGGAAGGAAAGAGGGGTGTGCAGCTCCGGCCTTTATGCGCAGACCTCTGAGTAACCATGTGTCAGGGTGCTTATGCATTATGTGGACTGTATGTAAAAGCAGAGAGACCCAATCTGTCCCTGAGGAGTGCTTAGTGAAGAATGCACTGTTTCTGCAGCATTACCATTAAGGCTGTATGAATAGCTCGGTGGCATTTTTACTGATGGCTTTTATAAGGAGCCGACTGGCCACCAATGAGCAGACAACGCTTAAATAATGGAACCGGTCTGAAAGTCCATCTATGAATTGTGTAATATAAGAGTGGACTATTATGGTAATCTAAATATGGAATGTATAATAAATAGGAATTTGTTTGCAACATGTTTCCATTCATAAGTAGGTGTGCGTCTTTACTTTGGGGCTGAAATTGCACTGCGGGGAGCAATAGCTGACATTTTTGGTAAGGACCACACTATTGTTTTCTTCGCACAACTGTTTCCAAGCAACATCCACAATGTTGTGAGGGAAACGGCACTAATAAGCTCCCTCATTAGGGCCGGCGCATGGTAGGCCTGCGCTGTCAACTGTGGGTTAGCATGCAAACTTCAAAAGACAGCCGCCGATGCAGCCGTACACGCAGGGGCGCTAATTTACCTCGGAAATTGGTAAACAAAGTATTCAATCAAGCCATATTTTGTTGGGCGCGGACGAACGGTGTGTGATGGCCGCCGTTTGGCTGCTGATAGCGCCGCGCATAAAGGCCTCATTACTCAGGAGGTCATTTGGCAGGGTTTTCTCACCCCACGGCGGTGCCAAAGCTCCGACTCCCACTGCCACTCCCACTACTGATCACTCAATGTACACCGGACATGTACAGTACACACAACAAGACGCGTTACACTCCCCTGCCCAACGCACACATCCGTTCACGCCACATCTCATTAATGCAAACACAAGCCCAGTTAGATCCCTATATGTAATAAATTGGATTAAATTCCACTGGCTAAGCACTGTGATCTCTTAGGGTTAATTAATTTCATTCCATTCTGTCTGTGTTTTTTATGCTTGAACACATGCTGACACTGTTATTGTGTGGCGTCCTGCTCATTGGAGAAGTATAATAGGCTGGTGAAGGAGAGAAGGATGTTTGCTATTCTGGCTACAAAGTGAATTTGATTCCTTTCTTCGGATAAGGAAGTATGCTAGAGCAGTTAGCTGTAATATGCTGGATCTTTCTCGCAAGCCCCTCCTTTCAGCCTTTCTCTGGCACTCTTATCTTCCCTTCCAAATGAGAAAACCTGGATGGCTTCTCAGGGCCCCTGTTTCTGCCTGGATGCTATCTCATTTGGTTTTAATATATTTATCCATTCATTATTGTTCGCTTTTATCGGCCAGCTAATATTGTTCATAATTTGTCCTTATCTCTGAGGCTGACAGTCAAATTTACACTGCAGCATCACCGGCAGATGGAGAAATGACCCTCCTCAGACCCCTCCTTCCCTAGCTCCTCTCGCTCCCTTCATTCCTCTCCTCCTATCCTAACTCCACTCAGACATGACTGACAGGCTGCTGTATAAGTAGTTGTCATAGCAACCTTCCTATCCTACTGACAAGTGTTTTTCCTCTATCGCGCTCCCTCCCTTTGTCATAATATCTCACTCTCTTCTTTCCAGCGCCCTCACTGTTGCCGTTGACAAAGAAAGGCGTAGGAAATTTGGACGAGCACCCGAAACATTACTTTTTTTTACAACGTGGGTCACTCCAGATGCATCTACATGTGACAGTATAGCGCTTGGACATCACTCAGTACAGTTAAAGTGAACAGCTTGATTTGGCAGTTTAAATGGACAGGCCTTGCAGTGATAGATGGAGCTTTTTGGATCATTTATTTAAATCACAACCAAACCACAAGCAAATGAGCCAACAGCATTGAAAGAACTGCAGCTCTGTTCACTTTTTATGTTACAGTATGTCGACAAAGTGTAAAAATGGTGGCACCTTGCCCAGCTTTGGTCCGACTAAGGTTTATACACAAAGCACTAGCTTGATATTGAGAGTACGATGCCTCTCAGAGTTATGTTTCCATGTGAAAAGTAATCATCTTTACCCATTTCTGTCTTATTGCGATGGTGTTGCTCTTCTGCTTCTTCTCTTTCTTCTACATTATTTTTGAAACTACTAGAATACCAAAACTTGCCATTCAAGATGTAGTTTTCTCCCTTTCCCTCTCATACTACTCTTGCTCCCAAAGTTCTCCTCTGCCCTATTGATATTCAATGAGTCTCATTCCACTGTCAAAATCCTCTGCAGAGTGCAGTCTAATCATGTGGCATCCAGTAGTAAATCTCCAACAGAGAGCTGAGCTGCACATTCAGGTTTTGTATGAAAGCAGTGCGGACAGGAGATCCTTCAGACGGGCCAGCCAATGCAAATAAACATTATGTAACAAAAGGAGCTTTATTGTGCAGAGATTTGGAGCGCTTGCACAAGGAAGGAATTACCGTCATATTGTCTGAGGCGGAGATATAAAATATGACTGATTTAATTCACTTTTATGCACTGACTCAATAGCTTCATGCTCATACTGTAAAAGCTCATATTGATTAGAAATGGCTGAAATGGACTCAGTAATATTCAGCGTGTATAAGCAGGCAGGCACAACATCACCATTTCATTATCCGGGGGTTTAATTTCCAATGCATTTATTCCAAACAAGCATCTGTTTAGTGTCTGAAAGTAAATGAAACGTGATGGGGATGAGTTTGAGGACAGCCGTGGTGTGTCTCTATGCCGTTGTGTACATTAAATGCATCTTCATGCCAGCGGGCTTCACACTTATCACTCTCCATTCACTGCTGGTGATTAGACTCCTGTATTTTTAGGTGATGACATTCTACTGTAAACACCGCAAAGCAGAGAGAAAGCCTAATTTATGATGTGCGTCGACTGTGCTTTGTTGTCATGAAACCACAGAAGGAAAAACAAACAATCCATTGTCTTTTTTCTACTCTCAGCAGAAGCCATTTACAGTTGAGGAGAGGTAACATTAAAGTGAATCAGCTGTTTTCCTGGGATGCACGCGAGGAAAAAAAAAGCTGCTAATCACGTTTGAACCCGTCAGTATCATCCAGTCTCCGAGGGTCGAGTGTGACTAACATTTTTAATTAGCTAACCCCAAACTGCAGGTGAACACTTCGAGGAGCACAGATGGGAGATCAACATTCAGATCAAGGATACTCTTGAGCTGTTATGACACCCAAATTGTGCTGAATGTGCAGAAGCTACTGTATCTGAAGTCGGAAATCCGGCGAAGACAGGTTCAGGTCGGGATCGCCAAAGATTGGGGCGAAAAAGAAGTGTCACATTGCTTTACTGTTGGATTTATGTAAAAGGCTAAATAATAATCGCCATATCTCATTTACAAAGGAAATGCATTTGCTACACAATGTCTTTCCCTCAAGAATACACTGTAAAATGATGACTACGATGCCAGCAACCATAGTTCACAATTCAACAGTTTATGTCGCCGAAGTGTAGCAGTTCAGGGGAAGCAAAATTGGAATGAGATTATATTGGCGAGGGCTGAATCTGTAAAAATAACTCCATGGTTTACTCCTGCCTCTTCAGTGACCACTAGCGGTCGGTTTTCACTCCCTCACAATATGCAAATAGATCCTTTTTCTTTTTTTCTTTTTTTTTTTTTTACCAGCGGGAGATTCCCTGGGTGATTTAAAAGACATGAAACAATAAAGTCTGGCTCTATTCTTGGTGTGTCCTGGGCAAATCAAATCACTCTGAATGTTTGATGTTCTTGTAATATATCTCTGTGGGCGTTTTGACATTTACAGACACCTTTAAACCTCTTTAATAGGACATCGCTGAGTACATACTGTTGCTAACCTGAAGACGACGGAGCTCCCCTTAAGAGCGCTTCAAGACACAAAATACAGGCTACAGGGACACATACATCGCCTCGTTGGAGTTTTTAAGGGCTGGTCCGTCTTGTCATCCTCTTTGTCATGGTTTCTAAGGGAATCCTGGATAAACCTTATTCCTCATCCCTCACTTTGCTCCTAGCCCTTTAGATATGTGTAAATGACTCTTTCCGACCGCATGTATCGCCTGTGCTACTTCGTTGTCGATGAATGAGATAACGTTTCTACCGGCGACGAACGCAAGGCCTGAATTCCCAAGGCAGCGTTTCTATTGAGAGCAGCCACAGCACAATCCTAGACAGTGGAACAGATCTTCTCGATGATCTGTTTTCATGCGTTGTTAGCTTGTTTTCAAAGCACGCTCACGTTGCAGAGCATGCACTCCATCTCTCTGCTGTAAATATCACATTTATATAACGCCGCATCTCTCTCTCAGAGCACCGAGCTGCCTTGTAGGTGTGCAGATTAGTATGCCGACTTCTGATCAAATCCGGCAGAACGTATGGAGCGTGCACGGCTTTTTTTCGTAACACACTGGAGCTCTATCACAAAGGGATGTGATATATAGTGGCCAATGATCAGGTTATACTTGCAGTCCTATAAATATTATTCCATTCAGCTGGAAGTGACTCGCCCGGAGGATGGATGCTGTGTCGTATTTTAAGACATGCCACATGAGAGCTGTTCCTGGTATGATCGCCAGCGTAAAGCTCATATGAAATTGATAAAGGTCATGCATTAATTCAAAACTTGTCAGACTCCCATCATCGACTTGAGTAGGGGGCAGAGTTATAGCTTAAGTAAGGCCAGCAGTAGCACTAGAGGTGACTGCACTCTGCGCCATGTACGAGCCCCACTGTATGGTAGATACGGTCTGGCGTTATTCAGGAATATTTGCAGTCCGACCCCTCCCCCTCTCTCGACTCATCTCCCCCTGCATCCGAGCTCAGAATTTATATTCTCCCTCCAGCAAAAGGAAGGACCATCTTGGCCTTTCATTTTCCAGTTCAGGGCTTTCCTTTTTTTGCAGATAAATGCTCTCCAATCCACCCTGACAGATGTCACATTGCATCACTTCCATTTTGATACATAGCCTCTGATCCTGCCACTTGCAATAAGGAGCCCGCACCAGGGACGCCCCTCCCTAGACAACGCTCTGACACGGGTGATTATTTTAAAGGTGCATCATTGGTGGTGCTGAGTGCTGAAACTCTCGCCAGGCGCCACATCCCTGTGCACATACTCCTCGTTGCCCCGCTGCATGAATGTGGGTATCGGCTTGTGTCTGGGTCAAAGAACTACAGCGGCACGACACGCTCGCTCGTCGTCACGGCTCGACCTGACAGCGCGCAATACCTCTGGCGGCAAATTATGCTCCTCTCAAGCTCCTTGTGGTTCTACTCCTCACTTAGTCTCACCGCTGCGGCTTTACAGGTCAAAGTTTGAGAAACAGTCTGTACAAAGGGAAGGCTTTAGTGCTTGTGCTGCCAGGAGAGACACTCTGAACCGAAGCATTAATCATACAAGGCTTGAGCACATCAGTAAACACAGTGTGTCAGGTCAAGGTAAAGATCAGATCCCACAGCATTTAACAGGACTCAGTAGCATACAGGCGATCTATTGAAAAGTCAGCGTTATTCATGGCATGTCTCGCAGCCTCGGTTGCTCACAAGAGAGACAAACTATTGTTCACTGAAGAGCCCCCTGAAATATTTCTCTGGCTACGCAAAAAACACTGGATCAGCAGCAATTAGTAGAGTAAGAAAGAGATAAAGAGAGAAAGGGAGTGAGGCGGTTGGAAAAGGATGAGAGTGAAAAATGTAGAATCAGCGAGAGAAAGAAGAAAATCAGAAAAGAGGGATGAGGAGAGAGAGACTTGGATGAAGGAGCAAGTGCAGTGTGGTGTGTAGGAGGCAGAGTCTGGGGCCCCTGGTGCTTTAAACAGCCAAAGACTTACTCATTGTCTTGGGCCTGGCTCCGTGTGTGTGTGTCTGTGTGTGTGTGTGTGTGTCAGGATTTGAAACCTCTTTATTAGTCCTCCCATTGCACTCTCTTCAAGCTGCTGACCACTCACTTACCCCCAGCAGCTACAGGACTCGTCCTATAGGGACTAATGCATTCATGTGCTCCTTGGATGGTCTCATTTTCCATCTTGGTGCATTTCCTATAATGTGCAGCCAGTTCGTTAAGTCAGAAAGTTAACATTTTTCTATTCACTGAGTACTTCATTTTCCAATTTTAAAAGTTTACCACCTTTTTTAATCACCCCAAAACGAAACGCTCGGCCATATTAGAAATTAGTTGAGACTTTATGTACTTTGGAAAGTCAAGGAAGTACTACCCTAAGTTATACCTCCTTTTGAATCTCAGCTCAGGAAAACTTTTTTTTTTTTTTCCAGTGTTTACAAAAGCACATAAATGCAGAACCAGGAGGAAAACTAATGCAACATCACTCAAGCGGGGCTCTATAATGTATACCGTCACTCCATATAATGTTCACAGCTGCCAATATGTTCCATTTGTTTCCATTATGCTCAAAGTTTTAAGTTCACCCCTTGTCGTTCTCTTGTGTGTTTCAGAAGACAGGAAGTTGTTCGTGGGGATGCTAAACAAACAGCAGACCGAGGAAGACGTTTACCGCCTCTTCGAACCGTACGGAGTCATCGAGGAGTGCACGGTCCTAAGAGGTCCTGACGGAAACAGCAAAGGTAGCGGCCATCATACAGTTGTCAGCCTCATTTAGGTCACCGAGAAGAGAACTGACAGCTTTCCCCCCGTCGGTTTGAAAATACACGCGGCATATGCATCGGATGTGGGTCAAACAGCATTCTCATATAATTAGTCGCATTTTGCATGTGTCAGTCTTCAAGGTATAGCATCAAAATTAGACCAATATGTTAGATATGATGGGACTGATGTGTGATTTTTATAATGAGGTGTGAAGCGGAGAACTCCTTGGTTTGACTTTGTCGGGAAAAACTCTCTATTAATGGATCTCAAAATCAAACTGTTTTCAAATCCAGTTCTATTTTATCAGGATAATAGTGGATTTGATTTCTTTGTTTAAAGTAAAGGTTCCTAAAAAAGAGGCTGGGATTTAACTCCAAGGCCTGGCTTTAAGTACATTTTAGGAAAAGATAAAACATGATACTAGGCATAAAGTACATGATTACAAAAATGTCAGTAGTATGGAAATGCTGACTCATCTTTCAAATTCTTGCTCACCATTTATTCAACATTTATCACATTTAAAAAAAAATCATATTCTGCCACCATTGTGTGTCCGCTGGAACACTTTAAATGGTTTTACTGACCCTTACAGTTACTCGGGCACTGTACCACTCATATCTCTCAGTGCTTTTCAGGACAGCCCAAACTTTCAGAGACATCAATTCCCTATGACATGCGGCAAAGAGCAAAGGGACGAGTGGTTTTTCATGTCTCTAAAGCCTATTCCCCGGTCAGCGCTTATGGAAATTGTTGTGGAATTATATCTATGGGGGTTTGAAGCCAGAGCGTTCTGACTCGGCAGCGGTTTGGAGGAGGAGAGGGGAAAGACGCATGTCAAAACAATTCGAGTGTCCCCACTGTGAGGACGGGAGACGCCGAGGGAAGCTGCACTACGTCTAAGCTGAATCTCTGGGTCGGATCACTTAAAATATCACCGTCAGAAAAGCTTGGATGTAGGTGAACTCCAATCTTTTTAAGTGACTATTTCATTTCAGATTGCTCCGTAATTTGAAATGAGCCTGTTTGATAGAATGGAAATCATGCCCCACAGGTTGAACTGGTTTGTATCAAAGTCCTTATCCAGGTCAAGGCAGTGGTGGTTTTGACAGCTGAATGGGCATCTGGATTGGCCGCTGTTCACTGCGCTGTGAGCCCATTAGGGGTCTAAGAATGTCAGGACGGCTGGGTCAAGGAGGATAAATGATAAGGGGAACAAAGTATGAAATATGTAATAAGAACAGAAAAGAAAGCTGAAAAGAAGTGAAATGGGGTGTTATTACAAGAGGCCGCAGTGGCTCAGTGGTTGGACCCAGGTGCCAATCCGAGTCCTATTTCCCCATCATTCTGTATGTGAGTTTCACTGTTTAACTTTCACATGTGGGCTTTCTGTGCTCTCTCTAACTCACTTTGGAAACATCTGAACACAATTCATTTAACCCTCCTGAGTCCCTGGACATTTTTTTGTGTTTTGGGAATTTTATTTTTGCATAACTTTGCCTGTGTTGATGCAAATGGCATAAAATTTGGCCAGGTTGTGTATTTTGGGGTGAATTTTTGTTTTAAACTGCAAGTCTTCCCTATGACTTAAAAAAATTCTTCACCTGTGTCCCTTCGGTATTTCTTTGCCCCATTGACTCTCATTTAAAATGCATTTTTTTTCAATATTCTACCATTGCAATGTGATTTCTGTTTTAAATTTATTTTTTTCATTCTTTGGTATTGAAATCCCTTAATGTTTCCATGGCAACCATTAAAAAACATTTTTTGTGTCCCAGGGAGCCAGGTGGAGCAATTTATTTACAAGTGACTTTGCACAAAAAAAATAAATTTAAAAAAATAGCAGAATCAATGTTTATTTATATCCCCAGACTTGGTTAATAATAATAATAATTATTCAAATTTTAAAATATGTAATGGGAAAAAAATACAAAAATACAAAAATACAAAAAAAACCAAAACAAAACACACAAACAAAGATGCTTTAATTGCTCTATTGCTAAAATTCTGAAAAATCATAAATATTTATTATGTATGGTGAGGACCAACGTTTATAATGGCATTTATAAAACAATTTGGCAAACATATCTTGACACATAATATTTTTATGGCAATCTTTAAAAGAGAAAGGGTCTCAGGTGGAGCACAAAATGAAGGGAGTTAAAATAGCGTTTGCATCTGTTAAACAAGTTATTTCAAAGCTTTTGTACTGATTTCCTCATATTTACTATATTGATTTGAGCATGACGCTGCGGGAGCAACATAGAACTGTTATCCCCTTTTAAACATGTTATGAGATTAGCCACTTTAGCTTGCTTTTAATATGCACAGACAGGCATGTGGTGCTAAATAGCATGCTTTTCTGCTTCATCAGTGCAATGTTTAGCCCGCAGCTCCTGCCTGCTTGTCTGCCTGCCTAATACCCAGACCGGGACAGCCTGCTGAGCACTCACTATCTCTCCACACTCTCATTTTTAGGGTGTCAAGTACAATTCACTATCTTTTCTTATGGTATCGGTAACGTATAACAAAATGAATACATGTGTTGTGTCTGTGTGTGTGTTCTCTCATCCAGGTTGCGCCTTCGTCAAGTTCTCCACACACACCGAGGCTCAGTCTGCAATCGGTGCCCTCCACGGCAGCCAAACCATGCCAGTGAGTACAGCTTCCCACCTCGCATGTGATAACACTCTGACACAGGGGAATAAGAACATGTTAGTGGTGTGCAGCATCCATCACACGCACTGCAGGCAAACCCATATAGCACTACCCACTGCAGCTATATGTGGACTCCATCTTTCTCCAACAAAGTAAACTTAGCCCCAAAGTTTTGAATCACCTTACAGAAAACACAGTGTCCTCATAAATGTCCCAGCTTTATAAAAACAAATAGATGCAACCAGAAATAACCCTCCGTCTCTTTGATTTACATGGTACTTTTATATGAAAAATCCTAATCTGATTTCCAGATAAAACTGTTTAGAATGATAATTGAATTTTGGGTGAGTCATCAATCAGTAGTTCTGCTGCATAATCAGCGAATATAACTTGAATGTGAGATTACATTTGGCTGTTATGTAAGCGCACCGTGTCCTCTGAATTCTCTCTGTATTGGATTTACTATGAGCATAGAGGCTTTACTGCTCATTTGTATGTGACTCTCGTTGCCTCGTGCATAGTCCCTGTGTACCTGATGGTGTCAAAATAAAACCTACTTACTTTGCACTCCAAACCTGAACAGAGTTATTCTCCGTGACATCAGGCAGGTGGACACAAAGTCATGTTCTGTATTAGACTGCGGCCTGAAGTGTTCTCAGCTTTTATCCTCATTTTTGTTCCGTCAACTCTCGCCCCACACAAGCAGGGACCCTGAACTCCCTCCAACCCCATCTCACAGGTGTTGTGTTTCACCAGATGATTTCATTATTAATGGTTTCCAATGTGTGGCTCGGGAGAGGAAATGCAAAGGGAAGCACTGGAAGCCAGCCGTGTCATTTTGTACAACCTTTGTGTCATCTAAGTGCAAATAAGTGTAGGTCATGAGGAAAGACTGGTTGTCCATTCTCCACAGATACCCTCCATCCCTATATCTCAGCTAGCTCTCTGCCCTCACTCGTCTCTCTTTGGCAGCCTCTCGGGATATTAGGCAATAGACTTGTTTACTCCACCTTTCACCACATTGGCTACTGAATTATTCATCTATTTATAAGCAGGGGGCCGAAGCAAGGGGATGAAGGGAGGGAGAGTGGGAGAGACAGACAGAGCGCGAGGCAGACGGAGAATGAGTGAATGGACAGGATTTATACCTCCTGCTTTGCTAAATTGATTATAGAAATCTGATCAGCATCTCATATCCTGTGGCTGCTGGAGGAGAGGACACAGTATGTCTGCCTCACAGAGATTAGCGGACCACCAGTAGGCCATTACACCTCAGCGGGGCGGCGCTATTCAGAGCGTGTCCATCAATGTGGAGATCCTGGAAACCCTTCGGACCATACATCCTGTTGATTACAGGAGACGTGCCGCCAATGTCAACAGGCACAAGAAGAAAAAAGTACTGCATTTATGCCACATTATAGTTTTCAACATCAAAACAATAAAGGAAGACAACCGTGGACCAGACATGGCATCAACTTAAGCCGATATGTCTGGGACAAATATTAAAGCCTGCTGTGCTGTGCTGAAGATTTGGACTGAGCATTGTTCAGCTCCATGGGGGGGGGTTTGTTTCTTTTGTCCCTGAGTTCACTTTAGTCCCACTCCTGCCTTCTACTGTCTCTGGAGAAGGTCAGCCTCACTAATAGGAAAAACTAAAGTCAGAAAACAGAGTCTTAGCCCCCTAGGCCACCATCTTTGTATGATTCCTTTTAATTTATAATTCTCTATTTTACTCCTGTGTATTTGTTCTTCTTTATATTTTTCATAACGCACACTGATGGACAGAATCAGAAACTCGACTTGAAGGATCTCAGTGCCTCATGAGAAAAGGCACCCATCTCTGGAAATGACTAAATAAAATAATAAAGACTAACAAAGCATTCAGCAAAGTTTGCAGTGTTTTGCCGACTCTGTATGTATGGCCATTAACAAGACAGAGAGATTACTGCGAATTAGCCTTCCATGTCACACAAACGGAATATCATCAGTGGAGATGGTCCATCCACTTCAGAGGATAGGACTGTGCATGCTACATAAGTGTCTAAAAACAGAAACACTTTGCATTTAGAACGATTGCATGAACACACGCATACATGCGCGCACATCCGATATTTCCGTATCCCGCTTCTCTCTGTTTCACTGTCACATGCTTGTACAGCCACAGGCGAGGGTCAAAGGCTCCCTGACTGATCTTATTTTCCAGCTCGGAGGACTTGGGCTGCATACATTTGTGTTATTCATGTGGAGTGGCAGTGGGCATTTTGAATGGATTGCATATGTGAGCGCTGAAGGAGAGAGGAAATCTGCATGAGGTGTACGCATCTCTACCGATACGCTTTGGAGTCTATTGGTTTGTCATATATGAAGCATTTGTGTGATGTATTGTACACACATCATATTTCAAGCCCCTCATGTCCCCTCCTCCCGCAGCCGCTCCTCCATCACCGCCACAGTTCAGAATCCGAGTGGCTCAATTAAACATTTAAACGCTAGAGCTGTAAAGCAAATTGCTGGGATCCAACAGGGCCGTGTAGGAAGTAAGTCCCGGAATAGAATAACCCTGCGACGAGTTGGGGGTGTGCAGGTCAGGCCCGCCGAGTGGTGCTGATTTCCCTCAGTCCGTTTCCTCGTCAGCTTATTCCAGGTTTGAGCTGACACAGGGACCGGGGTACAACAACGGGAGTGGGATGATGGAAGGATAAGAACGGAACAAAGCAAAGCAAATGAGCTTGGGTTTGCATAGACGACAGAGCTGGTGATTGATTCCCCAGCTGCACTATCCTTTCTGTAGCTTCACACAGACAACACACACACGAAAGATCCATGTTTGTGCGCCGGGACTTAACAAAACGCCAGTACAAATCAATATGCCATTGCCTTAAATGATAATGAAAGGAAAGAGAGAGTGGAAACAAGCCCCGAGACCCTTCTGCAGACCCCCTGAAGAGATGAAACCACATTTTAACTAATGACTGCAAGATATGAGAGATTGTGCACAAAAGATATGTTGTGTTTAATTACTTTGGGGGCTCCGTCAAAGTCAGCCACACAACAGTAAGATTATGTTTAAGGCAGAATTTTAATATCATTATTTTAAAAGATAATAAATCTTAATATTGCTTCTCGTGGCTTATCGTTTACATTTAATTCAATGCTGCACTGCTACTCTTTCATCTCAAACTCAGTGAAATCGTACCCAACACATTCATTTTCTTTTATGATGGTAGTGTCAGGTTATGGGCACACTCTCTGGGCCCCTCTATCTTGTCGCAATGCCAGCTTAAAACTACAACAATGTTAAATACTGCTGTCTTTATGTACCGCACATGGCAGATGAAATAACTCGTTCAATAAGTTGTGGCAGAGTATCTGATAAGCTATCTCTCTGGATTACATTTTTCTGTGTAAAAAAAAACCAGGCAGCGTTAGTGTCATTACACACTGATGAATAGATAAAACTGGAGAAAACTTATTCTCTCTGCCACTTTAGCCTTTTTCATCACAGTCAGTACATTAGTGACACCAGCCGCAGTGGGGGGAAAAAAATCATGGCTGCTGTTTTGATGTTAATCATTTTCATCAGAAAGACAGAATATCAATGGCGGAAATCTAAATCCCTCATGGCGTGTATGTATTTCTTCACTTTTGACACATTATCACTCTCGCTTGTGGCTTTTTCCCCAAACCGAACGCGAGCAGACAGATGCCTAAAGAAATAATGTAGCTTGTCCTGCAGCGTCATCCCTCTTCTCACATGGGACCGCGCGGCAAAGACGGCGAGCATTTGGAATGAGAAGGTAGACTTTGCTCGTGGTTTGTGGATCTGGCTTTAATATGTAGACGTTTTATCCCCTGTGTTTAAGTCCCGTTCCTTCAGCGGTTCGGTAGGCAGCTGGGAGCCGCCCAGCAGGGGGATTGTGCTCACACTAGGCAGCTTAAAAATTTAATGAGACTTTTACTTCTCACATCATCTTTCTCCCTTTATGACAACGGAGATTCTGCTCACCAATGTCCTGACATACCTTTGGTGCAAAAACCTGGGAGATAAACAAATGTGGCAAAGCAAGCGCCAGGATCCCGGTGTCCTCGGGAGAACTAGTAGGAGGCTGGACCCGGTGCACAGCTATACTTTTGCAGAGTGAAACAAATGGCCCTTGTCTGTTTACAGGTCCTGACAGGTTATTTCACAAAGTATGTTTCTGTGATTTACTGAGGCGCACTGTACTGGCGTGAAAAAGATGCTGACTGCATTGTTTTAGCCTAACATTATACATCCCACTGATGTTTTAACGATGATCCTAACAGTAAACATCCCCGCAATGTTTTAACGATGATAGTCAGTTAAAATATTCCGTATTTATTAGCACCTATCATTTGTATTCTGCTCCTCCGCTGCCCTGTCCTGGACTCTCCCAAACCTCATCATAAAGTTAATGATGCTGGTGGTAAAAAGCTGGACAGACACAACACACAGACCACTAACTTCATCCTCTTTCACATTTAACCGCTGAGTTCCCGATTTCTGCTTTAGAAAACTCACTTGGTCACTGTAAAAATATGCCTTTGTGAAGAAATATATGTACCCACGGTCACGGTATATAAGGAGTTGTTTATCTGGACAAGTAAAGATGTCAGCTTCACTGTCTTACACTGACTTCTCTGTCAGACTTTCAGACAACAAACCTGTCCGTCACCAAGATATCAGAGCTAACTGGACAGTCCTACGTTCTATCAGAAAGCCAACCAATTGTTAGTTTTTTATAATTTTTTTTTTTTTTATGGCCTAAGATTTGGTCTTTATATTGCCCTCACCTACATTATTAATTACAGAACTATTTGGAGGAACTAGACTTCAATAGAGGTGACTAGATATTGCATGTTTATATTAAGCAACCATTAGTAAATGATGGGACTCGGCCTTATGCAGAACATAAACATGTCTGTTTAAAGATGCTTTGTGAATGTAGTATAACCTAATCACTGTATATACTGTGTATCAGGCAGCTCTAGATCTGTGCAACCTTCAGCAGCTGTAAAGTGTGTTCTGCAGTTCACAGGAGCATGACTGAAATATGCACACACAGGGTGAACACTGACTGTAGCAGAATTACATATGTCTTATTGAATCTATGTTTGCTGAGACTTTAAAATGATTTTTTCATGTCCAGCTGTACCAGCCACTAAGCAAAGCAGAAAGCTCTAATGGGATCATTGGGAAAGATGGGAAAAAGGAAAGGAACAGGATAAAATCTATATGTTTCAGCTGAAAGCTCCAGTGGTTTTCTCTAAACATCTGGCTATGTCTGGATGTCTTTACCAACACAAATAAAGAGGAAATGAAAAGATGGCAAAATGAAACAATGGAGGCAAAAGTACAGTTGTTTTTAAATGCTTGCCTTGTGGTCAATGCTGAAATCAAGCCATATCTCACCTCATCCAACCAAAGCAAGAAATAACCCTTTAAACCCCCGAGCAGCACTCTTCAATCCAGGCACTATCTTGTATTGACAATCTTGCATCAATTTCCGGGGGCCTCTTATCAAGAGTGACACAACCTTTCTCCACTGTCAGATCAGAGTAATATTTCGGCCTTTTATGTGGATCGATTGGCCAGTTTGGGGGCACAGAGGGGAGGAGAGGCGGAGCACACAAAAGGTCAACTGTAGAGCTAAATCATTTGAAGATTCTTAATGAAGGGTGTGTGGCAGACACACCTGCTGGTTTCATTATTGCGCTCCAGACAAAGATAATAGTGTTGATAAAAGAATGGATAGCCGGACCAGAGGAAGAGGAGCACTAACACAGAAATAGGACAAAATGACAGAAATTGCCCTAAAAAGAAATGTTTCCTTTTAAGAACACCTTCACCAAGGTCAATAGTTGCTTACTGGTAGCTCTTCCAATTGTAGCTGTTATTTCAAAGCAGTCTACATTGTGAATGTTTTAACCTTTGCAGCAGAAAAAGAAGCACCAAGGTTACATATATGTACCGAAGGGGGAAGGCTGCGAGAAAATATAAAGTATTTATGTCATGCACAGCGAGGCTGCTTTGCCCCGAGTGACTTTGTACATATGTTAAACACTGATTGAAGAAACTCTGGGTTCCTGCCTGCACATCTGCCTACAGAGCTGCTCAGGCAAAAAAGTCGCATATTTTCATTCTTTCCATCTCTGCGTGGCTCGTGCTTCGGTATGCCAGTCACAAAGAAGAGCCATGATGCTCTGATACAAATTTGCAATGATGTTGTATCTCGAAAGCCAGCCACGCTGACATGCAATTAGAGGAGCTCGCTGTGTATTGATGTTAACTGAGGTTGGTGTTGCCGCTAATGAACACCGCATATTGAGAAATCACAAATAATAAGCAATACCATTCTATATATACGCATTTCTCTGCCTTTTAGTAGACGCTCCTTTGAAATATCCACAAATTAAAACCGTCGTATATGCAAATGTTTTCCTTTCCTTCTCTTCTTCTGATGTGTGACTGTTTGCAGTAAATTTATGTGCAGCACAGCAAGGTCAATCGTCCATGCTTTCTCTCCTCTCATCCGCCGTGTTCCCTCCTTCTCCCTCAGGGTGCTTCCTCCAGCTTGGTGGTGAAGTTTGCCGACACAGATAAGGAGCGCACCATCAGACGTATGCAGCAGATGGTTGGGCAGTTTGGCATCTTCAACCCAGCCATTGCCCTTCCCTTCAGCACCTACAGCTCGTACGCACATGCGGTGAGTTGGAAAAGACATATGCCTGGCACAGTAGAAGTCAAATGGACACACATTAAGTTGTTAGAGCGTTTAAGTACATGACAGATGTTTTAGCTTCAGTCACTCAAAATCTACGGCCCTGGGCACTCGGCTAATTCACTGCGTTATATAAAGTTCTGCTGTATGTGTGTGTGATTTGAGCTTTATAGCCTAGAAAGACTTTGATATATTTCAATGAACGCCTTAAATAAAAGCTGAGATAAGGAAGTGCATTGCTATCCCAGTGTTTGGTCTCTTTGGAGTCCATTGTTGATGCACTTTGTTTGACTGTAAATCCACATCTGATACTCTTGGATATGTTTGGCCCTAAACATCATAATCATATCTCTATAAAACAGTGGGCTTTGTGAAATTTTTTTTTTTTTTTTAATCAGGTTGCGATGACAATTTGTGTTGATGTGACATTTCTCTGTTTCATGTCAAGAGAAGTGAATTTGAGGCTATTATCTTAATGATTTTCAGACCAATCTAGTAGATCAACAGAGGACATTACCTGTGTCAACAAATCCAGCCTTGGGAAGAGGGATATGCTGCATAAAGCAAAATAAAGCAGGGATGTGATGCATGGTCAGCAAACTGTATAGGACCAGTGTGTATGTGTGCGTTGTTGTTGTCTTTTTTCTTAAACATAACTGCGAAAATGAGCGTTTTCAACTAGCATCAGCAGCACTCCTGTCTCCCATTCTGTTTAAGCAGTGGCAGCCATCCCATTACATCTTCACTATCCTGTGCACGTAGACCCCCCCGCCCACACACACACACACACACACACACACACACACACTCCCCTCAGCCCCTTCATCAGCTCCCCTCTGAGCTCCTACCCTCACCCACTGTAACCCTCTCCATCTCCGGCCGCAGCACCGTGCCCATAGCAGACCCCCAGCCCTTTGATAAGTTCAGACAGCCTGTGCAGCCCATCTCGCCACACGGCCCCTATACCCTCCATTACACTGGGCGCTGCTGCACCCTCCCCCCCGTCTCTCCCCCGGGGCCCTTATGAGGCTTCAGGGGCCACGCTTGACTCAGAATATTCCACGGGCAACTCGCAACTCAAAAACTTTCTTCTCCCCCGCTGTGGCACGTGCACACATGTATAAAGCGAGCACAGACACACACACTTAAAGACATCCTGACATGAAAAAGCTTCAAATCCAATCTTGAGATAAAAACCTGGGCATCTGTCGCTCACTGCGTAAACACAAACTAGCATCTGCTGTGTGTTTATTTATCAAAAAGGCGACACAAATTCATTTTGATACTTGTTTGAACGTAGAAAGTTTGATATTTTTACACTTTCTAAATGCCAGAATTAATTGTTGACGTTAGCCAGGTCTTGGGGGCTTATCCATTTCCCTCATTTTCATATCATAGCCATGGGAGCCAGTGTGAAATGTGCAAATTGACCGTCCCAGAGTAATTGCGAGGCCATCTCTTGTGCTCTCTCCAGTAAAACTCCCACCTTCATTACCATTCATGAAATGCAGCCCTTTCCCAGGAAATGTGGAGAAATGCAAATGTTTAAGGGCTGGTGGAGGCAGTGGCGGTCTGCCGGGAGACCATTGTACCCCACTCAGGTTGGCCATGACTCTTATTTACGGTGGCAGAGACCCGTGTCGACTCATACAGACGCACCCAGAAGAATGTACACTGGCTCAAACTGTGTTCGGCCAATACTCCCTCTTTCTCCCTCTCCTTCCTTCTCCCATGTATTCACACATATAATATGACAAAGAGCAGGATGATGCTGTGAAATTGAGTTCCGAGTGAAAGCAACAAGGGCACAAGGATACTTTAGCATTAGAGAGAATCAATTACCATTAAATCTAAAGGAGAAATTGCATGTATGTGGTTTCTCCACACAGATTATACAGCATGAATGATGTTAGTGAAGGTGAATTTCTCCTTGTATTAGTGTTATGATTCCTAGTACAGTGGAGGTGTGTGTGTCACAAATTCTACAAAATAAAGTAAGTCAGTGAGAAACTCTGAGGCGAGGCAACCTTGAAGATAAACTCTGCCCAAGTTGGGTAAAGTAATGAGCGCACAAGAGGCATTAGTGGATTATCAGTGAGGTTCTTGTTTTCATATCTAAAGCTAAAGACTTCTTTAATGAATCTGAATAGTGCTCCGGACCGCTAGATGTGTAATAATGTGGAAAAAAGGGAAATATTAGTTATCTTTAATGTGGGTGTCCGGCTCTGCGGCGCTTACATTACAGTGGCGGCGCTGGCTTCATGCACATGGTGCGTTCCCCTGCAGCCAACCAATGTGCTGAAGTGATACGCCAAATGTTTCTTAACGGAAAGATAAACTACACATATTCCCCCAAGACGGAAAACCTGCAGTGACAGAAAAAGGACTTTATCTCCAAAGACACACTACATGTTCGCCTACACTCTACATACACTGGCCAAGAGAAGAGGAGGTGGCACAGTATGGAATACAGACGTGGGGAGAGATGGTAGCTATAACCAGCCAGTACAGTAAATAGTCAATTCAAAGAGCTACCTCTCTACTACAGCTGTGGATAGGATTATAGAGTTGAGCTGACAGCCAGTAAATTGGATTTTAGTCAAACCAGGAGAAGGAGGGGGCTCTGAACACAAATTGGAGGGGTACAACACTGACAACATGTGCCAAAAATGAGAAATGTGCCATTTTGAGGATAGACACAGACACTGGTGAGCTCTGACAGGAGACATCCTATTTGCAAAAAGGTGGTTTCATAAAACACAAGCCGAATAGGGAGCGACACTCTGAGATCCTGTTTCATTCCCAGTTACTGAGTGATAATAGTTCTCCTGTGAATCTGTGAGTGCACACGCAATAAACCCAGCTTTTTTATGAGCCCATGTGTTTCTCCTTGAAGAAGCAAACATATCAGATTTGATTGAGTCGCCCCCATCTCCTGAAGCAGCGTGCTGCCTTGACACAGGACTTCATGCTGTGTCAGAGGACAAGAGAGAAGTTTGAGATTTAATGGCACCTCTCTCGCCTCCCTAAAAGATGCATTAGACCGAGAGTGAGCCAGATAAATGGGAGGAGAGAAAATGGTTTAACTTGGTGCTAATAGTGACAGTGTGTGGGTGGATGAGAGGGAGGATGACGGCTATAAACTCACATTAGGAAACATCTCCCCCTGTTGGAGGGAGCCATTTGAAACACAGCACATGTGGAATGAAGCTCCGACATGACCAGTCCTGTTGTACACTGCTCGGACATGCGCCGCTCACACAAATCCACAAGAAGTGCATCAGACGTGAGAAAAGGTTATTAAAGTGTACAGTTCAGATCAAAGTTGTATCTGTAACTGGAGTAAATGTAGGTTAGAGCTCACAAATACACTTTACCATCACACTGTCTTTCACACTCGCAGTATATTTCTGACTTTCTCGTGACTTCCTCTGGAGGATCCTCTCTGGTGCATTCTAGTGGGCAGCTTTTTGATGTTAACATTGTATGATTGGCCTGTAAGCAGACTTCAGAAGGCCCTTACTCATCTATGTTTCCCTGTATATTCTTTTCAACTCTTTGAAATCAATTATGATACAAACATGTCCAAATACATGTACAGTACACATCAACGCAGTAGCAGCTGTCACCATAAAATCTGTCAGTCCTTTTTGACCACTGACTTTGCCCAACCTCTGGCCCTCTCTGCTGTTTTAAATATCAAGTCATGTAAAAGCAAAAAGTTCTTCCCCTGATCTTGTGTCTGGAGTCTTATAATGCAGCACTGGCCCACTTTTTTCTTGCTTTTCATTGCTGCCTGCTTGGGCTGTAAGGGGTCACATGTGACAGTGCCGAGAGTCACAGAGCAGCGCTACAAAGATAATTGCCATGTGATAAAGAGGTGATTGCCTGCTGGCACCAGGGGAGAGTAATGCCATCAGGTTGCAATAAAAAAGCAGATGTCTGACACTAAATGAATGCTGGCGAAGCCCGCACAACTTACGTCGCTCCCTTTCATCTCCCTCCTTTGTCCCTCTTGTTTCTGACTTCCTTTCTTTCCAAGAGGAAGCAGGAAAGGTCTTCTTCTTTTGCTCGTTCTCTCAGAAAGATTTTGAATCCACTCTGCATAAGTGAAGTAATGGGGAATGGCTTTTGAATATGATGCCTTTGAAATAAGTGAAAAAGCAACAAGTAAAATGGAATGGAATGACTTTGATAACTCTGTCAACAGAAGCACTTTGCTTTTACTTTTATTTTTTTATATCAAAGCTGATTTGTATTAACCACAGCATTCTGACATAATTACATGCTTGAGTTTCCAATTTGCTGCATTTTAATTTGAAACGAAGCATCAACGAATGGCAGAGTTGTTATCCATGACAATCTGACGGATGGCATTAAGCATTGCATTATCTAAGACATGCATTAGGAGAGTGGCTCGTCTTTTTTGGAGGGACCAGCGTTCTTTCCTACTCCATTATTAGTCCATCCAGGGCTTCAGCTTGTATAAGGGTGAGTGAATCGGCTGTTGGCTTGTTAGAAGGCCCCGGTCCTTAATGAAAGCACAAAGAAAAGCCAAGAGAGAAAAAACAGTGAGTGGTGTGACAGTGCATTATTCTGTAATCCCAGCCAGACCCTTCATTCCACAGTCCGACCCTATTCAAGTCCTAATAGGGGGCAGTCACACCGATGCCAAAGCACGGGAACCGGATCCTTTAGACCTCTTTATTTGTTTGTGTGTCTTGCTTTTGTTTGGCTTCTTGTTCTCTCTCTTTCTTGTGCAGCTACGGCCCCTTAAAGGCTCAATTCATCTTATTTGGAAAGGAATGGATGATCCCCATTTGTCAAGTTGATAAAATTATGCAAATGACAAAAGGCGTTAATAGATAGCAGTGGAGAGGCATGTGGTTAATGGATGAGGTGCCAGTGCTGGGCATTCTACAGCGGGACAGCCACTTTCAGGTTACCTGACAGGGGCACTGAGGGAAAATAATTAGCTTTTCCGTTGCAGTGTCCCCATGCAAATCCAAGCGGAATGCCACAATATACCACCACTGTCTTGCAATATTGTCATTAGCATTAGTGCCAGTGGCAGAAGAATTTGATTTCTGCTTCTGCAAGTCTCAGGCCACGGCCATCAGCAGCTCCCCTGACACACAGCAGCTATGTGCTTTTAAACAGATGCAGAGACAGGGCCAAGAGGTTGGTCCAGCTGCGTTTGTATTCCTATACCACACAGGTCTGCGTGCCTGATGGGCAGCTACAGCGCCTACAAAAGATTATTGATTGCCTAGATAAACCCACTGGTTCACAAGCTGCAAAAGCCATTGTACAATGATGGATTTTCTTTAGAATTAGGCATTCAGCATGTGGTTTGCACAGGGAGACTTTAAGCTGAATGTGGAAACTTAAGTAGTCTGCTCCTCATGCATATGTGTGAGTGTGACCGGTGCAGCGCGGCGGGGAACAGGTCTTATACATATGAATAAAAGCCTATTGATTTTATCTCTTTGTCGGGCTGTTCAGCGGCTGAATATCAACTGACATCACAATTTGTGACTTGTAGCTCTGTCTCTGGTGCGTGCATTTAAAGACTGTTTTAATGTTTGACCTGCTTCATCTAAAGTAAAGGTGAATGTGACATCCTATGAAGACATATATTGAGTTAGGCATAGAGTTGTTTGTTCTACAGCAAAAATGTATAACTTAGTAGTTTTCACTCTTTACATGAGAAGCTTCACTGTTTTATGACTGTGTATTCTCTCACAATTGTTTCACTTTGTTTGCTGTTCAAAATGCATTTCTACAGTATATGGCAGAAACTCTGGTCACTAAAATAAGTGTGTATCCCTCAAAGCAACTTCTCATTATTCTGAAAATTTAAGGAACTGGCCAAGTGGTTTTGATGCTATATTTTAAAAGGAAAAAGAAATATTTTTACCTCAGCCGACAAACAGCTGTAATTACAAAACGCATCAGAAGAATTAGAGAAGAGTTCAGGGCCAAAAGTCTTCTGAGGCTTCTGTGGCATTTCAATACAACCAAATGGGCCATTGTGAAGTTTGACAATTGCACGAGAAAGGGAAAAAGATAATGTGCACATGTCAATGGCTTGATTTGTATGAACCCAACAGACAGCTATTAAATGGTTTCTGCAGCTGCTGACAGGCTTCCTGCTGGGAGGATAGACAGATTCACTAAACATAGGTTGACAGGCTTCTTTTTTCTCCCCTTTTCTTTTATTCCGCTCTACTTTCTCTGTACTTCCCATACACTATCCATCCATCAACCTCAACATGCATCCCTCCCTCTGTTCTACCCTTTGCTTCACTTCTGTCTCCGCTTCTGCTTCGCTCTCGTCCCTTTGTCTGGCTCTTCCCGAACTTGCCATACTTTTCATGACCATCTGTCCTCCCCTCACCTCTCCTACGACTCTTCTCCACCCGTGTATCCGTCCATCCTTCCCTCTCCACCACCATCTCTCCCTGTCCCTCTTCTTTAGCTAATGCAGCAGCAGGCAGCCATCATGGCGGCCAGCCACGGGGGTTACCTCACACCGAGCGTGGCGTTCCCGGCCACGCAGATCCACCAGATGGGGGCGCTCAACATCAACAGCCTGCCACCCACCCCCATGACCCCGGTGTCGGGTGAGTTTCATCAAACCCTGGGTGAGCACTCAGTTTCATTCACTTTCTATTTGCGAAGCATGTGTTCCACCATCGCGTTCTCTTCCCAAGGTGTAAAAATATTCAGTGGTGGATGGCTCATCTCGTCCTGTACTCTCTGCACCCTTTTATTTTCCTATTTAGATGACAGACCCACCTGCCTTTTTGGACTTATGGGTTATATCTAATCTTTAAATTTTAAAACGTCAAACATTTTCATCCTAACACTTTACATTTAAGTCCGAAGGTAGTTAAGCAGATGGCAGGTGCTTTTATGATCAGATTTAGTGGAAAAAAAGTGGTTATGTGTGAAAGATTAAAGCATTCAGTTACATTTACAGCATAAAAATTTGGAAAAGGAGAGATCGCATGGTTAAATATTCAGGAGGCAGCTGCATTATCAAGCAGTAGCAGTCATAGAAATTATCACTTAAGTATGGCAAAAGTAGAGTCACATTATATCACAAAATACTCCTCCTTTTGCCATAATCAGATGTTATTCTAGTGAAAAGTCATCTATATTTGTAGTTTTTTTTTTAAATACCACAAATCTTCTTGATGTTGAAGTTCACATTGCCCATAGTCTGTGTAGTACGAGATGGGGCCAACCATGCCTTGGGAATGAGAGGGTGTGGTGCAGCCAGAGAGAGGTTTTAAGCACTCAGCATGTGTGTAAATGTGTTTTCGTTGTGTGTTTGTGCAGCACTATTGTAGAAGATCAGTTTGTATTTTTGATTATGCCTGTATAAATATGTGCGCATAAAGAAGCAGCAGGAAGGCCAAAAGACAGTGCCCACATAGTGTTAATCCAAAATTATTCCACTGGAGAAGAAGGGGCGAAGATGAAAAACACATTCAGTGGATTTGCATGTTTAAGTTGTTTGTGAGAGCAGGAAATTTGGGGAATAGTAGCAGAGGAATAAGGAATATCAATAAGTTAGTTTACTGATAAGGCGCTAATTTCCCCATAGTATTTTGACCTTGTGCTTTGAAGCGCTTGCGCATGATCTGCATGCAGTTGCCTTTGTTTTCCATAACAAACACCTCCAGTGCAGATACGTTACACAGGAAAGGGAAGGGCTTTGAAATACCTACCCACTGCATAACATTTGCTTATTCAGCATTGCTTGATTTTCCTTGAGACAGTGGAAACTTCAAGATTTTCCACTGAACAAAAGCTCGTGCTGAAATAAATAATACAGTATCCAACTCTTTGTTGTGCTCTGCTCACATACTTTGTCAACACTGCACTATTGAGTTTTTAAGGTGATGACTTTGGTAACTTTAAACCAATCATTGTAAGAGAGAACTGCCATCAGTGCAACAAGGCCCATTTTAGTTTTTCTTCATATCCATCATCAGCTTCCAGTTGCAGACTTGCTGCACTATATCACATTTTCTTTGCTCTGTAGTTTCTGTGAGAAAGAAAAGAAATATTCTGCTCAGCTTTTCATCCACACAGCCAAATACACACAAAGACTAAACATGCTTTTATTTGGACCCATGTTTCTTTGTTTCTTGTAGACATAAATCCATCCATACTGGCCTGGGAGCAGAGCAGGAGAAATAAAAGCTTTTTATTAAACATGTGTGCACCTCAAGCTGAAAGAACACGTGTACATAAAGTGCTGTATGACAGCGCACAGTACGTCTACAATCAGGCAATATATCTAGAGAGAAGATCCATTTGTCAAATATTCACTGTGATGTTTTCAGTGCAAAGTGTGCACTTTTGGGCGGGGATAATCAATCAGAGACAGTGATTAAAAGTAGAGCTCAGTCTTGCTGAGAAGCATCTTATTTTGATGGCTAAGGCACTGACAGTACGGCGAGTCACTGTGGGCTTTGCCGTGCATACCTGTTTTTTTACAACACCATAGTGCTGATGAAAGACAGTGCAACTCCACTTTGCACATAGTGTGAGTCCATGGTCTAGGTGCTTATTACATTATGAGGGCATGTGTCTGTTTTCAAGGTCACCTCATGTTCACTTCTGGGGACAAAACTGGAATAAAAGAGGACAAGTTACGATATTGTTTGTTTTTACAGTGTGCTGTACATGGCTAGAGAGTTGAAGGTACTGCAGAATGTAATTACACACATTTTTTCCAAGAGCTTACAACTTGGAATGAATAAGATCCCTCAGCTGCCATCTGCAGCAGTACAAATGTCTGTGAAAGTTACAGAAAATGCCATTAGGAGCATGCTTTGAAATTTTAAAGATCATTGCAAAATCAAGGCATACAATAATACACACATTAAACTTGAATAAATCTTATTTTATCTGCTTATAGTTGGCATTTGACCAATCAGATGGAGCAAACCCATAGCAGATAAACCACCTGTTATTCAGTATGTACCATCAGTTCAGTATTAACATGGAATCTCTTCTTAATACAGTGCACCATGGTATAAGTAACATGTCAACAACCTTGTCATTAACCTCCACACTGGAGCATGAGTGGAGTCTGCTCTTTCTTTGCCTTTTTCACTCTTGTGGCGGTGACTTATTTAGAGTTCATTGAAGGAATACATAACATTACTTGGCAAGGCTGTCTGTATAAGTAGGCCAATAGACTGACACTACTGAGAGACTGACGAGAATGATGTTTGCCACGAGTCGGTGAAATAATTCAGTGTAATCTCAGAATGTGTTTTAGGGTCGAGAGCAGTGATTGTGTGCATCTGGAGAGCTTTAATTTATGCATTCAGATGTCTCATTAGGCAAATAATAGCATCAAATAAATCCATAAATCCCCACATTTGGCAGCTATGTCAAGGTAGAAAGTTTAATGTTCCCTTCTTTTCAAAGTGAGAGCTATAACCCATTCTTTCTGAATTGCACATAGCACTTTTTATTAACATAAAGCGCCAGCAGTAGGTTAGCAGATGAACACCGCTGCCTAATCTTCAGGTGAATGAGCAGCATTAATCTTTTATTGAAATGATGACTATAACCTCAGCAGCACAGAAAGTGTGACGGCAGACTGAAGCACAGAGAGGCTCAGAGGTTAAGGGTGTTACTCTGAAAACAATGAGACATCCATTTGATCAACAGATGCAACGCATTTAAGCTTGATGGTGCATAAGCCGTTTGCCAGATGGTTCAGCTGATTAGCGCATGTATCCTTACAATGATGCATGATGATGCTTTTTGAAAATAATGTTCACCAGGTGCCGCACCCTGAGCGCTGCCGAGGAAATAAAAGTGAAACAAAACAAGGAAAAGCGTGCGGAACAGGGAGACAGAGGGAGAGATGACTGAGGCGTACATCCTGCCACACAGTGTCAAGGATGCTTTGTTAGAACGGCAGAAGTGTGTAATCAAAGTCGCTGCTCTACAGTCAAGCTGTACATGCACAAGTACATATTAGAGAAATCTACTGCAGATGCTCCACAGCCAGACGCTCTCATGTCCCCAGCGGACGCCAGCATGGCTACAGCACTGATGCAGAACATTTCCATGGTGACAAACACCATTGAGCTAATGAGCTGCATGACATAGTGATCTTTTCCATGTTTGCACCTGTCCGTTTGTCACCTCTAACATGGAATACACATGTTATAAAGCTAATGACCAATTCGAGCACCAAACAAACCAGACAAGAAGCCCAAAGATTTCCGGTAAGACTGACACAGACTCCTAGTTGATGGAACAAGATTGCAGTGTATTGAGTGGAACACCTGAGTGTCTTGATTGCATAGGTTGACCTTCAACACACACACACACACTCTCACACACACCTACATACCTCTATTCACTGTGTCAAGATAAGTTTTAGCCTCTTGGCCAGGCAGGATCGGATGTGCTTGAGCAAAAGTGAGCCTGGTGAGCCGCTACATGGTCTGCTG
This sequence comes from Rhyacichthys aspro, assembly GCA_036850595.1. NCBI lineage: Eukaryota > Metazoa > Chordata > Actinopteri > Gobiiformes > Rhyacichthyidae > Rhyacichthys > Rhyacichthys aspro. The sequence continues at coordinate 14,801,378 of CM072151.1, forward strand.
AGGGAGCTGAAAGTCAGGCTCATTGCTATGGTCAGTGCATTGTATGTACATGAGCCTCAGGGGTCCCACAGACAGCACTCGGGGCTCAGTAGACTGGAAAGTTTCTCTATTTAGTTCAGAGGGTTGACACTTTATATTTAACAAAGTGCCTTTTAACATTAATTACAGTGCGTTTCAAAAATGATCGGTTAAATCTGTTCACTCACTGTGTATTTTGTAAAAGTGTTAAAAAATAAACAGTAACAGTTTATATTTTTGAAAGCTATTCAGGAGGAGGCTTTTGCACAGTCATGTTTATTAATATTTGATCCAGTCACTTGTGCTTTAAAATATTCAGTAGCAAGGGACCATATTTAAAGGGACTAAGATATTTGGAAATATTTGTACTTCTATTTGTTTTTTGAAAGAGCTGTCCGTCCCAAATCCATTTTTATGATTCCCTTTTAAGGAGCGGCCTGACATCTTCTCTTTGAGTCTAAATGCATCAGATTTAAATGAGTCGGATGAAAGCATCTGTTTTGAGTGCTTATTACTTGCTCCAGTGAAAGACAGTCCTTGTGCTGGTAATGACTGCACTCTTCACTATGGGTATAGCGTTCCTCGTTGATTTGAATGTATAATGAGCATAATAAATACTTCTGCTGCTTGTGAAGACTACTTTCGTAAGGCAATCATGGCAGAGAGCAAATCAACAGTTTTCCTCTTAAAGAAGCAGCTGCGGAGAATAAAAATGTAATTCCGTTTCTGTAACATCAAGTACGCATTGCACACAAATACATATACATACTTGTTTAGAGGTACTGCCTTGTTTATTATAGTAATGGGAAAGCAAAAGTGATGCTTAAGAGCTTGTGGTGTAGGACGTAGAGCTTAGTATTCAGCCATGCCACAGTGTGAACAACATGTCATTATTACAATCCAGTGTACACATAACACATGCTGACAGCCACATGTATTCTGGCACTCTTATGTGTGCATGGTAAACACGCTATGAATACCATTTCCCCACAATGCACCAACTATGTCCACTAAGGTATAAAATGAAATTGTCCTGTTATCTTCCAGTTCGTGGTAGTAGGAAACATTTCCCCATTTCAGCCGAGGAGAACAATTGCAGGCTCTGCTTCTGTTTGATACTGGGGACAAAACGCACCATTGTGACAGATGATAGTCACAAAAATTGCCCTCTCATGTAATCACGGTTTTATTGAGCATAGTGGTGCTTATTGTCTTTTCTTTATACGATATGATTCCGTGCCCAGTGAATGTAGGACACAGCAATTGTATTTTTTTTTTCATTATTCAGCTCTTAAGGCTACATATCCCATATCCCTGTATCTGAAGCAGGACTGTGCTACTTGTATATCCAGACAAGTCATTTTTGTCATGAGCTTGTTAGCCTTTGAAATACATTACACTAAAAAAATGACAAGAAAAAAAAAAAAACAAACAACTTTAGAGAGACCAACATTAATCAATAAATCAAACTTTATTTATATAGCACTTTTCATACAACTTAATGCAACTCAAGGTGCTTCACAACAAAAAAATCACAACACAGTATTCACATATAACAGATTAAAAACAATGGTGGACTGGAGTCACTGTATTTTACTTACTGTTTTACTAAAAGAATAGAGTAAAATAGAGTAAAACAAATAAATTAATAAAAAATAAGTGAGACAAAACAAACCGTTTCTAAAGGCCAAACTAAATAAATAAGTTTTGAGTTTATATTTTAAAATGTTCAGGAAAAAACCCTTTAGAATTTGAATCATGAATGTTTCAAAGTGAGTTTAATTTCAGCAAATCACTGTTCTAATTTTATGTCATTTAAAATTTTGACTCCTCCAAAAAGAGAAAAATAACTGTAAAATAAATGTAACTTGTTCTCTCCTTTTTTTTTTTTGAACTGATTCATCCCTCCGTCACAGTAACTTGTCTGGACTGGGTGGCCTCAATCTGTTCCTTTCTCCCGTTGCACTCCCTGCCTTCACTGCAGATGTCATGTCCAAGTGCTGACCCTGGAACTTATGTAATTGCATGTATGGGCTCCGCGGCGGTAGCTTCTTACTGCGACTATCACTACAAGTGCTACACACACACATAGCCGCGCGCCTCGCTCCCCCAGCACCGCTAAGCCTTGGGAAATGAATTTGCCTGATGATGGAGAGGGTGCATTATCTGGCGGTACAGTGGAGTGCGTGTGGCCCGAGCAGACTAGCTGTCTCTAGCCCTCAGAATAGGAGCGGCAGTCTCCAGGGTCCTGGTTGGAGAATGGGCTGAAGCTGCGGTCTAATTCATCACAGCTCCACAGGAAACAAGCAATCGCAGGGAGGCTCCTAGAAAAAAAAAAAAAAGAAAAAGGAAATCAGTGCAAAAGACACAACAGCTCTCACCGGACTTGGCCAATTCCCCTGGTCAACACAGTTACCTGCCTGACTGTCAGCCTACTCATGACTTAAATACTGAGGCAGACGAGCAAGGAGCTAGGAAGTAGGAGAGGAGACGGGGACGGAAGGGAAGGGAAGCATTTGCATATGGATGTGTAGGTGTTATTTCTCAGAGGTGGGTGGTTGGAGCGGGTGATGTATGTAGCATATTTACAGAGACATTAGCATAAGCCTAAGCGTTATGTATATACTAGGTGTGATTGTTTACCAATGCGGATTGCCTCGCGTTGGGGGTTCTTCGCTAAGACACCAGATTGTGGAGATATGGCACGCCGGAGGGTTTCCGTGACAACCTGGGCTTTCTGTCCAATCAGGGCGAGGGCTTCCAGATTGAGAGGTGGTCCTCAGGGGAGCTGTACTTCAACCGGCTCGGATGCTTTGCCACGGAGCAGCCCTTTTACAGAGACCATCACACAGTGAGAATTCTGCTCAAAATGGGTACTTTGACGTTCCTGGCATAATTGGAAACACTTTGTAAAGAAGGGCCTTTTAAAATGCATTGAATGAGAGAGGACAGGGAGCATCCAATTTCGATGCCACTCATGAAGCCTCCTCGCAGCTGCCTTTCAAACACGTACTATATGTGTTATGACCCAGCCATTTGTCAAGCTGCCAGCGGTTATTTTGTCTTTTTTTAAATGATGTATAAAAGTAAGAGGCATCTTTGTGTTTTTGCCACCTGCTCATTCAAGCACATCTCCCTCTGTAATCTCCTTCTATCTAGTCCACATCTTTTTCTTTTTTTTTTTTTTGCCCTCAGAAGTTGCATAGTGGTTTCATCATCTTGAGCAGTTGGAGCCAGCAGGGTATCGCACAAACACTACAGACAGGCTCATTTTTCACAGGTTGACTTCCCAGCTATCCTGCAGGATGTGTCACGACAAACGGCGGATATGTGACAGACTCACGTCGCACCCGTGTCCTTGCATTAGAGAGGAGATGCAGTGTGGCTCGCGGTCACACTCTTTGTGTGCTTTGTTGTGTGTGTGTGTGTGTGTGTTTGGATCTGTTTATGCAGGCAGGCGCGCAAGTATTTACTTCGTATACACAATAAGAAAGCCAGCCTGTCTATACACCTGCTTATAGAAGTGTTACTTATAGAACTGTTTACTAGTATCAGCACTTGTCTGGATGTGATGCAGTGACAGGAATGTATTTTTCCCAGCAGGCCTCAGTTCTCCACCAGCCAACATCACCACGTCCGCCGTGCCCAGCATCGTCACGCCCATCGTCAATGGATTCACTGGCATCCCCCATCAGCCCAACGGACACCCAGCTGTGGAGACGGTGTACACCAACGGCCTCCCGCCATACTCCACCCAAAGTCCGACGGCTGCAGACACCCTGCAGCAAGCCTTCACCGGTGTACAGCAATACACAGGTAAACACACGCTCTGCTTAGGCTTGTACTCTATTTGAAAGACAGATGAAGGCAGTTTTCACATAAGGCTCGTTTTAACTGGGGCAGTACAGAACGGGTTTGGACGTTACGGGAAAGTTTCCATTTCCAAAAGAGTTATGAGGCATCCAAAACAGTGCACCCTTTGACTTTTGATTCCTTTGTTTTCAAAAAGGTGGAGCTGAACACTGGAGTCTGTTGAATGATATACCAGACTTTTATTGTGTATGTAACAAAAAAAAAATACAAAAAAAAAAGTTCCACAACCGGACTGTAGCCCACATCCTCCAACGTCCTCCTTCTGTCGTGAATGGCCTTCTTCACCTTCGCTATGTGTTTCTTGTTTCTTCTCATCAGGTGATTGTATTTAAAACCACAGATAAAACGTGTGGATTAAAAACCTCACCGAACTGACCAAACACCCGTCCCCAAAGAGCGTACAGCCGTGTCAGTGAACAAAAACAGTGAAAAGCACTCTCCCTCTTCCTACAAAATGGAGATCCCTTGGGAGCAGTGTTATTTACGAAGTGAAAGGAGGAGGAAACATGGAAGAGTCTTAATAACAAGTACCGTTGCCCTTTACAGAAATGAAATTTGTGTAATGCCAGGTTTTTTTGCACAATGGATGTTTTCATTTAAGAGAATAATTTCATAAAGCAGCCATTTCTGCAGGAGTGAGATAGAGGTATAAAAACATTCAATAATTTTGCCTGTTTTATTTTATTTCTATTTTTTTTATTTTAACATATTCAGTCAGACTAAAGCTAAAGAAATGCAATTGTCAAACTGACTCCACACAGCAGTGAAGAGACTACAACACATCATTCAAAACTGCTGGGAGCAGCTGGTGTGACAAAAATGATCAGGTTGAACTTACTGATTGCTTTTCTAGTCAATCAAATTAGGATTAACTTATTCAAGACAATATATGTGGCTACAGGCTACAGTTGTTTACTTTACTTTACTAAAGGCCCTGTAGAGAGACACTTCATCAGGTCATGTGTTTTATTTAGTGATGCACTAAATGAGTAGCAGTAATGAGAAAACACTGCAGAGTACTACTGTGTGAATATGAGGCAGTATGTATTCATACAGTGTAGGATATAGTCTTGGAACATAACATCAGAGAGCCTTTGATTACACATGTTACGCTTGTGTGATCGACCTTAAGCATCCTTGACACCATTCTCTGTGGGATCCACGTTTTTACACCTCTCTTTTTCTCTTCCCTCTCTCTCCATACATGTGCAGCGATCTACCCAGCCACTACGCTGACTCCCATTGGCCAGACACTGCCCCAACCACCCCAGGTCATCCAGCAGCAGCAGCAGAGAGAAGGTGAGGGTGAGAGAACATTATTACTTCTACACTTCATACATCTCATCCTTCCTAATAGGTATATAAAGAAGATGAGCACAGGAGGCACATATTGCTTTTGCACTGTACACATTTCATTCTCTGTAATACACATATAAAACGTGAGGGTGAGAGAACGACATTATTTTTTCCACATGTGCACATCTCATTCTTTGTAATAGATCAATTAAGCCGAATGGTGAAAAGAACAATATTAACCCGTACAGTTCACATCTTATCTAAAAGGTAAAGCTCGATCATGATAAAATAGTGTTTCACGTCTGGAGAACAGGCAAGTTCTAGGCCAGTGCTGTTTTATATGTAAAGGTTAGTGCTTATATAATCAAATCCATGCTGTGACAACGCAGGCGGTGCAGCCTAGATAGAAAAAAATAATGAAAATGTAGATGGAAGATTGGAGGAGCTTATTTGAAGATATTCAAAGTGACTCACGTAGCACTGTAATGGAATTCAATCCTCATAGACACCTACTTTAGATTTAAAAACATTCAGTGTTATAAACGACCGAGTTTCCAGTTCTGCTAAATCCTTGAGGTTTCATTCAAGTTACGTAATTTTGAGTGAATTATTGAGAGCTGCAGTCATACAGTATACTGCACATGTCAGTAATGGCTCACACCTTTAGAGCAGAAAGTGTTCGGATGTAGAGGATAAATATATATTATCCAAGGCCACACATTTATGAAGCACTTACAATACTCCCACTCTGTCGGACAATGTGTGTCTCGTAAGAAATGAATCAGAAATGAATGCACTAGATTCTTACTCTTACTTAACATTTTTCACATTTCATTGCTTTTCTTAACTTTAAATCATAGTTCAAAATGCCTTATCAGTTATCAGGGCACATCTTTCTATTTGATTTGTGTATGTGCAGTGATGAAAGACTGATAATGTCACAGACAGAAATCTCTTTCTACTTAATTTAGTCAACATGAAAGACTTGATAAAATCATACATTCAGCCCTGTCTCTGTCTACATTTGTAATGACAGACTTTCTGTCTCCTTGTTCTGTGTTTGTGTGACTTTAGGTCCAGAGGGCTGTAACCTTTTCATCTACCACCTGCCACAAGAGTTCGGAGACAATGAGCTCATGCAGATGTTTCTGCCCTTCGGCACCGTCATTTCCTCTAAGGTCTTTATGGATCGAGCAACCAACCAGAGCAAATGCTTTGGTAAGTTACACACAACACAAGACCAATTTTGAACCAAACCTATTTTTAAAAGTCCATTTGGTAAGTTGTCAGTGTATTTTGAATTGTACAGGATATAACTGTTCACATGAAGAAGCACACGTCAGGTTAATGTGCAGAGACTTAGTGTAAAGCACTGTGATCAAAGCTGATTTAAAGTCAAACTAAAAGTTTGGGGAGTGGTAAAGTTATTTTGTTTTGTTTTTTCACATCTTTGTTACTTTCCCAAAATATTCATGAATTTGTGGGTGTTATGAAAAAACTCGCAGCCAAGGTGTGAAGCCTCACGGCAAAAGCTTCAGCTTTGCAATAATAGAAGTTTATTTTTTTATTTTGACACTTTTTACAAACAACAGGCCTTTGTATGAAGGATGGAGAGTTACACAAAGTGCTCGTGATGACGTTTGACAGTGTGCAGACACACATTGTGCTGAATGATCTTACCCTGACTGACTGACCTGAATTTGCATCTTGATGACTATTGTGTTTTGGCATGAGCACTAAGGGAAAAAAATGCTATGAATATATTGTAGCCAAAGCAGCCATGATGCATTCGATCAGAGTCCATGTCCTTGTTTCTGTTTGGCAGCTGTGTGACCTGGAAACGTGGAGGTGCTGTCTCAGCATCCGCATCACCGTTCTGTAACCCCAATATCTGTCAATAGGCTCGCTGCTCCGGCTGATTCACACACCCTTAGCCCGCTGTCCCATTTAGCTCTGTCAGCCTACGCACTGCAGCCAGCCCCAGGGCTTATACAAACTTTGAGGAGGCAAGCGGCGATGGGGGGGCGGGCAGGGGGGGGGCCAAAGGCCAATTATGGATCAGCATTTGTTTTCACTTGAGGGAAACGTAGAACCCTGGGCAAAATTGATCACCAGTCCTGTCTCCCCGGGGGGACTTAATAACATATAAATTCATGAAAGAAGACCTATTTGCAGTATTGACTTATACACTATGCATTTACAACATAATGTTAGGCCTGGAAGGAGGCAGCGCACTGGTGTAATTAATCTAGAGAGGAGAAAGAGGGGATAAAGCCAGATTGATGGCGTGCATAAGACAGGGAAACGGCGAGGAAGACACAAAGCACACTTGTAATGTGTGACAGGACTGAGAGAGGGGCTTAGAGCTGTAAGCCCACATCTCCGCTCCATCTTATCTCCCAGCCTCGATGCGTTAACGTGATGCTGGGTTATGAGGTCACCTCCTCTCTCCGCCGCCACTCTCTCTTCATACTTCTTTCCTCTGAGCCCTCGCCGCTGTCCGGTCCTTAGACCCGGAGCCAGCGGCCGGACAGACATTGGTCCCAGGTGGCTGTGGACGTGGACCGACTCCTGCTGCTATTCATGGGTCATCGACTGTTCCTAATGACACCACACACAGGGGAGCGCATCAAGTCCACACACACTCCACTGCAGTTTCTGGTCACTGAATTTCCAAGGCTTTATTTTTACACATGATAGAAACAGGAGGTTTGAGCAGAGAGGCATCATGGGATATGTTCTGAAGCAGCCTCTTTTTTGTGTTTTGTGTTAGCTCCAACAGTTACTTGCACATGTTGATGCATTTTTGAAACACACAAATGTTTGTACTGAGGTAAAGATAATAATCAATAGGTTTTAACACAAAGCAACAGGTCAAATGTAAAAATAGCCAAGACTTTGATATATTATACTTTGTGTAGGTTTTGGACAACAAACAAGATTAAGATGGAGACGATCTTAACTCATTGTTTTAGTTCATAAAGAACATCACAAGGAATATAGTACATTCCCCAAATTAAACATTACATCAAGTACTTTATCTCCACAGTCTGGTAGTTTACTTAATGTTGTTTATAAAGTGCCATTTTTCATCAGAGAGCAGTTGTTCAGGTAAACAGTGTGACTCGGAGGCAGCATTATTTCAGTGATGTCTGGCTCCCAGTAAATGCTGCAGCTGTGACCCATAATAGAGACTCTCTTTGTTTTCATTAAACTATACACAAACAATGAAGCTGTGCAGATATATTACCAGCAATTACCAAACACTCAGGGTCATTTGGTAATGGCCGCCGCTGGAAGATACACAACCAAAAAGAAGCACATTTTAAGGAACACTTTGTTACTTTTTACCACAAAATACATAACCTCATTAAAATATGCAGTGCTATTATATGAGTGACATGGCTCTTTACCATCTCAGGAGAACACATATCTCTTGAGATAAACACATATGAGTGCCATGTAAACAAATCATGAAAAGTTACCTAGTGTCAGAGGTGGGAAGTATTTGTACTTCATTACTGTACTTGAGTAGATTTTTCAGGTGTCTGTACTTTACATGAGGATTTATTTATCTGGTGACTTTTTTTTACTACTTTTAACACAAATATCTGTACTTTCTACTCCTTACATTGTCAAAACAGCCTACTTTTACAACCTCCGTGGATGAGGACATGACGTAGAAGGACATTGTTGCATGTTGGAAAATATGCTATTCATATAAACTCATACGACATCTAATATTGTTTGGTGATTGTGTGGTGAATGATACAGAATGAAAATAATTGCAGAACAAATCACAATTTCACCACAGCTTCAGTCTTGATTATTCTGTCTGAAACAAACTGACGCCAACTTGCAGATTTTTAATCAGTTATTGCAGAGTTGTCACAAATGTATTGTGTATCATTGACAGCAAAATCTATTTTCAACAAGTACATTTAAGAGAATCTACTGTTTTACTTTGACTTAAGTTCATTTTTAACACAGGTATCTATACTTCTACTTAGATACAGAATGTGAATACTTTTGCCACCTCTTCCTAGCGTTGCTTTGAGAGTAAATATATAACACAATGTCCAGAATCCTCATCTAAAGAACTTGTTGTTTTGTTGCAGGATTCGTGAGCTTCGACAACCCTGCTAGTGCACAGGCAGCTATTCAAGCCATGAACGGCTTTCAGATCGGAATGAAGCGATTGAAAGTCCAGTTAAAGAGACCGAAGGATGCCAGTCGCCCTTACTGACACAGCCTACCTTTAGTATTCACCGCAGCAGCACAGGTTAGTGTCCAAACTGTCAATGCACTTATGCCGCTCCAATATTTAGAGCATGCTTTAAGTTTAGCTGACAACTTCGTGTTGCCGGGTAAATTAATGATGTATCCTAGAAATCCTTTAAGTTCCTTTATTGCTCCAGTCTCTGTACAAACTATAGGGTTGGCTTTATACGGCACACAGCAGGAGTTTTAATTATCGGAATATGTGTCAGTGCGGTGATTGACGAAGATTGATTGGAGTGCCAGTGTGGGTTCCCTCTCTCCAGACCATTAGAGGGATATAATAGAGCCATACTGAACTATAACAGTTAAAGGAATGGATCTTTTGAATGACATCCAATGAACAGTGGCATCAATAACGGCTCACTTTTCCCTCTTGCGTTTCAGGTTTTAGAGGACACGTGAAGAAACGAAGAGGAGTTCAACTTTTTTCTTTGAAAGCAAAATACATTTAAAAAAAAAATCAACACATAAAGGAATTTTTGAAGACATATCAGCATTTACTTACAACGAAGCTAAGGTTACGGCAGAGAAAAGAAGACGTGGGCGAGAAGACGAGGCACTTCACGCAACAGTGACACATGGCACAGTGCAAGAAAGACAAGAGTAAAAAAAGAAACTATGGAATGGGACTGAACAACAGAACTTTTTCTTGTTGAGACTTGAATTGTTAATTAAGCAACAAACTAACAAACAAAAAAGCAGCAACAACAAATAGATTTCTATATACATATTATATTCACATATATTTAAGGGGAGACGCGCTTGTGGCTTTTTTCTGAACTGGACAAATGAGGGTTCAAACTTGAAGATCAAGACAAACAGTGGAAGCAGTTGTTGACGTCCACTGACAGACTTTTCTCTTTCCCTCTTTCTCTTCCTTTCTCACCGTCTCTCAGCAAGCGCAGAACTATGACTTGTGGAGGTCACCGAGGTTTCCAATAGCAACCGTAGAACTGCAAATCTCTCACCCCTAAGGGACCAAAGGACCAAACATTTTTATTGTTCTCAACAGTAACATATAGTATTAATGCTACTAATACTACAACTACTACTAATAATATTAAACTTAAGAGAAATACTAGCTTCAGGTTGAATTAAAAAAGAGGAAAGGGTTTTTTTTTTCTTTGGCATTTATAGCTACTGGGTTTGAGAATATTAAAACTTACAGAAAATGTTCTAAAAAAAAATAAAGCTATACTATTTTAGTGGCGTAGAATATGTGGGTTAGACATTGTGCGGGGCATGTTCAGATATGTTCTTCACCTTCATCAGACGTTATTGTGTCAGAAGAATCAGTCGTGCCAAATGTGACACAGTAACAAACTCTCTGCCGTGACCACAGTGTATTTAGCTTTGTGCGGCCCAACATCATTGATTTAGATAAGCAGGGGTCATCACACGTCGTCATTAACTATTCACGAGTTCACATAATCTGACCATAAACCACTGTGCTCAAAGTGCCAAACGGCCGAGCTGGATGCGTGGCAGTAAAACACAGCAGCATCTGTAACTGCTTAATAAAACACACAAATGAGCTTGACAGGAGTTGTAAAAAGTTCCCGGGGCGCGTGACAGTAGTATCCAGCAGGTCGTGGCCTCTTCAGCTGCTCCCCTTCTCCGTCCTCACCTCCCAGTGCCAGCATTTCTTCCTCCGAACAGGGACCATCACTTGATGAGGACTGAGAACTAACTTACTGCATAATTAGGATAATGATGATATTGATCAGACGGGGAGCAGCACCGCGGGGCAAGAGATGCACAATCAATTACACATTGGCATTTTGAATGAATTGACTGAGTGACAGAGTTCATCTTTCTCTCTGCGGCGAAAAAAAGTCACGGTTATCTGTCTTCTCCCCTTTTCCCTTCCATCTGCGGTCTCTGAAGGCGCTCATATCTGACATCTTGAAGGCTCCTCACTGTACTTCATTAATGCAAAAACTCTGAGTTTTTATGTGGCTCTGACAGGATGTGTATATAGTGTTTAGATTGTATGAGTTCTTCAGTGAAGAGCAGCTGTATTTTTTTCCAAAGGGTATAATAGCACAGTAAGAGCTGGTACAGCGTGAGGAACAGCCTTAGGAGGTCAAATTAAGAGCAAAATGATCCATCAATTAGACAGCAGCAGGCCTCGAAGTAGAGCTGCTACAGCTGCTGCCGCCTCAGTGAGACGACAGCTCACCATTAGCACACGGCTCTGTACAGTGTGGTCACGACACATCACCGTATCAGGGGGGATTCATTAACTAACGCAGCATCCACAACATCCACATCAACTTACTCACCTCTCTCTTAGCATTCCATCTCTATGACGTTTTCCTACATGCCATTTATTACCTCGGTTTGCTCGGTGAAGCCGCTCGCCCCTCAGGACTCAGCGAGGCCCGTCGCTGCTCCAAACTTTAGACACATCAGCGCTTCACTCAGCATCGCAGTGTTGTCCAACAACGTTCCACTAACATTAGCCCCATAATGGCTGCTCTCTCCTTTCAGTTTCACTGCAGCTCCACTGTGACTCAGCAGTTTTAATGTGTATGATTACTCTGATAAATTCACCTGATACTGTTCAGTTCAGCTGTGCCTGTGCTGAAAAATGCCTTCTGATTTGATCAGGAATTGCCAAATTATTAGCATGCTCACATGATTTAAATGTGTGCCAGATTCCTGGACATTCCTAAAGAATTATAAATTCATGATTGGGATATATATCTAATTTATTTTCACTGTAAAATATTAAAGGATGTTCTGGCTGTAAGATATACTACAATAGACCTTTCCTCATGAAAGTCTCCTGTGCCAGCAGACGGCTGTTCCTCCTCACTTTCACTGATATACAGCCTCTTTTCCTCGGGCCATGCAGGGCCTTCAAACCCACTCAGAACCTGCTCTTATGGGATTTCTACTGGAGAGTTTACTAAATTATTCAACTCAAATGAAATGTGGCCTTCACACAACAGTTTGAGTAATGCAAATTAAAGACGCCAGCTGTGGCTAGAATTTAATGAGTTTGTATAACTCCACTTTGAAAAGATTGAATACAGTTGAAGTGGTTGTGAGGTGTATGTAGTACACTGGCCTTTAAATTCTGTACATAATCACTGCCCAATTTAAATCATGAACGAATAATGACATGAATGAAATTTAAAAAAAAAGGAAATGTCGGTAAATTTTACTAGTCATTTAGCTGCATGTTCTCAATCTAAAATCTTTTTCTACATTATTTCCACTCTTGCATCATTTTGTTGTTTTGGACTCGACTTTTACCATAGTGCCCTTTTGGATCTCTGAGCATGCTCAATGGGGGCTGGGTGGGTTAAAGATTACGGTACTACTCTTATTAACTATGGTCTGAATGCTAAGGATAGTAGCTTATTATAAATATGAAATCTGTATATTATGGATCAGCACAGGACCTTTCTTTGGGGACAGATAGGTTAGTGTTTGACGTGGGCGTGGGGGAGGGGAGGGTCTTTGCTTTTTATGAGGATGTTAACTTTCTGGTTTCTCAGCACAAAGCAAACAAAACATGTAAGTGTCAGGAGCGTTCCTGGCGTGCAGGAAGCAGAGGAGAAATCTCAGTACTATTTATCTTTTAACCCGAAGAGAAATGCTGTTTACAGGTAGTTTTCCTTTCTTCATGTATTCTTTTTAAAGGAGAGCGCCACCTGTTGGTGGCAGAGTCAGTACAGCATGGATTCACTGACAGGGAAAGCAGTATCTTTTTATATAAAAGAAATCTTTGACAAAGCTCTTGTGTTCTGTATTAGCCTGAGAAACCAAACTTTCTTTCCCCTGTTGAAATGTCTTAATACTTGCTGCTTAGATGACTTCAGATTAATGATTTTTAAATTCATTTACAGATCAAGGATTCACTTGATGTTTACTATTTATTTGACTATTTATTTAATATTTAAATTATTTATTGATTATTTATTGATTTAATATTTGCTTTGCCTTTAATGGTTTCTCTTATGGTTATGGTAAGATAAAGATATGTATTGATAAGAAATGCTTATTGGGGCTTTTCTCTCTTTCTCTCCTTTTTTTCCAATTTTACAATAAAAAAATTAAAGTGGATGTTTGTTTGTGGTGAATGTGCGAAGGAAGGGGTGGCATTCTTCATTTACTTCTTCACTGTCTCTGTCCAGGTGATCCACTTTTCCCTTCTGTTGTATTCTTGACTGATTTGGAACTTCCATCACTGTTTTCCAAGTGGCATGATGCTCTGCTGCGGTGCCACTGTTGCTGAAATATGTGTCAGTGCACAGTGAGATGGCTACAGAATACCAAACCAATTTGGAGCACGGGAACATCTCATTCTCAGTTGGGAGCGATCATGAATCATGGAGCGGCTGTGGGAGAAAGACGGGGGAACAAATAACATTATCATGTTGACAAGCACGGCGCTGTAAATTGAAATAAGGAAGGTAATGCCTTATCAGTCAAGTTCCGTGCCGCAGCCAGGGTGCCGCTCTGATGTTAGGAGCCAAAATCTGATGCAATATGTCACTGCGGTTGACTTGGCCTTCACTAAACCCTGTAATTCAGACTCAGATTTGAGGAACGCTGACAGATATAAAATAAGAATGGGAGGGACAAAAAGTAGAGGCAATGGCTCATGAAATAAATTGTCCCAATTACAATAAAGTGTGGCTCTTGGTCAGTGTGCACGGCAGGCAGTTCATCTTTATTACAATCAGTTAATGAAAATCAATCCCCCTCCTGATAAACTCTTATCTCCACGGCCTTTGCGTGCCCCTCGTGCGGGGAGATAATAAATTAGGGTAATATTGCCTCTGATGAGGGAGTGAATTGCAAATTATTGTAACTTTCTAAGATTTATGATGCAGATGCTTAATTTCCGAGCGGGGTTTTTCGGGGCGTCAGGGTGCTGGGGGCCATTTGTTAAAAGTTTGGTGACACTGACTCGTTAATAAAAATCCACAGTGAGACAAGCAGGTGCGCTCAGCTGTTCCCTACTGTTACAGTAGCTGCACAAATAGCACAAGGATTCAACGGCCCGTTTCCTTCAACGTGCAATTTTACCTACACCGCTGCATACGTATGAGGAGGCACAAACCCAGGGGATGGAACGTGTTTGCTAAAGTAGGACTGCCAATCAAACTGTTTTTTTTTCCTCCCCAATCTCTATCACACAAGCCAGGAGCGTACGATTTGATATGTAGGTCAATACCCATTCTGGAGTGAGCCAGTGGGTGAGATATGTCTAGTTGCTCGCTGTCACTCTGATTATTGAGGAGACACAGAAAGATTGAGTTGGTCAGGTATGAAAGAGCCTGCGGTATGAGATAGCTCCATAATCGCTGCAGCTCTGTGTCTGGAAAACCACACACCTGTACACACACACACACACACACACAGATACAGAGAGAGTGAGAAATGAGCAACTTCTCACTCTTTGTTCTGCAGCAGTGACCCGTGTAACAGGGTGTAATGCCTGTGTCTGTTGGGCGTCCTCAAGTCAAGTGCATCATTAAGCAAAAAACGCAGTGCGCCGCCAGGTTACAGGGTCTTACGAGTCATCAAGGAAACTGCGGGAACGCTGTGACATGATCATCCAAATGACTGCGGCTGAGAGCGAGCGTAAACACAACCTCCGAGGAACAGCTGAATGACTTTACAACTGCGGCCCGTCCAACATCTCATGCATCATTTAGTGTCAATAAATTTGGTGTGAGTGCAGAAATGTGACACTACTTTACCAGCCATTAACAGCCTTACCAGTGTGGCTAAGAAGACTGTAAGAAGTCATTTGAAGCCTGTGATGTTGCCAGTCATTTTGTCTCCATCAAGGCCATCTCCTTTAAGTCTAAGGAACATGTTACATTAAGACAGCCATCAATCTATCCATTATCAATCAAGGAGAGGACTCACACACCACTATCTATTTATCTTGCCAAGTGCTCTATTAATATCAAATTAATTCCTCCGTTGAGATTATCAATCACTCAAGCAGTTTTTCCTCAACTCATTAGCCTGGTAATTGTCCTTGTTTACAGGAGAAAGTCAAGGCAGGATGGCTTCAGTAAAGCTCCACTTTCACCGGACAGCCCATCTGGAGCTGGAGTGGAGGCAAGTTTCCAAATGCTATCTTAATCTGTAAAAAGTCTGACTTTTTCCATTTAAGCGTTGCCCCATTTTTATCCGAGTGTGTTCTCGCTCACTGGGGGGTGTTACATAAGGCTGGTGCTGTCAGATGGCTGGATCTCGACAGATGACAAGATGAGGCCTAGAGCTTTTGTTTGTTTAAAATGTTTCCAAAAGAGAAAGGACAACTCAGCAGCTCAATTTGGAAACCGTCTGAGTGTAACATGAGAATTGCAAGGTGAAGACAGAACTCCAGTGACTGATGAGTCTGTTTTTGGCTCTACACCGTCTACATCACCATTTTCTAACAGTAATCATGGCCGTCATTGTTTATATGTGAAAAAATGGACGCCTGGTGCTGCTGTTGTTGACTCGAACCTGGTGTTAACCACAGGCTAAATCCCATTTGGAGGCGTGCAGCGTCCTGGCAGACGAAAGCAGAGCCAGCAGCCAGCTCAGCTCTCAGAGGTAACATTTACACACGGGACCAGGAGCATACTGTGGATCCCTGCAACTCCACAGCCATCCTGTCAGAGCTGTCCACAGGCTGGCCCACCTTATGGACCGAGGACACCACCAGGACACAGGTGGTACTGCAAAACACTCACAAAAGGGACAAAAGTCCAGAGTACGGAGTGTCCAACACTTTAATACAGAAAAAGACAGATACACCACAACACATTAGTTTACTTTATGATAACTCAAAAATAACTAGTCACAACAAATGTAAAACATATTACAGTTAAAACATCTATACACAGGCAAATGTACACAATATAAAACACACATATATACACTCTTTCAATATATTATTATATAAAGATTTGTGTTTTTTACCTTTATAACTGGAAGCCAAGCAGCTTGAAGAGGGAGTGTGTCACAGAAAAGCTGCGTGCCACTCTGGCTCATGGAAGTCTATGGATAGGTAGTTTTTACTTACAGTTGTTGGATCCTGTGTATTAAACATGGCTTTTTATGGAGAAATGTTTGACACAGAATAGGGGACTATTGCTGCCACAAATGTGTACCTTTATATTTGGTCTGACCACAAGTCACAAGGAGATATTTACAAACTCACTTTTACACATCCTCATGGTGTACGCCTATTAACAGTGAACAATGACAATGTGAGCCACTCCTATGTCTGTTAAAATGTACTGATGCGAGTTTGAATCCATAGAAAGCTGTCTGTCACCAGTGTGAGATCCTTCAAATGAGAAAAAGATACAACATTCACAGATTCTGAGAGAATACAAATATATAGAGTATGTGTTCAATCAAGTCACTCTTTCCTCAAGCTGGTGATGCTTCCATGTTGTATTTGTTTCCACGTTTCTTTGTTTAAATCATTTATCTTTATACATTTTTTACAAAAGCAGCAGAGTGAGGAGGAGGAGAGGGAGAAGCGCCTGGCTGTGCAGCTGTGAGACTGACGCTGCTTTGCTGTAGAGGCGAGGAGTCCTGGGGGAGTTTTGCTTTAGTTTGCTTGGTGGCAGTGCCTTTAGGTCCTCGAGCGCGCCAAAAGCTGCCATGGAGAACTCCGGGTCCCCAGTGGTCAGTAGGTCAAACACACAGGACTGGAAGTACACGTCCTCCACCTGCAGAGTCTCTCTACACTTGGCTGTGGCGCGCTCCACAGTGTAGACCTGGTGTGGAGGCCTGAGTGGGCCCAGTTCTGTGTTGGTGCCCTGTGCGCTGCCCGGGGCGCGGGGCTGCTGCCGACCCAGCATGTGCTCTTTGATCAGCTCGTTGCGGGGGCAGCCGTGTAGGCACAGCTGCAGGCCGCTATTGTCCTCGGAAAAGTCTAGCATGTCCTCGGGCATGCGGATGGCGAAGGTTAGGTAGCTGCCCACGCGCCGGACGATGATGGATGTGCCGATGTATCGGGCCTGGATTTTCACCTGCCGGCCCACACCGGAGCCACCGCGCTCCACAATGGTCAGACTCTCTCCTCCACTGCGAGAGCCGTCCTGAAAGGCCAATGGCAGGTCTTCAGTGGTGGCCTGGTAAACCTTCTGATCCGTACAGCCATGGTAGGACTTAAAGATCACTGTGATCTGAAATCAAGACAAAGAGGATATCAGTAATCATATGTTATATTCTGATTTAAGAAGAACACAATATATGAAGTGAAAGTTCCCTATTGATCTGTGTTGATGAACACAAAAGCCAAACAGAATGGCTACTGTGAGCAGATGCAGTACTGATAAGCGCCACCAGGTGGCAGCAGGACACCAGCAGTTCAATCAGACTCCTGGCTCCACTCCTGAAGAGTGACGCTTTTATCTGACTGTAATCTTATCCTGGTTAATTGATAACGATCTGAAGTCAGAGGATTTCTGTCACTTTTTAACTGAACTGTTCTCAACCAAACAGATTAAGATAAGAAAGCTGAGATAAACCACAAACTGCTCAGCCTTTTCTGGTTGCCTCCAGTTTGACTAGCGCCTCAACGTCATCACTTCAACTACAGCACATTGCTCAGACTTGCTCACTGGCTGTGATTCATTTTCCAGCTGAGCTTTGAAAAACTGGAGCCTAAGCCCTGTTTCTTCAGAGTGTCCCGACAAAGCGGCTGTGGTCGAGTTTACACTTACGGGGATACTATAGTTGATGGATGATTTCCTGTCTCAAGTCTGGCAGCTGAAAACAAGCCTAAAAGCATGATGTGGGCATGCGGGTGCTGGCACAGACACATGCTACAGGTTTACGCTTAAGGTGCACACCCAGAACAAACTCTTACTGTTTTTCAAAGGGCTTGTGTTGAAATCTCCACCATCTCCATGTGTTACATTTGCTTTAGTTCAATGCAAATTCTCAAGCTCTGTTTGTTTTTAGACAGATGAGACGTAAAATTGGTATGTGTGTTGAAGTGATAACATTTTAGTCTGAAAACAGCTAAATAAACGAGTTTAGTGGATGGATCTAACGTTTCAGGTTTTATCTGTAAAAGTCAGAGTGTTCAACACTATTCCCTTCAATTAATGGAATTAAACCCTCTCACTGCTGTCCAATTATTACTTTATTTTTCCACATTATTCCATATTTACACAAACGGGCCAGTTAATTATTTGACCAGAGGGGTGAAAAAACATTCCAGATCGTGGTGGTGGAGGAAAATGTTTGAGTGAGCTTTAATCACTACCATATGACCACCCATGTGTTAAAGGTAGAGCGCTCAAGCATGTCTGTGATTCAACACCACTGAAGGACTCCCTCCTTCTCCTTCCCTCACAGATCTGAAGGAGCTGCAAGACAAGAGGAATGCTGGAGGCTCGAGAGGCACCGTGGAATGACGATTAACTTCACATGTTTGATACTTTATGGCAATACTTGTGCTAGTGGCTCAGGGTGCACTCACAAACTCATATAGACCATGAGGTTCCAAGTTAAGAACTGTTTGTTTAGGGATCTGGCTAACAATTATTTTCATTAGGAACTAGTCTGCCCAATTATTTTCTCATTTAATCAATTATTTATGGCTTGCCCTAAATCTAACCCCAGGCTCTTTGGCATCTCGTAGAACCTTCATTTTATTTAAGTTTTGCCAAAGGTCAGTGGGATAGTATTTGTAACTAATGAAGAGATTGGTTTTGCTTTTTGCTTTAATATGACCCTCTCCCCAACCAGATAACCCGAACACGTGTACCTTGCTAGTTGCCGTGGCGCTGGATCCTAGGACGACCGGCACATTGGTCACCTGCACCGACAGGTAGCGGTTATCGATCAGAGGCCACGCCCCCTCCACTTTGCACGTCTGAAACTCATCTCTGAAAGTCCGTAGATGTGGGTCTCCAAATAATCCACAGTGGGCATATTTCTTCTGCTGACCGGCCGGTCCGGACAGTAACACACGGTTCTCGTAGTTGCACAGCTCAGACACCGCCGGTCGGGACGTGCTGGGCGCCTTGGCTGAGGACGTGGGACCGTCGCTGGAGCAGTTGTACTGAGAGAATAACTCCTTTATACGGAAGACGGCTGAATGGTAGACCAGGTCGCCCCTGCAGCTGCGCGCCTGCCGCCGTGTGCACAGGGCATAAGCCCTCAGTGCGATGCAGTAGTCCACATCGTGAGCCACATCCTCTTGGAGACCGCTGGAGGTCGAGGTAGAAGCCACGTACTCTGTGTTGCATCGCTGGATTCGACACTGCTGGCAATGAGCTGGAATAGACAAATCAAACGTTTAAGGGAAGAATTCATTTTGAAAAACAGCTTTATAACATTTAAAATACATCCATAGTGCACTTTCCCAGCTAACTTCATTACAAATAAACTGAAATTCCCTAATATGAACTCCAGCTGACTCACACAGCCCCTGTGCTATACTGAAGGCAGTGCAGTCAAAACTTTTCCACTATCAAGTTTAGTTCAATCAAGAGAGCCATTAAAACCCAAATGGGTGAGCTCACGAGGGCCATGATCCCACACTGTGCTACAGAGTCAGTCAAAACTTATTTCCCCCGACTAGGGCGAGCTCGCTGTAGGAGGAAACCGACCTGTGTAGTTTGCCGCAGGGTGTTGAATGTGGTTTGGCTGTTGCTGAGGTAACTCAAGTCCATTAAGCTACACTACAGGGCACTGCAGGCCGAACGATACGGGACAGTTCAGTCTTAGGGCATCACAGGAAAAAGGGTTCAGACCAAACCACAGCATAGAATGGATCTTTTATTCTTCATTGGCCAAGCCTCGGTCATTCAAGAGTACTCTTGGATCGAAATATTAAATCAGTAAATAAAATAAAATCAATCAAGTCAAAACCACACCATTGTCCCAGGCATATTCATCACTTTTACAAGAATAGGAGAGGCCCTCTCTTTTGCAACCAAATAATCTCCTGTTTACTTCAAAACTCCATCTAATCTTCCAACATCCCAAAGACAACAGGATAAGCGCAGTGTTTCAAAACAGAGCGTGTGAATATTTCCAGAGCATTTTCTCGGCTTTCTCACAGCTCTGATGTACCAGGGAGGCATGACAGCTGATTAATGAATATCACAGTCACTGCACTTTATCACCAGTTGTGATAAAACGGAGCTGGGGCGTGAGAGGTCAAGTCTGAGGCTGAATCCGCTCCAATGAAGAGTGAGCTGGGACTGACACTTTCTGACAATCACTGCTTCCATAAACACATCAGCATCAGAGCACCTCTCTGAGGGGACTTTATCCAGAGGCACTTAGAGGGCAACCTACAGTGTACAAGTGTGAAAATACAGTGTGTCATATGTGGCTTCCCAAAGATGTCCAATAAAAAGGGGACTGCTTAGTAATTCCTGTTTTTGTATGTAGTAAATTAGTGGTAAATGTTTCCCTTTTTTATACAATGTGTGATATTGTTATAAATGCTAGCCACATTTAGCCTATATCATAATTATTAACATGTTAACTAGCCTATAAGAAGTTTTTTAAATAATAAAAGGGACCCATTATGGCAACACTTTTAACTAACTTAACTATCTTTTTTTTATTTTTTAACATCACTCTCGTCCTAGAAAAGGGTTGGTTTTCAAATGAAAATATAATTTCTTTCGTGGAAAGCGCTCAGGGGCCAAAACCCTGTGCGTGGTAGCAGACAAAGTTAATAATGAAGCACGAATCACAAGAAGACGTCCTTTCCAAACTTTCCACATACTTTACTCAAACTAGCCTTACCCAGAGTAGTGTAAGTTCAAGCCCTCGAAATAAAAATGTACTTTGTTGCCCCATTGGCGTAGTTTTGTACTTTAAAAACAAGCCGTTTTAGTCCGAGTGCTACTGAGCTACATGCTAACAGTAAGCTAGCGCCTAACTCCGCACACTTTGGTCAAAACACAAAAGTAGATGAGAATGTACACAGAGAAACGTGTTAAAAGGTGGGTCAGTGTTATGAAATAGTTGCGTGTTATAGTTTTTTGGTAAAAAAGTGTCAAGTTATTCCTGAAACACGCCTGTTAAGAGTTAACTCGTGCTCCTGAGCTAGTGATACATAGAGAGCAGCGCAGAGCAGAGCAGAGCTGGATACAGCAGCAACAGGCTTCACTTTGTCTCCGCAGCGGACAGGGTAGCTCCCAACAAAGCCCAAATATTTGTCTCTCTGAAGCACTACAAAATGTTCAACTAAAACAGTTACATGTCAAATATGTCATATGTACATAGGAAGAATAAGTTCCCTCAAAACACCAGAGAAAGTGAACTTTTTCCATCCTCGGCTCTGCTCTGCGCTGTGTTGTGCTCGCAGCAGTGAAGCAGCACGGATTGAAAAGCTCTTACCTGGTCGAAACAGCAGCGAAAGGAAAACCATTGTGAAGGTTACACAGTCCCAAAGCTGCCGCTTAGCCGTGATCTGAGGTCCGCTTCTCCCCATACCAATCCATTCACCTAGAATGGAGTTCCTCGACTGCTTCTCATCGACGCTGTGGCTGCGGGAAATCACACAAAAATTCGTCTTCCTTCCCAAGCGCTGTCATTCAAAAGGGGCCCCTGTCTTCAGGGCGGCTCTACGAGGGAGGGGACTAAAGTGTAGTCGGGGCCCAGAGGTGATTACTGGCCAATGAAAGACTAATTATTCACTAACCACTTGATATTTACATTTAGTGGCAATTACTGGGATGAGGACAGTGGAAAAAGAGCCCCAATAACAGTGGGATGGTGTGAAATAACTGGCCACATTATTAGGAGGGACTCACAAGGACTTGTTAAGGTCAACATCTAGGACTTTAACAAAGCTGCTGTAATATATTCATCACTTTTAGGAGATATATGCTTTTCGTTTCTTTGAGCTAGAAATGAAACACTGGGTTAAATTTTTAAACTCTTCACAAGTGACTTCAAACTTTGCACCACAAAGCCCCGCAGGTCAGCTGTTGTGTTTGCCCACCCCCATCCTGAGGACAAATGTTTGTGTGTTTCCAGCATCAGGCAGGAATCTCTCACCTGTTGTTTTCTAACTCCACTTTTAGTGCTTCAGTAATGAGATTTGCTTGACACCTGTGTGCAAACTAAATAGACCCAAAGAAAAAAAAATGCTAATGGAATTTGCCCCATTAAGCTGAAGAATTCACATGTTCTGACATTATTTTTGGGTGAATAGGTGCTTTCCAAACCAATAAAATGCATCTGAAATTCATATAAAAATCATAAATTATTTTCTCGGGAAATCTCAGTTATTATCTTTTCCATTACTTTTATGCAGCAACCTGTATGTTACTCTTTTCCTTTTGTGGCAAACTTTCCACCCCTCTCACTCCTCCAACGACACTCCGTCTTTCATTTGCACAGCTGCCGTGAGCCGAGCCCTGTGTAAGCACATACACTCACCAGCTCACACCTCCAATGGCGCACATTCTGTGGGTTTGTGCTGCATAAATAAAGAATTTAACGCACCGGCCAATTAGTGAATGAGATATCTGTACTGAGGAAATCAACAGTCAAATGTGGCACGAGATTAAAAAGTTATTATGACGTTGTTTTGGTGCAGCTGGAACATTTGGGCCTCCTTCCTGACTTTATGAGGAAGAAGTGAACCCAGACAGTTACTGGATCACTGGGTTTTCTATACACATACTGGCTCCTCCGCTACACAATTGTGTGATTCAGGTGGCCTGTCAGTCTTGTGAAAGGTCTTCACAGGCTCATGTTGATGTGGGGCTGATATATATAGTGGAGGGGGGAAACGAAGACAGCTCAAGCCAAGTGGAACGTTTGGATTGTTCAGAGCTGCCAGGGGGGGCCTCTGTCGCTCTGTGTGCCAAGTTTATCCCCCTAGAGGGCTCTACCTGACTCTGTTTGTTCAGCTAATTTTGGAGGTTTGCTTGGTTGATCTGCTTTATGACTGAGCTTTATAGTCACAGTTGAAATCCCCTTAAACAGGTTACACTTCTTCTTATTCCCTGCAGCAGCAAATGCAGTGAGACATTGGGGGGAAAGAAAATATGCCATAAATAAAAATGTGTTCCTGTTAGGCATGTCTCACCTCTGGTCTTCAGAAGCAGCAGATGGCATTTCCTGCAAAAGAGAGACAAAATAACACAGGCATCATTGATCAAGATGGCTATGATTACATCAAACATTAAAAAAAAAAAAAACTGTCATAGTTTGTGAACATTTTTGTGCCCAAGGATCTGAGCGTAGACCATGGGCTCTTGTCCTAAATGGGCTTCGGTTCCCTTTGCGAGACTGATGAGCAGTGAAGCACACAGTTAATTGATCCAGGTGGATGGTAAGGATGAATTCAGCACATGAAAGACCCTCCTGAAAGGCCTGTCAACCCTGATGGCCGCAGAAAGACCCCTTTATTCCGATGTTTCCTTATGAAAGTGTTGCATTGCATGAGCCAGCAAATATGTACACATTGAGTCTGCAACAACTCAGAGCAGCTGTGTGACTGGAAGGTGGTTGATCGAGTGGTAAACAAGGCCGAAATATTTATCCGGGACGATTGTACTGGAATAATAGAAAGAAAAGGGAAGTGAAGTTTCAGTTTTAGAAGAAAAGTAGTGCACGGCTAATGGCAAAACTAGTGAGAGAATTTAGGAGAGCAAAGCAAAGGAGAGTGAGAAAGAAGGAAGGGGGAAGGGAGGAGGAAAGAGGGGGGTTGAGGGATTGGGTTTCCTCTGACTGTGTGTCTGGGCAGCTCCACATGTTCCTCATTAAAGTCCTCACACTGTGGGACCAGTTCCACACCAGGATGCTTGTTTTTGTTATTAGGCCCAACGTGCTGTGGTCTGGTGGAAGCCCCAAAACAGGCCCGAGACCAGTTCAGGACCATCTCCTCTCCACGCTGTCCGCAACCAGCAACTGACTGGAGTGTACACAAACCACAAGCGCCATCTGCACCAACTTGTAAAGGCATTAAACTTGTGTGTTTAAAGAAGTGATGTAGGTTTTATAAAATAAGGCTTGAATAGGTCTATGCTCAAATGTTGAAGCGGTGACTAATGCGGAGGACAATAGACACCACACTACAGGATGTTTGTTAGCCAGGATGATTTATTGTGATTATGATAAGTTCTCTATAACACACTCTATGACACAATATTTCACCTTTCCTTCAAATTGAAACTGTTATCTATTATGTTACACTGCTTTTGGCATAAAGTGAAAATCCACTCAATATTCTCCTTGGTTATTAGCAAAACATGTCTGCCGTAAAGTAGTTACCTAAAAAAGTTTTTCCCCCGGAAATTCAAAATAAAAGTTGCAGGAAATTGGTGATGTTTCATGCTTCTGAACGATGTTGAATTTCATGCTCATCTAGATCTGTCAACTGAGACATGTATCATGTTTCTCCAAGAGGCCGATAAGATCAGTGATTGGAATCAGGAGCAGCACGAGCCCTCTGCAGCCTCCGCTAGCACCACACGCTTGCAATATAACAGACCGACTTATTGAATTTTAAACAGGAACCAGAGCAAATTGGCTGTTTTTTTTTTTTTTCTTTGGGCCCCCATCTGAAATTAAGTATAAGGCAACCGAGACAGAGTGCAAAGATAGAGATGCAGAAAGCGAATGTGTCTGCTCTGGGCCTCTCTCTGTTATCTTGGGGTAGATAAGGGAAACTGTGGTGTGAGTGTATACGGGGCAGCGCTGATAGCATCTCTGCTCAAGCATCCCACTTACGGTGCTCTGATTGATAGCTGACAGCACACACAGGGGGCTTTAAGGGGGCTTCAGTAGTGTTTGTGTAGGGACCCCTCAGTAGGCAACCAAGCAGGGATCTGTTTACAAGGCTCTTTTGGATCTTTGTCTTTGAGTAAACACGGATTATCACACATGCAGATTGTCTATGGAGTGACTATATGCCCCGCGTCAGTATATTCAAAGTAAACCTAAATTATAAGGATAATATACTTTTAAAATGTTCTTTTTTCGTCGTTTTGCACCAAGTAAATATTGACCCATCGTCAAGCCCCTTGCCCATGAATAGACAGTCAGGTACAGGTAACCCTAGCCCTGGGGTCATAGGTTCAGCCCGGCCTGATGAGGGATGGTGGGTAAAATAAATGGAGACCCACGCACACTGGGTCCTCTGATGTCCTTAGCCTAAAGGGAGAGAGTTCAGGGCCGTTTGACCTTTGACCTCCCCCTCGTCCATGTGTTGGAGTGCGTGTTTTAAGAGTTAAAGCTCTCCCAGTTCCCTCATGTTTTACCTCCTGACTAATCGAGCAGCAGAAAGTCTTTTATATCTTGCAGCTTGAGAGGTGTATTGGAACGATGAGCTTTGTTTGAACATGCCTTTCTCTTTACAGAACAACACTCACGTACTTCACGTTGCCAGATCCGTGAGCATCACACAAACAGGCAACAAATTGCTTTGTAGTGACCTCTGACACCTGGTTTCTCTGCTAGATTTGAAATCTTAGAAAAACAGGCTGGAGTTAATACTCAGTAGTGCTGAACTCACATTTCCTCAGCCTGTGCAAAGTGTGGATTATTATAATAATGAAGGATAGAATTACATTTTACTAATCTGAACGTGTCTAATGACAAAATGCTAAGAATGTAAGAAAGTGGTGGATTAAATGTGTGTCTTAAACAAGGAAGTGTTTTCCTTTGGCTCACTTTGATCTGTTCTGTGCATTTGTTAAGATAGAATATCATGATTTGTTCTGATTATTATCATAATACAGTAAGTAGACTTGATGTAATGCATGATGGTATATAGTGCTTGGTGACCATTGGTTGGTTTTCTCAATAATTTGCAATATGCTGCTATAACATAGACACCAACTCAATTCTAAGGGACCACAGAGACCTGTGTTTCATGGTTTCATCCTTGACACTTAAAATGTAATAACACTGTATTTTGAGTTTCCATGTCTGAATTACTGAAGGCTTTATGCAACCAAACAGTAAGCTATAAGGCTTTATGGCACCTTAGAATAAACATATTCCAATGAAATACAAGACTATCAAAGAGGAGAAAGAAAAGATATGCTTTTCATTTACCAGTGCCATTCTGCGTGGAAATGACTTTGGCAATGCTGTCGTTTACATAAGGAGTCAAAGATGCCTCACACCTATTAACACTCAGGCAGATGTAAATAGATCATTCACTTATTAAGTCTCTCTCACTGTGCCTGGCGACAAAGCTCATAATCTACATTGGCTAGACACCGCTGTGAGGCTTTTTGGTCACAATGCTCTAGTTGGTATTGTTTCAACCCGGACCCACCCTGACGACCTGAAATAGATGCCCAGACAGTAACGCACAAGGGTTTAAATTTAGACATTGATGAACTGAACTTCAGCCATGAGGGAGGCATGCTCAGAATGTCTGCGTCCGTCTGGATTGGTTTAAGGCGGTGTGCCGTAGGAACACATGGTAAGAGTGTTCTGCTTCTCCTGACTTCTCATCAGGTCTGAGCGTACGCACTACAGCTGAGACGTGCGAGGTGTGAAAATGCTGACTTCGAGTGCCGGGAAATGGATACGATTGCTCTGCTGTGTCGCTTTTTAGCAGATGTTTCTCACATTCAGACAAGTCCTTATATGTTTCCATCCGATTTTAAGAGCAAATTCAACACAGTACCACACATGTCGGACCTATTTACCCCAGTAAGAGTTAGTTCTGTGAATGATGATGAAATGAAAGACAAATCTTTTTCATTTTGTAAATCCTGGTTAGCATTGTCTCCAATCTGATGATGTTATGATCCATGCCAGTGACAAAAAAAGGCTTACCTTGGGCTATTTTTTTTATGAAGAGGAGTTAAAAATGTCAGGCGCTCTTCTCTCCTAACTTCAGCCGCACAACTAAGAAGCAGTGCAGCAGTGGGACAGATAGCCATTTGGAATCAAGGCCCATGACAACAGCTGTCTGTTTCAAGAATCGGCACTTTGATTAGGGCTGGATGCTAGTGAGCGATGAGGCCTAATTCCTACATATCTGGGCAGGGCACTTCGGAGAATGCTCAGAATGGAAAAAAGACACGGAGTACTGTCCCATGTATGCATACGCAGAAACACACCCAGTCATATTGCACTCATATACAAGATATTCATAGGCCTGCTGTATCCATGTGTCACTTCTGGAGAGCTTCCCATTGTGTAAAGATAATGAGTGTCAGTCCACATTCGTTTCCACTCCTGCTCCACCCTGTCTGCCCATCTGTCTGTCTATCTGTCTGTCTTGTAGCGCAAAACACCTGAGATGCCTCTTCTTTAAGCTGACCCACAGCCCGATCCGACTCTTTCATGTGGCGTCACCATTTGAGCTCGACATCTACAGAACAAGAGCGATCATGTCTTGTAATGTGTGTTTGGTTTATCAGTGGGCCGCCACGAACAGGCCGAGGAGATGTGAATGTGATTAACCTTGCCAGACTGACTCAGCGCACTCGCTCCAGGGATATAAGCATGCGTTCTCGGTGATTTATAGATGTGGAGCAGCCAGCCTCAAGGCCTCGGGCTCAGAGTGAAAGAGAGAGAACTAAACAACAGTACTTAATTCAGGGCTGACAAATATTCTGCAGGAAACCCGTGCAGACTCTCAGTCAGACCCCCTCTGGTTCCTCCGCAGTTGTAAACTTGTAAACTTAAGCATTAACAAAGCTTCAAGTAAAAGAAAACATTGTCTGTGTCGGTTGGACTGACTCAATAACATGCCATACTGTTTCTGTCCGGCTCAGACAGCATAGAAAATGTATCTTTGCGAGCTCCCTGGGAAATCCAGCTCGGAACAGATGTGCGTTTGCAATAAATGTGATTCTTAATTCTGCACGCATTTTTCAAAGTTGTGAAATTAGAAAATTCCCTCATAGGCTGCATATGATTCATGGGCATTGTTTGTCTACTTCCCAGAGTCTGTTCGGGCCAATCATTTTGGGCGAGCAGCTGTTCTCTCAGACAGCTGCAGCGGCCATTCATTTCAACCGGCAGGCAATTAAAAAATCAAGCCAACTTTGTGTTTGAGGTGATCCGTGGAGTTATTCCTTCATATAATCCCCTCACTCATGCTTTGCTTCACTCAGGCAAAAACGACGGTCAGCTGGTACAAAGATTCCCTTTCCCCAAGAGACCAAAGCTTCAAATCGGACTGACATGGCACCATTGGATTTTGGAATCACTGGAGGCCGAGCTGAGAGGAGCCATGTAATCTCCGAGACTTACTGCTCCACAGATTTTTTCCATGTCTCCGCCGGTGGAGGTATGCGGCCACACAAAGTCTCCCTGGCGTCGTAGCGGCACTCAGCGGAGGGTTAAATCGAGCCCGGGCCGTGCCTTGTGCCGCCGATGCATTCTTGTACATCCACACAGACAAACACACACACAAACACACATACACTGGGGGCAGAGATTGCAGTTGTGCTCTGACACACACAGTGGCCAGGCGTCCAGTTGTTCAGCGCACTCATGGCACTCAGCAGGTGTGAGCGGTTCATCTGTAGTCTCTAACAGCTCTCCTATTGTTCCAAATGCATGTGCTCTTTTGGAATTGATTTGGAAAATTTAATGGGATTAAGCTATTGGCCATGCTCTTTGGCTCCAAACACAGCGCAAGAACATACTCATCACTGAAACATAGCTTAATTGGATTTGCCATATGTGAGAGTTTCATCTTTTTGGAGAGATTTGGCTTCTGTTTGTAACTCTTTGGGCATTGTTTGACACAAGTAAACAGAGTCATTCCTCGTCTCCAACGTCGACCCACGGGATGCCAAGCTGGCCGCGGCTTCAAAGATGTATTTGGAGAGCGCACCCAAACCATTTGGCAGAAGAAATGTTTCACTCCTATTCAACTTTTCTTCGAGAGTGATTGGATATGTATTAAACATTATACAGTTCCCTCATAGGCTGCATGTGATTTATTGGGAATGTTCATTTCTACCTTCCAGAGTCTGCTTGAAAGATAACATTTCACATCTGGAGAAAAAAGATTGTAGAAACCTTGAAAAATAGGTTGAAAGGGTTGGTTGTGTGGTTTGAATAAGAGGCCTAGTCATGGCTGTATTGCTTGTAGTGTTCCTGTTTAGCAGTCTGTATTAAAATGACCTGATGAGCATGATTGACTACATTGCAATCCACTAACTCTACATTGCTTTTGTTTTTTTAGTCAAGTTCTCAATCTCTCAAACCCACATCAGGATCGTACCTGCTGCTTCCTCCTCTATTTGTTTTCTTGCTGTGTCTTTACCACGTTATTCTTTGCAGATGCCACCACTTTGTCTGTGCCTCACATTATTATCCCTAACCAAAGAGATGGTCCACATGATTTATTTGTAATGGCTGGTGCACAGACGCAGCATTATGTCCTTTTGAATGGCAGGCTTTGACCAGCTGTGCCTTGACTTTTTCCACACATGTCCACAATACTGTCCTCTTTTTTTTTTCCCGAAGAAGAAGAAGAAGACGGGAAGTATGGATCATATGGGATGGTGATTTCTGACTTCCTCTGGGGCTCTTGTCTAATGATTGCCGGGGATAAAGGGGCCATCATCTTTCCTGCTCCCCCTCTCGGCCCACAAGTAACGTCTTTCCTGTCTGCCATATGTGAGCATCCAGACAAACAGAGACCTTTACAGGAATATGCTCTTGCTCTTCACAACTTCTCCTTCTTCTCGTCTTTGCTCTTTCCTCACTTTCAGACACACAGTCATAGCAGGAGTGAGCGAGTAGTGCTTTTCTAATTACCCGGGCTCATGTGCTATGGAAAGCTAGGGCAGGGGCCAACGGCATCAAAGCCTGACTGATCATTCCTCAGCCTGCCTCTGCTGACAGAGGGACAGAGGCAGAAGAAGGGGGGAAGAAAGACAAATACAGATGGACAAACAAACCAGGGGAAGTCAAAACTGAAGCAGATGTGGCGATGGCTCTGGACGGACAGACGGGGGAGAACCTGATTGACTTCTTCTTCTTCTTCTTTGCTCTCGCACCTGTTCATATTTCACAAACAATGGGGGCGGGTGAAAAATAACATGACAAAAACAACACAGCAGTGACATCATGGATTATTAAGGTGGGGGCGGGGGTCTAATAAGGGTCGGTTCTGGCCCGGTCGCCGAAGAGGGCAGGAAACTGAAGGCAGAAGCAATTTGAGAAGCCCAAGCCTCGGTGTGCAGCTGTGCACTCACTATTTCTCTCACAGCTACACACAGCTGCAGCAGGGACTATACTGCAGCGTTTACCCATGACCTCTCCTCCACCACGCACTCCTCTGTCTGTTTATGTGACAGCACGCATAGGAGCCTGAGAAAAATCATAACAGGACATTTATAGAAGACTCCAAAAGTGAACTACACACTCAAAAACTTTACTTGATCGAGATATTTCTTATAAAGCAGCATTGTCCAATCACCACAGACTGTTTACTATTAAGTATAATGAATGCACGATATGAACGTCCCACATCTAAAAGTATTCTGCACATTCTCAGCACTTTTCTCATTCATGCCATGTGTTTTCTCTGTGCACAATCCCATAGCTGGAGCAGACCCTGCACCGAACACACAGATTAGTAAAGACTACAGAGAAACAATAGTGAGGATTTATAAGACAGTGTTTACGACCGTGCTGTACCACACACCGAGTTCAGAGGCGCGCAGCAACAAGGAGAAGGTGCTGATTGTCTTTTGAACTGCTAATCTTGTGTGTGCAGGCGCAGAGAGGATTCTTATCTGGCATCTTTCTTCGTTTTTTTTTTTTTTGAAGTTCACACATTGCGAGCAGCTTTCCACCTTTGAAAAGCCTCCGCCGCTCGCACTGTCACTGCAGAGCTAACATCTCGGTGTAGACGCCTCAATTGCGGCCCGTTGATAGGGTTTAACGTCAGAGAGAGAGGGGCGCAGGAATGCTCCGGTGGGACAGCCGCCAAGCATCACGGTCAAACACACCGCTAGCATCCCAGAGAGAAGGGAGATATGTGTTTGCAGAGTGGACTTGAGGAAGAGGAGGAAGAAGAAGAAGAAGAGGAGGAGGAGGAGGGGAGAATATGTGGCACCACTCTGACAGCTGAGCCCTCCGCCACGGCGCTTTTGTTGCCAGATCACAACCAGATGTGCCAAGTGTGTCCAAACAGGAATGAGTGTGTGAAGGCAATTTTCAGCAATTTGTCAGATTTTAGAGCGGCCTCCCCTCCTCCTCCTTCCTTCTTCATACCTCCACCTCCTCCTCAAAGGCTAATGCAAACGTCGGAGGAGCACAACAATCATTTTCGGCTCCCAGGAGCGCTCGGCTGTACATGGCCTCCAGCGCAGTAATGTGCTGAGAGATATACAGGAGAGCATCAGAACACAGGGGCAAGACAAGGCCTGCAGTATTGACAAATGAGCACGCAGCTCACTTTCCTGCAGCGGCGTTACTGGGTTACCCGTCCCATCTCCTGCGTGTTTGCTTTCAGAGGCAACATTCACATGACCCACACTGAATTCCTTCGTATCAGGAAGTAGTAGCTATTGGCAAATTATATTATGTATAATTAAGCCTTCATGCTTAAAGATAAACCCAAAATGGCCTTTTCAGTGGTCTACTGTTGGCACATAGTATGCACTGAAGAATGTTGGTTTGCATATCACTCAATGTCTCCAGGATTTCCTCAGGTTGGCCAAGAATCACTGCAACTGTTTGAAAAAGCAACACAGCAATGAAAGATTTTATCAGGAGGCTTCATGTGAGCATTTAATAGTGATTTGTGTAGGTATAATTTAGTTTGTTTTCCTGCTTTGTAATAACAGAAGACAACGTAATTTGTTTGCAAAGCAGCCCACCTAATAAGTGAAAGGCTGAAATCTCTGACATTCATATATAAGCATGTATCACTGTATGCTACATTACTGTCAAATGTACTATAGTGTCAGCACAATAGCTTTGTTAGTATGGTTTCTACCCTTGTTTAATTCAAAAAAACAAGTAAAATGTAACATCATCTTGTGCATTTCCTCCTCTCTTCAACGTTATTAAGGTATTGGTAACAATTTGTGACATATTTTTGGTACAGAAATAGAAGCCACAGAAAAATTAGGTTCATGAACTCCATTGTGATGTGATGAGGTTCCCACAAGTAAACAAATTTCACTCTCGGAGTAAACTACCTTTCGAATTGTCGAAACGTCACATAACCCGAATTTAGTGCCACATCTGTGCATTGAACAATAGTAAAAACTGTAGAAAAGCATTGAGCCCATTTCCAGAGCAGTTTCAAATACATTTATGCTACATGTTGTCTCACTAACACCCCCTGTTCAGCCCCATTTGAACAGAATGAAAAAACAGAGAAAAAATACAATCCATGTTGCTTTCATTTAGCAATCAGCATCAGTAATAAGAGCCGACTGGCTAATAGTGATTTGTAAGTCAGACATACTAACAGAGAATACTTTTCACGGTGTATAAATAATATACGCGCCAAACAATGTCTTTAAACAGGAAATGGCAGATAGAACGTATTTAGTCGTGTGTGTGTTCTCACTTCTCGCCGCAATACCACTGATGGCCACAAGTGGAACTGAGGCTGTCACTTATCCCTTTTGTTTTAATGTTATTTTAATGTCTGTCCTTTAGTTTTTTTGGGACTGGGTAATGTTAGTACATGTACACCCTGCACAAACATCGACAGTCCTGCTTTGTCCTCTTTATCTTTGTCTTTTGTGTTTTGTTTTCTCTGGATTTAGTTGCCGTTACATGTAATCAAGCCATCGACTAACACAGTTAAAGACGTACAGGAAGGCAGCTCTCCGGCCTGATGGGAATCACGACTGAGTTTTTGGCATCAGGACGGCGAGTCACAAAGCCTGGTGGTGAAAACATTCAAGCAGCAAACCAGAAACATCAGGCAGGCCATGAATCTGTTTAGCACACGTGACGCTGGAGATGCTAACAAGCCAAACATGTGAAGGTGATTGAAAGCTCCTAGACACCATCTCCTGCGTCGTATTTGTGCAGTTATACAGTGAAGCATTGTGGGTGCCAAGTCTGAGAGAATCCCACCCACTTTGCCTCCTTCTTTCTCTCCAAGCTGGTTCGATGCTTGAGTCACACTTTTTGCAAGTCTCAAGTCTGCTGGGACCAATGAAAAGGACAATTGTGGGAGTGTTTGCATAACGGTTCTGTCAGTCATGTGTCTGTGTGAGAGAGCTCAAATTCACTGCTAATGCTTGTTTGAATCTGTTGCCTTATTGCTCTGGAATCCAAGGAGAAATCGTGGCTGTTGTTCATGCTGCTCACAAAATGGCTCCTCGTACTTGGAAAGTTTGTTTACCGAATTATTTGACTTATATAACCCGCCGTATTTGCTTATGCGCAAGGAAAAAGAAATTAAGAAAGTGCTGATTCAATCCAAGTTTCAATGTTTGTATTGCAATCCTTGTCTTTTGACCAGATTTATTATCCCTGACTGTTACACTGATTATTTGAGACTGTTATTCCCAACAAATGGAGACATTTCCAGACAGTAAAAGTGTAAAGTTATGGGATTTCCCTCCTCGGGGTGTGTGTGTGTGTGTGTGTGTGTGTGTGTGTAGCATTACTGCTAAAGGATGGATCTTGAATTGGAGTTTCCTTACAGGAATCCATGTGGGTGTGAGAGTTGCTGCACATGAGCAGACACTTTTTATTTTTCATTGTTGGGCCTTTTTCATGTTTGTGCATGAGTGTATTGTTGAGTGCTTGATGCTTGATCTTGTGTGGTGTTTGCATATGTTTGCGTGTTTATACTGTTGTGTCGTTAAGGAATCTTTTTCTTTTTCCCCGTTTGCTTTTGAGTGACAGGCAGACTTTGTGCTGACATGTGTGCACACCAGATGTGGGGGAATATCTATAAAACTGTTGGCTGTATACACTGCCCATCCCTGGGCTCGGCAATAGATCATGTTTTGGAGGGAATGTGTGTGTGTTCTTGTCAGAGACGAGAAGCAACTAGTTACATCCACTCTATTACATTTGCTTTTTATGACTTTTTAAAAAATATGATGTAAATACACAGCTGTTTCTGTTTCCCAGAGATCTACCACAGGCTGATTGGTCATTGCCGGTACGTGGGGAGTAACTACTGATTGTAGTTATAGCTTTACACAATCCAGATAGAAAAATAAAGTAACTGTATCCCATTACAGTACAGTAGTGTTACAACAAGGATCACTGCAGAAGTTCATTGTTTGTTGACTTTGATCACTGAGGCTGCTGCTTGTTTCTCATATAAATATACATCTAAAGGTACGACGACAAACTCACAATGTTCTCTTCAATAAGCACCACTACAGTTAATATTACTACATATATTGCTACAATTGGACTGTTGCAATGCTAGTGCTAGTGGCAGTGCTAATGTAGATTTAAGCCCAGTGATATCTACTCTCCTTATAGATTATTGTATATATGCTAATTATGGTTTATTCATAAAAACATACCCAACATAGACTTATTTCTAGGTGAGCCATTTCAGTAAAGTAACATCTCCCTCCATTCCTCTGATTCTTTATCCACACAGTTCACCTTCATTATCTTATATTAATGTCACAGTGGTATGTTCAGTGCTATTGTCTCCACTCTTTACGTCCAGAGAATGTACATGTTTGTATATATAGCCTCTGGCAGCTGCTGGACGCCACCTGTGTCTGGCCCTCCCTCAGGCCTGTTGTGACACCACATACTTTCTGTCCATTCTGTGGAAGTCAGCGAAGGCCAGGAACAGGCCTGGGCCTCCCAACCCGCCGCTGCATTGATCCCTTTGTTATGTCTCGCGCCTCATAAACCACAGCCTTTTTGTCATGCACCGCAAAAAATATTCTCCGACTGTTCAGGCTTTTGGCGCTCTCTCCGTCTGACACACGTCCATTATTTTATTTCAATATGTATAAATGGGCAGCCATCAAGATGTATTCGATGTATATATGAGTTCATTTATCTCAACAAAATTCATTCCCGGTACTTTGTTACAAATGATTTTCATCTGTTCTTTTCACATTATATGTATCATTAGGTTGTGTGTTATGCATGCATGAAAGAGTGGCACAGTGCAATGTTCTGTCACTTTTCATTCATTATCTGCCTAATTCAATTTCCGTTGTGCTGCGGATAGTTACAGTCCATAACCTTTAGATATGATCACTGCAGTAATAACCTGTAATTAGCTTCATGTTCGCAAAGAAGAAAAGGGAACAGATTTGCTCATGTTAGCCTCAGTGTTTGTCCACCTTAGCTTCGCACACTGCTCCTAATACTCCTAGTGTGTTCATTCCTTCTTATTATGAAAGCAATTGATGCACAGATGAACAATGTCCTCACGTTTAACGGATTGAAATGTGATGTGCCTTCGATAACATTTTCCACGGCTCACTTTTGTTCCTCTCTCTGCGTCACAACATTCCCTTTTCCTCCGATCAGAATTACTCATTTTTCCATTGCTCCAAGTCTTTGAGAGTGTATGTGTTAGTAATTTTAAAACTTATTCTGGACGGGAGGGGGGTTACCGGTGTCATATCCCACAATGCAACAGTGAATTCCTTTAACATGTGGTGAGTCAGGAAAGGGGTGGTTGACCTCTGCCTCTCCATGAGCCCCTCGGGAACAGCTTCGCTCTGTTGCTCCAGAAATCGAGGATCGCTGCACAAACTGCTCCGCCGCTTGTGACTGGAATTGTAATCACCTTATTCTGCAGCTCCACTCCGAACTGAACTCTCACTGCTCGGGTCTTATTCTCCCCTTTTCTGCCCCGCTCTTCTTCGTTTTTTTTTTTTTTACCATTTCTTATTTGCGCAGTGTTCTTTGCGTGCGCCCTATTTAGAGTAGTTCAGCTCGGCACATGCAATCCATTATGTTAGAGTGAAGGAAGCAGAAGGTGAAGTTTTGTAGATCACAATAACAGTCCCTCTGGTCATGAATCACATTTGAGAGAGCACCAATATAGTATTATGTTTCAATATTACCTTTGTCAATTATTTGCAAGTAGATGCTCTGCAGTTTTTATACTTTTGGCCATCTTCTAAAGAGCTATGTGTGGCAAAAGTGACCCCTAAAGACTTATAAAAACAGTGGCTGCTAGCTGTATTTGGATTCAGTTG
Source organism: Rhyacichthys aspro (assembly GCA_036850595.1). Lineage (NCBI taxonomy): Eukaryota > Metazoa > Chordata > Actinopteri > Gobiiformes > Rhyacichthyidae > Rhyacichthys > Rhyacichthys aspro. The sequence continues at coordinate 14,837,923 of CM072151.1, forward strand.
AAAAAGGTACAAGATTTACTTATGGACTGCACTGTTTAGCCCCTCTTTTAAGTAGCCACAGCACACTATTATAATAAAAAATAAATGAGTGATTGAACTATGTGATCACAATATGCACTTGAATCAAACATGGCTGCCAGCACATGCAGCATTCTCACTTTGGCCTCATTGATTACAGACTTGTGCTTCACCCTTGGCCCCAATCATGTGTAATAGGCTCACAGACACCTGCAGTGATGTGATAGTTTGTAAAAATATAGTGCATTCATGTGGTCCTCGGCATCTCGTTTTTCTGAGTTGAAAAATGCACATGAACGCCTGCTCAAGTCGGATCTCGAAAACTGAGGGAGACAGGGTTGGTGGAGATTCTGTGTTGATGTTATTTTCATCATCAACAGGCAGCAAACGTTTGCGATATTTTAGTAATATAAAATATTACACATAACTTAATTTGACAGTAGAACTAGGTTTTTATCCATATAGGCTTATTTAGACTACGTTATTTATTTATTTACGTTCGTATTTAGAGGTTTTATACGTTATGTTCTGCTAACTTTTCTTGAACCACTGCTAATGAGCTAATAATTACTACTTTGACTGTATTAACTCATTCAAAAATAACATGAGCACATTTTTGACTTCATCCATTGTCCAACTTCCTTGTTCTAATGGTTTACAATGTTCCAACTTTCTGAGCTGAAATCACCTGAACACACAGAAGTCAGAAGAGGACCACATGAATGCATCAATAATGTTGGCAACATTGCCTTTCTGTATGGAGCCTGCATGTCTTCCATGTCCTACCCTGGGCTTTCTTCTGGCTCCCATCATCAAAGTGTTGAATCTAAGCACAAAGTGAGACTCTTAAGTGTTAGCCTTGCAACTGACTAGTCATTGTCCAGAATTTAACCTGTCCCGGGCCAAAGTGGCTGGCATAGACTGCACGCCACTACCCAGTAAGGACAAACAGAAAAAATGAACTAATGAGAACGAACTGAGAGTCCATTTTATGATGACAGAACAATTTCCAGACATTTTGTACTGTCTGTTAATATATTCCCAATGTTGTAGATCAAGAAAAGGTTTACCTCAAACCCAGGTCCAGATGCCTTGTTGGAAAAACCTTTCTTGAACATGTCCTGGTTGTCTGAGAACCTCCACAGAAATGTTGTTTGCAGATTTGTGAAGTCAAATTGAACCGTTGTTGTTTCTGTATAAACAAATCCAAACTGACACACTGAACAAAGTGTCATTATTAAGGCACTTCTTACACCATGGCGCTGTCCATCGGATGTTTGTACTTTTTAAGTCCATGCGGTCATTGTTGGCAGCGTCCCACTACAGGTGCATTAATCAGTGTGTGTGGATGCCTAATGAGCAGAGGGGGCTTTATTAGAGAGAGCTCATGGCAGATTTAAAGGTCCCCTGGATGTCAGCGAGGCCTAGGGGGGGCATGAGAAGGCCAGCGAGGGGCTTCTGGGTCAGGGTCATGAGAGCCGCGCATCCCGCTTGGTTCATTGTGCCACTCAAAGGGGCTGTGTTCTGGGGTCCGAGGAGTGGCGGGACGTTGGCAGGGCGAAGCGTCCAGCGGGTGGACGTGGAAGAGATGAGAGAGTGGGAAGTAGACAGCTGCACAGGGGTGAATAGGAGGTCCCTTTGTGTCCCGCTAACAAAAATCTGTGACCAATTATCTGTGTCTGTCTCACAAGGGGAATTCTTGACCACTTTGGGTGGGTAAAAAAGGAGTTTGTGGAGAAAGAGGCTGGGGTTCACGAGTAATGCCGCTATACCCACTCATAGCCTACTCTTTTCAGATTCACCATTTAAATCTTAATGAGGCCCTACATTCTTATATTATAGACTTTTATGTTATTTACCATCTCCTGCTTGTCTATTTTTAGCACAGGAAAATAACAATTTGTCCCACAACTGGTGAATTACACTGGCCTGTGACTTACCCCCATCCCGCTGCAAGTGCTTCCTCTCAGTGCGGTTATTTCCCGCTATGTGAAAAGTGTGTCCCACCGAGAGAAAGGGAAAAGTGGTTGAGAGAAGGGAAGTCGGGACTGTGGATGGCTTGTAAGCCATGTGTTAGACATTAAAAGGCTAATTACAGTTTTAAAAGCCCTGTGTTTACCGCTGAGAAAAAAACCTTGTTAGGTGTATTTTACTGTCTCCACTCAAATTATTCATCCTTGACAAGCTCAATTGACATTATCATAATTACCAATGTAATCGCTGTGGCTGCGACTTTACCATTTGGTTAGACTGCGGAGGAAGTCAGTAATGCTTAAGCGCTCCTCTTTGACCATTTATCACCAACAGGATGCAGGATACAGGAGAGTTGTCCTCACGTAATGGCACAGTTAGAAAGACCAACACAGGTACTTGTGCTGATGCCATCCATCATGTCTCGTCGAGATGGGAGAGGAATTAGCACAAGTCGTTAGCGGTGGTCTTTCTTTCAGTCGGGTTTTTTGAACTGGAAAAGGACAGCAGTGTTTGCAGGAAAAGGGATAAAGGCCCACAGTGAACTCTGGCCCAGCCGGGTGTGTTATTGCATAGGTATAGAATAACTCCGCCGCTGCTGACCCCGCGGCCACCTCTCTGGTCCAATCCCACATGGTTGCCAATAGCGATGACTCTGGTTGATCTTCACCTGTCAAAGCAAAGCTCCCACTAAAGACTTGCAGCTTGAGGAGAGGAAAACAAAACAAAAGAGATAGAACAAACACGCCAAGACGCCACTTGTGTGTGATTTCATAGGATTTTATAAAAACATTTGTAAGAAAAGGCCAATTAATTGATTTTAACTCTTGGACAAGTATTGCCCAGAGGGATTGAGAAAGTTCAGAAAGCAACCTACAAAAGGTATGAGCACAAAATACAAAAGTGTGTCTTTGTGTGACTCCAGCTGTGGTTTCTTTTGGGTGAAAAGATTCACGTCAAGTTGTAATCAATCAATCGACAAGCAACAGGAGGTTGGCATTGTTTTGCATTTCTCCCATTTGTTTCTTCCTGGGATTTCTCTTCCCTTGACAGGAGGTGCCGCGAGCATACTGACAGTTGAAAAGGCAGTTGCATTCTTTCACCAAAGATTCCTCTATCCCTTCTTTGTTCAGAGTTTGTGTTTGTTTGAGGGGCTTTTCTTACCTTGAACCCCGTTGGTGGATAAGTTGACTTAGCCAGCCACACACAGGGCGAGGCCTGGTAATCGGCAGATTATCGGCCTCACTCTGTCACTCTTTAAAATTTGATTTGTTTTATCAAAAAGAGAATCTGGCTGTGGCTGGATACCGAGGAGTGGCAGGAGTCACTTGTTTGAATTTGATTAAGGCATGTGGTCACATTGTGTTGTCATAAGGTCAGAGCGGCATTAGCATGTGGGCTTTTTATTGGCTTCTTACAATTGGCCGTGTCATGTGGTTTCTGTCAGCGTCAAAGAACAATGAAAACGTTCTGTGTTTAAAGGAGGAACACTTCTCAGGAAACTTGATTGAAGTTGTCTGACATAAAGAGAGAAGCCCTCTTGTAAAAACTACTAAGTCCAAGGTTGCACTCGACTAACTCTGGCAGTCAGACATTCCAGCCGGAGAAACCCCCTTCCTTGGCAATCTTTTTAGAATTAAAAGACAAATTTGGGCCCGGATCCTTTCCCTGGGAGTTCTATTTGTCTTGCACCAGGGTTAAGAAAATAACCTCATGTCTTTACCTCAGCGTGGGTCGGGGTCAGGCGAGAGGTGGGGGCTGGGAGTGTGGAGACCCTGCATTCATCCGCGGGTCATTGTTACAGTAGAAAGCAACACAAGAACAATAGAGATGTGGGCTTAACAGACTCTCCTCACACTGAGCCATCTGAAGAATGACTTTCTTTTCTTTCGCTGTGGAAATGGAGGCTACCTGTTGCATGAAACAGCTCAGACATTATGCATGCTGTCGGCCCGGCGCCCTCAGGGGAAGGGGAGCGCAGGCTGCAGCTCACCCAGACTTGGCGCTGGAGCCTGAACGCACATCTGGTACATGTTGTGTGGACTTTTACTTTTTTCCTTAAAAGTGCAGATGGTCTTGAATCGCTTTAAAAAAGTCTCTACAAAAATAATAATAAAACACAGAACCCCGGGGAATTGTGACTTTCCCTTGTGGGGCTTTATGGCTGCGGGTTGAGATTCTATAATGTTTCGAGACAGATATAGGCACCTTCTGTTCACACAACAATGGTCCCTGGTAGGACAATGTGTGCTATGATGCTGAATATTGCAATAGAGATATGAACTGTGATATTTGAATGTCCCTTTGTATTTGTCCCAGAGTAAAATAATTCAAATTTATGAAGAAAGAAATGTCTCTGGATCAAACTGGTTTTGGCTTTTATTTGACTGCAACCCAACTTCAATCTTTATTGGATAATTATTATGACTTTCTAAATTACAGAAATATCATGGACATTCAAGCACTTCCCCACAATATGGAAACTGATGACAATAATACATTTGCTGTATAGTAGGTTGCCCTCATTTTAGGCAGAAAATGTCTTTTGCTATTTACCCTTCCATTTACACGACAGCATGTCAGAAACCTGAAAATGCAGACATTTGAGGAAAGAAATTGAACAATGGACAAACAAAAACACTGCAAACTTGTGTTGTGTTTGCATCATTGTTGTGATCAGAAATACCATACAGTCAAGGAAGGCCAATACATTGTGCTAGATTGTTCAGAGTCACATTGCAAACTACTGCTATGGAAATCTATTAGTTCACACTGATCCAAAAGCACAACGAGTGCATATCAGAGAGTTACATAAACAATGATTTTAATGCAAAAAAAAAGCCTACAATTACTTTCAGGCCCTGATCTGCAAAATAAACGTGTACAACCCAGTTCAACATGCTGACTGTGAGGATGTTATATAAGCTCCAAACAGGTGATGCAGACATGGTCAGTGGCCAGAACTGAGTCTGAACGCTGCTGACATTGGCCCTGTTTTTGACATTTTTTTCCCAGAACAGATTTGTCTTGAGCTCTCACACCTTAAATTCCCCCTCCCAGTCCCTTCTTATTCAAGCAGCTCCTCCATGTTGTGTCCGTATACTCACATGTGTTAGCCCACATCACATGGGCCTGTTCTGGCAGTGCCCAGTCCGTGTTGACTCACCGAGCTGTTCCTCGCCAGCTATTCATACCTTCCTCCAAGACTCATTTTATTTCCCCAGAAAATCACTTTGTGAGCCAGCAACCCAGATGGGGAATTCAAGTCTGGACCAAAAACTATATATAGCATTCTACTGACTCCCACTGGTGAGAATTACTTAGTCAAATATTTAGTTAATGTGTGAACAGTGTCCAAGTGCATTAACTGCCGGGATCATGAGACTTGCATTAGTTGGTAAATACACCACACAAAGCATGAAATGGGAAAACCTGCTCCGATGTTAATAGGTCCAATGTTGACTGTTTTGATGTTACTTAATACTTCAGTTCATGAATGACAACAGAATCATTTACCCCCTTCACCAGGTAAAATAGAACACTGCAAATATAAAAGTTTCATGTGACCCAAATTAGTGCTTTTACTACACACCAGAAAACACCTTCATAATAAACAACATCTATCTTTGACTCTCTTTTCTTGGTTAATAAATACATGCACTTATTTACCAGCAGATTATTGTCAAAAACACTAATTTCATCTAATGTGCTCCATCATCAACTTTGCCGACTGCTCAGTGTTTACTGTGAATGAATATGTGCTTTTTGTTATTCCTCTGTATACAGTGGTTAAACACTGTCATGTTTGTATCTATGTCAAATATACAAAAGTATTACCATTTACATAAGCACTTTGTACCGTGTAGTCTCAAAGGCGCACGTACTTCAAAACTCAAACTGGCCTCTTTGTGCCTGACCCAGCACTTATCCGTCCACACACAGCTCATGGAAAAACACTGCAGAGCTCCTGTGGACCGGACAGGCTGTCCACAGAGGCTCGTTGCAGCAGCGAAGGCCGTGATGATGATAGTGATGCAGACGGCAGGTTTGTAGTGTGGGCCCCCGGAGGGCCATTGGAGGGTAAAGATGGGCTCAGGCCCCAGACTGAAGTCCCTGTCTGGAAGGCAATCTGCCGGCCATCTGCAGGCCTCCGTGGCTCTGTTTGATATTCAAACAAACACCTGTCAAAAGTCCATGTCTCATCTCACACAGCTCTTGGAAATTGGCAAAAATCTGAACTTCTTCCTCACCAAAACAGAGGGGAAGAGGGGCAAATGTGGGTTTTTATTCCAACCATCTGTGCTTGAGTTAAATATAGATTTTTATAGAAGGCTCAGAGGACTAGTTCTACTTTCCACTAAAATGTCAAAGAATAATAGAGCATTGAAGGTGTTGCGTTCAGTAAGGTGTTTGCACAATAAATTATTTCAGATTCAATTTGTTTTTTTTGTCTTAACATCAGCTGGCAGCGCTGACTGGACTCTGGGTGTGCAGCCTCTCTTCAGTGATGCCAGGAGTTGGTGGATGTTCCTAGATGAGGGAATGGCCATGTTGTTCCCTGCTGTTTTCCACGTCTCCTTTCTTCCCGTGGCTGGCTCAGGCTCGTAGTGAGATGAAGGCTGTGCAGTAGATGCTGGGGCACTATTTGGCAGCTGTCCAGACTCCACATCTGCCTGACTGCTGTTCCTCTCTTTCTGGTCCCCCAACAGCCCCCAAAAGTATTGGTTCAGTTGTCAGGGTCTGTCTCAAGGTCTGCAGATGTGTTTCTCAGAGCAGCAATGATGGACTCGTGCAGAGATCTCTAGTGTGAGTGACTAATGATGCAGAGACATCTCTGAAGGCATTGAGGAATAGATTTATCCAGTGTCATTTATCACAGTGCCTGTCAGTGCCAATACAAATGCCTGATGGAAAGCACACGATGAACTTTAAGTGGAGCTGACACGATGGTAACAGAAAGAAGCAAGTCAAAGTATTAGAAATGTGTTATGTATTAAAATATACAATATGTATGTTGTTGGCCCCCTGATTAAATAACAAATTTATAAATATTATATAATATTTCAAGGCCCCTGGGTTTCCCACACCTCTCATTTGGACAAACCCTGCAGTCTGTCTAAACTCTGCTCATCTTTTCTCATGGAGAGTTTTTATGGCATGATTCTGTGCTTTCACTTTGAGAGTGGTTTTAGAAAATCTTCACCAATATATCATCTCAATACTCCTGCCATCTGAGTACGAGGATAACCTTGAAAGAGTTGCTTGTGCTTGTTTAAATATATCATAAAAGCCAGTAGCACATAAACCCATATCTTTTATTCATACAAAAAAGTCTGTGAGCTGAAAAGTGTGGCGGCTCTGATAGTCAGGTACAGCACACTCTCATCACTCCATCTGACATCACACTTTTTCTACATGTGTGAGCTTTTAGTACAATTTCCGAGAGGAATAATGAAGCAGAAAGAAGCAGAGGCCGGTACATTTGGGGCACAACAAACGAAGCAGTGAGTTTTATGTAAAGATGTTCTGACTAGTGGGGGGTAGAGAGACAGGCAGTGAGGGAGAGAAAGGTAAAAAGGAACAAGGAACTGACAATTAGGGACAACTAATCACCAAGTGTGTAGCCAAGCGCATCCCCCCACGCTGGTGCCAGCGCTTGCACTGTGCTTGAACCTGTGCTGAATGCCAACGGCAGATAATTATAAACCCGCAGGGCAGGCCTCTTCTGTGCAGAGGGAGGGATGGAGCCTCAGCCAAGCCTGAACTCCTGACCTTCTTCACACACCAAGCGTCTGTTGTGGGCTTCGGGAGGTGCAAGATGGGTCACAGCGAGCCGTGAGGCAACTGGGAGAGAGCGCAGAGTGGGGAGAGGGCCGGGTCGAGGGGGATGGGTGAGGGCCACATAGCAGGGGGGCGGGGGGGAGGGAGGACAGGGAGGTGCTTACCGGAGTGTCACTCTCTTGGCATTCTTTTGGTGAACACGTCGGACCAATCGGAACGCAGAAGGAACCACTTGAGTGAAAACCTGAGCGAGAGCCTTTGTTATGGGCGTTTGGTTATCTCCTCTCACTTTATCAGCATTCATTAGGTGGGAAATGAAGGCCGCTCACTGCTATTGTGAACAAAGAGAGCCTATTGTCTGAGCTTGATCATCTTCTAAAGTTTCCTTCACTTAGCATTACACTGTCATACATAATCAGCCCTTCATTATTCTAATCCCGCTCCTCAATAGTTTTAAAGTCTTGATCGCACAGTTACTTCTGCTTCAAAGGGATGAAGATTATTAGGGGAAATTATCATTATAATGGTGTGCATGTGAGTCTAACTGTTAAAAATTCAAAACTGTCTTTCAGCAAATGTACTTCCAACATTGGCATCATCCTACGAGTGCAAGGAATAAAATATCACCCAAGTCTACATTACGGCGAGGTAGAAAACAGACAGGTAAAGAAATTACTGGCAACGATCAGAAGAAAAAGCCCCGTCTAAAAATGTTCCCGTCTTGTCTCTGAAGTCGAAACGTCTGCAGACCACCTCAGCTCATCTGGCCTCCTGCTCTCATCATGAAGATCTCTCTCGCTTTGCACTTTGCCAATTTCCCATGATTGAAAGTAATTGGGACCAGATAACCCCCTCCTCTGCCTCTCCTCTGCGCTCTTTGATCACTTCTGACCTGGCTCCAACTCAACTCTGACACACTGGCAACCATTCCTTGAGTGGTTTGTGATTGCTCGCAGACAGACAGCAAGATATACCAGAGTATCGGCTGTGCACGTCTTTAAAATCCAGCACGCTGAGTCGAATGTCGCAAGTTCATTTGCAGGGATAGTGGAGAAACATAGAACCTGAGCCGTAGACTAGTGCGAGATATTTATGAAGACTTGTTTATGTACGCGTTTCATGAGTGATTGTCTGGAGGGAATAGAACAAGATGTGAACAAAGATTCCCAAATTCGATTCAGGAGATTTGTAAATCCTGTGCAAATTACTGTTGCCCATTCCTTTTCTACCCGCCATACTTCTCTTTGAAAGTCGTCTTCTGAGGCAATCACTCCCAGATGGAGAATATTACATGTAATCACTTCCATTTGCCGGCTCCTTTACTCTCACTGCGAGGTGACACGCTGTCTCCCTCTGACATCTCCTCACAATGGACAATTACCCGCCGCTCATCAATCACCGGCGGCAAAGGACTTTGGCAAGGCAAATCTGGCAGAAATCATCCTTTTTGATAACCCAGAAAGGTCCACTGAGCTCCTTTTGTTCATGATCAGTGTATATTCTCTTCAATGAGGTCATGGAAATATAGATCTGGGATTTTTACGTGCTGTGTTTGTGAACCCAGTGAGAATCGTTAGTGTTTTTAGCCTGAAGATAACATCATTAATCCTTTACGCGTCTGCTCAAATCACCGATCAATAGACTTACCAGGCGCTGGAGAAAAGAGAATTATTGTGTTGATCAGACTAAACCTGGATTTTAAAAGACCTTCAAATGCCTAGTCTAGAATATTCTGTCTTTCCTAATCCTCTCCTCATATAAACTTTTAAATTCGACAGAAGTGACCAAAGTGATGAAGACAAATGTGGCCAGTGGTAAAGAAGGATCCACACAGTTTAGGAACCACACTCCGTCCCTCCCTCAGCCCACTTGCCCCCTACAGCAGCATAGTAACCTTTCCTGCTACTAATAAGGTACGTTAAATTCAAGTTTACTTACTAAACTTTTAGCTTTGGAGTTTACCATATGATTTGCTGCCCGTTTCTCCATTTCTATCTTTTTGTGAGCTGTTTTGCTGTAAAATAAGGCGTATTTTGCAACAGAATAACCCATTTCCTTGATTTATTTCCTTGGTTCATCATTGTTGACATCAGTGTTGACCAATGGGAGCGCTCCTTTTTACCTGAAGCGAGCTGTAATTGGTTAAAATCTCATGTATTAAAATCCTAAATTGTAAAGCCTTGATCAGTGGTCCTCAAACTGTGGTACTTTCTTGAGCAGTACTTACTCAGTCTCAGAGTTTGATTTTTCTGACTAAAAATGAAAAATAAATTAGACTTGACTTTATCAATCCACAAGGGTACTTGATTTGTCAGAGTAGCTCAGTTACAAACAAACACACACACAATAAAATAAAGAAGTGGAGAAAATAAAAAAAAATTAAAAAAAGTTCTAGAATTCTAGTTTCACCATGGGCTCAGTCATACTTTAGTCCTTGTTTAGCCTGTTTACATGGTGTGCAATTGGTCATTATATATTAATAATACTAAATAATACTAATGTTGGTATAAAAATGACCAAGCTAAAACAACTGTATATCTGTAATACACTACAGAAGAATAACTGGTACTTGGAGAAGAGTTTGAGAATCACTGGCCTAGATCACATCTTAAGGTCTTATCATTTTTTTTCAATTCCTATTACAATAAGCCGTTAGGTGATTAAACTGTCAAACTAAATGCAAGAGTATCACAAACCTCTGTCAATACACATACACCATAACCCTAACCCTGAATAATCACATACCCCTATCTTCTCTGCAGACTCCCCAGATTCTTTTCTCACATTGGTCTGTTCCATTCTAACGCACATTTTTCCTCTCCCGTGCCTCACATCTCCGTCCTCCCTCTCCTCCTACTGTCCCCCTCTCTCTCCCCCTGTCTCTCTGTCTATCCTTCATTTTCTGAGCAAGTATTCCATGGCTGACCTGCGCTTCACCCCTACCTCTGCACCATCCCGAACTGCAGACCGAGGGTGAGTCAGAGAGACCCTAGCCCAAACTTTGATCCCGTCGAGATTTCAGCCCCTGTGGCCTGCCTACGCTCTGAGAGGAAGGGGTCACACAGGCTCTGGACATGCATATATTGATAAAAAGAATGAGAAAAGAATGGAGAATGAGTACTGAGCTTCATTTGATTCTAGCCACGTGCTTCCTTCCTCTTTTCTCACGACCCTCACTTGACACAGCCACATCCCTGACCCTCAGATCTGTCATTTGGCGAGGAGAAATGATAGTTCATGTGAATCAGATTTTACAGGAGGGACTGTGTGCTGCTTCAAGCCTGGCAGCCCCATTCGAGGAGAAGCACCTGTTTCCATATAAATCTTCCCATAAAGTGATATACTGTAGCTCCATCATACGTCTGGAAAAGCTGAAATCTGATTCTGCGAGCACGCTGCGCACACTCCCACGGAAATTCTCCAACAGAGCGCTCATTTCTTTGCGCTATGTGGGTTAAATCCGAGGTTCGGGATTTAACGCTGGAGTCACATGCTTGTGCAGCCACCTTCATCCCACTGAGGCTGCAGAGTATTTTGACCCCGAGGTCTTGGGGTTGAGTCTGAGGCCCTGTCGACGTTCACTGGTGCAACCATGAACCGTGTCAAGTCATGTCAGCTCTCTGCTCAGCTCCCCTTACTCGAATGTAAATAAAAGACAGTTCAAATGACCCGCTCTTGTTGAGGTTAAGGGACGCAATCTTTAAGCTGAGCCTGATTTATCTCATCTAAAATGAACCAATGGGTGTTAAAAGCGATGCTACTTGAAGGTGATGTCCACAGAGTGTGTGTTAATGGCTTTTCCGTTTTGTTCATCTTTCACTTCTGCTGTCGCTTTTGGATTTGGCTTAAAAAGGAGGTGACAGAAATAAGAAAAGGAGCAGCACATGAATGTAGATGAAGTAGATGAACACGCGAAAACACTGGAACTGATACACAACAGTTAAAGATAAGACTTTATTGATCCCTCAATGGGGAAATTCACTTGTGATGGCAGTACTCATGCAATATAGTGAAAAAAGTAGTGTTGGGAAAAACAAAACAAAAAGGTGAGCATGCAATAAGAATATTTATACATAATTTAAAAATAGAATATGAAAAATACATAAAGAAACTTTAAAAGGTGCAATCAGGTTAGGATAAATTAATATAATAAAAACTGCACTCTATATACATATTAACATGGGATTACAGGTGGAAAACTATGTGCACAACCTATACAAAATAGATCCTGATGAAATGGAGAATATAATGAAGAATGTGGATAATAATAAAACGTAGCTGTGGAGATCAATGACAAATGTGTTTTGATGTTTCTGTTTCGACTCATTAGGCAAAAGACAAAGTTCTGGTGGTTCGTCAAGCCCACTCCGTGTTGTCTTTCACTTATTTTTCATCTGAGGAGGAACAGTAATGATTTTTTCCCCATCATAATCTTATTGTACTTCAACCACAGTTTGACAAAGTAAAGAAAGAGGAGTGTGCAGTCCTAATAGGTCATAAATTGTGGAGGCAGACCCAGTTCGGCCGGGGAATTTAGTGGTGGCAGAAGCTCTCTTAAGGAGTCTAGTGGTCTCCGTTTCTCTCCGAGTTTAACCCTCTCACCTCTTCTCATTGGCTGCTCTTTTATTCAGCGCCTTGATTTATTGGAGTTCACAAGGGAGAAAAACAAGCATAGCACAGCCATCAGCCGTGGCTGTGATAAACGACCCGGCCTGCTATCTTCATCTCGAGTGGGACCTCCAGTTCCAGTGGTGAGAAGCACTCTGTGTGTTCACTATGTGCGAACCGGGGTCAAGTGTGTTTTATACTTTTGCAGACAATGAAAGAGAGAAGGCAAACAGATACTGATCGACCATTAGCTACGACAAAGTGCAGGCAAAATATGATATGCAAATATTGATGCGTATCTTTGGTCCGCTCTCTGTGCTAGTTTGTCGCTGTCAATTTACTGCTACGTCCCACTGGTTTACCCCCTCGTCCATCCCAAACGCTGTCCCACTGCAACACACAGCCTCTCTTCTTCCCAAACGAAATTCTTTGGAAAGTCATTTTATATCACCCTTTGACTGTGCATTGAACTGTAAAACCACCCCATTGGAAACAAAATAAAGGGAGAGGAGAGAGAGGGGAGATGGGGGAGGTAGGTGGTGGGGGGATGGGGTAAGGAGGAGAGAATTATAATTCTTTGCAGGCCTTTGGTATTAACCCAAACACCAGAGCTGTCAGCAGTTCAGAGAGGGAGGTGCGAGGGGCAAACATTCAGTGTTAATTGGCACTTTGTAAGCTCTGAGCCTTCCTTTTGTGAGGGAAGTGGAAGAGAGAGTGAGGGCGAGCGCGAGGGGAGGGGGAGTGGTCAGCGGCGTTGGGGGGGTGGGGGTGGGGTGGGTTTTGGTGTCGAGGGGGCGAGGGACACAGGCAGAGAGCAGTGGGGAGAGAGACGGCTCTTGTTCTTGTAGGTTTGTTGGGCCTTGTTGAGGGTGTTTACGGTTCACTTCTTATCCTTTGTTAATTGGGCTTTCTCTCCCCCAATGACAAAAAAAAAGAATTCATGTAACCCCCAGCCTGCCACCCATGCTCTGTGACTCCCCACGCCCACCATCGGACTGATCTGCAAGCCAAGGATTAATGATACAGCCGTAATATGGTTCAATAATTTAACGGGACAGTAACATTTTGCTGTTTTCTATTCTGTTATTCTGCTCATATCATGTTTTTTGGTGTGAGCTTCTTTCTCGCAGGTGGCAAAATATCCACCGCAGCCTGAAGATGCAATTAGGTGGAGTTTTGTTGAACAGGTGTGAGCGTTCCCAACTTTTCCCTCTAACTCGAAGTGAAGCCTCCTGTGTTCATGGAAACACAGGCCCGCATCAGTCCATTAGGTACAGGAAGTAAAAACATGTTTTATGTGAACCATCTTCTTCCGCTGTTGTGTTTGGAGTTATCTGGGATAATTGGAGAAGACGGGCTTTGAAAAACAGAGGGCGGGCATTGGTTGTTGGCATGAGGCTGGCGTACACCTCTCCACCTCTGGCCCCTCTGTGTCCTCTCGCCCCTCTCCTACTGACGGGTGTAAATAATAATGGCGGCGCTAGTGAAAGGACACAGGTGTCGAGCATTGTGCGCCTCTGAATGGACCTGAGGGGAAGCGGGTCAGGGGTCACAGGGCCACCTCAGCCACCTCTCACACCCACAGTTTTTTATTCACACTGATGCTCCCTTTCAAAGGTTTTCATTTGGTCTCCGCTCTGCCTCTCTTTTGTTTTCATAGTGCAGTGTTTTGTGAAAACTTTGGAAAGGTCATGCACAAACTCTCAAGAAGATTAACATTCTTTGGACATGAATCGGCCAAACTCGATCAATAGCCGCTTTGGACAAAAAGAGCTAACAGATTTAAAAATTTAAAGTTGCAGTAAGTAAGTTTTGTTACTTATTGTTCAGAGTAGACAAACTAATCACTGCTGGAGAAGAAAAGCATGTATGTTTTTTTCTAATTTTTCAAACTATGTTATCTGGGTTTGTTCATAGGCAGTAGCATGTCCCTGCAGGTCTGCTGTAGGCACCAAAACTGACTGAAAGAAGAACTGTTAGGAGCAGAGTTGCAATATACAATGTCACCACCAGAGGCTGACAAAATCACCCACCCCACCTTTAACTATAGGCCCTATAAACAAAAAAACTGTATTTCTGCCCAGTTCATGTGAACAATGATGTTAAATATTAGATTGTAATTCAGAGTTCTGCATAGAGGCTGGAATATGGCATACATTTTGTATTTTCTAACACAATACTACCATCTGGTGCTGACAATTGGAATCATTCAAACTTTATTGAAGCGTTTTGTATGGTCAAAATGGGGCAAGAATTTGATTTAAGTCTTGATGCTTTAACGTTTTAACAATTACGTATAAAGGTCATGATAGTTGTGCTCACTTTGTAACCAAGTGACTTCTATCTTCCTCATTTGAATACTTGATCCAAACATTTATGTGCTCTGTGTAGACTTCCACTTCTCAGGCTTTAGGGTGTTATGTCCACTCCACAGAGAAACTAAAGAGTGGACATCTGTGACACCAAGACCCTTTCATTTCTCTGCGTAACAAAAGAATGGAGCTGCATGGAGATTTGTGGAGCTGTGTCCTTTGTGCTCAAACAACCAGGACAAGGTGGAGTCATAAACTGGTCCATGATGGCTGCAGTGCACTGTATGATTTCCATAGATAGGGGACTTTTTATGGTCTGAAACATGACATTTCTGCAGTATCAGCTATCTCTGTGAGCTGATATAACACAGAGGCCATATGCCGTGTTAAAAAAGGGTTGTAGACTTATTTTACATGTCATTTGATTTTACGACTGTAGCTCATAGACAGATTGTCTTTTTATCTGTTGACATAGGCGTTGCAAAGACAGTGCACTACAAATATTAGAACAAAACACTGATCTCTCCTGGTCCGTCAGTTAAAGTTAACAGCTGAGCCTTGAATATTGACAGAACTCAAACACTATGCCACTCTAAAGGAAAGCCTTGAAAAATAGCTTAGTGTGCTGGAGGCTAGAAGCTACAGCTCACTTTCTGTATGTTGCCCATGGTTGTTTCAAAGTGGGAGGGTGCTGCTCTGCCTATAAGATGCATGCTCTATAGTGAAGATGGAGATACTAGAGAAGAGTGAGAGGATTTATTACCTAGCATTAGGAGCACTAATCTGTTGCAGGTGTTTCTGGCTGTTCTCCTGAGCCTTGCCTGCTCTCCTCCCCAGGAGGCCCCTCCATGTTTGTGTGTGCTCCATGGTGAAAGACACTGAAGGGAAAGAGATTTTTCCCTACAGCATGCATTGAGACCTTACTATCTCTACAACTCTCTCAAACCATCAAGTGTGTCAAGATAAGAACAAAGAGAACATGCGTTCCAATGCCTTTCCCCATCAGTCTTCTTAATCAGAACGCAGCAGCAGAAAGTAGGAATACTATGAGTGCTATGTGTGAAACACAGCACAAGCTTGTGTTCTAATGCCTCTATTCAGTCTGACAATGACAACTCAATCTGAAAATACAGTAGAAGTACTTTATCAGCAGGGGTGGACTACAACACAGACAGACCACCTCAATGGATTGAGAAAGAGCTTCACAGGAAGCAAGCAGAGCCTTTGGAGAAAATGAACAAAGAGACAAAGGAACCCACTGAGAAAGTTCTGCTCTGTAGGAAGTCTGCAGCGCTGACTGTGGCTGGCTAAGGAACTGAGAAAAGAAACAAACCAAAGGATGAATAGAGGAATCCAGGGGTTACAAACAACTGAGATGGGAAAATCATTAATGTGAAAATAAAACAGTTGATTCCAACTACAACAAAACTTTAAAATAGCAAGAAAAAAAGAACAAAACATACTGCGATTATGAACACTATGGTGAATGACTTAAGTGGATGTGACGACAGTCATGAGGAGTAAAGAGGAACTGACAGTGATGGGTTCAGGTTAACTGATTTCTTTAACACTACTGCCCCCGTGTGGATATTTAAGTTGTATTGCCATTGGATAGGTACATATGTAGTATGTAGGTCACAGTTAATATAATACAACTATAATATAATGTACAATTAACCACAACTCATTTAATATAATTTTTCATCAAATGATCACCTGAAATTAAATTTTTACAACTTTTTTATGGGGTGTTAAATTAAAACTGTTTATACCAAAAGCACACATCTAAATAATAAAATAAGTATTAAGTGAATGGTTGGCTGTTTAAATTCTGCATTTATTCATCTGGCAATGTTTCAACACTGGTCCATTTTATGTAATGATGTAATTCCAGTTTGCATAATTATCCACGGACTAGAAATAGAATAGAATTTGAAAAGTTATTTTCAAATAAAATCAAATAAAATACACAATATATAAAAGAGTAGAGAAATGAGCAGCATTAATATGTGAAAAGTACAACAGTTTTCACTTGGTCCCAGCTTATATGGCTATCACACAAGAGAAAATATGTTAAAAACTCTGGTTAAAACACATTATAAATTCGGACATTACAGACAGTACAGTTCACAGTGATCACCATGCCCAGTGTACAGATACATAATCACTCACAAAAAAAACACACTCAAATACAGGTCCCTCTGGGTCTAAATTTATCATGGTACGTAGTTGTATGAATTCCGTATGATGTAGTTTGTTGCAGCAGGGATCCAGTCTTTGGTAACAGCCAAAATGTAAGTGAACCACGGGAAATAAAGCTCACGCTGTCGTGTGGCTCCTGTAATGATGATGTTCAAGGCTGCCTCAGTAGCTGGATAAGCTGGGGCATCAATGACTCCCCTAGGATTCAGAAAATAATGTGTATAACTACAAACTTACAACTTACAAACTTAATATGCATCTTTTTTGTCATTGTACGGTTAGGAATAGTAGACTAACCTGACTTTCTCCATGGCTGAATCAGTGTCAATGAGACCAAGAGTACAAATAGACACGGACACGTTGCTGTTCTTCATTGCCAGTTCATGCTCAAGGGAGCCAAAGAAACCATTCAAGGCAAATTTTGTTGAGGTATACGGAACAGTAAATGGACTGGTCATTTTCCCTGTTGAGAATAGATAACACAAGTGTTTACTAAATTAAATTATTGCATGTTACATTTATTATTTAAGGCTGAATACGAGAATAAAGAAATGTGTTGTGAAATTATATATATAGAATTTATGCCATTTAAGATCAATTGTATATCTACAAATAAGTAAAACATGCCTTAGGCTATATTTTCATGTTGCATACATTATCAATTTAATTGCATCAAAGAAAACTTATATCAACATATGTCAACCAAACACTAACCCACCTAACAGTGATGAAACAATCACAAGTGACCCTTCACTTTGCTCTAGGGATGGCAGGGCTTTCCAGGCCATCTGAACATAGCTGAAGAAATTGACCTTTGGAAAGTAAATACAAACGTCAAGGCTAGTTTATCATTTTACCAGCTTTATTGCTCATCAGAGAGCTGTATTACCTTCATCAGCCACTTGGTGTGCTCTATGTCACCCGTCCACATGCTGAAGGGACTAGGACCAATGTGGTTGAGAACCACATAATCCAAGCCTCCCAGCTTTTCCAGGGCAAAATCTACCACATTGTCCGGGTCTGATTCATTAGCCATGTCTCCTGCTATGTAGAGAGCTTTCTGAGCTCCCAAACTTAGGCACTTCTCTGCCACCTGACATCAAATGTCAACAAGTTGAATGCAATCACAGCTACATAAAACATCTGCTTCTTAATTTATGCGCATATTAGTATGTGAACAAACAATGCAACATACACATTTTGACATCATGAATGATAAATTTAACATTTTGTAGTAACATGTACTAACCTGCTGTAACACGTTCTCCCTTCTTGCTGTAATCACTATTTGGGCTCCAAAACGAGCATAATGATAGGCCATTTGTTCACCAATACCTGTACTGGCCCCAGTAACCAATACCTTGGCACCTCGAAGAGACTCTGAAACACATTCATATTGTTTTTAATATTACACTGAAAATAAACATGGATCATAAATGGATACTTTCATGTATGTGGTGCTGCTTCTTGAGAGCACTACTGAACATACACAAAACTTGTTATCATAAATGGCTTTACTCTCAAAGTCCTTTGTATGTTATGCAAGTGCAATTATCTACATTAAGCTTATGTGCGTTGTAATGTACACTGTAATG
Source organism: Rhyacichthys aspro (assembly GCA_036850595.1). Taxonomy (NCBI): domain Eukaryota; kingdom Metazoa; phylum Chordata; class Actinopteri; order Gobiiformes; family Rhyacichthyidae; genus Rhyacichthys; species Rhyacichthys aspro. Next base: position 14,856,410 of record CM072151.1, read on the forward strand.
TTAAATTATTATGCAAATAGGCAAATATGAAGAGCCCAATTGGTTCAAACTGAGTTAGTTCATTCATAATCACTATGTAGCCTCTTGGGCAAGTCCAAAAAGGAGTCTTCTTTTCTCAAATTCCTGATTTGCAGATCCTTTCCACATTTCCCCAGGGAAATCACTAGAGACAGTATTGGCTTCTGCATTTCTGTAAAATGTATCCCCAAAACCGCACTGATAAAACCATTCTGATTAGTGACTATGAATAATGTTAATAATATGTAGACAAATTATTATATTCACAAATAAAAAACAGTATGTATGTTTCTGCTGTCACTCACCTGGATCGAAACTTGGTGTATTCCATTTGACAGCTATGAAAGCAACACTTACACTGGCTAGAATTATCTTTGTTAATGTTCTCATTATACTAAACTGCTGATAAAGTATTTTACGAGGAATCTTAGAACCAATAAGTACTGAAAACTTCCTTTAATCTCAAATAGGAAGGCGACCTTTTATCCATTATAATCCCTCCTTTCTTTCTTTTTTTTTTTTTTTTTGACGTTATAAGGGGTGTGTTCAGAGAGGAAGTTCAATGAGCTTCCTTCCACAGTTAGTGTAACACCTTGTTGTTTTTGTTTGTTTGTTTTGTTTGGTCTAAAACAAAAATAATAATCTTAAATCTAAAAAATAATCTTAAATGATGGTTGAGCCATGGCAATTGAATATAAAATAGATCAATGAACGAATCTGTGAGTCGGAAACAGCACTAGGGTTTATTTTGAAAGTGTACAACTTTATTGACAAAGCTCGTTGACAGGACAGGCGGTGTCCTTCAACACACAACGTACCGCTTCGTCTTTACCCTTCTTCTTTCCTCTGTATACTTCCCAGCTACAAAATTGTGAATATATGCTCGATTGAACCATGGCGGCAAGGATTTTGCCCGTAATAAAGTTAGTGTATTTGATTTTACCGGTAAACCGCTTAAATCCATAGCCTTAATACACGCTAACCTGGCTAAGCTAGTTAGCGGGCTGCCATTTGCAGGGTTAATAATATTATCGGTTTTTAATTTAAAAAAAAATCTCCTTTAACAATAGAATGAAAAGTTTATAGACGCTTTTGTTGACAATTAGGTATATTTAAATAATCTTCTGTTCTTGCCATTATAGGCTTGCTACGAAGGTGACTATTGCAGGAGGAGCTCTGTATGTGGTGTGTGACTCTGGGCTGTTAGGAAGCAGTGAGCAGGGCTCTGAGGCTCTGGGAAAAGCCAAGGCTGCAATACCACCTGCCATAGAGGAATGGATGAAGTACTTCGGCATGGAGGTACATACACCCAGGGCCGGCCCCATTTACCTGGGGGCCCTAAGCTGGATAGGTCTGAGGCCACTACCTCAACATCAATTGATAAAACCAGCTAACGAACGCCAATATGATCTATGTTTGTAATAGACCACTTTCACATACCTACAGTTGCAAATAGTCAGCACTATCACAAAAGACTGGTAGTGGTGGATTGCATTACGTCTATATATTTCAAACGCAAATAGAGATAAGAGTAAACTTGAGTAAACTTTTTTTTTAAATAAATACAGACCTGTTATAGAGTTAAACCCCTGTCAGCTAGAAGCACAAAATAGTATTTCACTTTTAGGAGCTGTCTTGTGACCGTAACAATAATGTGACCACCTATCTAGTGACAAAATGCCCTGGGCAGCCACCTGATTTGCAATATTCTCAATGTAAATATAGTACACCAAAGCCAGCATTTAACCAGGATTTAGTTCAAATAGGTTAATTGAAACGTGGAGCTCTGTGTACTGTCACTGGCCTCTCCTGTAGCAGCGCACCTGTGCTCTCAGTTTGAGCTTTAGATGTGACAATGGGATGTTAACATCCTCCTTATGACCACAGTCACTGTATTGTTATCTTATTTTTGATTCTTTTAACTTAAGTAGATGTAAAGATGCATGTGTTTTATTCAGATGTGGATATAATCTAGATATAATAAATATCGGTGTCATATGACAAAACTTAATTCTGTTATCTGCTTCTTAAAACTAATTCTCATGTGTCCCCAGGCTCAGCTCCCCACTGTGCCAAAGATTGAATTTGCCCCCCTCGAGACATGGAACTCTGGTGTGTTTTAACAATCTTGTCTCTTTATAAGTTTGGTTTGTCACAAGATTACAATTTGTTATGGTCTAATGTGTGTTTTTTCTTCTTGTTTGTATAAGTGAGCTGTTTGATGTATTACTCTTTACTGATATATGTAATATGTTATTACAGGAGTGAGGTGGACTGTTTCAACTCTTTCTGAGGCTCCAACAAAAACATCTGAATACACACATCAGGGCTTGCAATACCTGAAGAACCTCACAAAGTAAACTACGTGGGACACCTGGCATTTATTTATCTTTTGACTTTTGCACTCAGTTCCTTCTGAGGAATTTGCACCCCTAACAACTTGCAATGACAGGTCATTTATAAGTGAATAGTTTTAAGAAGGGTACACTATACTCCACTTTATTTGACCATTTTGTCTGCTTTGTCCTTTGACCATCAGCATGTTTTGAATGTTGTATATATGCAGTTCATCAGTAAAAATACACAAACTGTTCTCATCTCTTTAGTATCCCTTGAAAATGTATTTAAATGATACCAAACCAAGTGTGCAAAAATCTTTATTTCCACGACAGATTAATAACATAAATTGCTTGTTGATGCTGGTATGTTGTCAGAACAGGAGGAGAATGTATAAAGAAAAAGCGCACATATATATCTATATATATGTATTGTGCAAAACACAAACACTTCACAGCATAGCCCCACTGGTGATGTATAACATAAACCTTTTGAATTTGGTATGAATGCACAGTTGACATACTACACTGATCCTGCAAACACAGATACAGCTACACAATAAGGAATAACTTAGGTAGGTCTTGAGGCACTCTTCTCCAGATGATGCATGCAGGCTTTTTGCAATAACAATTTACCTACTGAATAACCAGTTTAAGAAGACACACTTGAATGCATCAGAGAAACCCATCTTGTCACTAGGACAAAGATAAAACAAATATACATTATATTGAAGCCTTACTATTATCTTTACAGATGAGGGGGTAAACTGCAGTTGCTTGTCTACTTGCATACCATTTCTGTCAATATTACATTTATATATTAGGCTTTTAACTACACTATTCCTAAAAGCTAATAGTGTTTTTGTTGTCCTTATATAAATGAAAGAACCCACAACAAGCTACATGGTACTGCATATTACACAAACTGTACAGCCTAAGACTGTATTGCTACGCATTTTTGCCTTCATGCAACAAATTTAAAGCTGAATATTCATTCATAAGGAATATTTTAGGGCATCTGTGAATAAAACAACTAAAAGTAGTGATGACTAATTTAAAATGTGATTATATAACTAGCTTTGTTGCGGGTTATATCATCAGCAAAGTACAATGTCAGCAATGACTGTAGCCCTCCTTAAGCTACCAGCTTTACAATGCTGTAAAGAATTTTTAACATTGTGTAAGCCACAAATAGCAACCTTTTATCCAAAGCTAGAAAAAGCCAAAGAGCAGCCACAGGAACACTACGATTAAGTACATTACTGCAAAACAACAAGCCTGAAGGCACTTCACATTTAGTTTGGGTCAAGAGAAATTAGCTAACTGTTTCCTCACCAGTACACTCCACACCATGACATGGTACTGTGGATATTAAAAATTCCATAGAGGATTTGGATAGAAACCTTAAAGGTTACAGACTGTATGACTAATAATTTTTTAGTCAATGTAATTTGCCACTTGTAATGCTTTATTCAAATTAAAGTGTCTATAAGTGATGTTTAGCAGCTTAATAATACTATTAAATTCTCAACTGTCATTATTCTAGGGCAATATTATACAGCTCTTTGCAGCTGTTGGGCAGTGTTGAGCAAACTGTCCACTTTTAAAATATAAACTAAAGCAGCAACAATAAAAAAACAAAGTGACTCCTCTGCTTAGGATTAGCTTAGTGTAGTAGTTTTACAATACTACTATGCATTCAAAAAGAATATTGCACTTTCCTCTCAACGGCAAAGCATATGAACCTTTTAACCCTGTGATGGCTTTAATTAAAGACGGATTTAAGCAGATGACAGAAGGCTGTAGATGATCTGTCTGATGTGTCTAGGTGGTCTTAACCAAGTCATATACATGAATATGAAAGTCATCATCATATTTAATGTAGTAAACAGATGGTTTGGCTGGGACCTGGTAGATCACCAGACCTGTTCTCTTCAAACCCTTGTCAGTAACATACTCCACTTGTTTTCCCACCAGGCTCTCCGTCTCCTCTCCTGGCTTCCTGTCTGGGGGCAACAGGTGCTTGTTCTCTAAGAAAATAAAACAATAGAATGGGTAAAATATATTAATTATACATTACAGTCATATGTGGGATATGTAGTACAACAAATGTATAGTTTTGTAGATTTTATAGCACTTTTAAAATGTAATAGCAACATTTACAAAAAAAATCACATGATAGCCATAAAGAAATTGATTTTCATCACATAATCAGTCACATTTAAGCTTATTTACAAAGATCTAGAGAGAAGATTGCAAAAAAATCAATACTACACTGTTAATTATCAATATCTCTTTATAATACACAACATTACCAGTACCTGCTTCAGGCAAAATCCTAAGGTCTCCATCAGCGTAGTCATCCCACAGCTGATACATATAAAGAACGGGGTCCTTTTCATATGTTATGTAATACCAATTGGTCATAACTGGAGCTCTAGAGAGGACCATTCCTCTCCATTCATTCTTCTCTCCATCCTCCTTTTCAAACAGATGCTCCACAGCTTTGCCCACCAGTTCTTCTGCCCCTGGGGGTATCTTGATCTTATTATTTACTGTGGGGACAGTGTAATAATGAACACTTAAGGTTGTAAATAATAACTAAAGAAATAAAGGGACACGGGTTAAAGAGAAACAGGGAGAAAACCCACCAACTTTTTCTGATAAGACTTGTAGGTTGGATACTCTTTCATCCTTGAACAACTCTATTCCATAGACACAGTCAAAGCCATCGTACTTCACCATGAAAAGAGAGGGATTTACGCTCAGTCTGTCAAGTACTGTTCCCTTCCATTTGCTTTGGTTTCCCTTCTCACGCCAGTTGTGTTGAATCCGGACGCCCAGTATGCAGTTAGGATCAGGGGTTACTGTGTCACTCAGTTCCCCGCTACTCCGCTTTCTGGAAGGAAAACAAAAACACATTGGGGTAAGTCTATGTATTTGTAATATCCAGGTTTTACGCTGACTAGGGCTGCAAGTAACAACTATTCCTATAATCAATTAATCTGCTGATTATTTCTTTCAATGAACCGATTAATAATCACATAATGGAGCATGTGTAAATGTGTGACTAACTCATCTGTTTAAAACTGATACAACAAAAAATCACATAGGTTTTTACAAAATCTGAACCAGATGAAGCTACAAGTACACTACGGGACTTGCATATGCACAAAATGATGTATTTTAATTACAAAAAATGTCTTGGTAATAAAAACCTCTTCTCTCAACACATGTTTCAGAGTATATGAATACCCCAGATAGCGATGAATCAATTATTAAATTAGCTGACGATTATTTCAATAATCGATTATAATCAATTCATCCAATTACTTGTTGCAGCCCTAACACTGACATTATATGATGACACGTCGCAGTTAGACATACCTGCCCCTTTTCTTGGACATGCCTCCAGAAATTGAAAGGCTATATTTGATAAGAAGAAAAACAGAGCAATGTTCAATTTATATAGACATGAAAACACAACAACCTGCTCAAATGTTAATTTTTATTAACCAAACAATTGAAGCTCAACAAATTCATTGGTGTTTAACATCTGAATCACATCTCAAAGGTAATTTCTTATGATGGAATAAAGTGGTACAATATACAGTATGCTGGAGTATTATAGATAGAAAGCTTGTACCATTGCCATACCCCTGTAGCGTTAGCACATCACATGGTGCAATAAATTTCTCCTTTCCCATGTACCGCTCTTATATTTTCTGGCAAACACTAATTGATCAGTGAGGCCATGTTGTAGCCCACATATCAAACAGTAAAGCTTTCAGCTACACCTGACAGTGTAAGGGCTGATCAGCCACACTCATTTGACCTAGGTTAGCTTTGCCTCTCTTCACTGCAGATGAACCAGAGGCGGCTAACACGCTTTTCGCTGCTGCTAAGTGTAGCAATAAGAAGTACCAGCGTCTAATGGCTATTGACAGTAGTGTTAACTGTTACGAGGAGGTTCGCATTACCTTTAGGCAGATTTCATAGCAGTAATATTAGCCGCTAGTGGTCTCCATGGATGTATTATAAAGGCAACCGCCTGTGTAAATCTCGCGAAACCTGTGGAAAATACGAGTTTGTGAGAAAAAACTCCGGTTCCCAGTAAGCCATTCGTCACGACTACAACATCAAGGACACGAACTCTCGCGCAATGAATAATGGGAAATGCTGTCCAATTCTTTAGATTAAAGTTAACACCACCAGTTGGGTGATGTAATTACAAGTTAAAACATCCAGACCGGGTAAGGTTTTTTTTTTTTAATTTCAAATTTTCACTCACATTACAGCTACTAAATCCAAATATGCAAATTGACTAGGAAACCATGCAAATTGACTAGGAAAACACATGTTAGAGCTAGCTAAAGTAAATGCTAATGTAACACACTTTTTGACACAAACTGAAAAAATGCAGAGCAAAAACATGTTAAAATTAAAACTGAATATTAGGTTCAAAGCTGCATCCCCACATAGTTGGCCTATCATATTTTTTCACTGTATAGCTTTATTTCAAAACAGCATACTTTACTTAATTATTGTTTAATACACTTAAAATCCAGTCTCTGAAGAATGAAATGTTTGTGTATACGTCAGGTGTCTTGGGGTCTCCACATCGGCGTCCAGAAAAGGACACAACCCCTGCTGCAGTACCATCACACACAAGAGGTCCACCTGAATCACCCTGGACAGGACACAGACAGGACATTGAGAGGTATGCATGATTTCAAAAATGGTCCCCAGCTTATAAGGTCAGTTTGGTTCACTGAATGTGCTGCCTTACTGAGCAGAATCCCTGAAAGACTTCAGCTCCAGTGCCGCAGACCATGCTTCTGGTGATAGGCACTGCTCCCCATCTTGCACGACAGGTCCGCCGGGACAGGATGGTGACATTGACCTCCTGCAGCCTGTTTGGTAAGGTGTTATTATCCCCTATATCCCCCCATCCAGCTGTGATGCAGTTACTACCAACAGTCAGCTTGCCGCTTCTGAGAGAAATCACCTGCACCGCTTCAGTGATGTTGGCCTTTTGGTCGAGCTGCGGGAGATTATTATTGGATCTCAGGAAAAAGTAGAATCTGGGTGATGGCAAAAATCAGTTTGGTTTTTTTTTTTTTGCAATTTTACCACTCACCTGAAGAAGCATGATATCATTTGCATGTCCATCATAATTAGGATGTGGAATGAATCTCACACTAGTGAAAGTCTGCTTTGTAGTTTCATTAGCAGTCAGCGAATCACCTCCAAGTACAACAGTAAATGGTCTAGTAAAAAATGTAAAGGTTTTATATGTTACGTATTAATGTAAACTGTAAAGTAAAATGTAAACATTGTGAACAGTTTAAACACAGTCTAATCTTACAACGGTATTACAAAAGGTAATAGTCAGCATAATTGATTTCTCCTTGTCATTATCATATGTAATAAAAGGAGGTCATATTGTCTTACGCAGGTATCTCACAATGTGCTGCTGTCAGCACAAAGTCTTCTTTCACCAGCAACCCTCCACATCCATGTTGGCCACGTAGCTGCAGTGAGGCCATGTAGGGGCGCGAGTGGGGCACCGCATCTCTGCCCCCCACAATGTAAGAGGCCTCTGTTCCTGAAGCACAAAACACTGTCATCAAGATACAGTTTTACGCACACTTTTCTTTTTTCACTTGTCCTATCTCTCCGTACTGCTAACATACAAAGTAAGTGGCTTACCATGCAGCACAGAGAGAAGCAACAGAGTGAACCTTATTGCCATGGCGTTGGTCAAATGAGCATCTTCCACAGTCGCTCTTGTCATTTTAAGAAGCACCTTGCTTATTTTGTGGGTTTTATTGCTTCAGTGTGTGTGCCAACAGGTGGCTAAGGTTTTGTGAAGTTGATTGGATATTTTTACCATCAAGCTGTAAGCAAAAAAATTGCAAAACAGTTTGTTGCAATACATGAAGTGGTACAAATTTGCTTCCTTTTAATGTATGCTTTGTGTGTTGGGTTCTTTACAAAATGTCATTTATCAACTTAAAGGTTGAAAGTACTAACAGTAAAACAGGTTTTAATTGCTGTGCAGGACTGATTAGCCCTTCTGCCTCACAGGGCTGACTAGTGATGGCCTTTTTGTAAAGAGGTTCATGCATCCTCTGTGTGACTGTAGGTTCTCTGTATGAGCACACTTGTTTCCTCCCACCTTTCAAAGACATGCATGTGTGGACTGATGAGTCTAACTTGTCCATAAGAAATAAATGTGAACAGTCATGTTGTGTGTGATTAAGTGGTGATTGACTAGGTGTACCCTTTCTTATGCCCGAAGCTGCTGTGACAGGCTTTGCCACTCAAGACCCATAAAGAATACAAGGTGCATAAATGAATCAATTTATTTCAAAGTTTGCTCTCCATACATCAAAGCACATTTTTGATCATCACTTTATTTGTCATAGGTGATGACTTTAAGGATCCAAGGAATGTATTTTGAAATGTCAACATACACATTTGGCACTTCATCTTGATAATTACAATTGCGATGTCGATTGAAGGACACAACACCAACTGCAGTCTCTCTGCACACTAGAGGGCCGCCAGAGTCACCCTGAAAACACATAATGTTTCATTGTGAATTGGTTAATTAGCAACTATTGACATAATCCTTTGACATTGTGTTTACAAACCTGACAGAATCCACTGTTTGTTTTGTATCCGCCCGCACAGATGACATTATCAGGAAGGCCATGCCATTCATTTATACAGGTATTTATGTCTATGATAGACACATCCGTTGCCCTTAGCTCTTTGATATTTCCACCGTTTGTATGAGTAGCCCCCCATCCAGCCACCTGGCACTGCTCATTTACCATTACATTCATGTTAGGATCTGGAAGTTTTATTATTTGCACGCCATTTCCCAGCACAGCTTTCTTACTTAACTGGAAAAAAAAACAGAAATTAAACTGTAAATTCTCCACAATACAACTTTTTATTCTAAATGATTTATCTTGCTTTTGATAGACTACGGCCTATTTATTCATATCTGTATGTAACAAAGCTTGTTCAGTTCATACTTTTAGGAGCAAGAGGTCATCACCAGTGCCAACATTTTGATAGGACGGGTGCATGAATTTTTTCTCAATTTTAATAATTTGTCCTTTGTTGACATCATTGAGGTTGTGGGTGCCAAGGACAACTCTTGAGGGCTGACTAAAGGAGACAACATGAAGACAAGTTAGACAAATAAAGGTAACACTAACACTACAGAAGTAATTGTCACTTACTCGTGGTAACAGTGTGCTGCAGTGAGTACGAAGTCTTCACTCACAAGGAACCCTCCACAAACATGTTGGAAAAGGTCTTGCACAGAGACCATATACTGCATGGCACCGTCTGGGACCTTATCCCCATTTACGATTACACTCCCAAGCACTACAGTGAAGCTTGAGATTAGTCCATTATCAGTATGTATAAAGCATCATCATTTGTTAAACTTACCAATATGCCCCAGACAGGTGAGAAGGAGCAACAGCGTAATGTGTTGTAGACACCGCATCCTTCCACTGCCACAGTCGGCACGTTGAAAATCTGCAACTTTTATACAAGTCCAATTGTGTTTCGTCAGCTATGATCTGTTGCATCGTAAATGGCCTAAGCAGAGGTCACATCAGACTTTTTTGTCTATTTATCAGCTCTCAGCATCTCTTGGCGTCTCAGTAGCATGCAGTGTGCACCAGACAGACTCACTGACTCATCTGTGTCCTTCCAGTCCTTTATAAAATGTATTAATTATGCATTGAAATGTTTTGCTGCTGTTTATTACTATAATATAAAACATATAAAATAACATAAAAACAACATAAAAATAAGCCCATGGGTAAAGACTTCTGCATTGTGGTTTGGAACGTGCTACATTTCTTTGAATTTTGTGGCTTTTGAACCACAGAAATATTTCACTTCTCTTCCACTTCAAGCTTTAGTCGTGTGATTATTTTACAGCAAAAACTTATTGCTTAACAAGAAAATACAATAAAACGCAAAGTAAAGTACTGAAGATAAATATGTTAAATTAAAACTGTTGCTGAGAACACTTTGCTGAGAGCTTGCATGCATTTTGAGTGCATGCAAAGGGGGAAAAAAAGTTTAGTAGTTGTGGGAAGTTGTGCCACTGACTTTGCATAGCCGCTTTTTTCAGTAAACTGTAGTGAACCATGCCATCTAAGAAAAAGTGTCTGTGTGACCCCTGGAGTTACACACAACATGGCTGGTGTAAGAATGGAGGTTTATTGCAGAAAATGTATTTTGACATACTTTTGGGGAAAGGCCATTCGCAATAAGAGTGTTAAGTAACAAATACTGCTGTAAATTTGATGTCTTCTCTCTTTCACACACAGGACAAAAGTGATTAAATATTTAGGACAGATAATAAAGAATGTAAAGATTCTTTTTCCGTTCCTGTAACTCTATATTTTTTATCAGATTGTGGAGCGTAATCACCATCTTGTCTGGCTCTTTTTGCATGCAAGTGAGGCAACCACAACTGATGAAGAAATCAGTTAAGGCATAGGGCAGTTTGCATTTTCACACAGCCTTCTGCAGCCACAAGCCACAGTCTCTGGTTCTCACAGAAGCAAAGTCTTTTTTATTTTAATTTTACTTTTTATTTCATTTACTTAACTTCTCTTATGGTCCTTCCAATGCTTATTTACATTTCACTTGTGTAGATGAGAAGTCTATAAATTAAATCTACAGTACTGGATATAAAAGGCCTTCAAAGCTATGCCAACTTTGAAACTTTTATTTTTGAACTTCCCAGGTCAATTATGTAAAGGAAGCATGCCTGAGAAATACATCAGTAATAACTCATTTGGATATTACAATTAAATGGAGTGATGATGTCCAGACTATGTTTATACCTTTATATATATAACTATTACTGTCTATATATATATAAAATGAAGAAATAAGTAGTGTATGTATTTCCCCAGTCAATTCAATGTCATATCTACCAGTTTGACTAAAATGAGTGTAGTTTTTGACCACAAGAGGGTGCAATTACATCACACAAGATTGCAAATGCTTCATGTTTAGATGTAGGCATGAACATCCGTGCCACTTTGTTCCAGTGTTAATCTAAAGAAAAGAAATCTTTGTTTAAAATGATTTGTTTATTTTGCATTTTAGGATGGAAACAATGAAAGCATTAGAGGGCACTACAGATAGATTGGCTACATGGACTATGCAGAAGCAATACTCCTACTACTATTAGCAGTCCTGTTTCTCAAGAGTACTTTTGATCCAGGGGAGGAACTTTGATATGTCGGTGTAGATGTTGGGAAAGTCTGGGTAGTCACAGATCCCCCGACGGTTAAAGGACACAACACCAGCTGGGATCCCGTTGCACACTAGAGGGCCGCCAGAGTCACACTGAAACCAGGAAGAGAGAGTCAGTGAGTTTCTTTAACTTATTTAATGCAGTGGCCTTTTTTATCAGTGGATACCTGACAGAATCCCTTGTCTGTGTCGTATCCACCTGCACAGATCACGCTGTGGGGAAGGTGGCCACCCCACTTCTTCTTGCATGTGTTAGCATTGATGACTGACACAAACACCTGCTGGAGCTCACTCACAGGTGAACCATGACTTTTGACGTTGCCCCATCCAGCGACAACACACATTTGATTATCCTGTACGCTCGTGCCCTCACTTGGAAGTTGAACGATTTGTATTTTGTCGCCCACCTGAGCTTTCCGAGACAACTGCAGGAACAGATTTTAAATGTTTAATCCAGCAACCACTGGCTCTATCCGTATAACAAGTGTCTTTTAGTACGTACCTTAAGGAGCATGATGTCATTCCCCTTGCTGTGACTCTCATAAGATGGGTGTCTGCATTGCTTCACATCATATCTCATATCATTGTTAGCGTATTTAAGATTGTGTGCGCCGAGAACCACATGTGTTGCCCTAAAATAAAATGAGAGATAGTCAGATTTCGTCATGAGCTGCTTTAAAGCTCACAGTTTACAATCATGGCTCCATATGCTGAGACTATAGAGGATTACGTAGGCTTACTTATCACAGTGTGCGGCAGTGAGCACAAAGTCTTCACTGACCAGGATGCCTCCACATATGTGCTCCCCTTTGTTCTGCACAGAGGCCATGTACAGCATCGACTGATCAGGCACCTTGCTCCCGTGAATGATCTTGGCCCCAAGTGCTGCACAAGAAAAAAAGAAGCAGCAGTTAAATCTCTGTTATATTCAGAATATAATGAATTGTGCTCTTACTGTTATGTCCAAGATTTCCCAGAAGAAGAACCAGGAGGAGCTTGTGAAGAGGATGCATGTTGGCAGCAGACTGTTTTTTGGACTGTTAAGACCCTTTTATACAGCTGTTGATCTCAGTAACTGATTTTCATCCTTATCACTGCACATGCCACCTCCTTTTGGTAGTTGGCATCTTCTTCTAAATTAAATATCTGTGTATCTGTTGCAGATAGCTTATGAAGTCTTCATGCTGTCAGAATTCAAATCAATGTTTTTTTGAAAATAGAATCATTTCTAAAACCGGTGAAATGTTACATGTGCATGTTAGTGTGTATTAATGGGAACAGTCTGATCCACATCTCTATCATCATAGTGCAAAGTGCAAATAATAATAATAATAATGATAATAATGTTGTTTGATATTTTTAACATAATAATAAAATAATAACAATAATAATGATAATAATAAAATTACAATAAAAACAGTTTAATTTGTAATCTTTTTAAATATTTTTTTTCTATTTTTTTTTTTTTTTTTACTTTAATACTTTGATCATGTATACCAAAGCAGGATATACTTGCAGTCTAATCTATTCATATTAATGCAAATGTAGTGAAATAAGCTACTATTATGTTATATACTGCTGTTTTTAGTTACATAAATGTAGTGTGTGATTTAAAACAATAATTTTCCACACATCATTTTCAATGCTTTATTGGTTTCTTATGTCAAAAGTGTTGCTGAATGGCCAGCATACTCAAAAGACAAGGAAGAAAGATGTCCCTCATGTCGTAATATTTAACAGTCGCTTTGTTTGAGTGTACTTTTGATCCAAGGAAGGAAATTTCTCATGTCTGTGTAAGCATTGGGGTAATTTGGGTAGTCACAGATGCCTAAATAATTGAACGACACAACACCAACTGCTGTCCCGTTGCACACCAGAGGCCCACCAGAATCCCCCTGTGAGAAGAAAGAATGTGATTGAAAAAAAAAGCCACAGACGACTTTAAAATCTATTAAAACACACACCTGACAGAATCCTTTGTCTGTGTTGTATCCACCTGCGCAGATGACCTCTTCAGGAAGGTAAACTCCGACCTTAGCCCACAGAGCCCCACACACCTCCTGGTTGACGATGGACACATTGGTCACTCTCAGGTCGCGTGATCCAAGGCCGTTTGTTTTTGTCATCCCCCATCCAGCGACACTGCACTTTGCATTTTCCATAAGCTTCATCGAATTTTGTGGTAATGGAACTGGTTTGAGGGGAGCTTTCCGAGACAGCTGGGTATCATCAGAAATATTAGACAGTCGCTTTTCTAGCCACCGTTTTTGAAAGATGCATGGCTACTTACTTTCAGCAGCATGATGTCACGGCCGTGAGGAATATTTTCATATAATGGATATTTGCATTTCTTTATTTCGTATCTCATTGTTTCATCATCAACTTTATCAAGATTGTGACTGCCAAGAACAACACTTTGGGGATCACTAGGAAAAATCATAGAAAATAGATTTGGTTCATCTTAGGCTTTGCAAAGACACAATGATTTAGTCAAAGTAAAAATAATAAGCTAGAAAAAATATGAGTCATATCACAAAGCCTGAGAAGTATCATTGCAAGTGTTTACAAAAATGTGTAAAGTTACAATGAAACCCAGAGATAAAAGCCTAGTAAATGTTTGAGTGAAGAGGGTATTTCCAGTAAAACTCACCCGTGTTCACAGTGTGCAGCAGTGACCACAAACTCCTCACTGATGAGAAAGCCTCCACAGATATGGTCACCATCACCCGTCTGCACTGAGACCATGTACTGCATTATCTCCTCTGGGGCTTTTTCACCGTTAATGATTTTACCACCAAACGCTGAAACACATGAGCAAAAACAAAATTCACAATGAGCAAATTACCTGAAGAACTGATATTAATCCGATAACTCACCATTTTCTTTGACCAAAATCAGAAGAAAAAGCAGGATGTTATGCAGACTGTGCATGTTTAGAAGCCCTCGTCGTAGATTGTGTTGTCCTCTTTGTTCATCAGCCTGGATGCTGTGCTGCGGTGACCTCTGTTTCACTTGTTTTAAGCCTCATCCTCTGCTTTGGTGTAACAGGGCTGTGACAGACAGGATGTCAGTGCAGACATGTAGCTGTTCTATTAAAGAGCGAGCAGCACTGTTCAGTTACATCTTTGGCATTATTTTACTCTGTGTGAATGGTCTCTCTGTCCTACGTTCATCCTCCAAAGATTTTGTGCATGCTAACTTAAAACTCTTTAGTTGCGTTTTGGATTTCGGAGATGGTTTCTAAACCTTTATGAATTAAATGATCAAGAGGTGTCAGGACTGGGTGCGCCATTAGCACACCATTAAGAGCATTTCGTTAATATAAGGTCAATACATGCTCAGCAAAAGTGTTTGTACTGTCTCTGCCTATTAAGTTGCTATATTACTTCCCTTTCACTCCTACACATCCACCAATAACTAAAACCTCAGCATTTAGATCAGTCTGACCTTATTATCTGCTTAGACTGTGTTTGATTTCAACAACTACTAAAAAACTACTACTACTACTATGTTAAAACCATACCGACATACATGTAAAAGTGGATTGCTATTGGTAAGAATATATGGTTTACACTTTACATCCACACCAAATAAAAAAAAACGTTGAGTAAACCTCACTCTTATAGACCTCTCACAAATCATGGTGGATCTGCTCAGCTTTGTGCAATCATCATGTGTGTCATCATCTCACTGAAAAGACCTTACACAACTTAGAAATGGTTCAGTGTTCATCAGATTATGTATGTGTGCATTTTATCAGCTGTCAGTGGTTTAGAGTTGAACAGATATATGCTTTTTTATCATCCTTTGCTCAAAAACATACACCACCAGATAAGTAAATATCATTTCTGACATGACGAACGCCATGACCTTGGTGAACTTCTGCAGTGTTGTGTGCAGCATCCATCTTACATCCATATGTCGGAGAGTTGTTGATCACTGTAGTACTGACTGCTCGGATGCCATGCTTTAGAGTGGCACCAATCATGTGACAGGCTGGTGAAGTTTACTTGGGTTAGTAGTGATGAAATTACATTATTATCTTTGAAGTTCACGCAATTTTCACCATGAGGGGGCGCCACTTGACTATGAGTACAACTAATGTAAATGTAAGGAACTGCAGTAGCAATTTTTAAAAATATACAGGAATTCTGATATAGACAAAAGTCAGCTAAAAATAAATAAGGAAGGCTAAGGCATTATAAACTGGCGAGGCCTGTTTCAAAAATGACCCAGTTTAAGCAGAATTAGCGCTAGTTTCACCTCAGAATCTGCAGCCAGTTTAACATCTGTAATCTTTCTACCCAGTGTCTTTTTCCAGGAACGTGATCACAGGTTCATGGCAGCGGAGCAACTTGTCGGGCTCATTAAATAACACAGACCAAAGTTTTAATCCAATAAAAACTCTTTCCTCTGCTTCATTTCAGACACCTTTACCGGAAAAGAAATGTTCTATTTAGGAAACACATCCACCTGCTAATCTTTACAGTGAAAAAGTGCTGTGTGTTTTAGAAATATCACCATGCCTCCGGTGACAGAACACAGAGGTTGTCTGGTTGCGCTGGCATGAGGATTACTTCACACTAGAGGGTTGGACGGCCTGGGCAGATGGGGTTTAGAAGTGCTCAAACTTTACATGAAGCTGCCCTGACTTTGGTCTTTTATAGTCAAAGACAAGCTCATGATGTCGTCTGGGATGTGGGCCAACATGTGGCTGTGGGGAACATCAACATCAACAAACTGTGGAGAAAAAGATGTGCTCATGCTCTTTGCTCCATGTCATCCTGTTACATAGAATACAAGCTAAGTTGGCAACTGTCACTTAAACAGACTGAACCGGATTTTTTTATTTATTTTTTCTAGTCGAGAAAAAGACGGGAAAAATGGTTTAAACCCCAAATATTATATTGTAAAAGCAATAATTTGTGAAAAAACAGGCGTCATGATGCCATCTACTGTTTATTACAAGGGATTTTAATAGATGAGAAGCTCTATTCAGGAACAGAAAACCTTGGCCAATCACATGCTCGAAAAAGGAGTGCTCCCATTGGTCGACACCGGCTTGTCATATGACATTCCAGGAAGTGGATTTTCAGCGCTGAGTATGTCTTTTAACACAGAGAAACAGCTAAAAAAAAGAAAAAACATCAACAGAGAAAAGGGAGGCAACGTAAAAGCTGATAAATATTGTCAATTCAACAATGTAGTGTCTAACAAGGCAGAGATAATTGCCATCTTTGTGCTAAAGTCGCAGCTAAGCTAATGCTAAGTGAACACTAGGCTCATGTAGACTGTAAACTTCAGTTTGGAGAAATGTATTAGTATTTTGTGAAGGAAAAATGTATTTTATATATTATATATTATTAATATTTATTTTTTGAATAAAAGAAAAGCAGGAGACAGCTGTTAGTGGCTGTTTGGAGTTAGTGGACTCTGAGGCAAGGAAAAAGAAAATCAGTTAGAGGAGCTTTAAGGCAAAATGGCCATTGAAGCTGTATCCATTCATTCAATTCGCAAAATGAAATGGGTCTTGGATCCCTTTCCTTCATGGTAATTTGCATTCAGTAGAGACCCTTTTAGTATTTGGTAAACAACATAATCTGTGTGCGCTATTTTGTGTTGAAGGTTAAGCTGACTCCAATGCCTTTTAACTGGACGAATTAGCATTAGCCAGTAATTTGTGCAAAAGCTCATTTTTTATTTTATTTATTTTTTTACATTAAATAGTAGCAATTAGCGCTAAAAAAACTAAAGGCCCCATGCTGTAAGTCACTAAAATCATATGTTATGCTGTACAGAAAGCTACAGAAGCATTGTGTATCACAATACAATACAGATTCAGATTGTGAATTCTTCTTTAATAAGTGAACTTTGACTGATGAAAATCAACTACCAGATCTGTGTAATATTACTTAATTTCTGCCTGCATGGTTTGGTTGTGCAACTACAGTAAGTTACAGCTAGCATGCTAAAACATACATTCCTTTAGCACTGTTGCATCTTTCTCTCATTAACAATATACACAATGAAGTCACTTATGGAAGGGTGTGTCTAAAATGGGTCATGCATTATGCCATGCTTCATCTTAATCAGCTAGATATGTATTTAGGAGTTAGTGATAGTTTATCAGTTGGTTCTGCACCCTTGTTTGCTAGGCTACATGGTAGTGTCATACAATTTAAGCTTAATTGTTAGCAACTCTGAGGTGGATAGAATCAATAGCAATAATTGCCAATATATTTTTATGATCCATTATAGGTGACCCAACCTTCAGAACGCTTGGCTTTTAGGACAGGCCTCCACATATAGACCTATACACTATGTGCTAATGTACATTCAGTAATTGAAAGACAAAAAAGGAATAGATGTATCAGTAACTTTACCAAAACTGGTAATGTTTTTGCTCACCAATATCACTCTAACAAATTGAGTCCTGTTTCCGTGCATCTCTTCCCCGGTCCCCTGGTGTCTGGCACAGCTGCAGGCATCCTGAGAATGCCCGACATGGGGTTGGACCGCTCGGCACCACATACCTGCGGCGTGGCAAAGAGGGACTTCTAGGGAAAAGTGGCCGGTGTGCCACTCAGCAGCTCTGTCTCATGTGTAGTGAGTGGATTTAGATGTGGACACTAATCCAGTCAGTGATGAGAAGGCCTCAGACTGAGGGCTGCTGTGAGCTGCCAACACTGTCAGCACACCGTTCAGCCAGAACACAAAAGCAACAACACTCCACTTCAAAGGTAACTTCATAAAATACTTTCCTTTACAGGTATTTGACTGTGGTAAATCAGTTTCTTCACATCTTTCCTGTTTTTTGTCTCATGAAATATGTCAGCCACTGGGAAAAGTCTCTCCTCTTCTATCTTTTGTCTCTCTCTACCTTTCATTATTTACTGGAATTTACCTGTAGGTCACAGCCACAGACGTCAATAGACATCACACACTGTACCATGAAAATTTTATTTGCTAATAGCCTGATTAGAAACCCACACATTTTTATATTTCAAAATATGATTAAGTAAATAACATTCATATGCTTCCATGCTTCAGAGTCCTTTGTTTTAGTGAACTGCAATAGATTACAGAATAGAGCTCGAGAAAAGAATTTCTTAAATCAAATGCAGGTGCAAATATTTTCATGTTGTAAGTTGGGCTGTTGGACGCACGTTTTTTAATGCGCTCATTCAAATTACTGATGGTTGCTTTCCATTTTGGAAAGGCAACAATGCACCAACACTATATAAATGACAAATTCACATTTTATAACATGTTAATAAGCACACACACACACACACACACACACACACACGCTAACAAACTCCAACTCATCCTTCATCATCTCTTTAGTCCATCCATTCAGCATTATAACTCGGGCTGTTTTTGTAACAAAACAAGGCCTAATCCTAAATTCTGGGAGCTGTGAATGTGCCTCAACAAATGGCAGACAAATGAGAAGGATTAGCAAAGGCCTGTGAAAGAGTGAAAGGTTTGCCATTGATCTACGGTGGTCCTGTTCTCTTTCAGGGCCACTCGGTTTGAAAACCCCACTGAGTAAGAGCATACAGGGCCACTCCAGAGCCCCCTAGGCCACCGAGCGACACACAACAGCCACAATTAGTCTCAGGACCTGTAATGGCAATTCAATAAGCGCTTTAAAATTGTGCCTTAGTCCGTCTGCCACCCCGCCACCCCTCCCGTCCCTCCCATTTTCGTCTACATACATAAGATTGGTATTATGAGTGGCGAGGGGCTCTTTTTTTTTTCTCTCTTCTCCCCTACCCACCACAGTTCTTTTCAGTCGCTGTGAGAGAAAATGACCACACAGGGTTTCAAAGGTTTCAGAGGCTGCGGTTTGTTGTCGCTGAAGCAGTGTGACTTGTGCCCCTGTAGATTTTGGCGAAGGCCCCACAAAATGGATTTCTATTATCACTCAGATACAAATGAATTTCCTGGTATTCAAAGTAACTGTTCTTTTTTTACCACATTTTCATTGGGTCGTGCAGAAAAGTTTTATGATGCCCACATGTACCACCCGTGTTTACAGTATGTGTGTCATTTATAGAGGATCCGCGGTAGTCGCCTGGACACCTGTCACTTCCATTCCCTTAGACTCGCTTTGGGACATTCCACGTTGATTTTGCAGTGTTTAGATTTTTCCTTTTGTTTTTGTGATCAAAGGCCGAAGCTTTTGATCAGGACTTCCAAAGGATCCCGCTCGTTTGGCTGGTGAGTGCACTGACAGGACAGTGGTAGAGCGATGATAATTACAGCTCCTATTTGGTGTCCTTGGAACTGGCACCAGCACCAAGTCGCACCCTCAGGCCAAGAGCAAAACAAAGATTCTTGGACAGTTTTAAAAGGAGGGCAGAGGTAGACGAGAAGACACCGAGGTCTCTGATCTGACAGGGAGGCAAGTCAATTTGAAGAACAGTCAGATAATTAGATAAGTTCACACTGTGCATGTTGTAGTAAGAAACCTCCGTGCATTACAAACAAGTTCTCGTGTGGCAAGCCAGACCCATACACTTTCTTGGTAAAGTGGGTCTGGGTCTCAACTGACCAATCATAATTGTTTATCTAAAATGGGGCGGGCTTCATCCTGTGCTTTGGTTCTCTGATTGGTTGTATGTGTCCCAAATTGTGTCTTGGTTTATCCAGTTTTATTCAGAGGTAGTTTAATCTGCGCTTGTTGGTCCCGCCTCCTGGAAATCAAACTCCAACCAACAAGGACCAGACAAAATCTTTATATAAAATTATTATAAAAATGGCTGTGTAAAGTCTTGTCTTGTAACTATCTGATAAACTAACACTAGCTAGTTTTGTGCTTTTGTGTCCATTTCATTTGAAGATTTTCAAGATTTGTTGCCAAAGATTGTATCCCCTGCAGAAAGTGTTCCCTGTACTGTCTGAAGCTTCATAAAGGAAGTGCAAGGGTCTTCATACACAGCATGTCTGAGGTCCCAATCTTACTGCGAAATGACATCAGAGTGCTCCCAGACCCCCCTTTGGACCTCTACAGTTGAACTACAGTGTACCTTTAACACCAGTCTGACCAGACATGTACCCCACTTTATTATGTCACATAAAAGCGTGGCCTTTTATTCCCACCAAACAGACAGTATTCATCACAGCTCTCTCTGAAAAGCTTCAAGTGGCCTCCTGTCTCACTGCGGGCCTTGTCTGTGTGTAAATGACCTCTATGTAGTTCATAAAAACGCTGCTTTTCTACGACAAGGGGAGGTCCTCGGCATCAACGCCTCTCCCGCTGTGTGTTTTGTCACGATTATGATGAAGAGGGGGTCGATGTCGTAGAGGTCTGATGAAGATGTTATCTGCAAAATCCATTTATAAAAGCACTGCTAATACGGATGAAAAAGTCTTGCCAGAGGACTCAGTATGTATTCGTTTTTATTTCTTTCAAACTCAGCATGAACCAAGGCACTCAAATATTTGAATCCTGGTTTGAAAACCGTATACATCCTGCTACTTCAGAGGCTGATAAATGGACCACCACTGTACTAATATGAAAACATGGATATGGACAGAAAGAGTATGGACTTACACAACTATGGTTTTTTCCCCTCTTTTTTAACAGGTCTAATCCAACACGAAATAGACAACAGTAACAGCGTCATCTTCAAACAGTGAGTAGAAAATGGTTTAAATATATTACGTTCTATTAGCAACAGCCTTGTATTTAGGAGAAATGTTAGTGGACATTAAAGGTTTGTGTTGCAACAGCCGTTTGACATAGTCTGGAGGGTTAAATGGAGTAGTGTAGATGAGACACGTTGCATGACTTGTCTAGGAGATCCAGCTAGCTTAGTTTCTTTTTTGTTCATGGTGTACATAGATGTGCACTGCCAGTTAAACTCAAAATCTTGTCTCTTACCATTTGCATGTTCAAGCTTCCTTAAATTTACCTCACTTTTATTATAAATGAGTTTCCTTTTTTGTTTTTTTTTTTTTTTTTTTGCTGGCAAGTGCGTTGTTGATAATCCCGGTTTTACTATGTCTTTTCAGCTCTGCAGTTTATGGAAGGAATTGCATATTCTGTAAAGCGTAATACAGTGCACACAAACCCAAACGGACAGTAACTCTAGTCAAGCCTGAGGGTAGTATAGCTCTACTGTGTTGAACGGAATAATCATTAGAAAACAGAGTAAATAACTTAACAGTACACAATTCCACTAGCTCTACAAATGTTATAAAAACAAATGTACACTGATGCGACGGGTGACAGGGGTAACACAAATGCGGCCGTGCGTTAACAGTTCATCGTAGGCAGCTAGGAGGGAAGCATAGGCAGGAAGTGAGTGGACGGGTGCCTTCTCCGAGCCTTGTGACCCCGCCGCGGTTTCCCTCGGCCGTTCAGAGAGACGAACATCTGCCTGCCGCCGTGCTTCCAGCGCAGGGAGGCGTACGTGTTGTATCCGTTCTCCTCGATGCGCTCCTTGAACTTGCAGCTCGGGTTGTACTTCACCTGTGGACAGAGGTTAAAGGGGTTCAAACTGAGCTGTCTGTAGCGAATCTCTAACTGCTATTCCGGCTGTTCTACAGTGGGCCCACCTCCGAGAAGAGCACAAAGGTCAATGTGTGTCGATGCAGTAAAACACTTCCAGGTGTATTTGTTTGAATGCTATTTAATTGCTTCTTTTTACGTGATGATTCAGGTATTACTATTTCTTTTCGGTTCTGATGTTTAGGGATGAAATTACAGCTGACTACAGTGCACACAAACCCTAACCAACAGTACCCATAGTCACTTCTAAATGTAGTACTACAGTAAATATAACAAATTTAGTGTTCTTGCCACTAAAAATGGCCTTTTTTCTTTGTAAATAAATACCATTTTTGTATATTAAAAGTATAATGATTCATTGTAAAGTCCTATATTGTCCCTGTTTAAATAAACTATTAAATAAAATAATAAAAATCTTGTTTTTGTATTAAAGGTGCTGCGTGTAGCCCTTTGGTGGCATCTGGTGGCAACGTTGCAAACTGCGCCTCAAGTTACTTCTAAAATAGAGCTTGTGAACACCAACAGTAGACAGCCGGATGTGTATAAACCAATTTCATCGTAATGAGTCGGATGATAAAATTCCTTTTGAAATTTAGAAACAAAATCAATTTAGTTTAGATATCTTTGAAGCATAACCTTTTATTTATTTATTTATTTTGGAAAGGAAAATGCAAAGATTGTTATATTGACACCATTCTACACATTTGTTATTTTTTACCCCAAATTTCTCCCCTACCGTCACATACCATCCTGAAAGATAACTCTTAACTGTGGGATTAAACACTACAAGTAGCGGCGAGTGACGATGTCTTTTTGGGGAGAGCTTAAAATGGGCTTTTATCTCTGCCGATCTGTAAGGACAAACCAACAGTCGACAGTTTTCCATGGGTGGTTACCGCTTCTTATCAGTTACTCAAAGAGTCTTGACAGATATCGCAGAGACAAGAGGTTCTGCCGCATTCCCTTTTTCTTCCTAGATTGTTATCTCAGTGCTATAATGAGGCCCTTTTTGAGATACCATCGGGATAGTAGAAGCTTGGCATGATTCACCTGACTTTTTCTTGTTACAGGGGATTCATGCAGCCCAGTGCGGCCTAAGTCCACATTTCTATATTGTCTTGCTCACTGTCTAGATAGTACTTATTACTGTTATTATGTTCTCGTTGAATGATTAACTATGCTGGCTTTTGTCTTTGTGCCTAAATGTACATCCATAAGCTACACAACATCCAGACCTGATGTGTGGCTGGTTTCAACAATGAGCTGTGATTACGTTTGAAAGCTTACTGCGCGAACGACAATTGGCAGATGGCACGCAAAGACTTTAAAGGAGCCCCAGCTGGCTCTTTGTCACTTGCCGCTTGCTTTTCTTTCCTCTGCTCGCTGTATTTTGACAGTGGAACGACTCAAGCTGCAGGTATCATCAAGAGTGGCTCAGGTGTACCGCCATGATTGATAGCCACAGTCTGACCTCGCTCTGGACTCCTTAACGGCGGGGATTCCTGAGATTTCACTTCACTTCGCTAGAAATATCAAACATGTCTGACTAGCCACCCATTTGGGACCCCTATGCACATACACTCCCATCCCCCTCCACAGCCCTCCCGTATTGACCTCCAGAAAACAATGTTGCCATGTTGTATACGCACCGATCCAAAGAGCGTGCCTTTCTTGGACATAGCTAAGTACAGCCCCGTGCTGACAGATTTGATGGCAACAACTCCCACACTGACTGATCGGATTTCCATCAGGCCTGGAAAATAAAAGGGAACAAGAGTCTGGGTTAGGAACATCTAGCTCTGGGAGTTTCCCCCCCATCAAAAGATACTGTGGCATTAGCGATTAGAATAGCAGACAGCCATACACTCAGGGGAGATGGAGCAGGACAAGAGAAAGGAAAGCCACACACATACATCAGACATGCACAGCGGCCCAGGAGAGCTCCCTGTGGGAAAGCAGTCCACATCACAGTAATAAAAACAACGGCTTTAGGTCTGATCAGTGGAACGGTATAATAATTATGTCAGAGCTGAATGATAGGTTTCAATATACTACTATATACTGAAGTTTGCACTGTACAGATTTAGTTTACTTTTACACAAAATGGGTTAAAAGAAAAAATAATTGAATATTTTCCCATTAAATCACACTAATAGGAGAAAAACACTTAGCATTTTGATTAAAATGATTAATCAAAATGCAAAGTAGCACAATTTGCACAATAACGTCCTAAATTAAATGAATGTTATGTTTCAAATACATAATTGAGCAAAATGGAAAACTGTCAAAAGTCAGCTTTCAGTATGTGTACAATCACATCAACTCCAATAGAAGTTCCATTACTTCATGTTCCTGTGGCTGTCCAGTGTGGACAAACTGAGAGCCGCAGAAGAAGAAGGACATTCATGTTTCTTTTTGAGAACACATTCTTGCATGAAGGTTCATGGCATCTGTAAACTATTTACTATTTAACGATTTTGTTTATTTATTTATTTCTTTTATTTTAAGCACCATCAGGCTTATTTCTGCTGGATTTGCTGTTAGACAACATGTCTCTTCAGGGTGCCATAGCTGTTCACATGCTCTAAAAAGAAACAAAGAATAACCAAAAAAGGCCATAAAGCTACACAACATAAACAAGTGAAAAGGTTACTTAAATATGATTAATATTTTAGATTAATATATTAATTGATATTTGATCTTAAACCTCAGATGTCAAGCACAAACATTGTCCTAGGATTTGAGGTGGTCAGAATATCTGCGCCATCCATCGTCCACGTCTACGTCTACCTCCTCCGTAACTCACCATATCAGACAAAATTTAAAAAAAAAACACGACATTCCACATTATTTTTACTCTAAATATTCTATCTAGTTTCTACTAATATTTTTTGTCACATACTAGGTGTTTATCTTCCAACAGTGCAACTATTTTCTCGCCGCCAAGTGCTAAAGTTGGCACAAATGTAATTAGTCCACAGTGCCATTACCGTGATGTGTGTTTATAATATGTTGATAAAGAAATACTGCAATGTTGAAAGAAATAACAAGCACCTGCACATTACATATGAACTGAATAACCCTACAAAGTTACGCAACACGTGCCTGCCAGACTTGATAATATAAAAGCGTCCCGCCTCCATGTGTGACACTACATCCTGATAACACCCAGAGCTGTTTACCGACGGACATATAACCCGTGTCTGCTGGTCGTTTATCCAACCCCTAACAGTCACCTCAGCCCACAGAGGAGCTGTTAGACGTATGGGCTAATTGTTTCCTCTGGGGACTGTTTGCAAAGAAGTCCCATGTGGCTCTCACTTGATGTGCTTTCTGTCTGCAGACCGACATAAAAGTGCAAATCCATTGTCGTGGCTACAGCAAGAAGATGTTTTGGGGATTTGCCACAAGACACTGAATAGCCACTAATTGCATGGGATGAATCTTTCTTTTCGATATCTGTTTCTGCCCTCTTACATCTTCAAAAACACCCTGATGTGGTTGGCTCGCTAATCATACCATAAAATCTTCTTGTCACACCCTTGTAAGCCTGGTGCGCTCAGAGAGAAAATATTTTCCCCAAAGTAGCAAACCACTACTGGATATATGTGCTTGCTTTGGAAAGGTGCTGTAAACATAAAGCCAAAGGTGCAGAGGGAAAGGGTGATCTGAAGCTGGCACACAATCAAGCAACATAAATACAGCAGTAGTCAACCCCACCAGCCATCTTTTACACAGGACTCATATTAATCCATTTGAATAATCTGAGTCTGTGAGTTTTAAATGGATGATTGACTGCAGGTAGATGGAAATAAGATAAAAAAAAAAAAAAGAAACATAATGGACTTCCAAAATCACAGATAATGTTTGTATGGCGAGTTATTAATAACATATGTTGGGCAAAATTTAAGGTCTGGGTCATTTTAGAGTGACTCCAAACCAAGAGCACAAACACCGACCCATGTGGAAGTCAATGCATGCTATAAAAAGCACAAGTATAATGCACAGTGATACACAAGGATGCAATTTTGGCAAGTCAAATCTTCACTATGAATTTATGATCATGTATCCTATTTTGACGAACGCTGGATATATAATACTTAACTACTTTTGCCCACATAAGATGAAGCAAAAACTGATACTGGATTTTGAATAAATTGTTTGAAACAAAAGTTAGGCATTTATAATCATTAAACATTTGTCCCTATGGAATTTTGCACTGTGTATATGCGCTGCAGGGTCTACCAGTAACTGTGACTAGTATATCACAGGTAATGTATTGGTATAGGTATTATGTTGATGTATCGTTTACATTTTGTGAGAGCACTTGCACATACTCATAGGTCTTCTCAATAGGACAGCTGCTGATACCATCAGAAAATTATCGCTGGCTTCTCAGAACACATCTAAAGGAACCCAGGACCCAAAAACACACATCTGCTGCTCCCATCACTTTAAACAGATTTGAAACCTTTTACAGCTCTGAACATCACTAGTCATGCTTACCCAGTGAGGTCATCTGTGCACAGACACAGTACAAAGAGTGTGACGGAGGAAAGAAAAGCAGAAGGTAAACAAACACAGAGTCCTGTTGAGTGTCTTTCTTCTCTGACAGGAGCGTGTAAAGGAAGCCTCTCGGCTTGCCACAGCTGCAGGGAAGCGGGGAATGCCACAGTCCAGTCCATCCAGGTATCAACCCAGCTGCACCCTCATCATTCCAGCGCTTCCTGTGATCCTCAGAGGAAACTTTAACACTTTGATGGCAGTCTGTACTTTACAAGCTGTGTTTACCAACACCGGGTGTGCGCTGGTGGCACCTGGAGCGTGCAAAAGACTCATAAGCAATTAGCCCAAGGCCGGCTGGTGATTGGAGCACTGCTAGGATTTATGGGGGATTAGTCCAGGCCAATGAAAACCGCTGGTGCCTGTAAGTGATGCCAGCAGTAATTGCCATTATTTGCTGGTTTAAGTTCCAGGCACAGTAGGTGAGTCGGAGGCATGTTTGTCACCTGCGGGTTCGAACTGTCAGCTTTACGGGAAAATCTGGTGACAAAACGAGGAAGAGGTCTGCTTCCATCCTATCTTTTCATGTTTCCATTTCCTCCTTTAGTCATACCTCGTTTTATTTCAACAACTGGTAGCAGCAAGCAACACAAAAGATCCGAGCAAATGAAAATGGGGTTTTCAGATTGCTGAGAGTATTCACTGGGCCACTGGACGCTTGACCACACATCTATAGAGACCAGTTAAGATCCATGTAACTCACAGTCCTCACACCACTCTTTGAAAAGGCACTGAATTGTTCAAAGCCTGAGAAATGGGAGAGTATTAGAAGATTTTCTACCTGAAATATATTACTAGTCTCTATGCTGGCTCCAGACCCAGGATATTAACCTGTTAACTATTCAACAATACCTTTTACTTGTGTGGTCAGCAAAGCCAATTAAACTCACAAAAAAAACTGTAAATTAATAAAGCAATGATACAATAATATGCAAATCAAAACACACAACGTTTTTATGTGATGTCAGGAAATGTTTGAAATTATAGTAACAATATCCCAAATATAAAAATAACAGGAACAAATTCATTCTTTGAGCAGTGAAAAGTGAAGGTCACTATTGTGCCATACGTGTCCTGCTGTGAAGGTATCAACTGATGGCCCCATTGAGCTCATGAAAAAGGTACTTATAGCTTTCTATTTGCAACTGGCAAGATCTCTTAACCTTTGACATGTTTTGGCTGGGATTGTCAATAAGCTCAAGCTGCCATTACAAGCAAATCTCCCACTATACATGTCTAGTCAACTGTGGATTTGCCATTTATTTCTCCTCTATTGGATTTTTAAAAGCATAGAGAAAGTCTTTTACCCAGTCCCTTTTTACTCTTTCTTTTCTTTTTATCCCCCATTTTTGGACGTTAGCCCATCGTCAGATCATTTAAGCCTTTTCTGACCTTGAAAAAGCAGACAGAAAGGAAAAAGAGCGACACTCTCACTGGGTTCCCCTTTGTCAGACTCATGCTGCAGAGCGGGAGGCAGGGTGAAGGTGCTGCTTGTACAAAGGGAGTGGTTTTATTCAGCAGTGAGGCAGGTGCTCCTACTTTCCCATACTCACCTGAGGTGAAGAGCTAGACATGATCTTCTTAAAGGCCAAAACAGAATGGGGCCCTATAAAACAAGGTAGAAGCATTTACATTTTCCCACAAATGATGAGCAAAAAAGTAGTGAGAAAATGTAATTTTTCTTCTTTCTGTCTTCTTCTTCCTGTTCTCTTTTTCTAGGTTCTTAATTTCTTGGGCGGTCCACTTGAGCAGCCCTCCATGGCTCAGTGCTCAACCAGAGCAGAGCCTGGGAAGTTCGGTGGTCCTGCTGTGCTCCTACTCTTGATTGACATACCTTTTCAATTATTTCACAGTTTGCTTGCTCTTTAAATGAAGAGGGCCTTGTTGTTTTTTTTCCTTCTGCCCTTCTTTTCAAAATACAAGCTTTTCATGTTGGTTCTGGGCCGCCGGGCCTAATGGCTGTGACCAGCACCTTTGATCTGCCATGACCCCCTTGAAGGGCCTGGTCTTGGGTGAAATGGCCGCCTGAGTGTATCAGTACACACAAAGGCTGCATCACTCACTACTGCTTTAAACACCTTCAAGTATTACCATGAGAACTGGGGCCTTCACTGCACTGTAATATCCACATGAACCCCTCAGAGCATTGTAAACACTGATAATCAGAGACTTGTCTACTTGAATCCAGATCTATTGGTGAAAGAAGCCTAATGCTAGCCAGCCCCTATATTTACTGCATCTTTGATCAATGAAACTGTATACATTTACACATTAAAACTTATCAAATATACTAATTTGTTTGAAATTTGTAGTCCATACTGCCACAATGCACTTAAATGGCCACCAAAGCAAAACACATGGGACTGAGCACTGCGCTTTCATTTCATTGGTCATAAAAGCTGCCATGATACAGGTTTAGGGCAGAGGTCAATGCTCTGCCATTCATTATGTGCCTAAATGTGAAGCCTAGTGGTGTGTCAGCAGAATCCCTGCTCCGGTGTCAGGGACACTGAGACTGTCTGTGAGCAAGAGCTAATCAATACAATACGGTACAAATGTCTTAAACACAGTCTGTCTGGGTCTAAATTCAAATGTGTTCGGACATACTTTGATATGAAAACTAGTGAAGAACAGGAAAAAGTGGAATTTGAAGACCTAATATTGATTGGCTGTTGACAGATGAAATAATGTATTATCAGGACGCACATAATATGGACTTTTAATGAGTGGCATGTGATACCAGGTCAGCAATGATCTCACAGCAGTGTGCAGCCGATATGAAAGCTGATCATCAATTTGCTCTACAATACCACAATGCCATTGAGACAGGAAGGGATAATTTACAGGAAACAGCAGTGTGCTAGGCTCAGATGCATGTTCCTTTACATCCTGCTTCCCTCACAAAAGCATTTTCAAAATCTTTTCATCTGCAGTCCTATTGTTTCTTATAAAAGTACTGTAATTATTAATGTGTTATGTTATGGCTACATGTAGCAACCATCAGCTCAACAAGCAAAAGCACTTGAGTACATTGAAATACTGGCCACAACTGGTCAGTGATGTCACTGCAGGTGTTTCACATCTGGCCTTCTTCATCACTGATGAGGCTGTCACTGTGATTTTCTGCTTCAAATGATTGACTTTGGATGTCATTTCACACAGTCAAAGTTGTCTAGGCCTATGCCACCCATTTCTAAAGCTACAAAGTCTGAACTGAACTGTTTTCTACTTTATATTGATTAATGATGAGTCAATCATATCCATCTTGGAATGAAAATTGGGCTAATATCTGGATTTGGTAATCTTAGTTAATAATTTTAATTGAGACAGTGTCTCACATCTGTTGTTTTTATATATATTATCAATCATTAAACTATATTCCTTTATTGATCTGATAATTAGTTACATTAAGACTAATTTGGTTTTCCCACTGTTACAGAGTCATTTGTTGTTTTACATTACGTTTACGTTACTTTTGCCAACTAAGCCAATGTTAGCTGGTTTAAACAGTTGGTCAGTAGGAAAGGGACTGTAGACCCAACATTCACCTGATGCAGTCTGGAGCAGGGACTGCCTCTTCTTTATTATTTCACAAGAGGAAATAAAAGGGGGAATCTGTCTTTAAGGTCATAGTTGCACTTGACTCTAATTTAAACAAAATTAACCTCTCTCTTCCTGGGTCTCCGGACATGCATCATATCTATAACAGTGACTAGACTAGATCATTTTTTTATCCATTACCAGCAGCTATGAGATATGTCTGGCCTGTGTTGAGTCGAATGGGCTTGGCCAGACACATGACACATAATGAACAAAGGTGCCGCCTTCACTCACAATCACTTTTTTGAGTTTGAAATAAAAGTAACTAATTTGAGGACTTAAGAGTACATTGTTCAAATGTAGGTATTTTTGTGAGATATTTTAGTTACCTAAATATAAGAATGAAGTATATGACGGACAGGAAAGGACTTGCATCATTTACTATTTCCATGTTCCATTATAGTCTCAGGAGGAATGAGTGTAGATAGGAGCGATAAGAATATTGTGCCCTCTTTGGTAATCTGTTTGGCCATGTTTAGTGCAAAGCACTAATCAGTATCTGCTGTAACAGTCCTATTAAATAACTCACATTTTTCTGGTGGCAGACTTTTGTCAATTATCAATTTAGCTATTATTTTAGAATTATTACCATCACCAACAATGTTGTATTATAGTATACACCTGCAGATTGTGTAAAATACTATACCTAAATACTATATCTTTAGACAACAATATTCTGAAAGCTGCACTAACAAAACTAAATTTCAGTCAGGTGAGTGGGCGAGTCCTCAGGTCTTTTCTCATGCTTGCCAGGCGTAGCCACTAATAGTGGTGTAAAGCAGACAGTTTAGCTCTTGGAGCTTAGGCCCATGTCTTTGAGCCCATGAACAAGCCACATGGCAGTGATCTGCTGAAAAGTGACTCCCACACTCCCGTGGCCTAACTACCAGCCGCAGGGGTGACATTCTCTCACAGACAAACCAGAGGCTGGTCCTCTTTCAGGGCCTGCACCGGGCCCTGTTACCCCCACCTTTTCATACGGTGCCGCTGGAAGAAGTACTCCAGGGATTAACCCAGCCAGGTCTTTCAAAGGCCATTAGAGCAAATTACAGGTATCTTGTTACCAGTGTGCTGGGACAGGCCAGGTGAGGGGCGCAGAGGCCAGGCGGGAGTCCAGGGGTCAGCCTGGGACAAAAAGACAAGGCCACCCTGGGCCCCTCTCTATCAGAGTGTCTCGCTGGCTCCACAAACTAGTAGACTAACATCAATGAATGGCTCACTTGATGGGACCTCAGAGACATTGTCTCACCACCGTAACATTAGCTCTTTTTCACAGAGCCCCCCCCATCTTCCCCTTTCCATGTCTCCCATCCCATTTTTTATTGATGTGGGCATAACTTTCCCCATGTCCATGGGTTTATTAAACATGAGATAAACTAAAATGGAACATGTTTACTTCATAACATACATGTTAAAAATTGAATCATGTGGTACCTGCACTTACTGTATAAACCACTCAGAAAGATTTCCGGGGGTCAGCAATGAAATTACATTAAGCATTCTGACTTCATACCTACATTTACATTGTAATGCACAACACAACCCTTAACGTGTGTTCTGTCAATGCATCAGTATGCTGCCAGCATCGTGAGACTGATGCTGCTGATAAGGTTTGGAGATGGCCACAGGGAGTTCCGCATCCTGCCATTTTCTCTGGACACACACATGCACTCCCTGGCACACACATGCCCAGAGGCCACTTGTGCCTGCCGCACTCACCCTTTCCCCGACAGTGGATGACAATCTAGTGAAGGAGTTGCGGAAGTGTTTCATTAGCCAATTACCGCTGGTAGATAAAGCCTACGTTCCCACAGTCCACAAGGCCGGGGGGTCAAATGTGACCAATTACCCTCCATCCCTTCACAGGACAGATTAGTCTGTCTGATATGTCCCCAGACAGACAGAGCCAATCACCACACACATGCAGACTCATGGACATGAGATGAACATGTGTGTAGTGACTCTTGAATTGAAAAAATACAAAACAGAAGTTACAAAAGTTTGACAAAGCTTTTGAGAGTTTCCCTTCAAACAAACCCTCAACAGTAATTATTTTACCTGTTTGCCTGTGTTTAATCTCGATAAAACACGAACTTCCGTGGCCTGTGATTGTGCGTAATGGAACATCAGTCTGTTCATTAGGGACCTCCACGATGCTAAATCAGAGGGCAAAGACCTCCTGTGATCAAACTCCAGATTTACAAGTGTAGTGGGGGTAACAATAAAGGAGAACCTGATGGCGAGAGTCTTTGGCATGGTGGTGGGCTCGTGTGGTGAGGTAGCAGAGGTGAAAAAGGTTAACGAAGCCCACAGCGTGCTCCCCGGCTGTTAGCATGTGTCTGTGTGGGACTGAGAGACTGCAATCTAACCGACCAAGAGGCCTCTTCTTTAATCAAGGAGGTAGGACGGGGACGGAAAAGTGCCTTCAAATCATGCATCACATCCGTAACAAGCAAATGGCAAGCTTTCAAAGGCTTCACAGATAGTTACGAGCAGGTCAGCCCACCAAGGGCTTAGTCACTGTCAACTCTTGTAGTTTCCTGGTACCATGAGATGCCAGGATCTGCTCTACACTGACTGATGTCATTCTTCCTACACTGGAATAGGCCCGGTGTGTTGCATCTATTGGATGTATATGATACTCTAAGTAATTACATATGAACCTAGAGTAGTTAAACGAAGCATGGGGAACATCGGAGATGCAGTTATGTAGTTAGATAACATTTTTGATCATTATGACTTTTACTTCCTCAGTATATTCCAAAACTGTGACAGAATGTTAATGTGTGCCTGTGTGTGGT
This sequence comes from Rhyacichthys aspro, assembly GCA_036850595.1. NCBI lineage: Eukaryota > Metazoa > Chordata > Actinopteri > Gobiiformes > Rhyacichthyidae > Rhyacichthys > Rhyacichthys aspro. The sequence continues at coordinate 14,889,559 of CM072151.1, forward strand.
TCAGGTGTGCAGTGAGGTTCCAGTGACTGAGCACCGGGACGCTGTGGCCTGCACTTGCCCCATATTTACATTATTAAAATGAGATGGGCATGCAGGCAGGTGACAGAAAGCACAAGAGAAAAGTCTGCCTCTGTCAGACCTGTCACTTGCTCCACTGGCCAAAAGGCCTTGACCCCAATTCAATCCACTGCAGGGGAGTATGTAAATGTACACCTGAAGAATATACAACTGAAAAGTAATCAAAGTTAAGTTTCTCACTACATCAAAGGTTTGAGGTAGGTGTGGTCCGGACAAGTACCGTCTCGGCTACATCACTGCAACACTTTGTGCCACCCTCTGTGTTCTAATGAGGAGCATGTCTTCAGAACTGCACACACACTTCAGCGTGCCTCCTAACACACAGACACGTGCCCGAGCTTAGTGCAAGGTAAGGTCTGTTTCATGTTATCCATCAGGGAAGGACACGCACATCTTTTTCAGGTTAGGGTCCCCTTCATGCCCCCACAATGGCAGTAGTCTAAACACAGGCGCATGAATTTAGAATGTACACACATATTCAAGGAGCCTGACACAATACTTACATCCAGCTCATGTTCATTTAGTAAAATGGCCTCAGAGATAAAAAGCAGGTATGGGTCAATGTGCGTAATGCAGTTCAGAGTCTGAATGGCTTCAATCTGTTGGTATGCACAGACCTGCAGTGGGGTTGCTGTTTTTAGGTTTTCAAATGTGCATTAATTATCCCACGTGGGCTTTCAGGAAATACATTAAATGGTTTTGTAGTCCAGATATTGACTGCTCTGCAACAGAGCTCAAGTGACCCTTTTTGTGCTCAGGGCTTTTTTAATCCTCAGTTTGGTGACAATGTAGCTGTGAGCTCAGTCAAATGTCTAACCAAAGAGCTAGAACTTGCATTTCCATAAATAGCCACTTAACACCAGTTCCAATAATATGTCAAAATCATCATTAGTGTTCAAAAGAATTTGTATCCAAAATAATTAAAAATCTATATACTTCTGTGCTGATAACTCTGCTTCCTTGTCCTAATAAGGCCCTTCCCCTATAAAAAACAGAAGTTGACAAAGTTAAGGCAACATATAATAAAGTAATGATAGTAACACATGAAGCAATGTCTAAATGGTATCTTAAAAATGCTCTGAGTCAGAATTTATAACTTAATTGCCTGACAGCAGGTCAATATTTAGTCCTGCGGTTTGACTGACAGACTGGTTGTAGTTCTGTTTGGAGATAACATTAAGATACTGTGATTTGACATGATTTACTCAAATGTCAAGAGAAAAAAATGGCGTGCATGAGTTAACTGCCTGATATTGCTTCCTTTATTATGTGGAGCAAATCTTAAAGAGGAGAAATAGCTGTCTTTAGGGCAACAGGTGCATTACATTCCTGCTGTTATTGCTTTCCAGTCTGAGGCTCAGGAAAGTTTAATTTGTGCATCTTTACACCCCTGCAGTCACCCAGCTAAAGCTGTATTTAAGGATGCCAGGTTCTTTTTTTCCCGTCTTTCTACACCAGAGTTAGTGGCTAAACACCTTCCAAGACATGATGCCTGGCTCAGTTGAAGTGAGAGGAGCAGTGAGATTAGTCACTCTATTGCAGGGGTCAAAACAAAGCCATTAAAGTTTTTGCTGACTCAAATGTTGGAGACTCCTTTCCAGCAATTTAGGCTAAATAAGTTAGTGTGTGTACACATTCAGGTGTTTGGGATATGATACGGAAAAGCAGGCTGCTTCTCAGACCGTATTTGTCTTTGGTAGACACTCCGCTCAGCTCATCCAATCATAGTTAATTGACACCTTTAAAATAACTGAAATAATCCTTAAAATAACTTGATCTGCTTTTACTGAGAAAAATGCTAAACCTTTGCATGGCTTTGTTGGAGTACTTGAATGGCTTAAAAAAGTGTCCTGTTTATCTAAACTAAATCACCATGTCACATTTATTTTCAGCATATCCTTAATATCTTCTGGTTTACTCCCACAAGTCGATTCACCAAGTCAAGCTTTGTATCCATGTATCCAATTTACAGGCCTGTCTGAACATTAGTCAATGGCTTTAGGATGTAAGACGCTGTTTACTGGCACTGTGAGTACTTGTCTTTTGTGTGCCCCTCACACCCACAGGATGTGCAGAGCTGTGGGATGTACCAAAGGACATGGCAGCTGGAGCCAAAGTCAGACTCTATAAACCTGCTGATGAACCCAGTAAATCCCAAAGATGAGCTGGAAGCCAGACTATAGGTTGCTAGCTACCAATTGCTACATTTCTTCAACCTTTCATGCTATTAAACCCTGACACCAGTAACTACTGATGCCAATTAGAGTGACACAAACTCTCTGTCCTGCTGTGATCCCAGGACAGCCACTAGTAAAGTTCAACATTTAGACTTGCTTCACCATTGTTAAATGGGTTATTTACTAATCAAACCATGTGCTCAAGTGAGCTTCATAAGGAGTCCATTAGTCTCTCTTACGATGAAGGCCACAGTACTTAATAGTCTGATAATAAATGTATAATTCATGGGATTTTACCCCCCTGCTGGGATCCGAAATTACCACGAATCCCATCTAAGTTGAGACGACCCAGAGGAAACCTTGCATAATGCCTAATGAGCAACGGGAAACGCTCCAGCACTTCTCCAGCCTTTAATTTCCACCTCAATACTGAGCAGAGCACGCCCCAGTCCTTCTCCTAGCCTCATTAACATGTGTATTCTCCTCTTTCTAAACACCCAAGAACTTCCTTCGGCCAGGTGCTCAGGCCCTCCAGCCTCGGCACTGTTCATCCTGTCACATGTCCCGGTTGAGCTCTACCAGAGTTAACAGTGAGTCATCACCAGAACGTGGTATGGCCCAAAGAGAACCAACTTACTTACACCTATAAAATCACTAACAGCATAGACATTGTGTAATGTCTTTTCACTTTGCTTGGGAAACCCATTGTCCACAGTTCGACCTAGATTCTAAATACAGCAAAGATCAAGACTGAATTATATACTGTAAATAGACTAGATTTGCTTATTACTTCCACTGGCCAAGTTTTATGGTGTAAAACCTCTGCTAATTCTGGGCTTTTTTTGGACTGTTTCACTGGTGATCAGCTATCTTAATGTTGCAAAAGGCATTTGAGCATAAAAATACAGTGTCCAGAGAAACACTTGATAAGCTACTCACTGCCAATTTGGGCAGGTCATTGCACTTAATTTTCTAATGCCAAAGGATGTACCCAGCCTCCTAAAGAAGTGGGCCATACTTTATACTACTTTAATAACCCATCAGCTTTTGGTTCCATCAGTGCTGTCTGCTTAATTTTAATGGCAACAGATCTAAGTTTTATAAGTTTGCTAATAATAATAACATAATAAATACAATTTATATCTCATATAGAAAGACTTATATGACGTCACTCTTTACATATCAGATGCTGCTTTCCAGCTCTTTTACTTTCTTCAGGGGTTGCCCAACCAAAACAACCTAAACCATTCCACTCGGTGGAAATGTGCTATAAAAACTGTAACCAGCACAACATTAGGCTGTATAAAAAAAAAAAATCAGAAGCCCTGTTGGAATAGTCCAAAATAATAAGCACAAAGCTCAAAAATATCACAGGCTTTTTATATCACGTACTACACTTACAATATTAAAAACTATAAAACTTAGTAGCTTAAGTCGTTTTGAACTGTGTCCACCATTGCACTCAAGCAGTTTGTGAAGAGTGACTGTAAGTTTTGGAAGGTTATTTTCCTTCCAGAGCTCTGAGATTTTTCAAAGCATTGGGTTTGCACAGTCATTTCTCCTTCTCCTTTCTATCCCTTTTTTATTTGAAGTCATTGGTGAGTGACAGTTTCCCCTTTTTTCAAAGCATTTTTGCAACATATTTCACCAGTGGAAGATTTTCTTCCCATGGACCCTATCCAAATGAAATAAACTGGGGGAAAGTCTTTCTTCAAACAGCGCGATGGTGCACACCAAGGGAAAGTTTGTAAACACAACACGCCCTGGCAGTGTGAGATGCAAAAGCTGTATGAAGCCAGACTCATGCTAACAGTGAGGTGACCTTATTTCCTAAGGGTGAATGGGCTGTCACAACCTGGAGGCTGCACAAGTGTTTAATGCCTTCAGCCTCACACCCATTTAACAGTCCATCCTTTAAAAATGCTATGACAAAGTCAAACATCAAATAAAATACTGTATATGTAGTGCAGAGTGCCAGAGAAAAGATTTGGGGTATGGGAGAAACATAATTTACTGCCATCATCATTGCAGTGAACTTGACTAAATTCATAAAACTTTCCTTACTGGTTGTAATATATAGTAGTTGCATTATTTTGTGTTTGCTTCAATGGACGGACTGGGCTTCTGGGCGGGCCCTGCCACACAGCTGTTGTGCTGTAGCGCTGTCTAATTAGCAGCCTATGACCGATGACCCGGGACAGGATATGATGCGTACCTGCCTCTGGAGCTTTTGTAAACACTTGGGTGTGTTTTTCCCCTAGATCATTTTATGCTCTACCATAGGTAAAAAGAAAAACATGCCGTCCCTTTTGGCCCCTCAAAGCACCCTACTTTGTTTCTTTTTGTTGGTATTGGCTTGTGTAGTTACTTTCAGTGCTGACTCTAGTCAAGCTTTACTATTAGATTAATGCTGGATCTATTTTTAGAATATAGTCTACAGTTTTTTGTAAATAATTTCCATATCTATTTTGAATGATATTTAGGTGACCTCAGCAGTTAAGTCAAATGGTTGTTGGTAAAAATTTGATATTGCACTTTACTGCAGCCCTGACTGCTTAATGTAGCTGCTCTATCTGTAACTGATCTGTTTCTGAGGCACTATCTACCTTTCAAGCTGCTGTCCCTCTAAGTCACTCTGTCTTCCCTCAGCTGTTCCATGCCACTGCTCCTCTGGGATTGATACAATATTTTCCAGCCTCAATTAGCGGCAAGTGTGTTGACTAATTCCAACTGTTTTTGCACCTGAACAGGGAGTTGGGAGTTGGAAAAAGTGAGTGGGGTGGAGGTGAGGGCCGGTGCAGGGTGTTGGAGACAGAGCTGTCGAGGCAATATAGCTGTGTCGACAGGAGTGGAAGGGCGACACAGAGGACAGAGGAGGGGTCGGCCAGACTGCCGGCTAAGAACCACCAGAGGCTTATACCAGGCTCTCAGGTTGTGACACACAACATGAGGTCAGACAAATTGCAAAAGAAAAAAAAAATCTGTTGTTTCATATTTCAAAATTCTGTAATTTCGGAGATTTGATGTCTGCATTTGCCAAATCCAATTTTTTTGCATGTTTGTTTTTATATTGTTTAAAAAGCAAAAACTTATTCACAAATCATCCATCATTTTTCATATTTAACTATTAACTATGATCTAATTTCTGTATTTTTTAAGAATGGACTGATTCTTTAATAGGAACACATCCTCTTTTCTGTCTTGCTGATGGTGCACTCTTGTATCTGTGTCACTGTTCCTGTCATTAAATATGCAAAACTCACTTGTCCTCTCACTCTAATCGATAGCATGGCCAAAGTATCAGTATCCAGAAATGCTCTGGGTCAGGAGGCTTTAAGTCTGATTAAAAGCCGGCTGTGACTTGGTAGAAATTCAGCAGAAATGCCAATCAAAGTCAAATCAGCCACAAAACAGTCCTGCTCTATTGTGATGAGTAAAGTGTTTCCCTTGGTTCAGTTTAAGAAGAAATCCTACATGTCCAATGAGTTGGCAGTGTGCACAGCTCTGGAAGCAGGTACACGCCCTCACTCTGTGTGAGTGCTGAAAGAATCGTTCTTTCCACCAAAGGAAATGAGAGGATGATGGCTCAAGTGTATGAGGACATTACATTAAGAGTTCTTAAGAGAACTGCACTTTTTCACAGAACCGCTGCAACCACTATGGCATTAATGACCTACCAATGGCTAGAAAAACACTAATTTTATAATCCTCAGAACATGCTTTTAAGTGGTTTCTAAAAAGAAGTTTTTTACTTAACTTATTATCAACACTCTTCCACCAAGACTTCTATAAAGACAATTTCAGGCAAAGTTGAAGAGTAATATTTCATAATTAAGCAATAATGTACACGAAAAGCAAAAAAAAACAAAAAACAAGCAAACAAAAAACAAACAAACTTGAATTTCCACCAAAGTGTGTGGCTTTTACTGAGTCTGCCAGGTGGCTAATCCCAGCAGGTTAACAAATGTCACACAGCATGGAGCATAGATCTTATTGAAACAGTGGCAGGGGACTGAGTGGCCTCTTCGCAGGATGCAGCAGCTGCTCTGCCCCCAGTAACAATATGGAAAAACTCTGACTCACTTTCATAAAAAGGCATTAACAACCAAATATACATAAATATTACACTAAAGGCATAACCGTTTCTATGGGCTATCCACTCAGTCAGTCAGTCAATGACTAATGGAGAGGGAGGTCAGCTCATGACCACAGTCGGCTCATCTGACTTGGTCAAGAAAGACACCCATTGATAGACACAACGAAAAGGCACGGCTGCTCTATGAGCAACCTCTTCTCAGGTGTCTGCAGGCAGATTGTGTGTAGACTACAGGTAAGCCATTGCACTGATGGACAGTATACATCTGCAAAGCTATTCAGTAATATTATGACATGGCAGGAAATTATATGGAAAAAATAGTGATGACAAGTGAGAACAATGGATGGATTCTTGTAATGTATTATAGCACTTAACAGGTATACATCAGCATACCAATGCACAACAGTCAACTCATCTAACAAGCTATTACTCCAGGTGTCAATCACTACATTTGTGTTCATCTATTAAGTGTATCTCCTATTATCACCGGGTACTTGGGTGTGATGCACTTTTATCACAGTTTTGACAATTTAATCTCTTTTTTTTTCAAGCCTACTTTGAACTGCCAACTGATGCTCAGTGTCTTTCCTCAGGTCAGTGTTCAAGTAAACTCTGCATGCGGCCCCACGAGGAGCCTAAATCCACTCTAGGGTATTCCCTTCGTACCTAGCAACGTGTCTCACATGCTTTAAACACAAAACAAATAGCTCAGCAGTGATAAAACCTCAGGATATCCCTATGCACAGCTATAAAAGTCAACAGATAAGAAAGTCCACCCATAAAAATAAAATCTTGTCCACTCTATGACAACACAACACAACTTACTGTCTGCGTAGTTTTTCCGCCGGGTGCCATCCACTTTGCCCGTTTTATCGATACAGAGGAAGAACTTGTTGGCAGAGTAAAGCCGCCGTAGCCGGACGTCTCCTTCTAGATGATTGTAACTACGAGTGTGCCTTTCCAGAGTCCATGAACAGTTGATTCCACTGGCCAGCCCCTGGAGGGACTCATGCCGTACCCCTGGAGGACAGGCCCCTGTGGCGGTGCCAGCGGTGACCACAAGCAGGGCGAGGCATGCCAGGCAAAGGGAGGCCGCACTGGGCAGGGGGACAAGCTGCCCGTGAGAGGTGGCAGCTGTAGTGGTGCCAAGGGCAGGTTCAGGACAGAAGCGGGCTGCGAACGCCGTCCATCTGCACATGGTGGGTCAGACTCCCAAGGTGCACCCTGTAGCTGCAGGCATGCTGATGTTCAGGAGATGCCCTGTTAGAGGGGTGACAAGTTGGAAGTCCAGAAGAGAGAGGGGATGAAGCAGTTCCTTTGGATGTCACTGAGCTTTAAGAAGTTGACAAGAGGCCTTCCTAGACACACATGCTTGGCAAATGTTGTCCTGCCTTCATCATCAGTCCTGTTTTCACTGTTTGCCTCATCAGGTGTTGTAAGTTTATGCATCCACTTTCAAAAGTTCCTTCAGAGTTTCTCCTTCTCCTCTTCAGTCGGAAGTCTTCTTTCATCCAGGTACAGTCCAAGGATGGATTCAAATGTGCCGTGTGCAACTGTGCTTCTGTCAGTGTGGATGTGAGTGTGCACCTTGCGATGCTTTGCCCCTTCCAGCTGGAAAGGAATAAGGTGCCTGTGGGAGCTGCTGACCCGTAGCTGAGAGGGAGTTGAATGAGGGCTGGTGACTGGCTGTGTGTGTGTGTGTGTCGGCGTGGTGTGTGGAAGTGTATGATACTGAGAAAGAGAGAGAGAGAGTGAGAGTCAGGGAGGGAGTGAGATGCAGTGTGTGTCGGAGTGAGAGTCAGTGAGCGCGGGGCAGTCAAGCAGCAAGTGCAGTCAGTCCTGTCTTCTGTGGGAGCAGCGCCGGAGTTGTCCTGCATTTTATCCTGGGCAGGACCTGCATCTAGGAGGCTGAAAGGAGTGGGGTGGGGCCATCAAACACATTCGTAACCATTTCAGAGTGAACCACAAACCTTCCCCCTTTTTATTCCCTGCTCCTCCTGGTTTTATTGTCCCGTTTTCATAGTTAAACCTTGTCCTCTTTTCCACTTTGATATTGTAACACAGGTCATATAAGCTTCATTGCTGCCCATCAAGTCGGTACATATTCTGACACCTCTCTCTTGCCACATGGCACAAATTAAGAAAGTCCCTTTTAATGGCTGCTGCTTTGAATCATCAAGCGGTAGGAAACGCAGAGCAGGTTGCACGAGTGTCAGCGGAGTTAGTCCAGATGGAGCTGGACAGACTTTCGGATCACCTGTGTTAATATTTCAGTGGAACACCCTCTCTGATCTCTGCTGTTTCATTTGAAGGGAGCAGGACGGAAATGAAGAACACCTTTTTTGTGACTTCCAACACTCTTGTCTGTTTTTTACAAGCTGTGTAATGAAGTTGATTAGAGGGAGGCATCAAAGCACAACCATGTCCAGTTTGGCCAGTAACCCTTCACCATTCAGTATTAGATGTTACATTTAAGTCATCTGACAGGAACAGATATAAAACAATAAAATATACAATGTTGGCTTTTTTTTTCATTGTCAGAGTTACTCTTAACTATAGTTGAGTGTCTCTGACCCTGAGGCCACCAGCAATGCTAAAGGTGTTTTTGAGGACTGCAAACTCAGAGAGGGGCACAGTTAACCTCACACTTTTCAGCTTGTTAAATGCCCCCCTGAGAGTTAAGAGCAGTCCATGTGTGTTTGTCACCCTTTCATGAAAATCAGTCTTTCACCCTCAATTTGAATGCACTGCCATGTTGACGTTTTCTGCTTTGTTCAGGAGGACGTGTTCCTGGAAGTGATGATAGCGATGGTGAACAGTTGTGACAGTGAGTACTTTATATTTGACCCATTCATTGATGCATATGTATAGATTATTGCTCAGTTAAAGAATGTTTTAAGATATAAATCAAGGAATGTGTTTGAGGCTAGCCAGAACCACCACAATATCAATTAAATAACTGTTAGCAACACTAGCTGCTGCTCTATATCAGTCTAAGGGACCATCATGCTTAAGATTTTCAACCCTTTTCTATATATGCTAATTGCTGCTTGCTCCATAAACTCTATAGTAACTTTATATTGGTTGAGCTCACAGCTGTATGCTCCTACGGTCTGGTTCACACCAAAATACTTATTCAACCACATATTGTTATATCCTTTTTTGGTTAGCTCTAATTCCTTCCTTCCTTCTCTCTGTGATTACCTGGTTCTTAAATCAGCCACCTCAAGATACTGAAGCATGTTTTAAAAATTGGAGTGTGCTTAAGGTCGACTGTAGAAATCAGGCCTCGCGCCATATCAGATGCAGCAGCAGATTGCTTAGTAGTGTTTCGCTTGCAAATGTTTGTGCACTGACCTAAGTGCAGTATCTTGTTGTTTAACAGAGCCTATAGTAGAAAACCACATTCATGTATATTTTGAGGTTAGGTAGGTGTGCCCGGAACTATGGGGCAGGGGATCCAACTAGGATGTCCTCTAGTGTAGGAACCTAATCTTTCCCAACAGGCATCCAAGAGGCTCTGTAAGTGTATGAATAGAGATAATATCGGTATAATGAGGCCTGTTTTGTACCATCAAAGTCTTCAAAAGGGTCTGAAACCTGACCTTCCTCTTAGCATCCACAATCCCTCGCTAATGGCTGCCTTTTATTAATTGTTTTCCTGCTTGCTCACCATTGTCACTTCTTGTCTGTCTAAAGCTCCTGTAGCTCTAAAGCTATGTTTTGGCTTGTCACCCATGACTTAGTGCTTTTATGAGCTGTGGATTTGCTTAAAAACTGTCAGTCTGTACTCTGACTTGACTGACAGCTCTGTAATAGTTTGCTCGGTCAGTTTGTATTTTCAGTTCATTTCTATTTCCAATGGAGATTTACAGCTGTGAACAGTATTGTGAGATCTGCCTATTTCTGTTACGAGCACTTATCCATCAGAACAGGCATAAACTGACGTACTGCTAATCTTAGACAGTCAATCAGAACACAGCACGGTGGAAAATTATTAACTGACTCTGCATTTCTGCATTAACGTTTTTGCTGCTATCAGTACAGTAGCCTCACTTTGCACATAATTTGATATTATGCTAAACTGTAACTATCCTCCAGCTGGAAACGGCTTGTAAATAAGAATGACCAAACAAGGTGTTTTTACTGACTCACTAATTGAATCCATCTTTAAAAGCTTGTGGGAAGAAACCAAGTAAAAGCAGTGTGAGTCACAGACGTCCAGGAAAGGCCAGTCTGTAAGGCCATTTTGACGTCTGTTTAGTGTAATTAGCTATAATAGAGACAAAGTATGAGTGATGAGTCATTCATTGGGCATTAATACACTCTATTACATTATATACACTCTAGTATTACATTTTCATGTTTAGAGTTCTATAATCTAAGTTCTTAGGAAGTGTTTCAAAACTGTAATAAACTAAATATACAGCCTCTGACTATGACCTCTTTGATTTCTCAGATGTCACACATATGAGAGAAAAGTTTTACCCCCCCATGGGACAGGTCACTAATGGGCTGTAAGTGCTGTAGAAACACTCTTGCACACAAACACGCGTCCAAGGTATTTACCAAACACAAGTATTTCACAGAAAAGTATCTCCATCAAGTATCCCTTTCCAGGTGAAGCCATATGAGAAACAACCCTCTCTCCATCTGTTAAACAAATAGGGAGTCCCCTACAAAGGTGTGCAAAAGAATCCCCATGATCAAAGTGTATGAGAATGGCAGCCTTGTCCTGGCCTGGCCATTATCAGGCCCCATGAATGCCTGTCTTCTCCTCTTTTGTCCGCCGAGGCATTGACAGTCACTCACCCGGCAATGACTGTCACACCAGCGCAAAGAGCCAGCCGCCGACAGGGGCCAACCACATCAAACGAGACTGTCAAGGGGCCCTGCTCGTGAACCGTGGCAACAAACACCTCCTGATCCTCACCTACAGCTCAGCAGCAGACACCTACCGCTGTGCTCTCAGCCACCGCCTCCGCTGAGAAAAGATGTACTGCCTGGACCTCATTTCCCTCCACGCTCCCCCCTGCCCACCCTTCTCACTCTGCTTCTCTGTCAAGTAGTGCTTGTGTTAACCTCCAGCCCGCCGAGACACAAAGGGCCGCTAAAGTGTTTAAGAATGCTTTATGGGTGCATGACAAGGGGAGGGTGACACTGCTGGGGGTCAAAAAGTACACAGGATATGAATAAGATAAATTCAGTTTTACTCTTAGCTTAGAGCCAAGTCACACTTGATTTGAAACTGTATGGTCTTTGAACTTCAAAAAGCTCCCAGGATGAATAGAAGGACTAATCACTTTTAATAAGCAGCGGGGGACTTGATCAGAGTGTGGCCTTGGTTTGCAAAAAAAGAAGATTTAGTAATGCAATACAGAGATCTTAATGCTACTTTTTATTTGCTACTACTTTACTTCATAACTGCACAGGCTACACGTTAAAATGCTCATCAAGTTAAAAATGTGAAGGTTTTTTCTATCAATTTAAATGTGCATGGCATTTATAGGGCACTTATATTACACATGATGGTCAAATTAAAAAGAAATAATAATTTACATGAGCCTTACCTGCTTCAAGAGTTGCCCTCCGCCTCTTCCACATTGGCCATAGTCAGACTGCCACCTGTAGGTCAAAAATAACAAAAAGTAACTAAAAATAATCTTGAAAAAAATCATGAATCATTTATCCAGTTAAGAGAGAAAACGAAAGAAAAATGAGGTGATTGTATAAACCACATAACGTGCTCTTTCACGTCTTTAGGCTAAGGTTAGCTAAATTATTAGCAAAAAAATTAAACTGTGCAGCTGGAGATAGATTTTTAAATGTTATTGAGTATATATAGCCTACTATTGTCGTGTAATTAAATATCAATTACTTTTTCTTTCTTAGTCTGTACCTCAAAGTACTTTTCCGTGGCTGTTGTTTGCAAAAGCTGATCCAAAATCGATTTATCGGTGATCTTCTTCCCTCGCCTGACACGACGACGATGACTCCTGTTGATTGCTTTGGTCTGTAGTAATATGGCGGCCCAGTGAGGAGAAGTAATGCGGTTATAACATGTCAACATGTCTCTCCTGAGAGTATGTGCCTTTACCAAATATGTGAATTGTCGCATGTTGTTGGAAAAGTGTGCTGTACGTGCTTCTTCTGTGAACCTTTGTCCGCTCTGTCTCTCGATAAGAAACGGCGCCTTGAGACGGATAACAGGTGAGCTGAAGGATACACTCTGTACCATTGTCCGGACTGACCTGAGCCAGTTTGTTTGAGACGGGTTTACAGTCCGATCGGGTTGCTTTGAGAGGGCACTGTTAAACTCAATATTTATTATCTTCTGACTTATTGCCAAGATGCGGGTTCGATCCTCGGCTGCTCCATGCTCCATAGATCTCATGTCCTTAGGCGCACTAAAATGAGTGTCGTTGTGTCTAAATTAATATGGCAATGTGTCTATTCCAAACTGCTGTAAATTAGTTTTACATTATCCTTGATATGTTTATTTTCAGAAACTTCTCTAAACTTGCAAAGAAGAAACGCATCATATCTTATTCCCAAGGCAGATAATATAAAGAAACGTTCACTGGAACAGTCTCTGGTTGACGGTAAGCTTTTTTTTTTAAAGTCTATATAAGTTTCTTCCATCTGAGATATTACTCCACACTGATACAATGTCTACATTTTACAGCAATGCATTGATAGCAGTTCTATAGTTTCTGTACTGATCCATGGCACCCATACGCATACAGCTTTAAAGATTTAAAATGCTACATAAAAAGTATTTAGATGCATTGATATTGACATATGATTGCTTTTTATTTTTCTGTTTCTCTTTCATACATCCCTAGAACTGGGCCCTTCCCAGTACAAGCACCTCATTGTGGCTGTCTAAACCAAATTGAGGCCATATCTGAGCAGCATACATTGTAGTAAAAAACTTCTATGAACCACACATTTTAATGGACACTGAAGTCCAGTTCAGTGTTTTTACATGTTAAGTGTCCATTCCACTTTTCTCTGGCCCCACTCACAGCAGTAAATTTAGTTGTTCTGAGGTGGGATTGAAGTGCACATGTGTGTCCAAACTGTGACAATTATCTTCTTTTGGGAATACATTAGCTGTCTCTTTGCTATCATTTTTAAAGACTAAAGTATTGCATTAACAATACATGGTGCTGTCTGTAATGCACTGCGAAGGAAAATAGCCTCAATGTCTTTATTGTCTCTTTCAGTACTTGAAGCAAGGATCCAACAGCTCCAATCTGACGTCATTTTAGATGTCCATCATGCAAAAGTGCAGTTTGTTTCACCCCCCTCTTCTGGAACAGGGACTTTATCTGGTAAAAATCTTAAAAATCAACCTCAGGCAAAACCGGACCTACCTAAACCAGGCAAGTCTACTGCCAAATCATTCTCCAAATCTCAGGCGAGCCGCTGGATGGAGAAATTATCTCAAGAGAAGAAGAACAAACTTAAGAAAGTGCAACATCTCCAACAAAAAATACAAAAGAAGGTTAAAGACACAAAAGTGAGCAAAGGCAGCCAAATGCTTCCTGGTACATCACACAAAACAATATCTACCGTGGCTAAAAAGAAAAACAAAAGTCGACCAAAATTGTCTGATGAAATTCGGGCTGCAGTGTCTTCAACAGTTACTTCCAATACAGCTGCTGTAACAATGGTATTGTCACAGAAAGTTTCTAAAGGAACTAAAAATCGATCAAAAAATCCCACTGCGACTGAGAAAGAGCAAAAACATACCATCACTGAGGCCGAGGGCAGAGCAAATGTCCTGGCTGAGGCTGAGGAACTGGAGAACAGGCTGAATCACCAGTTGAGTCAATGGACGTGCTCAAGCACCACTGAACCAGTTCAGGACAACGGGACATGTGCAGACATTCAGCAGAGCATCCACACTTACCTTGAGGCCTGTGTTTTTGCGGGGGACATTGAGCGTGCGCACCGTTTTCTGCTCAGCCAGCACCGAGTTATGAGTCGGCGTAAACATCTTAATACAGACATCTACAACATTATGATGAGGGTCTGGGCAAAAAAGGTGACTTTGTTTTTATGTTTGTTCCTAGTTTCTATGTGTTATTACATTAAATGAAGAGAATTGTGTATAATTGTTCTATTTTATCTCCTCAGGGCACGTTGAATCATATTGGCCGCATATTTATTCTATTAGAGGAGGCGGGTCTAAAGCCAAACCTAGGGTCCTACTGTGCAGCGCTGGAGTGCATGGGTCGCAATGCCAACTGCTCTCCACGAGTTATCACTAGGTATGCACAGTACACCTATTATTAGATCTTTTATGATATCTATGAAAAGGTTATACAATAGTTTATTTTATATGGCTTTGAGTGCAAAAGCTGGGGCTTACCAGCAGGGGTCACACTTTCCTATAATTTCACTTTTTACAACATTCTTACATTATAGCTTAGACTTATTTATTACCACAAGTACTTCTTTTGATGCCAGAAAGTTTATCTATGCATTTTGTATTTGTCTCTATGTAGTCATATTTTTCTATAGTATTTTGTCCACTTTTTCATTATTGCTTGTGGTTGTTATTATTGAGGAAAGCTAAAAAAAATATTAAGCCATGTTTTCTTTTCTTCTACCGCTTACTTTGTGTGTTTACTTTTATCATGCATCACTTATTGTCTTACCTTGTAGTAAGGTATCAACGATTGCAACACTTAACACCTTATTTCCCATCTCCTTCACGTTTTTCACCTTTGTTCCCATGGCAACCTTGATATGCTGATGACTAATATTACATGATGTTTTTCACAAGGCTACCCTTGCAGAAGTGTTAATAAGTCTCACTAGAGGTCGATGACAAGAGTCTGGCTTAATTAAAGTGTAAGAGAGTGGCGGGACCCCACTGACACGCTTTGTGCTGTGTTTGATATATTTGTGCAAAGTAAGTTTCCTCATCAGAAACAACCTTGATTGCAGCAGTACCCCAGTTTAGCAGCAAGTAGGGCATCCTGACAAATTACTGGTAAGTTATATTAATGTCAGTTGTTCTGGCAGTGACAGTGTACTCTTGAATTTATTGATCGGATTAACAATGCAAAGCTTAATAGGCACAATTTGTGTCTCAGGGTCACATTAGGACACTGCCACTAACTACTTTATCTAAACATACGTGGTACAAAGGCAAATTATGCTCATTTTTTAATTCCTAAAGGTCCTTGTAATGGTATAGACACCTAAAGTAGATGTCTGTGAATAATATGTGCATAGATTTTAAGTGCCTCATCCAAAACAGAGCACTCCTCTATCATGACTATGCTGAGCAAGTGATGAGACGAGAGATCTCCTGAGTCACTGCAGGCTTGATTACTTGCTTGAGAGCTCCGTGAGCCATAGGTATCAAACCACACTCACATAGACACACTTGTGCAACTCAGGGATATCGCCCCATGCTGCGTTAGATAATAGCAGGACATGTGATAGGGAAGTTGTTTGCGGTAGGCCTCTGGTTGGTCCATCGATTATTGTAAGAAGATGCTTTAATGACATTGGTGCTGAGGCTCAGGCCAAGCAGACTTTTTTTTTTACACTCAGTTACCTCTTCCTCTTCGACTCCAGTTTTTTCCCGACACTTAAAATATGATTTATGTAGTTGTTTCCTTTTATTTGTGTGTTGTTTTTAATACCCTAACTCTTCTTATGTCATGCTTTCTTTTCACAGTATATCCTCTATCTTTTCAGACCCGTGCACCCTTAACACTTATCCCTTGAAGTTTTGCCTTTGTAAGTGCTCTGTCTCCCACCCCTCTTTTCTCCCTAGAGTGCAGCAGAGCACTCACCAGGCTGATTATGCTCTATCCTTCAACCTCTTTGCCCTTTTTGTTCATTTGGACCACACTGCCAGCACCCACACTAATCCTCCCTTTGTTCGAGGCTCTCTCATTTACTCCAACCAAAATTGCACATGGCATCACACTTGACTCTTAGCGAGGGTGAAGGAAACTAGGCCTGCACTTCTATAAATACTTCCCAATATTTGCCTGACATGTGCCTGTTTCCCAAAAACAATTATGTCCGTTCTTCCTGTGTTGTAGAAACCTGTTTGTCTCCGATTAAACTAGGTCTGTGGAAGCTGCTGAGCCTGGGTTTCCACCAAAATGTAATTAGCACACTGTTATTTATAATTGTCTTGAGGAGAAGGTGTGCAGGGTAAAGTGGAAGTCTCTCATGACAAATGGCTTTCACTCAACTCCCTAAGACATGTTGTTGTGTTGTGTACCTCTAGAGAGCAGTGTGACCTCACATAGGGTTCTTTATAACATTATTGAATATCGTATTTTAAGTAGAACAGTTAAAAAGTCCTGTCTACGAGACAAAAGATGAGACACAATTCTCTAATTACATTTTCTAGAGGCTAAGGCTGCTCAGTGTATTGCAGATTTATTGTTAATGCATTATCAGCAGTCTCAGTGTCTGCAAAGAACTGCTTGAACTGCAGTAATGATGTTGTATTCAGTGTGGCAGTTGTGAGATCCCTAAATGTTTAATATTAGAATTGAGTTGAACTTTTGCTATTCCAATATTGCAATTCACATCACCCTCAAATATTAGATATAGTTGGCACATATCACTTATTCTCTTGATGTTGTATAACCCTACAACAGATGAACAGTCTTAGCATCACATACAACCAACATTTTTGTCGGTGATGATAAGCTTAGAAATTGTCCAGCTTGTTATTGCTAGTTATTACTATTTTCAGATAAAAAACATAAAAAACAGCCTGCGGAATACTAGATTATGTATTCTATTCTGTGCTAAAATTAATGAAGGCAAATACAATGCTTTTACAGTTAACTATGCTGAAAACATTTATCAGTCGTTTGCATGGAGAATTAAACTGGACAAAAATTATGGACCAAAATGATTACTATTTATCTTATCTATTCCACACACTAGTTGCACTTTCTGTATTCTGAAGTCCAGTCGTAGAAAAGGGGTCTCTCATTATTGAATATAAACATTTCACTTTTGTCTCCCAAGCTCTTCTGCCTCAGCATAAACTAATACCTAATGCCTCTCAGTGCAAATACATCATTGATATTCTGTTACTGAAATCCAATACAACACAGGGATTATTTTTTTTTATACTGGAATTAATCAGGGCAGTGTAAGTGATATGATTTTCCAAATCCCACTTCACAGGCAGGTCAAAGGTCAGAAGATTGTGAACCCCGACTTGTGCACTGACTCCAAAGTCTGTTCTGCCACAGTAGCTCTATTCTGTTATGCAAATCAAAGTCTGTTCTAAAGCCAAAGTATTGGACTAAACCATTGATGAAATCATGCAAAAACACACAGATAAAAGTAATAACTGTTTGAACAGATGGTGCTATTAAAACAACTTTTTTAATGCAGCATTTTTGCCGAAAATCGATTCTGTTGCCATCTCTAACACAAACTCCACAGTTAATTTAAGCCCATTGTCTATGTGATTCCAAGTCCTTGAATAGTTATTTAGTTTCTGGTTTTGGTGTCCCTCCAATAATAAAAAGAGCATAACTACAACAATATGATCTCGATAAAAAACCTGTTACGTTGTATTATCCAGGTGCCTGAGCCAGATGGATGAGGATGGCCTTTCTGTGGACGATCTGTTCAGTCGATGTGTTTTCCGACAAGATGAGAGAGACATGGTGCTGAAAGCCATTCTTGCAGTTCAGCCTGACTACCAGCCAAACCTCAACACGGACGCAAATCACTGCTGCCCCTCGCTGGTGCAGGACTACTACACACAGGTAACAGATTCCTAATTTTTCTAAAATAAAATGCAAATTAGGAATCATCCCATTTGTCTTGCAGCGTCCTCCAGCATATGTATATATCTCGTGTTACTATATTTACAGTCAGAGGGTATTTTAATCACTTGCTCTTGTGTATGTTTTGATTATTACACCATCACAGAGCTAGGAAAGCTGTCAGAGAGCTCCAGCGTGACTCCCAAAGATTTGATTGTCACCCCTTCACAGCCAGGCTTAGACAGGCTCTGGCCTATTTATAGTGTGCCAACTCTGCTTTCTAATGGGTCCTGTGCTTTCCTTTGAGTCTCTTTCTCTCACCTCTCCTCCTTTTCCCACCTCCCTTCCCCCCATTCAATCTCACATGATTCATTAACAGCTTTTTGTACAATTGTGCTATTTTTAACCTCATCACGTACTTCATTTTCTTTGGTCCTGACGTGCTCGGAGTTGTCTTATTGTAGACTCGGATGTGTGATGAGAGGAACGGGCCTTGTATTTTAAGATGAAAGTTCAACCCAGAACATGTCACGTATCCTTGGATCATTACTCATGCCTGTGATTGGAAGGCTGGCTAACTAGTCGCTTGGTGATCTGACTGTAACATTTTGGCTATGACTTATTTACAGATGGGAAGGCTGTCCAAATAACTGGCCCACATGATAACCGAGTAGAGGGCTGGCTGGTCTCTCGAGGGGTTCAAATCACTGTTTGCAGCAGACACGCAATCTCATTAGAATTTGTTTGTTGTTGCGAGATGGAATTCTGATTAAACTGTAGTTCGTACAAAATGCAGTTTGATCAAGTTTCAGCTTGTCGCAAGAGATTGCTTGGGATTCTTTCAATTGACACTTTTTTTTCTGTTTTCCGTCAGAACATTGACCCATATGTTGACGTGTTATGTCACATTTTTATTATTGCTTATGTTGCAACAAAGCCCCCTCTGTGTATTATGAAGTCGGCTATAGCTCAGTAAAACCCTGAAAACGGTAAAAGTGAAGCCTGCTTACATAACAGTAGTAGACTGCACACATTTGTCTCTTCCTTTTTTTCCACTGACTTTTGATTTTAACAATTGATCGATCAAGAAGTGTCTTTTTTTCTCCCTATTGTTAGTTTTAAAGATGTGCAGTATTGAGAGAAACTACTGTTATTGCTGCTGTTTATCCTACAACTCTGAGACCAGCTGTATTAAAACAATGTCAAAACGAAAACATAGATGGCAGGGGCTCATATAAAATATTAGCGTGTATGACTTTTTCTTTGGCTGAGCATCCTCAGTCAAATGTTGGTCTGTTGGCCTCTTGCTCAATGCAAAACATTGCCACTTTTGTGATCAACTCTGAGAGATAGTGTGGCAGGGCTTTTGAAGTTTAGATTAATTCTCCCTTGGCAGCAGTCTGAGATGGGCTTACGATTTGGCTTTTGGTGACTGGCCTCATAAGACTTTATCTACTCTCTGTCCTGAACCTGGGTTGATGGGATCACAAGATTGTGTCCCAACAATAGCGCAACAAAAAGCTCAATAAAACATCTGTCTGACCTGTGTTTTGTGCTTTAGAGGATGGAGCATCACTACCCCAAACTGGACTTCACCAAACAGGAACTGCAGGAGCGTTTTAACCAGCAGCTGAACATGGAACAGGCCTGTACTGTCACCATCGACTCTGTGGAGGCTTCCAAACCTGTCACTGAAAACATGGACAAAATGGTAAACATACGTCATTACCACTGAAAACCCAGTTCACTCTGTTAACTTTACATAGTTGTGCTTTATTTCATCTTATAGGCAACACTTAAATGCACCACTTTGAGGTGTAGAGCAGCTTTAAAATGACCCATACCATCTTCCTTCATAAGACTAGCCTCAGTTTTATTAGATTTTTTTTTTTTTCAAATATTGAAATAACACCATGGTAATAGACGTGGCAAAACAGAGAAAAGATGATATTGTGGCTCCTTTCAAACTCCGGCATTTAGAGGCGGCCCTGGATCGTCTGCCTCTGCAGATGGACTACGTGGGAAGCGAGCAGTATGACAGTCCCTGGTGGTCAGGGAGCATTTACAGACAGCCAGAGCAGAATAATAATGCATTGTAACGGAGGCCTCTGGAGAAAACGTCACCCCTCTAGCTACAGACTCTGTCACTGCTAAAGGCAGACTAAAAACACTTGAACTTCAAGAGTGAAAATTGAAATATAGACACTCCACAGTATTGTATACTTGAGCTGCATCCTTGTATTGAGCTGTATAGCAGGATTGTTTTTAGTTATTAACCTCCAGTTGTATTGTCCATTCAGAGGAAGTTGCTGGCCGAGCTGAGGTCACAATGGCAAAAGACCCTCCTTCAGGCCCTAAAGGAGAATAAGATGATCCTTGCCAACACCAACTCCAAGGACTACAGGCTCAACCTTTATCCCTATTTGTGTTTACTGGAGGATAGCGAGTATGTTGACATCATGGTCCAGGTAAAAAAACTACTTACCCTACTTAGCACTGGTCTGAAATTTAAGGACTGCTGAGTGTTTGAGTGTAATTTACAGCAGCTTGTCGTTTAGATATCTGAATCCATGAACTTGTTTTATATTTTTTGACTTGAATGTCAGTTTGAAAAACCATTCTGACAATTCTATTATACAGATGAAAAGTATCAAAGTAGAGAAAGCAAAAAGAAGTCTGCCTTGATCAATTTCCACTGTGATTGAAACATCAGAATTTCATGCAGCTTAATACCTTCTGATGAGCTAAGTGACACTTGAATATTTTTTCATACATTTAACTTTTTGAACCCTGTCCTACTCTTGCGCAGAGTGTTGCCAACCTGCCTCCCAGTGGAGAGTCACTAAAGATTTTGGCCAGGGACCTCGGCAACAGAGTCTACACGAAGTACTCTGTGAGAAAGAAGCAGCAGAATGAAATGGTGCAAAAGTTGAGCAAGATTTACAGCTCATACTCCGACATTTTGGCCAAGGACTCAGAGGTAAGAAATGTCTAGAAACACACTTTAAGGCTACATTATTATCTTATATTAAGTATAAACCAAATCAACAAAAACATGGCATGTAACTCATTGTGTTCATCGTTTTCTACTAAAATAAGAGACTGTGTTTTCTCAGTGGGCTGATAAAGCCAATTCCACTGACTCAGTACTCCACCATTGTTTTGACGTTGCTGGCACACAGGAGAAAACACTCATGTCGTCAAGAATATAATGAAGCAGAGCTCATTATACTCAATAGCTTGTTCCCACTTCCTACCTGGTAGTTAACGAAGGTGTTTGTTTCAAAAGTATTTTACATGCAGCCCTTTGTAGTTAAAATTTAAGAGCTTGTTATCTTGTTTTTCATGTCATAACCTTAGATATTAATTTAAGATGTTATGCTTTACAGAAATTTGACGCTTACATATTAATGCTTCCATTTAAAGGCTAAACGTAAAGCAGTAAGCACCAAACCGACCCTTTACAAAGACAATAGTGGGAGCATTTATTTACCTTAGCTGGATAAAAATTGCAACAAATCACTTCAAAATATCTCCTCTGTGTCTGGATCTAGGTGTACAGTGTCCTTCCCAGAGAGCGATGGTGTCAGCTGGAGGTAGAACACACTGCAGGACCCACTCTGCGAGGAGGCGAGACACACTGGCCCTACATAGTGACTTTGGAGCTGGGCACTTACCTTGTGGATATGATGGTCAAAAACCTCAAAATAAATAGCGACATCCTGAACCCAGCATTCGACCGGAAGCTTATTCCAATCCTTTACCACATGTATGCTTTCCGTAGCACCAGACAGGTACTTGGGACATACAACCTTTCTGTTTCAAGGGTATAGACATAATTGTGCAATTCTAGACCAACTAACCATGCGAGATTTCATAAATAGTTGTATAGTCTGACAATGCCGTAAATAAGTAGACACTCAAAACACTTGACCTTCACATTGGTCACTGTCAGTCACTGCAAAGCCTGTTACCTTGTACACTTGAGCACCCTCTGATCCTGTGTGAAAAGTGTGAATTATAAAACCACTTCCCACTGAGCAAATTGGCAGGGGGGGGCCCTGTTGAGAACGATGAATAGGTTCCAGGCTAATCCCTCTTTTAGTGTCCCCTTAATTGGCTCGCTGATTTGTTGCCATGGGACCCAGCTGAAGGGTGAGGGGACCATGTCAAAAGGAGAATGGCACAAGAAAAAGATTGGACTTTCTGAAAGGTGATGTCAGTGAAATTTTTGACAGTGGCAGTGTTCACATTATTATTATATGTACCAGATATTTTTTACTTCCCTGCTCTCCCTATCCTGTTTTATTCTCTCATTGGAGGTCAGGCCAACAGGGGAGCATCCTAATGATTTTACAGCTCAGCGTGAAAGACTGACTCATGCAAGCTTTGCTGAGCTGAATTATTTTTTTTGTCAGGTTGCTTTTAGTTTTTTCTTCAAATTGTCTCACACACTGTACCCTGTAACCCGAACAGTGTTAGAAATGTTAAACTAAGCAGGATTTTAACTGTCTGGAGAGCAGCGCGTTATCAAGACTGTCTATAGTTTCATTAGACAACATGGCCATCGAGCATAAATTTGATTTTGAAGTTTAAATGCAAAATGGATTGATATCAATTTTCAACTGGGTCACATCATGTCTAGTTCTAATGATAAAATCATATTATTTTGGATGCAAAAACTTCAGTCGAGTATAGATTTTATTAACCACTTGTCTTATGTATCAAACCTGATTTAATACTAACTAACAGGATGTAACTAAAACTTGCCTCTGCCTTGTCTCTTCATATTGTGTTCCTGACAGATCGGCTTCATCAAACCTCACCCGATCCTTACTCAGATGCATCAAGAGGCCATGGAGACCAAGTTGACTTTTGACTCTTACGTGATACCAATGCTGTGTCCCCCTGTGCCCTGGACCTCGGTAAAGTTTGGAGCATACCTGCTGACACCTACCAAGCTGATGCGAACGATAGACGGAGCCACGCAACACGAGGCTTTATTAGAGAAGAGCCAGAACCTGCAAGCGGTCATGGACTCTCTTAATCAGCTGGGTAACTGTGCCTGGAGGATCAATAAACCCATGCTGGATATTATAATCTCAATTTTCAATGACAAGGGAAGTGATAAACTAGATATTCCTCCTCCCATGTCAGAAGCCCCCAAAATCCCTCACTTCAACCCCCAAGATCCATTGTATACAGCTAGTGAGAAGGCTCACATGAAAAGACAGGTCATCATTGCCAAAAAGAAATGCAGTGAGATGCACAGTTTGCGTATGGATGCACTTTATAAACTTTCAATTGCCAACTACATGCGTGATGAGGTCTTCTGGTTTCCTCATAGCATGGACTTCAGGGGTCGTACGTACCCTTGTCCCCCATACTTTAACCACTTAGGGAGTGATGTCACACGGGCCATCCTTGTTTTTGCCGAAGGAAAGCTTCTTGGTCCAAAGGGCCTGGACTGGTTAAAGATCCACTTGGTGAATCTGACAGGACTGAAAAAAAGGAGCTCACTACAGGGAAGGTTAGAGTACGCTAACTCCATCATGGAAGACATACTGGATTCTGCTGATAACCCTCTTAATGTGAGTCTTTTTACTTTCGTTATTGTTATTCATGTTGTATAACTCACACTTATTGGACTTTTAAAGATTTTGTTAAAAAGAGTTAAACAAGTTAGCTTGATCAAAAGATGCATATAAAATGTTTCTTAACAGTGCAAATTAGGACATAATGGCTGCCTATATCAGTTCAATGACAAAATGTAAATGATTCTGCCAAAACACAAGACCAAGTTGATGTGTGCAAAGTGTTACTTGTTCCTGTTGATATTTTTCAGGGCAAGAACTGGTGGATGAATGCAGATGAGCCATGGCAAGCTCTGGCCTGCTGTATGGAAATAGCCAATGCAGTGCGGTCACCTGATCCTGAAGCATTTCTTTCTCATTTTCCTGTTCACCAGGTAACAAAAAGACTTACTATTACAAAGTGCATAGAGCAATATACGTGCATTCAGTATTAAAATTATATCTTTTCTTACACCATAGAAATGTACAATAATAAACAAAACTACAAACGTCTTCTATAGTTTTGACATTTGAGAGCAGAACATGGAAATTAATATGAAACACTTATTTTTTGGCTGGATATTGAATTACTGCAGATTTAGAGTGTGTAACAGATAAATGATGATTGTTTGTATCTGGTAATTGCTAAATGTCTTTTCTCAGTCTGGTGCCAAATCTGTTCTGAGTGTTGTTCAATTATGCAGTTAATTCAAGATGCTTAAACAATAAATGGTCTAATAATCTGATGTTAGGTTTTTGTCTGTGGCTTTGGGTCCTTGGACAAATCATTTTGTTGAGTGTCTCAACCAATTATGTCCCTTCAGCTGTTTCTCAACTCTGTTAATTTAATCTGTTTATTTTGTTAAGTATTCTTCGGCATTTCTAAATCATTTATAGTGTTTTGATAAACCCTTTAATTCTGTTGAGGTCTCTTTTTTTCTATGGTCCATTTATCTCCACGCCACTACTTTCATCTTTTCTTACATTATGTGCTCCTCTGCTCTAGGACGGCTCCTGTAACGGTCTGCAGCACTATGCCGCTCTGGGCAGAGACGTGATTGGTGCTACATCAGTCAACCTCATGCCCTGTGACTTGCCCCAGGATGTCTATAGTGGAGTAGCACAGCAGGTCAGCAACACAAGACTGTTTAAAAATGTGTTTTTTTTGTGGTACTTAAAGCCAGTCTTCTTGCTTATATAATTAAAAAGAAAGGGTACTTAACATTCTGATGATTCACTAGATTGCATAGTTAGACCTGTCTCGCAGTTGAAGCACTTAAAGTTTTCCCGTGCTCTCTGTCTTGAATTTATTATTGCTTCGTTAATATGCCAAGCACCAGAGTCTTAAAGTTAGACTTTCTTTTATATCTAAAAGCTCAAAGGGCAAGCATGCAAACTGTGCAATCAAAGCAGTGGGCGTGCTGTGAACCAGCCTATTATTAGGGAGAAACAATGTGAAAGTAAAGTGAAAAACTGACATTTCAATTCAGGGAAATTACTAGTGTTGATTTGGATGCACAATACATTGAATTTTTTTGTGCTAAATATACATATCCTCAGCTTAAACTGAATGAAACTCTTTGCATGTCAGTGTCTATTGTCCTCTTACACTAGCTTCCCCAAAACAGACACATAAGCTCCAGTGCAGAGTGGAGCTTTTCAAATGTAGTACTGCACATCCCAGTTATCTTACATCTACATAATATTATTTCTAATTATAGAGCCTTACACTTATTATTCCATGATACTGAAGATTGTGTCATGTCTGTAAAATGGCAAAATGCCTGTATAAACGTACCTCGCTGCCAAAGCTCAGTACATTTGTGGTTGTAATTAGAAAGATTGTATAGATTCTGGTGCATTTGGCGCCTGATTATATGTGTACATTTGTGTTTCAGGTGGAGGAGCTCCGAGCGCGCGATGCAGAGAAAGGTCTAAAGATTGCCGAGGTCCTGGAGGGCTTCATCAGTAGGAAGGTCGTCAAGCAGACAGTGATGACTGTGGTGTATGGGGTCACTCGCTACGGGGGACGCCTGCAGATAGAGAAGAGACTGAAGGAGATTGATGAGTTCCCCAAGGTACAGTGAGGCTGGTGATGAAGGGGGGGCTCCCTTTGACTGTGCATTGTCTTATTTTTAGCGCGGCATGACGAAGGGGCCTTTTAGCACGGGATCTGCTCTGTACGGACTTCCTGTCTTCTTTTATAAGGCTTATGCTTCCCTCATATTATTAGCCCCTTTTCTTCTACACACTGATTTATCATACATGAAGTACGGACTCTTGAACTCAAACCCAAGAGGATTTCTAAGTGAAATCCCACAAGCAAGTTTAATACTAACCATTTTAGACTACAAAATGTGCTCTGTGAACCTAAGATGACAACAGATATAGTTGCTATCTGCTTTAATGTGTGTCTGTTTTTAGTTCAAACCACAGCAGTGGAGTTTGATGGCCACACCTATTCTGTAGAATGACACCGTCGCAGGAACTGAAGCGTTTAATCTCCTTACATACTTTAGCGCTTATTAGATGTCAGATAGCTATAGTTCCTTACAATAGCTGAAGTTAATCTCATTGTCTGTATAGATGGGATTGGCCGGAGCTTGCTGTCAGTGTATCTCCAGTCTCACAGCTGGAGAATTGGGCTAAATGACTTCTGCATAATGTCTCTAATTGTTTAAACAGGGAATTAGTGAGGAGTGTAATTGTGACTGATTGCATTGGGGAAGGTGGAGGCCGAGGCAGCCTCTACTGTACAGAGGATTATATCTCTGTGCTGAATAAATTTACATCAACTTGAAATACTTTTAGAAAAAGTATGAATAATATGCTTCAAAAACGTCCCAGAAAAGTGGTAAAACAGCAGGTTAATTACACATAACTTCTACTCTAATATCTCCTGCTTCACACAGAGAGAGTTCTAGCGCTTAAGATGACTTTATTTAACACCACGTTGGATAGGTGCCCCCAGTAAACGGAGTATATGCATTCAATTAATCTCCAAGCTTGTGATTAATTAGATTTTTAATGGCTCGACATCCCCAGTGAATACATACAGTATGTTTAAATCTTCTGTTCCCTTTTCAGGAGTATGTGTGGGAGGCATCTCATTACCTGGTGCGTCTGGTCTTCAGTGGTTTAAAAGAAATGTTTACAGGGACAAGAGAAATTCAGGTGAGTACATCTGGTGGGTCTTTTTTACAACAGCAATTATTTTTTAAATATGTCCCATGTCAGAATAGTATACATTTTTTCCCATCTATATAATTTTGTTGTATAAACTGGGCATTTCTGAATGTAGTCTAGTTTTTATTTTTATTAATGACTGGTGTACTTCACTATTACCCTGGCATGGGTGCTCATTCATCACATAGATTCCATTTATAGATTCGGGATGTGCACCTGGTCTGGGATAGCTAATAGAACCACCACCCACTGGCAACGTGCACCCTTTGGGGAATGCACAGGGACGGCCCAGTCTGAGATGAAAAATCCCTTTCCCGTCCTACTACAGTGTTCTTGTGTGTGTGCACCTGCTGCTTCGAAATAGGTCACATCCACTCCGCCAGACATAGGAACCTCATGCATCCCCTCTGGACTCTCCTTCCTACTCTGTACATTGAGCTTTTACTCTGTTGACACGTCTATCCCCATCAAAATCTGCCCACACCTTCTTCCCACTTTTTTCTCCATTTCTACTTATCAGCCTTATCGATCGACCATTCAGTCAGTTCAGCTATCTATCTAGTTAATCGCTCACTCCTGTTGCTTGCTCTCAAGCTATCTTCATCTCATTGTGCCTGGGATTGGACTGAAGTCCAGGAGTGATGAATAGAGCTGCTTTGGGCTAAGCTGCTGCATTGGTTTGCTAGGGCATATATTTGTCTTCGCAGCAGCTCATTGTGTGAAAAGATTCTTGCGGGACGCTATCAAGTCTTTCATTCTCTGAGCTAAACTGTGCCAGACACTACGCAAACAGCACTGTCTCACTTGCAGTTTTTAAATTTAGCAACAATTTCTCACCTGTTCTTTAGACCACAACAACTGTTTCATAAAATAGAGCTTTCGTAGAGATTCAATGCATAGATCATCTGTTGATGCCTTTGGGGAGTTCATGTTTGTACCAAATACAAGACTGTATCTTTTTTATGGCCTGATTTATTCTATGTTTAACCCAGTGAGAGAACAGTATGAGCAGAGATGTTTCAAATTCATTGCCCTGTTTGACCAATGCATGTACATAAAAGGATACACAAGCAAAACAAGCACAGACACACTCAAACATGCACGCTTGACACGCTCCTGAGTCCAGTGTTTGCTCATGCTTCCTCTTCCGGCATCTCTCCTTTCCAGGACTGGCTAACAGAGAGCGCCAGGCTTATTTCCAAGTCTGGACACACAGTGGAGTGGGTGACTCCCCTGGGATTACCCATAATTCAACCTTACCATCGCAAACGCAACCAAGTGGTAAGTCGAGTACAGATGTTATCGAATTTTTTCCACTAGACATTTACTTTTTCTATCTAAGTTAAGTTACGTATATGGTATGGTAGAGTTTGCGTAGTCATCCTTTTTTTACCCCAAACCAGCCTATTTTGCTGTACTGACCTTTTATCTTCCCCTCCTATTGATACCTCCTTTGCTCTTTAACGTTTTCAACTCAAAAATCAAAAATGTCCAAACCTGACCTTTTCATAGCTCCCATTTGACACATCTTTCAAATACTCTGAAAAATGTCTAAACTTGCTACAATTGCTCTGCTCTGTGAAGTTACATTGTTCATTGGACTTGAGGGTTTGATAGCTCTGGAGAAAGAGGTAGCCAGTAGTTCTGCACTATGTGTACTGTGTAATGTAGTTATACTATAGTTTAACTAAAAGTTTCCCCACTGTGGAAATGGCCTTTAATACAATTTTAGACATTTAATGTATTATAGATTTAATAATGAGCTTCACATTAAATTAACTGACTTTACATTATTTTTCTACATACATATCTAAACTAGGCCCTTATAGATACACTAAAACCAGATTATTAATAACAAATAGTCATCATTTAGTCTTATTCTTGCAACATAAAGAACTGCTCTGTGAAATATCATTTGCCCATATGTCACATGAGGTGCCACTAAGCCGTAATCACAGACCCGGAAACCTATAGTGAAAGGAATGTCCCTGTTAGCCTTTCCAAGTCTTGATAGGTTTGTTGCACTGATGGTGTATTATGATTGTGCTATAAGTGGTCGAACTGAAACAGCACACCATCACCAGAGTTCTCTGACACTGTGGGGACTGTGATAGTGGCATGACTTGGAGATAAAATGTCTGTGTTGTGGCACATGTAATGATAGTGGGCCTTATATGCGAGTCCACATGGCAGAGTCATCGTATGTGCCTCAATAGTTCTATAAATGTTTTTTTGACCTCTACATATTGCAGGCGAAATGAAATGAGGAATCCGTCAGAAAGCATATGCCGCACGTCGACAGGGTGTGAGGCCATAGGCCGGCCTGCATGCAGTCTGCTCTTTTGGTATGACATCAAGCAGAAGGTTGGCTTTGGGGGGAGTGACACCTCATGGGCAGGTGCAAAAGAGCCAGGGTGACAGATGGCAGCGTCCCTTGTGGTTTCATCTCTCTGTTGATGTAGTAGGGCGCATCACTTGATTTGATCTGATTTTTCTTTAATGCCCAGGGACATGGAAGCTGATTAGCCTGTGCCATTTTCAAGGCCCCTGGATGAGTAAAGAAGTGAATGAAGCTGTGACTCTCTGGATCAGTAGCAAAGGTTTTAGCTCATGTTTCACAGATAACTTTCTTCATCCCCGGCTATAATTCCCTAATCCAGTTGCATCACGAGGCAACAAAAATCAAAGTAACTTGCAGAAAGGTCACCTTTTTACTGTATTGCTGGATTAAATTCAATCTCCCAGTCTCCTCTCCGCCTCTTAAATTCAAGGCCAGGATTTCTAGGGGTCGTTAGTAATTATACCCCAGAGGATGAAGTGTGTTACGAAAACTATTTGAGGAGGCAATATCTACAGAAGCATCACCGTATGAGGTACAAGTGAACTTAAATAAGTTTACGCTGTGTATTTTCCATAGCTGAAGGCACAGTGACAATTGGAACAGGATGCAGAAGCTGAAAGGAACATGAACATACACAAGTGAGGCTGTCCAACAGGACTGGCAGATCAGATAATCACATCAGAGGTCACTCTTGCTCCTGTTTCTTGTTTATTTTTCATCCCTCTCCCACAGGCAAGGTTAGAGTGGGTGAAATCTCATTCTCAGTAGACTGTGACACAAGGGACTCATCAGTTGGATTGGCTGGATTTGCATGGATTTGGAGTTTATAGTGTGACTAAAAGCTTGTGATCTAATGTCCTCCACATGGAGAGAAAGTGTCAGGTAATCCTGGCTTTATGGTAGTGTTGTGAACAGTATGCCTAGAACTTAAAATTGGGGCAGTATTCAATTATTACAGCCCCATCTTGTTGAGGACACGGTCTTTGTCTTTCTACAAAAGCAGAATCAGAGCAGAGTTGGAAAAGTTATCCAGTCAGTAGTCACAATGAGTTGACTTTTTCTAATTTAGGAAAGCACATATCTCTAAATGTCACCGTGACGCCCTCCATGACTCCTCTTGCCTTGGCACAGAGAGAAGCCGTTCCCGAGGACACACTGATGTTTCGTTGATCTTGCAGAATCTTGTGGCATTTTGGGGTAAAATAATAAATGCAGTTTAAGTTGCAAGGACACCCCTGAGAGGTTGAAAAAGAAAGTTTGGGAGAAAGACAGTCCAATAAATGTCAATGAAAGTGCAAAGAGTGAGTCTGCAGCTGTATCTAACTTTCTTTACAAGAAAAGCAAAGTGACCTGAAACATCCAAGTGTGGCTGGCGTTGCTTTGAATAGGCAGGACATTAGTGATTATCCAGTATGTGATAAATGGGGATTCCCCTCTCTGCAGAACAGTGTACATGTGGTTACTGATGGCTGTCATGCACAAGGCCATCTGTGCCCCATCTCTCAGGTGAATTAGTCTGCTGGAGCCCATTCCCCACAGACGCACCGCGGGGTTAGTCCAGGACCCATTCATCACCCCCTCAGGGTTTGACTTAGGTCTTGTGTACACATCATGCAGGCATGCATTCTAATGAGTACAGTGTACACTACTGACCCCATTCACAGTGTGACAGTCTATTAATCACTCCAGTGGTCACCTCCATTTGTCTGACCCTCAACCCATGTTACATCACAGCCCTCTCTTCACTACCTATATTACCTGTCCATATGGACACAAAGAGGTGTATAAAAATAGGATTGATGGACAGAGCCTCCCAAAGTGCTTCTTTCATCACTGATGGATGAGATGGCACCCCTGACAGGAACTAATGGGGTTCTACCACATTATATTTTAGAACCATTTCATGATAAGTGTAAGATTCTGTCACTCATCACACAATGACCTTCAAAGCGATGGACCTAGACCGTGAAACTGAAAGCTTGCAGTTTCTTTTAAGCCAACTTTCCATTTATAAACACTTAACCTGTGTTTGAGTTCCATACTTGAGCCCTACTTATAGAAGTCTTTACACAAAAGGAATGGAAACACAGCAGGCATGTGTAGCACCTGTTTAAGCTCTACATGCTGTTGTAAAGAGATATGAAGGCATTGATAGAACCATATTCCTAACATTACAATAATATGTTTGCATCAAGCCTTGGACTCTCTTGTCTGGCTTGTTTGAATATGTAAAAACTTTTGTCTGTTCAGTTTCTATCATGACTACAGTCGTTTTGTTGGAGAAAGGGGAAAATTATTTTTGTATCTATTCTTTCTGTTTCCTGTCAGGGAACTGTGAAAACTATCTTGAGACTATATATTGTAAAAGGTACCATTTGTTGTTGTTGAATGTTGTGTTCTGTTGCCATTATTATCCTTTTCTGGTGACTGTGACTTTCATTACAATCTAGTTTGCGCAAGATGTACCCAGTTATAATATCATATGTAATTCTTGCTGCCAAGGAATGGCTTAGTTGAACTGTTTTGATTAATGATGCCTTTATCCACTGTCTCCAATAATTAGTGCGCTGTAATTTCAGTATGTTGTGATAGGGTCCTTTGTGTTATTTTACCGGTCATGTATAGAGAGGACACACATGATTGGATAGTGTGTAAGAGTAAGGGCTCATGTAATTAATCATGTAATCATCTGAAAACAGCTGCACATTTTTGAACAATGAAGAAGCAGCACACACATTGTTAAGGTTTAATGAACCTACTCTGCCTTAACAAACCATTGCTTCAATTACAAAGTGTAAATTAATGGTCTTTATGTCACAATTTTTAGCCCATTTCGGCTTTAACAAAAAACAATAACCAGAGTCAGTGAAGTAACACGTCTAATTCTCTTGTGAGTGCTTTTTTCCCTTTTAGACATGCGAAAACACACTTTCCCACTATATATCTCACTCCTAAAACCTCTTGAGAGCACAGCCCAATGAACTGTTTGCTTTCCAGGAGGTCATTACCCAGCTGTAAGGAGCATATAGCAGAATGGAGAGGAGTTTGAATCGTGACGGGATGAGTGCTTCAAAGAGCCTCCGTGTACTCTGTGTTCATCCCAAGATCAAACCAGGAGTTGTAGATTAGCCCCAAACACGTAGTTGTAAAGCTGCTAAAGGGTGTTGGTGGTTGGGCTGTGGCCTTGTGCTTTTTCTCTCACAAGAATTCTTTATAAGACAAGCTCAAATGGGAGAAATGGACATGAATTAGTCATTTTGAATAAAGAAATCCAAGCATGTCCTGTTAAAAAGGTAAATTGTATTATCTTTCATAAACCAGCCAAATATTATAATGACAAACACTGAAGGCTGCACAACATGAATTGATTTGTGTCTTTATCTTGGCTCTTTGAGATGCAGCTCAGTGTGTTTGACCTAAAAACAAGTAAATGAATGCAAATTAGTTTTCATGTGGATCCATTAATTATTGTGAACAAACGCATTCAAAAGCATTTCCCCATTCATAATGTTGTGTTAGGTCAGTCATTATATCTGTGTCTATTCTGTGAATATTAGCGTTTGTATCCACTGAACATGATCTGAATCAAATAGTGAGGTAAATGCATGAGAGGTGGTTTCCATCTCTGGTGGATTGGCGTCGGGGGTGAGCTGATGTCAGACGCACTCTGATGCATTAGTGGAGGGTGAATGGAAGGTAAACACATTAATGCAATATGCTCAGAGTGACGAGGAGCGGGCAGCCTGATGCCAGTGGTATCAGTCCCCTGATAGAGGCCTGTTGTTCCCACCCAGGCATTCATCCAAGGGTCAAGGAAACTCTGCCCTGTCAGAGATACACTGGCCCGGCTGTAGGACGCACCCTTAATGCACTTTAACTCACCCGAGTCGCAGTAAAGACGATACTTTCTTTCCTTCCTCCCACCATTGCTAGTTTTCACATAACATTTTTATATTTCTGTCTCATGTCATCATTGTGACATCATGAGCACATTAAGATATTTCATTCTTGAGCATTCATGCGGTGATGCACAAGATCTCAGCATGTGCCAATCAAGACAGAAACACAAGAATGTGATATTAAAGTGTTAAGAATGGAATGGAATGGAATGAGCACAGAATAGAATAGAATAGAATAGAATAGAATAGGATAGCACAGAATAGAATAGAATAGAATAATAGCCAATAGAATAGAATAGATGAGCACAGAAGTAGTAGATGAGAAGTGCAGAATAGAATAGAATAGAATAGAATAGAATAGAATAGGATGAGCACAGAATAGAATAGAATAGAATAGAATAGAATAGAATAGAATAGAATAGAATAGAATAGAATAGAATAGAATAGAATAGAATAGAATAGAATAGAATAGAATAGAATAGAATAGGATGAGCACAGAATAGAATAGAATAGAATGAGCACAGAATAGAATAGAATAGAATAGGATGAGCACAGAATAGAATAGAATAGAATGAGCACAGAATAGAATAGAATAGAATGAGCACAGAATGGAATGGAATGGAATGGAATAGAATAGAATAGAATGAGCATAGAATGAGCATAGAATGAGCATAGAATAGAATAGAATAGAATGAGCACCAAATACAATAGAATAGAATAGAATGAGCACAAAATAGAGAGAGCACAGAATGAGCACAAAATACAATAGAATAGAATAGAATGAGCACAAAATACAATAGAATAGAATAGAATGAGCACAGAATACAATAAAATAGAATAGAATAGAACAAAGCCAAATACAATAGAATAGAATAGAATGAGCACAGATAGAATAGATAATAGAATAAATAGCCACAAGTAGAATAGAATAGAATGAGCACAAAATACAATAGAATAGAATAGAATGAGCACAGAATACAATAAAATAGAATAGAATGAGCACAGAATACAATAAAATAGAATAGAATGAGCACAGAATACAATAAAATAGAATAGAATGAGCACAGAATACAATAAAATAGAATGAGCACAGAATACAATAAAATAGAATACAATAGAATGAGTACAGAATAGAATAAAATAGAATACAATAGAATGAGCACAGAATACAATAAAATAGAATACAATAGAATGAGTACAGAATAGAATGAGCACAGAATAGAATAGAATAGAATAGAATAGAATAGAATAGAATAGAATAGAATGAACGAACACAATTACACCAAATCCTTAGACTTACCTTCCTTAGGCTTCTTCTTTCCATTTGAAACCTTAGCTTCTCGCTTTTTGCTAGCATTGACATGATTATACTGAGTGCTGCTGAGTGTCTTTCTTTTAAGTGAAGGTGAGACAAAGGTAGGCACAAGATTGCTTTTCAAATGCTAACAGGATACATACAGTGTAGAGTCCACGTCCTGTCTCCACCTGCACCTGCTGAGCCCTGCATTAAAGAGTCATTTTTAAGTCTGACAGTCAGTTTTCTATGAAGTGAGCTCCCAATTTCATGGTATGTGTAAAGAAACCGGTGAAGTGACAGAGCTGGAGCTGATGGGGCATGACTAGGTCACTGCTCACACACTTGTATCAGACTGCTGTGTGGGCGTCATCCTTTAGTGCAAAACACCCAAAAGAAGCACACTGCACCTCATTTAATCTGCTTCTTAGCTGAGATCTGTGGGTGCCACCGCTGCAGAAATGTGCCGACAGAGAACACTGTGAAAACTATTGAGGCTGTGAACGTGGCACATACTTTAGCGATAATCCCAGACTGAAAATGCACTGTATCCTTTAGGTCCTGGCTTTAATCCCCTGAAAATGCCTAGTG
This sequence comes from Rhyacichthys aspro, assembly GCA_036850595.1. Lineage (NCBI taxonomy): Eukaryota > Metazoa > Chordata > Actinopteri > Gobiiformes > Rhyacichthyidae > Rhyacichthys > Rhyacichthys aspro. Next base: position 14,924,574 of record CM072151.1, read on the forward strand.
TCTGCCATTACAGGGGAGACCGGAACTGCTCTTATTAATAAGTTGAACTTTTGAAGCACAGGCACAGCGTCAGGAGTCAAATAGGGCCTTATTTAGTTTCACTTCTGCTCAATTGCTTGGACTATTCGTTTTTTTGTATGCAATTATGTGTCTTTTATAACTTTTATCCTGCTCATTAAGATCCACTTGACATTTACAAAATGACACAATTATAATCTGCTAATTGACAAGTGTTTTTAGATTACTTGAGATTTCCTTTAGTGTTATTAATGCATGCTGGGGAAGCCATTTTGTTTCATTTACTTTGTGCTTGATTCTCTATTGAATTTTTATTTTTGCTTTCAATAGCCTAAAGGGTAACATTAACAAGAAATAGCTGACTGAATTCTTTTCTTATTATATGAGTAAAAATAGCCAGTATTCATTTATTTGTGATGATTATTTGATTTAAAATAGGTACAAGATTAGATTGGGCCTTGAATTATATAAATCTGATGGAAAAGTACACTAAACATATAAAAGATATTTGCTTTTCAGAAAGGTTTAGCTAAAGTTCTCTTCCCTTTGTCTTTTTGTCTCTGCAGCTGAAGAGTACCATGCAGCACATCAACCTCCAGATCAGCCATGACACCAAAGAGTGAGTCCTTGTATCCATCCCCCAAACTCCACTGGTAACTTGTGCAGAAATGTCACCATTTACTTCATATTAGTGACCTGGAACAATGACAGCAGCTGAGAAATGAGAGTTTGGCCAGTTAGAAAAAGTATTTGTTTTTTTGTTCAATAACTTTCTGTTCTGCTCTAAGAGGTGAATGAAAGTAGAATGTAAAGCTCTTCAGGCAATTAGCTTACATTTTCAACAATAGCACCGTCTCCAGTGGATATTTTCACTAATTGCTCGCTCCAGTGGGGAAGTAACTATTCATGTTCAAGCAAAGGATGCCATGTTCGGAAAGTTTAAAAGCTCTTCAACTTTAAATTGGAAGCAGTTCACGTGGGGTTTGATATTTGCTTTGTCAAGGAGATCTTAAATATAAAAATAAAATCTTTATCTTAATTGGAATTAAAAACACATGATTATGGAAGTTTATCTGGAGGGGGAAAAAAATCACCAACCAGCATGAATCAAATTGTGAGTTCCTCTTTTCTTTTAAATGATAAACAATAGTGTATAGCAACATGAACTCCAACTGTTTTCAGGCAGATAGTTCATCAATGAGTGGAAATCTCCTCTGGAAAAGGTTTTGGGCGATGTGTGTGTGTCACTGCTCTGGTGGAGAGAGGGGACAGTGTGGACAGTGGAGGGGTGAGCGAGGTCAGTGTAGGACAGAGAGACAGAGAGAGTCGAGGGAAGACTGAATGAGAGGACTGGGGATGACAAAGACTGACAGCCATCGTCCTCAATCTGACATCCACGGAGCACCACGGACCCAACTGTGGGAATACTCAGCCAAAACAGAAGGGGCTCGGCTCGGCTCAAAAAAAGGGGTCATCTTGTCTCAAACTTGCACTAGCTGTCAGTGGTGCATCAATGTTTTACTGGCTACCATTCTGAGCCAAACATGACACAGCTATTCATTCTCCTCTGCCTCCAAAAAAGCCTGTCCAGTGTGTAAATAGATGCTCACGGCCGTCAAGCTCTTATTTGTGCTTACTGTGCTAGTCTGCGAGCTACTGACTTTGGCAATTGTCAGTTTATGTTTTTTATAATTGTAGTGAAATGGTAAGTAGCTCATACTTGGCTCATAAACATCCATATGGCTACTGTAGTGTAAAATACAGCGTACCTGCTGCTATTTTTTCTCTGATCTATCATTGTTTGATACCTTTTGATGTCCTGACAGTCTATTTTCTGAGTTCTATGTTATTTTGTTGCAAAGCAGAGGGACTGGGACACCTAATTTATTCACTAAACACAAAAGCATCAGTGTCTCTTTTACTATAGAGCTTTTTGACCATTTATTAAGTATAAGATTCAGACCTGTACATTGTAAAAAATGTAAATGCAAACCTTTAATATAAGCCTCAGTGTAAGAGGTCTATAGAGAAGGCTCCACAGCAGACTGTTCTCCTTAGTAACCCATAGGACGTCAACCTCTTTCCACTGAGTCAGACCTATGGGACCTAAGGTGTAGTTGTGTGTGTCAGGAAGGAAGTCTTGTTCTAAACATAGAAAGTGTTAAAGTTTTCTTGAGCACATCTAGCAGGAGTCTTGGTGTTTTGTTCAGCTTAAACTAAAAACAGCACATCCAAAAATAAAAGGGACAGAAGGAAACTGAGACTGACGGGTAGACAGCAAGCTTGTGTGTTTATGTGTGTGTCATCTTTGGGCTAGGCCCAGATTCTCTCTCTGCTCAGGCTCTATTCCCATTAGAAGAGATTTCTGCTCAGTGGCAGCCCAGAGGATTTGAATGGCACAGGCTCACAGTAATGGGAACTCAGAGATGTGGATTGCTTTTTTTTGTTACACATCCAAACTTATGTACTTGAAGCAACATTTCATTTATATTACCTTGAACTTAATATTACTTCTATTGAAATAAGGTGAAAAAACACATTATTTATGATCAAATATGCGCAATCATTTTCATAAATTTTGACTAACCATAAGAGAGAAAGTATAGCTGTGGCAAATAACATAAATGAAGGCTGAGATCAGTCAGTCATTCACGATATTGATTACACCTATGCATTTGCTGTAAGTGCCTTTACATCCCATTCATGGCTATGTTGTAACAGCTGCATTAAAAGCTCCATTTAAAGATTCCCATAAAGGAACATTCCATTTAACTAAAAGCTGATGCTGTTGTTATTTACTTAAAAGAATGATCTATTCCCTATTGGTGCCAAATCAAAGAAAAGAAGCAGTAGTGAAAGTTCAGTTTAAACATAAAAGCAATCAAAACCTAACTGCCTCCACGGCCATTCTCAGTGCAGTTCACAATATGCCCACTCTATTACCTTTACTTAACCATCCCATAATTGTAGGGGGCATCAAAGAACATCAACTGTTGATGAATGAATGAATGTATCTTTCATTTTCTTTGTGATCATAGGAGACCAGACACAGTCAAGCAAAAGAACGCCTTCCCACCAAACTTCATCCATTCCCTGGACTCCACTCACATGATGCTGACGTCTCTCCACTGTTTCAGGTATCACTCAAGTATACTGAATTACTCCTCTAAGACAGTATTAAAGTATAAAGGTATTCATGTCAAGTTTTGTTATGTGTGTCCTGTTTTTTGTTGACTGCTGTGCTTTAGTGCCGGTCTGACATTTGTCTCAGTGCACGACTGTTACTGGACCCATGCCCTCACTGTGGACACCATGAACAAGGTACAACCCCTCCCTCATTTATCATATTGTCACCTACCTGTACTTGTTGTATGTAATCCTGGTTGCCGTGGAGTCTGGATTTTTTGCTTTATTTCTATGAAAGAGGAGTTCTATTTTAAGAAAACTAATCAAAGTAAAGTCCTACTGCTTAATAAAATATCCAGCTTTGGTTGCATCTGTAACTAATGGCTGTGTCAAAGTAGTCAAATCTGCTCTGTGATGCCAGTAAAACAAACTGTGCATTGTCACTGCTGCTTCGAGCTACAGGCCACCAGGAAGCTGCAGGTAGCACCATTAAAAAGCGCCTGTTGTGCAGAATAAATGAGTGGTCCTGCCTGGTGAAACTAGCTTGTCAACAGGCAGAGATGGAGACACAGCGCAGAATAAAATGGATCAAATTACCATAAAGTCCCAATTTTCAGTAGACTCACAGTAGCACAGTCACAGTTTTACGTCTTCGCCCAATCTCCGAGGAGTTCCGATCGTCGAAGCGGCTCAGTCTCAGAACATTTATTCTTCCTTATATTTGGTGTCTCACGATGAGCGTGTGCTGTGCTCATTACACATGTAATTGAACACAGAGGAAGCACCGGCTGGTAAATATCGGAGTCCACGGGAAAGCAAACGAAGCAGGACTTAAGTCAATCTGAACATATTGTGTCTTTGTATATTTATCAGCTGCCTCTTCTGTTCCAGGTGACGTGACTTACTTAGAAAAGGACATGTTATAAAATTAGCTTGTTTTTCCCTCAAGTACATATTTAATTTAATTTGTTAATTCCCTGACTGACAGACTGACAGCTGCCTAAGGTACTTAGACATATCTCAATAATTAATGTTTGGTTGACTGTTCAGGGAGCTGCGGTGCTTAGACGCGGAGTAGCCTAAATGTTAAGCTCTGTGCCATGACCGACATCCTCTCAGCTGGATCTGGGCTGAGCGTCTGGGGAGCTTGTTGGTTAAGTTTGTGCACCACAGTAGCTCACATTCCACTTCCCTGTGCCTCTGCCCTGTCAGATCTGTCGGGAACAGTTTGTCGCCCTGCACAGCCAGCCGATCCTCCAAGACCTGTCCAACTTCCTGATACAGAAATATTGCTCTGGAGCCTTGTGAGTAAAAGACACACCTATTTTTAAGGTTTCACTTTTTTGTTTGCGTTTGTCTCACGCAATAATGTTCTACTTTGATAATGTCTTTTGTTCTGTTTTCATATGAAAACTATTCGCACTTCTTAAATGATTTTTGAATGTTACAGAGGTGCTAGTTTTCCTCTAAAATGTCTCTTTTTATATATTGTCTTCCAAAGTCATAAAACCAGCTTGGCCTTTTGCTTTCATACATCAGTATCTGTGTGCACCTTTTAATTAATTCATTAACAAAGTTTGGAGGGAGTAAGGTTTAAAGTATTTTTGGTCTTAGCTTTTTGTTACTGTTCTATTGACAGACGATCATCCTTATGCTTAATTTATCCAAAAACAAACATCAATGTACGTACGACCAAATAGATTCTGGAAAAAACATCTACATTCACCATGACTCCTTTGGCCAGATACATTTTGATGTTTTGCAATACAATATATAAATAAACAAAATCGTTAATGTTTCATTGTTATCTATCTCTGTCTGTTTGTTTATACTGTATGATCTTTATGGACTTTTATGGTTTGGACAGAAGCCATCGTGTCCTGAAATCTAGCACACATTCACACGTCATTAACAAGTCCAAACAGACAGTAGGATATTAAACTAGCTCATCAAACAGCTCGCGTAAGAAGTTATGAGTCTGTAAAAGTTTATTAGTGTGCCACAGTTTTTCCTTCACGTGTGTTAACAAGACACATAAAATGATTATCTCTGCTGTGTGCATGAGTGTGCCTAACTGGCCCCAGGCGGGGTTATGCTCATCATCTTGCTGTGTTTTTCTCTTTGGGATAATTGGACACCTTCTCCACAGCCTTTACTTCACAGCAGCCCTGGCTCACTCTGTCTCTCTGTCCCCCTCTAACTCACATTATTCTTCAGTAAGCCGACAAAACACATTATTCATTCTTGTAGGCTCCTGTGGGAAGGACATGGGGGACAAATGAGACAATTTGGGTTTCTTTACATCGTTCAGCTCTCCATTTTAGGACTAAAATGTTCTATACAGCTCATATCTGGCCTTATATTAGCCCGGACTATCAGCTATTGTCAGATTGCTTTGTTCGTGCAATTATATTTATCATAATGGGCTGCATTAATGGATTTCTATGCCTTATTATAGATTCAGTTTTTGAGGATGTTCTGAACTCCATTTTTATTCTTCTGTGAATGTATGCATTTACATTCCACAGTCAGATGACAGTGAATACTGAGATTCAATTGCCTTTCACTTCCCTGAGGCATATCTTATTAACAAATCCCATTCACTAGAAATATTAGACAAGCACATACAGTGCAGTAAATTTGAAAAAAGCAAGACTATTGTCATCTGTGAAAATATGAACGTGACTAAGCCGAGAAAGTTTTCTCTTTTTTGACTGATTACATTTTCAGGTGGAAACAATGAGGAAACTTTCACTTGTTTTCAGAGACTGGAGGTTCCAACTCAATCTGTAGCATGAAAATTCAAGCAAAACATAACTTTAAACAGTGTGTGTGGATTCACGTCACAATATGTTTGCATCTAGTATCTATTTACTGAGACTGATTTCAGTGCTATTGTGGTTTAACCCCACCTGCTTCTCTATACAATTCAAACACTGTATCTTTCGATTTTTGCAATGTGAGAAAACTGTCTTTTTGTCCAAAGCTGTGGGTTATTTAGTATTTCTGTATATTAAACTTATTTTTGTAGCAACATTTGTAATTTTATCAAAAGCAAAGTTGCTTTGTTTAAAGATGTTTTGAATATCTGGCACTAGGGATGTTCAATATATCAAAAACATAGTCAATACAGTTGTTAACTATGTGATATTCATTTATACTTCATGACATTTGGTCGATCAAAATGAGAAAACCTAAGCAAATACACAACAACATAATTTAGTTTGAAAGCATGTTACATTGTCAACAACAATATGAACACTGCATGTGTTTCTAAATCTGTGCAGCTCTATGTGACTCTTTATAGTATTGTGCATCCCTAGTCGAGGGTTTCCAATTTTTCCAGGTGTTTACACTTTTTGTGACCTTCCAACTTGTCTGTAGAGGGTCATTAACTAGCGACTTCAATGCTGTTTCTCCTTTGTGGCAGGACTGAGGCCAAGAACAAGAAGTACCAGGAGTACAGAAGGCTGATGCTGCTGCTGGCCAAAGTGCCCCAGACAGGTTAGTTATGCAGCTGTCGGCTTCAGCACTGCTATAAAACATTGTTTGAAATGGGTGCAACATCCAGGCTGCTGTCTCTTTTATTCCTAATTGGGCAAAAGATGACCTTTTATGTCCTAGGGCTTTAGTTAACAGTGGGTCTCACTGCTGGGAATGCGCTCACGAGTCCCATGTTGCCTGTATTGTTCAGAGGTGCTTTAGTCTGTCCAGTGTGCAGGTGAAAAGGCTGGTGGACGCTGGATTTGCTCTTATGTAACCTCTCTCCATCTGCACTCTTACTGTCTGCTCAGCAACAACAGCTGGCTTGTAGAAATTGATTGTTGATAATTGTGTCCCTCCTATGCATAATCAGCTTAGGTGGCCGAGAGCAGACAGGTGTGCCCCCAATGAGTGTCAAGCTTGTATTTACCATTCAATACTCACTGTATCTGAAATCTATTCTAATCCTTCTTATTGGTTGAATAAGGTTTCACTGAGTGTAATCCAACTGAATCCAAAGCCACTGTATTAAGTTAAATAACTTTTAAGAGAGACTGCTTCAGCAGCTGCTGCCCATATTGTTTTTTATGCTTAAGTTTAACCAGTGATTCAACCTTGTGACTTGTTATTCTTTTAAAGCAACACAGTTTGTCACAGTGTGGGGTTGTTTGGCTGTGTTTTTATTCCGTGTACCGTCACACAATACAGAACATTATGTCATCTTGGTAACAGTCTGTCTATCTGTCTGTTTCTATGATGACATAACAGTACAACAAGCAAAAAAACGATCAGGAAAAAGAAAAGAGTTCCACTGCTCCTAGGTCACACCTGGTTCATTAGCTCAATGCTCAACATCACTTCCCTCTTAGCTACAACTGTAACCAAGCTCTCCGTCCCTAACTTTTATGGCCCCACCTTAATAATTCACACTGCTGCTTCTGCTGGTGCACACAGCTGTCAGAAAGCCAAAGAGCACACAAGCCAAAGCACAGAGCAAGACAGGACCTCAACCAGGGGCTAAAATTAGCATTCAAGCAAGTCCTAAAGTTCACAGAGAATTTACTGGTACACAGCAATATTAAAAAGTTATATGTTATAGAGAATGAAGTTTGATCAAGTTTTTGTCTTCTTTGATACTGCTAAGCTAGATTACTCATTACTTTGCTGCGCAGATGAACATGTAAACCTGATTTGACACGTTCTCTGTACTCTTCAGGTGATTTTGATCTCCAGCGGGTGAAAGAATCCACTTATTTCTTCAGCTGAGAGGCTCAAGAAGATGAGCCAGTCGAGGGAGATGAGTGGAATTGACAGAGTGCAGCGGGAAGTCTGTAGACCTCGGTGGTCTCCACATCGATCCAGGTGCACCCTGCCTCTCGGTCTGCAGGCTCCTTACTGTAGACCACCACCTACAGAGTGAACCTGCCCGATTAACAACATGAGAGAATCCGCAGTGGACGAAGATGTTCTGACTTCATTCAGTCAAATATAACGTGTTTGCAATGGAGCGTAGTTGGAGTTCAGGTTTATGTGTGTGTGTATGAAATCACTTGCGCCCTGCGTCATTCGCACCATCGATGTGCTGCTCCATTAGACTGAGCCGACAGACTATAATCTCCTGTGATGGGTGGGTGTGCATATGCATTTTCATGCTGCGTCAACCTGCCTTTCGACTCTTTCACCTAACAGCTGATCCCGACAGGACAGCGGGATGCACATCAATGGAATGCTCCGGCAACTTTTATCACCTGGATGAGACATTGGAGAGAATAAGTGACTTATCCGAAGCGTGGGAGCAGCACACATAAAGCAATACGTCTGATTTAGACAGCATTGTGTGTGCATACTTCTCACCTCCCAGGAATGACTAAGCACTTAACAATTGCCCGTTAAATAAATGTGTTTCTGAAAATGGCTCCTTATTCATTTGATATTTCAAAGGAATAGCCAGCCGTCTTGGGCTTCAATAGGACGGATGAGACGGACTGTTATTTAGTTATATCTGCATATTTTAATCCCATTGTGTATGATGAGATGAAGGCCTCCCTTTTAGACCCACCACAAAGGCTTCGCAGGCTTCACTAATCAACAGATCGTCTTTTTCTGGGCCAGTGTTGCTTCTAGAAGTAAAAATAGTAGTGCTATCTGATCATTTACTGGAAACGTCACAGCAGTTTCAGGCAAAAGGTGCCGTCGATGCGCAAAGGCACGACGTCGGCTCCTCCAAACAAAGTCGGATGAATGACAGAGTAATGAAATGGAATTAATGCAAGGGCATAAATAGTGAGCTCGTTACTTGTAGTTTTTCACTTCAGTTTCCAAGGCACAAATTGCACCTTCAGTTTGCTTTTTTTCATCATCTGTTACTTTTTGCGTCATTAAAGATATAATCGCAGGCAACGTCCTCTCCATACAACTCCAATAATCACTCGAGCTGTCATATTCAATCAATGGAAACATCTTAAAACTTTCACAAAGCTTCTTTTTTTATTAACAACTTGGCTTTTTATTTTTTGCTATCCAATAACAAGTTGCCTCATTGTTTGTCTTCACATCTTCCTCTTTGATATGGGTGTTTTTTGACTAAATATATTCTCAGGTATTCTTCCAAACTTAAGTATATCTATTATCTGTCTGTAGTGTTGTTGTGTATAAACTCCAGCTGACTTTGACTGTGAGTATCCAGGATATTGAAGATGTCCTTAGAGCAAATTGCCGTTGCCCCGCAGTCTGATGGGCCTGTCTCTGTTTCTCTGGGGTGATTCCAAGGATGTCTGCCGTTAGCTCAGAGCTCTATGTACCGGCCTGTCCCACGGTAATGGAACACAAACACTGTCAGGAAATGGGAGGTTCTATTACAGACTCCCTCCTGAGATTAACACATGCTTATCATTATCACTGCTATATTAGTGGAGTAGTGTGGACACACCATTGTACACACATTTACATTTGAGGACAATGTTTTCCTCAACTTTTTGTTTTTGGGTATGTTGATCAGCATTTTTTTCAGAAGAAGAGTGTGATAAATGTAAATCCTAAGTAGTGGGTCTAAAATATCAGTTTGTCTTATGATTATTGACAGAAAAAGTCAAGATTACTTTGCAGTTTTTGGTTTTGTTGTATAGAAATTGACAGTCTAAGTGGGTTTTATTCATTTTTCCTGAAGGAGCTCTTGTTTTTTTTGTTTTATGTAACATCAACAACTAGAGGATATTTATTCACTATAAAGGTAATAATCTTTGTGTTCATAGTGTAATTGCTTTTTTTTAATCATCTTATTCAACCCATAATGCTGTCCTTAGCAACAGTGGAACAAGAAAACAAGAAAATTTTACTGCGGTCCTGATCTATGTGTTGCATTATAAAGTGTTTCCCTTAAAAATACAGCATTTTTCCTCGCAATTTATACCAAAGCTGATCTTGAAAGAAGACTACACTTCTAAGGTTGTTTACTGATGTGCTGTATCTGAACCTTACATGAACAGCTCTGACAGCAGTGTGGAGCTTTTATCCTGCGCTGTACACCAGCCACACTACAGACGTGTTAGTGACTATCGGCCCAGCATGCCAGAGATGGAAGCCACTGCGATAGGCGCCACTCACTCGCACCGACTGAGACCACTTTGATTTGGTTGCCAAGCTCCTGGGCTGTCCCGGCACTATCTGCTGCTGAACTGTGGCGTCATTGGAGTCCAGCACTCAGCAACTGCAGCGGGGGGCAAACTTAACCGGAGATGAGTGTCAGGGGGATTAAGCAGGAAAAAAAAAGAGAGGTGGTAGGTGTGAGTGACCTCAGAGATTGGTGGATTAGCGACTATCCATCACACAGAGAGACAAACCTGTTACCTCACACTGACACTTTGATTAGATAACTTCTTCTTCTTCTTTCTAGTTTAACTCTTTGAGCTTTGTGAAGTTAGTAGACACAAATTAAAGCGGTGGAAGACGAATGTGGCATGAGATGAGTTGAGGGACTGTTTAATTTCCACACTACCTACATTTTTTTTTTCAATTTTGATAGGTTGCCTTTCTCACATTCTGCATTCTCACGATTGTCAATAGTTGGCAAAGTAGTTAGCACTCCTGCCTCACAACAAGAAGGTCATGGCATTGTCAAAATGAATTGTGACTCTAACTTGCCTGCAGTGATTGGATTTCAGTGCCCCTGAGAATGAATGAACAACCATTAATGCCACAAAGAGGGTAAGGTTTGTCATCAACTGAAAAGCCCAACACTTTTTACCATTTCACCATAATGTTGTATCAAAACAGAAAAATGTTAGAGTAAATATAAGCAAAAGCGTTCACCATTACATGCCTTTATTGCAAGTTCTGCTTCTATGGAAAATATGCATCAATACAAACTCATACCTGTATGTGCTCCACCAACATTTAAATCCAAAAGAAATAACCTAAAGTGGCAGGAGTGGAATTGTATAAATACGATTTATTAGTTGGACTTTATACATGTATTGCAGTGGGATATACATGACAGTAAAGTTTGCATCGTGAGGAGTTTGCATTTTTGTACAGCCACACAAACGGGTATAGTACATGTGTTTAGAGATGATGCATATTCTAGGCACTAATTATGCACACTATAAAGTGAATGAAGATGAAACCTCTTCTCTTGCTGACTGTTGTCATGAGATGTGTTTGAGCAGATTCAACTGGCAGAAAGTGGATTGTATACAGTGTCACAGATGATCTCATAACATGAATGAACCATGTGGCTTCACAATGCATTTCCCCACATAGCATTACATGTGCTACTGTATAAAACCTTCTGGCATGTTGGATTAAAAAGCAAACAAAACAAAAAAACAATAAGGAAGCTTTAAAGCAACTGAATGTTTTGTGTAAAAGGAAACGTTCATGTGTCACATTTAATAAGTGATTTTAGCACACACAGTTTGATGTTAGTGTGGCTTCCTGTGTGTGGCACATATGTTTCCCAACGCCTGCAGGCGGCACTGAAATGTTAACAGCTGAGATACTGTAACATTTACATAACACATACTGTTTAAGTTCTGAAAATAAATGAGAGTGCATTCACAGAGTTGTAGGCAACATGCATAGAATAAATAAAAGTGTAATTTTGCCAGTGAACTGAGGTAAGAATGAAGGGACCAATAAAATCTGAAGAATCAATGGAAACTGCTTCACAGCAGCTGCCAAAGGGCTCTGTATGATCTGTAATGTTGTGATAAACTAGATAAAAGTGATACCCTAAAGCATGTAGTTAGCTTTTCAAATAATTCAATTTCATAATAAGAATATGTGAAATATGAAAATGATATTCACTTCTCAAAGTTGCCTACAGTTACGGTAAACTAGGCTAAATAAATCATCTCTTTTACATGTTTACACATAAATAACAACCAGGCTTAACATCAAACTCAGAACAAATTTTAGAAATCTGGTCTAAGACATGAAATATTGCATCTCTATGAACAACTCAAGAATACAACAGATCCTTATCTGCATATAAAGTGACAGTTCACTCTTAAACCAAGACTCCCAGTGCTTTATTGCTCTCTTCAGAAATCATGAAAAGTAGTGTTTCTGTGGGTGGTCAATAAATGCAGTTCATTCACGTTAAACATCATTTGCATAAATTCACAGGACAAACTTTGGTCACACAAATTTTTGCTTTTTGTAACTTCCACAGCTAATAATTATTGTTTCTTTCAGTTAATGTTTTACTTGGTTTTGCTGCAGGAAAGTTGGCTACGCATTTCATGTGAACAATATTGGGTTTGCTATAGCCTCCTAAAGTTTCTTCATCCCTCGCACAATGTTGTTACATAATAAGCAACAAAAATGCCTGGGCCCAATTTTGTAGCTTTGTCCTGTCTCCAGGACAGTGAACACTAACATAGTCTCTGTATTAATTATGTTTCAGCAAATAGGTTCCAGGGGGCATAATTTGGGTATAAAACAACACAGAATTTAAAAGTGCTGTATAAAAATACTTGGAAACCTTCAACTTTGTTGCATTCGAAACTTTCATAAAAGAAAAGCTGGAACTAAACAAAAGGATCAGAATAATCAGAGGAGAGGAAGTGGTTATTGGCACTGTATAATGAAACCTAATCAAAAGAGAATAATAACAGCCCCAAACACACTCTGGGGATTCCCATTCCCCTCCTCATTACCCAGTAATGGTGTGGGCATTAGTCAGATGAGTTGAAGAGTGTCAGGTCAGGAGGAAAGGTTAGTTTTGGACACACATCAACAGCATCCCATAAACTCTCACTGAGGCATTAATGACAGAGGCACACTGCGAAGTACTTCCTGCATGGATCTGGTCTGTCCTTGGCTGTTGCTCCCTGCTGTACTGCTTACAGCAGAGCAATGGTTTGCAGGAGTTTAATCATGAATTTACTTTGGCATAATGACTCAACCAGAATATGAACAGGACATTCAGGGTTAGGAAAGAACAGATTTACATAAAGATTGTGTGACTGGACTAACTGGCAGTGAATTATACTAAATATACCTGCACACATTAGGAAGCCATAACTTTGATATAAATAACGTTTTTATCTTTGTAAATGCTTTTTAAAAGGGAATGTTGAAGTCAGACTTGGCTTACGTACACTTTGATTATTCATGTTAAAGCTACATTAATCAGCCTTCAGCCACCTAAAGCAGACTATCTGTAACTGAACTGGGTCATTAGTTGATTATCAGGCGAGCTGCACAAACAATACCTAAGTTATTATGGCAGAATGTTTTTATGTCTAAATCTAGTAACTAACAAATTAATTTTAAGCTGTGTCTGGACAAATGTTGATTTGATAAACAGGACCTCTGCAAGGCCAATTTCCTGTTTGTTAGTCGACCTGCTGCTAGGTAACAGACAAGTGGCATCAGACATAAGGCGTTATTAACAAACTGAACTCCTTGTGTTCATCTCTAAATGTCAATTATCATTCATGCTTAGAACTAGGTCTCAGAAATATCAGCCAAAATGACTTTTAATTTACAGCTGTTATAAAAATATTGATTAATGCAGCTTTAAATGAAACTTTTGTAAAAATCAATGGCTTTGCTGGAACAAGGCCATTTGTCCCACTTTAGTATTTTTTAGAGCGAATGATACTCGTCCCAGGGACTATTTATTTGTGAAGAATATTGTCAGTGGGGAAGACAATACAAAAAAGGCCGATTGATCACTTTGTGTATATCAATATTATCTGGAAAATATGGCTTCACATATTGGAATAAAGATAGTCATTTTAAATACTGCATTGTTTTATGTTTCAAAAACTACTATTACACCTATGTGGAGCCTGTCCATCAAGCCTAGTGACAAAATCTGCCAATTCCTGATCTAGTGGCTGACTGCAGCATATCCCTGAATTTCTTTCAATCATAAGTCATTAAATGTAGTGAATGAGGGAGTATTGAAGCTGTTAAATAAAACGAGACAGGGTAGAAATAGGGAAGATGCTACTTTACTTCTACTTGTACTCTGTATTGTGTCTGTGAGCAGAAGCGTATCAAAAGTCTCTGTATAGACTTTATTATGGCAGTCTCCTCTCAGATCCTTCTCACTTTCACTTTCACATTGGTACATTCAGATAGTCAAACTGGAGCAGGCAGTGAGACGGCAGATTGAAGAAAGAGGGTCAAAACCCCCCTGAGATCCTGCAGTCTCACCCCTCACTGTTTTGAGAAGAGTTTTATTAAGATCACAAGTTGGAGGATAACCTGGATCTGACTTTGATGTGATCTGTGTCCGGAAGGCTCACTACTGAGTCCTTCTTGGGTAGCCCTGAGTCCCCAAGTCCTTGTCCCATACCCCCCACCGCCAGGCCTCCCCCCGGTCCAAATCCTTGAAAGGACGTGGGCAGGGACGCTACAGGGAAGGCCCCTACAGACATTTGATGAGGCAGCATCACTCTGTGTGGGATGGCACTACGGATGCTTGTGTGGCCAGATGGAGTTTGAGGCGGTCCGATGGAAGTAGAGGAGACCCTTGTGGACTGGGGTGGACTAGGGGCCGCAGGTTGTGCCCCTTCATGAGGCAAGGACGGCTGTGACGCTGACAGTGCTCTCGCGTCTTGGCTCAGGCTGCCCATTTGCAAGGAGTGGGTGCTCTTATGGGTGCTGGGCCGGTGAATGGGGCTGGCTAAGTGCTGCTGGACTAGAGAGAGCTGGGAGCCAGAGGCGGGGCCGGTCAATCCGCTGGATCCATATTGAAAGGATCGTCCTCCAGTCGCCAGTGGGCTCTGAACAGGTGGACTGGACATAACCGAAGCGAAGGCACCAGAAGCAATAAGCTGGGACTGGAGAGGAGAAGCCGAAACAGGGCTTTGCATCACCTGGAACCTCCTCACCGTCCGGGGACTCTGCATGGAGTTGCCCTGGTTGGGAGGGCAGAAGTTCATTGCTACAGCCTGCTGCAGGGAGGCAATGGCCGAGTTCTGCTGTGTGGAGGAGGGTGGAGGGAGGAAGATCCCACCAGGGAGGGGCGGAGTGAGGGTCATGGACATGGCGCGAGGCCGGGGGGCATCCACGTGCTGCACCATCTCCCGGTCGTACTTGACTATTTCCTGGATCATCTCATTCTCGCGGTTGTTGAAAACCCCCGAGTTGAGATCGTGCTGAACCTTGTGCATCAGAATTGAATTTTTCTTTCCTGGAACGACATAGAGGTGATCACAGCAGGTCAAACAGGGACTGGGAAAACAGCTCGCAAAACATTACAGCTTATGGATATTTGCTGGACAAGCTTTGTTTCATGTCAGTTTTCATGTTTTTATATGATACACTGCTTTGTCACAGTGTAAAAACAGTTTGGCCTACTCACAATCATTCAGTCTTCAACATTAATCTTCAAGCTCTGTCACTGTCACTAAGCAAACTCCCAACAACTACTGAAAAATGCTGGGATTAGTGAGTATGTTCTTGATTTTGAATATTGTATCTATTGTATTCAAAAAATATTACAGTGATATTGTTGTAGGTACTGTATATTTACTTTACAGCAAATTAGACTGTATCCATATAAACTATAAAGCACCAAGTCCAACAATATACATAAAAATAGATTGATTGGACTGACTTCACAACTCCTCACAGCCATTCACACCTATATTTGTGATTCATCAATAAATAGGGTCAGGCCAACAATTCCCAGTAAGTGAAATCCTGGAAGAGGTCGAGAAATTCATCAGATCTAAAGCCATCGTCAAGTTGGGACTGCCAAGTGTTACAAGGATGTGACATCTAAAGTGCACACGTTCTCACCAGTGTCAGGTGAGGAACACTGAGTGTGAGTGTTAACAACGAGAGTCTAAGCATAACCAGAGTCAACCAGAGACAAATTATTTTTAAATACCATTGTCTAAAGGTGCACAGTGTCAGATGTACAGTCATAATATCTTTTAATATTGTATAATCCGATCAAAATTATACTTTTTTCTGCATTAGTCTGTCTTAAATCTCAGTCGTAAGTAGTGGAAGCTCCATAATGCGCTACCGAATGTTGATAAAAAGCCAAAAAACCACACGTGAGAATTAACCTGATGATTTTTTTTTTTTAAACGTGTGAGTCTGGGCCATTATTTCGACATGACTGATGGTACAGCTGCAGTCAGTGACGAGGATTATGCTAAAGGCCACGCTCGCTCATCACCAACTGCTGCTGGCGGTGGATGTGCAGCAGTTGGGTCTAAGGATTTTGGCTGCCTGCTGGCCTTCTCAGCTGCATCCAAATGGATCACCATCTGCTGTAAGACCTGCCTATACCTGTGACCAGAACAGCCATTGAGTGGACTAGCCATGGTTCTGAGTGGGAAAATCAAAGAGTTCAAAGCACTTTCTTTGAGCTTGGCCAATGATTGAGCCTGATGATTGCAGGGCTATATTTAGAGGTGGCTCATTTGCCTTCTTCGCAATTATATAGATGAACAACCCTTTATTATATATAGTTAGGATATATTAAGAATTGCTGTCTGGAAAAGCTACTGATTAATGGGAGACTTAAAGGTTTAGATGAACTTTAATGGGCGATAATTATACCATACTATACCATTTTGTTTAGTCTTGGACAGAATATAAATGTGTTTGTTCCTATCTGTTCCAATGCATCACGTACTTGGACAGGTCAATGTCTCAGTGTGGACAAAGAATGTATCAATGAAAATGAATGAAAGTGTTTACATCATTCATATTCTTGACATGGCCCCTGTCAATTGTTCTGTTTGCTCCAACTTACGTTACTGGGTGAAACAAACAGAATAAACATAAAACATAGCTGATGAATATTCATCCGGTGCAAAGTCTGATGAGAATATTTGGACAGTGGACAGATATTGAAGCAGACATGTCAGTCTTTGTCCAATTATGTGATCTGACTGAGTGGAGGCTGTTGACGTGTGCAGGTGCCGAGTCCAGAGCTTTTATGTTTTGTGACAAGGGGATGTGATATTATGCTCTTGGTCACGTCATGTAAACAATGGCTAAGTTCCAGCTTTGAATGTTTTACTCAAACAAAACTGTTCTTTGCATGTTCTGGGGATTGGATATATATATAAATGTGATGAGAACAATGGTGAAAAACTCCATTAAATCGTAGCTCTACGAAAAGCGAGATATACCATTATTCAGATACAGTTAGAAATGTTCAGGAAGTATATTATAAATGATTCACCACCATGAATACATTTGCTCGCTGCATGTACTTCCTCCATCCTACGGAGCCCCTGTTAGCCTCCTTTATGCACTATGTCACAGCTGTCAGCTCGCTGGCTGTTTTTAACAGAGACGTGACGTTAATGAATGAATACATTTTCCTTATGCCCCATTGGATTCTATGAATGACTCATTTGTCTGTCAAGTCACAATACCTGTGGCTGCTGTCATTCAGAGGAAATGCTAATTGTCCATGACTAAAAACCAAAGATGCGTTTCATAAATTAGGTCTTGATGGGGCTGGCGTTTCTTTCCTTTGTTCTCTTATTTTCCTTATAGTATCTCCTTAATTTGGTGTGTGTGTGTGTATAAAAGGCACACAATTAACAGATAACCATTGCTATGATTTGTGTCACAATATTGGACTTATTTAGTTTGAACCAGGAAGTGCATTATATTAGCTATGCGCTCTATCAATTCAGGTTTATAATTCATTCATTTCTCACTGAGTTCATACCGATTCTGTCCAGTCTGTCGATGGCCACCGTCTCAAAGGCCCTCCTCATCATGGGGTACTCCTCCAGCACCTCGTTGAAGTTGTCTACAGACAGAGAGTACAGGCGGCAGTAGGTGTCTGCTCGCACACTGGCCGTCCGTCTGCCGCGGGTCAGCAGACAGATCTCTGGAGGCAAACAGAGACAGACAGTTCAGGACAGACACGGGCTGACAGGTTCCACTGCTTCAGATTGTCTCAATAAAATCAGGTAAATAAGAGAAAAGTGATTTGAGACCGACCTGCTTTGAGTGTAGTTCAGTGGTGCCCTAGTCTTAATTTGCATAGAACAAAAGAACCACGAGCATGTACATATTAAATAGCCTTATTTAAATGTAAATGTGTGATGAGAATAAAAACTGGTAAGCACATTCAAGCATTATGAAGCACTGGGTCTGCACAATAGTGGGTTTGGTCTTGGCACCAGCCTTAACACCACTTTTTAAAGGCTTGTCTTAAACTCAAATTAATTTTTATTCTGCAATTTTGATCCAGGACATAGAGGTCTCAAAATGCAAGTTCAGTCCAGACCACAGCTGATTTATTTGTCCACATCATTGTGCACATACTCTGGTCTTGATTGTGACTCGTTCTTGCCCTGCCACGGTTTTGGTTTTGGCTTAGTCTCAATCCCTAAATCTTGCCTTGGTTTTGACACACTCTGTTGTTGTTCTTGACTTGGTCTCTGTTTATTGGTCTTGACTACAACACTTTTACAAAGTATGTCTCTGTCAATTACAGAGTACTTCACTGCCCTGGAACAACACTGACAGCTGCTGAAAGAAGCCCTCTCTATATTTGTGCAGCTAAGCTTCATTACATTCAGATGCTCCCTTCTTCCTTCCCGCAGCCTTTCTTGTTCTCCCTTATTCTTCTACGGGCTGTGATTTACCGTTGTCTTGACAACCATCTGCCCTCCACCTGAAACGTTGACCTCCTCTGACTTTTGGTAAAACAAGGATAGCATATTTTCCGTTAACATCATGCATACAGATGCAGTAGTGGCAGGAACGCACTATGTTTACAACTCTGCTCTTTATAGAAACAGACAAGGTGCTGCAGAAAGCAATCAACCCAGCAGGACTTCATGAGAATGTCAAGTCGAAGCAAACACACGCCATTTAATGCCATGAACACGACAATTATAAGAGCAGCCACAACAGCAACTATGAGTCAGGGTGTAGTAGTGTTTGTGCAGATGAAATGTGTTTGGTTTTTTTTGCCCATAAAGCATATTTCTGTCTTACTACACAGAGAAACACACAGAGAGTTTGCCTGAAGTGGCGTTGGTGCTTATGGTCAGCTGCTGAACTGAATGTGGGGGCATATGAATGAATGGATGAAGCATTTGGTAATTCATGCAGTTGGTTCAAGGCATTTAACCTATTCATATTTGAGATAATAAACTCAACATTATTACATGCTACACAGAGAGAAAGAGGGCTCTTCAAATTTCTTTGCTCTGCCCCAGATGTTGGTCCACAAATTGCCATATGAGATCTTTGATTATGCACAACCCAGTGATTTCCATATTTCCAGTTGCATCATTACCATGTCGTGGGAAATACTTGGAGAGGATCATAACACTAATGAAACCACTGGGGCTGCATTAAAAAGCTGTTGAAACTACAGTAACCGTTTGCACCTTGTGTATTGGCCGAGTGTCAGATGCAACTAATACGCCTGGTGGGTGAAATAAACAAAGGTAATAATTTCAGTGCTGTCAGGGTTATTTGGTAAAATCACAGCCTGCCAACAAAACATCATAAAGTAAAGTGAACCCTACAGAATAATGGCTTCTATCATATCTGCTTAAATTACAAACGACTGCACAGTCTCTCCACATGATATGATTAGGATAAAGAATGGAGGTCAATTAAGAAAAATGTCATTAAAAAATTCTTGATCCAACACCAAGATCCCATCATGAGCCAGATATATATAAAAATGAGTGAGTGGGAGCAATTACAAGACAATTTTAGCATTCTTGTTCACATAACTCTGGTGTTTAGGTGTCAGTAAGTAATGTCACTCCAACAATAACGCCGATTCTTTTGCTGCTGTAGCTACTGAAACATGTATTGTGCATTTTCTGAATGGTTTGTGTCCACTGAATCTAAAAGCAGAACGGCATCTGTACTTAATGACATTTTTCCAGGGCTGAGCCATTACTTTTGGCATGTGCCTTTATGACAGATGAACTAATTCAAGTGATTAACAATATATAACATGTTAAACCCCATGAGAACCCAGTATGAAATATAGACTAGTTCCATATATAGACACAGTTTGACAGCGCTGCTCATGTTCCCACAATTGACCATTAACGTCTCCACATCTTACTGCGGCTGAGCCATAGTGAACATCCAATCCACGACGCTAATTTTCTCTATGGAGACAGACCTGTGATGTCCCTCCTGGTGGCACTCAACAGTCCGTGCTTAACATTACAAATGGCCCTGTCATCACCATTCTGCTGTGCTAATTAGCTCTTATTAATCGGATGTGTGGACGTGCGCCGTGCCACTCAAGCAACACCGCGGGCAGCTGGCACATCCCCCTGCGCCGCTAGTGAACTCTGCTCATCTGTTTCAAATCTATACCCAGTGTGTAGCGTCACGTACCTCCAAAGTAAGATCCGTCCAAGAGCTTCATGCCCATGTTGCCTTTGGTGAGCACGCTGACCACCCCGTGCTGGATGAAATACATCTTCTTGCCGATGGTGCCCTCTCTGATGATGTAGTCTCCCGGCTGGAAGACTTCGAACCTCAGTTTGGTCAACATGGCCGTCACAAAGTTGGGGTCGGCGTTGGCGAAAAGGGGCATGGAGGCCACAAGTTTGCGGCAGTTGAAGTTGACGATTTCCTAAAGAGTGGACCGCAAGCAGCAAGTAAAAGCAGGGTTGGACACAGGGATGGTCAATGGGCAGTAGGGCTGTGCAATTAATCGAATTTTCTGTTTCAATTTTGGCTCTCAACGATCACAAAACCTATGTAATCGAGGAAAAACAATGATTTATTACTTGTTACTTGTTTTCCTCAAGATTGACCACATTGTTGATCTTATTTATTCATCAATTTTATTTTTTCTGTTTGTTTTTTAAGCTTTTTATTTCCATGTTTGAATATTTCATTCATTTTAAGGAGAATTCACTGTTTGGTTCAATAAATCCAACATATTTCCAAAGTCAATGAGTAACTGTGTAAAATAATCGTGATTTAAATAATGACCAAAATAATTTATCGAGCAGCCCACGACAGCATGATATGAGAATAACATGCGATAATATATAACATTGATATACGAATGTCCCTTATTGTGTGGATGTCTGTCATTTTATATCATTTATATCATTGCAAATCAAGCAGTGCCATATAAAGAATGCAATAAATGTGTGTAAAAAGACTTTCAGAATCTTGATGAAATATTCTCCATTATTTTCCAGTGTGCAGAGAACAAGATGGCTGCTATGATCCTATGGTAAACTGTTAATCCTTCTGTACCTTTAATTACACCAATAAACCTCGTCTTGAGCATACAGATAACCAGTGTTGTTAATGACCTCAGATTCAATGTTATGCTTGGAGACAATCATTAAAGGTTCGGAAAGTCAATATTAGCTAATTTTACATGTTTACAATGTAATAGCTGTCCAATACCAAATATAATGAAGCTATGGCCTTCTTGGAGGCATATGTATACTAAAATAGTTAAATATCTGTCTATTTTTGGTTGTTTGGAAGTCTAAAAAAGGAGTACAGGCTGGAAACTTGAAGAAACCAAGACCGGATTGCTTCTGAATCCAGTGACTTGGACTCGAGTCGGAGTGAGTGTTTGTGTGTGTGCATTTGCAGATGAATGAGCACTTTATAGACTGCCCCGGCTTGTGTTCGTACCTCACGAAGAGGCTCATTAAGCTCCTCCAGGATGCTCTCCTCGTCAAACATCTTTCCCTGGTATCTGTGTTCGTAGTAGTCATGGATTTTCTGTCGGAAGTCCGCCGGCAGTTTGTGGAAGGACATGTACTGCTCCACTTGTTTGTACTGCAAGATAGGGAGAAGGTGCGTGAGATAGGGATAAATCAGCGCTTTGGTTAATGTCGCAACCGTAAAAAAAAAAGTTTGTGTTGTAAGTATTACTGGCAGCTATTTCACACAACAGTGGTTTGGTTTTTATCAGACAAAAGGAGATAAACAGACAATTCCTGCTGTATCACGGTGGTTTTTTTCTTCTTCTTCTTTCCATTAGCTCTATCTGCTGTAACATTCACCAAACACGGCCCGTTTATACCTCGTGGCTACGGGAAAAACTGCGATGGAGCCGTTAAGGAAACATGACAGCTTTGCAAAGCCCAAGAGGATTCATCCCGCTCTGCTATGTTTAGAGAAGAAAGAAGCTGCTGGTTCACATCCGCTCTGCTTTGGCATACACTAAATGTTTCATATAGGGAAAAAGATTACTACAATCTACGAGAGACATTGTCAAAAGGTAAATAATTAAACGAGGGGGGGAAAAAAGCAATGATAAATATATTCAAGTGTTGTTAGTACGTGCCCGTACGTGAACATTGTGCTTTTTTTCTAAACAGAAGGTCAAACAAATCCCGAGTGATTCACGCCGTCACATTCACCGCGGCTATGTTTATCGACTGTACATCAAACAGGGCCTGAATGTCCACTTTTCTCATCTCATTACAATAGCACATAACACATTTCATGCCTGGATTCACAATGAAAATGCCTGGAACAGATTCTTCTGGAAGATGGAATTGGATGGACCTATGTCAATTGCCCATGCAGGAAATATGCTATTCATATATAGGAAGACCTGTGGCGTTTGGGTTTTCTATGGGAAGCACAAAAATGGGACACTTCATGTGGTTTCACGCACCAACGCCTTCCTGTAAACAAAAGAGCCTTGCACATCATCACTATTCCCAGAGGAAGAACAAGAGCTCACATGATTATTCTTTTAGGACAAAAGGCCAACAAGATAACCTCCAAACAAGCTTTTACTGTTTGCATTTTGGAAAATAGATGAAAAGAAGACCAGTTTATCGTATTATTGTATTACAGCCGAAGCGTGAGTAATGTGTGAACCGAATACATTTCCTAAGCCTTGGATTCAAAGAGAGAAGTTGCCAAGTGATCAATGGGCAGTGGAAGTGTAACAAATGCACCTGGCCCTGACGTTGGACTCGCCTGAAGGTGTTGCGCAACCACTTTCCCTTTTTTCCGGTGCATATGTGTGTTGTGAGTCATCTCTCGGAGGAATATACTGTCAGTTGCATTGAGCGGTAGATTTCAGCGCAAGGTCAAGGGAGACCTGCTACTGTCGAACGCAACGACCCCCGGTGTGTAACAGTTTGCTTCAGATGAGACGGAAACATGGCGGCTTGAAGAAAGTACAGTACACATGGCTTACTACGGCATATAGGGACTAATATGAAGGTTGACATATTAATGGTGGACTAAAAAAGATAATACATATACATTATTGACTTTTGTCTTCAATAAAGGTAAAGACAAGTTTATGGGAGTTTTTGGTCACCTGCTGCACCTGTAACATCTAGTTCACAATAGTAGGATCACAATAGTATACAATATTTTATGTTTTACTACTTGATCTATTCCTATGACTATACATAATAGTGATTATGTTGTAAATATGTTTAATGTTCAATTGTTTGTACACTGCACCTAGTCTGTACTGCTGCTCTTGGCCAGGAAATCCTTCTTTCTTCCATCTTTTCCTGAATAAATAAAGGTTAAATAAGAGATTTTCTGGTGAGTAGCCTACTGCTGTAGTAGATGGTGAAGTGGCTTGTGGTGTTGAACTGATAGTAACAAAAACATCTAAATAAAAAATCTGAAAATCTTTAATTTAACTTGTAACAGACAATGTTGTGTGAAAAGCCTCATTTTGTTTTGCAGTACTTCAGATATCGGTATCCAGATTTATGAAGGGACCCGTCATGTTTCCTTGAGCAGTGGACACATGACCTGGAGGCCCTGAGGTGTCGGGCTATTAGATCCAATACAAAGAAGGCGGGGTCTCCTTCTGCTTGTGCACAGTATATCCATCTAATATTTAATCATAGAAAGTGGCGGATGTGACTGACTGGCGCAATATCTCGTCGAGACAATCAGAATTTACACCCTGGCGCCCCACGTCAGGGAGCAACAGCGGGGCGTCCACTATGACCTTGCGTGCAACGTTCAATGACACGTGAATGCGAAAGGACATAGCCGGGGGAAATTACATTCTATCACACGGAGTGGTGACAGAGAAAAAAAAACAAAAAAACGACAGACCTGACCCCGGTAGGTTGGATAACATGGCAAATCGCAATATATTAAATACTTACAGAGACTGCCATGGACATTGTAAATGCCTTTCACACGAGAGGATTTACAGACAGTGAGAAAATTAAAACGGGAGTGAATGCTATGTATAGAAACGCAGTGATTCTTCTTAATAAAACTCCTCAAAATGCAAAATAAACAAAGCCCTTAATCTTCCTTTGCTGTTTAAGCGAGTGTCAGTAACAATGTGACCAGTGCCAACTTACCCCCCAGATAAACTCAACTCCTATTAAGTGTTCCCTGCCTAAGGATCCAGCGTGTGACAGTCTCAATTAAAGCCCAATGACATTTCTCCGACTCGCTCCTATAAAAGTCACCGCGGAAGGAGTTTTATTGACTCTGTGATTTCCGCGGCATTAGATTTAGTTTAGTGAGCACGTCAGTCAAATGGATCACATGGGAGCGTGGAGCGGGGCGCAAATGGGCTGTCTAATGTTGAAGCAGAGAGTTGTTGAGAGTAAATAGGATGTTTGTGACTCAGAATGAATGTGTTTTTTTCTTGACTATCCCGAAGCCTTCACCAGTAGAAGATTACAGCCTGCTATATCGATTCAAACCACTAGATGGAGTCAAGAGGTACTGCAACGCTCATTCTGTGGAATTACACATGTTTTTACAATCCCCCCAAGCTTTACGTGTGTGCTACTTCATGCATTAATACAACGTCTCTGTGTATAATTGCGACCTGCCTTCAGTTTAACAGTCTTTGATGAAGAAACAATTCGTGTTTAACTTGCGTTCGGTATAAGTCCAGCGTAATGTAGTCCAAAGCATCCAGTTAACCTTGGATCAAGCTTTTGAATCAAGCCACTCACTAATGTTCTCTACCCATGCACTGACAGCACACACATAGTCAGTCAGTTGCAGAAAAGATCATGTTAAATGCAGAATATGATATTTTTGGTGTGTAGTGGGGATTTTTTGTCCCTTTACAATGCATCACAATCCGCATGACTTTCGTTGCCAATATGTGCATATACAGAAGCTCATGTTGTGAACAAAAAGTAAAACGTAGGAAGGTAGGAAATCAGATTTACATTGTATCAGCACAGTTTTACTTTCTTTATGCTGTACAATGTTTTTTCGTTGCTTTTTATGCCCTTGGCCTATGTTTTATTCACCAACGTGGCAAACAAAACAGTATAACTGAGTTTGTGTTTGTGTGCTTGTGCAATTAATCAGATTTTCAATTTTAATTTCAGTTTTGGATCCCAACAATCATAAAATATATGTCATTGAGGAAAAAAAATGATTATTTATTTCTTGTTTTTATTTATCACTTGTTACTTGTTTTCCAAGAGACTGTGGAAGTGCACTACATTGTTGATCTTATTTATTTATCTCAATTATTATTTCTGTTTATTTTTTAAGCTGTTTATTTATGTTTGAATATGTGATTAATTTTAAGGAGAATTCACTGTTTTGTTCAATAAATCCAACACATTCCCAAAGTCAGCAAGTAATTGTGCAACATAATTTAAATAATGACCAAAATAATTGTGATTATGATTTTTTTCCATAATCGAGCAGCCCCACATTTACGTAAAAAGATCATTATAGATACTTTCTATTTTTTTATTATTTTTATTATTTCTGCCCATATCTACTCCTGGTGTCAAGGGCATTTAACTTATGAATGTAAATAATAATCATATATATGGCTTCATTCATGTCCAACAAATACGTTACACAATATGTTCATGAAATCCAATCTGTCTCTGAACCTACAGATGGAGTTAACACATGGTAAAGGTGCCACTGACTGGCTTTAAATGCTTTTGTGGCTCGTGAGGGTGATGCATGGCTGTCACTATAAGGCGCCACAGAGGGGACGGAGAAATTGAATTGGCCCTTCCATTAACGGGCCATGTCACTAAACGTCAGACCTCGACGTGACAAGTCTTAAATCTCGCGTGTGTCACAGACTTCTTGGGGATTAAAAGGAAGAAAACATATTAATCTTTGCCAAAATCCAATTCTCGATCTGTTTTTGTATCATTTCTGCAGCTCTTGCACCTTGATGTTATTAATAATTACTAGGGAAAACACTAATAAGATTGGTGTGAGTATTTGTTGTGTTGTTGTGTAGCTCAAGTCAGAAAAATAACTAAATTAACATGGCACCTAAGTCGTTATTTCATTATTATTTGTATTACCCATCAAATCTTCTGAATAGTTTATAGTATGGGCCTCCAAATAGTGGTTACTCACATAGGGAGTGGGTATGTGAACAGCAATGTAAACTGTAAGCACATAAACACAACATCGCAGCAATAACGACTTCCTAACACAGAAGCTCGGACTATACGAAGGCCACTTGAACGCAACATAAATGACTAACAGTTTTGACCATTTACAGTGACTCATGCCATACTGCAATAAACCGGAAAGATATTGGAAACAACATTTCTGAATGTCTTCTAATTAGCTGCAGTAATAGATTGGACATTTTGTAAAAGGCGCTTTGCAGAATACAGCAGAGATTCATTTAGAAGCAGATGATTCATTCACATAAAAAGGGAAGTGACCGGATTAATCCAGGACAGCTCTCCATAACAGTCCAGGTTATGAAGCGGGCAGTTCTTCAAGTCCTTATTTGATGTGTCAGTGGATCAGTCCTCATCACCGGGGGGCCCCAGGGGTGGCATCTCCCCCTTTCTCCTAATGTTTTTCGGACGTGGCGCTGTATGGCTCTTGAGAGGCAGAAAGTAATGGAGGTAAGAGAGAAGTGCAGTTATATAATGGGTAATGTCCTGGTCCATGTGCGCTGTCCATTGGCAGATGGTGTATTGCCCAACAGTGAAGGACGAAGGGCAGATAAGGTACGGGAGTATGGGGCTAGCGGTGGTTAAGAAGAGAAGAATATACAATAGCAATAGTGATCTCATGAAGGAAATGCTTCTAATCAAAGTAAGTTTGTGTTTGAAGGAGAAAATCCAAATAACACACACAAATTTAAAACGTTGAAGGTATTTCTGTCTATGGCTCTACCTGGCCTCATAGAGGAGCTAATAAACGAACATACAAAATCATACAGCCCCTTTAATATGACCTAAACATGTTCCCACATTAAGAAACAATGAATTAATTTTCTAACTGATCTTGTGAAGCAACAAATACATTACACAATACATATGTTCATTCCCATCTGTCTCTGAACCTACAGATGGAGTTAACATGTGGTGAAGGCAGCACTGACTTTAATGGGACATAAATGCTTTTGTGGCTTGTGAGCGTAATGCATGGCTGTCGCTATAAGTGCAGTAAATAAACAAAAATGATAGTAATTGAAGACGTCAATTAGATGAATGTAATTACTTTAGTTGTCTGCTTCTGAAAAATGGGCTGAAAACTACTGTCTACTGTAGGGAATAGATATTTATCAAAGTCAAAGTCTGCTTTATTGTCAATTCTGCCACGTGTTCAGCACTTATAGAGAACAGAAATAAGGTTACTCTCTTCCATTGGTGCAACAATAAGTAGTAAATAGTGCAATGAAAGAAAAACACAAGTAAGGACATGCAAAAAAAAATCTATTTTATAAAAAATAAAAAAGTAAAACACAAAATGATTACAACATAAGGCACATAACAAGTAAGAGTTGGTGAGACCAAACCAGTGCACGGTGTAAACAGAATGTTTGCAGTAAATAGCAGTACAAAGGTGTACTCTACTGTAATCCACAAGTATCTAATAAATAGAACATTCATTCCATACAAACTGTGCTCTATGAGATGTGTTTTTTCATTTAATATCTACAAACCTTGAAAGAAAACTATTAGGTAAACCTCCTTGGGTCATTAAAAACCATCCCCTTTGTTTAAACCCTATTCTGTTTCATTTGGTGATATACATATTCCTGTTACAACATACTGCATCTCCCCCTTAGAGGACCATTTAGTTACTTTATGATATCACTGTGTAACATAAGCTCATGCTGACGGTCTGACTGAGCAGTAAAATCTTCTGTAGACGATTGCACTTTACTTTTACAGTTTTATTCAAGGGATAAGAGCAGGAGAAACTCTTTAAATCCTCTTCTATTTTTGGTCCGTGCATACGACTGCTTAGTGCCGGAGCTATTATGATTATCTGAGCGGCGAGTGCAATGCTAACTGTTGACTCTGCTTTATGTCAATAAGGGGCCGTGCTGTCTCCTGCATTTATACTATCTGATACAAGGAATCTGTTTTGTCAGCGGGGCCACTTCATGCTCGTAGCTGTGTGTCCAGCGTTTTATCTGATGGCACAACTCTAAGCGGACTGTAGCGCGACACGGCTCAGTTCGTCCCTTAATGACAAACAGAGAGGGCAACAAAGAGGGCGATATATGGCAGGATATGGCAGGATTTGTCTAAGTTCATCCAAGTGAGGCATTGCCGCTTAATGATCGGAGTGTCTTGCCCGATGGAAGGAAGGAAGATGCCGGACATATTCACTGTGCTACAAGCTCGACATGGTTTATGTCTGGTTTGTGACACAAACCAGACTCCATAGGACGACCTGTTAGTTCTTTGTTTGCGTCACTGCACTGAGGCCGCTTCTTGAAGTATGCTCAATTAACGAAGCTGCGAGTCAGACATTTGGAGTTTGTAGAAGAAATAGTGAAAGGGAAGAAGTGTAAAATAATAACCTTCTGACCCCAGTCTTCAAATTCATAGACTCGGCAGAGATCATGATTTCCTTTACCCTGTTAATTTGGAAAGTTTGTGAGACATAACAAACAAAACTGGACCCCATATAACCTTCTCGGCAAAACAAAGCGAAAAAGATTTGAATAAATAAATGATAAAACAGAGCAGAAAAGAAAAGAATGCATGATCAAAAGGAAAGTAACGTGTGAAAATAGAATTAGATCGTAAAAAAGTGTGGCGAAGATGGCAAGATCAAAAGGCAATTACATAAAAAAACAAGGCTACAATAATGTGTTACGAGAAGAAGTAGATATAAAAAGTGCTGCTGAATTAGCGACTATAAAGTTTGGGCAGAAAGTCTGACTTTAAAAACAAAATTATTATTAGACTGTGGTCTTCACTTCTCGTTATAAACTGTTAACTCCTCAAATCTACACTCATGTTCTAACTTAACCACATAAGCACAAGTGAAAACAGTCACAAATAATTTGAAAAAAGTTGTAAAAAGTGACGTTAGTGAAAATAATCAACTGTGAAAAATAGTGTTTGTTCTAATTAGTTTACCCTGATTAGTCATACACACAGGGAAGCCTCTGTACCCAGAAGCATTATGGGAGCTCTCTGCTATCATCACCTACCTGTAGATAACAAAGAACGGTGATTATCCCTCACACAACCAGGCCTCCAGAGCCGAGACAAGGTAAACACACTCTTATCCCATGCTGAGACTAAAATAGTCCCGGTCACACAGAGACATCTAACAATCTCTTTGTTCTGAACATTGGCCAGAGGCTCCACGAGTCGGCATGACCCCCCCAATCGAATGTGTTTGTCTGCATCTAGTTGCAGCCCCATCCCGGATCTAACAGGAGACAAAGCCCCCGTGACAGCGTGTGTGGGCGCCCTCTGGCCCCGGGACGTCCACAGCTTTGATCCTCCGTCGAACAGAGACGACAGACGGACCGAGGCCCGGTGAGCCAAGCCATGAATATCCAACTAATAGAACAGATGCTGTGCCTACTAAAGAGTGTTGGATTAAATGAGCAAACTCTCTCTGATCATATCAAATGTGATAACAGCATGAAGAGTACTGTAAAGGACATGGACATGCATTTCAAATCTGTGCTGTCCTTATGTTGACCTGCCAGTGTATAGACACAGAGCTCACCTGGGAATACTTTGTAATCTGCCATGAGTCCAATCATTAGTGAATCCAAATACATCAATTTCTTTATTGTAAATTCTTGAATAGTGAGATTCGTAATCATAATCCTTTTAAGATCTACAATTTGCTGCATTTTCTATTTCTTAATTTTATCTCAACACATGAAAATGTCCCCCTGCCAAAACAATTATAAAACTGAAGCTACTCAAACTCAAACTTTTGCTCTGTGGGAGAGCTTAAGTACCACAAAGCTTGACAATAATCCTTCGTGGGTAAAGCAGAAACAAATGAGCAGATCATATTTCTTATCAGTATTCTCAGTTCTTATGTACCCAACACCAGATACGAGGCAGACACTGTACCTTCTCTTGGTACTGGCGCCTGGATGAGTCCAGGGACTGGATGAGTGCGGTGGCGTGGCCGATGAACATGGCGTAGCAGGTGGCTCCTACGATCATACTGAGCATGGTCAGCCAAATGTCCGACATGCTCTCAGGGGCCTGTCTTCCATAGCCAATGCACAGCATGTGGCTCATGGCCTTAAAGAGTGCGAAGGAGTAGAGCTCGCTCCATGAGTCATTCTGTGGACAAAAGACAAAGGAAGACAAATGGTGAAATCAAAGCAGATTGAGAGAGAGACTGGGTTTACTTGGACTTGAATATCAGGATTTAAAGGTGGTTTTTAATATCCCTTTTCACCAAAGCAAATTCACACAATGCAATGGATGTAGCATTAACTTTTTCAGCAAGAAAGTGAACTGAATGATTCTTTATAAAATCAGAGACAGGAGTCAGAGTAAAAAAAGAAAAAAAAAAAAAAACCTGCTTAAAATTTCTCTAATGGCTGAAATGAAAATAAAAGAAAATTCACTATGGCGGCACAATATTAGTAAAATATACTACGTGTCAATATTTGGTAATATTGTGATACTGGTATGACATATGCAAAATGTTATATTATTTTTTGGTCACACTGCTGCCACTCACTTTTATATTTGAATATTTGGTCACTTTGCATTCCGACTAAGACTCTGTGGGGACAATTATTTTGATTAGCAAAACCTAAATGTCTCCCACATGCATTACCATAATATTACTATGATTCAAGCAGGTCTGCAGTATGGTTATTGTGAATGTCGACATTGCGATAATAATACATTTGCAATGTTGCCTTAAAATTCAGTCATCGGCACAAACAGTGAGCAGTAATCTGACCCTGTGAAGCCAGAGCTGAACATGTACACGGAGATATCATTAACCCAGTTTATGTGCTCGCTCAAGCCATATCCTGATTACAATCAATCCAGTCCTTGTAAATTGAAGTCTTATTTTAATATTTTCACTTTCATGGAGTGATTATTCTCATCTTGACAGCCCTCTCTGCTGTATTATCCAGACGAGGCGCTGGTTAAAGAGCACAGTCACGCTGAAGGGGACGATATCTCTGAAGCTTTGGTAGAGCGCCTCATCATCTCCTCTAAGAACCATCTCTGTCTTGTGTTGCCTGAGTTAATGAGGAGCCGGTACATCTGCCGGCTCCGGCCTGCCTTTTGATTGGCGCTCGCTCTGTCTTTGTTAATTGTACTGTTCTTCAGAGAGCGCTCACAGGCTCAGCCAAACCTTACATCCTCCCTTTAAAAGACACTATCCAGATTTCTCTGCTCGTCTTCTATCTCTCACTGAGACAAATGGTGTCCACTGATTAGCTCGTGACATTCTTATCTGCTTTGGTTTTTTTTTTCCCTTTCCTCTGACCGTTTGCATCTTATTTGAAATTCAAATGCAATTGCTTTCTGCGGAGGAGAATGGACAAGCACTGGGGAGAGGCAGCAATCAGATTTTTGGAATATTAGCCGTTCGACAGGTGATTTGAAGAGCCCAAAACATAAAATGAGGTTTAAGATTGGGACAGACGCAGAAAGATTCTTGTCATGGCTCAGTCTCTTAACATATCAGCTGGATCTGTTCTGTGGATCTTTCCAATTGAACAGAAACAGAACAATGTCAAGTGTCCGTCTTTGAAATCTCTAATAACAATCAGGAGTAAATGATAAACCGTTGCAATAAGCAGCTTCTCGCTTGTGACAAAACACTGAATTCAGAGTCTGGAGAGTAAGCCTCATCTCCCAAGCCCCCGGGTGGTTAACAGTCAGAGCCGCATCCCTCCGGTGAGCCATCAACATGTCGGCCACACTGCTGCAGGATAAACAGCGGGGGAAGAAGACCCTAACCCTGGGCCAGAGCGCGCAAATAAACACCTCTTTACACTCGACTGCATCTGTCCGTCTCTACAGGCTTCCTCCCTCACGCACACATCAGTATATACTATGAACTGTATTTGACATATTGAAGACAGAAACCGGGCTATCAGAAACAATTCAAGTCAAT
The DNA here is from genome assembly GCA_036850595.1 of Rhyacichthys aspro. NCBI lineage: Eukaryota > Metazoa > Chordata > Actinopteri > Gobiiformes > Rhyacichthyidae > Rhyacichthys > Rhyacichthys aspro. Next base: position 14,956,953 of record CM072151.1, read on the forward strand.
TTTATTTGTATGGCCCAGTATCACAACAACAATTGCCTCAAAGGGCTTCACAAAAACAAAAGACAGTAAATGACACACAGAAACATGAAATACTTCTAGTCCTCATTATTCCTGTAGATTTTGAATCATATATTGTTGGGTTTCAGATCAGAAAACATAACAAGGGTTGTGAATCTTTAATCATCTTGAGCATAAAAGAGCAGATGTGGGTTAAAGATGCATTGTTATTTGGCCTTGGTGGTGTTTTTAATTGGCAAAGTATATCATTAAAAAACTCTGAACCATACATAAAATAATATCTCTGACCTGCTTGTGACCCCTAGCCGAGGTGTGACACTTAGGATTCCTTTTTGTGATGGAACCACGCCAGAACCGACCCTTACCGTACCATTCCAGTGGAAACAAGGCTGGAGTTGGCTGCTTAGCATAACTTCCTGTTACACAGTGATGTAATGAAGTCAAATAATGAACCCCTAAAAGTGTATAATAACATAATAGGAAGATAATTAGTATATTCTGCCTTGTGTAATAATTTAGCATCTCTTGCTAGAGTCCAATCACAAGAATGGGTCATCTGACCAATCAGAACGGACTGTACAAAAAGTAAGGGTCTTAAAGACAAAAATGGATAAAGCCAGGAGAGAAATAAACCAAGGAAGCTTGTGCTGATGTGAAGGGTAGAGCTCTCACTGACTTGATATTACTGGTTTCTGTGTTGCACAAAATATTGTGGCAAAATGCAAGCCTACACCTGATAAAAGATTTTCATGGCTTCTTTTTCAAAGCAAAACTGAAGCTGGTTTCATTTGTTGTGACAGTTCACCAGTATTTGATCACAACTATGCCTATGATATAATGAAACAACACTTGCACTTTGTGGTAGAGTTAGACGTTAAAAGACCTGTAACCTTAATATGGGATTACCACTTAAATAAACCTGAGGATGAGCTTGTACTACAGAGAGTCAGCAGCTTTATCCAGACACAGCCTGTGCATTAAAGTTGGAGATAACAGCTTATTCCAACCGACAAGGCATACAGCTGTCTCTTACCATTGGAAATTACAATCCTCATTGTAACGCAATAAACTAATTCTCCAGAGAAGCCTCCCTCCACCGTCTGAATGAACAGGGGAAAAGAAGGGGGAAAAGAAATGAAATTACTTTTGTCTTCATTTTATTTGCTGTTGGTCCTTCACTGAGCAGCATGGATGCTGGTTAATTGTGTGTAATACATTTATAGAGGAACACAAGCGGAGTGTGGGACATCTGTGATGTATGATAGTGTAATTATAGGTCTTTATGGAGCTGGGCACTGTTTGGATGTGTGTGTGCCAGTCCCACTGACACAGAGCAGTCCATCCCTGACAATCTGCAAGTGACAAGTCTGCTCTGTCTGAGATTGTAAACAAACATTAAAAAAAAAGATTGTTAAAACTGTTTAGATTCATAATTTAGACTTTTCTCCCAGCTTATGTATTATTTAAGCTCAAAAGGGCAGAGGGTACCAACATGGCCTGGCATCTTTTGCAGCTCCACAACAAGGTTTGATATTATTCTACATTTAGGTCGTGACACTCAACCTGTTGCATTAAACATGATCACCGGCAAAATGAAATCTTTCATGAATAACTAGTCAGTGGTGGTCTTAAGCAATGAATCAGAATCATTTAAATAAAGTTTTAACCTGTGATAATGTATCATGGTGACTATTACCTGATAAATGTGCAAACTATGACTTTCTGCCTTGCTGTGTTGCTATGGGCGACAGAAAACTAGCCAACAGCAGACTGGCCAATCCTTGATTAGACGAATAAATGATTGATGCAACATTTAAATGGACACCACATAACTTTTAGCCCAAATATACATATTCTCACTCTCACAGTAGCTGGACAGAAACCTCCAATGGAACGTTCCTGTCCCGGGACGAGGACTTCTCACCAGAGATTACGTGATTGACATGCTTTATGGCACTCAAACAGAGGCTAATACACTGGAGCCTAGCACAGTCGCATTTGAACACAATTCACTCAAATGTTTCAGAAGACGCATCAAGCTCTCCAACACACTTACTAGACATGGAAGTGAATGGTACAGTACTAATTTATTACTAATCGTTTGACATATATAATGTACACACCTATAATGGAAGGTTACGTTTACATTGCATCAAATAACTTTTTAATATAAGTAGTAAATGTAGTGTGTTGTCGTGTTTGCAAGACACATATTTAAATTTTGGATAGATTGATCTTAAGTGTACACTTGCTGTTCATTCTTTTTCTTCCAAACTTGCCACTTGGATAGTCTCCACAAACACAATGTCTGAATATGACACGAGTTTGAGGAGGGATCTGCGCCCTCTACTGGTTAAAAGTCACGCAGTTTCCCTTTGACGATCAGAGCCGTAAATACAATTCCCTTTTGGGCAATTCATTGTTATCACATTCAGAATTTGTACCTTAGTATCTTTAGTGAACGAGATACTAAGCGTTTAGGCTGTGGACAAGTATTTTGAACAAAATGTTGATGATTTTCACAAGATGCCGATCTCACCAGCTTTTACACTGTTACCCTCTTAATCAAAGGGATGTGTTTGCCCTGTTACCATAGCAACAAACACTGCAGCTGATGAAACCTCCAACTAGTTAACTAAGAATTCAATTTGCTTGTCGTTACATGATGCCGTTCAACCTACTATTTTTTTTTTTTTTTTTTTTTATCATCTGTCGTCATTGGAGCTTAGTGTTAATGAAGCTTTCTGAGAGAAGAACGGCTTCGAGCAGATGCCTGCCAATCAAAATCACTACAGGCATAATTAATAACGCATAAACGGAGTGAAAAAGAACAACATCTGGAGCAGCCTCTTGGGCATATTCCATAAAATTGCACTAACAGTAAACAGTAATAAATGAGCAGTGTAAATGTGTTTTCTAGAGGTTAACACTGCTCACTCTGGGTTTAATTGATTCTATCAGATGTTAAATGCATCGTTGGATTATGTGGCCGGATTTTAATTGATGATTTCTCAGTGGAACAAAGCTGGCTGTTTAATGATGCATTATCGAGTTTCTTATTGTTTATGGTCATTTTTTTCTTTGACAATATGAAGAACAGATGATGGTAGCGTTATAGATGAATCCATTGTTTTCATACATATTAAACCCAAAGGTATTCACTTGTGGAGGCTTTTTGGTGGGGAACATCACAGCTGGCATATGTTTGCTTCCAGCCATACAGAGAAATCAGCCATGCACGTCTAACTCTCCGCAGATGAGGCGAGGAAAGATTATATCAGGACGAAAAATTATTAATCTTCACACAAATCTTTAGATCTAGTGGTAAAGGACACAGTAAATTATTGTTTCCATTGAGAATCGTATGAGAGAAGAACAACCAGGAAGAAACACAAAACTCTACTTAAAGCTGACAATATGATTTGCCGTAATTGCATTTCACCTTAGGCAGAATAAGAGCTTTTGAATTGAAATAGGAAAAACACAATACAATGTTTATGTCTTTTTATTTTGGGTTTGCTACGTCTGATGAAGCAGATATCTTTACATTAATAGCGTAAATAGAAAAGTCAGAACAGTGTATAGTTTGCATCCGGTGGTGACAGTTTTTAGAGCATGTGAACAGCTATGGCAGCCCTGCAGGACACACTGTTCATGTGGACATAAGTTTAAAATGTTTATTGAATAATTACTGAGAATCTCCACAGGCAGAAACCTCCCAGAGAAAAAACATCTGCTTAAAAAGAAAGATGAATGAGCTTCTCCTCCAGTAGTGCTCAGTTTGTCCGCTCTGGCCATTGGGCCTAATGGAGTTTCCACTGGGTTCTATGGAGCTATAAATGTGTATTTTTCCAACTCCAACAAGACAAATTATATAAATGTTATTAGATAGATTTTATATTTTTTATTGTCATTGCACATTTCTATACAAGAAAATTATTTTTGAGAGCAGTCCTTTACACAGCACCAGCAGCAGGAAAACCTTTATAAAATGAATGGAATTAAATACAGAATAGAAAGGATAAAATGTCCATTAAAAGTGTGAAGTAAAAGGGTTAAGATGCATATGTAAAGTGCAGTATTAGCTGTAAGTCAGTCTTAAGCTTGTAACAGGGCGTTTTTTACATTTGTACCATTACTATTAGGGCTGCACAGTATATTGTAAATGCATGTTCTGAACAAAATGAATCGCCAGCCTAATTACATACAATTAATAGAGCTTATAGAGGTCTGCAACTGTGTATAATCTTGCTGGTCACCGATATTAACACCAATTGAAGTCATTTGCCCAAAGCCACAGACAAACGATGAGACAAAAATAACCACCAACAAGTGTATTTTGGACATGAGCTACTGTAAACAACAAAAGGAGAGCAGACAGTCTGAGAGAGTGTCTGGTCGTGTAAATCCCAGAGCTCCGTCACTTCTAAGCATTTCTGTACCTAAAGTTTGAAACAAGTTCTCGCTCGTGTTAAAGGGTGAAAAATTATACTGCCTTTAGAATAAAATACCCGACTCATTCGCACTGCATAGCTAAATATGACAAGTCAACTTTACTTCTAAAAATGGGGTTGGTTTCAAAGGGGCGACTTGCCCTAAAAAAAGCATGCAGTATAATCCAGACGTGCAGCCATGTTTTAACAAGGATGCACGCAGCTTGACCTCCAATAACACAAAAAAAGAAATCTCTACGGATTAAAAACTATCCTCTTCAGCAGTAATACATGTGAATGAACTGATTTCATTCATCCTTTCCTAAATAATGTTTACAGCTTCTTTTAAGCTTCCCGTCTCTAAGGGCCAAAGAAGTAGCACAAAACGAGCTGCATTACTGTGTCTTTTGTAGAACAACAGTGTGGCACTTTAATCCTAAATCGTGTGCTTTCTTGAATAAACAGCAAGCTAAATAAATAAAGGATTTAATGAATGCTTTACATAACACATATGCTAATGGCTACAAGAGTGTCTTTACTCTGCATACATTACAGTAATACAGTGTTAAAACATAGCAAGATATAGCTCCATATGCATATTAGTATGAGTGTTAGTGCAGAATAGAGAGGCGTGAGAGGTACTTGTCAAACAGACACTTGCTCCACACTCCTGCTGCCCATTATTGTTGCGTGCACTGACAGGCCTACCTGCCAGTTATATCACTGTAGTAATTGAAAGAGTAGAGAATATCCTTATTAACTTTCAGAGCATTTCTACAAACCAGTGCGCACATGCAACCAACAGTGGACGTGCAGAGAAAATATTATTGTGGGATAAATCTGTGTTTCTTGGCAGCCTGACGATTAAATACAGAAGGACAGTGAGAGGAATAGAACAGCTTTAGTCCAACACCATTGATCTTTGAGCAAATCAAGCTGAGGGAGCCGGGACAAAAGCACCTGTCATCTGTGCCACAGTGTCACTTACATAACAGGCATTGATGAGCCCATCTCGCCTGATTGTTACGGCGCAAAGCCTGATTATTGGGCTTGTGGTAAACAAGAGTGGAAGCTGTTTACATGTGTTTTGAAAGTCATGAGGTACTATTGTGTTCTCTTTGAGTTTTTAGAATCTTGTTCAAATAAAAGGCAGTGTGGTCTTAGCAGTTTTCTGGAAAACAACATGGCCACCCGTTGGTTGTTTTGTTAATTTTCCTTTCCTTTATAAGGAAGAACAGACACAGACCAACATGTCCTGCATTCGTCATATAATTGGTTGCACTATATATAACATAATATATTTCTGACATCTTCTTGTTTTCTTTTTTTTTTTTTGGTAATTGCTATTAACACCCTGCATTTATTTATTTATTTATTATTTATTTATTTATTTATTTGATGTGGACAGATACAATAAACATAGATTATCTTCTTAAAATAATCCAATGTCATTATCACAGTGTTTATAGCCAAGGCTAATTCGCAACACCTGTCACTAGAAGGGTTTTTTACAGTTTATATTACACTAGATGGATAGTAAAAATGAACAGTGCAATAAAATGTCCACATGTCAATATGAAGTAACTGCATGGCTACATTGGACCTCACAAGCACTACTTTGCTATTTGTTGGTTTGTTAATTCATTTGATGGTTACTATTCACAAAAAACAGTCATTGACAGCAGTTAGCAGTTTGTCTGATGAGGGAACAGGAACCAATGACACAGCTGATTTGTTTTTAATGACTATCAAATTAAAATGTTGGTGGGAAAACTTCTTAATTTCTGCTAAATGGTAAAGGGCGGGATTCATTTGTTTTTCAATTATAAAAGAATAATAAATATGGCGAATATCTCTGGATTTACAGTCTGACTAAACCAAGAATAGAATCAGATCAGGGAATAGGTGCCAAAAATGTAGTGCAAAAATAGTACTAAAAGAATGGTTTATTTTTAATAATCTATTAATAGTCCCTCACACACACTCCAGCAAATGCACGCACCCTTTAAAGTGCAATTGAATCACGCTCTCAGAGAAAGAGTCTATCCTTTCCACTGGACGTTATCATGTTCCTAAGTACATAAAAACAGTGAGGTCAGCTCCGGTAAATGTCCACTTTGGGCAGATCGCCAGCCAGCCCCCGAGAAGTATCATTTAACAGCGTGTCTATCATCGAAAGAGCATCCCCGACCTTCACCGCTCCAAAATAACAGGACAAACACCACACCCACAGGAGCAGAGGAGCAACACTGAGCCGGGAACAGCATAAACAGCATCAGGCACCACACAGGAGGAAGGGAGCAGCCAGGCAGGAAATGACAAGAGGAATTCATGGATGACATACAGAGCTATATGTTGTTGTTTCTGCGTTTGTAGCCTCTGGTGATAATTAACATTACATATAAAAAAAAAAAAACGTCAACGTCCACTTTGAAGTAGAGCTAATGAGGGGACATCCACAGCACAACAGATGCAAAGACGGGCCGAGAAGTGAAGACTATTGTCAAGTCAGTGCGTGTTCGGGCATAGATTCTGCTGTAATGGGCAATGTGTAAAGAAAAGAAGACAATCGCGTCCCCCGTGGTCGTCAGAGTGAGGTCCGTCTGTTCTCGGAGATTTGTCTGCCTAGTTTTCAAAATGCATGATGGATGTACGCTGTATGTTAGCATTCCTTAGCGGCAAAGGCATGAAGATGTGATTATCCTGTGCCCTGAGCTTCCCAATGAGACACAATAACAGTATGGCATTACATTCATGAAGTAGTTTGAACCATACTTCCAGTTTACATCGTGTAGGCTAGTATAATCCCTCTCAGCCTCTAATTTTGGAACTGTCACAGTCCGGAGTTAGTAAGAACAGTCTGACTAGTGCAAGAAATATAGTAGATATCTCGTTGGTCAAAGATCTGTCGTTTTACCACTTGCGCCAAAGAATAATTTGGATAAATCTGTCTCGATAGTCGATCTATCAGCAGATGGCAGTGAGAGGGAAGGAGGAGGAAGAACTCCAGGAGAGACTGCTACAAACCACACGATGAACTGAGAGAAAGTCTTGTTTTTTATCTTTAAATTCTGCTTCTTTTCGCTGCCATACCTCTTGGGTTTAATTGAGGTGGTGCGTGTGCAAAGTCAGTTTTAACTAAAGTCTACTCTCCCATCTGTCTGCTAACCACAAACCCCTGAGCCACGGGGGGAGTATGCTGGTGAAGGTTTAGTGTTGACTTGATTATGTTCATATGTGATCTTTGTACAAATGTTTCTCCATGTTTCTTACCACCATCTTGTTCAGGGAGACCCAGCAGTCAGAAGGAAAGTCCTGCAGCATGGGAACGAGGAACTGCAGACAGCCGTCCCAGTGGCACAGCAGCAGCATCATGCCGATGAGGTTGATTATCCGCATGACAGCACTGGCCAGGTCATAGGTCATGTGGAAGATCTGTGAAGAGAGACAGGGCCATGTTTTAGGCATCATCGTATATGCAAACTCTAGAACTGTTTTGAATAGCCAGAAAACAGCAATAACTTTCTGAGAATGAGGCTTCTTCTGGATCAAAAGCCATAAATGGAAATGGTTTTAACAATGTATTTCTGCATTATCTAAGTAGACACTTTGGCTGACATTTTATTGTCAAGAAACACCACAGAGGAAGAGTTTTAGGGAAGAGTGAAGAGTTTGATATATGGAAACATGGTGATGGAACTACTGTCATTGTGTTTATCTTGTAGGTTTTGATTCATTTCAGCTCAAACTGAACTGACATCTCCATAAGTGAACCTGACAAATAACAAACACATCTAAACAGACACTGTCCAACCATCACACTCTGCCAATAAGAACTTTATTCTTTGTGTTTGTGGCCTCTAGTACTGGGACTTATGTGTGGAGCTGTTGTCGTGGCCACCGTTGTGTAAAGCTCACAGTGGCTTCCTGCGGCCGAGCGTTGTTGTGTATGTGGCTCCATTTGCATGTGTGTCTTTGTGTGTGTAGCTGTGTGTCCAACTGCATGCCTCACTAAATCATAGGCAAAGCATTTGCCACTTGAGACTAGAGAATTACCCTAGAAGGGAACTAGGCCAAATACTACTGCTATATACAGTACATATGCTATATATAAATATATGTCTGCATGTACAGTAGTGCATATTGTAAAGCCCAGTTTTGTAGGCCAATTTGAGAGGTTCCTATGTCAAAACCAGAGGCTCGTTTCTCGCTCGAGACAAGTGAACTAGGACAGATACAGACTGTGTTGATGAGATACAGATGTGGACGTATTGGAATAATCTTGGCACATGCTTTCTTTTCTTGATTTAGTACCAAAAAGCTTAGATATTCAGATGTGATAGTTTGAGTAAGTCCCTCAGGAATTCATCTAAAAGTCATCCTCAGAAGATAATGAGACCCAAATGTGTGTGGAGTGTAACTCTAATGTCTGGAGTTTACAGTGAGGGAGTAGCCCTGCCAGGACAGTGACTCATGCTGTCACCTCAGAGACCTTCCTGGACTTGCTGAATATGAAAACTCCACTAAAAACCCACAGGGCAACCAGCCAGCAGTCACACATCAGCATCCAACACACACAATGTACACGGCTCCTGCCTTCATCAGATCTCTAACTGTACAGTGAACAGAAGCTTTTTTCTGCCACATTTGTATATTTTAGCTCTAATTCTCTTCTGTTTATTATCATACTTCAGCTTTAAATTTGACCACAGACTAAAAGGCATTATTTATCCTACACTGCTTCATCACAGACACCCTTGTCTCTTTTTACTTTTGTGAATGGCCTGAGTTGCTAATTCGGGAGAAGGAGAAAGGGAAACAGCGTGAGGCCGTGGCCTGTGATTAGGAAGCACTCCCATTATGATTAATGAGGCTCCAGGACTAATGTTCCCCATGACATTACAGCAGCACCTGGCCATGTGTCACTGTCACACCACAATCTGGGTCGAGGCCACAACTACTTTCTACTCCTCTCTGGGTGTTTAAATGTCTTTAAATAACAACATTTACAAATTCCTACTCCTCTGTGTCCACTTGACGTAGCTAAAGTACGGCCTTCCAACAAGCTTCTGCTCTCCGGAAATCACTCCGGCTATTTCCAATCCTGTCCGTTAGTCTTAGGCTTTTATTGATTTTGATTGAAGTTGTCAGATATTCTCTTCTGAGCTTCTCTGAAACGGAAATGATGGCGGCGCCAGAGAAAGCTACTGTACAGAGAGCTGAGATAAGAGCAGTGCTGAGCCGCTCTGAGCCAGGCTGAGCCGGGCTGAGGGCGACACACGGCCAGTTGTGTTTGTTTGGATGGAGCAGAGCGGAGCTAAGCTGATCGAGGCAGAGCTGAGTCAAAGCAACAGAGCATCCAGCCGTTTGAATCGGTAATGAGCGGTTGTGGGTGAGCACTGAGAGTAAAGAGAGCACACGTTTGGGAAAGGTTAGAATTAGAGATGCACGATATTAGGAACACTATACAATGTGTGATATGATCTCTTATTGATTCTGGGATAGTATACTGTCATTTTCAAATGAAATAAATATGTCTTTCTGTCCATCTGACTGGACACATATTGTAATGCAAGTAAGCTTTATGTCTAGAGTGTTAGTAAAAGTACTCTTGCCACTGCACTTAGTCTTAGTTCAGTTATTAATTAGTTTGGCAAAGGTTTTTACGTCTGATATCCTTCCTGATGCAACCCTCTTCATTTATCCAGGCTTGGGACCGGCACAAAGGTACACTGACTTGTGACCCATGGTGGCTGGAGGTTTGGCTGCATGATAAGCAGGGGTCCTCGCCACAAGTAAAAGGAAAAACAAAGCATTCAATGAAAACACTACTTTGATTAGTTTCGCTTTGTTTGTGAGAATATGTACAACTACGGTACAGTACAAGTTGGGGCAGTACGGGGAAGTTTCCATTAACAAAAGGGGTCTGAAGCTGACTTCACATACTTGATTGATTGAAAAAACAGAGTCAGCGTCTTATGGTTCTCGAATAAAAACATTGCTTTTACACAAACAGAATATTAAATAGAGGGTGCACGGTAGCAGGCAGAGTGGTTAGTGCTCCTGCTTCACAGCAAGAAGGTCGTGAGTTCGAATCCCGGCCGACCCAAAAACATCGTTGGCTAACTGCATGTCCTCCCCGTGTCACCGTGGGTTCTCTCCGGGCACTCTGGCTTCCTCCCACCGCCCAAAGACATGCATGTTGGTGACTCTAAAGTGCCCCTAGTGGATGAATGTGAGAGTGAATGGTTGTCTGTCAATGTACGTCTAAGTGTCAGCCCTGCGACGAACTGGCCACTGTCCAGGGTGTACCCCGCCTAAGACCCAAAGCTGCTGGGATAGGCTCCAGCCACCCGCGACCCCACGAGTGGGATAAGCGGTAGAAAATGAATGAATGAATGAATGAATGAATATTAAATAGATACCCACACATTCATTAACTTTGGACAATTTCGAGTCGAGTTCGAGCACGAGAAGGAACAAACAGGCAGGACATCGAAAGGCCTAGGCTGGGGATTGAAACTACAACCTTCATGCTGTGAGACAGAAGTGCTTACCACTTCACACAATGCATAACAAATACTACTAACCACCAACTCTATGTCTTTGTCAACTCCTTTCCCTCTCTCCCCTGCCTAGCCACTGTCTCTAGTCGCAAAAACGCCACCAAACTTGCCATAACTTGGAAGATGCTGATTGAATTAAAATCAGTGAGACGACCTCCTGTAGTGTGTTTAATCCCAGAGGCTCGAACGCTAACACACTGTCAACTCTTTGATGTGTGTGGACTGATTGAAATCGAAATAATACGGCATTTTTGTTGCGACAATGTTGAAAATGAACATCCCCGTTGGTGGTGTACTTCTCAGGCAATCCCCTTTTTAATTTCCCTGCGACACGCTGAGATTCATCTCTTATGAATCCAGGTTATTAGGTGTGTGGCACTGATTTTTCTGTTAATTACAAACAAGTGACACAGACAGGGTTAGACACTGACGGTGGAATCCCATCTTGAATAATGTGTTGCATTAATAAAAGAAGGATAATCAGTTTCGAGACACCTTTGTGTTCCTTATGCAAATACGATTTCCCATTGTTTGAATTGTTTCACACACACAAGCAGCTATTTAATCACACACTGTAGCCTGTACTGTATCAGCTAAACCCAGGAATAAACTCAAGACTCAACCACAAAACTAGACTAGCAGTGTGAGTCTGTATATCTACGCAAATACAAAGAAGGGCTTTCCTTGCATTTTAAATTCATGTTCAAGGTCCAAATGTGTGTGCCATACCTCGTGAGACTGTACACATACATATTTAATCAACTGTTACTAGGCTTTGGGAGTCTCGGTGAACGCCCAGAGCTTTATCTGTAAGAGAGTGTGTGTCGTACCTCCTCCCATTGGTGGATGTAGCGGATGAGTCTGGACAGCCTGAGCAGACGCAGCAGACTGAGGATCTTAGTGAAGCGCACGATCCGGAGCGCCCTGGCCGTCTTGTACACCTCCGAGTCGATCCCCTTCTCCACGATGAGAAAGATATAATCCACGGGTATGGAAGAGACAAAGTCCACCACGAACCAGCTTTTCAGATACTTCTTCTTGATCTTCTTAGGGTCGAGGATGATCTCAGTGTTATCTTCGAACACGATCCCCGTCCTGAAGTTGAGGACCAGGTCTATGAGGAAGAAGGTGTCGGAGACAACATTGAAGATGATCCAGGGAGTGGTGGTCTCGTCTTTAAAGAAGGTGATGCCCACAGGGATGATGATCAGGTTGCCCACCATGAACATGAGCATGGTGAAGTCCCAGTAGAACCTGGTACAGACACAGAAATGAAGCAAACATAATCAACAAATGTAGCCCCCAGAATCTAAATCAAGACTTTTTAGGAAATATTCTGGCTAAAGCTGAAGGTGTGAAAGAGGCTCACGTAAAAATAAGAATAATCTTGACTATGATGCTTGGCAACCGGAGAATTGTAAATGTACAGTGTGTCATCAGCCACAGTGGTGTTGGTCTGATGAGTACAACTTGTGACTACTCAACATAAATGTATCCATCTGCTGTCGATGGTACGTCTCACTAAGAGTAGTTTGTTTGAGCAGGAGACAGTGAAGCAGCACACACGTAGCTCATGCAGGTTGTCATATAAGGGGCCCTCAAGATGAAGCATGCAATAACTTATTTAGCTTATTTATTCATATATATATAGTTTTTTTTATGCATACAGCATCATTTGATTTCATATTACCATCAATCAAGTCCTTGGCTATAAGTGCAATGTCAATATCGACCATGAATTTCAGCCAAACATTCGTATTATTCTCATGTTTTTCAAACTATAGTGGGTCTGTCTAATATGTCCTAGATCAATGTGCTCCTCTGACAAAACAGATGCCTGGTTCTCCCTCGAAATATGGGCTAGGACCCCCACTGCTCATGGTCTACACAAACGAAAATAGCCCACACGCAGCAACCAATGGTCAGTTATTTAGAAAATGTAGCTGAAAAGTCTCCAAATAATGAAGAACCACTACAACAGCATTAGCCACTGAGAAATACAAAGCATTATCATTTGCTTCCAGTAAGTGTTTACTATGGTTTGTTAGAGCACTTTGACTGAAGCTTTACTAGACGACTCTTATGTCTTGTTTCATCTGTTTGAGAAAGTCGTACTTCTCAGTTCAATCATGGGTCATCTCGACGCTGACCGTGGTGCTGAAATGCCCTAAAGGACTTCTTTTTTTTTAACTTTCTATAATGTTTTGACAAACACATATTTGTAGTAACAAAGAAGTTCTAAACGATTCCCATCAATCAGACCACAGGATCGAACAAAGCGGTTCTGTAACATTTACAACATGTGCGTAAAAGCAACATGGAGGATTTTTTTGCTTCTTTTTTCCATAAAATTATTTTGCTTCATTATGACATCTTTCATGACAAAAATGATGTATCTAAAGTGACCTAAAGTGTATTTTAAAACCAGCTTTTTTATTGTTCCTCTTAACTTTGTTTAATAAAACAGTTTTTGTTGGCAAAATACAAATCCCAATGCCATATGTGTGAGGCCATGTGGAAGACAGGTAAATTTGATGAAAAATGGTTGACGTGCTTTTGTTTGACCACTAAAGAACAATCAAAAAACCTTTGTTGCGTTTGTCTAAACTTTCTGGCTGTCCTGGCTTACCGAAAGTCACTGTAGGGGTGGATGATCCAGTTTCCCGCGGACTTGACGCGCTCCTGCTCCTTCTCTACTGCCTTCTGGCTGCCAAACATGCGCAGGGAGAACTTGTTGACCCCGGGCTGGAGCATGGAGCTGAACTGGCGCTGCATGTAGGTCTGGTTGCCTCTGGAGTCCCCATCATCCGCCACGATCTCCTCAGCTTTGGAGAACGTAACAGAGTTCCTGGACTGCTGGCCGGACGCGTGCCCTTTAACGCTGGGGGCGTTGGAGAAAGAAACTCTGGAGTCCTTCTTATCCGTGGCGCTGGTCTTGACCTCGGCCCCGGGCCCCTGGGTGAGGGGCCCCGCTGAGGTGACAGAGCCGTCCATGCTCATGTGCTCCCCCTTGGCGTCTTCAGCCTCTGCGCCCGTCTCCTGTCTGGAGATGAGAGAGGAGAGGCTCCCTGAACTGGTGGGCTCCCTTCTACAGTCTCCGTTTTTGCTGCATATCATTCCGGTGGCCCCCTCTGCTAACGCCCCTGACACTGTGTCCTCCGCACTGACATGCCGCCCGTGGCCGCTGCTGCCAAAGCCACTGGACTCGTCTCGCAGAAACCACAGCTCATTGTTGTTAGAGTTTGTGCGCGCAATGGACGCGGCTCCGCCTCCTGGCGTCAGCCTCCTCTTCATCTCGCAGCCATCCTCTTGTCCAGTCACACCGGAGACTGTGAGCTCCTCCTCGCCGTCCTCAGACTCGTCCATTGCACGTGCACGCGGACAAAGACAGCCACTCCCGCGTGGACTGGGCGTCGGCACGAGCGACGCGAACAAGAGCGAAGAGTTCAAAGCAGCAGCAGCCTTCTGCTTTCCATTCACAGCACTTTAGGATCCGCACCGTGCCGTTGCTATGGCTGCAACCTGCCGGCTGTTATCTGTGCGTGTGTGCGTGAGAGAGGGGGGGCTGCTCATGCCACAGGTAGATGTGGAAATAGCCTACTGCCCAACACCTTATTAATGTATCACATTCATATCTCATGCTGCACACATAACCAACCTGAAGAAGAACGAGCAGAGGGTAAAGGTGACGGAAGGTCAAAAGTAAGCGCCAAGTTCTCCTCCTTCACTCATCCATCAGTCCCACACAGCCCTGGTATAGAGCGCCCCCTAGAGGCCGTTCTCGCTCTCTCCATCAGCTGATGACATGACTCTGTACTTCTTCAAGACTGTGTCTGTACAGTAGAGCCAGCCTGTTGCTTCCTTTTACCAAGTTTCGGGTCACTTTTAATGGTAAATGGCTCCATCTAGTGGCGACAGGCGTTATTGGCTACAACTTTCGGTGAAAGGTTTTCCTTTGAAATACCTTTACATTTCATGATAAAAAAATCATTGTGATTTTCATAAAGCAAAAGTCAAACCTGACTACACCAGGGAAATGTCAGTGTTGGCAATAGTATCTGAATCCTGACTTTGGAGTTTATATATTGGTGATCAATTTGGAGAAAAGAAAGGGTTAGCATTTCCACTAATGAATGAGCAAACAAATGTGAAAGAAATGTGTTTCTGTAGCTGTAAAACAGTTCAGCTGTTGGTGACAATTAAAACTTAGTGGATATGCACAGTATTTAGCCCTAAGGGACATTTAAAAAAAACTCACAAGACTCAAGTAAAATCCAATACATTTATTCAGTTTGTGCATGTTGTACGATCGATGTTTCCCATATTCCCTTTGGAATACACAACAATTTACACAATTCTTCTCAGTTCCTTCTATTTTATTATTAGTATAATTCTGTATTATTGTAACATCCAATCACAAAAACTACTCAGGTTAAATGTAACTTATGGCTTTCTGAGTCATCTACACGGTGAAGGAACAATGATTGGATTCAACAATCACACACAAAGTTTCAGTCCATTAGGTGACTAAAATTTAGACTTATAGCTGTACTTTCAACATCAGTGCGTAATAGTTTAGTAGCCTTCAAAGGCAAAAGATGTTATAGCTCTTTTGCACTTGGTCCTTGATAAAATCTATGACTGTGACAAACAGTGACTTAAAACCTTTAAATTAAAAGATTTACAAGACAAAATCTTGCATACCTGTTAAAATTTATGGCAAAACAGACATTGAACTACCAACCATTTCTGCATTCAATATCAAATGTCATGTTTTAAATATTGTAACAAGTAATAAAAACTGAAATAAATGCTGTGCGTTAAGGCCAAGTATAAAACTCTCAGAAGGGTTAAAGTGGTGTAAAGATAAATATACAAATGCGCTCTCGTACAACGCGAGAAGAATGGCAGTGATGAATCAGAATCAGCATGTTTCAGATCTTCAGATTAGAGTAAAGTCAGACAGCAGAAGTCAGTGTACGAGCTTTAGCGCGGACAGGAACACCAACAAAATAAGCACTCCCTATGTGAACAATTTATTGATTTTACAACAAACACACACCTGCAGAACAGCAGTTAAACTCATGCAATATTGGCACCTTGGCCTCAAGAAGAAATAAAACTCACTATGGCCTCTGGCTGCACAATGTGGGGGAGATTACAGAAGAAAAAAAAAGGAAGGGACTTTAAAACTCTTTAAAACATTAACACCCAAGCACAGAAAGGTATTTAAATTTGCAGGGTGCACAACATAATGTGCCACACGACAGATGATTCCTTAACTGTCATCTGGACATCTCCGTCTGAGAGAAAAACAAGAAGCAAGTTTTATTCAAACCATTGTGTCAGACAGTAACAAAAGCCCTGTTCATGCTGCCAGTGAGTAGATCTCAAGTGACCAGCCTTAAGGCCAGGTGTGAACTCACTAAATGCCTCCAGAAAGACTGACTGTGAGACAATGTCTGTAGGAATGTGAACAAAAAATGTCTAGTGATTTAGCTAACCATAAGAATGCTCCTTTTGCTCATACGTAGTATCAAACCACGAAGTGACACAAATCCTATGTCGAGAAACTAAATGTTGGCCACTAATAGTTCAATGAAGAAGGTTTCCTGTGATACAAACCTCTACAGAATTTAGTTGCAGTTCCTTTGCCTCACATTCTTGTCCTTGTCGTTTGCATTAGAGTTGCTCTTCCTGAAACACAACACGGGGCACATGTAACTTTGCAAACAGGCCAACGACTAAATGAAGTGGTGGTCGGTGCAGTGAATGTACTCACAGAGGAGCAGCGCCTGAGTCGTCATCTGAACAGCAGCAAACCATAGGAGACAAACATAAGACAAAGTTAGTTCACTGCATGTAAGTAACTCATCTGGATACTGTCACACATGCCCCACCCCTGCCCCACAGATGACAGTAGCAATGTTATAACATGACATCCTCTGCAACATGAGTAAGAAGGTTATGATAAAAATCCAGCTAAACATGAACTGAAGCATGCCCATCTCTTCCTAACAGCATTATCGCTGTAGTATAAAAATGACAAATTACTGAATACATGTTATACATTTCTAGCTCAACATAAACTATATCTAAACATCTAAAAATGTTTGAATATTTTTTTAGCATTATAAAAGGCTCATGCAATACAAGCAAATGCAAATGACACCAAAAAGGAACACTGCAGAGGCCATATTTAAGCAGTGCCCATTGATAAAGTGGCACATAAGGTACACAGGTGCTTCTCACACTAGAGCAGGAGCGTGTATTCACAAGGTAGAGAGGAAAGGCTAAGAGTCAGCTGCATCTCCTGAACCAAATGGTGAATGATAAATGGTAAACACTACGCTGGCCTTGAGATTATGATCCCCTATCATCTCTCATGCATAATGTACAAGATGCAGATGCATGCAGACAGAAATCTGAAGCCTGAAGTCATATTTGACCTAAGGAGGACCGTTTCAAACCATTGCACTAGTCTGAGTGTCCCATTTGACTCTTTCATTGGCTTGTGGCTCATGATAGAATACAGAAAAAAGCAAAACTCCTTTAGGTTTTGGTGCAGTCAAAATGCAGGGCCAGTGAAAGAGTGACCAAATTTTTTGCGAGCACATTTCTTTAAGAAGTGGTGACTATGAAAGCAGTTCAAGTCTCCCATAGCTTTTTCCACGCGGTCATTTCAGCTCAACCACTTCAGTCTTACATGCAGTTTTTTTTTTTTCCACTTACCAAAATGCAAAATCAGCAGCAAACAGAGAAGTAAAAATGTAAATAATAAAATCAAAAGGTTCCTATTACAGATCATTTGCACAGAGGTAGATGCTAACTCCTGATTGGTCTAAAATAAGGCACGGGGGGAAACAATAATAAAAGCAAGTGACTAAGGATTGATAAAATTTGCATGCAGCTTCACACTCTATTGGGAAACGCATCACCTTGACAGTTTAGAAATGACCACAGTGGGCAATACATTTTTACAACTCACTATTCAGTATATTGTGGTATTAGTTCTTGCATAATTTGTGAGTGTAAGATTATTTTAAGCTGAATCTAATGACATAAAAAGAGCATTAGCCAGCTTGGTTAGGGGAAATAGGGAGTTTACAGTTTACAAATAAAACTTTGTACATTTCAAAGTGTTAAAAAATAAGAGGAACTCTAATCCTTCGCAATCTATGACACATCTTCCGCTTGCCATTTGTACTAAACATGTGTAACTACCTTATATTTGATTAAACCGTTCAGTATTCAGTTTTAATAGCAGCTTCAAATGAATATTTCACAATTGTGCTCAGAAGGATTAAGTGAGCTAAATGAAACTTTTGGGATATGTACCGTCATTGATCTCATCGGGCTTTCTCCTCTTCTCGTAGATGAAGATGATGGTCACCAGAATAATGACCTCAGCCACAATGCCAAGGAACGGCCAGAGAGCGGCCAGGCGACTGCGGACCCGCAGGTGGATCGTGTCCAGGCTCATGCCGATGTCGTTGGAGCCAGAGCAGATGTAGTCGCCAACGTCGCTCTGCATGCTCAGGCTGTGGATGGTCAGAGCGGACTTCTCGGGGGTGCTCTTAATCTCATACTTGTCACTAGTGCCGTTAGAGATTGCCTTAAGATTCATGGAGACAAAAGGGTTCACTTTTAATAAACTCTTCAAGTGAATAGTAAGAGAATCATCAAGTGAATGAACGCTTACCACTTGCTCACCACCCTCTTGTTTGAACCAAGCCCAGGTGGTGGGCAGTGGGTAGCTGTGGCTCACACAGGTCAGAACCGCTTTGTCGTTCTCATTGCCGTGCTCGGAGTGTTTATAGGCAGAAACGTGGGGGACAGCTAAAAACACACACAATGATGTTATACACAGATTTAATCCACTTGTACTACCACAGCTCAAAGAACCAACCCAAGCATATACACGAGTGTGTTTATACTGTCTCTAAAAGAAAATGTATCTGGTTTCAGTTCCTCAAAGAGCAGCCCTAAGCTTCTCATATTTCACACGCTTGGGTCAGCAATCAACAATGAATATTATTTCAGGTGACAACGAATAATGTCAAAATATTCAAACTTACTTTTGACTTCAATTGTCTGTTCCACTGGTGGCTCAGTCATGAAGACACACTGGTATTTTCCACCAGAATGATGTGTGATCTTGTCCAAACTGCAGACAGCAGGAAGGATGCAGATGTTATTAGAATCTACTGTGAATTTATCATGTTCTCCAGGTAATTAGAAAAGCCACAACAGATTTGGGGATAAAATTAAGCTGCCTGTTCATGCTACTATTGTTCCAGACTTTCCCTCTGCGGTCACAATCCTGTTTTTGTTTGGTGTTGCCGTCCTGTACAGTGCTGCCTGATTGCTCTAATGGGGAATTAAGGTCAGGGCAAGTGAGCACAGCGCTAGCGGCGCTTATCCCTGCTGCCAAGACTACCGGCAAAGCTGCACGTCTGCACGCTCCAGCTCTCTGCTAATCAAGGCCAGAGAATGCCTGAATGACGCCCCTCGCTCTGCTGCTAATGGATGTATGAGGAAAGATACAAAGGGGGCTGGAATTCAAGAAGGGCAAGAGGCAAAGTGCATCTGAGACAACATTAGAGGAGAAAGATGGTACATTAGTATAGTGCAGTAACAAAGCAAGTCAGCACAAAGGGCAGTAAAGGGTGCAACGGCATGGGAGCCATCTTTTAAGCTGAAATCAAATCTTTAAGCATAAACTGCAAACTGTAAGAACATACTTAAATGACACCTGGAGAATATAGTGTGATCTCGTGTGTTCTACTCACCGAAGACTTGTAAAAGGACTTTCACTAGCAGATTTGGAGTCGTCAATAACTTTCCCATTGAGAACCCAATGGGAGCCTTTGATGGGGAGGACGGAGCCAGTCAAATTGCAGGCGAGCACAGCAGAGGTCTGATTAACCACCTCGATCGGATCGGTTACAATGGTTGGCCCTTCAAACACAAAAGAATTGTCTTATTAATCGACACACACACACACACACACGTACAGACTCACTCCAACATTTTCAAAACGTTCTCCAGCCTGGGGAGATCTGCATTAAACCGTAAAATAGAGGGATGAATAGGATTGGTAAAGGAAAGCTTCTTCTATAGCAGTCTACACAAAGGGAAAGTAAAGATACTCAAGTAAAACATGCAGAAGACGCAACAAGACTCTTATATGAGTAGTCAAGCTGGCCGAACTGATCAATTTAGATTTCAAAAATAATACTGGACCACAAGGCGGGAAAATGCCCCATGGTTTTGTATCCATCTTTAACAGTTGCAGTCTTCTGTGAGTAGTTTGTAGACGAGACTGCTCTAAAAGCACTAATCTGGAATGTTAGTGTAAAGAAACAAAGAGCAATCTGAGTCCCCTTTTATTGTTCTTTTTCAAATTTGTTTGTTTTAGTTTGAAGGTAATTTCCAACCTTATGACCAGTATTATATTAAGAAACAACCCATTGGAACTATTCCAACATTGAAAAAAGGCATCAGATTCGGGACTAGTCAGGTAGGACAGGGTGAGGGAAGAGCCTGACCACGCTCATTACGAGGTTTGTGGTATACTACGGGATTTTTTTTAAGGTGAGGAGAAGGTCTTCATGGAGGGATATAGGACGGCGGGGACCAGGAAGCATGGGAGTCTGTTACTTGGAGCCACTCCTCATGCTTCCTCTGCCACTCACTTTGAATGACAATAATGTTAGCCTGCGAGCGGATCCACTTGATTTTAGGCGTCTTCTTCAGTTCATTGCGGTCCGGGTCGTTGGATGCCCGGCACTCGTATGTTCCCGAGTCGTTGAGGGTGAGGCTAGTGAGGTGAATAGTGCTAGTGGCGTGCTCTATATATGTGGCGTTTATATGAACCCGGTCGTCCCATGCCCCATCGAAAAGCTGAGTATAGGTCTCATTGTGCTCCTCGCCCTCGATAAACCACCACTGCACCTCTGGAATGGGGTTCCCTATCACCTCGCAATGCAGCTCTACGTCACCATCGGTTAGCTGAAGCTGAGAAAGGGGGGACTTGATGAAGCCGGCTGAGGGGCATTTAGAGTCAGCCCAAGAAAGGCATGTTCGATTTTGTGTTTGGTGAAAGTAGTTTGATTGTGATTTCATGGATGGGTGATTAAACATAGTAATGGAAGGAGGCAAGCAAATAGAAAAGAGAGAAAAAAAACACAAACATTAATAGATCACAAATGACAACAAAAAATATGAAATCAGGCACATAAAGCATGAGAAAAAAGAAACTTTACAAGAAATGAGGTGAAAATGGAGTCAACTTAATGAGTAAGCATGGGGAACTCCATTTAGCACCCTTAAAATAAAAACATGCAACAAATTAAACATCCATACAGCATGCATTAAAACCCTTTTGCAATGTGTAATGAACAAAGCAAAGCAAATGAGAAAGAAAAAAAAGAAAAAAGAAATACAGACGGATCCATGAATGTGAGGGGCCTGACTATTTTATACCGGTTTGTTTTCTTTTGAACTTTGCTGTAGTCAACAAGGTGGATTGTTTTGGTTGCTCAGTGGGGGCCAGGTGGATCTTACACTGTTTTTGGGTGGATCCGACAAAAAAATAACATTCTTGCACAGTGAGCTGGTCCCCCTTCCGAGAACAAAATTCTTTCACAAAAGACTGAAGAACTAGGCTGGGCGACCAATTCAATACCATCCTACCAAGGGACGCCTTATCATCACCTTATTAAAAAAAAATAAGGCAATGACGTTTACACCAGAGCCATGAACTCTGTGTAAACATATGTGTTGTTGGCTCATGCATTAGTTGTAGTGGGTTTTTAGACTAAAGGTTCTGTCAATGCCTTTATCAAAGGTCACCTTCATGCCGCACGCTAAAGTTTAAAGTTCAATATTAAATATAGACTGTTCACTTGTCCAAACTGTATCAGACCTTACACACAACATTCAGCCTTTTGCAACCCTATGAATGAGATGCTATGTCTTTCTTTAGCACCCTTTACAGTAATAATATCTTATGTTATATTCATAATCAGTCACTGACTGTATTGTGTGTATAAAGCACAAAGGCGGTGAAAGGCAGACTATATTGCACTATAGAAAGGTTGAGCAAGGTTTGTAGAAGTGGCTTCAACAAAGCCCACAAAACAAAGAAATACATGGGTTATCATTTCAGTTCAACAATGTTTAAGGAATTTATTGCACTTTAAACAACAAAAAAAAAAATTCGGGCCACTTTCAACACGCAAATAAAGCATGTTGAAATACAGTGAACTGGAAAAGCAAGTGAACTACCACATTTACCAGTACAGGAGTGTGAATAGTTAAAACAGGTCTTAGAACTGCCCCCAGCCACAGCCAAATAGAAGGAGAGCAGGTCACGCAATTGTTGTCTAAATTTACACTCAGTAAATGAATGAGTTCTTATTGGATGCAATTTACCAAATTACTGCCCTGACTAAGTACTTGTGAAAATAGATGCTCTCCTGCCTTTATGGGTGTTACCTACCTATCTGTGTCAGCTCAGTTTAGTTCAGAGTTAGACAAGTCCAGGGACATTTCATTCAGTTCTTGAACTACTCCGGACCCAGTGTCAGCAAATTAGGAGAAGACATGTTTTACAATCTTAATGCCAAATTCTTCTGGTCACTGATGTTCTTCCTATGTTGGAAATGCTTTGAGAAATCAAGTAATGTGATGCAACTTCCTGTTAAAGTGACGTATTACTTCATATGACGATGCCATTTAAGCATCAAAAATACACAGAGGGGCTTTTTCAGTCAGGAAAATGCCAATGAAGAGTGTGAAACAAATTAAACAGAAAATGATATTGTAGCATATGTAGATTGGTGGGTTACACTCAGAATATACATAGGCAGACTCCTTGAAACATTTAGGGATATAACCACACACTGAAATACTCGATTTAACAATTTACGCAAAAGACTTAGTATGAGACAACTGATCACACAGTTGTACAATTCAAGCCTAATCCTTAAAGGTATTCACGTACTTTCACACGTGGTTCCAACATACCTCGAATAAATAATCATTCGTGTTCATACAAATACCTGCTGCAGAAACAGGTAATTATTTAGATCAAATGAGCCGAGCAAAATTTGTAAAGTCGTTTTACCATTAAAATCTAATTGTGCATGTAGAAGCAGTGTCACTTTTTCCCTTGTATTAAATCTAGCCAGGCAACATCGCCTCTCGGAAGTCCATGATCTTTCCAAGCGTTATTTTAAGGCTAGTTACATTTCAAAAGTTAACTTCCTCTATTTTAATGTCACTTGTTTAAAATGTTGATAAACTCGATAACGCCATGGCACCATCATCTTGGTGTGCTGCACAAACGCTGCATTTGATCTGTGATTATACACAATGGTTAACAACTATAACCATGAACGTAAGATTGTGCAACTTGTTCAATTTAAACCATGGCTAAAACTAGAACATACAGACCACACGTTATAGATTACAGGCAACAGTCACGTGACAGCCTTCAGCTGCTAACCATAGCAATCACTAACATTATTCACTAATCATGGATTGGAAATAAAACAGCTAGCTACACTCGACGTTATTCAGTTGTATGACAATAACGTTATTTAAAAAAGCAAATCTGCCCTATTGTCGAAAGGCTATTTTCAGCTATTTTTGGATGTTCGTGCTAATGTTATCAAGCTATCGCAGCACATTCGGTTAGCTGGCCACAGTTTGGGTCCATTGATGGTGTGAAAACACGACACAGCCTGTTCACTAGCTAACGCTAATTAGACACAGCGTTAGGTATCTGAGGGTAGTTTTAATCAGCTCAGAAACCACGTATGCGTAGTCTGTACCCTTTAAAACACAGGTCCAGAAGCCAGTTTCTAAAGCACTTCAGCGTGTTGTGACCTGGATGTTTGAGACCCTTTCCAGACAGGCCTCAAAAACGCATTTGATAGACTTCGACACCGAAAAACAACACAGTCCTCAAAACAAACCGCATCTCATTATCAGTGTTCGCAGTGAGGGCAAAGTCTGTTTCTGCAACCAATATGGCTGACAAAAAATTCTTACCTGTCGAAGCACTGGCTCCCCAAGAGCCTAACAGTACGGCACTGAGAGCCAAGAGTAACTTCATGGTCGCCAATTTCAACAATCTCTAAAACGGCGAGTACAACCAATGTTAGGAAGAAAGCTTGGACCTCTTCTCTGTTCAACTGCGGACGGAGGCTGATTGTCCTCTAGTTGCACCTCACGCACACACGCCTAGATCAGCACGTACGCGTGACGTAACCAAAAAGGCGTGGTCACGGAATGGCGAAAAATAATAGTGGACCTATTTGTTTCATATTTTTATTTCATTATTTAAAGTGTGTTGGTTTCGAGTAAAATAATTGCCCGTAAACAGAAACGATTCTCCTGAAAGCCAAAACGCCATTAAATATATTAGATTTCAGGATTTAATGAAGCTGTTTCATGTAAATAAGTATTATAATTTAAACTTGGATGCAACTATTAGCCTATGTATTTCTTAACACAGGCGGACATTCTAAGGTCTGTACAAAGAATTCTACATTGTGAAGTCCAGCTCAATGGCACCCAAAGTGTCCATTTGTTTTTCAGCTGGACTGTTCATATTAACAGTCACCTCTGACTAAAGGTCTTTGAACCAGTACCCAAGAGGACATTAAAGATACAATGTAGAGGAAATACACCCAGATTGCTGAACAATATAAGGAACCAAAATGTGTTTGTTTATTGATATAACTTCGAAAGCAAATGTCCGGTATGGGGATTTAATAGTGACTTTGTTGACAATGTAGAAGGCTTTGAACAAAGCACCCCTTTGAAAGTACTGGACAGTTTATCATGCATTGAAAAAACCTCAAGTAGTGTTTTTTAATGACGTTATTGTTCAAGAAGAATTCAAGACACCTTTAAAGAAACATGAGGTCATTTCCCTCATGTCTGCAATAATGTAAAACAAATATGAAATCATTTATTTTATCAGCAACAATTAAAATATACTAGTTTAAAATATTTAAAAGGCTGCTAAATAAAGTGCCTGTGCTATTTATGACTACTTTTGTATCAAAGTGTAGTAAAACTGAATTCTTACTACACCTGGACAGCTATACACAAAAGGCAGATTATGTGATAAAATATTTGTCAGTGGCACTCAAATTTATTTTAATACCAGTTCATTTTGTACATGATGATACTGCAAAACAAAACAAATAGTTTCTCATCTCTCAAAAAAATCTTTTACTTAAAATTAAACTTTACTTAAAATGCACTGAGATATTTTTTGTGGAAAAGGTGTTCCGGCTATTAGAATTGGAGGTAGAATAAAAAAACTTAATTCATTTTAAAATAATTACCCACATCATCCAAACAACACAAAATTACTGCAATTTGACACATAATTTTAAGTGCAATCTAGGAGACCTGCAAATATATCATGTAATTGATAGAAAATCATTATAGCATATAGTCATTTGTTTGGAAAAAGCAAAGAAACAAGATGCAAAATTATTACAATCTACTGTTATTTGTAAGTACACCAAAATGCACTTTGGGTCAATCTGTCTGTGAGTTTTTTATGCTACTTATAAAATACAATACCTGCACACATTTTGCATTATTAGCCGCAATGTTTTTTTGTTGTTGTTGAAAATATACAATTCTGAAAACTAAAAACAAAAATTGTTGTCTTCAGTCTTTTACCTTTGGACTCCATTGTTTTCTCTTCCTGTGCTGAGGTACCCCTTATCCCTCACTGAAGTTTTTCTGTTTCTTCACATCCTTCCACAGTGAAGCTGCTCCACAGGACTCCACCCTGCCTTTGTTCGGATTCTTGACGATGGCGGGAGAAAAAGGACAGGCGGAAATACATGGACCTCATGTATCGCAATACCCCTGAATCAGGCTTGGGTGCTCATGATGAGATGTGCTCAAGTTCTTGCCCAGTGCCTGGTGAGACTGGAGGTCACGCTCTGTACTACTGCAGCCTATGAGCTACAGGCAGCAAATGAGATGACCATTGCTTTATATTATGAGTTATCAGTAGAGTTGTCATTGCTAGTTGAACTTGAAGACTGAGGGGTAGATGAAGATGATGAAGATGAGGAGTTGGAGGAAGAAGAGGAAGTAAAGTTCATCCCTGATAATTCTGGAGGGTTTGTGGCTGTATTCTGACCACTCAGGCTTTTCCTGCACACTGGACATGTATCATGCTGCAGACATCAGCAGAGAAAAATATTTAAGTTGCTTTATTAACCCATTACTTTTTCATTTTGCAATCTGCGTATTTATGAGGAAAGTGTGTTTAATACCTGTTCAAGCCAGGGCACTATGCAGTCATTGTGGAACATGTGATTGCATGGGAGCTGCCTTACATTTTCTCCCACACTATAATCTTCTTTACATACTGGGCATTCTAATCCTGAGGCTGTGAGACAGAACACATGTTAAACCCCTGTTAATGTGATGAAAACACACGCTGCACGTTTCATGTTTTTCACTGTGTGCTGGATAGCTATTAATTGTGTGTACTTCCCAGATTTGCATTTAGTGAGGTACTGCAATATGTCCATTACATTTAATCTTCAAAGTGAATTCATTTCTATATTGTTCAGTAATGTGTTGTACAAGTTGTATATGTTACAAAAGATCATTAATAATAATCTTATGTAGTACTTACCAACATGCTCATTGTTGATTTGAATTGTAGGAAGACTTTTTATTTTATCTCTATCTGCCGGTGGTGGCCCTGTATTTTCAAATTGGTTTAATAACTAATTTAGGATAGAGAGAAAAGGCGTTTCAGTTAAATAGACACTTGGTATTGTAAACAGGTTTGAGTTTTTGTATACCTGAGTTATAATTGCATCTAATCCATTAGCTCCCCAGGCATAATCCATTGGATTGGAATGAAGAACACCCCTTGAAAATGGTATTAAAATGTCACAACATTAGAACATTAGATCATTGTCAAAATGAGGACATGTTTTCAGGATATAATAGTCCAGAGACTTACCATGGCCCCACACCTAAATTTGGCATTGCAGTAGGTGCAATTATTCCATTAACTAGTTGCTGGATAATTCTACAAAAAGAATATATTGACCATAATTAGAGAGAATGCCGGAAAACAGCTAATGAACACACACAACAGTGAAAAATGGATGGGGGTAAATAACAGTGTTTAATTCTTCCCGCAAAGTTTGGCTTTACACCTTACCCCTCTAATGTGGGAACTCCCTCCTGCCTCCCTGCTTGTCGCCTAGACCCATGACGACTCCTTGGTTGCCTGGCACCATATCTGTGCCGTGATGCTGTTTCCCTTTCTCTGCGATTTTCAGCATCACGGTTATCCTCTGTTCCCAGACCTGCTCCAAAGTCAAAAGTGTCATCAAAGACACCCAGGGCAAACTGACCATAACCTGAAGGGAATGTAAACAAGTGCTGCTCTGCATTCTGAAAGGCAAAGAGAAAGGATACAACACAAGGAATGACATTATCATTGGTCTACTTGTACTTATAATTGATTTATAAGCTATTACAAGGAAACAACATGACCAAAAAGCAAAACAAAAACATGCTGAAAATGAACAGTCAGTATTACATTGCTTTAAGTATTAGTGCTTTAGGCAGAGGTGAAATGGTAGCAATCTTTTCATAACAGTGTAAAAGAAAAGACAGGATTGCGATGTTTGAGTAAATAATGAGTTAGAAACCTCAAATGGCTGTTGGTTCGGGGGCCCACTGGAGATGGTAGACATGGAGCCATTGTCAGCACTAAACAGAGGACAAATAATTAACAGGTTATGTGTACACTATGTGAAGGATCCTATTCTCCTGAATGGCTCTAATTAATACATTATATGCATGCCAGTCACACAGTTCCTAGTCCATCAACTGTTTTTTTAATTTATTACTTTTACCAATTAGTGTATTACACATTCAGGCAAAGTCAATAGGTACCATCATACAATGCTTAACATGGTGCTTTTACAAGTGACTACAACAGGAGTTAAAGAATGGTGCAGACATTATACTTGAAGTGAATTGAAATCTATTCATAAACATGTTCACAATGGAACATTGTGTAAGAAATAGGAAGCAATAAATTATAGCAAAAACATAATGGCAGAGAAAAAAAGCTTTTAGTAGCACAAAGAAAATCTAACAGAACAGTGAGAAATTTTAAGGGTTCTAACAGTAAAGGGAAAAACCTCAAAACACCAATGGATTTAATTTTCATATTGAACTGCTAGAACAGGAAAACAATAGAGAGAAGTTTAATTTCCAACTATGCTACAGCTGGATTGAGTCATCCAAACTGGTTTCTAAAACTGGTAAAGACTGGGTTCTAACTGACACGGTAAGTGCCTTTTAAATGATCTAGGCAATACTCACCTTCTCTCCTCCAGCAGTTCCTCAATAAAACCCGACTCACATCTTGGACACGTATACTCCTGTGAGCAGCAGGTGACAATGACGTTATTTAGAGGGAACAATACATCAGACATATATGCACAACTGATGTTTAGCATTTATAAACATTTTAATCACTGCAAATATCCTACATAACATTTGGGATATAGATCTACAACATTGCAAGTGTTCCTATATTGTGCAGCTTTACCTATTCAACTGAAGGAACAATATTTTCTCTCAACCTCAAGTACAATACATTAAAGCATGACAGAATTTCAAAAACCGAAAGCTCCTTTGGCATTGTGTCATTTGCTGTTGTTTGACAGATTGTTCCAGCTAGTCCCTGACAGTAAGTCTCTTGTATAGTTCACTGAACAGCAAAACAAGAAAAGAATGCAAGAACCTTTATTATGCTTAACATAGTCTAAACACTCACAATCTATTAGTAAATATTACAAGTGTTTAATTATTATTAATGGTAATCTTACTGTTATGCTTTTATGTAAAGCTGTGGCGAATTTATCGAGACATTAAGCTAATATGCCCTACCTCATAAGACCTGACAAAAATCTAATTACCATCCTAAATGTTGATATTTTTTGTTATACGCCACACCGAAATCCTGAGTTCAAGCGGTTTTGGTTGCGCACTGATCCATTTTACAGATAACAAGCTAGCACTAGCTATCGTTAGCACTGAAGACGGCCCCCCTCGAGTCTGCTAATGCTGTTAGCTGGCTAACTGTTTATCATTCAGCTACACAGACATCTGCGACACTGTTCAAAGTAACATGCTGTTATTAATCAACAGCGACACTCCTAGTTTTACTCAGAGTCTGTGACACTCACGGGAAGCCGAGGACTAATCTCTGCTGAGCATCTGTGACAGAAGAACCGGCTGGGCCACGGAGGAGCTTCAGCCATCTTTAGCTACTCTGAAACGCTACAGAGGACTACGGGGCCCCGGAAAGGACAAAGTAAACGCAGGAAAAATACATAGGCAATCATGTGATTATTCTGTCCCATACAGAGCGTAAATTACCACGTGAAAAAATGATATTTTTGGAGAAAGCATGATAACGGTACGTAATTACATAAGTGACAATATTATACAGAGATCAACCTGATAAATTGTTTAAAAAAATCCCGAATCCATCACACATATGTGATTTAATCAATTTATTTTACTAATAGAAACGGTGGATAACAAATACAAAAGAAACATACAAGCTACTACTACTACTTTTTGTCATTGGCTAAGTATCATGTTGTGAAATATACAAATTTTAAACAATTGCTTTATTGAGTACTGCCACATGGTGGTGCTTTTGTGTGTCAAGTGTTTTATTGGCCTGCCTCATATTAGTGGATGAGGAACCACTACAGAAATGATGTTTTCCCCTGGATTCAAATTTATATTGTATGTCTGTCAATGCATCAAAGTTATGCATAATTCAAAGTCAAATGACCCACATCCCCTGACTTTATCGCCAACGAACACCTGACCTGCGGTTAGTCCAGGTAATTTGTGACGCACTGTGAAAATCTTATGTGATTTGAAAGAGCACATTGAAAGTGTGTCTTGTTTTATTTCAGCAAAATACATTTCCAGTGGATTCCATGATCACGATCCTGTTGTTTCGGGGGGGGGATCAGAAACATCTGTTTCATAGCTTCATGTTTTGGCAAATTTAGATTTGCGTTTTTGCCCTTGATTTTTGACAGTGGACATAGAATCATTTGATCGAATGTCACATCTGAGAATTAAAACAGTAAATAAGTAGCTTCTTGTATGGGAAAGACATTGTCCTGTTTTATGTGAATGCAGCCAGGCTCTCAGTGGCGTCCATCTGGCGCCCCAGAGATAGCAGTGAAGGTCTCACAGATCAGTTACATAAGAGCTGGAGAGAGACGGACTGACTGACTGACTGATGTTATTTAGTTTCAAGTTTTCAGGTCTGTTTTATTTTCTATGGCTATAATTTAAAATGTCTTAGTTATTTTCAAAGCAATTCATCCTTAATATCATTGCCATGTCTGCAGACTGACAGCAACTTTGTCAAGCAAGTCTGGAGAATCTATTGTGCACAGTACCAATATTCAGCAATTGGGAGCTCACATCAGACTGTTAACATTGCCTCTCCAACTGTCTCACCTGATTCTTAGTGTTTAGAGCAATTTTGCAAGTAATACAAATTTACAAATCTATATTGCTATGTAGATACAGAGTAAGGAGTACTTATAGTATCTATTCTATTCTATTCTATTCTATTCTATTCTATTCTATTCTAAAAGGAGAATCCTTGGAAAAGGTTTAAAAGTTGTCATTTGAAACACTGAACAAAACATATTCAAGACTGATATTGTTTGAAATATGTTACTCTTACTCAGGGTCAATTATTCCAACATGAAACACAGTTTGGTGACAGTGTAACCTACTTAGGCCCTAATGTCCTCCTGTGTTGTGTCTGATTTGGCCATGTGGGAGCAGAGAAGACACGGCTGTCCCATGGGCACGAGATTAGTGAAGGTCTGAGAGCACTGAGGTTTGCTATGTCTGTGTGGCTGAGGTAAGCTATTGTCTCGCTGCGACCAATGCGTCAGTGCCATCCCAGTCCAGTGCTCATTGTAGCCAATCCAGTCTGGGAGGTGTGGGTCAGAGAAAGGCAGAAAAATGTCTCTCAGACTTGGTGACCTTCCATTCAGATGAAAGTGGATATAGGAAAAGAAAAGGCGTCTGCAATGTGAAACGACAAAAATCAACAAAGCGACTAATTGTTTGCATTTCTTAGGGGGGTGATGTTGTTTTTGTTGCTTTGTACAGTTTTTCCAGACACCCACACAGTTGGAAATGCCCGCCACAGTCCCTGGAGGCCCCCCAAATGACACTCACATGCACACACTCAAAAAAGGTGCACACACTCAACATTAACAGACGCCTGCTGGAACTTCCTGGGCCTCTTAGTCATGCGTCACTTGTATTCAGTCCCACCCAGCGAAGACTCTTTCTCCCTCCAGACTCTTTGTCTGACTGAGGCCATGTGTCATCAGAGCAGAGACACTGACAAACACACACATAAACGTTAATTAATGGGACATCGCATTGCCTCATATTTAGCGTTTAAAATGTAATTCCTAAACTGGAAATTTTTTTACATGTTTGAGTCTAAATCTCTAGTTTTTGTTTTTTACCTGGCACCAAGCCACTTTTGGGACCCCACAGTGACACCCCAAGGGACTGACTATGAGCCTAAACTAGTCTTTATAAATATCAGGCCTTTGTTTACTCTCAAGTCAGAAGCCCCACTTTTCTGAGCAATTTACAGAACTCCCCTCAGAGCCGTTTTTGGATATTCTCTGGGCTGTGACTATATTTGATTGCTAAAACAGAGTGTTGTGACAGAGCCAACTATTGCACAAACCAGACCAGGGTTACTGGATTGTATTGCCCTCTCAGACACCTATTATGTTGCTATACTGTATCTCTTTGCAACAGGCAGCAGCAGGGTGTTCCAGGGCTGTTTTATGAGAACTAGGAAGCCACTAGGCAGTTTCTTAGCCATGTCATGAGTCATGCAACTGTACTAATAAGGGGTACACCTGAAGACCTGCCAATTGCAGCAACGTCATACCATGTAAATGACCTTGTTGGTGTTTTGTGCACTTGTTGCTGCCAGTGCTACCAGAAAAGTGCCTTTGTTCTGTCCTGTGAAGACGGTGCTTGTTTTATGGTAATGATAGAACTGTCTGCAGTGTGAAGACAGCGAATTTTGTTACACCGGTATGTTTATAACCCATATTTCACTTTTCATTGTGTGCTGGCCTTAAACTAACATTTGTGGTTAACAGAGTCTGTTACACAGAACCATCTGGAAGGACTTCCACAGAAAGCCTTTCAGAGGAATACCTGATTGGGTGAAGCACCTGCCAGTAACCACTTATCGCAAGGTCAATTTATTCAATCAAAGCAACGCCATGTTGTTTCCATTAATGATGGTGTAACTATTACTATTACAAATGTAAAACACGCCCACAACTGCTGTAATTTGTGAGTTCACAAACTCACAAAAATCCATCTTGTACTGCTCCAGGCAAAGCTTCTCTTCACTAACTGCTGTCAGTCCTCACCAATGGAGCAGCAGTACTCACAGTTTTTGGTGTGTTGTAGATTTGACAACTGCACTTCCTATACAGATGGTTCCTCCAATCATTTCCAGGTATTTATCTAAAGTACTAGTATTTCTCAGAGTTGAGTTTGTCTGGAGACACAACAATAATGTCTACAATTTCCTAAAGGGTTAGGGTCACTGTTGCTGAATATTGTTTTGATGCTTCAGCTTTCATTCCTTTCTAAAATAAATATTTGATGGTTACTACCTGTAATATCAAACTATCATTCACACATGCAGATGTGGCAATAATTGGTCTGATCCAGTGTTCCAGTAACCAAATCCCTTGGTACTACATTTTTACAGTACATAAGAGTTTGGAATTACATCACTAAGCAGCTAACAAAATATAGATGGTGCTAGAGCATATGTATACAATTAGCAGCTAAGTTTCAACAGGCTTCATTGTTGTGTGGATTGCACGTGGTCTCTCTAGATCTGCTGCTCACCCGCTGTCTGTGGTAATCATATGAAATTGCGGTCACTTTAACAATTTAGTTTAGTCTGGATAGTTAGTACATCTCACCTTTTCTGAATAAAACGACATTCCAGTGTTGCTTAAGACTGGTAAGTACTAAACTAGTGACGCAACACAAAATGCTACGTAAGTAAACTCAAAAGAATGCAGGCTTTGGCAAACAACTTAAATTTGAGAGTGTGCATTCTTCATTTTTGTCCACAGTGTGCACTAGTCAGCACTAAAGATAAAGAGACCTGTCTGGTTTCTGTTTTTCCAAATTTAAAAAGTAACTGTCATCTGTTTGTAAGATATGTAGCTCTGTATTCTGGCAGAATAAATACCATATGGGGGTTCTTAAGTTGATCTGTGGCGTTCTACTTGTACTGCCAGATGACTTTACTACGAGCATCCCAGTAGCTCATGCAACAGTTCCAGTAAAACAACATTTCAATAGTGTCTAAACCCAGCAACACTTTCATGGCTTGAGTTTACTCAGCCAAATACCCCTCATGCACAGCCAGGCGAACAAGATAAACAAGCATTCAATTTGGACACAAAACGATAAAAAGTCATTCTAGTCTTGAGTAAATAAGCCACCTGAAATTTAATTCAAAACTATGGTCACTGCTTAGCAATTTCCAAGCCGCAAATTGCGAAACTGGACTAAATTTGAGTCAACCTTGGGATGTGTGGCCCTATTATCACACTTCATTCTGTTCTGTTTATTTCTGTCATGTTGGCTTATTTCTAAATTAGAAACCAAATGAGAGGCAAGAACATTTAGTGCTGCAGGTTATAGGAGGTAACTGCACTAGTTTTGATCAGATTATTGTGTCCCTGCTGCAGAGAAACATCCATATGGGTCAGACCACACACCAACTCACAGGAAAGAAGCTGCCCCAGAGGTCACAACGAGGAAGTGAAACAATCCGCCAGGGGTAATTGGAAACAATCAGCATTTCAACGACTTCCGGACGCTGGTATGTTGTTGGTGACACTCACTGGCATTTAATACTGAAAAACACACAGCCCTTTTCTATTTTAAAGCTGCAATAAGCAAAGTTAAAAATTATCCAAACAATGTTCAGTTTGTTGGTCCAAGACACAATAAAACACATAAATCACAAAAATCATGGTTCAATCTAAAGTTAGAGTGGGCATTTTTGCACTGCTAAGTAAAATTTTTTTTTGTTTCTCCACTATGAGTTTGTACCGTTCTGCAAAAGAGACCAGCACAGATCGGAAGACTATGCATACATGGGCCTTTGTAGATACATGTAATGATTCCCATAGAAAAGCCTGGTGGGAAATATTTTTTATTCTTATTTAAGTTAAGTGAAGTACATTTACAGACAGTTTGAAAACAGCTGTCAGTACAATTTGTCATTTGAATTCTTCCTTCTCAACCTTTAATTATTCCCACTGAAACTGTCTTGAGGGTTTTCAGCAAAATCATAAATAAACCTACCTTTTTTCCAAGAAGTCAATAAAACAGTAATGATATAAACTATGACAGTGGGGGGTAGGCTGTAATGTAGTTGTAATGATTTATTGTCGTGCATTTGAAAATTAAAAAAACAAAACAAACTTGCTGTTTAACAAACTGTTGGTGGGAAATCACGTCTAAGGCAAATCAACTGTGATGGAGTGATGGATGGGATATCTATTAGTATCAGCTGTGGGACTGAGTTGTTTACAGTCTAGTAGTGTGATCCAGAGAGTGGGTGGTCCCATCGTCTGGTTTCATCACAATGTCATCTCAGAGTTTGACGTTGGCTGGTAACTTACTGGAAGTACGGCGGAAATAATAGCATGTGGACAAGGTTGTGAAAGATGCTTGACATAACAGAACAGAATTATTACGCATCCCTGAAATTGTCAGTGTGGGCGTCACATTATGGAGCCATGTGTTTGTTGGAAGAGGTATAAACAAGCAGAGGTGATGTAATAAGCGTAAATGTCTCCTGGTCACAGCAGGTGAGCTGCAACGAGGAAGGCACAACCATCAGCAAAACATTCATGTAGACACACAAAGTGTGGATGTGACACCTCACTGGCTACACCACAACCAATAACACAATAACAAAACATGGAGGAAAGTGGGCAGAGCATTCCTGAGGTTCACAGGGAGTGTAATTAGAATAGCTGTGAAATGGCTCATAGGTTGACTGTGTGGTTACACCATTACCACCGGCAGTGCGACACCAGCGCATCATTTCTGACATCAGATTTAAAGGCCATTCCTGCAGTCATAATGACAACAGCAAATGGATTTTCTAAGTCCTAAACAACAAGAACAGCTTGTCCAGATGCTTATTAAAACTGCCTTTAAATATAAACTGCAGCCATTTGAACTTGTGTAGCTCAAAAAAGGTTTGAATGCTTTGTTAAATTGGGTGAAAATTCTTGTCGGGTTGCCACTAGAGCACAGAGGTGTGAAGCACTGGTTTGGGGTTTATTGTGTGGCTCATAGAAGAATTTATAGATAGATTAAAGTCATAAACTGGCTTTATTGCATTTTACTCATAATGAGATGTAAGATAAAAATGAGTAGTTTGGAAACAACTAAATACATATTTAGGTAGCTTTTTAATTGGTATTAACCAATTAAATAAACTGTACTGTGAAGTTACCTAGTTAGTAAAAACTGCCTATTTTTATATCATCAACTTCTTTGTGATAAAAAAAAATAAAAAAAAATACTAACTTTATTTGATGTCACCACACTGGTTCTGACTAATGAGCCCATTGGTCAGAACCAGCATGAGTGAGGGAGCTGCTCTATATGGGCCAACATTATTGGAGTAACTTCTACTGGACTGGACTCAGAATCCAGGTAGATCTAGGAAAGAACACAACCTATGTTCGACAAAGAGAGTTGTTCATTTTCAACTATTGTCTAGTTTCTTTTGTTATTTACATTTTTCATAATAAAAAGATTTTCTGTTTTCAGTGTAGGCAACAATTGCCTCAGTGGCATCATTATCTGCCCTTTTCAAATTAACAAAACATCTAATTCCCAGTATAATAAAAGTACACTTGGATAGGAATATAAACAATTCCCTAAAGTTGAACCAGATGCTGCAGCGCACTGAGAGGAGGTAGAAAGAAGGAGACAGAAAAACAAGGGAGGTGTGTTACGCAGGAAAGTGAGTCAATACCAGGCCGCAGCACTTTAAAACATTCACTCCACATTTGTTTTGCCCTCCTTTCCCTGACCCCACCCACTGATGTGGAGCAGGGGGACACCCCTGAGGAGACGAGGAGAAAATATCTCCAACCTGGATTTGATTCTCCCATGTCTTTTGTAAGGGCCTTTAAGAAGTGTGTTTGATGGGCGATTCAGCCACTGCACGCAACATGAGTGGAGTACACATAAGCTGAACACATGAGTTGTCCACTTCACTTGCATGATCTCATCTGGCTCGAAGTGGCAATGATTACTTCTTTGTGACACACTTTACAAAAATCTAAACATTGACAAATATTAAACAAAACACAGAGTACAACATGTATATGTTCAATGTAAACTGTGAGCACCAATAATGTCAGTAAAGGAAGGTAAATGTGTGCACTCTTTTGAAAAAGAATATTTTTATGAAACAAAATATGGCAAATAGTAAACTTTATGTCATTTTGAAAAGGCAGTACAAAAATACAAAAATATGTTGAAGTATTTATCAAACGTTCACAGTAGGTACACAAGTACTGTAAGTACACAAGTCTGTTATTTACAGGAGACTCTCATCACATTGATTTACTGATTAAGTAAAAAAGACTGTATCTCTACAGATTGAGATATCAGATATCTCACTGCACTTTAATCTGCTATGCTCAATTAGTCCAAACTACAGCCCGTTCCCAGACAAATGTAATTTTCATTTTAATGAGCTAATTCCATTTGTCGGGCCAAAAAACCCCCATTTTGAATCAAATCAAAGCAGCAAAACAAGACTAACATGGCCAGCAAAATACATTTACAAAACAAAGCCAAGTGTTCAACAGAGCAAGTATTGTACAGGACTTGGGGTTGTACCAAGTCTTTTGAGACTCCCACAAAAACAACCTAACTGTTCATTTTAGCAATCAGCAGGTGGCCTGTTTGAGTTTAGAGCAAACATATGTGGGGTGAATGAGACTATACAGCTTTGTTTAGGCTGAGTCCTGTCCTCACCTCCACACCATAGCTTGAGGAGATGCAGTACCGCTGTAGCAGCTCGTCCTGTTGATGCTTGTGGCACACTGAAACCACACTAGCGGCACATAAAGTGGTCAACTTTCTAAACAAATTAGCTTTCTATCAGCTTATGAGGGAAACGTTGTTTGTGGGAAATGTAGACTGTACTAGCTGTACAGAGTTGTGAAATGCCAACAGAAGTGACCACAACTATACATACAAATTCAACAAAACATAATAAATACAGTTTTTGCATCAGCTTTCCCAATGATATATGGACTTGTTAATGAGGCGAAAACATAAATAGAGTTTGAAACCTCCTCCAATAAATAGTATATTGGTATTCTATTTACAATATACACATCTCCCAACAAGATCAAATTTTTATGTTTCAGAAACAAATTCTCATGCTTCTATTTCCCTAAAAACATGTAGTATTAATGTTTTGTATGTTTGATCTCTAGTTACAACTTATATCTTTCTACAAACCATTGTGTTGAGGGATTAGGGCTAAGGGTTGAAGAATAGAGGTTGTTCTGGGAAACTGGTGATTTGACACTTGCAGTAGAGATGATTCTGGACTGGTCAGTCTAGACTGCATTTTCCTCACTGCCATCATAATTGTGAGATTTCCTTGGAGGATCTGAAAAAATAACAAAGAAATGCAAGTAAATGTAAACAAAAAACATGTGATGGGCAACAGAAGAACATGCCGGCTTACTGTTGCAGTGTCCATAGTGGCGGACTCCTATGGAGCGTCCCAGGAAGCAGGTGGCCCTGCGCAGGTGGCAGGCGCTGAGGTAAGTGATGTTGTCATTGCCACAGATGGGCTGCTCAGAGGGCATAGGGATTGGGCAGGGGGCTGTGCGGCACATGACACAGTGAGCACTGTTGGTCTGGTCCGTTACACAGGTGTGAGTACCAGGACACACCACCTTAGAGCACGACTCTGTGGACGTCACAAACAAAGGTCCATCTCAAACACAAACTTTGTTGCATAATGTATTTAGGCAGTGTGTGGTTATTAAATGGACTCTTACTCTTGCACTCTCCCTGGTACATGACCTCCAGGTCGGGGTGTCCCATGCAGCGGGCCATCAGCAGAGCACACTCGTCCTTATATGTCCGTCCGTCGCTGCCGCACACAGCGTGCTTGAGTGACAGCTGAGAACAGTCTGGGGAGCAGACGCACTGAGGTCTTCCCATCTTCATCTTGCAAACCTTCCCCGGGCCACATTTGACTCCCTCGCAATTTTCTACAAAAACACAGTGGTTTCACAAGTACATGAGTGCCTGTCATTGTCTGCTCATGTACCAAGTCTGCAGACATCAGGTGATCTGGCAAAGGCATTTTTATCCAAAACAAGCATCAACTGTGTGGGATTTCCCAGACTGAAAGACAAATTTCTCCTTGCACAATATTTGCAATCATCACATCCCTTTATTGACCGTTACACACAGGGGCGTCTCGCCTGGTGGAATGTGAGGCTGGCTTGTTATCATAACAGATCCGTGTGTGCAGCTCCACACACACACACACACACACGCTCCTGCAGAGGGGACACAGGGGCTTCAAGGCAAAAGCAGTTCAAATAGCTGAGAGAGGAGTTAACAAGCTGTGAGATGGGTCTAAAATGAGGAAGCCCCCGAGCTCCTGTAACACTTCATAATACCAGAGCTCAGGAGGAATGGTAACTCTACACAGTACAGAGTCAGAATTAGACAAGGAACAAGCTCTTCCCAGGACCTTTTCAGCTATGGGAGGTGATGCCAATCACCGCAGTGTCCAACGATATATAAATACAACAAGTAACCTATTACATGTTTCTACAAGTGCTCTGATGTCTTCTTATCTACTGTCTGCTGTGCTCTCCATCTGTCAACCTGTGTTTTTCTAATTTCACAGGTGTCCATGTCTGCACTGACAACTCTCAGTAAGTTATAACAACACATTTAAAATGCCAACATTTTACTCCCACAGAATTCCAAATGTCTATGACAGCGTCTAGACATCTGGCCACGTAGTAGACATTTTTTTTTCCAGAGCTGGCAAATTGTATTTTCTTGTTTTGCTGAACACAAAGCTCATTTTAACAAGCAATGGAAAATTAAACTTCTAAAAAATAATCACATAGAATGGTAAAGAGGGCCCCTACTGGTTTACAAAGATGAACTGTTTTGATTTGTGTAATTTTGTCATCATCATCCCAAGTTAAGTTTTTACTACAAATCTTCTTAAATTTAACTAAGCACAGGCCACACTGCGACACATGTGATGAGGCCAGATAAACCTGGGGTGTATGGATGTGTCAGACACACAGACAGCTCCTTGCTTTTACTGGAACATTTACATGTCACATTGTTGGCATATGAGTATGCACATATGTTCACAGCCATGAAAACTAAATTCTCTATGGGTGAACCTGAATGAACCTTGCAAAGATTTAGTGGAAAGCTTCTTTGGACAGCCATGCCTCAGCTACATTTACGGCTGCACTTTGTTAAAAGGCTGCTGTGGAAACCCACTGACAGGCTCTGAATTATTATTGGAATTAGAGAGAAGTTATAGTGTATGTCTGTAGGAATGACCATTTATTATTTATAAAATCTCGTATCAAAGCACTGATTAAAATTAGATCATTTTTACAGGTTGAAAACTAAAAAGAATGTACGGTGAAATAGTACGGAAAAAGGCAACAATATGTGTACCTGTACAGTTAAAAGGAAAGACAAAAAAGAGTTTAACCAAATGCTCATTTAAAGTGTGTTTACCTTTGCAGGGTTTACAGGAGACGATTCCCAAGAATCCGAGCAGACTGATCTCATTCATGGGCAGGCTGGTGTTAGACCATGCTGTGTCCAGACGATCCCCGGCGCAGCACTCCTCTCGGGTCACCCCTCTCATCAGCACCATGTCGCACCTCTGGTCCTGGCTCTGCTGCAGCCAGCACATCCCCCCTACACACGAAGACACATTCAGGACAACACATTCTACATGTAAAGTAAAACACTGGTCATTTAAAATGTAAGAAATAGTTAACTGGTTTAATTTAATATCTGATTATTTTGTGATCTAAAAAACACATAAGAGGAAACACATCCTTTTTTGGAAATGCTTGGTGTTCAAGCTATTTACTAAAGTAGAAAAGAAGTAGACTCACCACTGGCAGGATTCCTCTCAATCTGGCATAAAGTGAGAAACACAGCAAAAACAAACACCAAAAAGCTCATTGTGCAGTCTATAAGTAAAACAGATCTTCCCTCAAATCTCAAAACAAAAAATAAGTAAGAGCGTTAGAGTGTCTAAGTTCTGTGGAGGTTCCTCTCCCTCATGTGAATGAACGTGTTGTGGATAAGTGATGTCGTTTCCCCTCTGTATAAATATTTAGCCCAGATGGAATTATGCTGCTGGGATGGGCGATCCTCTCAGCCAGTCATAAGCCAGGGCAGGACACAGTTTGAGTCTGACTCAATTTCCAGAGTCGGGAAATGATCCATGCCCTCCAGCGCCAGACGCTGGGCACTCACAAACCGTTGACCTCACAAACTATTTCACACCATATTAGGTTAATTAAAGGATAATTAAAGCAAAAACAACTAGATGTACCATAGTTTTAGTGTGAAGTGAAGTTAGGAAGTAGTAGCAGTAACTTTGTATTTAATGTGAGTATATTTCAAAACAGCCTATTGTTGTTCCTTCTGTCTTTCATGTTATGTAGCCTGTGTCAGTATTACTTTGTTAATCTTAATGATTTTTGGTACAGGCTTAAATTGGATTTCCATCTCCCTTTGCACTTAATGACTTTGTTTGTGAATTTAAACAGGTTGACTATAAATGAAAATAGAACATCCCAGATATTCTAATTGCCATTATTAATACCATGCGTAATCCTTTCCATTTCTAGAAAGAGGGAATGTGAGCTCTGCAGACTGAGTTTAGTTCTTCTCTGTCTGATGCTTCTCTGTCCTAAATGCTTTCTCCTCTCTTGTCTCATCCCTGTCTTTTATGTGGCATCACTTAGAGGTATTTAGTCTCCTCACAAACCATATGCCGTTTGATCATTAGTCTATAGGCTGCATTTTGTGGTTTTGGAAAGAACTGTGGCCTTAGAGATTATATGCATTCTCATTCTATTTCATCTTTTGAAGTGATGGAGCGGTGTCCCTTGATTGTCCTATGGGGCAAAATGAAGGGCCACCACAGTCAAGCGGTTAACCTCTAGAAGGCCATTCTATAAAGGTAGTATTCTTGTCCAAACTGATAAAATGTCCCTGAAAATATCTTCAACTGCTCTTTGATAAGCCACTTCCAGCTTTAGTGTTGTCATACCTCTTTATGTTGACTGTCTGGGTTTATCAATGGATGCGTATGCGGTTGAGAGATGAGGGGAGGATGAGGTGAAAGTGGTCTGCGCCCGAGCCAAATAGCAACTTTGATAAACAAGTTAAAAGTTGATCTGGAGTGTTTATGTCTCCTTCACTTTTGGCCAACGGACACACCAACGGAGAAAGACAGACACTAAACATCAAATACTGTGGATATATACACACTATCTGTTTTCCAGTTAATCAAAGGGAGACCTGAGTTGGCTTAACACCATTCTGTCACCGCGAGTGACTAGTAACTCGAGTCTAATCTTCATGTTTGATCGCAACATCTGCACTCCTCCTCTATCTTTCTGCACTCGTTCACCCCCCGACGCGCACTAATGCCAAAGTAATGTGATCCTGCCCATCTGTCTGCCACTGCTTTTTGGTCCCTTTTGATCGCCGGGGGGGAGAAATGAAGGTAGCATATGCTGTAGAATCCCAAGTCCTTGTGAATGATGTTGCTTTCTTCAGGCGGAGATCCCCAGGGCACAGAAGGAATGCTGCCTGACCTAAGAGGAGGAGAAAGGGGCCGAAAAAGAGAGCAGTGAGAGACGGCTGTGGGTGGCCTGCAGATCCACTCGGCTTCTCATATGGTTTGGATCATCATACAAATGAATACAGCATGGTGAGACTTTAGAGCAGCCACTAATGTAAGACTTTTATTAGGGTGCAACTTACTGTGTCCTGTCTTTGAGAAATGGTGGTCTCTTTTAAGTGGCAGGGCTCTGTAGGGTTACATGAAACCAGAGAAGCCCACAGTGGACTGTAACTAATCTGTGAGTGAGTGCATCTCCAACAGGGCAGGTGTGGACCCCAGACTTACTCGGTGGTGATCCCGCACAGTTATTCGTCTAGGAGTGAACTTTGGAACAGGAAAGACTGACACACCACTGCCATCTAGTGGAATTGATCAACATTTAGCTTACAAAAACCCCCCAAAAACAAACAAAAAAACAAAACAGAGGAGTGTTCTTTGTTATGTAGAAGCTAATAAATTCCAGCTCTTCTCCAACAAGACTCTTTTCCCATGTAATGTGTTGTGAAAGGCCCTGATGTTATTTGTTTAGGACCACATGTAAATTAACAATAAAAAACGTTAAATGGTTACAGGTTCTGTTTTTTTGCTTGTCCACTTTAAAGCATGTCTTTCAATCTTTGCAACCACAATAAAGTTAAAGTGACATTTGGCAGATATTTATATCCACATACAAATATGACTTTCAGGTGCAGGTCATGTGACAGTTTAGTAGAATGAGATACACTTTTCTGATGGATATACATGTATGCTAATTTATTTTCTTATATTCTGGATCAGGTAGGCTAATGGTTAAGTAGGATGCAATTGTCCAAACAGTGAGACCTCTTAAATTTTTTATTGCCATTTTTTTGCGTTGTTAAAAGCATAGGCTATGCAGGATTTATCAGGTGAATATTTCTAAAAAAAATAAATAAATAAATAAAACAACGATACTACTACTACTACTACTACTACTACTACTACTACTACTACTACTACTACTACTACTACTACTACTAATAATAATCAATTAATTAATTAATTTTTTTTTAAAAATCGACTTTGCCCTTAGGCTTAAATCCAGTCCAGTGGTAACCAAGGATGTATTTAACGTGATATTGTTGTAGATTATAGTGAAAAAAAATGTAATGTCTCAATTTTAAAGTAAAGATAAGGAGAGCTATAAACAGTTAAAAAGTTCATGTAGGCTAATAAAATGACTAAATTGCTTACCCTCGTGCTTAGGCTACTAATTAGCTACAGGTGCTTGGCTACTAGCTGAACGCAACTAGCCTCTTTAGCTGTAACTGTAGCAAAAAAGGCAAAACCAAATGGATCATATTTCGTTTCTGGTCATTAAAATAATAAATGTGCTACATAAACAAATGGATAAAAAAAAAAGTAATTTATATCTTACTTTCAAATTATAGAAA
This sequence comes from Rhyacichthys aspro, assembly GCA_036850595.1. Classification (NCBI taxonomy): domain Eukaryota; kingdom Metazoa; phylum Chordata; class Actinopteri; order Gobiiformes; family Rhyacichthyidae; genus Rhyacichthys; species Rhyacichthys aspro. The sequence continues at coordinate 15,000,526 of CM072151.1, forward strand.
CATCCACACATCACCACAGTCAGTGTGACAGTTCATTAGAATGGCCATATGAGGGCGCTATTCATCTATCTTTTAATTCAGCTCACAAATGTTTCATCTATCTCAAATGCATATGCACTCATTGTTCTAATAATAAAAACTTTAAATAGTAATAATATAGGAATATAATGGATTATAACGTCCTTTTGTGTACACACAATAGGACACAGTTTGAGTCTGACCTAATGTCCTTGTTTTAGGATGTTTATGGGCTTATTATTCACTTTTTCATACTTCTAATATTGTATACAGAATAGAAATGGTCTATTGTTGTTATGTTTTGTGTAGATTGTAGTACAACAGAGTCATGGCCAATTCCTTTTCCAATCTATGTTGTTGACTCTTGACATTAAAGGATGAAGTCAACAGCTTCTCCTTATCCACTGTCAAGTGCTTGACAAAAAAAAAGGAAAGAAAGTAGTTTCCTTCTTGACATCACACATCTCAAATCAACAGAGTGAGAAAAAAAAGAAAGAATCACTCTTCCATTTGTGTCCACCCACAGGCCTGTCTTAAGTCGCGGAGTGAAGTGTACGTCATCCAGCTAAATAAGGCTCAGTGGTGGTAATTGCTCTGTCTGCCCCGGACTGGCTGAAAGCAGCTGCATCATCTATCCACTCAATTTACTCCTAATGTGTGTTACTGATTGAACTGGCAATGAGGGCAGGAAAAGTGACAAGGCCGGAGAGTAGTGTCCCTCTGCAAACAGCTCCTCTCCCGTCTCACTCTCACCTGTTCCACTTTCTTTCCTGTGTTTTGCATTGGCCCCTCTAATGTCCCTCTAGCACTTCATTAATAGGGTAGGTTAATGTTAGTGCACGTTCCACTCACACAGCTAAACCCTCTTCTTCCTCCTTCACCTTTCTCCCTGACAGCCTTCCTCCCACCTCTCGGCCCCTACGCTCTGTCACTGTTGGCTGTCTCTCCTTCCCGTTCCTACTTTGTAACCAGCTCAGGCTGCCAGTGTGGTCGTGACTGAGGGTCTCCCTTTGAGCCACAATCACAGTTATTTAGCCCAACGTGAGTACAGCTTCAGAACACTCTGCTCATCCCCAGCGGGGTGGAGTAACTCCTGGAGTTCAGCCACCTTATGCATATGCATTCATGAAGTGTTTTCATTTATCTTCAAAAACAATCTTTGATTTTATGGTCCAGACAGAAAAAGTGCTTTTTTTGTTAGGATTTGGACTACATTTCAAGTCAAAGGTGTAGTTTCTTAGAAATCTATGCTGCACTTAACATGCAATTTATCTCAATCTTTATGTGAATATAAGCCTTTTTTTGACTAATGATGATTATATTGCCTAAGCCGTAGCATATCTGCTCGTATCTTTTGTGTTGTTTGGACAGATGCTGTGAAATTACTAAAATGTGTCCTGAAAAGAACTGCCAAAGTATGACTCATCTCTTAATACTCTGTTTACCACATACCTGTATAATATAGTTCATATAAACCAAATTACCAACAGATAATGGGTTACCCATAAAAAGAGGGATTAGTATCAGACCTTTTTTCTAAATAAACAAACTAACCTGGATTTTGCTCTCACTCCTAAAAGGAGCTCCTCAGTTTGTTGCCTTGCGTCGCTTGACCACCTAACAGTTCACTGAGAGCAGATAAACATGAAACATCTCAAAGTCATTCACAAAGTCTGCCTCATTTACATGTACTTTGATATTCAGTTGCGTTCACTATTTTGACTTGTCTCTAATGTGCCAGAAACCATCTGCTATCATGTTTTGCACCTCATAATGACTTATGCTGCCTAAAGAAAAGTGTTTGTCAGGTCTCATTTAAAGCTGCCACTTTTAGTCCTGCTAATTGGTATGCAGCTCGATATGAGTCACCTACTGTAGGCAGGCAGCCAACACTGTAGTTACTCACCGGCTCTCAAAGTCTTAAAAGTCATGATGTAATAGCATAAACACAAACTTTAGTGAAAATAATGCTCTTGGTTACATGTTGACCTGCTGCTGCACAGCACCAATGACTTTCAGTAGCTGAGAAATTGCCTTTTTGTTTACACCAACTTTAATATCTGCCCACAGTTTATATCCATCAAAAAATCCTTTGGTATGGAAAACAGGCAGTACATGTATACTGAAGGCTAAATGTTCAGTTTGTATTGTTGTCTTAAACTATGAATGACATTTATGTAAAATAAATATGTGCACTGTTTAAAATAAAATATGATCCAAAGAGTGGGGATCCTTCTATGGGACTCTAGAGCAGTATTCATAGTTTGCAAAAGACATTGTTGGGTCTGCAAAGATAATAAAGGGAATCAAAATGACTGTCGGAAGATTGTAAGCAAGTAAAATATTGTTGATTTTCCAAGAGATGTTTTTCTGCCAGAGGTGGGAAAAAATATTGTGTATATCATCATCAGATTGTTTTCCTGTTGTGTGACACAGATACAGATATTGTGACATTTGCTTAAAGACCATTTTCCAATGGAAAAGGCCTGTTGTGTTTTTTATGTGTGTAAAAGGGGAACAAAACAAAAACTAAAAGCATGTGATAGGCACTGGTTTATTTCAGACAAATTACAATTGACAATATGATGAAAATAATTAATAGACAAAATCTACTTGTTGTCAGAGCACGGATTTATTGTAAATTGATGTCTACAGAATATTAACTTATTATTATACTTTATTATTCATATTGTGTGGGACCATGTGATTACTACTTGTATTTCCCACTAAATGGTAATAGGCCCTGTCACTCAGAGTTTCATACAATAACATCAAAGTGACTATGAGGACAAATATTCAAATGATTCAAATGATGATGATGTGTTTCATGGCAAAAAGCTACATAGCCTGTGTTTATGTCATACTTTCATCTGACTTGACCGAGGAGTAAACACAGTGGATTCAAATGTTCAAGGATACGTTTCCACAGTGGAATAAAACATTTCTATACCAGCTTTGAGTGCATCTCTATATAAGCTACCCTTTTAAAGGCACTTGACTTCTCTGGAGCTGATGCTCGTGCTGGCAACAGTTACCATAGCAACAAATGGCTGAAGTGTATCTGTTGCTGCTGTTACATGAAAGCTGTCAGAAATATATAAATACACGCAGAGCAGAGGAGGGAAGGATTTTTTAAATTGCGTGGCAACATCTTGTGGCTGTGATTCACTGGATTCAAGTTTCACATTCATTTGAGCACATTATCTGCCACAGAGTAATGTCAACATTGGCTGCTGCTGTCAACGTTACACTACCATAAAACTCTCCGTATTGTTTTGCCCCTTGAAAGCAACATTCTGGCACATGAAGTCACTTCAGGGAGCTGTTGACACACATTGCTGGGCGAAGTGGGCGACAGAAACAGAAAAAAGGCGGGCTGCTGTATAAATATTTAAACAGGCAAAAAGGGCAGATGGGTCTTTAGAATTAATTACTCCGCTCAGTGTAAATATGAACATTAAGGGTGAGTCACAATGAGCCAAGGCACTACACTGGAGTCCATGCAGTTTTAATGAATGACAACAAAACCTCCTCCCTGCCTCAACAGGAAATGCTCAAAAGACTAACATTATACTGGTTAAATTATACTGGGCAGCAGTATTATTAAAGAGAAGCTCCACCTCCAGGATGGTACAGACCATAAACCTTATATTTAGAATTATAAACCTTAAACTGTTATAATTATCACACATTATTATGATTTGAATGTAGGGTTTTCCTAATACTACAGCTTTTCATTTTGCCAAAGTCTCATATCTATTTTATTTTATTTTTTTGTACTGAAAACTTTTTGTATGAGTGGGAAAGTTGAGATAACACTGAAACAAATACAAATCCTATAAGAGTGCAATTATGATTTGTAATATGTGTCAGTTATAACAATAACTATTGTGTTTTGGGATCTTAATCAAAATGTAAAAGCATTGAGGACAACTGATCTGTGATAGCTAGAGTCTAAGCAGGATGTTATTCTTGTGCATTAAAAAAATGTGGGCCAGAAGTGCCTCAGTGGCACACTCGGGAGACCCAGGACTGTTTCCAGCGTGCCCAGTGTCATTCCACTCTCCCTCACTCTGTATCTTGTTAAAAAGGGCAAAAAAAAAATCTTAAAAATAAAAAGTAAAGGGTCTGCATGGACAAACTCTCTACATTGTGTTCTACTGACATTTTATTTACTGCTGTTAGCATTACTAGCTCGAAGAACTTCATAACTTTAGCATCATGCTTTCTGATCTTTCCATATGGCCATTAAACAAGTCTTACTTTAAGTCACAAAGATGTCAAATTATAAATAAAACTATAAATAAAGTGTCACTTTGTAACTTTTGAAGATGAAACACAAAGCCTTAAAATCAATAATAAACATAGTCTCCATATCATTTTTATGGTTGTTTGCACCAAAATAAGGAAGAATGACCCTCTCTTCTATAGACACAGTGAACCTAAGTAACAGTCTAAAACATTACATGTGCTGCTGCTATTGACTATTGTGCTTTACTTTACTTGAATGAACAAAAAATCTATTAATTACCTTTTATTAAATGTTGTACAGACATTATTCAACGCAAAAAGACAGTAAAAAACAAAACTACGCTAAACCACCTTTTCTCTCTCTTACTTCCTGTTACTTTATTAACAGTTAAATGCTGATAAAGTCCAGAAACCCTTATTACTGATGAGTTGCACAACTGCTGACATCCTCCAAATGCTACGGAGTACTTGTATACTTGAGCACAGGTACAAAGCATTCAGTCTAAAAAGTGAAAGACATGGATTTGTCTCTTACCTGTCCATCTGTCAAAGATTATTGATCCTGTTTCCTTATGTTGGTCATTGAGATGTTTGTTGGTATTTATAAGCTAACTGTTGGATTGTTATTGTAGAGGAGGTGACATAGCAGGAAAGAAATAAGTCAGGAAAAGCATGTGGGCCCAAAGTAAATGATTTAGTTGGCCAATTGAATGTGGACAAATCAAAAATTGAGTGAGGGTGACTGACATCAGTTTAGAAATATCTTTTTGGAGATAAACCATTATATGTCACAGATGAATGTTCCTTTTAGTGTTTTATATAATGGCAGCGGTGGAGGAGGCACAGAAAGATGAACAGTTTAACGTTGGAGAATGGGAGTGGGCAGCACAGCTTTTAGTCCCAGGAAAAGGAAGAAAAAGTAATTTGCGGAAATAATGTGTGTTTACTTTTCATTAAAAAAAAACACATCCTGGGTGCAATAACAAGAACACAAACATGGAACGGCCATGTGACAAGAGTACAAAGAAGAAGAAAAAAAAAAAAAAAGAGCACAATTTTCCGAGCTTCCTACCTCTATAACATGACAGCTAACACATGCACCGCCCACGCATCAGACACTCTCTACTATTCACACCCTCCACACTTGTTCCCACGCATACACACATCCAACTTTCACGCAGCATGGTTATAAAAACACTCCTACCTCATGCTCCCGTGGCTCAGCTGGCATCACTCATGCTCTTTAAGCAGTTACAAAACGAAAGGTCTTTATCCGTCCATCTCCAAACATTGCTCTCACAGTGAGGACACCGACTGTTACATGTAGTGGGATGGTCTTTTCAATATATCTGGCAATAGGAAGAACGCTGGAGCCATTTTTGTCTCAAGGACAATACGTAATCTTTAGCAGCAGAAAGCCACCTTCTGAGGACACATGGAGAATTAGAGTGACGATGAATACAATCATTGTAAAAACCATCTATCTCAGATGGTTATGTGCCAGTCATTTTCTTTTTCTATTACTAAAGGTCATGTCAAGCAAAGCCAGTTGAAATACTGGCTGTTTTTCACCAAAGTTTCTGTAAAAGGCTGCTTCATTTTGCTTTCAGTAGGTTAAATGAGAGATTTAAGGTGGTGGTTTGAATAGTCTAAGTGAGCTTCTATACATTAAATGTCCAGCAAAAGCATACTGGCACACATTACTAACCCAATGACCAAAGTAAACTATACTGGTGATAAAGTGAAACAGCCTGGTAAATATTTATCTGTGTTAAAATAGAAACTTTAGTATTTCGAAAGCCAAAAAGGTGAGAGTAACAACAGAGGCTTATACAGTGTAGCTGGCAAAGCTCAGCAGTTTCTTAAAATTAATATGTAATCTTTTTTTTTTTTACTATGTGTTTATGGATGTATGTACATATGTGTATGTATGTATGTATGTATCCATGCATATGTGTGTGTATACATATATTATGTACATATTATTATGTTTGTTTTTATGTATTTTTCTATTTATTTATGTTTTAAGAGACATATGGTGGGCTTACAGAGGGACAGGGATAATTTAAAAATGATTGGAAAACATGTTGATTTCACAACTGATAAATATGTAATATAACTGTTTTCCCTTTGAAATGATAAAATTACAATATTAATAAACAGATAGATGTAGATGGTTAGTCACCATATCAAACCCTGGCCCTGCTTACATTAATTTTTTCCCCATCAGAATTGGCATTGGTAACACACGAGTCATTTTACCTTCTGACAACCTTTTACTAAGATTATTCCAGCATTCTCCAGTTCCTGTGCCAGTCTATGAGCGGTGTTGTTGTCCACTTACTATTGTTTTATCTTTTGTACTCCAATGTTCCTAATGCTTCTAAAACGTGGCATTTCAACTGCTCTTAATAGATTTCGATGAAGTGGGCACGCTTCATCATGAATTAATGAAGACGCTGATTTCCCACCTGTTTCCACTAGACATTAATTGCGTGTGTCCGAGAGGCTGAGTGGGACAGGACATGAGTGCACCAAGAGGGACGCGTGTGGAGCGGAAAGGCCACGCTCTATAATGAGGAGACGCTGGTCACGACCTCCGTCTGGTGTCAGCGCAGCACACACTCACACACATCTCCGGCCCTTATTTGTCGGTGTCCTTTGTGGATCTGTGAGCTGCTTCTCATCTGCTAACAAGCTGTCACTGCGGCTCACAATAACACAGTGGATATGAATGGATGGTAAATGTATGATATCATATTTCAGAAGTAGAACAATACTGATGCACTCATGGTCTTTGGTGGCACAAGAGCAGACTGCTATTCCACATCTCATTTGTCTGTTTTAGAGCATGTGAACAGTTATGGCCTCGTCCAGGAACAGGTTTTTGTCAATAAAAAAAACATAGAAAGGTGTGACGCTGATTCAACTTGTAATAAAAAACTAAATCAGTTGAGTTGAAAAATGCTCTAAGTCTTCTTTAAAGAAAGAAAAAAAATTTTTCTGGGGAACTCCAAAAAAATTTTTATTTTTTTTCTAGGGAACTAAAAAAAAATGTTTTTTTTTTCTGGGCAACTCAAAAAAAAAATATATTTTTTTCTGGGGAACTCAAAAAAAAAATTTTTTTTTCTGGGGAACTCCAAAAAAAATAATGTTTTTTTCTGGGGAACTTAAAAAAAAAAAAAAATAATTTGTTTTTCTGGGGAACTCAAAAAAAAATGTTTTTTTGGGAAAAAAATTTTTTCTGTGGAACTTAAAAAAAAAAAAAAAATTTTCTTTGGGAAAAAAAAAAAAATTTTTCTGGGGAATCAAAAAATATTTTTTTGGGGAATCAAAAAAAGTAATTTTTTTCTGGGGAACTCAAAGAAAAATAAAAAAATTTAAAAAATAAAAAAATTTTTTTTGGGGAACTCAAAAAAAAATTTTTTCTGGGGAACTCCAAAAAAAATTTTATTTTTTTTTTCTAGAGAACTAAAAAAATGTTTTTTTTCTGGGCAACTCAAAAAAAAATTTTTTTTTCTGGGGAACTCAAAAAAAAATTTTTTGGGAACTCAAAAAATTTTTTTTTTTTTTTCTAGGGAACTAAAAAATGTTTTTTTCTGGGACTCAAAGTTTTTTTTTTTTTCTGGGACAAAAAAAAAAATTTTTGGGAATCAAAAAATATTTTTTTTTCTGGGGAACTCCAAAAAAAATAATTTCTTTTTCTGGGGAACTTAAAAAAAAAAAAAAAAAATTTTTTTCTTTGGGGAACTCAAAAAAAAAAAAATTTTTTTTTGGGGGAACTTAAAAAAAAAAAAAAAATTTTCTGGGATCCAAAAAATTTTTTTTTTTTCTGGGGAACTCAAAAAAAAATTTTTTCTGGGGAACTCCAAAAAATTTTTTTTTTTTTTTTTCTAGGGAACTAAAAAAAATGTTTTTTTTTCTGGGCAACTCAAAAAAAAATATTTTTTTTTGGGCAACTCAAAAAAAAATATTTTTTTTCTCTGGGGAACTCAAAAAAAATAATATTTTTTTCTGGGGAACTCCAAAAAAAATTTTTTTTCTGGGGAACTCCAAAAAAAATTTTTTTTTTTTCCTGGGGAACTCAAAAAAAAATTTTTTTTTTCTGGGGAACTCAAAAAAAAATTTTTTCTGGGGAACTCCAAAAAAAATTTTTTTTTTTTTCTAGGGAACTAAAAAAAAATGTTTGTTTTTTTCTGGGCAACTCAAAAAATTTTTTTTTTTTTCTGGGGAACTCAAAAAAAAATTTTTTTTTGGGCAACTCAAAAAAATATTTTTTTTTCTTTTTGAGGGGAACTCAAAAAAAATAATATTTTTTTTCTGGGGAAGTAAAAAAAAAATTTTTTTCTGGGGAACTCCAAAAAAATTTTTTTTTTTTTTTCTAGGGAACTAAAAAAAATGTTTTTTTTTCTGGGCAACTCAAAAAAAAATATTTATTTTTGGGGAACTCAAAAAAAAAAATTTTTTTTTCTCTGGGGAACTCAAAAAAAATAATATTTTTTTTCTGGGGAACTCAAAAAAATTTTTTTTTTTTTCTGGGGAACTCCAAAAAAAATTTTTTTTTTTTTGGGAACTCCAAAAAAAATTTTTTTTTTCTAGGGAACTCAAAAAAAAATGTTTTTTTTTTCTGGGCAACTCAAAAAATTTTTTTTTTTTTTTCTGGGGAACTCAAAAAAAAATATATATATATTTTTTTGGGCAACTCAAAAAAAATATTTTTTTTTTCTCTGGGGAACTCAAAAAAAAATAATATTTCTCTCTCTAAAAAAAATTTTTTTTTTCTGGGGAAGTCCAAAAAAAAATTGTTTATATTTTTATATATAAAAATATAAAAGTTTTATATTTACAATAAACATCAGCTTGGCTAAGCATATAACACTTTATTTATGTTAAAGATTAAAGATGAATAAAGCTCAATAAATAAATCAGTGTCTTCGGTGTACTCTGTAGCCTTTATTTGTACTCCGTACCCCTTAATTACACTCTATACCCCTTAATTACATGCTGTACTCCTCAATTACACTTTGTATCCCTTAATTACACTCTGTACCCCTTAATAACACTCTGTAGCCCCTCATTGCAATCTGTACCCCCTTATTACACTCTGTACCCCTTAATTACAATTTGTGTCCTAGAAAAACTAACGCTGTAATTACATTTTAAGTAACTGGGAAGTACTAGAGAACTTACGCTGTAAATACACCATAAGTAACCGGGAAGTACCGGGCCGATTATTTCCAAGCAATTTGCAAGGAAACAAGATACATTAAATCTTTTTGCTGCTGCATTCTGTTTAGTCCTTTTGTTTGTTATTGTTCAAGGGTGAACACAGCAAATAAGTGACTGTGCTTGTGCTGGCTCTTACTCAGTGCTCCTGTTCATCTCTGACTCAGCTGTCAGCACCAGTTAATGTCCCCTCACTGCTTGTAGCCCTTCACTTTTCTCTGCTTATAAAACATATTATTTGTAAGTGTTGCTCCCTCATTTGATTTGCCAAAATATGAGACAACTTTTGTCCTTTTCCGAAGCACATCTCTTGTATGATAAAAGCTTTTTGTAACTCTGACAAGCTGCTGTATTTGGAGGGCATAGAGAAGCAGGGGTGATGGCCTGGTAATGCTGATCTGTTCCGCTTGGAGAGAGCCCACTTTGAGTGGATCAGTATTTTTGCGGTTAAGTAGGAAAAGAGAGGAGGAATAATGTGTTCAAAAAGCCTCTGAACAAGACGGCTTTTACATTTGCTTGGACAATTTAGTGAAGTAAAAGTTTGGTTTTAGTCTAAGGCAATAGTCAGACCTGTTTACAGGATGTGGATGTTCTCAGTTTAGGAACTTGGTAGACCTTTTTCCAACTTTGTTGTGTTTATTTACGTTCAACCAGTAATACTAACTTTACTGGTGGATTCACACCAGAAGCGTCCAAATCACTTTTCTCATCTACAGTAAGTTCACAGTTGAAGTCGCCTGTGCCAGGGGCGGGATGTGCTCATAAATAGCCGGTGTCTTTAGTTGCTTGTGAAGCTTTTGGTGTGAATCCACCTTAACTGTTGCCATGTTGATGAAGCATAAGGTGCCAGTTTGGGGACTTGGGAAGGCCTTGGGAAGGTTTGGTGACTTTCCGAAGACCATCAGTGCATTGTGTGAAAATGCATATTGAGAAAGTATGACCTTTGCATAAAATTTACAGTGTACAGTGTGTTTTTTGTACTCTGGTCTTTCACATCAATGACAAGAAACCTATAACAAAGGAACCTCCAGCATTTAGGAAAACAAGGATTGGAATAGCTCATGACTCTCCATCCTGGTACAGTTTAGTAAATATTATTTTGTATCTTGTATAAGTAAGTATAAAGAGAATATATTTTCGTCCTGTCTTGGAAAAGTGAAGGCAAAATGAGCCATCACACATGTCATCACACATGTCATTTAGTCTTCTGTATAGTGTTAGCGTCACCAAGAATGGTGTTAATTATATGTATCTAATACCCATATTTTAAATTCAAAATGTGCACATTATACAATATTTGCTAAACAGGTCTATAATTACTTTCTTTAGCCTTTGACATTTCCTTCTTGGTGTAAGCCCCTGTGACGCTGCAGAGGGTTGAACTGCACCAGCGTCAGCAGCGATGGCCTGAAGAGTGATCTGGAGTCGCACTAACAGAAGGTGCTAGCAGCATTCAATATGTCATTGTCACTTGTTTGGCTAATTGCAGCATGGTGCCAGTGTCAGCCCTCTAGCAAGCCAGACACACACACGCACACACACACACACACACACACACACACACACACACACACACACACACACACACACACACACACACACACACACACACACACACACACACACACACACACACACACACACACACACAGCTTACAGTCTTTCCCTCTGCTGTGATAAACTGACAGCTTGTGTTATCACCTTTGTTCCATTATAGACAGGTTGAATCATGTGGAAGGTGTGAACAACAGGAAAGTAGTAGTAGTAGTAGTAGTAGTAGTAGTAGTAGTAGTAGTAGTAGTAGTAGTGTTACCATTACAGTAAGTCTGCACCATATGGAGAATATCTAGATATTCCTCAAATAGCAAGTAATAAAATGAAATGTATTTAACATATGGTGGCTTTCTGTGTCTTTTGTGCATCTTATACATGTGTCTGAAATCATTTCTGGTGAAATTTCTAGAAGTATACAACAAACTAAGTGCAACAGAATAGTTTCCTACCAGAAATAATGTCTGCAACATCTTTTTGGGATGCTATTAATAGTATTTCTTAGTGATAATACTAGTAGTTGCTTCTCATAGTACTTTATTTACCCACAAGTAGGAAGTCACAGCAGCAGTGGCAGGGGCGCTGTTGTAGTTTTTGGTGAGGCAGACTCGTTCAGAATCAGATTTACAAATCTGTATACTAAGTAGAATAACATAAATTTGTTTGTTTGGCAGCCTGCACTTTGACAACTTGTTGAGTTTAATATTGAATCTCATCATTCTTTACACGGACACATATTAAGGGCAGGTTTGATCAAAAAAGAATCATCATACATTTAAACCTGCATCAGACTCCAACCCCAATGTCCAGCACACAACAGTAAAAAAACTATAAATCCACTACCAAAGACTGATAGATGGTTTTAGTAGCTTGTTTCTCATTGTGTAATAATAATAAAAAGAAAGGCATGCCTTTCACCTGCCTACCTTTATACTGTGACTGTTTAAGTGACTGCTTGTTTTATTCCAACACATTTTTTAGCAGATCCTCATCATCCATGTGGTCAAAATGCCTGCCATTCTGTGAAACATGTGCCCTTGTGCAGACTCAGGTGGGTGACGGTTAAGTATGCCACAGTTTATGGCAATACTTGTCAATATAGAGCCACTTGAAATGGCTACTGTTTCAACCCATATGCTCCAACAGTAGCTACACTACATTAATAAATGTTTTAGTCGCTGTTGCAGACTCATTCTCTAAATAAAAGTAGGATCCTATAGTGAGGCCTTGCAGTGCTTTAATAAAAGTTTGTCTTACACTTGTGCTCTTTGTCATTGTTATGGAACCATTTTCTCTTTCACCCACTCATATTGCAGTGATCTGTCGATGAGTCAAAGTGACAAAAGGCTACAATGCAAGCACCTCTGCGGAGCACTTCATAATCAAGCCTCCTCAATCAGCCATCTCCCGCAGCAGGAGGCGGAAATTCCACGCAATCATCTTTTTATTTGCTTTTATTACACTTATTACAGGAGTGCACGGTACAGTGTCCTACCTATTTCTTTTTAAGCCAGACCTGTCTGCAGATTCACATGGGAAATTACATCATTGTATTTATTAGCTCATCATGTTTTATTGCGTTAGTGGTTGTATTGGAGCATTTATTTTTCTATAGTAGAGCTTAATGAGCTGCCTGGCAAATGTGACTGTGTCCACACTGGGCCCAATTAAATTAAACATGAGGGCCATCACTCTTGCCCTGCCCTGTGTGCACTTCCACCACAGTGTCATGCGCAGAGATGGGAATGGACTCGTCTGTTTTCTTTTGCCAATTAATTGTAGGTTAAGTATGTAGGAAAGGAATCTTATTTATGTGCAGACAGGAAATTAGATGAGCTTGTGCTCCGACCCGACTCTGGACATCGCCTGGTATTTCCTGTTTACATCTTACCGGTTGTCACTACAGTCGTTTTGCCTGACTGACATGTTTATTCCTTGTGCTGTTTTCAGTGTACAAAGTCACATTTTATTTCACTTTCTGATATTTGGTGAAATGTATTCTTTAGATTCACAGCAGCCCAAACTGTTTCATGTTGCAGGCTATTTCTAGTCATCACAAAAACTCAAATCCAATCATCTGGACAAGCACTTTTCCATCATGCGTCATGTTGTTATTGAATCACTGCAGCTGGTCACTCTTGTTTTGATCTCACAAGGTTGCACTCATGAGGTCAGAACTAGTTTGAAGTAGGACACAAATATGACCGGTGTGCGCTTGGAACTGGTCGACAGCAACAAAAACTGCGCAGATTTGACTTGAACACACATAATAATAGAGACTCTAGGTATTGCAGCATTGTCATTAGGATGTATTGCTGTTATTAACATGTCTTCTCTTCTCTTTTCTTCTCCAATGAAATAGGGTGGATTTAAACGCACTGATTCAGCTACAATTTTTCCATTTAAGTACTGTGCTGTTGTGATGTGCTGTTGTTTATTTTTTATTAGTTTACCAAATGCAAAGTGAAAAAAAAGAAGACAATTCTAAATCAAATCAATATTTGGTGAGACTTTGCCTCAAAATAGCAACAGTTCTTGCAGTTCCAATGTCTCAGGCTTTGAAGGATCTGGGCAGGTTCTGTTCAAACATTCGGACAATCCCAGAAAAATCCAAGCCAAACTGGCCTAAACCAAACCATCTGTTATTTCACTTTGCATTTTGTAAACTAATACTTTACTTTTTATATCCACACCTGCCTTAAACTTTTGCTCAGTACTGTATATACAAAGGTACGACTGACAGCTAATAGGTTGCTACTGAAGTCACTTCCTGGAGATGATGTGCAAAATCCAGTGAGGCTAGCAGTGAATCTATCTAATGAAAAAGAAGTCTGTATGTGCCTATATTTTGGTTGACCAAGAAGTTTTTTGGGGAAAAAATGCCCTTTCAGCCTTCATTTGAGGTCGGGAGGAGCAGAACTTAATATTGTAGTGACCACTTTGTTAAAGTTAACTCAAATATTGTGGATTCATTAGCTTATAGACATTGTAAATGATGTTACTGTAACTACTCCATGAGCAAAAAAAGTAGTCTGTGTAGTTTAAGCCATTAAAAACCACAGAATGTATAACAACTATATGGTTATGTATGTCCAAAACATGTACGAGGCCAGGATAGTCAGTTTAGGCCCATGTTTTCTTGTATTACAATGAATGTAAGTTTGCTGTATAGTTTCTTAATATGATTTTTTTCTTAGGGCCGGACTTATTTCCACATGGCTTTTACTTTGCAGGGGCATTCAGGCCTAACACCCACACATCAGTCCAGCTTAGTGGAGAGAAAACCACACTGGCTTTCATACTGCAGTGCTGTCATACTCACAGAGCTGGAGCGAGGTGCGGTTATGCCTGCAACTGTGAATTCATCTCCCCTTTTTGCTTTGCTTGACGCTGGCCTCAACAACCCCACTTTTATTTATTTATTTTTTTCCCCACTCCATCCTCTAAATGATTTCCGGAAACAAACATTTTCTCCCCGTTAGCCCTGTCGTTTCCAAATGGCACATCAGAGGAGAGCGTGTCTTTAGGTTGCCAAGGTAACAGGGTGAGTCATACTGCTGCAGTCAGTTTTTAGTCACTCTCCAACTAACTGTACGTTTCCCTATTTCCATCGTACTGTTCCCATGCATTTTTATTGCACATGCACGTATAGAAAGCACCTTTTTATCATCGTTTTAAACACACAAGCACTCGAATGGAAAAGCCAAGAGTGAGATCATAATAAGGGCAAGCGGAATGTCGCAGCTCCCACTTTGATTACTTATTTATGGACCGGGCTAATCAGTAAACCCACAGCTCAGAGGCCCACTGCGAAGGAGTAAGAGGGTGGCGTGCGAAAAGGAGATGAGAAAAAGGGCCATCTCACACTCATTTTCAGCCAATAACACTTGTTGGTTTTGATTAAAGAAGGACAAAGCGTGAGATGTGTAATATGATTACATGTCATAATGGCTGTTTATGCCGCTTCCTGTTTTGTTCAAAAATCTTGTCAAGTTAACAGCTGCATGGATCCAATATTAACACTACACCCAGGGTCTAGACATGAATCATCAAACACCTCTTTGTCACTTCATTATCAATGTTCAAGATGAAGTCACAAGTTTTGAAGTGAAATGAGTTAAATAAGGAACCGGAGGCTAAGTTTGTATTTTTTAATTTAATTTCTGTGCTCAAGTGTAGCTAACAGTTCATTACAGATACGTGCTCTGATATAGTACAGGATGTTTTTGGACTCAAGCTTTTCAGTTTATTAGGTAAGCTTATGTATTTTATAAAACTATGTGGTCTATTTAGCTACCACAGACAGTAAAATTAGCTGACTGAGGCAACTGTAAGCAGACTTTAAATACGCTTAATTACAATCACAAAGATCTAAGTTAGCTGTAGCTTCACAAAGATGATGCTACACCTCATCAGTGCATTTATATCTATGTAATGAATTACACACATCAGATTAACTTTGCGATCAATGCTAAATACTTATTGACTTGTTGCTTGTTGGCAAGAAGCCACTTTGTAGCTTTGCATCTTGTGATGCTAATGCAAAACTGATCTTTTTTATTTTAAATAAGGGTCCCAATGTCATAGTAAAAAAAAATAGTAAGTGTCTGTCTACCAGCCTCATTTAGCTCCTAAAAACCGGGACGTTGGCTAATGAGAGGTTTGGATCTTGTGATGCTAATAACAAATCTGATTAACCTACTGAGAGTTTAGCCACAGATGCTAACCATAGGTATGCTAAGAGCTTGTCTTTAATATCTTATACACATCTTATATTATTAAATCATGTTTATGTATTCTTATGCTTGAAAAATAAGCTCCATAAGATTGTCTCCGAAGCAGGTGGTGTTTCTGTAAATGTTAGCAATTTTCCAAAACAACACTGGAAAATTGCTAACTAGCAATTTTCCAGTGTTGTTTTGGAAAATTGCTAACACTAACTCTTTATTGGTGCTATATTGGAAAACAAAACTTTAAGGAACACTATCAATTATTATAAATATTAAAATCTCAACCTCTCAACCTTATCATTTTTAACAATCTCCAACTGATAGCAAAGCAAATATTATGTGTTTGTCCATTAGCCTCATTTAGCTCCTAACAGCCTGTGACGTAAGCTAATCGATGCTGACATTATCACATGGCAGTGATTTGAGTCATAACCCTGGAGTCTTGGAGCCCTGTCATTCTCACCCTGTTGACCTCAGTGATGTTAAAGATTATGTCTCATGAGTGACTCACCCTTGATGCTAATTTACCTCTGAGCCCCGTTACCTCCGGCTCGGCCTGGGTTTATGTAGAATTGACAAGACGGCTGTTGGTCAAACTCCAGTGTCTGGATGAAGCACAATGAGTAAAAGAAAGACTGACAATCTCACACTCGATTGGTCTGCAGGTTCAGACAAACACCTTCTGTGATGCATTTTCACTTTCGATCCCTGTCAATTCACAGTCTGCCTCACCTCGGAGTGTACTTTATGGATTTCTGAGGAAACCCCCTTGATACAGTGAGTCACAGGATTGTGTTATCTTAACATTTAGCAGCACAATCTCTAATCTATTATGTAATTTGTCCTGTTTGTCCTGTTTATGTTAGGACAAGGCTATGTTTATAACTTTTTCATGTTATTTTAATGTACATTTCTAAAGATATCAAAATGACTGTCACCTGAACAAAGCGATTCATTTTATTATTGTTGCATGCATCCAGTCAGCAGGCTTCAGTTTATATTCTGGACAGTTTGGAAAATACCATTGGATCATCCAGTCTATTTTTAGCTTCTTGGAATAGATAATGAGAAAATTACCATTGTAATCACACTCTATAGAAATTATCTTTCACACTATAACACTTGTATTGACTATGTTACTAGGTAGCATAAGCCAGTGTCAACTTCCATCCATCCATTTTCTTCCACTTATCCAGGGCCGGGAAGCGGGGGCAACAGTTTAAACAGAGACACCCAGACTTCCCTCACCCCAGACACCTCCTCCAGCTCCAAGAGACATAGTGTCTCCAGTTTATCCTGGGTCTGCCCTGGACCGCCTACTGAGAATGGCATCTTTTATTGAATTAAAAAGAATGATAGAGTTTGAGAAAACTGATGATCTGGGAATTAAAAGAGTTTGCGTAAAGTCTTTAGCATCTTCATTTGTTTACATGGCCATTTAGCTAACCAATATAGTATAGTATGGTCTTAGAAGGATTTGCTACCTTTGTCCTAAATTTCTGATTCTGTCAAATATTTTATTGTAGGCAATCTTTGATCATCTATGACCACTGAGTTAAAACCGTGGTGTGACAGGGGCTTATATGTTGCCTTGACTAATTTGCATTCTTTTTTTTTTTTTAAATACCCAGATCTTGTATTACTCAATATAATTCATGACAGCAGCGAGGCAGTGGATAAAAATAAAGCGTCCCCAGTGAGCGGAACAATGGCTGTAAACTGTGTGTGTAGGTGTTTTGTCCTTCAGCTTCATTGAGTGTCTCCACTGTAACAGCCCAAAGAGGGAAAAACACAGCGTCCAAAAGGCTCCACGTCTAGGCCTGGATGTACGAGCGACGCTGAGCGGTTAGAGAGCCGTGCAGCGTCCCTTGAGAGGTGGGACTGAGGAGGAGGAGGGGGCGCTCACAATGGAGAGCTGGATGACGCAGCTCAGGAGCGGGAGACATACTGGACAAGGAGGATGAAGATGGAGGAGGAAGAGGAGGGGGAGCGTGGGCAGACTGCGTGGGAAGATGCTGCATAATCAGCTTCCAGGGTGTTCTCCTGCTCGTTTTCTTTCTCCTCGTCGTCTCTGTGTTCCCTAGTGTGCTTTTTTATCCTGTCCGACCCCAATCCTTTCTTCTCTTTGTCTTATCTTTCCCGTCTCTATATTGCTCACTTCATTTCCGTTCTGACTCATTTAACAGAGCCATCTCACTGCAGATCATTGTGAATGAAACTAAATATTGTACAATAAACCCAGTTATTTTGAGGATTGTTCAGGAAGACTCTCTGTCAGTATCCCTAACATGAGAGACATGCTCCATCTGCCCCGGATATGACAGAAATGGGCAAAAGAGGAGTCATGTGATCGACGCAGCATTTGGCAGCTTAGAGAGGATAAGTCACACCCCTTTTGCTGTTTTGGGAGACCCCAGAAAAACATGAATGGGAGTTGATGATTCATGTCACTTTATGTCATGCTGTTATTTTAGTTTAGGGGAAAGAAGGAAGGGAAAGACAATAAAATCATGCTATGATCAAAAAGACCTCTAAATAAATAACTACATATACAGTAATGTCCTCCTTTTTTAACCTCTAGTGCCTCAGTTCAAAAAGAAGTGGCTGGAATGTATGTAGCCACCATGTTAGGGAGGTCAAGAAAGTGAGCTAATCCAATCAACCATCAGTAAGTTCAGAGAAAATTGAATTATTGTATTAGTCTCTCTGAAGCAAGACTGTAATACATGTAAACATCCTTGTCTGAAGTTATTCTTAGTCAAGTTGTGTAGTGATTTAGATGTATGTCTGTATTACTGTCCCAGACAGACTCAATGACCAGGGCTCTGTGGAGGTCATACTATTACTTCCAAGATTCTCTGTTCTTCTTTACTTTGAAAATACACTGTATGTATGTTTGGAGTCTCAAAAATATAGAAAGACTTTATTATATTATCAAGAGCCTTCTTTCTCTGCAGAATTTTTTTTTTCAAACCTGCCCAGTAGTCTAAATGTACTGCACGACTCCCTTAATGTATAAAAAATGTATTACATCTATCACTGTACAGATATTTACCCTCAAAAGCAAAAATAGTGTTCTCTTTCCTCTCGTAATAAAGCTAAAGAGGTAAACAGCATGAACACAGCATCGCTCATCGTCTCTCTGAGCATCTACAAGACAAATTCACATTTCTTTTATTCTGTTCATTACAAGCAGACTTTAAAAATAAGACAAGAAAACCCCCTCATGAGCAAAGGCCTGCTCCGTTCCACATGACTTCACACTTTGCAGCTTTTGGCATCCCACAAAAAAGGTGAGAATTAGAAAACGGCGTGTAATCGTGAGTCGTAGAGGAACCCGATGAGTCACCGGCATCTCTCCCCGGCTGCTCCATTTGTGTTCAGAGGGGATGGGGTGGTGGAGTGGAGGGGAGGAGGGGATGCGTAGGCGGAAAGAAGGGATGGGTGGAGGGCTGAGGAGAAGGAGGGAAGATGAAGGAAAGGAAGGAGGAGGAGGGGGTTTCCCTCATCAGAAAGATCCCTGAATGCACAGCAGCAGCTCCTCTCGGTCTGACATAGTGTGGGGGTGAATCTGTGTCCATTCGTGTGTGTGTGAGGCTTTAGACCTTCAGTATGAGAAGATAAAACAGTACTAAGAGAGTAGAGCAGCCTTTACATGTTGTTTTGAGTGCATTTGAATAACCATATCACAGATAATATTGGACACACATTAGAAACATTGCAGATAAATTCCCTGTGCTCACAATGTCACAAATGTCATCCATGCAACAGATGTTTCCCCCATTACCCACCTTCAGAAAACCATCTGCTCGTTTCTCACATCTGCAAAATGTAAATAACCATGCAGCACACATCAAATATGCATAAGGGCTCTCTCCGCCTATATAGGTCAGAGAATTGAGATGCTGCACAGGAAGAGACGGGTATTCTGCAGTCTTTTCTCTCTGTGACGTAGATGCACTAACAAAAGGAAACCCCAGTGCCAGGTCTTGATTGGCTGCCGGGATGTGGAGTCCGTGTCTGAGATTGGCCGGGCGGATAATGCAAAGTGCAAAAGGAGACTGATGCAAAGGAGTGAAATACAGAGGGGAGCTGTTTCTGTGCCTTTCACAAAGTCTCAATGTCACAGTCGCTGGATCAATAAACGCGAGTAGTTTTCCTCTCGCTGTTTAGCCTGCAGTCCATCAGCGTAAAGACTGCAATGATTTGTATTGAAACAGCAGACTGACAGCTTTTACACACAGGCTGATGCCGGCTGTTGCTGTTAGGAAAATTGTGTTTTCTGAAGTGAATAATCTTCGGATGATAGAGCTGGAGGCGTCACTGTTGAACACCACCGCAGCAAGAAGACTGCACTTTAAAGGCACACATTTCAAG
This sequence comes from Rhyacichthys aspro, assembly GCA_036850595.1. Taxonomy (NCBI): domain Eukaryota; kingdom Metazoa; phylum Chordata; class Actinopteri; order Gobiiformes; family Rhyacichthyidae; genus Rhyacichthys; species Rhyacichthys aspro. The sequence continues at coordinate 15,020,679 of CM072151.1, forward strand.
TTAATATGTGGAACCGGTCCAGACGGCCAGACCAGTCACCATTCATCTTCGTACGCTTATTATCTTTGTGGGTCAGAGGAGCTGCAGCTTATCCCAACTGCTCACTGGATAATCGCAGGGCTAACACTTAGAGACAGACACTGACAGACCACCGTTCACACTGTCAAGGCTTTGCAGTTCTGTGAATATGAACTAACTCTAAATCTTTATTCCTTTGCAAGCTCTCGTCCCGTCTTACCCGGCAACACTGTCCTTCGCTTCACCTTGACAGGAACGTATTCCTCCAGATCACTCTGTACTTATCACTTTCTATTCTTCTGTCTTGTCTTATGTAAAGCTGCTGTTTACACAACACCTACGCATCAGACACCGCTGTCCCTCCAGTCGTCATCACACCTTTTGTAATATCTCACTGATGCAATTCATTTGTACTGTAAGGTTAGAGACCCTATTTTATGCATTATCATACAAAATAGACATGCCTACTGTGGTAACAAAAGCAGCAGCATTGCCATAAGTCTGTTGGCAGCTGCTTACCATAAGCAGATAGAGCAATAATGCCAAAAAGCTGTAGCCTTCACATATTTCTGAATATCCCTACCAAATATATGCACTAAATGGATGTTTGTTAATTCAGTTCTTTTTATAGTGACTTGCATTCTGTCTTATTGGTGTAAAGGAGGGGCACAGCTAGGGTTTAGAAATGAGTGAGGTCCAGAATATTGGCTTTTAAAGTATTGTATAAAGTGTGATGATCAATGGATCAAAGAAGATCCATGCCTAAATGACTCCCATAGAGATAAATAGCTAATCAGTTAATTTATCTTATTAGACATCCACCTTTATACGTCTATAGGGAAGATTTAATGTGTTTTGCAGAACATTCATGTGTCACTTCTCATTGAAACTTGCCACTTTGCTTCATAGTTAATTGGTTGATTGCTAATTTTGCATTGTACACAAAAAAATTTTTCGCAACCCAGACCTAGGTAACATCAAAGCTTGCTTCTGCCATGTGTGTATGTTATAACACTCTTTGATGAGGAAGCACCAGTCCTAAATCAGTCACTGTATAATTTTTGGTCTGCTAGCACGTTACAGTCCTAAGCATAATGACTTTTAGCTCATACAGCCTTTAGCTGATGTCATCTAAATGCATATATATAGAGAGAGATTATCCTTATTCTCTTCCTCTCACTGACAGCGCACACTTACAGACAGTCAGTTGCCAAAATGATCGTGTTTATGCAGAATTTCCTCCACTGAAAACTTCTGTTGCTATGATGCGCTCACAGCTTATGATGTTTACCATCAGTAAAAGGGTAAAAGTGAAAGGAATCAATATCTGCCTGAACACAAAAAGAAAGGGAAGGTGAAGTACAATGTGTTCCCACACTTTGATTTACAAAGTAATAAATCAAGTCACAAACTTTCTTTTTGTTGCTTCATTCGTTTATTCACACATTTGAAAACAATCCGAAAAATAACACTTTTTACGATTTGGTCCCTCGAGGCTTAATAGATTTGGAAAGCAAAAGTAGAATCTGTTTTCCATTTCCTTTGAGAATGAAGCAATCTACTAACAAGCAATGAATAGCCTACAGTATCTCACAAAATCTCATCATGAACAGCATCCTATAGCATGACTCCAAAATACAAAAATCTCTATGTTCGTACCAAGATATGTATCTGCCTGCGTCTATGGACATGACTGTTTGTAGTGTTTAGTCAGAGAAAACATGGAAAAATGTGTACTAAAATGTGTACTCTCATGCAGACCTACACACGGCATCAATGCATTAGACAGGCTACTGGTCAGTATACAACACACATTACCACAGTGTCCCTTGTTGTATAGCATCTGTCTAAACCTAACAGGGACGCTGAGTCTAGCCATTGTTGTATATTCTAGCTTTGTACAAATCTCCTCCTTCAGCTCGGAGATACACAGCTGTCTTTAACCAGCTACGTAATTATTGTCATCACTTCAACCGCGTTACAGGTGTTTTTACTTCATTAGTGCTGACAAAAAAAGGTGTCACATGATTTGCCGAGGGAGCACACTGTGTCGCGTCTTAGTGACATGACACCTCCAGCTCCGCCTGCGTGTGCCGGATGAATGGAGATGGTAAGAAATATTTGCCTCCCTCGCTACTCTCCTGGGAGAATGTGCGCTCACCTCCATTAATTTTTGTACTCATTGTTCCCTAATGAGAGATGTAGTGTCTATGTCAGATTCCACTCAGCCACAAGAGGAGCACCCTTGTCAGGCTCAAGATCTAATCTGGGTAAACTGTGAAAGCAGCAACATTGTCACCCGAAGCCAAAAGGAAGGGTTTTATACTGACCATCTCCTGCTTTCTTTGTGGCACATGTGACAGCAAAAAAAAAAATAAATTCTCTGGGTTCATTTTACTTTACAATGCTGAGCATGTTGGAAAGCAGAAATGGATTCCTAAACAGATTGGTCATTACTGGCATTCCTTGACGACACAATAATGTGCTGATGTGGTTCTAGCTGAATACCATGGTTAGTTACTTTGTCGTATTTAGAAGTCAAAAAATAGCAACAACTTGGTCCGGTTCTGTTTTCTAAGCTGGAAGCAGGAAGTGAAGTGCCCCATGGGAAGGCATCTAGAGTCTGTGTGTCAGCTTTCTCAGAAAAAGATGAGTATGAGACAAGAAAAGATGACTGAGATATAGGTGGAAAATAATGCCTGCACCATGCATGAAACAACATGCCTTTCCTAGAAATTCAAAAACACCAAATGTGTGTGCGGTCAGGCGGCAATAATAACTTCAGTGTGACTGTAAACGTGTGCAGTGAAACTTCACACACGCTCTGTGAACACAGGCATATGGGGTCATAAAGTAGAGTCATATACACTGGTCATGAACATAAAAGGTCTATTCCTGGAACACTGTTTAAGGTTGTGTGAACAATGCAGACGTACAAAAATATATGAACATGAATTAAACAAAATAAATTAAATTCAACAAGCATCACTTAGTTAAAATTATATAAATTAAAAATCAAAACTAACACCATGAGCAGCCACACATTTAAAAGCATATCTTCTCTTTTGAAATAAAATAGTGTACATAAATAACCATTATGTCTATCAATTCAACTGAACATGCAGCCTGGATAAAATCTTCAGCTTTATAGTTTAAGAAAACTTCTTAAACTTTGGGTGTCTCTACAGAGTTTGGTTAAAACTTGTTGGGAAACAGGAAACATAAAGTTCATCTCTGGTGAGGAGGATACATAAACCCTGCTTTTGTTTGCCACTGACACAGCATAAGTTGGACATCTAAACCATAAATGGCTGGGTACAAGGGCTACAGATCTACATATGACAGGAAAGATTATTATGTTGTACGTAAAAAATTGGTCGCCTGTGACTGAGTCTCTTTACAACATCTATGCATTTTCCTCACCAACATAAGATAACTAGAACTAATATTTTTCTAATGTTTGTCCTCATTGCCTATGTCTACTGAAGCCTGGCAGGTTATATCCAGAAGTGAAGCTTCTATTCTATTTTTCTAATAGCACCTGGTTTCACAGTGAATGTACGAACACACAGGCCACAGCTTGACTTGCGTTTAAGACACTGAGATGACAGGCACACAGAAAGAAGCAACACAGAAAAGAACATGACTAAAACTGCATGTATGATACGTCCAGTTGCACTTTTATGCTAACAGATAAGAAAGCTGCTAAGACTAGCTTGCAAATCTTAATGTCAATGGTTATTAACAAAAAACATTACTTTACTCAGGGACATTGAGGGCATTTTATCAGGTGTTTGGGGTTGTTTTTAGTCCAGCTGTATACAGAGACATCTAAACAGAATGAAAGTGAGCAGGAGTGAGGTTGACTGGGAGCGCTCCGGTGTGGAGGCCTGCTACACTGGGCTGTGGTCCGGGGAAGCGTGCGTGACTGTCACCATCACACACTCTGCAGCTGAGTCCTTGGTTCTGCGAAGGCTCGTGTACAGCCTCTCGTCCAGACTGGCGGTCAGTTTGTCGGTGAGCTCGGCCGTTATGGTTTGAGGGCCGTAGCCGGCGGAATCGGGCGGCTGGGGAGGGGAGCGTTCGTCTGGGGGCTCGGGAGGGATGGAGGACTGCTGTTCATGTTCAAGGTGCTCTATGTCGGGATGAACAGGTGGAGGAGAAGCAGAGGTAATGGTCGCTTCCTTTTCGGCTTCCTTAGACTCTTTGTCAATGGTGGTGACTATCTTTGGAGTTTCTGGAGCACTGCCCGTCCCGTCGCTGGTTTCCTCGTCCGGCGCGCTGACAATACGAGGCAGTGTGCTGTGGTAGCTTGTGTCCAATGGGTAGTTTACACTTTCACCCCTTCTAAGAGGAGTTCTGTGTCTTTCAAAAGATGAATGCAAATGTCTGACGCCAGGATCGCTCCACTGCTTGTGCCTTTGCCACTGCTTCCGAAGGTGGATTCGGGATCGGTGCTTTTTTAGTGGGGACTCCTGTAAGTCAAACTGGGGGTCATGGCGGAGGAATTCATGGAAGAGTACGTCTGTTTTTTCGTCGATGCTGTAGTCTCGTCGGTGTAGGGTTGGAGGATGAAATGGAGGCTGCGTAGCTTCGCGAGGTATCAGCATTTGACCGTACGGCAACCAGCTCATAGAGGTGGCACCTGTTTCTATGGAAACTCCTCCGCTGGCACCCAACGAGAGCTCATCGTCAGGGTCCTCCTCGAAAAGATGAGACTCAAAGCTCTCACCGATTGTGCCACTTCGTCCTGCCTTGGTGAAATGGTGTCTTTTCTCGTGGGCTGTCCTGTCTTTGGGGCTGCTGCTGCCGCTACCAAACAGCCGAAAGTCTTCCGGACCACGACATGGAGCCTCGATGGAAGCGTAACCACTGTCCATCTGCAGCAGTTTGCGGTTTCCCGTTTCTCCATCACTACCTCGCTCAGATTCAGTGCTTTTCTGTTTACGTTTTCTTACCTCGCTCTTATCCAGCTTCTCCTCTGTGTACATCAAAAAGTCCTTGTCATCCTCTCCACCCTCAGCCTCATCTCCTAAATCTTGGGACTGGTTACTCGGGAGCCCTCCTCTTTCAGCCTCAGTGCGTCCTCCCAGCGAACACACACTATCAGCATCACTACAGACAGAGATCCTGTCGTTGTTGCTGCTGTGGTCAGAGGCGGCGTACTGCTCCAGTGTTGCGCGTAGCGTCCAGATGTCTCTGTAAAGTGACTGGGGATCCTGGGAATCTGCCATCTCCAAAGAGTCGGAGAATTCCCTTCTTCCCAGGGAGACTGCTTCATCTTGGGGATCAGGAGATAAGCCAATCACCCCTGGTCCTCCATGGCTGGAGTTGGGTTCCACCATTACTTCTACCTCTACCCTGTAGTGTGCACATAGGGATGGAAAAATTAAATCAGACAAACCATAAAGAAGTGAAAAAAAACCAAGTCTCAGTGTTGGGAAATGTATTCCTCTGAACTCTTTCGGCATGGCTGTTCACACTGCACACAATGGTTTAATGACTAGCGATGGCAGCTGTTGCATGTCCTTTAACTGTTGAGTCGTGATGTTGAATGAAAAAGGCAATCTGGGGACACTAGAATGAACGTAACAAGCCTCATATATTATTACTAGAAATAGACTTTCAAGGAGGTACTTGTGTTGTCTTCACTCACAGCTCACAGGAAATTGCTTTCCTTTTTACAAACAAACAAGCAAATACAGGAAACACAGCCTTTTTCTAATCCCATATTCAGTTAAAAAAGGGGGGTTTTATGTTAGAGGTTTTTGTTTACAATATTAAACAAACTCAAAATTACTACAAATGCACTTAGCTGAAAATGATCACATTATCAGCTCATGCCAGCAATGAAATGACACCCTACTCCTGGTTTAATTATGATACCCAATTCTCAACTCCAGCTTGTAATAATGTTCAGTCTATCAACATTCTTCACCTTTCCAGATTTTCAGATTTTCTCGCACATTCTCTTCTTTTTCATTTGTGTAACTATCTCACATGTTCAAACATCCAATTACTTTTAGAAAGGCACCTGGAAAAATAGTGAGAATTGGGTTTTAAACGGGTTTCAGATAGGTTTCTGCCACAGTCTATGTATGAGAGCGAGGCAGCAAAGCAGTGGACAGGATGAATGGCAAGGAAATTAAAGATACCTGCCGAGGGAGGGGGGCGGTGTGGAGGGAGGGGAGAGGAGCCTCGTGGTGGTCTGGCTGGGCCGGTAGGTGACATCTTGGGTGCGGGCGATGTACTGTATAAGGTCTATGTGGTGTGCATCGTTGTCGTCCTGGTCCATGCTTTCGCTGGCCGCTCGCTGCCGCTGGAAGTGCCTCCTTTTTGGTGAACCTGAGGAAATAGTTGCGTTGTATGACAGCAGGAAGGAGCGGCAATGAAATGAAAGCTTCTATCAACTGCCGAGGGATTTTAGGTGGGATTTTGTGATCTTTTTTGTGTATATAGGATACAGGCTGATCAGCAGGAGGTAATCACTCGGGGGTTTAAATGACTTGGAACGGTGACACTTTACGTCATGGAGCCATCTGTTCTATGTGTGAGTGTATGAGTGTGTACAGTACAGTATATCCAACTCTGAGCAGCCAAAAGCCACCTCACAGTTGGCTGCTTCAGCCTCATGCTTAACAAGAGTCTGTTTACCATCAGAAAATACTAATCACCAAAACAAACACAGGAACTTTTCAAATGGATGGTTATTACTGAAAACATTTGCATTCTTCATTGTCAAGAATCTTTACCTCTTGTGTCCAGACTCGAGGCTCTCTGGCTGCTGTCCAACTTCCATTTTTTGATCTTCAAGTAAGGACTGGCTCCCTCCAGACTGGCATGGCGCCGCAGTTTAGTAAAAAACTGCAGCATAGGCCCCTGGCTTCCGGCGATGCTGCCAACAGGAGGGGCACCGGTCCCCACTGAGGCCCCCTCTCCGACACTGATGCTGCTGCCTCTGCCCCGGACCCCGGCTGCCATCATCTCAATCTGACAGAGAAGAGAGAAATGCTAGGAAACAAGGCCAGTGGTGTGTGTATAATCCCCACTGACAGCGAGGTGAGGTTCATGCAGAGCTTCCTCGTTGGCCCATCACCCTTGATATCTCCCCCTCAGGCGCCGTGGCCCTCTAATGTCCTCAGTGATGACTCCTGGGTTGACTGACTGCTTAGATAACTAGGTGTTCCACCAAATAAGTGCATTCATCTTACTGGAAGTTTAATACATTGTGTATTGGGTAACAACGAGTATGAACTATAAAGAAACACTATGTAACATTTTAGCTTGAAATCACTGAAATATGTAGCTTCAAGATATTTTTGTGATTCCATGACATGAAAAGATAGAATAACCCCATTTCTTTGTATAGACAGTGCACTAGACTCTTCCCATGCTCCATTTTGGAACATTGAGTACAATCTTGTGAAAACATATGTCTTATCAAAGCAGCACAGCCTTCACACATTTTATATTTACAAGAAACATAATGAGATTTATTCCCAACTAGGTTATGCAACAGTATAGTCCTCTATTTGGAGCAAATACTAAAAACTTACAAATAAATATAACTATTCAAAACTAACTACTGTAAGTCCTCTCATATCAGTATGTGACGGTAACTTACAGAGCCTTGGTCCTTGGTGCTGAGGGATATGGCCTTCTCACTGAAGCTGGTGTCCACCACAGAGTTAAAGGCATCTCCGGGAAGTGCACCGCTAGGACTGACGCTCAGACTGGTCAATGCTGTCTGTGGCAATGGACACAGCATTGGCTGCGGGCAGATAATACGACGTTAGAATTTATTCCCATTTCCACCCCGTTTACCAAACAACCTGTGTATTTCAATGCCTTTGAGGCTGTGAGTTATGCAACGTAATGAAGCAGCCTGATTTAAATAGGAAATAGAGGTGCTGGCCTGTTGGAGTGAGCAGGCAGAGACCACTGCTCTCTGTGTTTGGGTAGATTAGGTTGATACTTTTCCGTGCCCTGACCCAAATAAATGATACTCTAATTGGCCCCTGCCATAATGATCATCAGGACTAGCAGTAGGTCAAGGCTGTCACCTGGAAGATGGAAAGTGCTGACTTAGTGGCAGGACGAGTCGTCATGTTGATGGTGTTCTCCGCCGAGTCGCACTCATGAATAGTGACTATCTTGAGAGCCGGAGGAGGTATGTTGAGGTTTGTGAGCCGGGCATTCTTCAGGTGGTGGAAGTCACCTTCAGTCAGAGTGTACCTGAGCCAGACAACATCAACACTCAGAAATATCGAATCATTTCAATACTAAGATTACACTGAACATTTTTTTTTCTTGCAGGCAAACGGCTTAGGGAAAATACATTTCCTGACTCAAGAAACTTCACAGTGGATTATGCATTTAGCCTGCAGAAGAATTCCCTCAGAAGCATTTTCATATGAGGCCCACGGTTTAAGAAAAGAAAAGCAGGGCACTGAAGTGTAAAGGCTCTTTGTTTCATTCAGAAATTACTCACTTTACCATAAGCTTTCACAATGCAATATTACTGTGAATAAATGTGAGTATCTGTATGGTATGGTGCACTACCTGCGGCCCTTCTCCTGGGCTTTCTTGCCATGGTCAAACAGTGCAGCCTCATTGAAAGAGACACGTCGGCCTGTGGTGCCCGTGGAGAGGAAGCGCTCCGTCTCTTGATCATGAGAGCTGGCCATTGACAGGCAGTCTGACTCATCCACCCTGATGGTGATTTCTACAGAGACACAAAGACAAAGAGACAGATGAGGCAGACGGCCAGGTGGAAAATGAATTATTATTTGATCTGAAAAAAGAGCAAGCAGTTAATTTTACTGTTTAGGTGTATTTACAGTAAACATTGTATTCAGTTCCTGTTCAATGTTATCTGCTTTACTCAAATATAAACTGTCTTAGCAAGTGTTTTAGCAAGCTGTCAAGCAGCTCGTGTCCAAATACCGTTTCGAGTATATGTTTGGGAAGGTCACAAAATGGAGTGCAGTGTGGTGCCAAATTGATGCAGCCTTTTAGTGGATATTTTTACTGGAGACTGCATTGACTGCTTCCAAATTTCCAAATGTATTCTAGGAATGGCAGCACTACTTACTTAATTCAATTGATATCACAATATTCTAAAAGGATGGATTATACAATTCTGCTGACATGATAAAAATATCCCTGCCTCCCATCAGCTTCTCAGGCTCCATTACTGTGCTCCTTCAGTATCACTTATCTATTCATTCCCTCATCACTCCCATTGCTGCTGCATTTCTCTCTTACCATGGGTGGGCTGGGACTCCTCCATGTAGGTGGTGGTGGTTTTCTCTGGGTCATCGCTGCCCCTGGGGCACACAGGAACATTTAGATCAATGCTTTGACATGATTACCCCTGACGCCTGTCTTTCATCTGGACGACTCATCTGCTGCGTGGAGCCACAAGGGCTAAGGTCCTTATGATCAGGGTCACTATTTGACCTTTCAGTTCAGTGGTGGATTAACCTGGGCTTGGTAAATAAACACACAGGTCAACAACAGTTTAAAAAAAGAGTAAGTCACCACTAGGGTCACAAGACTGCATTTGATTATGCTCTCTGACTAAATGGCTGTGTAATCAATAAGACCCTAAATCATTGCCAGTAACTTGATGACCTTGAGGGCTAGGGGACCTCTTGAACTGATAGCAAGCTATTTAACAGATTGCCTATTTCCAATGCCATTTAAAGAAGTAAGTGATATATTTCTGATAAAATACGAGAGTACTCCAGTCCCTCTCCTTAGCAACATAGAATACATTTTCTGCTATCCCATCACCACTTGATCCAATCAGGAGTAAGAACTCAACAAGTAGGAGGCCCATATTACTGTGTGCACATGGTGCGCACATGATGTACACATGGTTCCAAATAATAGTGTCTAGGTTATGTGAAGGTAGCAGGTAAACTGTAATTTTGTTCTTGTCAGTGGTATCATGCTTAGATGATCTTCTGCTTCAGGTGAGCGCATAATGCAATACCAACTACTACATTCAATAAAACTGAGCTAAAATTACTGATTTCAATGGCTTGGTTGTAGAGAAATGTTACATAATGGTTCAAACGTTTACCAAGTGACTGTATTACTTGTTTTAATAAAAAATTAAGACCATTTTAAGCCACTGTCCAGACAATCCTGGCTACTTCTTACAGTAATGTGTTGGCTGTGATGGTTAGAGAATGGATTATGGCAAATGTCTCTTAGATAAATTTAGTGCAATATAAAAGCATTTGTTGCTAAGGAGTGACTTGTGGGATTTCTCCGTCCACCCAGATCTGCGCTTCTTGTCTTTCATTTCCTCTGTGGCTCCTGCCTCCCCGTACTGTGGATGTGTTTGGGTTTGTGCACACAGAGCTGGGTTGAGATGCAAGATTAATCACCGCCGATGGCTGCTATGAAATCTCATTACACTCATCATTTGTACTGGTCTGCCTGATTCTCTTCTGCTCTGCTCTCGCCTCGCCTTTTCACAGCTCAGCCTCTGTGCTCTCTGTTTATCTGCGTCTAGCTGGTGTGCACTTATATATTCAAGTGCATGTGGTTATTTGTGCTGGTGTGGAGTGGGACAGACCATCTCAAGAGTAGCCATGTTATTACTCAATGAAGGCAGATAAGTCATAAATAAATAAGTATGAATATTGAATGTGGGTCCACCTGTGTTTTTATAACAGCCCCATAGGGGTCATGATGATCACTGCCGTGCTTTAACTCACTTCTGTGATTCGCTATAGGGTTACATAACTCTTTCCTTTTGATAACAAGGCACTTGTCTTCCGTTGTTACGATGGTTCCTTTTATTTAATGGATCATTATATCACTATACTGACAAACATAAGAGTGCACTCACATGTCCACACGCATGCTCTGTTACCAGAATACCTTATAAATAACAATCCATCAATAATTTATGTATTACAAGAATGTATGTTGGATGATGTATTTTTAATGCTTGGGTCTTTATACAATAAACCATATAATACTTGTCTTTATTTTAATACATCTAAAAGTACTAGAAATGTGTGTCAAATCATTCAGTGTGACTTCCCCTGACCATTGTTAACAGATATGTGTTTATGGCACTTCTATCAGTACAGTTGGTCGCGTCTATAACCCACTGTTTAACACATTTAAGATACCCACAGGTAAACTTTATGGATGATCATGGATCTCACCTGGCACAGCATAGCCATCCACGCCAGAAGCGACGGCAGAAGATGAGGAAGATAGAGGAGAAGATCAGTGTTCCTACCAGAAAGATGGAAAGGATCACCAGGAGGAGCACATAGCCATTCTGCTGCTCCTCGGCCTCAAATGGGATCTGATGAGAGGCAAGAAATGAGAATTCTACAGCTGTTCTTCCTTTACAGCCATGCAGCACAGAAGAGTGATTTAGACACACTCTATGGTCAATCTGTATGACATGGATGTGTAAATACAGCACAGTCATGTTGTAGTACTCCAGACTGGACTTGGTCTTGAGACTGGTCTTAAGACCATTTTGTAAAGGTCTTGGTCTTGTCATGGTCTCAATCCCTAAAAGTCTTGCTTTTAAACTTCTTTTTACTTGGTCTTGTCTCGGTCTCAACCAAGACCAACCAAGACCAACCAAGACCAACCAAGACCGACCAAGAACATAAATGACATATTTGTCTGTTCTTGGGATTGAATCAAAACTTCAATCATATTCCCTTAAATTCTGCTTCCTTCACCAAATACTACCCTCCATAAGTCTGGACTTGGTCTAAGACCAGACTTACTCTGTGTCCTTCACCAAACACTACCCTCCAAGAGTCTGGACCTGGTCTAAGACTGGACTAACTCTGTCTCCTTCACCAAACAATAACCTCCATAAGTCTGGACTTGGTCTAAGACTGGACTTACTCTGTGTCCTTCACCAAACATTTACCTCCATGAGTCTGGACTTGGTCTAAGACTGGACTTACTCTGTCTCCTTCACCAAACACTAACCTCCATGAGTCTGGACTTGGTCTAAGACTGGACTTACTCTGTCTCCTTCACCAAACACTAACCTCCATGAGTCTGGACTTGGTCTCAGATTGGACTTACTCTGTGTCCTTCCCCAAACACTGACCTCCAAGAGTCTGGACTTGGTCTAAGACTGGACTTACTCTGTGTCCTTCACCAAACACTAACCTCCATAAGTCTGGACCTAGTCTAAGACTGGACTTACTCTGTGTCCTTCACCAAACACTAACCTCCATAAGTCTGGACCTAGTCTAAGACTGGACTTACTCTGTGTCCTTCACCAAACACTAACCTCCATAAGTCTGGACTTGGTCTAAGACTGGACTTACTCTGTGTCCTTCACCAAACACTGACCTAAAGAGTTAGTGTTTAGATGTTTTGACTCTTCCCTTGTATCTATTGCAGTGTTTTGTGCACTGGTTCTGTCTTTATATGGTCTTGACCTGGCCTTGACCTGACATAGTCTTGGTCTTGACTGGGTTTCAAAAGCTAAAAGTCTTGGTAGAGGCTAATTTAACGCTTTTATAAATGTGCATTTGAACAATGATGGTTACAAAAAAGAAACTGCAGTTGCATTTATATTTTATTTTTGTTCTTCTCCATTATACTGTCCATAATACATCTGTTTTAGTGTAGTATTATATGGTTAATCTCGTGTTATACATATACATATCGTTCATATGTATAACATGAGATGGACTTCAATAGAGTTACAGGTAGACCATGTGTCGAAGGCAATGCACAGAGTGTTAATGAACACTCCGCACTGACGTCAGATTGTAATTTCACTGTGAGGGGAAATGAAAGATGAGATTAGAACAGAGATTTAATTATTTGAAGTCCAGGTCAGGATGTTCTCTATTAGCCAGTCAATCGGTCAGAGGAGCGTATGAGGGAAAGCATGGTTCTGGAGGCGAGGTGGATGTAAACACACACAAACAGACCCATACACAGGAAGTGATGGGAAAGAAGCCAGTGTTAAAAGGCAGACTTACTGTGGAGTTTTCTGGTAGGATGTTCCAGACGGTAGACTCATTGCTCATGGTCCAGGCCAACTAGAGAGTCCCCCTGAGAGACAACACGAGCATCACAAACACACAAAGTATACAACCATCACTTAGACAAACTGGTCAACAAAACACAGTCAGCTATCATAATGACAGGTTAGATACTAAAGATTATTGGTGCTAAGGACAAAAAATGGTGTTGCAACATCTATTACTTGGTAAACAAAAAGCCCATTGCTGCTGAAAAGCTTGTTGCATCTCAAACAGCCGTGAAAAACACTGCGAACCTGAGCCGAGTGTGTGTAGTGCGAGCTCATGCGCATGTGTAAAACCCCTCAGAAGATGCAAATGTTATCATCTCTGCCTGTAAATCATCACCCATAATTCCACATCAGCCCGAAGAGTCTATCCTCCACCAGGCAGCCACCCACACGCTCTTGCAGCAGCAGCAGCGGCTTCGAGAGAGGCAGAGAAAAACAGCGGCTCTGGCAGCTGACTTCCACTACTGCTGCTATGCGTTCGCTCGTACAGATCATAGCCATTAATACTGCTACTGCTGCTGCACCAAACGCCCCCACACATACACACACCTAAGACACATCTACTCACCCAGCAGGGGAGAAGCAACAAGCCAGCAGCCCTCCTCCCTTGCTCTGCCACTCACTATTCTGCACTCAACTTTAGCAACATGTTAGCTTTTTGCTGAGCTGCCAATTCCCTGCATCTTTAGCATCCTAACTGTTACAGGAACTCATCAGGCTTTGACCAAGATTGCTTTCCTCAGCTCAGTACACCACATCCTGCTTTCTTCCTGGATCTTACCCTGATGGTGGGCAGTGTGCATGCAGCTCTGGATGTCTGTGTCAGGCTGTGGGAGAGTCAGGAAAAGTCCTCCTCAGCTCCCTTGCAGCATCCTCAGTCCAGCCAGCTGCCAACTGAGCAGCAGTGCTCCTCTCAGGGCTGGCCCAATGGCCTGGGGGCTACGGGACAGCTCTGGTGCATGTCTGATGGGAAACAAAACGTTTAACTTCAGCATGCATAACAGTCATGAAGTGTGAAATGATGAGATGAGATATTGCATTATGAATATCACATGTCAAAGGAAAGAAGGAGCAAAACAGACCCAAGAGTCCACTTTTAGAGTTGCTTTATACTGAGGTACTGTAATGCCCAAGACTGTCGTATTGATTGGACTGAGCAGATGGTAACACACGGGAGTCCCAGCAGCATTGGCATACCCCGTCATGTTTACCACAATTTCTAGTTGCACTCTCAGTGGCTTAGTATTGAACCCATTATGTGCTTAGTTAAAATTTCTTCCGATCAAACTGCCTTATTATTATGCTCATAGCGCTATAATAACCTGTTCCCCGTGAGAATGGTTGCGCAAAGAAACCCCTGTGTTTCTAACCGCTTACTGCATTTTCTCGGTGAAAATGAGCATAGACCCTACTGTGCATCTTAAAGCGACCAAATACCCTCGTGTGACGGGAAGCACGCAGAAAAAAAAGTACAGTAAAAATGAGAAAGCTGTTTAAATCCGACGAGAGCTAAAATACGACTACAGATGACATTTCACAGACGCTTATTATTTTCTTAAGCCCGCGGACACCGACAGAGAAAAGGTAGAGCTCATACGCCTCATGCACGACTGGAGCTGGCTGCACAAACACAATGGTCCCACTTACCTCCTCAGTCACCGGCCCGGTCCATGCAACGCCAACAACAGCACCCTCACTGGGAACACTTTAATGTGGATTTTAAGCCTAAAAGTATTTATGAATGAATCCCCACTGCTTAAGACACGCCCACCACCCAGTCAGAGACGCGCCACGTGACGCAAGAGTGAGGTAAAGGATAAAGGCGAGTGATTGAAGGCTTCTTCAAACTTCCCGTGCACTGCCCACCTTGTCTACTAAATGACTGTTTCAATAGAAGTCAGTTATCTAGACTGGTTTTTAATAGCTTCACATGGCCGAGGGTAGACATCGCTCATTTGTATCACATTTTATTTAGTTTATAAGAAGCAAAAAAACAAAAAACAAAAAAAAAAAACAGTAAAATTGGATGTTTACATGGAGGTGAGCTGTAGTGAAGGTACTTACCAGTAAAGTAGAATATTTTTTCAGACAACTTTTTCCCTTTTTCCGAATGTAACCCCCAGACAGTCCAGTCTGCACAAATTCATGTTGTTTTGGCGCCATCTACTGTTTGCGAGAGCGGTTGCCGCTATGTGACAATACATAAACACCAATATTTACCATAGTTTGCAGAAACTGACTTTAGTAATGACACACTTTGTGTTATGAGTGGCTGCTGATGGGGCCAGTGAGAACACACTTTTATAACAATTAACAAGGTTTCCAAATGTTCAAAGTTTCAAAAATAAAAAACCCCCAAACCAAACAACAATATTAATCTTACTGTGTGGTACAGAAGCTATTTACATGGATTTTATTTTGACAAGTGATAAAGTTACAGCAGTAGGCTACATGGTTCAGGCTCCTGCCTGCTTCTCCAAACTGGGAGAGTGCAGAATGTATGGAATAAATTATCTCTTTAAAGGTATTTTAAAGAACCAAAAAATACTGAACCATTCCTTTGATAAGGCCAAATGTCCCATGTCAGTTTACCCAAAATAACTGTATATATATATTTATTTGTAGCTGAAGAGACTTTCAGTCAAAAACCACATTGCCCATCATCCTTTGCGCTGCCGTAAAGCCTTATGGGCAGGATACCAACGTCCTTGTCCTATCAAGCGCACACCGACTGCCTGAGTCTGCCTGAAAGGAGAGCTCTGTCATTGACTGTACTTGAATAAAACAGGTTAAAATGTTGGCAGCCCGGTTCCTCCGCCGCTCTGTCCCGGTGCTCAGGCAGGTCCGGGCCTACGCTGAAGCCGCCACCGGGGCCCCGCAGATGTCCTTCACGTTCGCCTCTCCGACACAGGTAGCGAGCTAACATCCAGCCTTTACCCCAGGCTTGTTGGGCCCAAATCCTTAGCCGACTGGCTTATCGTTTGCAAGAAAAAACCTGCTTGTGATCTAATATATGTATTATTATCTACATTATCTTTATTAAAAAGTGCCTTTGATGCTATAGCATCCGTGCTACGTGGACAAAAAGTGTTAGTATAGTTTAGATGAGGAGTTAGCCTTTAGCCGAATTAGCTGTCATTCAATGTCTTTGGGCAGCTTTGTCACAAGTTGTACTCTTGGGTGCATTTTACAGAGCTGTTCTGAAACATTTTCTTTTGTCTTTTAATGTAACTATTTTGCATGAACTGGAGCATGTTATGTAAGGTTTTTGTACATTGTGTGGCCTCTACACAGCCTGCTAGCACATCTAACCTTCAAGTGGAAGGCACCTTTTGCAATTATTTAAATCAAGTATTCATTTGTTACTTGTGTGTAATGTGCATTTATTGTCTCACACAAATGCAGTATGTAAACACTGAAATATCCTGGTACACTGATATCATGCTAAACTACACTTTAAAGGTACTCAATGTTCTTGTTACACAGAGGCTAAGATGTTTTTGCACTGACAACTTAGACTGACCCACATAAGGTTTCTCATGATATTGTGTCTATGTTTTCAGGTCTATTTCAATGCTGCCAGTGTGAAACAGGTCGATGTGCCCACTCTGACCGGTGCGTTTGGTATTCTCCCTGCACACGTCCCAACTCTGCAGGTCCTCAGGCCTGGTGTTGTCACAGTCTTCAGTGAGGATGGCTCCTCTGTCAAATACTTTGGTAAGCTTTTGCCGTCAGAGAAATATGATTTTCCTCTTCATTAGATACATAAAATCTGGACCGCAAATGGGAGAAAATAAAATGCATTGTAAAAGCTCTGTTTTGTTCACAGTGAGCAGTGGGTCAGTGACAGTCAATGCTGATTCTTCAGTACAACTACTGGCTGAGGAGGCAGTTCCCTTGGATCAGTTGGATGTTGCAGTGAGTACAATGCCCACATCATTACAAGAACTGATTTCAGACTTTAAGCTACATATTGAAATAACCTTTAACCCTAAAAGTTATTTCAATATGTAGCTTACATGACTCATGACATATTAGGCCAATGCATATATAAAAAATAATTGATTTAGGCTGGGAATCATTTGCAAAATATTTATATTAACTGCTTTAAGATTTTTACTTATAGTTAATTTTTAATGACACTGTTATTTCTTCGTTTGGTGCATATTTATTGCTATTAATTGCTCCGGCTAATTTAGTTTCCTCATACATATCATTGAACATCTACAGAGTCATGAACTAATGCAGTCATTAATTGGGTTGTTGTTATTCTAGTGTTGTTTAAAACAGTTTTAGTAGGTGCAGAGCATTAAGTAGTCTGTCAATTTATCCAACATGCCAACACTGTTATTCCTCAAGTTATTTTCTCTTTTAGTTGCAGTATTGCCTACGAGAACAAGTGTTAGAACGTTCCGTATAAAAAGGCATTGTATTGATTGAAATACTAGTGATCAATAGCCTTAGGATTTAATGAGTTAGGGGTCACAGTGAAGGCAGCCTTTAAACTGAAAAAAACTGAAAAGGACTTTAAATATATATATAACAGGCTTTAGTTTTACTTTATGTTCAGTGTTAATAATAAAGATTCAACAACATGGTTTACATTACATTTATGATTAAGAGATTTTCAGCCTTTTTATTTTGAGGTTCCTCACTAGATGATTACAGACTCATCAATGCAGCTGCTGAACTCAAGTCCCGAGTCCATGTTTAAATGTCATTCTTATTAATGCAGTCCTGTGTTGTTATACACTCTCGTCTCTCTGTGACCTTGACTAGTGCCAGTGTCACTACCAAGTTGACTACCCACTAAATGAGTTATTTTTTCCCTTGTCGTCTTTGACTCGGCAGTAAAAATGCACAGTCCCACACTGTTAATAAGGAGGGAAAGGTCAGTCACTGTTGAGTTATAGCAGATGTGTCAAATCCCCACTGGGAGACCTTTAACTTCCAGCTATGTTTGGCATTTCTCGTTTCTAATCGCTCCTGTGACAAATGGAGCTTTCTGAGACAGTGGGGATTTTCTCCACTCGTCCTTCACCCCACTTTTAGCCTATTCTTTCTCGCTTTGTTGTTGTTGTGACTTTTGCGTCAGTTATCCTCCAAGGGCTTTTCAGGTTGATTAGTCTGTTTCGAGCCCACGCCTCACTCCCTCTAAAGCCTTTTACCATTGGTCATGCCCTACTCCCAACACAAGAGTAAGAATTAAAATCCCAAAACAGTACATTGTGTCTTATTTGTCATTGTCACACATTCTCTTTCTTAGGCGGCCAAAGCCAACCTAGAGAAGGCCCAATCTGAACTGGCAGGTACATCTGATGAAGCAGCAAGAGCAGAAGTTCAGATCTGCATAGAGGCCAACGAGGCTATTGTCAAAGCTTTGGAGTAAAACACTGGTATGACCATAACTTCATTAAGTGCAGTGTAATTTATTTTAGTAAAGCAATAATGGTCTCACTTAAATTGTGATAATGTTTGAAATGATCATTTTTCTGTCTTGCTTCAGGTTGTTTCTGTTCTATCAGTGGAAATCAATAATTCCTGTTTCCATCTTCAGTTTATCAACGTTGCATTGTACAGTCACTAAAAATAAATTTATTTGGAATTACCTGATGTCTGTTGTAGTTGTTGTGCAACAGTAAATGTGTACATCAAAGTAAAACTTGAAAAAGTTTTACAGTAGGTGTGCATTTAATGTAGTTTGTCTTCTTTCCACTTGGTGGCAGTAGATGGCAAAGAATTAGGGAAGATTGGAGTAAATTTCCAGTTGAAGACTATATTGATTATACCTTCTCATGAACCAGTGCTTGATATATAATAAATATCAAAAGACTTGGATTTTCATAAAGGTTTACACACAACAGTGTTGTATGTGTAGCTTAATCTCAGAAGTCCCGTTTGTTGTGGGTTTGAGTTATTTGGGACATGTCACTTCCTTTATTTAAATGTCTCTGCTCTTTCAGTTTTATGAGTAATGACCTCATGCCTGTGTTTGATGGAAACTGGGCCTTCTACACTTCATAACCACAGGTTTTAAGGATAACTGCAGGAGACATTGACCTTACACATGTTCTGACCTGGAGCTCTGAGAGCAGAAACCACAACCAGTTTAATTTAAATGTCAAAGCTGTCTAAGGTTTTTAGAGAGTGGCGCGCTGTCGTAACATTAAGGCTCTAACCATACACATATGACTAATGATTATATTTATGGTCAAAATGCATCTCCAAATGGTGAATTTATTTGATATAGAGGTTTTGACTTTTGAAAGGAGGCAGTATAATTATCTTGATTAAAGCAAATAACTATATCCACTCTATAATTGGCAAATTACATATCCACAGTGCTTTGAAAACTCTACTCATTAACGTGAGGTGTAGACAGGCTTACCGTCTCTTCAGACCTGCATCTATTAATTTGAAAAACCTTTGTAAATCTTCACACATCCTCCTCTCTGTTCTTATCCCAGCCTGTCTGTCTCAATCGTCACAACCTTCTCCCAGCGATGCACAAACACTCATCACTGTAGCCTAAGGGCCTGCAGACACATGAGTGATTAACTCTTCTTTGGTACAGATTTATGATTGGGGGTGTTTTCTTTTCAAAAATCATATATTTTTGCACATGCACTCCTGTTCAAACCTGAGTACAAAGAGCTGATGGAGCGCTGCACACTGAGTCAGAGCACTTGAGGTGCTGTACAGTGATAGCCCTTACTCAGAAACCATCCTGGTATTTAGTGGTGAAGCCTGTGTTAAGTCACTGTCTAAATCTGATATTTACTTTATTTGACACTACATGCTTATAATAAATACAGTATGTGATTAAACGTTGGCCTGTCTCCATTCAACCTTTCTTATAATAATCAAATCCTTGCCTATCTTTAGAGAATCTAGAGTCAATCACCAATGTAAAGTCTCTCTGTGAAGGTTATTTCAATCCCTAGACCTAATCTAGCCCCTGTTTTGAATCAATCAATCCTCAAATAATCTTCAATCAATTCTTTGTTATTCCCACTCAGTTCTGCTTCAAGGCAACTCTGAATCATTCCCTCTGAAAGCCAACCACAAGGCTATCCCCAGTCAAGCTCCAATCCATCCCCATTGAATCCTTTCTTGATCATAAACCCTTTTACCAAACAGATCCACACCCACTGCGGCAAAAGCAATGGCATTTCCTATTCATTTCAAACACTAGACATGTTGATGGTGGCACCAATGTTGTCACGAGTCAATATTTTACCGATGGACTGATCACAATGAGTCAACGTATAATGAAATGAATCATAAAGCCTATGGGAAAAAATGAGGGTTTATTAATGTACTGACTGGTATTCCAGTGCGACACTTGCGGCAGTGGGACAGTGCTCTGTGTCTCATAAACGTCTCCTCTTCATTAAATCTTACAGCAGGCTGAGTCAGCGGGTTTACTGTGGAGTGACTTTAGCCTCATCAGACTTGAAACCCAGATGAGAGTCTCTTTAGTGGATACTCCAGCCCGAAACCCTCTCCATCTCTTTTGTATCCGTGCACTTATTAGCTTCGGAAAATGACAGGACACAATTCACATCAGCAGCCCCCATTGACATTCTCACTCAATGTTAATGATAATTCAAGCATCTGACAGCGTGAGAGAACTGCTAATTTATCAGCACAATTACGGGGAAAAGTGTAATAGGTGAATGAATAATAGGGCGATTAGGCCTAAACGGGGGAGTGACAGATGCCATGTTTGAGGGAGTAATGTGAATTTTGCAAAGGTGCTGTGACTGGGCAGCATCCATTTATCAGTGTGTGATCTTGCAGTAACGTCTTGTTTTATAAGCTCGTGTCAGGTGAGAAAGCTGTTGGCACATTTGTGGGAAGTTATGAGGATTTTGAACTCCCTTGTGAGATTTAAAATTGAGCATAGTGTCCATGTGCAACATATATTTTCAAATATCTAATACATTTGTTGGAAGTGACTGTGTTTCTCACTGTGCTGTGTCTCTCCGTACAATTTTTCGCTAAAGTTGGTTCCAGCCAATCACAGACCTCAATGGGTGGCCATAACCAATCAGAAAATGAAATCTGGATCAAAAGGCGGGGTTTGTAGTGTGGGCACGGGTGAGTTAAAAGTCCATTACCAGATTTTTTTACTGTTGCATTTACTTTAATTGTATTGACAGTTTAATC
Source organism: Rhyacichthys aspro (assembly GCA_036850595.1). Lineage (NCBI taxonomy): Eukaryota > Metazoa > Chordata > Actinopteri > Gobiiformes > Rhyacichthyidae > Rhyacichthys > Rhyacichthys aspro. Next base: position 15,041,923 of record CM072151.1, read on the forward strand.
ACCTAACAGCTTACTTTAAGATAAATCATCTGTGAAAAAATGAGACCCTTAACTGGGGACCTAAACTATATTATTAATGATTTTAATTTTTGCCTAGCACAGCTCACTTCCTGTAAACAAAAAACGGTCCAATTGGCTGACACTGATGTAAACAACAAAGGACCAAGGAAATAAACCAAGGAAATGGGTTATTTCGTTGCAAAATACGTGTTATTTTACAGCGAAACAGCTAAAAAACATAAAAATAGTAAACTATCTAAACCAAAGTAACTTTAAGACTGCATATTAAGCACTTAAATAGACAAATGAGTCGAAACATGGTATCAAAAAAAAGTCATAATTGTAATGTCTATTTGCGTCAATGCGAGGCCTTTTGGCTAGATGTGTGTTCTCCCTGCAACTCAGAGCTAGCATAGTGGACCATCTCTGTCTTAGCATAATACTTAGCCATGAAATAATTGAATCATTTATTCATCAGTTGTATCAGTACCTGCCTGACATGAACCAGACTCTAGCTATTCAGCAGGAAAGTGCTTGGACCTATCAGTGTACAGAGGTTTTGACAGCATCATGTCATAAATTCTGCGTCTTTAATTTGTAACCTGTGCAAGGCAGTGAAAATGTGTTTTGTTTTTCGATGTAACCTGTACAGTCCTATCACCTGAAAAACAAAAACAAACAAAAAAATCATCATCATTATCATCTCTGGGGTAAATATTTTCTTTTGCAGATGGTAGTCCAATCCAGGATATTACCAGTGCCTGATGTGTGAAGGCAAATTAGAGACTTATGAAGGAGCAGTGAGGAAATGAAAGGTCTGGAAAATGTAAATGCTTCAAGGCAGCGATGAGCCAGTTCCCACTTTAGGGATGGCAATTTTCCACACGCCCAAAAGAGAAAAAAAATAAGCTAATCGTCTGCTGCATTACAGAATACGCCGCAGATTCATAACCGCTGTCACGGCAGCATTTGTGCTTTCTCGTAAAACCTGCATTTGCACCTGTGAGATATGGTCAAGCACTGCTAAGTGTGCATCAAGGGGGGTTCGGATTGAGCCTGTGCAGTAGCAGGCTAGAAGAGAGCCATCCAGAGAGGAGAAGCTGATTGAAGTGCTGACCTTTTGGTGGTACTGTGTAAAGAGGGGGCCTGCAGACTCTCAGTCAGCTGTCAGATACTGCATCCAGCCTGCTAGTGGGAGTAGGGCCCTGACACCAGCCTCCCACCACCGTGCCCTGTTTGTGTCATCCATCCCTCCATTCTTACAGCCTTTCCATTCCACACAACAACCCACCCACCCGCCCGTCCGCCGAACACACACACCGCACACATCCACAGAGGAAAACCAGGCGAATACTCCCCCAAACACACAAACAATTTGCAGCTTGTGCCAGCTAGGTAACATTTTCTACAAATAGCAGTGTGGGCATTTGGGAGAAAATTGCAAAGCCACAAACACAGGCTGCTGGAGGGGTGAGATAATCAGCTTTGTGGTAACAGCAAATGGCCCCTGAGTGGCAAGGCAAGGTAATCATTGCACTGAGTGTTTTTGTGGGAGAGGGGTAGAGTGCTTTCTGTCCTTATCTGTGTGTGTCTATGCATATTCACAGCGACACAAGCACAACGGAAAAAGAACATGTTGTTATAAGACGGACAGATATACTTGCACTACTCTAACTTTCAAAAAGTGATGAGGAAACGCGCTTCAATTGATTCACTATTTGTATATTTCAGATAGGCATTCATTTCCTAGAAGCAGCTCAGGTGAAGCACATTTACATAAGCCGTAAAAAAGTAAATAAAAACAAAAACCAAAAAAAAAAACAGCCTGCAGATCCGTTTTAAATCACGCTTGGAAGTTTTCCATATCCTCAGTCTGTTCTCAGTTTAGCAGCTCACTTTGATGAACAATTACACATCAAAGAAAAAAACATTCAGTCTTCCTTTTATTTGATATTCAAGTCTCTAATTACCAGATTAAGAGGTGTTTCTTAACAATGATTCAATGGCTGTCGACAAAAAAGAAGAACTCAAAGCAAAACAGAAATTACCCTTGACGGAAGACAAAAAGTATGACGTGAAACTGGCTTTGACCGGGGCAGATGTGTAAAATATCCACGAGGCTGACAATGGGGATTGTGGCTGTTTGGCATTCCTACCTGGGGTGTCACATTCTCAGTGCTGGGTTCAGAAGAGTGCATGATGTGGGTGGGACAAAAGCTGCGAATGAGCCAGTGTTTGTATTTGTATTAGACTCACGGATAATATAAAGTAGGGCCAGAACGAGGTAAAGGTAAAGCAAGGACATCCAATGAGGTGTTATATTTGCTAGGGCATGTTGACAGTATGTACAGATCTATGTTTAGGCGTAATGATGCATAATGTCATTCTAGATGGATATCTATCTATCTACAGTGTCTATAAGATGAGGTCTGTGGTTGCTTAACATTTACTTTCTTGAACAAATATTGAGATACAAATATTATTTTACTTACATGTGAATCAAATTAACCTACACCAGAACCATTTTCATTTTCACTCTTATATGAAGCAACACTGTGTCAGCTTTTACCATATATTATACATTCTCAAAATAATGAAACTGAGTAGAGTCAAAGTAAAAAAAAAATAAATCAAATAAACACAACTTCTAACGACAAAATGTGTGACTAGTGATTTCTGATGCAACTTTTCTGTAATACACTTTACCACACAACTAAATGTTTGGACTCTTAAAAAGCTGTGGGGTTCAAAATGGGATTTCAAAGTAGCAGCACAGCAAACAAAATTAATTTCATAACATTCATACAGGTAGATATGTTAGGTATGTTTTCATATAAAACTTGAAATGGCACAGATCCATCTCGGTATAAAGGTGATACTTGGAAAGACAAACATTTTCTGGGCTGGTACTTTAAGAGAAGAGTTTGATTTTTTTTGTACTTCTTTTTAATTGTAAAGTCACTGCCCTTTTACTGCTTAATATTTCCACTCCAACTCTATCTTCAGAGTGGAAAGGATCATTTCTGACTTGATTCTGCTCATTTCTGACTGATTAATGACCCGAGTAGACAGCTGCTGAACCTGTTATCTGTGTAACAGTTCATGTACGTGTCATGCTACAGCCCACTCCCACCACACAGAGGGCCTCCTGAGGTGACAGCTGTCATCCAAAGCTAACAGTTGAACCAGCTGAATGCCTCTAATCCTGGCACTCACCCTAAACTCTTCCCAAACAAGGGGACGAATGCAGCCACAGATGACGTCTGATTGCGCCACTGTCCCTTTGTAGCTCTTGAGGGTGATTACAATTTTTTCCTGTTTTAAAGATCACACACAGTGCTTTTTCCTTTGCTCTGTCCTCAGTTCAGATCAGCCAGTCCCATGTGATCTGTCCGTCAGGCTGAGGGCGTGTTTGTCTTTGCCTCTTGGGACTTTTTCCACACACACATTTTCCTGTAGATTGCCTGTAGCTTTGCTTCCCCCTCAGTACATGTTTCCAAAACAACTCTTTGGATGTGCCCGGGCACGTGAGCATGCATTCACACTTGAAAGCACATGAAATGAACCCACATGCTTATCATGAAAGTGCTGTGGCTTATGTGTTGGTCTTTAATTACAAGGTAGAAACAGGTGAGGAGCTAGTTCTGTAGCTGTGTATATACATTTGTTCAAAAGAGGAACTGAGTCAGTGTAAAAAATGCCAGGGGAGCACTTCAGCGTTCTTCCTCTTTTCTACCTTTTAAGCTTTGTAAAAACCTTGGTGTCATGTTATCTCTTTCAGTGCAGTTTTGAAACTTTCCAACAGACGCAGAGTTTCTCAAACTATCAGAGATGATGTAACATTTCCCAAAAGCACTGTCGGAGTAACAGCTTTTCTTATGATGATGTCATGAGAAGTAACTGTCTACTATTTTTTTTTTTTTTTTGCTGATCTCTGTGTTTAGGGCATGGCCTTGTCTTTTCCTTATCCTTTTTTAGACTAAGTTAACAAAAACTCTTTTGCATAGAAGCAAGCTTTTGCATTTACCAGCATACAGATCTGACTATGGAAAGAACTTCATTCGAAATAAAATATGTTCTAGTTAACCTTAATGACCTGTATGTAGATCTGCATGTGCATTGCAATACATTTACTATTGTTTAATTCTGTAATAATGTCACTTTAGTTTAATGCAACACTTGCTTAGCATAATATTTGTGAAAAAAAAATCCCATAATATGTTAATAATAACATAAGGATCTTAAGAAAAGCAAGAATGATCAAATGTGACTTCCTCATCAACCATTTCTAAACAGTCTTTACATAATAAAGTTTTTACAGTAAGATCTATAATGAATTGGGCCTTGTTGTATAATTGTGGTGTTTCATTGTGTATTACTCACTCATCAAGACACGAAAACTCTGAGGTCAACGATGTAAACCACAAGAACGTGTGACACAAAGCAAGGAAATCTAAACGCATGTGGCTCACATTATAAGACCAGTGTCATGCATGTGCTTCTCTTTAACCTTTACCAGTTCAGTTAATCTGTCTTTGCAACTCATCGCTGCTTCCTGGTCACATGCTCGTGAGCCGTAGCCCTTTGAGAAAATATTCCAACAGGCAAGTTTTTACCTAAAGATGGCAGAAATAAGTCCCTTAACATGTCCCTGCAGCTCGGGATTCCACATAGATGTGATATATTTTGTCAGTCGAGATTGTGAGTTTTTTTTATTGCATCATAAATGACGACAATCACTTCCTGTTGGTGGGGCTCATTCTCTCTCTACTGTGTAGCAGGAAAGCCCATAGAGATTCCTCTTCTTCTCCGCCCCGTCCTACCCTCTTGGTTTCTTCCATTTTGGGTTTCCCGTCTTACAGCATCCGGGACAGCTCAGTACTGCATAAGAAATGTCCACACATAATGTTGCGGGTCTATATTGCAGCTCAACATCTCTTTGTAACACTGCCTCCGACTGCCATGTTGTGACACAGTCCGGAGGAGCAAGCGACTCCTGTTGCATACGTATGTGTACGGGTTCAGCCCAGGTCAAGCATCCTCTGCATGCAGCTACTGAGTGACTCCACACGTGGAAGCTCAAGAGGTGGGGTTGTTCCATGGCTCCAAATAGCGAGCCAGTCCTGAATGGCTACTCAAAGGTCAAATAGATAATTCCATATGGAAGAAATTCTAGTTATACACTCAGCCTTTGGCCAGCGTGAAATGTTACATGTGCAGTTTTTAATGCAAACAGAATGATGGCCTAATCTTTTGGAGATGTCGTTAAAGAGGCGCATTTATTGCAGCTGAATGCCTCCACATGAGAATAACAAGCCTGAAATGGCATCACATGTTAAGGTTAAACTCATTTTAATAACAATGGACTCATTTGTCTGCCGGCAATTTAAAAAGGTCAAAGGTCACAGTCATTATCGTCGGCATCGGGCCAAACAATAACGGCGAGGTAAATTACACCGGGGCACGTTGTGAGTAAACACTGGTTCAATGTTTCATTAGTGAGCCGGAACAATATGTAAAAAGCGTGTAATTAACGTTGATGTATTCACACAAAAAGTCGTTTTGTAGTAACTGTACTGGATCAAACCACCTGATTACATTATGTAATCGTGAACTTGAACGTCAGAGTCAATGCCACGTAGCTGTCGGTGGATGTTTGGAAATGACATTCGCTGTGGAAGACATTACAAATATTTGAAAGGCATACTCTGCAGGATTTGTAGGTCAGTGTTTCTAAACAAACCCAATGCACCTTCCTGTCCACTCGGAAAGTAAAAGTCAGATTTGCTTTGGCTTCTGAATGAAGTCTTGCCTCTTGTCATGTAATGTTCCTGAATTTTTCTTTGGTGCAGCTGTGATTGGCTGAGCAAAAACTTCCCTGAAAAACAAATGAGAAAAATGGAAAATAAAAGCAGAGGGCAATTTGTTTACTAAAAGGGGGGCTATATGTTTGTGTAAAATTGATTTGCATTATCTAACCATTAATTTATCTTTCTCCAAAATCCTACATATTGCACCTTTAATTAAAGCAATGTCCTATACTATCTCTTCCTAGGTTTATTTGGACCTAACATGGCTCTTAATAAAACACTTTTTCAGATGTTTTATCACATATGCATGAGAGTTTGTCATCGTATTTCCCTCCCAATGAGCAAACAGTTCTTTATGATCACTTGACTCAACCTATACTGGCATCGCCCACAATAAAACTTCTGTTTACTCTTCACTCCATAAATCAGGGCCGTGTCATGTAATTGTAGCCCATTATGTAATGTCTGCGTCCATCACTCCCGCTCTTGTACGGACGCTTGATAAACACATCCTTAACAAGTAGTCATCACTCGATACATCAGCTGGTACCATATAAATAGCCCCAAATGACTAATTAACTGTGAAGTCGTAGCCGGCCAACTCACTGTCTCGAGTAACATCGACTAGAAAGAATAGACCTGACTAAACATAGACAAGGCAAATCTGAGCATGGCATAAAAGAGACATGAGCTCAGTTATCATCAGGCTGCAGCGCTTTAGGCATGTTGATGTGCTTCTAGGTCGATATGATGATGACAAACTGTTAATTTGAGCTGCTCTGCTTTCTTTGGCCTTTTACACAGCGAGGCATAGGGCTATAAAATAAGGAAAGAAAGCAAATAAAGGAGAGACAGAGATTTAGTGTCTCTTTGTTAACCTAATCCCGCTCTGACACATTGTTGCTCTTAGGGCTATTCGTTTTATTGCTTTAATGAATAGGCCTATTACAAGTTAATGCGTTCTGCTTAGGAAAATGTTTCACACAAAAAAAAAAAAAAATCGTAATGAATAATGCTTGGACATGCTTTTAGAGCTCTCTGAATGATGTTAGCAATCAGCTAGGTTGACATCCTCGGAAGAATCACTTCCTTGTTTCATATGGACATGGAAAATGTATAACATGGAAAAGTTTAAACATAATCCTGTAGATTTAAAGAGTTTAAAAACTATTCTTGACTGGCTTCATATGCAGCATAGTTTAGTATATTGCCCTGTGGTGGTTGTTTTGTTTTCCCATGGAGCCGTGAAGTATATGTCTCATCCTGAAGCTCTATAGATAGGACAGGGCCGTGTGAGTCCTCCCTTCATGACTCAGCATTCTGGCCATACACTGTAAATATTTAACTGCGCGTCATTCCTGGCACCCACTATTCAATATCCAAATGCACTTCCTTTTCAAAATGACGCTGGTGTTTCATTCATTTGAACAATAACGCTTGAATTTTTTTTTTTAAGTGCCAGGAAGGTGAAGGGTTGGTGAGTGCTGCATTCATTTGCATGTTATAGTTCTGTTTCAGGAAAGCCTCTGTGGTGTTTTTTTTTTTTTTTTAATCAGTCTTGCTAAGTTCTGCTAGAGAGCAATCAGCATAAAGTGCAATGAACTTTCATGGAATTTGCACTGTTACTGCAAACAGAGAATGGAAGCGTGGAAAGTTGAAGAGAGGGGTATGAGCGGAGGGGGCAGCAGCAGCAGCAGCAGTGCAGGAGGGAGATGGGAATGGGTGACGTCACGAGTGGGAACGGGCTATTTTAAGAGTGCGATAGATAGGGGGAAGGCTGCCTGCGCTCTTCTAGGGCTGACGTCACACATGAGATCAGCTCCCTGTTAGACTCGCCAGCCCTGCCATGTGACCCGCACTGACCTTCGCTATCACTGATTAGATTAGTGCAAGCCAAGCACAGTGCAAAGACCTGCTCGTTTGACACAGATGCAACACAAAGACAGCAGAGTGAAGTAAAAATAGTAGAGGAAAACAATTAAGCAGCAGTGTAAAGACCGAGGGTGGAGACTAGTACGACAACTAGAGCAAAATACAGCAGAATATCAGCCAAGACCGCTTTGGCCTGCAGCTCTGTGGCTACCCCTAAGCTTAGGACGGAGGAGGATTAGTGGGCAGGGATTCTGGAGAGTATGTGGGTGTGTGTGGAAGTATTCAACTGCGTGGGAGAAGAGCAGGCCGATTTGGCAAGTTCTGAACTTGCTTGCACCAACAAAGGAAATGCCTGCATCTGGTATTCATCAGTGTGTACTGTACACAGACGTACACAAAGGCACATTCAGCACTCGTATCAACTATCTTTTTTCCTTTAAGTGTAAAAAGGTGCCAGGAATTCTGATAAAATGTTGCTGTTAAACTGATTCGGAGTCCCCTCCACACATGCTGACCTTAAAGAACACATTCTTACAACTGATAGTAGTGAATGAGTGGAGCCATTGCAAAAGTCATATCTTTGTTTTACCAGAAGTAATACACAAGAAGTCCATTCTGCTGTGCCAAAACCACCTACCCAGACTCCCACACTTCCTGCCCTAAGTCTCTCTCTCCTCTCTTTCTTACTCCTAGTTTCTCCAGTGTCTATTTTATACACTCCACAGTGATATCTAACCTTTGCCGGACCACCAGTCCCTCTGGCACTCTGCCGTGGGCTGTCAAACAGACAAATAAACAAACACATAGAGCTAACACCCTCCCAGCTTGGCCGAGTTTCACAGCTATAAAGGTTCTTATCGTGCCGGGCTTATGTCCTGTGGGTGGATTTCATTAGCTTATTTAGCACATCCAGGCTGAGTTCTATTGTGGGCCTTTTTTAGTGTGAGCAGACCGGCTTTGCAAAAGACAAAAATTATCAAGTCCACTTTGTGGGGGTGTTGCATTGACACCATTTGGGTTAAGCTGTGCAGTGAGTTCCTGACAGGCCCAAATCTAAAGGTTGGGGGAGTACAGTGTTGTAATGAGTAGTGCAGCGTCACGACACGAGAGAGACTGTGAACAAGACAAATGGTTCGCCGCACAAGGACAGAATAGAGAGGCTAGTGTGAAGTATCCTGTTACAAACGTGATAGGCTAGTCCCTAAAAGTACATTGTATTCTCGCAGGAGCCATGCGGAGGCTCAAATCACAGTGATGACTAATTACTATGTTACTACAAGCCAATCCTTTTAATCATAAATAACTTTTAACCACTGAGAAAAAAAAAAACAACTCTTAAGTGACAGACAGATTTATTGCATAATGCCATTATTGTTTGTACGGTGTAATAAAGTTCATAAGAGTCACGTTGATTCACTGTGCTGTGAAAGAGATGACATATTACAGTCTAATTAGATTCTTCGAAGTACAGTATGTCTCATCAACACTACCTGCCACTAGAGAAGTGTTGACTAAAACTTGGGTGAGTACAACATTCTACAAAAATGAAGTCATTACTGTGTTGTTAATGTATGCTCACACATACTGCCGAGTGAGCCATATGATGAATGTGCCATCTGTACACAGTGTCTACAACGGGCTTGTGAAATGCCTGGACTTCACCCATAAAGCCCCGAGGAGCAGTTTAATCTCGATGATCTTCCGACAAAGTTTGAGTAAAAAAAAGTTTGAGGGGAACATCGTGACTCACATTGACTGGGAAAGGGGCCTCTGCTCAAAAATGTCCTCAAAAAGCGCCGCAAACTATGACTAAACGGCGCTTTGATGTGACACTTTCTTTTTTTGGTTGGCCCGCCGTGGCACGTTTTGCACACTTTTTTCTTTCTCCGCTCAGACTCAGGCACTGACGCTCTCTTTGGCCGTCGGCTGCTGCTGGTGTGTAAAGTCGTACGGCTCGAGATGTGTCATCAATCATCTGTGCTGTGAGCCAGGAGGGCAGCAGGGCACGCAGCACTTCAAACAGGACTTCGTCTTGTTCTTCCGCAGGTGTAGGCTTTGAAGCGCCATCCCCCAAAACCCCACTTTTCATTTCTAACCTCCTACAAGTGAGTCTGTCGAATGCTTGAAGGAGAAACAAGTGGTAATGTTGCTTTACATTCAGAGAGACATCTGTGTCAAGTGATAGGTGTTCTACATTTTGTGGTATCCTGTCCTCTTTTGACCAATCACAAGCAAGAACCAGAAACAAAGGAAGACCAGGCAAAAAACTAGCTGCAGCTGTTTGGTTTGACGTGGTTTAACACAGACTTAAACCTGTTTAAAATGGATTTAAACCGGTAATAACTGGATTTGGACAAGTTTCATGTGGTTCAACTGGTTTTAGGTTACGTTAAACTGGTCATAGGTGGTTTGGGATGTGTTTGAAGTGTTTTGGAATGTTTTTGCAAACCCTTCCCCTTTACATGAGTTTGAACTTAGTCTAAGACTGGACTTGTCTTACCCCAGTCTCATCTTGTGTTCTTGAGAGGCTTTGAGTTATTCTGCAACAAAATAGTCCATACACCAAGTTCTCTCCACTGGACTAAACGAAACATAATGTACACCCACATCTAAAAATCTGTCTTATCTGTTTCTTAGTATCTTTTACCACCATGAAAAAATATTTTGTACCTCGGAACGTACTTGACTGCCTCCTTAGTGAGCTCTCCAATCAAAAGGCTTTTCCACCATGACTCTACCTGCACAAATCATTCATGTGGAAGACATACAGTAGCTCATTGTTACTAACCCAAGGACACAATGTTCTCTGGAGACATCCCGTAGAAAGAAATGGGAAGCATTTAGTCACACTGTGCTCTCAAAATAATCTGCAGAGCTTAGCGCTTTGAATATCTGAGGTTGAGACAAGACTTATTCAACTTTTTATATGACAATTTCGGGAGCCACAAAATAACAAATAGAAAAAGTGCGTGTTTGTCTTGTGACTCTGGTGTGACTGGTTGCGTCAAGGTTTTGTGGCCTACGTTGGTCAAGACGGATGTCAGGTTAAACAGGAAGCGGTGAGATAAAGTCCATCAACAAGGAAATGATCCAAGTTTTGAAAAACAATATCAGATCTGAATCCAAAAATATTCATTTGATCTTCCACAAAGGTTAGCTTTTAATTTCTTATAATCAGACCAATGTTTTTTGTGTTTTACCTTGGTCTGCTTATAGGAAATTAAAAGCTAATATCAGATTTTTTTGTGTTGTAAGATAAAACATAGAGACTGTAGCATGGCCAGCCAGACCCATTCCCTTTCACTAGTATTCTTGTATTCTGTCCAGAGCAGGTCAAGTGTTATTAGTTTATTTACTGTCTTCTAAGTTCTCTGGTTGGTTGTATGCAAATCCTATTGCTTTTGTAGGCGTTCTATTCAGAATCCAGTTTGAACCTCCCAAGACCCAACTGGACCAATTCAAGTCTATGGCTTTGGAGACATACAGACAAGGCTAAAAGTGCTTCTGCATCAGTATTATGCAGCCTCTGTCTCACTAGCAGGTGGAGATGAACTGAACTCTGAGACCTTTCTCAGAGTTCAGTCACTCCATAAATCTAAGGGACAGTGAGACACTCCTTGTATGATCAGTTCGGGGGCATCTTTAAGCACGCCGCCATCTCTATGTGTCAGCTCCCCGTGGTTATGCGGTGAACATAGCGCTGAGATGGTGCACGAGGTGTGTCTATCCCACTCACTGCCACTTAGGGTGAATCAGGAGGAAATGGTGGCAGCAGAACAACAGCGGCAGGCTGAGTGTGTCGGGCATGGTTCATTTTTCTCCCGAGGCATAGGGCGGCCCACTGGTGACTTTGATGGATCGGAATGCTGCTCACCCACACACACACACACGCCCACACAAGTCCCACACACTGTCTCTCGCACAACAGCAACACATTGTAGCTCGCACACGCACGCGCTCGCACAAACACGCGCTGCTGGACGACGACAGCACGCACAGTCGCACACAGGCTGCTCTGTCCCATCAGCTCTGGTATCCAATGTGAAATGTTTACGACCCGCCCACACTGCCTTCCTCCCCTGTCAATAAACTCTTCCCAGAAGTACGTGTGATGCATTATCATGTACACGTCTGTGCACGGGGGCTGCTCTTGCATCCTTCATCACAGGCTTATCCATGTGCATCTTTCTGCCTTGTGCAATCTGCAGCAAAAAAAAACAAAAAAACATTGTACATTTTCGGGCACACGGTGATAAATTTCTGCATCAACACCATTTCCTTTGAGCTAATCGCATCATACTGTCACATTAACACAGATAGAAGGAGAGGACGGACATACTGTACAGTTACTGTGGATTTAATTAGAATAAATCACATGCAGCACATGCTAGTCTGATGACAAACAGCGTGGACTATTTTAGTTCTCTCAGTGGAACGCAAACTGAGGTCAGGTTTTAGGTTGTTAGACAAGAAGATAATAGATAGATTTTCAAACTGAAAGAAAAATTCATTGTCATTCTTTTGGATACAGAGAACTGAAGACTTTTTGTGGAGCAAATCATATCTGATAATCCTTTCAATGTCTTACCATGAAATGAAATAAACTAATCAATTTATCAGTATCTTTGTCCCTTGATATGACATTAAGTTGCCAGAGTGGCCCTTGTTGAAAGTGAGTATGACACTGCTGAACTACCAGGTCTAATTTCGGCAAACAAGGTTAGCGTGACCTGAGCTGATCTGACAGTGAGACCTGCTGACAAATAGCTCAAAGAAGAACCTGACCCTGAGGCAGCCAGAATGACAAGCATTCGTGTACATTAGCTTTCTCTGTGCGCCAGTCTTGTACACTTGCTCCTGGCAGTGACCCCGGCTTCTAAAACAGAGCTAATTCAAAAGTGGAGCTGGAACAAAGTGTAATGTTTCCACTAAGACCGGAGACAACTCCTTTCACTTTGTTCCACTGAGTCAGCATCTTCCGGAGAAAGAAGAAAGATAGAGACAGATAAAGAGCGGAGCTGCTAAGGGGCTAGGCTAAAACAGGCACCTTGTCTGCTTGTGGAATCACTGTGTCTTTCAAACATCTTTCTTTCTCTCTACACTCCGCTCCACAACGATGATTCAGTTCTCCAACTGTGTGATGATATGCTGGTGGGCCACAGCGCTCCTGCACAGTAGGTCTGGATGATCCGACTGTCTGTGCTGGTCCTGAGGCTGCAGGAAGGACACTTGACTTATTACACAATATCTTTCATGTCCTTCAGGTGAACCTTAAATGTGCAGCTACATAATAATTATACATAATCCCTGCTTGTTGTCATGGAGCTATTTCAAACTAGTCTCACTTCAAATGTATCAGTACTTTTTGGGTTGAGACAGACTTTATATAGATTCTGAAATGTAAACGCCCAACCAGTACAAACAATAGTTTCATGATGAGCAGAAACTACAATGGGCTGCGTTATATTTTGTTATTAAACAGCTATAACAGCATTAAAACATTTATAAAGATGGTACTTTAACTAAAACTACATATTGTTCTGCCAAAAACATATGCTAAAATATAAATGTATTTATGTCTTGTGTTTTTACAGGAAATGTCTTTCCTTGGGCCACTAAAGTTTTTGTTTACTTCACCTGATGCCCTTGTATCCAGGCAGCTTGTTTACCTGCTCTGTTGCCCAGTGACATTTTTCTGTCGTCAAAGATTGGCAACACCCCTCATATCATACCTCCTTCATTTCATTGAGCTTTTGTTAAGGTGGCAGACCTGGGAGCTATAGTTTGTGTTCCTAGTGAACCCTCCAGTCATATTAATAGTTCTTATTCTCAGCCCAGGAGCGTCACTAACACATATTAGTTTTGCGTAGGCACATTCTTCACCCCCATGAGAGCACAACGTGGGGCCGTTTGCAGGAGCGAGGCAATGCCACCTTAAATGATATGCTGACATAACACGAACACTACTCTCCACCCATATCCGAGAAGAGTGTGTTAAGAGGTGTCTCACCTTCCCTTCTACGCTCTTAATACCGAGAAACTCACCGGCGGAGCTGACAACAAGCTCAGGCTCCTTAAGACGCGCAGCTGCGGCTCCTCATTGGCCAACAGTCCCGGACCCTGCTGCGTGACGCTGTCTCCAGCTCAAGACGCGCGGAAATCTGGAGGATTTTCACGTGTTTGGATTTACCTTGGACTCTTAATACTATATGGTTATTCCTTACATGCCAAAGCTGGGGGAACAGAGTGAAACACATCAGAACAGAGCGCGAAGCTTTACAGTTTTCGCCACAATAATTGGTAAGTACACTAATTACTGAGCGCTACTGAAACTGCTCTAAGGGGCACTCATTGTCTGCACAAGCGAGTGGCTCCCGAGCAAATTGACACGCACTGTATTGTGTTGGTGGGCGAGGAAATTGATTGAAGACAATGAGTCAATCGCGGATCGATAAAGGCATGTTGTCAAGTGATTAGATGAGCCACTTTCCATGTAATTTCAGTGGACGTGATTAAGTTAATAAGGCTGGTATCGACTCAAGCAGAATGTCACAGTTAGTGTAAACTATAATGAGTGGATGACACTATGACAGCGCTGGTGAATATAACAGAGAGTAACAACATCCCTAATAAAGTCAAATAAGTAGCACATTAATATACTTTAAATGTATTTGCCTTTACTTCTGAACATGGTTGTTTTAATAATGTGTTAGAGCTAAGTCAGCTCCAACTTTCTGATGTGAACATCTCCTTCTTGACCACTAGATGGCGTCTGAGCATGTCCTTTATTCTAAGATCCACCTTGACTTTAAAGAATATCTTGGTATAAACTCTTTGTGTGCTGTATGACGGTACACAAATACAGTAAATGCAGTTTGATACACATGTGTTGGGCTTGGATATGTTTACCTTTGTCACATCAAAAACTAATGCACTTTGTAGTTACTTTATTATGTATAAAAACATGCAGCCACATTAGACATTCTCTCTAGCTCTTACCGACATAGGTAGAATAGAAAAAGCTACATCCTTCTTCCTGAAGAGCCTTCTGCGCCTGATCTAAATACCATCCACTAAGTGTGAAGAGGTTGGTGTCAGCACTATTATTAGGCAGCAAGCTATTTATCACAGTGCAGCCAAACCGGGATTTCAATTATGTTTTGGTCCTTTTCTGATAGAAACTCAGAGGCAACATATTCCATACTCCGTTAAAAGATGGCATGTTCTGGACTCAGAGATGGTTGTTTAAGTCAAGCATTTTCATCATGTGGTCTTAAATAGCTCACTAATAAAAGTAGTTTAAAATGTGAAGTGTATAAACTCTCCTCTGCCCATGATCACCGAGGAGCTGAGTTAAAGCGCCACTGCTCTGTGCTTCTGTGGTGTGAGCACATATTTTGTTATATGCTGTAATTTATTATGAATGGCCTCAACTCGCAGGCTTTCCACGCGGGTGTGAATCCCTCGCTCCTATTGGCTGACGAGAGCAGCGTCCTGAAGGATCGCTCCTGTGATTGGTCGGCTGCCTCGGGGGATGTGGGCGTATTTTATCGATGGTGGAAGTGGGATACTTTGTGACAATGTTCATTGTCGATATTTCATTGGAGCTGCCGTAGGTGCGCAGCGGAGAGCCGCTCACTGTTAGCCGAAGGAGGCTTTGCAGCTTACGGACGTCGTATTCTCACTACTTAGGCTTACAGACTCTTAGAAAACACCGAGAGGACTTTCTACTCTTTTATTTCTAGACATCGAATATTTTCTTTGTAATGTGAAAGCCTTTGTACGTGAGCGTCCGTGACATTTTTGCTGACAACATTCTTGCGTTTCCATCTGGTAACAGTCCGTGTATGTAGCATTTAGGACGCTTGCACGTTTGGAAAAGCAGCTGCAAGACAAAAGAGCTGGCAAAGACTAAACCAAGCCATATGTAGTTGACTTTCCTGCGGGAATTGTTCGTATGTTATCGAGCAGAAAGAGACCGAGTTGGCTTTTATTCAGACTCTCTGGGAGCGAGAGTACGGAGAGAGAGAAAAGCCTCTTTGAGTGCTGCCTTTGAATTAGGAGCAGAACAAGGGACGTTAGCCGAAACCACGGAACCTGTTCTTCATCATCTCTTTTTAACCCTGTTCACCCCCGGCTCTGCTCGTCTCGTCTCCCCCATCTCCGACTACAGGTTATCGGATGGACCAGCATCCCAGCGCCCGGAGCTGCACCAGTCGCGGAGCTTCGTCCTGCGAGGCCGTCCCGACTGAGCCATCCATGAATCTGTACATCCACTCCACCACCGGCACACGCTTCGAGCTCTCCTTGCCCCTGGAGGAGACCGTGGAAGGACTGAAAAGGAGGCTGTCGCAAAAGCTCAAAGTACCAAAAGAGAGGCTCGCTCTGCTACACAAAGAGACGTAAGTAGGAACTAAGATCCTTTATTAGTACTCCGTGGCTTATATGTAAAGCAGTCACGTTGCTTTTGTCTTTAAATGCCATGCTTTACTGTGAAGCTCCAGGCACAGTCTCAGTGAGCGGCAGTGTTAAGTCCATACAACACTATAACATGTAAATAAACCTCGGCATATTTAATTTCTGTACTATTCCGTTTCAACCTTGGCTGCTGTGCGCGTCAATAAATTCAAGGAAAGCACTGGGCATCAGGACGCACAGTATTGGAATTACGCATAGGGGACGCACCGGTCATTGGAACAGTATTGACCAAGCTATCTGCAGACTTGCATTGATTAACCCCCGTCATTACAAATACCGAAGGCTGATTGAATTGCTAATGCTGCTTGAATCAAACAAGTTAAACATTGATGAGTAAAGTCACAAGGACCCGGTATAGCCTGTCATTTATTTACTCCTCTGCAAGGTAACATACGTGGTTCACATTTCACGTTGTTGTGTAAGTAAAGGTGGCAGTCCCATGTAGTCTGATGAAGAACATTTTAATTACTACTTTGTTTGTCTCCGAAAGCTTTGTTGCCATAGTGTCTCAGTGTTAGATAATAACCAGTTTATGCAATAACCTCTTTATGATTTAAAACAATGTAAAAGCAGCCGTCACACTCATGAATAGGTCTCAGGTTAATTTGAGTTAACAAAAGTGCAGGTGGCATTATGCAGATAAAGAAAGGGGGGTTTAGTGCATGCAAACAGTCAGCATTGTTTCTCAGACCCCCCCATTGTAATCACCAAATAAATCACATCATCCTCTAAAACCTGAAACCCCATTTTAATCCTCTTGTGCTCCTCAGACCGTAGACTCACAGAAACTCAGTGTAGAGGGTCTTTGTTCAGATGCATGGGGTGAAATTTAGGTCATGCTCATACAGCAGACTGTCCTCCATTAGACTGTTGAAGTGAAGATGTCACTACACCTGAGTGACTGATAATCATGGCATAAATGAGACATTAGACTTCTCTCACTGTGATATAAATATGACTGAAACACACCAACTGTGTGGTGCTCATAGCAGTAATTAATCAGTCACTCTTGTTTTAAAGATTGTCAGTTTGTCTCCACCTTTGGTTGTTAAATGCAGTATGCCAAAAGAAAATAGTTAGCACCACTTAGGCGAGTGGCACTAGTGCCAAATATCCACTACAAGCAGTTGTCAAGCTCCACTATACTCGAAATTGAAATATGACAGCCCAATCAATACTTCTCTTTCATGGACCTTTTCACCCACGGCTCTTTTCCAAACTAGTTTTCAAGTCTGCCTGCGCCCCCCCCCCCCTTTTTTGGTTGAGGGTGTTTGTGTATCTGAAGTGAGGAGATATTGTCAGCACAGTCTAATTATCTTGTTCTCTTTAACCCAAGGCGACTAAGTTCAGGCAAACTCCAGGACCTAGGCATCTCAGATGGGAGCAAGTTAACACTTGTACCAACAGTCGAAGCAGGATTAATGGTAAGAATCACCTACTCTGTTCACATTCAGCCCAGTGTCTGTAAAACATAACCATTACATTCATTTGAATATTTATCCCCTTTTGCAGTCTCAAGCATCAAGACCCGAACAGTCAGTAATGCAGGCCCTGGAGAGCCTAACAGAAACTCAGGTATGGATCACTGCTGGTTCTCTTGAGTGTGTGTTTGCATGGGGGCTTGGGGGCTTGGAGAGGTTGTAGCCATGGTAAAATGCAGAGCTAGATACAACAGAGATGAGCAGGCTGCACAAGCCTCTTTACTTGTCTAATCTCAGCCTCTTAAACAAACCAAGCTACCCAAGCAGTGTGAGCTGTTAGGATATAATAAGCAGCAACACCCTCCTGTATCCTAGTAACATCTGTGAGAAGAGTATGTGCACACAGCTGCAGGAAGCCAGCATAAGAAAGGCTTATTTGTGAGCTGCTGAGAGGACCAGCACATAGCACTCACATCTTACTACCCACCTTTCTGTTCATGCCTTTATCTGTAATCTCTCTCCACTTTTTCTGTATTTCATGCTCTAACAGACACTCTCACACACACAATGCACAGGCAAGTTTCCAGGAAGTGTAGTCTCACTCAGTCATAAACAGAGTGCTAGATCATGAGTTGACAGCCCTCTCACTCACTATTAGCATAGGGTTCCTGGAAGCGTAGCATGCATGCGGGTGAGAAACTGTATTTGCAGTGAAAAGCTCTATATGTTGGCTAAAATACTGTATGCATTTGAGTCATTGTGGCATGACTCACCAAAATGATCAATAGTGAGAATAAAACAAGAAAGACTATTAGCTCCCGTCAGTGGCTGCAGGGTGAGAGCAGAGAGGCGATGAGGCTGAGTGCACACAGACAACAGTGTGACGTAAGAAACACGCTGCAGCTGACTGACTGACTCAGATCAACTTCCTTTGTTGCATTGGGTAATGCTGAGATGTACGTAACTGCATCAGTGATGCACCGTTGACTGATGTCACACACTACAAGATGGTGAAATTAGATGTTCACATCACTTTAAATGTGTCAAGTCCTGCAGAACTTATCACTAAAACAATTACTGTACATTTAATCAGAAATTGATCAAAGGATGTGGGTTGTTCAGAGATAGAAGGGATCGGTTCGCTGTGGCTTCATTACCTGTTGATGATTTCTGGTGGAAATCCTGACCATCGCCTCGTAGCACTGACAGCAGATGACAGTGAATGTGTAGGTGTGTAAGTGCATGTGTGCTTGTCCTTCATTAGACTGTGTTTGTTGTTTGTGACTGAGTGCAGCAGCAATAGTGCATCATGTGGGGCGCCTTTTGTAGACAACCATGAGTGGCTGTAATCTAACTGCATACTTCTCACCCTGCCTTTCTTCCTGTGTTTCTTTCTTGCCTCATCTATTACTTTTAAATTTGAGTCAGATGCTTATCTTTCTCAGTAGAGCTTATCACACAATCATATTACTGCACTGTTAATCTTGTGGTGCTGTAAGCATGAATAACAGGCTAAAAGGTTAAAATAAAGGCATCAAGCTGCTTTAGTGTGTTTTTATCCAGAGGAATTGATTCCTCTTTATAATTCATGAAGCGGAATGGAATGATATAGATTGCAGAGAGATTACAGATCGGAGTAAGATTAGAAAATAGGAACACAAAAGCTCTCCCTCATTTCCTCTCTCCCCCTAACTGTGGGGCTATCAAAAATCAATCAATGCACTTAGCTCTTAAAAGTGTCTGACATGATAGCTGATATGCCCCTACACCCAAAAATAGCCTCAGGAAAATGTGGGGTGACTGTCGACCCCAGTAGCCCCAGATAAAGTCGGCACGCACCCGGGTATCCCTTCATCCAGCTGTATTTTGGCCAGCTGGGGTCTCATTGGATGGGGTTTAGCTAGAAAGCATGAATGGTTTCGTGGAAGAGTGGGCTGACTGGATTGTCTTCTCCTGTATCAGAACGAAGGGGGAGTGTACGGATCGGAGCTAGCCAACCAACCAGGCAGAACATGACAGCTTCCAGGGCCGTTTCAGATTTTTGCGGAACAAGTTAGATAGAAAATGTTTTATGGAAATTGAGCTCTCGCAATTATCGAAATGGGATTTTTTTCCCCCTTGCCCCTGTTCTTCTTTCTCCCCTCTCTTGTTTCTGCTTAACAGCTCTCCCTGGGCCCTATAATTTAAATGTGCTGGGGTTTGCAAGTCGAGCTAACCAGGCATAAGCCATAACTACTTCGGTCTGACCGTGATGGCTGGGTTCTTTAGCAAGGACAATCCAGCCTGCCTTAATTCCTCCTCTGGCATCTCACTAGACTTTTCGCATGACATCTAAGCTGTATTAAGCCACTGCCTTCTGACAGCCCATCAAAATACAGTTGCCTTTGCTCCTCTTTCTTCTCATTCGGTCTCCTAAAGGGGAGGTTGCGTACCGGGCTTACATATATACACACACACATACACATACTGGAATTGAAAGGATATACTTAAGAGGATTTCTGATGTGCCTGGAGAATGAGAGAATGTCTGATCCTAGTCAAATGAATGTATACTCACAACAAGACAATCACTGAAAGGATAAAATGGAAGCGGTATTCACAATTGGTGGGGCATGTGTAGGTAGTGACATCAGCAGTCCATGTATTGATCTGAGTATTTGACAGAAAGAGAAGGATTATATGTCCCTCTTTGCACATGGGGACTATTTGCTTATTGATGCACATTGATGTTAGTTATAAAAGCCAACCAGGCAAGCAGGCAGGAAGGTTTCACCCTTACCCCCCAGCCCTCAGTCCCCTTCCCCCTTGTTGCCACCTCTTTGTTCCCGTCTTGAACCAAAAGCGCCGAACCTGCCCGGCAATCCCGCGAACGCACAACAATGATTGAGGGTCACACTTTTTAAGTTTGCCTCAACCTCCCACCACCTCCTTTTCAGGCTGCATATAGGCTCCGGCTAAAGTCAATTGACTGATGCTGCCCCGGTGCATACAGCTTTCAAAATCAATGCCTGGCCCAGCTGGAGTGATGCTCAGCAGGCCCGCACATTGTCCGTTTTTTTTTTTTTTTTTTGCCTTGAACACTAACACAGATTGGGAGTATGGGGCTGTGTGTTGCCATTCCGAACATCCCGGTGGAATACGCCTGTTACGTAGCCGCTCTACTTTCCTGCCTCCTTCTGTTCCCCCTCCTTCGTTTACCTTGAAAGTGACCGACTTGGACGCGACACAGTTTTGTCATTGTCTCGATGCATTGCAGCTAAGATCTGACAAATCTACCGAGTGTCACATCTGGCTCTGGCTCCCTTTGAGGCTGCTACAGTAGGTCAGAGAGGTGGAGGAGGAAAGAGGGAAGGACGTTTGCACCAAAATGAGACGAAACGCATCGGGGAGATGACCCAGCTCGATGCAGATCATCAATATGCTTCTTCTTCCACCGCTCTGCCCTGTATCAACCTTATCTACATGTTAGTTAATCAGCGGATTGACACCAGTGGAAATCATTGGAGAGTAATTGTATTGAGGATTTGGGAGTGCACAGGACTGAAAAATGACTCGAGTCAGTCTATTGGTCAATATGTGAGGATCCTCCCTTGTTTTATTAGCAGCCGGCTCTCCTCAATCCTCCCTACTACTATTGAAATGAAGGCTTTTTATATGCATGCGGCTTAAGAGAGGCAGTCTTTGCTCTTTTGAATGGTAATTTGCTTTTTGTTACCTAAATGAAAGCTACAGAAATTAATTTATTGCCGAATGTGTAAATCAAATTGTGTATGGAATCAAAGACAATGCTGATCTGAAAGGCCTATTCAGCCCCCCTGCTCATGTAAATCCTAGCCTTGAAAACAACATTAATAAGCAGATCACGCAGCATTTTTGCACCTGTGTAATCCCCTTTGTGATGCTCAAATGCGCCGAAGGAAGCTGATGCAGGATGGGTGAAGGGTATCAAGGTGTGCAGCGGGCCAGTCAAGACAGAGGGCTTGCTTTGTGCTATTGTGCAAATGCATCTGTGCCAACATCCATATTTAACGTCCTTGTGTGTTCCCTCGCTCGGCAGCCAGGGTAGTCTTACTTGTCTATATTTGAGTCGTGACCATCATTGTTTTCCATTCCCCGGCGACACTGAGCTTTTGTGATTCAAGTAGCAGGCATCGTGACGAGAGGGGCTACTGCGTGGGAGGGTTGAGGCCAGGAATATCAAGTCTGATAGCCACCATCAAGTCTAATGAAGTCGCCCAGGCATATGCGACTGCCCGCAACCGAGAAGTGAGAGGTCAAAAAAAAACAAAACAAAAAAGTCGTTTTTGGCGTTACACGAGACCAGGATGGAAGTATAAAAAGCATTAACAGTGCAGTGAGATCCAAGGCTGGGTGCATGTATGTGCCTCTGAAGTCAGTAGGATTGTCCAGTTGTTGGCTCACAGTGAGGAGTGGCTGCAGCAGAAACCTGATCATCCTGAACTTTGCCATTTTGATCTCTTTCTACACTCACTCGATCACATTCGGTAATAGCCAGCTGGTCCTCCTCAGCTCCTCCAGCACCCTTCTTTTTCTTTTTGGGCACTGTTACAAACATCTCTACTGGGGCCTTTGAAGAGCCCCCTGGCTGCGTTTAGGATTTGGGGCATGATGCAAGTCATTGATTTTTCTTCCTTTTCTCTTTTGAGAGGCTGTTATTGCATCTTTAGCCGGTGTGTGTCTGCGCCGAGACTATCAATAGTGTCCTGGTGCGATCAAAACATCTCGGTCGATGAGCGGGTTAATTTGCAGGTTTTTGAAGCATACCTTACACATAGCGCTTCGACAGGTGAGCAGCTGCTTTGGAGGCAGAATACGGCTTTCTCCTCTCAAGGCTTCCCTTCTTCCCAGCCATCTGTCCCGCCCTCCAATCCTCGATCCTCTTTTCTCCGGCACAAAGCTGCTCAGTTGTTCATGAATGTCAGCTCAGTGCTGCCAGCACGCTCTATCTTCCCTCCCTCTCCCACTCAGCCCACCTCAGTCTCTTCCTCCCTCACTGCTTATCTCCTGCCTTAGTTCGCTTAGTGTGCAAAGGAAGAACGACTGCAAATGAGTTCCTTGAACCACAGGGACCCCAATAAATAAAACTGTCAGCCAGAGATGTCGAAAGGAAAAAAAAAAGAGAGAAGGAGCCAGAGGCACACTCTCACTGAATATTTCATCACCAGCACCAGCAGCACTCTGACACCCTACCCCCATCACCCGCATCCCCATCCCCCTGCACCATCCTCTCCTCCTCATGCCATCCACCCCCTTCTCCTCCATGTTTTACCACCCCTCCTCCTCGGACTGCCCCTTATCATATTTGCCCCTATATCCGCATAGCAACCAAAGCCTCCTGCCAAACAACATGTCTGGTCGTCCACAACTACAGCCATAGTACTTCCATTTTTGGTGTAAAGTTAACTAGCCTTTCACAAACAGAAAACTACAAAAATGCCTGTAATGTGATTGTGCAGAGGTGGGGCTCAGGCACCTGTCAATCAAAGTCATTATGTGCTTAACTCCATTGTACTGACAAGACATAATCAACTTAATGTTGGGGATTTTACATTTTTGGCACCTGCTATTGGTTTTACAGGGCACTTCAAAACATTCTTGTCCTAGCCACTTGACTGCTACATAGTGCGTAGTGGGTGAGGTTTTAAAGCGGAGACGTGAAGGCAATTAAAGGAGCAGCACTTTATCAACGCCTGAGCAGACTTTGCCCATGTAATTTCTGTCAAGTGTAATGACAGTCACATGTTGTTTTTGGGCAAACATACACCTTGTTCTTCAGGCATGATCACCTCAGCTTTTTGCATACCACCATTGCTGCATCAGAAAGAGAACAATGCAGGGCTGGTTTCCCTCTGTCTGCCTTAACACAACAAAAAGGGGCCCTCTTCTTACTCTCCTCGTCTTGTGTCTCTCGTAACAAACCACTTGAGACAGGCAGAAGTTGCTTTTGTAAAGGCTTGGAATTTGTAGA
The DNA here is from genome assembly GCA_036850595.1 of Rhyacichthys aspro. NCBI lineage: Eukaryota > Metazoa > Chordata > Actinopteri > Gobiiformes > Rhyacichthyidae > Rhyacichthys > Rhyacichthys aspro. Next base: position 15,065,492 of record CM072151.1, read on the forward strand.
GTGCTGCAAGGAGAAGGGCGGAAAAAAGAAATGGTAGAAGGAGAAGGGCTGCAGACTTAAAGACAAGCCTAGAAGCACTCTTTTGTTTGCCTGTGATGTTCCAGAAAGCTCTATCTGGTGTTTGTCCTGACGTCAATGGTAGCCAGCCACATTGGCTGTCTTGGCTGTGCTCCGGAGAGCAGAGAGGCATGTTTGGACTGGAGCTGAGCTGCTAGTCGAGACCTCTGGGAATGGTTTGCTAGCCAGCTCTCCAACACTAGAGAGCCCCTTCCCCCCGTCTACACACATACAGCACTCACTTCCCTTGCTTCCCTCTCACACAGTCTCTGTCCGTCTGGAAGAGGCTTGTTGTTACACGATCACTCGCCAATCTAGCCTCTGGCAGGCAGGCAGGCCTCTCTGCATCATCCTCCTCCCTTCCCTCAGGAAACAGGCCCTATTTCAGGTGTTCCACTCCACAGCTCCCGGCTCCGAGCTACACAAGCTGTTCGCCCTTCTTCTCAGGGAGTCGGGGAAATAGCACGTCAGTCAGACATGATGCTACTTGGAAGGAGTGGAATTCTACACCTGAAGATTTATCTGTGCTCCTTTTGTTTAGATTCTGCGGGAAAGGAAAGTTAACCGCTAAGATACGAGAGTGACCAGCCCGATTATAGCAGCTGAAGTGTCCCCTGTCATTTTCCCTGCAAATGAGATGTCTATGTTTATGTGGGTTTCTGCCCTTTTAATTTCTGCCTAAAGATGAGGTTGTGGTGGGTGGTGTGTGTATGCGCGGCGACCCTCTCATGACTCACAGTAACAGGAGATTTTTAGCTCGCATGTATTCGAGACTAAGCTGGGCATGTGTGAGCAACTTCTAAATTGACTTTATGAGTCAACGCCTGAGACTTTGAGACCAAGAGTGACAAAAAATCAACTGGAGGAGGCAAAAAGAGAGAGAAAAAAAAGTGAGCGTGAGGGAGAAAGCTTCATTCTCTCCCAGGCTAATTTGAAGGCTGCCATGTGGTGTTGGGAGCGCAGTAGGAGTACATGAATTTCATCTCGTGGTTTTGAATAATCCACACTAGTCATTATAAGGGTAATCAAGCCTCCTCTGTGTTTCTCCTGCTGTCACTCACTGTCGGCCTCTTCGCTCGCACTCTCTCTCATGTACTACACATGTAAATTAATAAAGCAAGGCCCCTTTTATACTTCGACTTAAATATGTATACAGAGCTTTGATGCGGTATGTAAACACAGATAGGCCCCATGCTCTGAAATATTCAGCACAAATTGGAAGACCTCATTTAATGACTTCTCCTACAGGTGGGAGTTTTCTGATTCTTATTATACGGTATGGGCGCATGCAAATTCTTTCATTTTGAGCAGCAGTTTCTCCACAAATCACATTTAAATGTCAGCATATCTATGCATCAGCAGAGCGAAAGAGATACCTACTTTTGACTGGTGCTTTCTCTCATTAACCCCTTCTGACTGAGTTTTTGAAATCTACCCTTCTAAATTGATACAAACCAGTGTCTTATAAGCAGCACTTTTGTATCAGTGGCCTTTTCTGTGCACGCCGTGGACAATTAGCAGCTGCCAGTCACCCAGACACAGTCACCTCTCCTCCCCCTCCCATTTTTTTTGCATCTCCACCTTCTTAAAATACCACCCCCATCCCAGATCTCAAACTGTCTACACACTTCACTAACAGGTCACCGGTGACCTTTAGTACATGGAGTTTCCTGGAGCCATCTCACGTGGCACCCTGTCCTTACTTCACTCCCAGCCCGAGGCCTGCTGAGTGCATTGTCTCACCATGATGGGGTAATCATGGCGGGTGTGGACTGTATCAACAAGCCATTAGCTTGGTGGAGTGCGTTTACTCCCAAAAAGCAGACTTTTTTTTTTAAATTTATGTTTATCCTTTGCTGTCCTTTCATGCTTATTTCCAGACTGTTGATTATTTACATGCGGCCATCAGATCATCCCAACCCCCTCCGTGTCCTTTCACCTGCCTCTCCTTTCTCTCGATCCTCTTTTTCCAAACCGTGTCAATACCAATGTGCAAAGGTCACCCTGGCAACAGAGAGGCAGCGGTCGATAGAGAAATAAATAAGCAGAAGAAAAGGGAGAGAAGTGATGGAGGGCAGAGCCTGGTGATTCACGGGGTTAACTACAGGCCAACATCTCACAAGCACACTCCAAAGGCAGCGGGGTCTTGGGGGAATGAGGCCTTCACTTTTTTTTGCTGTCTTTGTATGTATGTCTCTATTACCAGTTTCTCTGCTGTGTTATTATTATTCTGTCTCTCTAAATCTTGTCCTTTTAGTGCTCTCTTTTCCTTGTGGAGTGTATAGCTCTGTCTGTTGTTTGTTTCCCTCTGGGGACTTGCGCACACAGGCAGTAAAGAGTTACTGAAACCTTTTTGGACAGAGACGTCACTTTGTATTGGCCACTACTGGTTGTTTCTGTTTGCTTCTATTTGGAGAGAACTGGAGAGGTCATTACTGCTGAGTGTTGAAGACCCGGAGAAGCTTTCTGACCCTGGAATGACTGGTTAAAAATAAGCTCACACGCATTCACAGACTTGAACAGTGTGAGGCAAATCTACAGAAAGCAGAGCTGGGGGGATGCAAAAAGGAGGAGACAAGAGTTTTGTTGTTTAGTGTGAATCCTGCAGCCAAGTCGTGACAACTCCTCTTTAGTGTGTGTGATTGTGTGTTCATCCGGGCCACAGGCGGGTCATTGGAGGCCACCACTCTTGGTTCCTCAAGCCGTTGCCAGAGCTCCAAAAATGGGCAGCCCTTCCAGATCCGCCTCGGACCCGCGGACAATCAAGCATTCTGTGTGTGAGAGACAGGCGGGGTGTATTTCCTGGACGTGGGACTGATTTTTCAGGCCTCGGGCCAGACAGAAGGGTGGCCTTTGTTCCTAAGCTGAATGACACTGCTGACTAAGAACAGGCTGAAGGGTAGTGGGAAGCAGGAGTGGGCTCTATTTGTGTTTTCCAATAGCTTTCTTCATGCACTGGGCCCCAGCAGATGTAAATAGGCCAGTGTTAGAGAATAGTGAAAGACTCCATAATGCACTAATGGGTTGTGTTGTGTGCTGTGTCTTGAAGAGGAGGTCTGACTGTTTTTATCTGCCATTTAAAAAGCAGAGGGGAACAGATTACAGATGATATAAAGTATGTTATATGAAAAGTGTCAACTAAGTATCATCATCATCTTAACATGACTGAATATAACTCTGACTGTGGTTTTTCTCCTGCAGGTCAGTGACTTCCTGTCGGGCCGCTCGCCGCTCACCCTGGCGTTACGTGTAGGTGACCACATGATGTTTGTGCAGCTGCAGCTGGCGGCTCAGCAGTCCGGCGGACCCCAGCTCCAGCACAGACACGTCATCACGAGGGGCAGTGGCGATGCCGCTTTGGGACAGCCCACAGGACAGCCCCGTGTCCCCCATCCTCACCCGCACTCTCACCACCACCCGCACCATTCGCACAGTCCCAACTCCCACGTGTCCCCGCCTCACCCTGCCTCTTCCTCCCCCTCCTCTCCCGGACCCCTGTCCTTCCCGATGCCCTCTACGCATCACCACCCGCTGCCTCCCATGTACCACCAGCCGGCCTCCTCCGCTCACTGTAGCCCTCCTACTCCACCGCCTCCGCCCCACTCCCCTCGGCCGTCCCACATGCCCGGAAGCCTGTTCCGATCCCCGGCTCATCACCATCACCACCACTACCACCAGCCTTCTTCAGGCCAGTCCGGCCACAGCATGAGCCAGGCCAGCCCTGTAGCCCCAGTCCTGTGCCCAGAGGTAAACCACTCTCCTGTACTGTACTGCCTCGACTGTTTGTTAACGATATTATCAAAAGTGACTTGAGTTTAGACAACAGACATACCAATTTGGCATGTAATGACAAAAAGCAAGTTGTAGTGTAACCATAGAAGGTGATATGTTTATGTTGCTTCTTCCAAACCACAGTGCAGTTAGTCATCACTAGGTTTCAGTCTTCCATCCAAATACACACAGACATAGACACACATACGTAAGGCAGGAAGGCAAGGCATTCATATGACCTCATCCTAAGCAATCCCATGGAGAACAAAAGGAAAACAGGAGGCAGATTACAATGAAGCTGAGATACTCATTAACTATTGTTAGTCTACTTGGTATTCTTGTATGATTAACCTTAAAATGCATTTCTTAACTTACTTAAGAAAGCTGCACAGACATTGGTGCCACTCTTTGTTCTCCATCTGAACCCCAGTTTGTGCAAACACAATAAGAACCAGATGTTAGTGGTCTATATGGAAGAGTTGCTCCACAACAAAGAAAAACACTGTTCAACAGTAAGAAAAAGGATATGGCTATTCCTCATCAAGCTTTCACAAGGATTACAAGTTCTCCCAACCACAGTGACCTTTGCCTGGGTTTACAGTTTCACTTTCACATGTAAGTAAGAGTACATGTAAGAGTCAAGCCAAAGTGAGCCGTACATGTTGCCAAATTTGGTCTTATCACACTTTAAAGTAACCAGATAGACCTGGTCAGTGAGGTCTAAAGCACCAAGGAATGTTCAGGTTTCCTGCTTAGGTTGCTTACTGTACATAGTGAAATGGTAGTTACACCCTAATGTAAAGGTCGCTCATGGTGTCCTCAGGGCACTGTAAACATGGTACATGTTACAGTCTTTCAACATATGCTCAAGTGTAAATACCAAATGGGTCAGGAGCATGTTTTTACAGGGACATATCATTACTTCTATCTCACATTGTTAATTGGTCATCTTTCAGGCTAACTGCAGTTCCACCAGCTCAAACAGTGGCGGCAGCCCCTCGCCACGCTCCCGCAAACCTGGCGCCATCATCGAGAGCTTTGTGAACCATGCTCCGGGGGTCTTCTCAGGGACCTTTTCAGGTAAGAGGAAATACTTCTATTATTGGAAAGTACTGCTTTATTGAGACACATATGCTCAATTAATATTTCAGTAAATGAAGTAAATGAGTAAATAAATGGGTATTTCTGAAGTTTGAATGCAACATATATTAAACTATTTCTTTGTTTTTTTTATCTGCAGGCACTTTGCACCCTAATTGCCAGGACAGCAACGGGCGTCCCAGACGAGACATCAGTACCATCCTTCAGATCCTCAATGATCTCCTGAGTGCCACGCGCCATTATCAGGGCATGCCCCCTTCTCTCACGCAGCTGCGCTACCAGACCCAGTGTGGTTCACCTACATCCCCCTCCCCCTCACCGCCCCCTTCGCCTCCGGTTACTGGCATGGCAGACCTCTCTGCCAAAGCTACCTCAGTGCCCGCCTGCAGCCCCAGCAGCCCCCCACCGACTCTCCATCCGCTGGTGCAGTGCCAGAGCCAGATCCACATGTGCAAACCTCCCGGTGAGTGACTCCACTGTCTGCTCCCTCTGCTCATGCAAGCATGTCATGAACATAACCCAAACACACACATGCAAGTAATTGTGCATCCCTTCCAGCTCTTTTAAGGCAGATGTTGCTACACTTGTAGTGTTGTGTGTGAGTGCCTCTATGTGTATGACTACTGATATTTTTGCATGCTACTGCTAGTCTATTGTAACCTCACAAAAACTAATTGTAAGTTAATAGTCTTGTTTATGTTCTTGATTCTGACTCACTATCATTGCTACTAGAACATTTTTATTTTCTGTAAAAGCATTCAAATTAAAAAACAGTCACACAGTCATACACATATCTCCCTTGAGGATAGAGGTAAAGAGAAGATGTTGGAAGAAAGAGGGGGGATCCCCTTAGTAATGCAATACAAGCTTCTCCAGACCTGTTCAGTCAGGCTTCACTTGTCAGCCAGTGCAGTTTGCTTTGTTTTTGTGCGTCAAGGAGATAGGTTTACCCCTTCGAGCCTGGGCTGGGCTATGTTTAGATTAGATTAGGCTTTGAGTGGTTGAATCTCGCTCTTAAAGAATGGCTACAGCTGGGGCATGTATGGACTGGGGCTAGTTAGGGCTGGACGAACCCTGACATACCCATGCCCAAGGGTTGGGCCAGGGCAGGTGTTTGCAGTTCAAATTATACACTAGAGGGGTTTGGTTAATGTTTTGAAACCTTCTTTCCTTGCAAAAGACACAGGATGTGGAGTGTCAGACAGATGTCCAGCATCGATAACATTCAGTCAATGTTGTAAGGTTAGACTTGCTGCGCAGGGAGAAACAGCATTGTCCTCTGCTGCCTCCTTATCTCCTACTGAGGAAATTGAGCTACTCTGTGGTGAGCTGTGGGTAAATTTTGTTGAATAGTCTGACTGGGAGGGCCCTCCAATGCAGTGATTAATGTTTAATGTTTTCTTTTGTTTAGAAAAGCAAGTGCATACACTTCAATTGTCACTGTGCTACTTTGTCCTCCTTGTTTTACGACTTTGTGCTACAAGCAGAATGAACCGTTTAAGTCGTTGGAATTGTAGGAACTAGCTGTGATTTACAGCTACTGTCACATATTCCTGTGCATCACACTGAGCGTCCTTACAAATGTTCAGTGAACAGATGGAATAACACAGGCTTATTTTCCTAACTCAGGGAAGACCTCTCCTCACTGCCCCCTCCTCCTCTTCCCTCTTGTCAGCTTACTTCGTCTGCATTCAGCAGCCCACGCCACTGTTTCCCCCATTTGCTGTCCAAAAAAAGCCTTGCCTGTAAAATCCATCTTTCTTCCTCCTAATCACCCCCCTTTCTTTCCATGTCTGTGTTGTGCATCAATACATTGTCTGTGTTCATTTGGCCTTTAAATAGATAGACTTATTCCAATATGCAGCTCTGAAAAGAATTTGCTTTGTGAAGGAGAGGGCAGTGAGAGGCGGAGGCTGCGGAAGACGGGGGGTTGTTAAAACCACAACAGTAAGCCCTATTCATCATACTGGTGTTTATATCCTGTCCATCAGTCCACCGAGTAAGTGCCCACTGATTAACCATGGCTTCCAGTCGGGCTGCAGAAAAACAGAATGACTGCTCAAATGCCTTTTTCCGACTTTTCAAACAACTTCCTGCTCAGTGTAGACATTTCCAGAAAGTGTAGTAAATAGGTAACTCATATAGCTCCCTGGGACAATGAATGCACTGGTCTGTTTTTTGGACATGACTGCGGGAGTGCTTGACTCCAGTTCCGCATGACGTCTCGTGGAAGCTGATGACTAAGCGCTCTTGGGCATTCTTATCAGCCGACACCTGATGTAGGACTTAGTGGCCTTAACACGGCAGCTTAACTTCTCCTCGCAGAAACATACCTTCATTGAGCTAACTGGAATAACCCGCCGCTTCCCATCTGCCTAAAAATGTGTACGTGTGTGCGTGCATGTGCAAACTCAGGTTGAGACAGCCCTCTTGAAAATGTCACATAGCTCGGCTGTCTCCTGAGATCCTTTACCCTTTCCTCTGCAAGTTCATGCGCGAGGGGGAGAAGACAAGCGTAAATAAAAAGCTTGAAACATACACACATGAACACATACTTGACCACAAATGGCTGTTTAAAGGCCAGCGCTGTGGTTTGGTGGCTCCGCTGTGTAGTTTTGCTGAGTGTGAGGGTTTGTCAAGGCCCGGGGACTCCTGTTGGATTTGAACAAGCTTTAGGACGGCCTGCCAGGCTGATTGTTAGCTACATTCCATTACTGAGTAGGGTGGACCCCCGCTTCTAGTCCCCCTGCCCAGCCAGAGCCATTGTCTGGAGGCCAGGGGACAGGGGCCGCACGCAGGGCACCGGGCTGAGCCATTGTGGGCTGGAGGAAGGGGGCAGAGGGGTGGATTAAGGGGGCTGCCTTTTAGTCCTGCTCCCACTGCAGCTGCTTTAACAGATGCACAAGAAAAGCTAAAGCTATGTGCTCGGGCTGCGACGGAATGGTGTTAAAATATAAAGAAAACAAAGTCATCTCTCCATGTTTTGGCTCGTCAGGCGGTTATCGTCCTTGATGAGACATCCAAAATAACACACAAATAATAAATAGAGACATCTTTTCAAATTGTTGCCACAAAACGGAATTGCATTGCATAAAGAAGTAAAATTTGAATGGAGTAAATTTTTACTGATGACACTGGACAAAATTCCACTGTTGCAATAGATAACCAATACCATAATGTTACTGAGATACAAGCAGAAGCAGATCTTTGTTATCCAGATATTGCAAAGACATTTTGGTCGAAGAATTATTCGTTAAAAACTGCACAGCTGGACTCAAACTGCTCCCCCTTCTTCCACACCCTTCCAGCCCCCTTGTGCCCCCTTTTTTTTTTGATTTGTCAGGTCATGTTATGTTAGCTCATGTTAGCCAAGCACAGGCGAGACAGAGAGAGAGAGGCAGGGGGGGTTGGTGACGGAGCAAGAGCCCGTGCCCTCAACCTCATTTAGTTTAAGCACATTATCCACTGGACGGCTTTGGTGCCACATCTCTACCTCTTCTCTGCACACATGGAGGTCCGCGGTGACACACGTGCGCCGGTATCTCTTTTTGCGAATGCCCCAGCGACACAGCACAGCACAGAGCTATCTAGCAAAGGCAGCCAAGCACATCAGGTGCCCTTTCATTGTCGACAAGGAGAGTGAGTGAGAGAGGGAATGCAAATGAAGTCTAAAAGTCATTGAAGAGCTCGTGTCCCTGCAGGGCTGTCACTGCCCTTTCACTGCCTGTCAAAATGTTCATATTAGCTCGGACGGGATTGGTCGCTCCACTTTTGTACCTTTCATTCGGCTGTAGAGGACAAATCGTTCCTTTATCTGTTAAGTTACTCCATGAGCTTCTCCATTTCTCTGACCCAACACGTTTGTATCATCTGACTTTGCTGCAATGTGATTCTCCATTCCCTCTTTCCTTCTCTTTTATTCTTCTGTTCCCTGCGTCCCCTCCCTCCTTTCCCTGGTTCCCTGGATGCTGAGCAAACACAATGTTCTCTCTGCAAGATCACAAGACTTATCAAGGCAAACAAACAAACAACAGCACTAAGACAACTGCAAATGAAGGCCAATCTTTATACAATCAATAGAAGAAGAAGCTCCTTTAATCTCCCCCTGCGTCCTGCACACTGCAGCCCTCCTCCCCTCACTACGTCTCCTCCACCCACTCCTCCTCCTCCGCCTCCCGTGTGTGCTCCCTATCTCAGTCCAGCCTGTGTTGCTGGGCTGGGCTCAAAGGCAAGGAAAACTGACTGACGCATCGATTATTCATAGATCACCCCTTCTTTCTTTCTCTCTCTCTCTCTGTCTTGTGCTTTCCCCGCAGTAATTCGTTGTGTATTGCTTTCATAGAGAAGAGTTTGGGGCAAATCTACTGTTTTGAGTTCGAGATTGAGTTGTGGTGTGGCTAGTGGAAAGCACCATGTTAAAAAATAAAAGCTGTTTTCTACCAGTCTTCTTTGAGATTTTTAGCCAGTATTTCAGTATGTGCATGTAAGATTATTGTCCTTTTGCATCATAAACTAAAGCACCAACTGCAAAGCTAGCAGCTTAGTGGCAACAGTGTGTCCAAAATCAATAGGTTTTGCATTAGCAATGACTTTGTATAATAGTCTCTTTTATTTGTATTGTGCTCAAAAACGTCTGTCTAAACTGTTTTGATATGAAAAAGGTGCAGCAGTAGCTCAGCTGTAACATCTAGGTGTGTTAGCTTCACTTTGAAATGAGATTTAATGAGTCAAGTCAAGACTATGATGTATTTTACTGTTCCAGATTGAGTCAAGCCAGCACCATATTTCGGTTTACTTGAGTGCTGCTAAGAAAAGCTCTGTCACCTTTAAGTTGCATTTCCTGTTCGCTCATTCTTTGTGCCACCTTCTCTTGTGGGTCTTCCAAGGTTATTGCGCTCACGTCAAGCTCTAGTCTCCGCAACCAGGCTCTGGGCCAGCCTGTGTGTGTATCTCTGTGTATAGTCTGTCCTTCTTAGCCAGCCCTAATAATAGCCCTACTGTCATAAACATAGTCTGGAGATCCCTGTGGCCAGCTGTGTCCGGCCCAGCCGCCCAGGGCTCCGGTAGTGACGCTGATGAATGGCCACACACACAAACACACACACACACACACACAAGAACTTACACAAAGTTTGGTGTAGCTCCAAGCACATTCCCAGAGCTCTTGCCAAGCCAAAGGCCAGGACCTCCTACTGCACCACCAAACTGCTTTACAACGCTGACTTGGACCTAAAATGTAGAGTTAAGACTATTCATATGAAACCCCATTGTGTAAGTGTTGATTTTGACTGCATTGTGCGTTATTTCGACACAGCTGAGTGGTGCTTTTGGCTAGTCGGAGCAAGGAAATTAGGGGAAAGAGGGGAACTATGAGGGAACAAAGCCTTGCAGCAAAGTATATGGATGTCACATGGAGCTGAGGCAGCGGAACAATGGCTCTAATGTAGGAGACCCCCCTTCCTATCTCCCCAGTATATACCCCCTGTTCTCTTGAGATGACACGCTGCCCTCACATGCAGCATCTGGATACACACACGCTCGTATCAGGAACAAAAACAGTCTGTGTGGCTGAGTGCAGAGCAAAATGATTCCTGTTGTGTTTTCTAAAAGCAGCACCAAGGCTGCATTTAGTTCAGTCGGTATTCTCCTGCAGACAGTGGTGAATATTTATAGCTGGAGAATAGGCTTGGCACTGCTCGATCTGATAAGCAAATGAGGGAAAGAGGTAAATTAAGCCCACACAGAGTCCGGAATTCATTCCGATGTGGGGAGGAGGAAAAGAAGGAATAAGGGGGCCACGATCGATTTTGAAAACTGCCACCTACGGCTGATCCTTTACCCTCCACCCTCGTCTTCCGTCCTTTGCACTATTCCCCCCCTCCTCCGTTTTTGCCCCTTTTGCCCCTGGGGGAGGAATTCCTTAACCCACGCTGCCGCCACTACTACTACGGCTGCCACCCCCCTCCTTTCCTTCTGCCCCACCTTGCTGTCTCCGGGGAGACTTGGGGCAAGAGCTGCAGAAGAGGGGGTTGGGAGAAGGAGAGGGAAGTGTGTGTGGGGGGGTGTTGGGTCAATGAGCTGAGAGTAGGAAGCCATAATAAAGAAAAAAAATAGGAGAAAAAATCCAATCCCCCACCACCACCCCACCTCTCTGCTTACAATTTCCATTCGCTTGCATTTTGTATTGAAAGCCAATAGCGTTGTCCTGGGCCTGAGATGGATGGCTGCACTAGAGCTAAGGTTTAATCAATAGGTCTTTTTAATTTGCCATCGATCCACGTTAAAAGCTACTGCGGCTGCCTTGGCTGTGTGTGTGAGTGCACGCGCACATGTATGGAGGGGTGCGTGTTCGTGCGCGTTGTGTATGTGTTGTTGTGTGAATACATGATGTACTCGAATGCGGATTTTAAGTGTGTGTTTTGGTGCACAGAAGCCAGGGCCAGAGAAGAGATGGTCGCTGTTCTTCGGTTTATTGACATTCTAGCCCATTATTTAATTATTTAATTCCCAGACAGATACTAATGGAGCTGGCTAATAGATTGCGGTTGCTTTCCCCTTCCTTCCAAGCCCCTGAATATACGCAGAAATGGAATTAGGCTCGACTCGGCCACTGTAGGGAAGCATTCACAGTGGCTCTCCCCCGAGACCGGACTCTGCTATAGTCACATCAACAGCCTGAAATGTATTTAGTATCACGTCTAGTTGCTGTGCCATGTCACGTGGAATTATGGGTCCAGATATCATAGGTGGCCATTAGGATGCATCTTCCCTGACTTGTGTTTGTATGTTTTGGCCTTGTTATTGGTTCTCAAGGAGTCTGGGAAGGTCTCCCCACTGAGCGATAAGGGGGTGAAATAGCACTGAGGGGGCTAATGATGCTCAGTGGGGGAGGTTGAGCTGTAAATTCCAATGCTACAGTGTGTGTTTGAGTGTGTGAATGATACTTGTGTGTCCTAACATTATCATTAAGGCCGTGTGGCTTCATCTGCTGCCTGTAAACATATTGACATTCTTCTCAATCTTGCTTTGTTTAGTGTAAATAAACAATAAAATAAGGAGCAGCATTGGCTAACGGTCCTTGTCTCCTTTTGTCTGTCTGTTTAGGTGACCGCCTGCGTCAGACTGAGAACCGTGCAACCCGCTGTAAGGTAGAGCGCCTGCAGTTGTTGATGCAGCAGAAGAGGCTGCGCAGGAAGGCCAGGCGGGATCAGCGCTCCCCATATCAGTGGCTGCCCAACCGCAAAGCCGGCCGCAGCAACAGCAACAGCAGCATGTCCAGCGAGGGCTCCCTGGATCTGGACTTTGATGACTCAGTGTGGAAGCCCGACGTCAAGGCCGACTTGAAGTCTGAGTTCGTCATGGCCTGAAACGACTCATCCCACAGGATATATATTCAAAATGTGTGCAAAGCATTGCGCGGGATTGAGACATAGCACGGAGTGAATTGGCAAGAGGATTTCTATTGCAAAGAAGAAATCAAAGTTGTCCTTGTGACTGGTGTGTGTCATGTGAAAAATGGCTCCCTGCAGACTTTAATCCCATTCTGTCTTTCACAGCTGTGAAAACAGCAACAATAGCAACAGAACTTTACTTTTTAAAGCTTGGCTTTGGACAGGCAACGACCGGACTCAAGAGTGTAAAAGAGACAATATCTGTACTTGAGCATAGCAGAATTCAGAGGGTGATGGTGGTGGTGTTTTCAGATACTTTGGAAAGATTAGTTTTGTTAAACATTCTGTGGACAGCGATGAAGCCATCCACAAAGGACTTCTTCACAGGACAGAAGCACCAGCGGCTTCATTGTTTCCCATTCACAAGAAAGGCAGAGCTACCGAACTATGGATATACTCCAATGGGCATTCTTCTTGATCACACCAACCAGAGTTCAGTTTTTACCTGTTACGGGGTGGTTAAAGTTTTATGTTAGTTTGTTTTCTTTTTCTTGCCATTTTGAAACATACTATTATATTTTATAAACAACAAATATGTAGCATTGTTCACAAAGCATTCAGGTTTTCATATTACAGTAAAAAGAAGTTGATTTGCACATGTTCTTGATTTATAACAGCTAGTCAAAGTGTGCAAGGAGGCGGGGCCTGAAAGAGAAAAGAAATGAATATGGAAGTATTGATATCAACCTCAGTGACATAGGGTATTGATAGGAATGATTAATGATTAAACAAAATGAATTATTAACAGAAAGTGCTTTAGAGGATTTTAAAATCTTTAAAATGTCTATGGATAAAAAAAAATAAATCTATTTTTATTTCTCTTCCTATCTGCTGTTTTCAAAAAACAGCAGCCCTCTGTGGCTTTAGTCAAGTCCTTGACTACCAACTAAATATGTACATCCATTCAATCATTCATTAGCTCATTCATGGATTCTATTTGTCCAGCCACAACCAATGATAAGCAGTGATACTTTTCATAGAGCCCACCTCATGTCTTACAGACCTAAATGGACTTGTACTAGAGTTTGTGTATATAAATGTGACAATTGGCAAAGGTTTATGAGGGTGTGTGTATGTTTGACTTTAGTGTAAATTGATTTAGAATGTCCCATGTTTTTTTCCCAGCTGCCATCTCCCAGATATCCCCACAGACTCTCAAATCAGCTGCAGTAAATGCATGAAACCATTAGAATAAGAATAATGAGTCGGTTCCCATACTTAGGGCCATTCACAGTGTGTGGTTACTACGAGTTGTCATCCAAATAATGAGTATTTTTTATTGGCAAAGAGGGAGAAGTAGGATCCAGCATCATTATATAGTGCCTCCACCAGTACATTCATTGACATATCAGGTTAGGCCTTTTACAGTTTTGCTGCTACACACGGGGACTTCAAGTGAAAATAGTGGGAGGGAAAAGTGACTTTTCTTTGCATGCAGATGTGTGAAACTACATTTTATTTTCTATTGATGGAAGAAAAAAATAAATAAGAAACCGGTGCTGTGGGGAATGAAGGTTAACAACATGCATGAATTTGTGAAGAAAAATAAACAATGCTGCTTTTGTGGGTGAGGTTTTGTAACGTTTCATTTTTACAATATTAAGAGAACAGTGTCCTGCGATTAAAAAGTATTAACGACGCAAAACCAAAACAGATGAAGTTAAGTGTGGACTCTCGCTCAGCACTGAACATTCCTGTTGTTGTGACAATGAAGACGATGGCAATTTCAGCAAAGAGCAAAGTGACTCTTTACTCCCCGATGCGCTGGTTTTGATCCCCGTTCAAGGACTCTCAAGGACCCAGACAGCCTCCGAACTCTTTTAGCCACCTCCCCTCTGCTCGCGTGGATGTACTCGAAGGGAACCAGCAGACCGGCGGACTTCTACAACAAGTCCGTCAAATCCCAACCCTACATGAGAGAAACATTTTGGTCTGACTGTCTCTTTATCTATCTGTCTGTCCGACTGATCGACCACCATTACCACTATTGCACTCCCAGAGATTGCAGTGAGAGATTACCTTTTTGGTGAACCTCATCTTTTTTTTAAGTGGCCTTACCTTTCACTAAAAAAAATGAGACACTTGGGGACAATGGGAGCGGGGAATGTTCGTTTGGTTTTTAAACTTTTCTGTGTATCGTTGTCGGACGTTGTCGTCATCAAGGCACCGTTTTGTCACTGAGGACACTGGGCATCTGTTGTTTAGTGCTTTTAGCTGGTGGAGTCTCAATTATGTCAAGGCTTCTGTGCCTTAAATGTTGCCCTTGCAGTGTCAGTGTCAGAGTTAAGCTGATCAAGTTGTTTTTCACTGGTTGATACACACACACACACACACAACTGTAGTATTCATGAGAGGCGTAGGTCTTAGGGGTAAAGCTTGTTTGAGTGAATTCAAAAGTAGGAACTGATCCTCAAATATTGCCTTTGTCCCTGTTCTTCATTGTGTTGCCATGTTTGTTGGTCTTCTTTGTCCGATACACACATCCCTCCCACACACGAGCTGCAAAAGCTACAAATCTGTGTAACTTAAGTTAGCCATGAAAGTTTACTCCGCAGTACTTACACGGCGAGGAAAACGCCCCAGTTCAGCATAAGACAGTCCTGTGAGGACTCCAGACTACATGCACTTCCTGTTTCCTTTGATACAACATAGAAAGGACAGTTTATCTCAAGCCCCTCCCAAATTTAATTTAATTTTCTTTTGTATATGTATGAACTATACTCTGTGTGTGCCTCACTTCTGTGTAAAATTCAAAAGATGAAACAAAACAAAAAGATGACAAAGCATTACAGAGAGGAAAAAACAGTATGTTGGTGGAATTCTGATCACGTCATTTAAGTTGCCTGTTCTTTCTTGTAGCCAACTATTGAAAATAACAGGATTCAAAAATACAATTTACAATGTTCTAGCTCTAGACCGGTGTAGCACATGTGTGACTGTATTAATTTATAAAACCAAAATGGTAACTGTGAATTATGTATTTCTTTGTGCATTTTTTTAAACATTGGGGGAGAAGCTTGTTAGGACATGGCAACAGCTGATGCTCATGTCCAAAAAAACTTTTGTTTTTGGTGGATTATAATGGAAACGCACGTTTCCAAAAAAAGAAAAAAACGAAAAAAAGGAAAAAAGTGAAAAAATATATGAATATATTTTTTTTCTTAAGCAATACATTTCAGTGTGACTTGTGATAGAACATTTTCTTTTTTTAGGTAATAAATAAATAAAAAAATACAAAATGAGTAATGGAGTTGTCTGTGAGTATTCATTACTGATTCAATAACATTGAGTGAAGGCTGCAATTCAGTTTTATGTTTCATGATAGAATCTATTTCATGAGGTAACATGATAAGAGCGGCATATGTAAAAGAAGTAAAGCTCTTATTCCCATTGATAATATATTGCCTTACCCTATATATCAAAAGCTAATGTAATAGATAGACTGAACCATTTCATCTAGCTCAGTGCTGGACTGTGATTTACAAGGGACTGCAAAAGCCCAAAGGCTCAAAAGGTTATGAGCATTTGTACATGTTCATATTTTCAGACATAGTTGGCTTTTTTCCATAATGTCTTCTTATATAACTTGTGAAAAGGCTTGAAACATTTGCTAGCATGAAAATGTTTCCAACAAGGCCATAAAACTGTGAGGACATAGCTGGTAATTAGGAAACAGGGTTGTTAATATGTTAGTACGCGGGGGTCCCTTGTCTCATAACGTGTCCGATGGAAACAAGCACAGAGCTGTTTTGGGAGGTTAGCGTGTGGGGGTGGACGAAGGTTACAAGGGGGTGGTTCAGTGAGCCACGCTCTCCACATCTGTGTGAGTGCAGCCGGGCTGGAGATGAGACAGAATATGGAAGTAGAGTGACAGATTGGAGAAGGAGAAAGAGCACTGCCTCGTGTGAAGCTAGCACTCTGACACATGTACAAGCAGCAAAAAAGGGAAAATATGTTTTTGAAGCAAACTTGTAGCTAGTGCTTTTGTAATGAGCACTGATCTGACAACAGGAGCCTGACTTGGAGCGTCAACAGATATCAGAGAGGAGCTAAACAGCCATCGGCAAAACCTAGTGTATGTCAACGCAGCGCCCAGAAAGGATGCTAAGAGTGCATGCTAGCACATAGGCTAACGTCTGTGATATGCATCATGCTAAAATCAGTGCCATTTTGCTATTTTCAATTGTCTAAACTGGGAGAAAAATACACAATACATTGTTTTTCCATTGTATGTGACTAATAAATACACAGCGCAGTATCATTTGTTGTACATTTTTGAGTCAGACCTCTTTATTAAAGCTTCACTTCCTGATTTTCTTTTTTTACTGTCCCCATCTCAGACTCCACTCACCCCCAAAAGCAGCCAAGGGACCTCTCCTGCTTCTCTTTTATCAAAAAATTAAATAAAATCAGATCAATTTTTCCTCCACAAAATACTAATACATTTAACCAAACTGAAGTTTAGTGTTTGGCATTAGCTTAGCATTAGGTTAGCTGCGAATTCAGCTTCAGGGATTGAATTGACAGTATTTATCTGCGTTTTACGTTGCCTCCCTTTTCTCTGTTGACATTTTTCTTTTTTGAGCCGTTTCTCTGTGTTCCTTTTTCGAGCATGTGATTGGCCAAGGTTTTCCGTTCCTGAATAGAGGTTCTGATCTGTTAAAATCCCTTATAATAAACAGTAGATGGAATCATGAAGACTGTTTTTTTTTTCAAAATATTTGCTTTTACAATATAATATTTGGGGTTTAATCCATTTTCCGCAACTTGAAGAAAAAATACCAGGTACAGTCTGTTTAAGTCACAACTAGCTTAGCATTAGCGCTTAACTGCCATCGAAAAAGACCAGTCAGTGCTGAGCTATAAACTTGCCAAGCATTGTTTTATTTTTTAGTGGGACAAAATTGCCATGGTAACAGTGTGATTGACCTATCCGGACAGTGTACAGTCAGATTAAGTGCAAGCTGTGTGCTCGGGCGAAGCAGTCATTTGTTAGACCTTCATTTTGATAATGGCCAAGGATTACAAATGTTTCTCTTGGCCTTTTCTCTTCCTCTTGCCTGGTATTCTCTTCTATTTCTGTAAAGATGATTTTTGGAAATGAAAGCCTCCTACTCAGTGGCCTTCTGAACATAAGCAAACACACCCCCCTCCTGTCTGTGGCCTTTTTAAAAACACATAAAGGCACAGCATTGTTTGGCAAGAGAAGGCAATGAAAGAAGGGAAATTGATGCAAGGCCATACATCGATTGGCTCATCAATAGCCAGTGGTGATGCATTTCCCTGGAAATACTGGGAGAATAGAGGAAAATGCTAAATGTGGAGGGAAGTGGACCTTTTATTACCACCCAGGCCCTATTTAAGGCTTTCTCATGCAGGCTGTAAAGTGGTAACACACAATAGGTGCCATTGGCTGTGTCATAAAACAGCTGATTGTGAGTAGTATTTTTATGAATAAGCAAAGCATGAGTATTCAAAGGGCTCTCTACACTCAATAATAGTGTTTTAATGGTACACGTCATTACCAAGAGCAAATGCCTTCTGTTAGGCTACTCTCAAAATGGTCCAGGCCCTCAAAGAAAAAAACTGACTTTTCTCGATTGTTTTTGTGGAAGATTATAAGATATTCAATCCTTTATTGAATATGAACGGCAGATTGAATGTGTTTTAAGATGGATTATTTTCCTAAAGATCTGAAAAAAATGGCAAACAAAAAGAGCTAAACTTAGGCGCATCCAGTTTATCCCTCCATCTGTCATTTCAAACCAAACAAACCACAAGTCAGTAGTTGACACATATTTATGGTCGATCTTGCAGGTGCAGCTAACAGACAACAGATTCAGTTATTTTTGACTGTGGCTGTCTCGGAGTTGGTCACAAACAGTAGAACGGGCTGTTTACAGCGTCACATCTTCCTGGATGTGTCTTTCGTACATGAGCCAGAAGCGCAGCAGCACCCTGTTAAATTCACATGGGCTTCCAGTCATACTGCAACTACCGAGAGAGGCTCTTCTGAGAAGTCGCTGCCTATTTCTGACTGTCATTCACAGCCTCCACACTCATCTGCCTCTTTCTGCGAGCTCGCCGTCTGTGGATGTGACTGTCTTCAGAGATCGAAATGAAAGAACAGAGAGAATGAGACAGAGGCTCAGCTGCCACCGCAAACTGAAACCTTGTGGCTCTGGGATGCAGAGGAGATCCGCAGAGCTGGGGTTTCACACGTCGCTCGCTTTGTGATTTCAGATAAGCCGCGCTCAGCTGTATCCTCCCCTCACTTCCAAACACGTCCACACAAGCAAAACGGAAAATATAGCAGGCTGAAAACTACCCCCATATCACATGACATAATGACACTTCGTAATAAAGTGAATGTGGCTATGTATATCTTATATTGTGTGAACAGGCTGTGCAAGTTTAGTTATGAGATGTGAGAGATTTTAAACAGATGAACAACAAAAATATGCAGAGAAATGAACCATGCATGCAACTTTATAAAACATTAAAAAGACCAGTCTAGGCACTTTTTCAAAATATAATGTTGATGTTTACACCTCTTTACTTACACTTCCATTCACAAGCCAAATTGAACAAAACCAAACATTTCAGGGATTTGTCAGGCTTCTATGCTGGAAAAAAGGCCCAAAAGTCGAAAAGCAAAATGGTGAAATGGCATTACCCTTGTTGAAAAGACCCTTGTAACTAAAGACACCTGTGGTCACTGATGGTACTGCATCTTCTCAGCAGTTATATTCTAAGCCAAGTGAATTTGTGTAGTTTCTTCATTTTAATTTAGTCCTTTAGATGAGATACATGTAAACATCTTTCTTGACTCAGTAAATATAGTATTCTCCAGTGGACATACTCTTAAAACGCCCTCTATGCTCTATTCCTAGCCACATTTTGTTTTCATACAGCTCTTGCCTAAGTATGCTTTTACCATTTTTACACGAGAACAACAAACAATCTCTGCGCTCCGATAAAAGCCCCATCTGTACAAGAGAGCATTGGAGCGGATGCAGTGAAGATGCATTTTCCTCCGGTCGGGGCATTGACACTCCTCTCCTCTGTACGGCCGGCACTGTTCGCACGGTCAGCTGGGATCTTGTTGTCTTTAGTCTATTTTTGTTTGTTCCCCACGCAGTTGAAAGAGAAGAATGAGTCTCTGTTCGAAACATTACCTGATGGATATTTATGCAGCTGTGAGAAGAGGACCTTTGATATCTTTTTCAGACACACACACTTCCGCTGGATCAGTGTTTGGGATGTTTTCCATTGGACGCACACGTTAGACTCAAAGGTGTTCAGCTGTCCGTTAGCGTCAGTGTGCAGCCGACCTCGGAGCTTGACCTTTCGACCTGGGGGGAAATGGCAGAGAGGTCATGGTTAAAATAAACCCTGGAAGCTGGGTAAACAGGATGTGTACACCCACCCAGACATATGGCACTCACTAATCAAATGGCACCGAGCTGCAAGAGCGAAAAAAAAAAAAAAAAAGGAATTGGAAATCTTTTCAGTGGAAGCTATGAGCACGCTGTATTTGTACAAAGTCACTGTAGTATAAATGGATCAAGCTGCTTAGCAACACAAGCAGTTTCTAGTGTTGTTTTTCATGTTCTCTCATCAAATACACTGCCATTTATCTTAAGACAGCAATAAATACTACTGTCTGGTGAACATAAAAGTTGAGGTTTTACATCCAGTGAAAACAGTTCAAAGATAATGAGACCATTCAGATATAGCATGTGATGAAAGTGTTATTTGTGTAATCGAAACCGTCGGGGTGTGCTTTAATGAAACGGTGGAACACAAGGTTAGGCTTTAAACAAACAGAGCGGCTCTTAATTTGTTTGCTTATAAGTATCGTGTATTTAATCATGCAGAATCTTTTGACTGGAGCCAAGGTTAGCTCAATAATTAGCAACTGCTTTGCTTTTACTTTAATAACTTGTTTTTTGAATTAGTTCCAGCAGTCTAGAAGTTAAGATGCTATTTCTAAAATAGCATTTATATTTATGTTGTAAGCTTGGCTGAACAAAGCTGTCATAGGTGTGTTAATATTAAAAATTGTCCAAAAAGTGGGAGATAAACTTTCACTAGTTCTTATTTAGTCTTTAGTCACAGCTTAAAAAGCTAACGCTATGTTTTTAGTAACTGTCACCACTGGAACCAAACCTGAAACCTTATTTGGAGTGCCTCATACCCTTTTTAAATGCCACATTGACCCAACCCAAGCCACACTGACCCAACCTGCTCTTGTTACTTGTACGACTGTTTCGACAAGGTTTCTGATAGAGCTGTAAAATGCTCATCCATAAACGCTGCTATTTCTGTCACTTTTTCCATTTTTCTGATTGGATGAGCTTGGCTGCAGTGGGACATGGGCATTGATTCAGAGGTCTGGAACCAAGTTCAGAGAAATGTCAGGTGACCCGACCATCTGTCAGCGTGTGAGTCTATAGAGATCCATGCAAACACAATTTGAGTGTTGCTCAGTCCCAAGCTAATGTGGCTACTACGTGATTCATCATCTCCCTGTGTGTTCGAGCTGCAAACAGGTTTGGGAGAGTGGCTGATGCACATTTAGCACGTTGTGTCAACTGTCACTTGTCAGATGCTCTTTTTGTCAAAGTCCTCCTCCTTGCTCTTTTCCTTCAGTGAAAATACCAGGTACCTTCAGCAGTTGCTCCAGTGACCTTTAACAGCTGTGGGGTTGGGATTGACTGAACTTCCTTCACCTTCTTCCAGTCTCATGGTGTCTGCCTATCTCTCTTTGTCTCATACACAACTGTTATTTTTTGTCGCTTTTTATATAGATCTTCAGTAATCAGAGCCTGTTTCTGTGTTGCTGGTTTACATCAAAATGACTGCAGTCAGTGCTGTAGAAAAATACACAAGGAAGTAACCAGTGGCCCCTTGGTTTTGTTTTGTTCATCTTCCACATCTTAGGACTATAAAAGATGACAACAAAAGTGCACAGCCTTCCTGTTAATGTCTGTCCAGGCTGCTCTTGCCTTAACAAAGCACAAACTGGAGCTCATTTATAACATGGCACAGTCTGGACTCCAGAGTTGTTGCGAGGCTAAATATTTAAGTGTGCAGTCTAATTAAGCACATGTCAGAGTTAATTGTGAGAGGTGTACTGTTGTCCCTGCAGTGCTGACTACGCTTCCCGTACAAACTTTGTGATTTCTTGCTCTAAGTACTCAATGAAAAGGGCAAGGCAGCAGTTTGGACGCCCTCCAACAGGTATTCACACCAGCCAGAGCAGAGAGGGCACAAGGGCTCGAGGTGAAGCGATAGAATTACACAAGGCATAAGAGAAGATAAATGTACATTTTTGCATCCTACGCCCTGACATTTTTTCGCTCGCCTCCTTGATCCCTTGCGCTCCACTTCTTCAGCCACTGTTCCATCTATCCACCCTTGGCCCCCATTAGTGAATGTGGTGCTATGAGTTATGGAATGGCTTTACAGTGCGCTGAAACAGCTGAGGTCATGAATACAGGCAGAGTGCATGCAGCCTTGTGTGCTGAATGTAAATGAGCTGGCTTTTCTCCAGCTCAGGAGCCCAGAGAGAACTGTGTGATCTCGTCCGTCACTCCTTTCCAGTTGCTGGGCAGGACAGCGCTAATCAGGCCTGAGTATGCAGGACAGTGGTCCGGTAGTGTTTAGTAAAGGACACGCATCTTCAAGGTCTTGGCTCCTCTTAAACACTAAACAAGCACTTTTTGAAAGCTGCCACTAAACTTTGAGGCCTCCTCAGTGTTTCCCTGGTGTTGCCTTATCTTGAGGAAACACTGCGTGGGTTTAGCATAGTTTCCATTGAGAAAAGGTGAATGTGTAACCTCCCCCAAATGAAAACACAAAAAGATACCACAGTAAGCTTTGTTGCAGCAGGTTTTGCTGCAATGTGCAAGCATATAGTAGGGGCAAGTTTCACCGACTTATTTTAGGTTAATTTTCAGTGTTAGAGTGTAAATACTAATTTAATTTGGAGTCCAGTGGCTGGTATATTTGAATGAAAGTCTATTCAGTAAGTATTTTATGGTAAAAAACAGTTAGGTCTCTAAGCAATAAAACATATTTTTACCACTATCTTGAGTGTCTTTACTCCACACTAAATGAGCTCAGACCTGAAAAAATGACAACTGTAACCAATAACCTGGCTCAAAGACATCTGTTGTAAAGCTAGTGGCAAACTAGTGAAGAATGTTTTGTTTTCCTTTTTATCCATAAGTTGTGTTTTCACACAAATACAAATCTAACGTGGTAAAGATTAAAAAGTTTAGGTTTTGTGTCGTAGACTCACATTAGAGCTAAATTAAGTCTGCTCTTTGCATTTCCATTAGACCCTAAATAACAGACCCCAACCCATAAACTGCTCTCAGCTTATCTCATTCCATTTTCCCGACATGTGAAATAGCACATACTTAACTCACTCAAGGGGGATAATTGTGTGCAAATGGGAGCAGTTTGGAATGCCTGATAGGGAGTGTGGCACAGCACAGTGTGTGTTTGTGTGTGTTTGTGTGTGTGTGGACACCATTAATGGTGTTTATTTGACTTTGGGGGAAGCCCTGTGCCCATTGTTCATAAAAGCCCTTATATGGTAATGTAAACACAACATTTCGTAACTCCTCAGTGAGCACACAAAACTGAATGAACACAGGAAGACCCACTCAGGCAGGAAGTGGCAGCTGCTGCCATGGTAACAAACTGAAACCCGAAGCAGTGCGGTGAGAGAGACAGAGAGAGACGGGCCTTTCTCACTGTCTTGACGTCATTTCTAGTACGAGAAGAGAACGAGGCAGCAGCTGCAGTGCACGCTCTTCAGACTAAGATGCAAAACTTTTAGAAATGATGAACTTTCACATGCACATATCGCATAAGAGAAACTGCAAATATTTTTGGTCCAACACTATCCTTTCAAGAAAACAGGTGAAGTGGAAAATCCCCATATGCTCATTATTATCAAGGACAATGAGCTAAAATCAACAACTCTAATATGAAAACTGTGTGTGATATGCAAATAACCCCTTTGTGTTATTTCCAAATTGGCATAATGGTTGCAACACATTCTTAACTCTGGCACTGCTGCTTTTACAGCTTGGCTGTGTGTTAAACATGTGCAGTTTTATTATTATCACAACCACTGGTCCAGCAAATGTGATGATTCCAGCCAGACAGACACGACACATGAGTTATTGTATTTTGTGTGTTGTCATGTGAGTGAGTGAGTGAAAAAAGTAAAGCAAAACAAAGCAGCTGGAAGAGACGGCACCCAGTGAGAGACAAAGGCTGCGTCCATGCACGCATGCATTAGTGATCAAGCAAAAAGCAGGAAAATGCCAGGAGCACATATGTCATGCTGTCAGATTTTTAGGTCATGGATTAAACAGAATATGCCACAGACTCATTGCCTCCTGGAAGGAAACATTTAACTTATGCCTCATCTTTAAAACTACCCAAAACTAGGCCAATAATTGAATTAAACAATTAAGTTTAGGACATGAAGCAAGTACTTTTTAAGTCAAGCTAACACCACATGGCTTTGTGAATGTGGTGTAATGCTATGACATCTAAATACAGGTTCTTATGTGCATTGTAAAACATGTTGTAAAACAACAGATTAAAATGCCATTAACTCCAAGCAAGTCAGTGGTATTCTACTCTTCCCGTTTTACATATTACATATATCAGCATCTGTAATACTTGCAGAAATCACTAAAATACCAAGTAAAAACAGATTCCATATGTTCATTTGTACATAATATCCCAAAGCATATAATTATTATTATTTCACATAGTCATAGATTACAAGGGGATTAACATGTTTCTTGTAAGAGCTGCATTTGCATTGCATTTAAGTAAACATCCCACTTAAATTACCCCCTTTGACATTTGTAATTGGACAAAACCGACAAATAATTCCAAAGTGAAGGTCAAAATCTTGCATTATTCCTGGGTAGCCTTGCCTCTGAGTGTATTAACAGGTGATCTGTTGCTTTTGAAAGAGTAATGCAACCCGGGCCGAGAGAACCACTCCCTCACGGCCCGGGCTCATCCTCACCTCGCTTTTCTCCCCCTTGCCGCCTAATTAGAAACTCTGTATGCATCCAAACAGATTTAAACCCCTCACTCATTAACCACAGTCTTATCCTTTGTAATTAGCTGTTGCTTGTGTTGGGGTATATTGGGGTGGGAGAAGTTGGTGGAAGGCGGGGGGTGTTGAGGAATAGGTGGGGGTCAGATTTCATTGGGGCCTTAAGGCTAAATCCATACATGACAAACCTCTTTTGAGTTGAAGGGAGCTTAGTGTGTCTGTGCATGTTTTTATGTTTGCGTCTAGGGCACGTGCTTGAAGAGGATAGGCGGCTTAAAGGTGGTGCATACGGACTGGGGAGGGTCCACCACCCACGCTCAGGGCCTCTGTGATGGGGGTTCTCACGCACACATGCAGGCATGTCTCCACTGAATGGTACAGGTCCACAGCCACAGATATCAATGCTATTTGAACTAAACTCTCAAAACCTAGACGTGTTTCCATTGGTTGTCGTTGGGAGTAAATCCTTTTGTATGACGCTGTAAAAAGAGAGGGAAATATAGCCATATACTGCTTCAATAAACATTTTACTGGTTTATTTAGTTCTTTCATGTTGATACGATGACTATATGAAGATTATCTGTCAACAAGCTGCAGTGATCAAACCAGCCGAGGGTTTACCAAAGAACAATGTACGCTTTTCATATTCATTTACTTAAAGGTAACTTATTCATACTCACCTGACCCTAGCGAGGCATACATGCGTTGGTTTTGTGGGGCTACAATCATCGAGACAGATTTGATCCCCCTCTAGTGCAGGCCTCAAGCACTCTAAGGCAAGGGTGTCCAAACTTTTGGCAAAGAAGGCCACATTTGATGAGAGGAAAATCACCAGGGGCCGACAGTCTCTTCTGGTTGTATTCTTATTCCACAAGTACAGGTTTAAGTTGAATGTGAACATGTTTGAATTGGATTTGAACAGTTTTTAGTTGGGTTTAAACAGGTTTCAGTTGGATTTAAACAGAATTGAATTGGATTTGAACATGTTATCTTTGGATTTGAACAGGTTTTGATTGGGTCTGAGCAGGTTTTTGTTGGATTTTAACTGGTTTTAATTGGATTTGAACAAGTTGTAGTTGGTTTTAAACATGTTTTAGTTGGATCAGAACAGATTTTAGTTGGATTTGAATAGTTTTAGTTGGGTTTGAACAGGTTTTAGATGGATGTAAACAGTTTTTAGTTGAATTTGAACAGTTTTTAGTTGGGTTTAAACAGGTTTCAGTTGGATTTAAGCAGAATTTAATTGGATTTGAACATGTTATCTTTGGATTTGAACAGTTTTTACTTGGGTCTGAACAAGTTTAAGTTGGATATGTACAGGTTTTAATTGGATTTGAACAGATTTAAGTCAGGTATACCCCTGTTTATATTAAGGTGCTGATGTTGGTGTCATAAACAATACCTTTTATTGCTGAAGCTGAGGGCCACATAAAATCTCACCTTGTGCCATGATTTGCCCCCGAGCCTGACTTTGGACATGGACTCGGCAATCCACAGCTGATCTAAAGGCAATTATATACAGATTATAAAGACATAGACGAACTTGGTAACGATACTTTAATAACTTCGAGGGTGCATTCAATGATGTAATGGTGCACTTGTTTTGATAGATACTGAGAGAAAGGAAGTGTAATTGCTGTATCTGATTTTATTGCCATTTCTAGGACGCATGCTGTAATTCACCACTAAAGGTCAGAGTGCGGAGATGGATGTTAACAGTTGGGTTATATTAAATAAAAAGTAAGAATGACCTATTGAAGGGACACTGATTAATGATGTCGTACAGTGTAGTCTAATTCCATAGATTGTTAAAGTGGTATTTAAAGCACACTTTTTTGTTTTTTGTTTTAATGAAAACTACAAGCCTACAGCCCATTCTCATTTGTTTGAAAGCAGTGGTGTTTGAACAGTTTCACCAAACATTATAACTCTTGAGGAAGTTTGTCAGAATCATTTTACTAATAATCCATCTGACTCCTACTGGCTCCAAAAATGACTCATGTTTTGTCTTGATTATAAAACACATCTTGCATTAACCAGCCTAACATGATTAACGCCTAGCTCCTTGCACCACGCAGGCCTAACCCATGCAGTATTTCTCTTCGAGCTGTATTTGACTCAGTGTGTTGTCAGGCCTGTGGTGTGATGCATCTAAATTACCGTCAATGCCATTTTATGCTTCCTGTCGCGGGGCAGTGCCTGTGTCAGAGATGTGGGCCGACAAAGGAGCCTTGAGTGACACATCAGCAGCCCTCCAGTAGATACCACAGAGTGTGATCCAATTGTCCATGGTGGGATCAGTGGATCATCCGGGACCCTCCTGCTAGGCCGCCCTCCCTTCCACTGCCCCCAGATCAGCGTGGTGCCTCTGGTCCAATTGGGGGGGTCCGTGATCAATAGGGATTTGGTGTGTTTGATTGTCTGTGGGTATTCAGAGTGTGTTTTCCCAGTGTCTGTGAGTCTGTTTAAGTGAAGGGGGGAGGGAGGGACAAGTGTCTGGGTCCAGGGCTGTGCTTGTGACTGATAGGGTGGCGGGCCCCTTCGTGTGGGGGCCCAGGGGACCGGCTGCGTATTGGCGGACCGTGCAGAGAGCCTTTCTGTTGCCCCATCGATCCCAACATGTCAATTAGACAGACTCAAATAAATGTGTCGTGGAGCTCAGCGGGCCTCAGTATGCACCGGCTCCATGTAAACGACACCCACACATCAGGCTCCGTGACACCGGAGCCGACACACTACTGAGGGCCTTCTGCCTCAACATTGACTGAGAGCCTTTCCGTTGCACAGATTGTTTTTCACTTTGACCCCAGCCTTTGCTCCAGAGCAGTCTCACAGACTTCAGAGGTGAGTTACCTCTGACTTTCCCTTTGATTTCTCTGAAACACAGCTACCAGTTGCAAAAGTGAAAGAAGGGGCATTTTCTCTAGAACTGGTTTTAGTTTTGGGACAAAAAGTTAGTTTTGTGTTTTTCTGTAGAATAGCAGAGCATTTTGCAAAAATGAATGTACATTTCCTCTTACTGCAAAGACCGAGAATAATCTTTATTAAAATAGATGCATGCTTGAAGTTGACAAACCAGTATAATGTTCCTTGGTGGATATTAAAGTACTTGTTTAGACTGCCAGTAAAGTAAGTCACTGAACTTAAGTACAGTGGGATAACAACGCTGAGCAAACAATAAAAAAACTATATATTATTCAAAACATATTCAAAAAAGGTTTTAAATGAGAAGATTAGACATTTGTTATATTTGCTAAATCCAAACTGTTATTCATATTCCTATAAAGGGTCACATGCCAATGATAATGGCACAAAGGCCCTGTTTGTCTGTGTAATACATGTCATTTCTCCTGTTGTTAGTGGCAAGAGTTGTTCTGTTTTATTCAGCTCAGTTAATTTTAGATGTAGACATTTATTTTTTCACATTTCTTTTTTATAACCACATAGGTCCTTACATAATGGTTTTGTCATCCACATAAACACAGCATTATGCAGCCTTTTATGCTTGGTTCATGCGTATCATATACTTTACTGCACACATTCTGTGTTTTGTATTATTTTAAGGTTGAAAAACACAGTCCTTTCTTCCTTGTGAAGAGATGGATGGTCTCAACCACAGACACACATATAGATACAAATAGTCATTTGAAGAGCTTGGATGAGACTATAAAATTGACCATGTCCAAACAAGTCCTCCATTATAGAGATAGATTGGGGGTGAAAGCTCTCGAATATAATGATGGGCAGAAGTGAGTGACCCCCTGACTGCAGGTGATAAACTGATACTACGTCTGTCTCTGGCCCTCACTCCATCACCAGTACTGCCCATAGTGCTCCATATTCACTCCCCCACCCCACCGCGCGCCTCGTTTCCTTAAACCCAACCCTTCACGCCTCCTTCCCTTGAGCAGGCACCCCTGTGTGAAGACCCCCGCCCTATCCTCCTCCAATCCCCCTTTTACTGGCCTCATGCACTGATCAGTGGGATTTACTGTGCACTCGTCCACAGTTCTCAGCCGGTCACACACGCCCTCTGGGTCGATCCAGGTCGAATTCAATTTGTAAGATATTACGTATTGATCCCCTGTGCTCCATTCTGGCCCCCACCCTCTAAGCGCGGCCCTGGCAGGGGCTCATTGACCCGCGTGCATCATTCCTTGAATCATCATCATCATCAGAAGAGGAGTGTGGCAATCTGAGCTAGTATCAAGGTGCGGCCTTAGGCTCTAAGTGGTGACCCTCGGTTACATCTGCTGGGCCTGATCTTCTATGTGACAGTGTACTTTATCGTAGGAATGCTCCTCTAATGATGCTTGCGCTGAAAAAATACCGTCCAAATGTCTTGTGACAGTTTTGTCAATACCCAGGAGCCCACTTTTATGAAAACATGTCAGCTTGAAATGTTTGCACCGGTTGCATCTCTAAAGTGGTTTGGAAACATCTTCCAATTCAGGTCATGTTTAAATCTTCTTTCACACATTTACATATCTTTTTTAATGATAAACAGACCCCCCATAGTGCTCCAATAACCATCACTTTTAACCATTTAGCTTAGCCAACAGGCTTTAAATCTTTCAGATCAATAGTTGCTCCCCAGTCTCTTCATCAAACCCACAAGTAAATAATTCAAATGAGATAGTTAAGCCCCTTGGAGTATAAATTGTGCGGGAAAAAAAATCTCATTGTGATTTGGAAGTGCGATTTACGGGCATAACATTCACCGCGGTGGACAGGGGGGCACCGGGAAAGAGAGGGTGTACATAAATTTGCAGGTTAAATCAATGGCGGCTTTGACTGTATAAATTGCGATCTGAAAAGCTTTTATGACGTTCATATTACATTAACATCAAATATTCAAGAGGCTGCAGATCACTTTCCCATTAGGCAGATCGCCGCGTTGCACTGTCGTCAAAACAGAGCCATAACCACACGAGGCGCATAAACACACCAGAGTAAGCGTAAGCGAAAAACCTCAAACTCTGAATTCCTGTGTTAAAGGGGCAACACCAGCGCTGAGCGAGTGACTGAGTGAGCGGTGCACAAACAGCCGAGCGGAGGCCTTGCATGGCTGCCACAGATAAGAGAAATAAGGTCACATGCTAACAGGGGAGAAAGCGCAACGCCAAGGTGAGCAATGGCTATGACATTTCACAAACTAGGCTAATTCCCCAGAAAATGTACAAAGGGCACGTTGCACATTATTGCATCACGACGGTGATCATGTTGGAAGCATATCAGAGTCACTTGTGTTCCTGTGCTGCTCGTTTGTTTTTCTCTTCCATGTGGCCGATAAAGTATTCTGTCAAAGAGATGTAAAGCTCCCACAAGAAAGTCATATTGTTGCTCAATTTAGCTCACCTCACGCTGCGTATCACAACCACGAGGCTCACTGAACGGAACATTGGCAGTTCCTATAAAAGACACAATATGATGAATGCTTTATGAGAGAAAATTTAAGTATGGTGGCCCAGAAGGATCAAGGAAATACAAAATGGCACATATACAACTCACATGTATAGCTTTGACCAGTGCAATATGTTTTCCAGTTGCACCTTTAAAGTTTCTTTATACTTTTTATATTCTATATTTAAAACTTTGTTCTAAAGTCTCTATATATATTTTCTGCATGCTCTCTTTATATATTTTTAAGACTGTTTTTGCAGAGTTTTTGCTGTCACATGTGAATTTCCCCATTGTGGGATCAAAAAAGTCTAATCTAAATTCAACAAATGTTTCTTCAGTTATTTGATCTACAACGTTAGCAGGTAGAAAAAACGCCTTCCCCAATTATAATCAATTAATAGTGTGAAGACTTATTAAAATGTAAAAACGTACTGAGCCATTCAAAAGGATCTTCAGCCCAATTAGGAATCGCATTTTTGTTTCTTTTATTACTCATTTATGAAGCGTTTCAACAACCAAGTCCCGAACTATTTATAAATCCATTTACACTGGCCTCATTGTAAAGAGTTAAATGGTCCTCTGTGTTGTCCACACGCTTGACAGAATTCTTTGTCTCACTCTGAGGACATGAGGGACTGGCCGTCCTCTCTCCGTCCTGTCATGTGTCTGTGCATTGTGTGCTTGGAACAGACAGCAGACAGTCACAAAGTCCCCGCGGGGCCCACTGTGGGACGGCTCTGTGGAGTTTCCTCGTCAGCGTGTGGGATTCCCTTTGTTTACCCTGGGCTTCCTGTCCCAGCGAGGAAGCGTGAAGCGGCCCGACTCCTCTGGCAGGAAACATGAGCTGGCTCTGCTTTGTGACTCAGATGGTGACCTTCAGCCAAACCTTCCTCGCACGGCTGTTTTAGAAATGCCCAGGGGGGAAATGGAAACACTTAAGTGCTTAGTCTGCAGTGAGTCTGTTGCCAAGGCCCTTAAACAATACCAGTCAATTTGTACATCTGTATAAAACAACACATGACTGTCTGGAATCACTGTCTGTACTCAGGAGTGGACTGAGCGAGCTGTGGCTAGTGGGGAATCTCATGCTGAAATGGGGCCTGGCTCCAAGATGCCTGTCTCCTATTGACTCCCTTTCAAAGAACATTACAGAATACAATATATTTCACGATTATCACTCCAGTCTATTTGTCTTTATTTAAACAGTATCTCTTATGGGGGTCACTGTGGTCAACAGCCATTAGCTTTGAAGATGCCTCTTACCCCTTTCATGCTACTTTCTGTTATCTTATCCCATCTCAGTCAGTCTTGTGTCCCATTTTAATGCACACAACCTCTCTAAGCAAAAAAACTATATACTACTGTGTATATGCCTCATACATACTGTTTCCATTTCCAGTGATGCCGAGCAGTCTGATTTATCCACAAGCTGTCTCACCTATTATTACCTCCCATTGTGGAAAAAGATTACTTTGCAACCCCATGTACCTTTCAGGACACGACGAGATGGACGAAAGACAGAAATATGAAATATATATTACAAAAGCAAGATCCACACCGTAAAGCACATGTCAAACTAACAAAATGCAGCCCTTTGTAATGTTTTATGTGGCCCGTTAATACATTTAGAAGGTGATATTTTTGACACTAGGTTTTAGTTGGATTTGAACATTTAGATGGATTTGATTTTTAAATAAATCAATATTATATCAATCAAGATAAATAAAGTCTGTTCAAATCCAGCTACACCCTGTTGAAATCTGACTAAAATCTGTTGAAATCTGACTAAAATCTGTTGAAATCTGACTAAAACCTGTTGAATTCTGACTAAAATCTATCCAAATCTGACTAAAATCTGTCCAAATCAATCTAAAAACTGTTAAAATCCATATAAAACCTGTTCAGATCCAACTAAAACCTGTTCAGATTCAACTTAAACCTGTCCAAATCTGACTAAAATCTGTCCAAATCCATCTAAAAAGTGTTCAAAGCCATCTAAAACCTGTTCAGATCCAAATAAACCCTGTTCAGATCCAACTAAAACCTGTTCAGATTCAACTAAAACCTGTTCAAATCCATCTTAAACCTATTCAGATCCAACTAAAACCTGTTCAAATCTGACTAAAACCTATTCAGATCCAACTAAAACCTGTTCAAATCTGACTAAAACCTGTGCAAATCCATCTAAAACCTGTCTAAACTAAAATCTGTCCAAATCCATCTAAAAAGTGTTCAAATCCATCTAAAACCTGTTCAGATCCAGCTAAAACCTGTTCAGATTTAACTAAAATCTGTCCAAATCCATCTAAAAAGTGTTCAAATCCATCTAAAACCTGTTCAGATCCAACTAAAACCTGTTCAAATCTGACTAAAACCTGTTCAAATCCATCTAAAACCTGTTTCCATAAAAGTAGGAAATTATTATTTTTCGATAACTTTTGTAAGACTCAAATAAAGATGAAATCTCACATTCAAAATTGAATAAAAGCTTCCAAATCTTTGACCCCTGAAAGATTCTGATTAACTTTTACATCCCCTCACCGCTTTGAGTTTGACACCACTGCCGTAAAGCTTTACCAAAGATATTAGTAATACAAGCTAGAGCTATTTGTGACTGTCATAGTTGTCCCTTTGAAACAGATCTGTAACAATTTTTAAAGTCTACTTCTGTGCAAAAGACCTTTCTCCTCTTTCAGTTCAACTTCACCAGTTTTACTTCCTCACATACTAATACACCACACACAAAATCTGCCCCAATTTGTGAAAAACGTTCACTTTTAACTCCACATTTAGCGCCGCAGTGACTTACTTCTAAAGGTTAGCGCTACAGGCCCCACAGATGTCTCCAGCTCATTAAAGACATAATGACAAACTTCGTCCCCGCGTCATAAGCAGCCCGGCCTGCAGTCGCTGGCAGGCATTACCACATAATTCCTCACTAATTTCTCCTTATTCATTTAAAATATTATTGCTTCTTGAAAGTGGCAATTTGTTGCAGTAGTTGTAATAATACTTTCTGGTATTGCCCCTCAGCTGTGGCAATTTAATGCTTACTTAGCCTTCATTAGAGTGCAGGCTAATTTACCACGTGACAGTTGTGGAAATCGTTGTTATTGGAACAAAAGCACTGGTACCTCAAATGGACTTTTTTTTTTTATCTTGACGGAGGCATTAGTCATGTTTTATGGCACAATTGGAGTGTAAGTTAGCTTGGCGTCTTGCAAGTTTTGGGTTAATTTGTCGTGTGATGTATAGCATTACTGTGACTGGGTGGAAAACTTGTAATTACATGACTACTCTCAAAAACCGGAGGCAAAAATGACTGGGGCCTTGCTCAAATTGTCGTAAAAGGTGTGCTCCGAGGCAAAAGCTGGATTTTTTGGATGATAAACTGTTCTTGTTTTTTAAAAATGCACATCTTTTTTTGCAAAATTCTGCTAAAAAACACTTGAACCGCCTCCGTATGAGCGCTGTCGGAGCGACGAGTGGCTCGCGTTTGTCTTTCTTTCGTCGTCTCTCTCTCAGAAGAGCGCTTCCTTCCTTCCTCCCCTCCAGATTTCACATGTGTTTGAGTGCCGTGTCACGCGTCTGGACTACATCAAATGCAGGCGGAAGACGGGGCAGGAACCTCCGAGCTCTGGCCCGTGGCGTCGCTGCCTATCATCAAAACGTGACCCAGAAAGAGTGGACGGGCTGTCGAGCAGGTGGGGCGGGACTCCAGCCAACATCCACTCTGCTTTCTGTCAGCCTCTTCCCCCGTTCAGTCTTGTCTGAGGAAACGAGAATATCAAAGTTTATGTCAAGTGCAAATAGTATCTTTATTCATCTGTGTTCCCGTCTCGCTGCGAGGGCAATTACAAAATACAGCACGCGCCAATTTTCTGAAGGAAAAGGTGATTTTCAGAGGATGAACACAGACTTTCCACTTGACCTGAGTATAATTAAAGAGCGTAACAATGAAAGCAGGTTTCTCTCTGTGGTTTCCCCCCTGCAGCTTTTTGACATTTAGCAGAGCTGTCTTTTGACTTAATGACTGAATGAAGCAAGAGAAAAGGTGATGTGTGATTGCAGCCTTCGTCCAAACCACAGCAGCCACCCAGCACTGTGTCAAACGTTTCTGCGAAATAGAAATGTGCTGAGGAGACAAATGAAAGCGACACTAAACATTAAGAGATTTGAGCAAACGTATGATAAGAGATGAGGGTTAGATTGAGAGACTAACTGTTTCTGTCTCCGGAGAGGTTAAAGACAGGTCATGTAAATGGAGCCAAGCTTTGTCAGAGGTTGGTGTCTGACAGGAAGATCAAATAATGAAAGTGTAACGCACGGCTCAACTGATTTTTGTTTGCCAAGTGTCAGAGATTGTGACTGTTGTATGCAAAACGGATAAGTCACGCATTTAACTCTGTTCATCTAATACAGTGGTGTCAAACTCAAAGTGGTGGGGGGCTTGAATAGTGAACCTGTTCAAATTACACTAAAACCTGTTCAAATTCGTCTAAAACCTGTTCAAACCCAACAAAAACTGCTCAAATCCAACTGAAATCTGTTCAAATTCAACTAAAACACGTTAAAATCCAACTAAAATATGTTGGAATCCATCTAAAACCTGTTTAAATTCAACAAAAACCTGTTTAAGTCCATATGAAAGTCGTTCAAATCCAACTAAAACCTGCTCAAATGCAGCTGAAGCCTGGTCAAATCCAACTAAAACCTTTTCAAATCCAACTAAAACCTTCTTAAATCCAACTGAAACCTAACTGAATCCAAATAAAACCCATTCAAGTCCATATAAACCAGTTTAAATCCAACTAAAACCTGCTCAAGTCCAACTAAAACCAGTTCAAATCCAACTTAAACCTGCTGAAATCTAACTAAAACCTTTTCAAATCATATAAAACCTGTTCACATCCAACTAAAACCTAAAACTAAAAAACATTACCTACAAAAGTATTGAAGGGCCATATTAAACATTGCAAAGGGCCACATTTGGCCCCTGACCCTTGAGTTTCACATGTGTAATCTACTACATAAATACTAATGTTGAGAAGGACACTAAAATAACAACAACAAAGACTTATGTGGATACCCAGACCCTCACCAATGTGTTTCAATAAGGCTTTGTCAAGTTTATCAATGCTTAAGTGACAGTTAGCATCACTAGCAAATAACAGAACCTATGACCTTTGAACCTTCTCTGAGTGAGACTGCATTCATGTGCAAAAATCTACTATCCTAACAATATGCAACATACAACTGTGCAAAACCCATTTAAAGTTTCTATTTCTGCACTCTTTGCAAAAACTATGAAGGAGGATCTGGTTATTAACATATCGTATATCAACATCTACGTGAAATCTCAACATGTCAAAGCCAAACGAGACCAGACAGGACTTCAAACCAAACTCCAAACTTAAGACGATCCATAGAAACTCGCCCAGAATAGATCGGAGCTGTCAGATGTCAGATGGTCTGAGCCGGTCTGGAAGTATTGATCCCTGTGATTGATCTAAGGCTGTGTCCATCTGCCTGATTTGGACCTTAATGCCACAGAGTACACAGAGGGGATGAAGCAGGGGAGGGATGAGTGGAGAGCCCAGCGAAAGACAAACAGATAAGAGGGCAGATAGTTAGGCCGGAGCGGCGGGAACTCGGCCCCGGGGTGGGAGTGTCCACGGACTGTCTCAGAGCCGAGGCGCTCCGGACAGCTGCTGTTGATAACCAATCTGCCCATACAGACCCTTTTTGTAAAGCATGAAACCCGGCAACCTGATAGCATGAATTAATAAATGAACAATTCTCCTACATCAGGGGCCTCTTTGTTCCATCAGGTCTTTCTTTACACACACACAATAGGTCCTCACAGGGGCCCAAAGGGGTGTTCATTCCCTCAAGTGCTACACACCACTGGAGACGCCGCCACTTGATCAAATAATGACACGGAGAGCTGATATGTAGTAGCTGTCAGTGTAATGCACAGTGTGGGGATCTGTGAATAGCATCTGGGAGGGACCGAGCGGCGCTTCTCAGTGTCTTCGGCGGTTATTTAGAGCGGTCCCTAATAAGCAGTGTGGGTGGTGAATGAGGAACTATTAGCTCAATAGCTGAATGAAGCAGAGCCTTCCTCCGCTGGCTTCGTATTGGTGGCTCTTTTTCGAGCAGCTGCAGTGGGAACACCTGCCCGGAGGGGGAGGGGCCACAGGAGGGGAGGGGCCAGTGAAGAGGTGCGAGGAAAGGCCGAATTAGAATGGAAAAAGGGGAGTGATTAAAGTAAATGTGATTGAATGGTTGAAATGGTATGGACACATGCTGTTGTCCTGTTTCAGTTCTGGATGGCATTGTATCTGGAAAAAGGTGGTGGGAAAAGTGGCATAGTTTTGAGGAATGGTAGGCGTGCAAATGAACGAATGAAAGAATGAGTACTGTAAGATTGATGAAGAAATAAAGACAGAAAATGGTTAGGTCACACAGTGCTATTATACTTCCACACTTCCTGGTTTGGCACTTATCCAGAAAATGGCGATGCAAAAAGTGCAAATTAACGTAAAAGAATGAACGAACAACACTGATAAATGAATGCATGGCATGGCTCCACACTTCCTGTTTGGCTCCAAATAGAGTCATAAGCAGTAAATGCAGATGTTTTTAAGGAATTGTAGGTGTGAAAATGAAAATGAAAGAATGAATGAACAAATAATGTAAATAATATGAATAACATGAAGTTAGAATCATATTGTATTGTTTTTTATGTCTACGGACTACGGCTGGAAATCTGGCTTATTTATGACAATTTGCTATGTATGTATGTGGACGACTGATAGAGGAAAGAATGAGAAAAAATAGTAAAGTTACATGATGAGTTACGCCTCCACACAAAGGAATTAGGTAAACAAATAATCATAAAACATACTAGCCAATGGGGACAATGACATGAACCGATAAGTGAACAGAACGAAATCAGAAAAAAATAACTGATCATGTGGAAAGATGACAAGAATAAAAACACCAATAAAACAAATGAATAGCAGAGGAGAGGAGAGCTTGACATTTCAACAAAGACGTGTCTCTTTTGCGACCGTTGCCACTGCTGAGGAGGAGCTGAAGAGGGATGCATTGTGGGTGCTGAGTGGGCCTGTCACTGGGCTGATGTATGGCGGGGCAGATGCATTTGGAGGGAGTGGTGGTGTGTGTAGGGGGGGGGGCTTGAGGTAAGAGCTGCCAGGCAGGGCACAGTCCTGGAGATGAGAAACAACAGATAGAGGAGAAGAAGAAGAGCAGGCATGTGAGCTATGTGATGATTATCAGGAAACAGAAGGACTGAGTGTTCTCCACCCCGAATGGGCTGCCAGGCACATGGCCTAGGGGGGTGGGGGGAGGGGTGCGGGCCGAGGCGGAGTGGGGCGGGACTGTTGAGCAGGTGTGCAGGGCGTGGAGTGTCAGGAAGGAGGGAGAAGGGAACCTGGAGTGAAATGTAGAGACACTAAGTGGTAACACGATCAGACGTTATACTGTAGTTATGTCCATTTTGTAAACCGCTAATCTGGTGTTACGGGGGAAAAAAGCACTGTAGGCTGTAAAACCCCTCACCACACACTTTATACACTTTTCTCAGACAGGCATTAACATTTTCTCACATTTCTCTCTTGTTTAAACACTCTCAAAGTTCAAACCTTTGCATGTTCTTCTGCCTTTTTGGGTGCGAACGCAGGTGCCTTTGTCGGTGCAGAACGTTTCGTGGACATTGTGGGTTTTGTCGGGGAGAAAACTTGCAAACATACAGCACTTCAGAGTCACACTGCTAGCGATCGAACATTTATGTAAATTTGGCAAGCCGAACGCATTCTGTACTGTACAGGAGACACGGCACGGAGGAGATTGATTGACATTCTACAGTCCCTTAGCCAATCAGGACGCAGAACACAATGCGCGAGTTCTCCCTTAGCCAATCAGGACGCAGAACACAATGCGCATTCATAGGCTGTAAAAAAAAAAAGCATGCAAAATTGCACTAAAAAAAATCCGCGAAACAGCGAGGCCACGAAAGGTGAACCGCGTTATAGTGAGGGACCACTGTACCTGAAAAGACACCTAACTATCATATAAAACATAAAAAGGAAAATCAAAAAGTAATGCCGTCTCCAATACTGTGTGTGCTGCAATATTTAATTGGCATTCCAGTTCAGTGTTATAATGCACCATATCAAGGATGTAGAGAATCTGGCACACAAAAATAGGTGGCTGCCTGTGAAGAAAGGATACACAGCGTACATATTTTGGGAGTTGCAGTGCTGTTCCTGCTGGCTTCCTAAAATGAAGCTGCACTCACATTCATCAACATTAATTAAATATCTACACGCAAAAATTCTATATTCATTACTCATCTCAGGTGTCACAAGGTCAAGGGGTGCCACAGTCTGTATCATCTCCATTTACACTTGGACTCATTCCTATAAGCAATTTAGAGCCAATCTGCTGCAAGTTTTTGAGAGCACATATCATTTTTTCATCCCAAAGCTATTGATGAAAACTGACCTTCTTTACATGTCATTCCTGTTCTGGTTGAGTCAAAATAATACAGAAATAGTCAATGAAAACTGATAAAAGAAGGGATAATATTGATTTGGATGACATCATGGCCGTGAGCAAAGCACAGTGGCGTCGAGCGCAGAGGTCACAGAAGGTGGAGGGGAGAGGAGCAGGCCGGCCCGGAGCTATCGCGGTCATTAGCGTCTCTTGCCGTGGCTCAATAAAGCGCTCCTGCACCGAGGGCCGTGTGCCTGGCAGCATTCGTCTGTATGGTTAAATGTCAATATAGAAGCAGCAGTGTATCGCCAGAATCACAAGGATCAATGGAGAGGAGAGGTGAGTGTAACCGGATCACCGTGACCCTCCGCTGACCCGTCATCACACGGGACACGCACAAACACACATGCACACACTGTGTCACCTGTCCCACAAAGACACAAGTGACCTCCCACCCACGGCTTTTCTGTCCCACCAATAAAGACTTTGGAACAAACTGAACAAGTGGCCCTTTTGTTTTTTAGGTACATGTGACGAAAGTACGCTAGATAATCCTAACAATTACACAAGCTAATGTACCCTAGGGCTGTGTCCACATGATTTATTTAAGTTACTCATCTGTAGGACGTACAATGTTTAATGAAAGCCTGGTACCACGGCTGCCATTGTTGTTTATGTTGTTACCATGGATAAGTGCATGTTCATTACACAAAACAACAATGAGCATTAATGAGCATGCCCAAAATGATCTCAGGCATCACAGCGCTCAGAAAAAGTAACGTAAGGTAAAAGGTTACAGAAAGATATGGAAAGCGTTGATACAGCATCTCACTCCATACTTTACTTGACAAAATACAACTGTCTTTATATGTGTTGTGCATGGACATAAGGCAAAAAGAAAGAAAGAAGTGTGGAGTCCCGTTTGATCACAACACTTCCTGAGCACTTGAGTAACATTATTATTATTAATGACTGTGGTCATGGTTTGGCCCCAGTGTCTCAAGTGTGAGTTTAGATGATGCTATTTAAAAACTGGTTCAAACTGTTCTTAAATCTGTGGTCTGTCAAATCAGGCCTGAGCTGACATGCTTTTTCCTACTCTCTTGTTCCATTTGTGTACTTCCCTGAACTAGCAATGACAAGCCTTTTCCTATTCTTCTTCAAAAAAGCAAATAATTGGCTTGTGACTGTGTATTGCGACATAATTAAGCAGAAACTCAGCAGTGACTGCCTGTGTACACACAGAGCTCTGGTGCCTTGTCAGCTGCTGCTGCTTCTGGTAAAGTGCGCTGCTGTGGGAGTGCAGGGACATTTCTCGCTAAGGGAAGTGGTGGGTTTTCGTGGTCTCATTTTAGCCCGGCGCGTTGAGAAATGGCCAAATGTTGCTTTCATTTTATGCCGAAAGGCTAGCAATTACGGCGTCCGCGATCACGTGAGCGAGATGCATGGCCTTTTACTGCACCGCCGAGGCCCTCCAAGGTTGATATGCCAAGAATGAAAAATAAAGAGTGCACCCCTCCTCTTCATCCCCTGCACACACACAAATAAACAGACATACACACGTGCACATAGACTGTATGTTACCCTCCAAATGGCTTTCAGCTCCATATGTGCACCCAGCTCCTCTTTGCATTTATCAGTCTCATGCTATGATGAATACCTAGCACTGATATGAATGGATTCACCAATAAGACTGGGACTGTTCTTGGACTAACATAAGCCCGGCCCCTAATGCTCTTATTGTTCTCTCTTGTATTTGTTCCATTGAAATATAGATCAATATCCAGAGACAATAGATGACCGGCAGCATCAGATGAAAACAACAAACACTCATTTAATTGGTGGAGCGTTGTCATTAATCTACACCGAGTGTGTTTGTTTTGCATGTGTGCGTCTGGTGTTGCCTTCGTACTTTGTTTCAAAGTGCGCCACCCCCATGCACCCCCCACCACTCCACACACACACACATTTCGACGAAAGGCAACGCATCTTTTTCTGTTCAAGGAGGACATTGATGAATTGCTGCGAGGTGAGCCGTAGAAGCACAATTAAGATTCCATCAGGATAAAGGTAAAGGTAAATTATTTACATTAACAAGAGGGCCAGGCTCACCCAAACATTTCTCCACAAATGGAAAAAAATGTGGCTCGCTCTGGAAGTGGTAGGAGTGAGCTTCCGTAAATTGTTTGTGCTTTTAATTAATGAGCCAGCCAAATGTTAGTGTGTGTGAGCGAGTGTGTGTCTGAGCAAGGCACTCAGTCTTTTTTGCTTACTTAGGCCTGCACTCAATTCTAGCTGCAGCTGTGAGCTTTAGCATAACTTCAGATCTGTACTGAGTAGAACAACATTTGATTTGTCACTTTCTCTATAATACAGTTTGTCTAATGCTGTGGGAAGAGCCAACAGTACAGTACATTGGTTTAATATCTACGTTTTAAAAAATGAGCTTTTATTTTCGTAGATATATATCGTGTGTGAATACACACTGGGTTAGACCTCAGTTTTATTGGGTTGTATTTTTATGGGAAACCCAGTGTGTACTCCAACCTGCTAACCCTAACCCTAAGGTAATGAAATAGGAACCCATGCAAATAATATTAATATATAACAATTTATAATTCTATAAAACACACATATGGTCCTCTAAAACATTGTGGATGTGAATATTAATGTGAAACAACTGCCTTCTGTCTGTATTTCATATTTGTTGTGAAAAGAACAGCAAAGAACCCCTTTAACTGCTTGAGATGTTTTTGAGCAGCCTTGACCAAACTACTGGGCAATACTCCAGGTGTGACAGAACCAGAGCCTGAACAACATGGAGGAAAGAATGCACAACGTTTTGTTGACATGGTGATGCCTTTACCCATTATACTGACAATGTGATTAATCTGGTCTGACCCAGACAAAAAACTGTCTAATCTAAACCCAGTAGTTTAGTGTTAGTGACCTCCTCGACTGATATTCCCTCCACTGACAGATAAAGAACAGTGTTGTTTGGTGAATCATTCCTGCTGCTACATACAATGCATTTAGTTTGAGAGGTGTTCAGTTTCAGTTTGTTCTTTTTCACCCATTTGGTAATGATGTCTCATGCTGTAGATTTTTATTCAGCTCAAATATTGCTGGCGATGCAGAGTACAGAGCGGCGTCATGACCGTACATTACAAAATTGGCCTTACTAACAGCAAGTCATTTGTAAATAATGAAAACAAAAATGGGCCCAAACAAATGCCTTGTGGAATACTACATGATGCCCTTATACTGTCACAAAAGCTGCCGTTAAAGAATAGTTGCTGTCTTCTTCTGGAGAGGTAAGCCCTGGAAAAGGCCAAAAAGCTGTAAAAATACAGTTCAAAACATATCTTACTAAATAGACACAACTTTTCACACATCTTATATCTCAGTTTGCTGCCTTATAAAGTATTTTAATGAAGTATTTCAATCCTGAAAAGTCATGTTGTGTTGCTATAAATACGTATGTACATATCTTGCAGAATCTGTCAAAAAACCCCAGTACATCAACATTCAGGCATTGATACTGCATCAAAGCTGGTTGTTTTTATGAACAAACAGAGTAGCATCAGCGCAGAGGAGATGGGCTGTTGACCAAAGATTGCTTTATCGTACATTGGCATGAGAATAAGCTCTTCTGTGGTTATCTGTGAAGCAAGACTCTTGAGTAGACACACAGAATGCCATGTGACTCCTGACAGTCACAGATGCCCTTGTCTCCATCAGATCAATCAAACGTCACTCTTTATGTCCAGCTTGTGCATATGTGTGTGTCACTAGTGTGTGTTTGCATACTTGCACAGCTGTTTATATCCAGAGTACGTGTGTGTGTGTGTGTGTGTGTGTGTGTGTGTGTGTGTGTGCCCACGCATGCTTGACATGAAAGTTTGGGTGTGAGAGTGAGCCAGGGAGGGGGATGGAGAGGAAGGGAGG
Organism: Rhyacichthys aspro; assembly: GCA_036850595.1. NCBI lineage: Eukaryota > Metazoa > Chordata > Actinopteri > Gobiiformes > Rhyacichthyidae > Rhyacichthys > Rhyacichthys aspro. Next base: position 15,107,849 of record CM072151.1, read on the forward strand.
GAGTGAGAGATAGTGTGTGGGTGGGATCCGTTTTGACAAACTTCCCCATATTTCAGAAATAATCACTTGTTCCCGTTACAGAGAGAGCGTCGTGTGACTCCGGGCTGCTGAGACGACAAAGCCTAAAAAATACTGTCCCCTCTGCCTCTTTTCAGACTCCTTCTCTTCCCCCGTCTCCTCCTCGTGCTGCATGCGACCCTTGTCCTTGCGGCTGCTAACGAGGGGGTGTGGTTGTCACTGGAGGCGTCGGGGCTAAATTACCATATTAATTAGCTCATCCTTTGACCGACAAACACAGAACTGAAATGTCACCACACTCACATTGGCCATAGGAAACACAATTACTGGAAGTCATTATTGTTTTAGCAATGCCCTGCGTTTCTTGCTCCATTTCCTGCGCCCGTCATTCCTCCCACTCCTCAGTTTTCTCCTACTCTCAGTCCTGTCTTTCTTGTCTGACCCATACGAGCCCATTTGCTCGCTTTGCAATGCAAACGTCTTATAGGAGCCACGTAGGATGGAGTTAGTCATACATGGGCTCTATTTTTTCCACAGTCAAGGCCTATCCTGCTGCTAAAGTAGTACACTTCACACTCAGATACATCAGCAAGGTTTCACTTCCACATCCTAATGATGTCACGTCAAGGCAAACTGCAGGGATTTCGATTTTGACAGACATAATGTTCTGCTTTTTAATCAGGTGCATCCTCTCTGTCGGTGTCCCAGTTTTATCAGAACACTATCTCTGTGCACACTGCAGTCTGTTTACACTGCCCTGCCCTCACTTTACTACAGTGACTATATTTTACACATCTCAAAACATCTCAACTTTGCAGATACCTGAGTTATTAATTGATGCATATCTGCCTGTTTTGCCTTCAATGCATTGTAACTTTTTGTGCAGCATAAGATTTTCATTTTTACTGTCCGTGGATGTTTTTGTCCCAATGACTTCTATTATAAGCACATTTATGACTGCACAGCCATGACACTATAGACATTTTTTACATTATATTTCCAAAATGTATGTCAAATCACCAAAAATCATTCCATTTATTGAAATACAGTGAAAGTTATGGCCAAATTCAGTTTGAAAAATGACATTGGAGTGCAAAAACTTCCCCAACAGAACATGAGGAGTAAGGCGGAGAGTGGGGGCAGATTTTATTTTGCTTATGGGTGTGGCTAAAGAGACAGTCCTGTCCGTGTAGCAGAAGGTTTCTAGTCTTTGTATGTTTAGGTTACACTGATCGGACCAGCCGGGCTTTGTTTATTGCTAATTAGCCAATGCTAGCTTGTAAGCTGTGACACTGATACCTGTTGAACATCACTGTGTCCTGCGTGATGCTCATGGTAGCATTTAACTCTTATCCATAAACAACTTCTGACCTAGTGTGCATGCCACTGAACCAGATCTTGTGTGAGACACCACCATGTGTACGCCATATGTACGTTTCTTTTGATCCGGAACCTCCGTGTACCCCAGCACCATCTCTCTTTTGAATCCCCTCGGAGTCCTGTGTGTATTATTTCCCGAGCCGGCATGTGATGAATAAGATAAACCAGAGGGAAGAGTACCGCGAGCACGTTCTCCTGCGCAGATCTGACCGTACAGCATCTCTTTGTGTTCATCTACGCTCTCTGAATGCTCTCATCATTTTTGACATCAAAGATACTGTCCAGACATCAGTCCCCTTCACAAGCGTGCTAGCTGGAGGTAACCTTGGTGTTTACTATTCATGCCTGTAGGTTCCTCACGTGGCTGTGCGCTTACATCTCTTATCCCTTTGTATTATGTAGAAGATGAGCTACCTTAGGTTTAATATTCCATACTGTAAAACATGACTGCGGGATACAAATAAATACTGTATGGGTGCTGTTTACAGGCAGTCTTCTGAATTTTAAATCAATCCATGACAGCCTCCTAAAGACGAGCAGTTAATCAATACAACAAATCAAAGTCTGGATTTATAATGTTGTGCACCTTTTGGATAAACAACAGGTTATCTGTCGGGATCACAGGTTGGACAAAACAGTCTGAGCATGCTCCAGAGCCAAACAGCCAAGGCTGATTTGACTAATCTCCATCACCACCCCTGCTTTTCATTTATTAAAAAAAAAGTCAAACTGAACCAAATTGACACCACAAAATGCATAAATAACGACATCAAACTGAAGTTAACATCTTTCTCTTAACATTTAGCTTAGTTCTTCAACCCTTTAATCCCCACTTGAGAAAGTGTTTCTAATTTTTGTTAAGTAGAAATTAAAAAAAAGAGGTGACATTTAAAGAACTTCAAAATGTTTAATTACTAGTATTTTGCACCTTACCAGAAACATCAGTTCTTCAGAAGTCTCATTAAAACCTATTCACATAGAGAAACAGCATTTTTCTAGGTTTTCTAAGTGTCTGATTACATGCACAAAGCATATTAGGCCACAGAAAATGCACCCTATTTGAAAACTTCCGGCAACTCTTTATTAAGTGCAGCTTAAAGCTCCGCTGCCTTGTCTCAGATTTCACTCACCTCCAAAAGCAGCCTAGGGTCTGGTCCTGCTTCTCTTTTTGTTAAAAAAAAAAAAAAAAAAACGGACCAATTTTTCCTCCACAAAATACTTATACATTTCACCAAACTGCAGTTACCGTTTGCTTAGCTGCAACGGCAATTATCTCCACCTCATTAAACATTATGTGATTGAATTGACAGTATTTACCTGTGTTTTATGTTGCCTCCCTTTTCTCAGTTGATGTTTTTCTTTTTTGAGCTTTCTGTTACCACCTTTACCTTTATCGGCAGCTATTAAACTTCCTGGACCATCATATGACAAGCCGGTAGACCAATGGGGGCGCTCCTTTTTCAAGCATGTGATTTTTCCGAGCATGTGACCAAGGTTTTCCGTTCCTGAATAGAGGTTCTCATCTATTAAAATCCTCTATAATAAACAATAGATGCCATAAAGTTTTTACAATATACTTTTTGGGGTTTAAACCATTTTCCCAAAGTAGAAGAAAAAACATTGGGTACAGTCTGTTTAGATGCAGCTTAATTTGTGCATTTTCATTGTTTTTTGTTTTTTTATGCAATGTGCATGGAGCTATCAGTACAATGGTAATGGTATAAAGCATAATCAATTATGCTTTTTGTGCTAAACCTACCGTTTTTATTACTTTGTTACTGTAGTAAGAAAATGCTAAAAACAATAAAACATCATTGTCAGTGAAAAAAATAAATGCATGTACATGTGAGTGAACCCATGCAACATTTGCAACAAACATCTAAATTACAGGATATCTCCATCAGAAGCAAAGCTGCAACATGCATAATACACTTTTACACACTCTTTAATAATGTAAATATATGCACAACAAGTTGAGAGTAATCACATGAGCTAACTAAGTGACAAGGAAACTATCATTACTCTGTGCCAGCCGTATTAGTCTTTATGCTGGCGTGTTTATATTTAGATTTTAATAATATTCATTGCTGTTGCATGAAGCTGTACGTAGATGCTTCATGTCATGCACACTATCATTACCCACCAATAATGACATGTTTTATTCATCACCATATGTGTTTGTATGTGTGCATTAGAGTATAATGGGATGTGCTTATGCCAGTTTGTGTGCCAGAAGATGCTAGAGTCCTCCCGGCGCAAGAAGTGGGTCAACCCCACTGCGTCGAGTGGTGTGAGTGGGACTGTGACAGGTCTGTGAAGGAGGGAGGAGGGGGTAAAAGGCCCTATATGTGGCGTATGCTAGCTGTGGAGGCTTAAGCTAAGAGCATACAGCGGCGGCATATAGGCCCCATACGTGGGTGGACTGAGCAGCGAGCTAATCAGATGTGTTATTGGAACAGGGTTAACGCAAGGGTGCACTGAAGATGTGAGAAATCAGGCTGTGACCTTGATTTCACTTTGAGGCCGTTGGACCCTTGGAAATGAACCCTTCTGAAGAGAGATATTCAAAGATGACGAGGTATTTCCATAGCTTGAGAATCCCATACGGTAATTACTAAGCAAATCTGATCCGGGTGCTGTAAGTTGTCACTTTGATTGTGTTTGCACAGTGGGGGTGTTCTTCTATTCTTCTCGTCTTTCCTCTCCATCCTTAATAGAGGATGCTGTTAGAAGTCTTCTCCCATGGGAAGAATGCGACAGATCCCACATTGTTCATTGTTGTTTGTCTCTCCTTGAAAAAAAAACTTCACAATGGTGTGGGATGGGATTGGGGCTGTGGGTGAAAAAAAAAAGAGGGAATTACAAAGATCACATTTTCATCCCGCTTTGATGTGATGTGTTAAGAGAGGGTTTGGGCGAACGCGAGGGGGTGACAATGTTTACATCGGCGTGTCACGACGGAGAGAGTGAGGGGGAAGAAGAAAAAAAAAGCCGGGGAAAAGGGGGACATTGAAAAGGGATAACCGCGGGGAAGCAGGAAGAGGAGAGGAGGGGTGGGGACACTAATGCAGAGCCGTCCTTGAGGGGTTGAGATGTAGAGATGCAGGAGTTGCGCCACGCAGAGAAAGTGGGATGTTTATTTACAGCAAAGATGATGTCTGCCTCCGGGGCTTCTAGAGGAGCTCTTCCCCCGGATCTCAGCCTCAGCACAAGCTCCGCCCAGTCCAGGAAGACCCTACCAGCCTAACTGAGGTCGAGTATGATTCTCCAAAGACACAAGAAGAGGAGGGTAATATTAAAAACCGTTGGAAAGACAAAATGCCAGGGTTGCCATTTCCCCCGTTTTGATTTTAAAACAAGCAAATGCCACACTGTGCCCCAGTCTCAACACCAAGCAAAACAAACACACTCCTAATTCCAAATGAGTGCTTATTAAATCCCAGACAGCGTCGCAATGGTGCTGTACAGCCAGACAAAATACAGAATTGTTTGTTGGTTCACTCACCCTGCCTCCCACTTATTCCCAGTGCTTTCTTAACCTCCCTGAATCAGCGTGGACCTTGTGTTTTTTACTCCTTCCTCCATCTTACCTCCCTCTGTTTGTGGAAATGCAGTTGTGTTGTTGAGGCACAAAAAAATGCAGGACATGACAGCCAAGCAACAAAACATGCAGATGTGCCAGTGCGAGAGGGCCACTGGAGGGCACAAAGAGGAGCGAGCATTAGGCAGAGCAGTGACAGGCACAAAGAGAGAAATATGCTTCAAACTGAGATGAGACACTGGAAAAGCCCGTGCAGGAGGGAAGCCGAGGGGAGCCTGAGGGATGAGGATCAGAGATTGTTAGTGCAGAGAGGGGTTCGGGGTGAGAGGCAGATTGTGGGGGCGCCTGTTGTCGAGGTGGCCCAGGTCCCCGGTGCCCTCCTGTTTCATGGCTCTCACAGGCTGTCAGTGAAAACAGCCAGCCATGTAGACAGCTGTGCTCAGGAGGCTGCGGGGGCGACACCAGAGGAACAGGAGAGAACACAACAGGACAATCCACTCCACTGTGATCCCAGCTCTGCCGTGTTCCTTCTAATCGTCTGCAAAAGCGCCACCACTGAAACAAAAGCTTCGTTTAGCCCTCACTGTATTCACATGTTTGTGTCTGCTCCTGTCAGTCAAAGACAAAGATGTAGAGGAAGATGCTACTCTGTTGTCTGTGCCTTGTATTAACCCAATTTCTCCAGGCTATGGCACATTTGTTGACGTGTTAGTGTTGGCATATTAGAGGAAGAAATCCTTCTTAAAAAGATTCCAGTGAGCAGTACACTCTGAAACCAGGCTGCTATTTCCCCTAGGTTCAAATCAATCACAGGTTTGTTCAAGTGATTTTTATTGGCCCTAAAAAGTGGTAGCCACAGGCTAACAGGATAGATTCATCTTCACTCCCACAAACAATACATCTCACAAAGAGCAGACTTAAAAGAGTATGACAGGCTGCCATCCACAGTGTCTCCCTGCATTAGTCCCTTTTTGTGTTCACGTCCTGTACATCAGAGGGATCACAGATCACTGCTCTCTCCTCTTCTCTTTGAAGGGCCAAGTGCTGTCCCAGAAGTGGCCCCTCCAAGACCCTCTCTGTACCTTCCTCCTCAGTTCCCCTGGCCCTTCCTGCCATCACAGCCTTGTTTATGAGCCTCTCCCCTGCAGGACAGGTTAATAGAGGACCTGGCTCAGCTCAGGCCCGCCTGCTTCCTATTCACCGTCTAATAAGACATTTCATCTCCTGCCTCAGTGGCTGCCCGCCAGCACCAAGCTCTCCCCACAACCACCACTGCCTTGGACAGGAAAACTCATTCAGATATGAACCAAACAGAAAGGATAACAGCCATATTTCATCTGAAGACTCCACTCATGTGTGAGCATTTTTACACTTTCATTAAAAACAAATCTAAGACAATTCATTTGTTATGTCATAAAGCCACTGTTAAAATAAATGAGATGTAACAATTAAAGTACTTTCAAATACATCATTTGGCAAATAACTGCTCCATGTGCAGTTGCTCAGATCTGTTAAAGCAAGATGAAAAACTGAACATGTTTTTATTTCTATGGTACTGTATGTGAATATGTGATATAGAAGTAACATTTAAAAAAGCAACTTTATTATTTTCTACTCTGAGCAGTTCACAGGATGCAGCCCATATGCCTCACCATGTTACAAGTAATATATAAATCCTCTTCATCGAAACATCAAATGAAAATTAACAATGAAAAAAATCATTACTTCATTACTTTGTGCACTGCCTTATACCCTCAGGCTCCACTCACAGCTCAGATTAAAGCCAGAACAAACCAATACAAGAATCTGCGAGCACACAAGGTTAGCTGTAAATCAGCTCCCAAGGACACAATAACAGCCTCCTGAAAACACAGAAACACAAGGACTGTGATCTTTTACTGGGGGACGAATGAAAGACAGGAACCAGAGGAATGAAGGGGTGGGGTGGGGGTCCGGTCTGCTCTGTAATGCTGCAGCTCTGGATGGTTTAAATCACCTTGACTGGCTGAGCTCTAAAAGTGAGCCAACTCCCTTCTGTCCGCAGGGAGACGCCGTGTCCGGTAAACAGTTTGTGCCTCGCCCTCTGGAGCCACGGGAGGGAGAGGAAACGCCATGTCCTTGGGGCTTCAACTTTGACCCCCCACTCCCCTCCCTGATGAAATATGGGCCCTGCCCTGTGGTGCAGACTTGTTTGAACTTGTGTCACTAATGGGCAGGGGTGTGTGTACCCTGCTCTGTTTGCCTGGACGCTCTTTAAAATGTGTGTAACGTTGGAGTTTTGGGATCATGTGAAGAGTTAATACTTCACTGTAGTGGCAGAGACCAAACCACACTAAAGGAAAATAAATCATGATCAAGAGTGTTCTGTGGCCAAAATAAGACTTTCAGGAACTTGAGTCCAAGACCAGTGCATGAACCAAGGGAATACAGACCCCTGACAAAGGCCAATGATCCACTCTGTATTCACAATGTTGCTTTATGTTTTTGTGTCTGACTGTTGCCATGGTAATAGTTCTCCTAACCCTCCTAAAACCTACTTTCTGTCTCAGCAATCTAGATATCTGGCATAAAATAAACCTGGGACCCTGTGGTTATTTCATTCCTATCACAAGGTTTGCTATCATTTCAGATCATCATTTGGCAGATGATCCATGACTGATCCAGCAGTTTTTTCAAACTTGTGAGTGTTGATGAGTTGATTTTTTTGTTTTTGTTGATTTTTTTCATGTCAGATTCAGTTCATTTCCATGAGTAATGTCCCCTGAGTTTACATTAAAAACTTCAATAACAGACTTTGTGCCAGGAGTATGACACAGCAGATATTTGAAAATGAACAAAGACCTGCAATGGTTTTCGAAATCAAAACTCATCTCTGAAAGGACTTGATGTCTTTTCCCTAATGGACAAAATCCTAAACTAGCAATAACATGCGTGCCCTGCTGTTTTTGTTGTTCGAGCTAATTTAGCGTTATCTCCCAATCCGAGGCACTTTGAAAAGATGAGTGTGTCGGTACAAATGGATGGGTCCGTCTCTGTGTGTGTGCGCGGTGTTCCCCCGGCCGATGATGTTTCCATTTCTGCTCTTTTACATTTCAAATGATGGATGAGGAAGAAAAAAAAGAGAGGAAAAAAAGAAAAAAAAGAAAAAACAGAATGGCTGCCTTTTTTTGACGCTGTGAAAAGCACCTTCAGACTGTGGATGGTGGCTACAAGTGTCGTAACCTAGCAACCGGGGAGTAGCTGTGGTGAACACAAGGACAGAAACAGGGAGGAGGGGGTTCTTCCACTTGAAAAAATAGCTGTTTGATCGGCTATTTTCGGACCTTTAAGCATTTCTCCTTCATCGAGGATTCATTATTTTTAGCGCCTCATGCCTCCTGTCTTTTTTTTTTTTTTTTTTTTACCTGCACACTGAAGCTTAACCCTTCCTGCTCCGAGGGGAGGAGGAAGGTATGAAGAAAGTTTCCCATCTGTTTATAGGCTCTTTTTTGTTTGAGGCCGTCGTGCCGGGCAACATGTTTGTTTCTGACTGTGCTTGTTTTGGCCATCTGGACTGGTACCTATTAGAGAACACTGTCTTTGTCCTTGTTTACACTCCATCCCTGCTATTCACTTGTGTTTGGCTTAATGCAGCATGTGGCTCTCTGCTGTTTGTGACAGCACTGCACAGATCTGTCAACATTTTGGAATGAAACGCCGAAAAGGAAACACACAGGACAATGCACTTGGACAAATATCACATCTTATTTGAAAAACCACACATGACACAGTATTTCAAAAAGAAACAATGCTAAATGTTGTTTTTCTCAACAGCTTTGACTGATTTTAGTGGCCATTTTACAGCTATTGTTTGCAAATTCAAAACATTCACTGTCTACACTGTCTGCATCAAAACAGCAATTTCTGACATTAAAAAGTGAGGAAAATATTTGAAACTGATGCTGTATAACAATGTGTTTATGCTTTAAAACAGACATGTCAAACTCAAGGCCCAGGGGCCAAATCCAGGCTATTTGCAATGTTTTATTTGGTCCTCCAATACATTTGTTAGGTGATATTTTTGGCACTTTGCAGATTAATAAGAGACAAAAGGTGCTAAACTATTCCAAAGACAGCTATTGTTGTAACAGGGAACAATGCTACTCTAAAAAAGAGACAAAATGACACTAAACAAGGGTAACCTTTTCAAAGAGGCTGAAATTGGGCTTAAAATGCAGCACAAATTAAAGTGAATTCAAAAAACAATGAAATGATGGAAATGAGGACATTCATGTTAAAAAAAGACTCAAATGATGATGAAACCTTACATTCAAACACTGTAATATTTGTGAATCATGACCCCTCACCTCTTAGAGTTTGACATCAATGCTTTAAAAATTAGCGGTCAATCAAAAACACCACTTGTATGACTTAACTCTTGAGGTTACAAACATTATTCTCTAGCACAAAGCACCATGGAAACACAAGCCTCCTCTGGGGTTACCCTTACCAAACCATGCTGTACCGGCCAGACTCACGCCCAGTGGTAACACACTTTAGGGAAATGTGGCAAAACTCACCGACCAGGATGGAATCGCCCACTTTCGATGATGTAGAGACTAGTTCTGAAAATAGCTGACCAACTCCATTCGCAGCTTTACCTCAGTGATGGATGGGTACAGGTGTATTTACAGTGTGTGGTGAAAGCTTTCCATGCTTTCCATAAAGGCAGCTCTATTCTGTCGTCCTGAGTCATTTCTCAAAGTAAGGTCAATACTCATGAGCTTATATGTCAAAGAAATTACACATTCATTGTTCAAAATAGCTATTAATAACCCACTTTCATTCATCGTGAAAACATAACAACACATAATTGCTAAAAGTACTTCACATACCAGATAATACTCGCTGCTGTACTTTTTATGTGGTCTTATGTAAACAACGATCACACGTGGATGATCCCTGTGGCTGAATATGAATTGATGTCACCTCTTTTTTTCTTTTTTTCTCAATCACCCTTCTCTTCCAAGTGCATGTGCATAATCAAAGCTGTGATCATTCATTTCCACGATGGCACAGGTACAATTCATTTCAGTCTGTGCGCCTCTCCCTCTGAATGAGCCACTGCAGCTCTTCCTCTGAGCGTGAGAGGAGAGGCCGAATAAACGAGGAAATCATACAGGGTTGCTCCGTAGCTGATGCGCGGCTCTCTAGTGGCAATGTGATTTTACTGTCATTGGTTGGAGAAAGGTCAAAGCAAAGGCGCATCGAAATGGGGGAATAAATAGGCGAGCGTGTACACTGCGGTGCATAGGGAGAGTGGGCCTGCCAATGAAGTCCCAATCTATTCCCCTCACGCTCCCTGTTCTCTCCCATTACAGACCTCATCAGCTGCAAATCCCCACTAGCAGCAGCAGCAGCAGCAGCGGAGGCGATGGAGGCGACGTGCCCTCCCCCACATACAGTATACGCTCCCTCCCTCTTTCTCACAAACACACCTCATTTGCAGGTTCCACAAAAAGGGCCAATTTGTTTAAATCTTCGAGGTAGGCTCTCTGCAGCGTCACGTGGATAAACTATTGTCCCTGATTTGTGTTCATTTAGCGGCCTCAGCAGCAGGATGGTCATTATTCACCAGCACTAACCAACATACTCAAATCCTTATTAGCTTCAGTGGATTATCATGTAAATTGCAGTGTGTTTGAGCTGCAAAAATGTATGGTCACCTCTAGTTTACATGCACGATACATGTATAAAAAACAGACTCAACTTATTTGAATAAATTAGATGTTGTTCCATTTGTGTTTTTTTGTTCCATTCAAAAGCTTTTACCCAGGTCAACAAAGCAATATCTGAGACAGTGCATACAAGTGGTCCTCAGGAATTTGGGAAAATATTTTTCTGAGTTGAAAAATGCACATGAACGCCTGCTCAAGTCGAAACAACAGTGAAACTCCAGTGAGTCAGAGTTGCCCGAGATTCCATGTTGACGTTATTTTCATCGCAAAAATGGCAGAGGAAAGCAAACGTTTAAGATATTTTGGAAGTATAGGTCATCAAATGATATTTCATAGCAACTGTTTGGCACATTAATAACTTAATAAACTTAATAATTTGACAGTACAACTATTTTTTTGTCCATATAGGCTTATTTAGACAAGTTATTTATTTATGTCCAGTATTTAGAGGTTTCAACGTAGGTTATGTTACCTTCTTATGTTTTGAATAGGCTACCTTTTCTTGAACCACTGCTAATAGTTAATAATTACTACTTTGACTGTATTTACTGTATTAGCTGAAATCACGTGAACAGACTACTACTCCAAGTTTCCGAGGGGCACATGAACGCACCGATTTTCCATGTTTTTCTGATATGATGTAGCTCTAATGGGTGTTATTAACCATCCTCTCATGTTTGCCTCAAATATATTTTTTTCCATGAGTTAAACATTGGAGTCTTGATTCATGTCACAAGACCAAACAACTGCCAGGTCATACTTATAGATATTAAATGCTACTTCCCTGCCCTCGCGCTCGTACCCCCGCCCCGAGGCAGTGCTCCCGTTCCCCTGCCACATCCAGACAGACACTGCACCTCGGCTAGCTCCTCGAGGTCCTCTCCGCCTCTCCGTCCAGCCCGGTTCAGCTCAGCTAACATGACAGGCCGGGCAGATGATGATAAATGCAGAGGAGGAAAAGCAATTACTGGATCAGTTAGGTGTAGTAGGGAGCGCTCAGGGCACTCATTACCAACAGACTGTGGAGTTTGGGATGCACACGTGCTCGCTCGCACAAACACAAATTCACTGAATGCATCTCCGAGGGATGAGATGAGTTGATGTCAAACACAGAGTTACACAGGACAAAGAGGGAGTAAACGACTTTTCGGGGTGTTTTTGACAAACTTTTACTTACTGACCGTCAATCTTCTCTATTTTACTGTCTGTTCGTTAAGTTTTATAATTCCAAACATGGTCTCAATCCTTTTGCATAGCCGGCAAAAGTCTGTCATTGATTTGTATTGATTTTAAATCCCAATAGAAACAAGGACTTTAACTTCACATAAAAAGCAGCAAGTGAGCCACTGTACTTCTGCTAATGCTTTTCTGATGGCGCACTTGAAACCATACAAAGCAAGTACTAATGTGACAAGGATATGATCATAAATGGCAGGCAGATGACAGGACGCTTGTGAGAGGTGCTCAATAGGCTGAATGGGTTAAGATAAGTGGCTGTAATGTGGTGTGCATTTGTTGATGTGGTCTATAGCCGGGTATGACGAGCCATCTGCACACCTGTCAAAGCCGAGGAAGCCTTATGTATGGAGTATGAGCCAAGGAGAATAAGGCAGCCATGGTGATTGACAGTAGCACTGAGGTTGTCATAGGGACAGCAGTCCTCGCTGTCCCCTGAGGATGATGTGGAAACACTAATAATACTGAGAGAAACATAGCACAATAAGAGCCAGAGAGGGAAGGGAGATGGAACGGTTTGTATTTACCCTGCAAAAACACACACTCACACACACACACTCTCATGTACAAGCACACTCTTTCTTGCAGGCTAAAACTGAGGCGGTTGCCCGGGCTGAGTGTGTATGCGAGTGGTGGGCGGTGAGATCGCAGGTCAGGCCCACGCAGTCCCCATTCAGCCATACAGTGAGCAACACACACCAGCCGTACAGAGGCCAGAATGCCAGACAGAACAAAGACAAGCTCGTGCACACACACAAGCACAGGCACAGTGGCTCCTCCTCCTGCCAAAAACTCAGCCTGGTTTTACACTGCACTGCTGCCCCCTCTTAGTCAGAGTCATGCTCAGTGCCCAATCGCACACCGTCCAGAATCCTACAGTAACACCTGTAAACAAAGACCGACAATAGTCAACTTTAGACAGACAAAGAGGCACATTTTGGGTCACTCTGGCTAACATGTTTTGACTGTGGACTCTTACAGTATAAAAAGAAAAAGCGAGTGACAATAAAACTACCACTACTACTTGTCTACTGTAGCTTATGATGCGTTTACATGCTCACAAGGATGCATCTTTCCAACTTTCTTTAAATGTTCTCCTCAAAAGTCAGTGTTGTAGTCAGATTTATTAGCATTCAATGGCACAAACCAGTCAGTTAGCTCCTTTTTTCTTTTATGTCTTTTTAACAAAGTCTGTATGAAATAACAATAGCACAAGACTGCAACAATAGTCTGACCAGAGTTAGACGGCTTTAGCTAATATAATAATAGTCTGATTAAGCTGTGCTAGGTCTTTTAGGGTGATCCAGGACACTTTGTTTTTTAGACTTCCGCAGATATATCTCCTAATGTGTTCTAAATGATTGGATATAAGACGAATTCAAAGATACAAAACAGACTGAGTAAGTTCACACCTGACAACTTGACATGTGATCACTTAGTTCTTGCTGTCTTTACTGTAAACAGGGACCAAAACAGAGGTGACATTAATGTTCATAAATCTCCTTCAAAAGTCTAAATCTAGGGTTAAAGACAAGAAAGTGTGATGACGTGGAGCAACTTTTGTGCGTCATTCCCCTGGATTTCCTACAAATGAGGGCTACTTTTAGAAGCGTTTTTTGGCCTTAAACACTTTATTTTACACCATGTCCAGCCGCAATTACACAAGAGTTCACGGGCCTTAATTGTGGGTTTCCTTTACCGCGACACATAGTAAACATGTGATTACAAAAACAGCTTGATTCTGCTGGATATCTAATAGCCGGTTAGGAGTGCGGTTCACCCTTGATAGCACCTTTACCGTAACCTGAACTGTCAGCGGAGGTGTCTCCTCCTGTTTGATAAGGGCCGCGTGTTTGTCGCTGGAGCTCGGGGGCGCGTTTGTCCGACCACATTTGGACTGGACGCCGTGATCTAAACAAGTTGATGCTGGAGCGCTGCCGGGAAGAAGGATGATGTAGTGGCACTGTAGGTGGCGAAGATACACAAAGTCTCACTAAGTGTATGCTCTCATGTGTGTGTGTGTGTGTGTCAGTGGCGGAGTTGGATGTTTGTGTATATGGGCGAGTGGGGGTGGCAGGGCTATAATCTGCTCCAAACTGCTTGCGGGCAGAGGCGAGGTGGGCGAGACAGTGATACAGAAAGAGAAGCAAAGGGAAGTAGAGAGTGAGCGGTGGGGAAGGGGGGGGCGAGCTGGCAAGAAGTGAAAAAATATCGAGAGAAAAGAAAATAAAAACAAGCAGAGAGGGAGGGAGAGGTGATTTAAGAGCAGCGTGGATCCAGATGTCTCATGGATGCTTCCGTTACTGTACCCACTGTCCTCTCCGTCTCCCACCCATTGTCACGCCGGGCTCCGTGGGCCGCTAATTCCTCTGACATTTACTCGGCTTTCTGAGCCGTGTACGATGACGCAAACGGGAACGGCGGGCAGCGTCAGCGCCCACCATGGCCTCAGGTGGACGCTGGACACTATGACTGGACTCGCAACCCTAACTGGGGCTTATCCGACGAGCAGGCCTTGAGAAATACTGCAGGCGGCCAAGGTCCTGCATGTTGCATTATATTCTACATTACGTGCTGAATAAAATAGGATTAGTGTGGGTGGCGGAATGAAAGAAGAAAACGGCACAGAGGAGAACATACAGAAATAAAAAGCTGCAAAGGAGTGGGAAATTGATAATATAGCGGCTGTACATGCTCCGGAGCAGATTTCTAAAGTTTAATCACAAGTCGAAAATAATGAAACAGTTGCTTGTTATGAATCAACTTAACTGACACTGGAAACTGAAAATGTAATGTTAGCCAAGAATATGTCCACCTTAATGCACAGATTTTTTCTACAATAATTAAAGCAAACGCAGGTATTTGTAGCACATAAAATGAATTAGAAAACTTCTCAAGTAACCCTGGTGTGTTCAGAGAGCACTAAAAGTCTGTTTGCAGCTCCCTTCAGGTTCAGTGTCCTCTAAAACGGCAGGTGTGTGGTTGACTGCACATGTATCTCTCTCAGAGTCTCACTGTCTCGCCCTCCTCTGACATGCAGAGTCCTGTCTCTTTACAGGACGGCCCGGGGGCTCATTGTGTTTACCTTTTCAACACTATATCATCTTCCCCTGTGTTTGAGTTTGCTCTGCTTGTTCTCTGCAGGACACACACACACACACACAGATATGATCTCCAGGACCCTCACAGAGCCTGAGGGAACACACCCCTATACACACATCCACGTTCACTCCTACCTTCACACCTCTCAAACATGTCTTTTCTGTAAAGTGAATGCATCATCCAACATCAACATCTGTAAGGCAATAAACTGGAGGCCTCTCTATGTTTTGACGGCAGACTCATGTCATTCCCAAACCGCCTTTGCAAATGACTGTGAAGACAATGCAAATAGTACTTTGTGGATTTTAACGCTCCAAAGTTAAAATGCAAATAACAGATAGAAACCATTGCTTTGTTTAGAACTGGAGATAGCGCAGACTCTTGATGCCATTGTTTTGGGAGTTTGACTCCATGTGAGTTACTCCAGCCCGTATGGAGTCTCCAGAGACAAGACGGTTTCCTTTTTTTCCCTTGTCCTATGATCATATCTTGTATTTGCTGAGAGTTCACACAGAGTTTACGTTTGAAATGAAAAGACGTCAGAAGTAATGTGTCAGCAGCACAGAGAGGTGAAAAGATGGGACGAGGCACCTTTTGAACTGAAGTCATGAAGAATTTAGTCAACTGTGATCAAAACCACCTACGGCTGATTTGGAAAAGCAACAATAATCTGAGGTATGAGCTAATTGTGGGTGAACTGTCTTACCTCCCTCTTTCTTGTGGTAAGAGGTAAAACAGCATCACACATCTCACACTGGAATGGTACCTATCAGTAGATCAGTCAACCTTACTTGTATCAGTCATGCTACTCAGCCAAACAACATTCACTGTATAACACTATTTATTCAGTTATTTAACATGGACAACAGAAATACATTGGACAAAACCAGATGCATTGTTTGAGTGTTGTAGCGCACATGCTAATTTTCAACATCTGTCTATAGGAGGCTTTTAAAGAAAAAGATTAGTGTGAACAATACATGTGTATGAACTGAAATGGGATTAGACCAGTGTAAAAATGACACATATTCAAATTCTTGTGTGAACAATTCTGCCCAGACTTCAGCTATTGTTTTGGGCGTCTATTAAAGATGTTAATGTTGGTCTGCAGTTTTAGATCAGCGGGAAGAGAGTTCCACAGTCTGGGCCCTTTAAAAGAGAAGCAAGAATGTCTAAAAGATGTTCTAAACTTTGGGACTATAAAGATCTGAGGCTCTGATGTCTGACAGTGAGACAGAAAACAGTGGTGATACACAACTGTTCAAATGTTTAAAAATTGTTTCAGTTTTCAAAAGTAAAAAGTTTTTATGTGAAAATATGGAACTATAAAACCATTTTCTTTAGTCTTATGGTGGATGTAAATTCTGAAAAGTGAAAGTATTAAGTGTGGAATAGAGCAGATATGAAATATTGTTCATCACAGTTGCTATTGACTCTTTTAGTCTGTGATTGGGTGAACCACCTCTGAGTTACTTTCCATTATAAGCCATTTTCTTCCAATCAGAGCAACTCCATATTGTTCGTGCCACTTCTTCAAACCTATAACTTGTCTATAACCAAAGTACTGCCACTTCATTGGTCCAAACCAGTTGTAACCAGTGTAAATCACTTGCTTTAAAGGGGACGTGGTTGGACGAATCTCAAGGTGAATATTGTGTGTGACAAGTCTAAAGGATCCTATCAAAAAGACACTATGAACAAGCTACGGACAAGCAACAACAAAACACGTCACTCAAACTTGTCTCCAATCTGTTTTGTTTTATTTTGCCTGATTGTTGCCCGATTATTATCCTACACCTAACCCCCTAAACACAAAATAGATACAGATGCATGTTTTTAGTCTGACCCAAAACAAAGTCATTACTGTGGAGCTGCCTCTGTGCCCCTTCCTTGAGCCCTGCAGTGCTCACCCAGACAGATCTAAATGATATTGACAGTCGAATAAATTTTCTGCATGAAATCATGTCAGCTGGAGCATGCTGCCCCCCCACCCCCCAACACCCCCAACCCACCTCCACGACCCACTCAAGTGCTAAATAATTACATTAGTTTCCAGAGGCTAATTTGAACTCAGAGCAATCATTTTCATCCCATACGGCCGTAGCTGTTTTCTGATGTTTCATATTGGTATTGGTAAATGAAAATGAACCCTAGGTTAGAGGCACTGTTTGCACTTGTGATCATCGGAGAGTGTTAATCAAGAGTTTGTGTGGCCGCGGGGTTAATGATGCAAAGAGTGATGTCTGTCATCTGCAGGAAGAAAGGTCGTTTAATAGAGTCGCAGTAATATTTTTTTTATACTGCAAAAAGTATTATATGCTATAGTTGTACCATGAAGAAATGTGGAGAATTCTACATTAACCCTGAAAACAATCCATTTTCTTTGGTCGGCTGGGAAAAAATCACAACACAACAATCTGAGCCTACATTTACATTTGTGACGGAACCAACAGTTATGACGGCTGTGCTTCATGTTTCTGTTTTATTTATTTATTCATTACATTTGCGGTTAGTGTGAGGTTTACTTTTTTAAATGAACTGTCCCCGATACATTTCGACCTGTCTTTCACACCAACAAAGCAACTGCACGAGTTTGTTTTAACCACGCCAAACATTCACCGGTGAGCACACCCTTTTATTAAATACACTGTAAAAATATTTTGGTCAGTGTTATAACACCAGAGGCTCACTTTTGTTATTGTTTGCTATGTAATAAAATATTACAATAAGAATATGGGCTACAATATGGATGTACAGTGTGCATTATGTCATTTTTGCACATGCTCTTTGGTTACTTTTGAGATTTTTTTGTCTTGAGGAATACTGGAAGTCTTTTTTTGTTTATATTTTGCATTTCTTGAGCTGAGACAGTGTATAGACCTTTGCAATGTTGAACGTGGCCCTCCAATGCATTTAGTAGGTGATATTTTTAGCACTACATTTTAACTGGATTTTAACAGGTTTTATTTAGATTTTAACGATTTTAGTTGGATTTGAAACAGATTTATTTCATTACATGAAATCTTAAACCAGTTTTTACCTCAAAGATATATCAAATCTGTTCAAATACATCTAAACCCTGTCAAATCCAACTATAAGCTGTTCAAATCCATCAAAAACCTGTTCAGATCCCACTAAAACCAGTTTCCATAAAAGTAAAAAAATATATATATGTTAAAGATAACTTTTTAAAACTCAAACAAAGATGAAACCTCACATTCAAAATTTAAGAAAAGCGTCCCAAGTGTCACAATCTGTGTCCCCTGAAAGGATTCTTATTAATTTTCGCAGCCCCTCACCATTTTGAGTGTGACACCACTGGTATAGACAGTAAACAAATGGCCTGAGTTGAGGACTGATCCCAGGCCACGTCATTTATGTTGTATATGCGTTACCAGGTGAGCTTTATCTATTCCAAAACTTGGGACTAGCCCTTTAAAATAAAACAGCTTGTTTGTGTATGAGTAATGTCTTTATTCTGATAAAGTGTCTGGTAAAGACCTTTTATATCAGTTTAATGACACCGTTCTAATAGTGACTGCTTGCTTCTCCAGTCCTGTTACAGATACAGCTGCAATAACACTGTAATTTATGACTCCTCTACTTCTTTTATATTCCTGTTTAATGACACAGCAATTACACAGATAACACGGCATTAACAAGGGGAATAATAGTGCTTGTTTATGGCAGACGAGTGCTCTGACCTTTACGTGTGGGTACATCAGGGTACAACTGTTCGACTTCACGTGTGATTTGATGACTGTTGTCTGTGAGTGACGTTATGTAAGTGCGCTGGGTCTGACAGGTCTTTCCAGTGGCGGAGAGTTGTGCCCGCGGTATTTGGAACAGGGAACGTCTGAGACTACAACACTGGCCTCTTTATGTTTGTGTGTGATCTAACAGCACAACAAAGAACAGTTACATCATCTACGAACAAGACTGCTTTTGGTGTTGGAACAAAACAACTGCAGAGTCACGTAAGGCTCTGATACTGCTAGAAGCCCATTTGCACATATTGTAGTATTAGGGTGAGGCTGTCTGTCTGAAAAATATAATAATTACTTAAAAGGCTTAAATTCAAGTGAAGTTCAGTTCTTCAAAGATTCAAGATTCAATGTTTATTGTCATGTGTATAGTTTAGAAACAGGTTTCCCCAAACAATGACATTCTTCCTTTGCTGTCCACAATGAACGCCAAGCAATGTAAAAAATAGAAATAAAATAAAATCTTAAGTATAAAATAGATAAATAAGTCTAAATACAAATATACAAATTGAAATGGAACAAAGTAGGTGAAATAGAATGAGGTGGGGATTCAATTAAAAGCAGCATCTGAGGGGACATAACTACAAATGTATGTGTTACCTTTGTAGTGCAAATAAAGCAGTTTAGGTTGAATGTTGTTTTCTTGATTTTTAGCCCTCTGTCTCCATAAATGAGGTCTGGTAAAATTTACACACAAAAGACATAACAATAAAAGCGCTGGATTCAATCACAGCATGTGGCTAATTTCCATAAATCAACAAGTCCTCGGTGCATCACACAGATGCTACATCTATCAATTTAGGTCAACTTCCTTTCACTTTACAAAACCAAGCTACACATTACAACATATGTATTTAAAATGACATAGTTCAAAATCAAAAAAGAACTGAATACATTCAATGCTTCACTTTTCTAGTATTTTGTCATATTTATCATGTCTTGCATACACTTCATCATGTTCTTTGGCTCAGTTCACCATGGAAAATGTGGATATTACCAGGTAGACAAAAGAAACATCTAAGGTGAAGGTGAAGATAGGGATGATGTAATTGCAGGGCTAACATCACTAACACCAGATGCTAATATCTTGCTAGACTGTTCCACCTGATGCAGAAGAGAGGCCTGTTCCAATTTGGTTAGAGTGAAATGGTGTTATAGCAAGTATTTTACCACAAAGTACCAGAAAATGACTCCATTAGTCTCCTAGTGTTATGTGTCATATTTTCTGGGATACTCTCATCTCATGATACTCATTGGGTGTATGCACAACCAAGCATCGCATGTCTTTTATACATATTTGTGTTTGTGTGTGGAAGGAGACAGAGGGTTTTCGTGCTGTGATGCTTGGAAAGCATGAATGGAGCACACGGAAAAATTTCCACCAGTTTCATGAAACGGAGCACAAATATGTTTTCTATGTTCCTCTCACTGAT
The DNA here is from genome assembly GCA_036850595.1 of Rhyacichthys aspro. Lineage (NCBI taxonomy): Eukaryota > Metazoa > Chordata > Actinopteri > Gobiiformes > Rhyacichthyidae > Rhyacichthys > Rhyacichthys aspro. Next base: position 15,128,040 of record CM072151.1, read on the forward strand.
CCGTGTCAGCTAACAATAACAAAAATTACAACATCTCTTCTGGGAAGTGTTATGAGACAGGAAGTAGGGGACAAATGTCGCTGGCTGTGGGGCTAAGGCAACACGGGTTAAGTAGCGTCAGTGCTTCCTCTCTCTGAAAAGCCCTCTAATCCTGATAAGGACAAACAACTCGCTGACACACACATACAAAAATAGAGCCCTCGGGGTCACCCTGACAGATAAATGCTGATAGTGATAAAAACTGTCTAACACATTGCCACAACTTTAGTCAGACATGAACAACACAAACAAGCTTTGATCAAATAGAAGATGCTGGTTATTTTTTATTTTTTCACAGCAATCAACTTTCAAAAAATCAATGTGTTTTCCAGGTTGCGCCTCAGCCCTCATCATCATTCCACCTCACTGTCATTACCCCTGACCCCAATGCTCAAAGTGGTTTTTAGCCACATTTCTGTGCAGCTCTCATCTCATCTGTGCTCCCCTGGCAGCTGTGTCAACACCCTCGGGCCCCCAGCCTTAAACAAACCCTGCACACAGCCATTGTACACCGTGCCACTCCCCTCGCACAGCCGCAACAAGCCCGCACTGACAACTCTATAAATGCTGGCAGTCAGTCCCTGGACAACATTGATTTTGTTCCAATCAATCCGGAGAGATTGCGACGCATGGTAAACGACATCGCCTGTGTGCCATAGCATACATTTCAGCATTAATTGTTGCTGGGCAGACTCGGCAGGCCAAATGGCTCGGGTCGGTCCCGTGAGTGTAACGACAGTGGGAAACATCAGCCTGCTGTCTGACGGTCGGAGCTCAGTGGGAGGCCCAGCTGTCAGCCATAGCTCAACTGGACTGGACAGTCTTGAGCTGGGTCCAACTCAAATGGCCTATTGTTCGGAGCAATAGTCGTTTAGTAGGACCTGAGGCAAAACAGAAGTTAGACTGACAACAAGAGTATCTTTTCTTTAGAGAGAAAATAAAAGAAGGCTGCCATTTTGTTTTTCCTATAGATGTGTGATTGGAGTCTTGACCATTTTTGAGCATTGTTGTTAATGATATTTGCGCTTCTAACCAGTGTGCTGGAAAAAAATACTGAAATTAATTTACACTTTTTAAATCTAATTAAAGGGCACTACACTTTTTTACTGCAATGATCATTATTTTTTACGATAATTAAAAAGGTTACCCAAAGCAGCAAAACAGATCTTGCAGCAAGGGCACCAGATTTTTTATTAAAGGAAAATACATTAAAAAAAATATTTCTGTGTTTTGGATAATTATTTTAATGACTTTTACATTGCTCCAGTTTTGTTTTTTTTTTGTGGAAAGTTGCAGCATAACATTTAGCATAATACTACAGTAAATGCTATAATATGTCTAATACATTCTCATGGGGTATAATAAAAATACTTTCCCAATGACAGCTGAAGAACTGGGCCCACCAGAGCTCCCATGAGTAGGTTCCAGTCAGAACGGCGAGGTCGAAACAGAAGTAGACAGATTTTCTAACTTTAAGACAGAGTTGAGGAGTTATTCTTGTTTCCAACTTGGCTGATAATATGAGATATTGGAGTACAGGGGGTATTTCTCAAAGCTTCCTTCTTCTAATCCATTTTTCAGTCATTTTTGGGGAGACATAATTTCCTTTCCCTCCAATGGGCTTTTGATTGCTAACATAAATTGATATTGCAGGCTGTGTCCGGAGTGTACGTACGGTCAGGGAACTGCTGTGGATGTTATTCTAGCTGTCAGGCTTTGTTTGCCTTTCATTTGAACATTTTCCTGTCTCTCATTCCTAGGTTTTGTATGTTTTCTCTTCAGCCGGCTTGTTGTTTTGTGTCATAACAAAGTGAGTTATATTCCCTCCTCCTCCCTCCTCAGTTTTCTCATCCTCTGTCCTTACGGCTGATTTGGTTGTTTGTGTTTCCACTCCATCATTTTTCTCTCCTCAGATGGGGCAGAGATAGGACAAGGTCTGCAGTAGTGCTGTGTGATGTGGACTTGGGTGTGTTTGTGTGCGGTTTAGGAACGGTGCCAACAGAGGTATGTGCTGTTTGGCTGTGACGTCTCACTGCAGTGCTCTTTTTTCACTTTGAAAATGTGGCAAAGGGCATAAAAATAGGCAACTATACCATTCCATTTCGGTACCAACACAGTGGTATTTGGAGAAATGGGTGCAGCTACCCACTGTCTATTGATTGGTTGATAACAAAACTGAAAAAGGAACCAACACGACACAGCCCTTATCACTTTAGATTAGTGAAATAAAACCTAAGCATTACAGGAACAAACACAAACAAAGTCATTCCTTTGATTACTAGAAATGTGTGTCCAAAAACCTTTTTGTGTGATCATTTCTGAAGAATTTTACATCAGAGAGAAACGTCACAACAAGATGTGATGATGATAAAGCAAACTTTAGGAAAACATTTTTAACCATTTAAAAGCTGAGTGTGAAGTAAATATCTAATTGGTATTTAGGAGAACACATAGTACTTGTTGTCCACATATGTCCAGGTAAAAAGAAGCCAAACATAAATCTAAGTAATCTATATAAAAGGTTGTATGATTGACATTGTTTGATTATAAATGGAAATGTTGTGAACTTTATCAGCTTTCTTAATCCTCTAATGTCACAACACTGGACAGTTTTTTGCTTCTAATTCCATTTGTATTTTTTTCCACTTTGCTTCAGACATGCTGCACATATCAAATACAAACAGAATGAGAGTGTTACAGGCCTGCTGCAGTCATCACCACCTGGCGTACACACAAAGAGCAAAACACAAGGAAGTCAGGGATTTCTGTTCCAAACCATGCTGTACCAAACTACACAGAACATCCTGAAAGAAACGCGTCTGGTATTTGTCTTGTAGGGGTTGCATTTTATCTGCCTTCATCGATGCAAACCCGGGCTGCAGAAGGGGAGAGTGTGGCGCTGACAGCCAGCCCGCTGCCTCCTGACTGCACAGAAATATGAATGTTCCAGTGAGCAGGAACACTGCCAGCTCCGCTCTCTGTCTGTGTCAGTCCACCACCGACTGCCGGGGAGACTTCTAGAGTTTTAGGAGTTTTGCTGCTGGACCTGCCGCAGGCTTGGCTTAAGGCCTTGACAGGAGTCAGCCGGGCATGGCAGCACTCACACTGCAGCGCACACACACAAACATACACGGGAGAAATGTTACTGTAACAAATCACGTGTGTGTCCTTGTTCTGTTGAGATGCTGGGGCCATTCCCTGTGATTGAGGTGGAGAGGTGTAGTGCCAATGGCAAAACAGGCGGATGCTAAGGGTGAACTGGACACTAGGGCGCTACATGTACTACACACACACCAAGTGGGAGATTGCTGTTGTTGTGAGGGCATTCAGTAACATACATTTAAAGATATAACATGCAGGAATATCATTAAAAATATAAATATAATATACAGGATTATCATAGGTAATCAAATTTATAAATAAATAAAAAAACAACCAATTACATTACAACTTCAAGAAACTATTTTCCTCTTCTAATGTTGCACTGTATATCAGTATCACAGCCTTGTCTTAGTTCTACCAAACATATAACAGCGAATACTCCGCCTCTTTTTCACCCTAACTGTCCACAAATAAATACTTATCCCTAACTCTAAAATAATACCATTTTGAGGACCACATGCAGACACAGTAACGTGCACACTCAGACCCTGGAGAACATTAGGGTCAAGCCTACACTCAGCAGACAACCTGAACAGCCTGCGGGCAGTCGACTGGAGATACAGTGCACACCAGTGACTGCACAGTGATTCAAAGACCACAGAGAGGAGATGTGACGCACTTTAGAATCCAATAAGCCGATAATTAGTAATCAACAGTAGTGGGTGACTTCATCAGGGGTAATAAAGACAAGCATTTACTTTTTCAGGTTATTTCGAGAGCCGTGTGCTAAATTTGGACCAACTCAGCAACCTGTGGCTCTGGGCTATTTCCCTAATGGCTCTGACCTTTTCTACTGCTTCTCTAACTGTTGGTCCACATTGCTCTTTTAAATGGCGCCTTTCTTAGAGAAGACACCATGCAGACCCCTTCCTTCGGAACTAACTGACTGCAGTAGAATGGATTGGTGGAAATAAGGCTTTAGACGAATGGAAACTGAGTGTAGAGGAATGTATAAAACCTAAAACTTTGACTTTTGTGGTGATGAATGCAGCAAAGCAGAAAAAAAAGAAGTCAGGTGCTGTCCCATTTGATAGCGGTGCTCGCTGGCCTTTGTGTTTGGTGGAGAAGTGGAGGAGGAACTGCTGACCACATCAACCACAGGCCTTTAGCTCTCAGCGCGAACACTTTCTGCATGACCTTCACAATAGCGCTGCTTTAAACTCGTGTGTGGAGTTTAAAAGAAAAAAAAGACTCGAGGACTGAGCCAGTGACTTCCCCAGAACAATAGCTTGACACTGGGGCAGTACCCTATTAAAGTGTAACATATTACTCTTTCACCCACTTTTCCCTTTTCAATAGGACTATTACACTGCTCGGGTGAACAGTGTGCACCCATGTTCTGCAAATGGAGGTACTTGCAGCGTCTTAATCAACATCCGCATTTGTAGCAACACCATAACCACTGATGAAACACAGCCTGAAGTGACTCTTTAATCTGCTCCAAATGTGTACCCCAAACATGAAGCATTGTTCCGAATCAAAAGGTGGTGATTACATGATTAGATTGCAGAAGGGCCAAATATTTGCCTCGGAACAAAACAGCACTTGATTCAAGTGGTGAGATGCAAGGTGCCGTTGGGGCGATAACAACAAAGTACAAGGAACGACAGATAGTAGAAAAATATGACCAATAAATTGTCTTGTTAGTAATATAAAGAGGACTTTAAAGTCGCAGAGTTAGTTTACAGAGCCTCGTGACGATTATTACTACTATTACAACTAAAATTAGAGGTCAGGAAGAAAAGTGGTCATAAAGCTATTTGTTCAAGCTAGTAATGCTAATGGTCTGTACAGATTAGAGCATATACTTAAAACCCTCATAACTCCGCTGGAGCGCCGGCGCCCCAGCGCCGCAGCATCAGTATTTTGCTGAATAGCTCTAAAACTACACAACAGACCTTAATGGGGAAAATTGTGTTTAGAAGCTTACCCTTTCGGCAATCTACAGTGGGCTCGGGGCAATTATATCCTTTCGAGAAAGTTTTCAATTCAGCCGTTAAGCGCGGCGTTTTTTCCGGAAACTTCGTTCAGTAAATCCACCATGTTAACGCCGTCATAATGTGATTATTTATGACATTTTGTGATCAAAACGTGTAAATCATGATAGCGGACCTCCATTTTGAGGCTTGACGTAAACAATGATGACTTCTGGCCGGACTTTTGACCAATCAGATTTGCCCAATTCTTCTTCTCCTGTTGTTGTGAGGTTAGCATCCAATCAGGAGTAACCAAAGATCATCTTGAGAGAAGAAAGTTCACTACCAGTATCGAAAAGAAAGTTTATGGCTAAAAGAAACATTTACACACAACCTTTGCCCATAAAAATGTACACAAGCTTCATGCACAAGCTTTACAGAGTGTATGGCACGCACTTATTGCGCAGTTTGAATGCGCATGTGGCACATGTATGTTTAATTTACTCTGATTTCAAATAAAAAAAAAAGTTATTGTTTTTTTTTACTGATAGCCAAGGCCTGAGAGAATAATTATTGCAAATGAAAAAGCTTGTACATTATTGTTCTCTGTGTTTTTTAGATTAAATTCTGTAAAATTTATTTTTTGTTTATTTTGTTTGTTTATATAGTCATATAACTTTTAATCCCGTCATGTGACATAATTTTAGCATACATATTCTGATAGCCCAGATTGTCCTGAAAAAAAAGATGTGTATTACTTGACTGTGCTTGAAAGGGTTAAGATTATACATTAATTATTAATAATAATAATAATAATTAATAATTATTACATTAATACACAGACAGACCAGGCGGGCAAAAAATATGAAAAAATGGCTTGGTTCTTTAAGGGTTAAGCCATCTGCAAAATAATTTTGGGTAACAGAGCAACAATGTGGAAGAGTTTTCAAGTAATGACAATAAAAACTGATGTGGTTTAGATTGTTTGTGTTTTAAAGGATCACTATGTTACTTTTTTACCATAAATTATTCTAATATGAATCGTTTCACAGACAGTGTTCAACCAGCTCATCATACCTCACTATCTAACATCTTGTGAGAGCATCTACTTAACCAGATATAAACAAATCCCCATTTGATATTTTTAAATGGGATGCACCCATTTAGCATCAAAGATATGTCATGGTTGCCATGGTTACAGGTTAGCTGGCCCAGATCACCTGTAGGCGCAGAGCAGTTTCTGGGTCAGTTGCCTAAAGCTCCTGCCACCATCAACACCACTGGGAGGCTGTTCTAAACTGAATTACACATCCAGATTGTAACTGCAAAAATATAAATATCTACCTTTGGTTCAGTTCAGTTTGGTTTAATTGATTAAATACAGACTTTTCGGTTAGACTTTACTTTACCTGGTGTGTCCTCACTTTGCATTATCTCTTGAGCCAGGGTTGTGACAAACAGCACCATTTTTGCTCACAACAGTGCAATTGCTGTCAAGTGTCATTTATCACATTAAGACACACATTTTCTCATCTATGTGTTCACCTTAAGGAACACAAAAACTTACTTACTTAGTTATTTACTTACTTACTATACATTCCACCCAAAAAATAATTAAACTAGCGGTTATTGAAAAAAATGTTGCATGTATATGGTCTGATATAGTGTTTTACTGGAAGCAGATCACAATTAAACTGGTACAAAACTAGTTCTGGACGCTGCAGGTGGAGTTGCACCAGGCTATATTAGACATATATTATGCAGGAAAGAAAAACAACCAACAAAATCCAATATCAGGAAGGAAGCTTTTTCCAGCTGATTTTATTGTGGTGTATTTGCACTGTCCTGAAAACTGATATTTTAACTTAAGCACCAAACTAAAACTTGTTTCAACAAGTACAAACTGTGACACATCCGTTATGAGTAAGATACTTTTATTTCTAAAGTGCCAGGGTAAATGAGCCTTAGCTCTGAAAGTGCTTGTTGACATTTAAATATTTCACCCAGTTGGCGTGTAGAGCCATGCACCGTGTCATTCTGTCGCACTATACATTCCACCCAGACTCTGACAGGACTGTCTCCTCTCACCTTTGAGTGTGTGCATTTAACAAACACTGGCCTGGGACTTATTAACTGCCCCCTCCTCCCTCCTCTGTGTACATTCGCCCATGTATAGACTGTTCCGAAAAATGCTGTAGTCAGGGGGCCACTGCACATTCTTCCTTGTCACTTTTAGCCAAATGCACAAGCCGAGCTCTTATTCTGCGTCTCGGCGAGGAGTTTGCCGTGTGGGCAGAGGGTGATGAATACAATTGAGAGAAAATGGAGGATCGCGGAGAGGGGGAGTGGGGATGGCAGCGAGCGCGTGGGTGAGCAGATAGGACTGGAGCTGAAGGGGAGGGGGGCAGGTTAAGTTTGGTGCCTACACAGGGCTGTATCCCACAGGCTCTCTATCCCAGCGGCTCCCACGCCTGGCCCCTTTAACCTGGCCTAGCTTCTGTTTAATGTCTGCCTCTGTCACACCTCAGCCCACTCCCTGGAGATCTGCACGTCTGTGGAGGAAAAGTACATTTCAAACTAGTTCTCCAAAGGGAAAAAAGAACACCACAGAAGCCTTCGGTGTGGATTTTTTGGGCCTTTCATCTCACGAGTAACTTCGGCTCAGCTTCATCTTTGGCTCTTGTTATTTCAGAACTCTCTTTTGCTTTTACTTTGGCAGAATTTCCCTTTGCTAACACTATTCAGCCTGCTTTTATTTAAACGATAAAGCACTCAGCTGTGGTCCGTGCTGTGTGCAGTACATATATGATGTAAAGAGGTAAGCTTTATTCTCAGAAAGGCAGAATAGGTATTGAGTCACAAGGTAATTTAGTGACTCACTACCAATCTGGTAATTGTATGTGGAAATGTGGTATGTGGAAATGTATTTTTAAAGCTTTCCTGAGTAGACCCCGAGACCCTGAGAACAAGAAGTCGGTAGAAACTAGTTACATTTAGTAAGGTTTTCATAAATTGTGGTTTCGTCTAATATTTGGCTGCTTCACATGACACGGTGACACCTTACTATCTGAAACTACAAAGCATTTAATATTTTAATAGTTGCCTCTATGCCCATTTACTAAATACCGATTGGCTGCAGTCATGAATGGGGCTGTAGCTTGTGTAAGAATAAACATGTTAATGGTGGAGAAAAAAAATGAACTTCACTGTCACTTACAGCAGATCATGAACTGTAATAAATTCCCAACCAGGTCCATTAAATGCAGTTGGTGAGAATGTTGCAGCGCAGCATTAAGTGAAACTACTGTCAGGGTCACTGAACATAATAAATCCAGTGTAAGTGAAGTATCACTAAATCGTCTGCTTTAATGAAGTGTAGTAGGAGCCAGTTAAATCTGCAAGTTCTGCCTGCGATCTGCTGTAACACAATAGATCAATATATGACACTCTGTTTACATTTTCTCTCCCTGCTTTGTTATACGCTGTTTTCTCCACTGTCATAAATGATTGATGTTGAATTGTTGAGTGTGTCAAAATATTAAAACCCTTTATAAATGAATGACTCTGCAACTTTGGGTAAGGCCTGTTTCAGACTAAAAAAATCTAGACCAGGAGTGCACAAACGTTTTCCCTCAGAGGGCCAAAACAGTAATTGCATGTAATTAAAAAATACCTTTTGTGTGTGTTTTGCCACTTGCTCCATTTTGATCTGATTATGTATCACCTAATTGGCAGCCAACTAACGTGAGAAGTGACCTAGACCTTTAAAAAATCCACAAGAATAGGGCTAGTTGTGGACTTATGAAGTGTTCAAATGTGGACACATGAACAAACATACCTCACTGTATTTTCTTAATGTGCACATGAGTGAGTGCAGAAGGCTGTTTCTGGGCTATATATACCCATTGGCTCCTCTTCATTGCAATAGGCCATTACTTTACCAATGGCTAAGTACGCTTGACTGTCCTTGCAGATTAAATCAGTAGTCAGCTTGCAATTTCAGTCACGAAAGATGACGACCCCTGGCAGACCAAAGCATGCCTCTTGGCGGGTTGGTTTTGCCCCCGGGCCCCACTTTGGTGCTTGGATTTAATATAGTCCCCATTATGCCCATGGTCAGTATTAATCAAATCAAAAGCTAGTTTAATTTTGAAGATAAAGCAGCAAAGTGAGAACCTAATGCAGAGTCAGGATGACAAATACATGTAAATAATGTGTCCTAGCTTGAAGATGAATTAATGCAAGGTCTAAAGGTCAGATTTAAATATAGAGGTTCAAGGTAAATCTTCTATGTGCAGTGATTAACTAAACTGAACTAAATTATTTTGAGATAGTTTACAAAATCTTGACCTAGGAAGCTTCCACAGAAATGTACAATTCTGCACTTGATGCACCTTGTATATTCAGTAATCTGATTCTATTATCAACTTTACTTTGTGCTTGTGTTCGTACGGAGTGGCGCTTTACCGTCTGTTTGCGTCGGCCCGCTCACAGGTAATACTTTATCAACCACTCATAATCAGCTCCATAATCACTGAGATATGCAGATCCACACGAGGGCTGGATGAGCTCAAACAGTATTGACAAATCCTAATTAGCGTCATGTTGAATCAAATGATTAATGTGAGCAGTCGTTAAGGAGGCAGTGTGTATCTAAATAGACCCAGGGGCTGGATAATACAGTAATAGCTCATGACTCACGCTCGCAGTCTTTTAATAAGGAATTGACAGACAGAAAAACATTGGAAAATTGCATAGAAAGTGAGCGAAGTGACAGCGCATGTGTGTCTGCCTTCCCTGCCTGGCTCCCTCCAATGTTTTTACACCTCGAGTATAAGCAGCGATGGGATTAGTTTTGTAGGATTGTTGGCTTGCATTGTGCGCTGAGAGGATAGGCAGCGAAATCCCTTTTTCAACCAACACTACTTATCCTTGTCCCTGTGTTGTCTCTTTCAAACAGAAGTGCCTCGCTCTACATGCATGTAATCTAGGTGACAAGGAAGAATGAAAAGAGAATTGAACGCGGATGAAGGCAGAGAAAATGGCCTGACGGGGAGAAGTTAGATGTGAGTCTTCTACAGTCGTGTGTCCCCCCTCTTTCTTTGTTATAAATGGGGTCCAGGCCTCTAAGATAGGCACAGTGCATTTATGTCTGACATCAGCATTTTGAATAATTCATCTTCAAACTTCATGGCTGAATTATTGATGTCTTAAAAGAATACAGAAAGAGGCAGCGGCAAACAGCAGTCTAGAGGGAAGGCAGTATGATGCAAGACGGAGACACGAATTATGATTTCGTCATTAATATATATATTTTTTCCCACCACAGAAAGACATTTGCCAAATGAAAAACATGACATTTAATCTGATAAGAGGAAATAAAGCTAGTATTTTAATATATTTGTTGGCTGCAGGCTTTAATTTACAGAACAATAACATTTTAGACATTGTAATTATGCCAGGAACACAGAAACCCCAGCGTCTAGACACTACGAATATCACCTTTTAATTATAGTGGTTTGGGAATTAGCTGATGTTTCTTAAGGGTTTATTGTCTTGCTTTGTAGTTCAGTTTTGCACAGTGTAGGACAAGAACATATGCTGTATTGTTTGGCTCAGTTTACAACTATATTTTGTAAACAGCATTTTCTGTGATCATGTGCTTGGAAGAAAAGGGCTACATCTGTACACTGAGCTATACCAGGGGTGCCAAACATGCAGCCCATGGGCCAAACCCGGCCCGCCAAAGGGCACAATCTGCCCGTGGGATAAATATGGAAAGTGTGAAAATCCCATAGAAGACATTAACTGTAATTTCCAATCGAAGTAACTGCTATTCCTAATTTGTCCACTGGGGTTGGTGTTGTTTTAAACAGCAGATGGAAGCAAAATGGACCATTTCCTAATTATTCACTGAGTAGAACAGGAAATGTTTGTGCTTGGTGTGTACACAGAAGTTTCAGTGCTCAAAGAGTATAATATCAGGTGCAGAAAAACACAACAGAATGCAAGGACAACTGAGAAGAGAAAGTTAATTGAACTGTTAGTGTGTCTGAGGAAACAGCAGTCTGTTTTTACCTGTAGCTGACAGGTCAGTGATGAAAGTCAGCCACCCCACTGCTAGAAAAAGAGCATTAGCATCAAAACCATATTGTGAGACTGAGTTTGTGAAAACATGCATGCTGAAGGTTTTTGCAAATAATACAATTTTTTGGTTGCAATGAGAGCGCTGACATTTTTAATGTCTTTGTACTTACAGGTTATTATCCTATTATTTTACTGGTCCAGCCCACTTCAGATCAAATTGGGCTGTATGAGTTTGAGCCCTGGTCTATACAATTGAAAATGATCTGGATTGACAAAAGCATTGAGACCATTTCAACATAGTTAAGATTCGTCGTGTCCCACCAATAGTGTTCTTTGCCCGTGTCCCATTTAAACAGAATGGAACAGAGCAAAAAGACGATGTATGTCCGAAACCATGAGCACATGGCTAATTAGCATAAATCATCACAGCAATACACCCCACGTTTTACACACTATTTGTGCTAAACATAAAGCTAAAGAAGTCAGATTGGCAGTGGTTGTGCAGTGGACTCCAGAACTAATGCCGGCTGCAGTATTTTACTATCTTGCTAAAAGCCTGAATAAAGCCAAACCAAAGATCAATAAGATAACTCCACTGCAGATAACATTACAGATACAATCCCTCATTCATTTTTACATATATAGATACTTTAAAAACTGTACGTACCTTGCTGTTTTAGTGACACTGGAGTGTAGTTGCACCAAGGTAGGGTGCTTAACACAGCTAACAGTTCATGCCTATGTACTGTGTGATTGGTTTCAGCCCTTTTATTAAACATATGCCTGGTGATACTAGAAGAGAAGAGAAGGGATATTCTATTATGTTATGCAGTTAGGTAACTCAACACAACTGCTTATTGCCTAAAAACTGTTTCAACAACAAATCTGGCAATCATTAGGCGCTTGTTGCATGCTGTAAAGATGTTTTTGTTTCTTTTATGTTTTTTTTTTTTATGTTAAGATATTGCACGACACTGAAAATATGGTTGTACAATGAATGATTACAAACTGGTGAAAGCCAATCATCTGACATAAACAAAAGCCTCCCCTGTGTTTTGTTTACCTCACTATCCTCTGAGTGCACGATGATATTTGTGAGCGCTTATGTACGTCCCTCTGTGGGTGCGACTCCCGCTGTATGTATTTATATATGTACATGTGTGTGTGTGTGTGTGTGTGTGTGTGTGTGTGTGTGGTGGCTGCTCGGGAAGGCACAGGGCCCAGACACTTGGAATCATTTAGTGAGAATTTCGAATGTGGGAGGAGAGGAATGTGTGTGCGGCCAGATAAAAAGAAAGAAAAGTGAAAGAAAAACAGAGCAACAGAGAGGGGGTGGCGGGCGAGAGTGTGAGAGATAGACACAGATATAGACAGACGAGAGGAGGGGAGGGGGGCACCTGAGAGAAGCATTTGGAGTGGAGGAAGAGGGGCCGGGATGGAGAGAAAGAAACAAAAAGATGCAGAGATCTGGAGCAAATGACAGACAGTGGGTGAAAGAACAGAAGAAGAAGAAAAAAAAAGAAAGTACACGCTGCCCACTCCTTACCTACTGTTCTCCATTAAGCTGATTTTTTCAAATGGCTCTTGCAGGTCTCGCTTAGGGGGAACATCTATTCCTATCACAATGCTGCCTACACACACCTCGCAGTGACAGGCAGTGCGCACGAGAAGGGGAGGGGGCCCGGGTATAAATGAATTTATAAAGAAAGAAAGGAGGAAAGGTGGATGTCCACAGCGGCGTCTGTGACTCAAGTAAAGCACGAATTTCTCACGTAAAACAATGACAACGTTGGAGGCTTTCTTTTGTAACACTTTTCTTACAGTAAACCATGTGATCCCATTTGATTCAGTTTGGTACATCACACTTTAAAAAAAAAAAAAAAGCGTTTGAGGCACCAACAAAAGGGACATTTTCACTAAAGTAGTACAGTATGGGTTGGGTCAGTTTCCTTGCTTTGTAAATTGCTCATAATCCTTTTGCGGTCTTGCTTCAAACTTCTGAAATAGTCTATTCTCCATATTCACAAACTGGTGTAAGCTTTTTTTCCCCTCCCTTCTGTATATCTGTACACAAATATAACCTCCCACATTCCCTCCCCGTGCTTCCGGTCTCTCATCTCTGCTCCGAGCCAAAGCTAACAGGCTTGTGCGAGCATCCCTCACCAGTCTGTGTGCAGGATGGCAAAATCCAAATGACATCACAACTGTCTGAGGAAGTTTGGACAGACTGAAGAATGGATGCCAAAATGTAGCTTGGTATTAAAGCCAGGCAGGAGCTTAACGTAATCTCCCACTGAAGCTGTATATTTGAAAGGGAACTGCTGATGCTTGTAAAGGAGCGTGGTTATGGAGTAAGCATTTCTTTAGGGTTGAAAAGGCAAAAGGTTTTGATGAAAAGTGTCCATCCATGCAAATCCGCAATTGGCCTCCTGACCCGTCTGATGAGCGATGTAGTTTAGTTGGAAGCCGTATACACTGAAAACAGCACCAAATCAGCAACCATTGTTCCCTATCGACAAGGGCCAGTCCCTTTGCTGGCCCCCCGCTGCGGGTCAAGATGATTGCCATCCAAAATCAATCCAGGAGAGTAACGTGTGCATCTGAACGGCCGTTCCTCTATCTTCAAGGGAATAATATGCACGGACAATGAATTAAAAAATTTAATGACGAATCAGGCTTCAATTGACGGACGTGAAGCTGTATTGACCAGTCAGGGTCACCCTATGAACTGGGCCCGACTGACCCTCATAGCTCCTGGCAACAAGGCGGGCACATTCAATCTCACTTGACCCATTCAGCTTTGACCCCTGACCCCTGGCAGTGCTGCCCCCGTGTGAACTCTCACCCCCAGTGATCAATAGCTCTTGACCATCACCTCAGGCCCTTGGCTCTGCAGGCTGGTACAAGAAACACAACAAAGAATTCTTTTAACTGAGAGTAAAGGTGGAAATGAAAGCACTATTTGGGAATTTGAAGTAAAGAGTTTGTTAGAAGATATCTTTCTGTGCAGCTCCTGTAATGAGAGGTGTCCAGCAGCAGAGAGACTAACCTGGGGGTCATTAACACAAAATCATCAAAACAATCTGCGTTTACATGGTTACGCTGGGTTCTGTGAACAACACTGCAGTAACTCTACTATCATTACACACAAGAAAAAGTCATGGCCGAGGTCCACTCCAAAAACAGATAACTCTTTAAATCTGGTGTTTTCTGTAAGAAGGCATGCAATATACTGATGACATGGAAGCAGTTAGACAGTTAGATTATCAGTAGGTCATCATACCTCCTTATTCAAATATTTGCATTTTCATGAAGTGAGAAGGACATCTTTGCAAACATGCTGTAGTTTTGCTTTTGGTGAAATGTGAGCCTCTTGTGTCACAAAAAACACTATTGCATTGATAGTTTTCATCAAGGTGGACGGGACGGTTTAGTTTGCTATGCACTGTTTAGAATGGTAACCACTTAAAGTTTTGGTGCAATGTGATTAAACTCCTATAATGTGAGAGGCTGGACATATTCGGTTTCCAGTTGTGTCTCAGCTTTCTATTCTCCAAGAAACCTAAAAAGAGGTGCATATAGTGTGATACATTTTATATGAATCATGCTCTCATTTCACTTTCAATATTTGTTATGTTTGGTGCACTCTATTATTATTATCATCATCCTCACATCAACAATGCAAGCTGTGTTTGAGAAAATATTGCATTTTATATATTTTTTTTCCTTTTCTACAGTTCTCTTTCAAACTGTCAACAGACTGCAGTGTGTTTATCTCCACTTTTCACTATCTGTTCCAAATGACATGTGCCAGAAAATACAAAACACTAATTCTGGTACCAAATTGAAACCCAAATTCAAAATTGTGATGCAAAAAACTGGCAAACTGCTTATTATTTTACCATGAGCAGTCTGTATTTTGGTTTTCTAGCATTTCCTTCCACTTGTAGAGAAAAGATAAACTCTAGTGCTTCACTCAGCCCCACTTCAAAAACCAAAAGTAAGCTTCAAAACATCTACAAACTTTCCACATCTCTTTATGTCATACACGGGTACTTCTCTCCTTCCTCCTGACTGGGTTTCCCTCTTCTCATCCCTAGTTATTGTCATTTTTTTGTTGTGAAGTTTAACAAGTCGCATCGTTAATCCTCTTACGCTACTAGCAGCCGCATTTGAAAGTTGAGCCGCCCTGCATTCTAATCAGTGAGGTAAAGTTCTTTGATCTCGCCTCGGAAATGCTTCAGTTTCTGCTTTAAAGATTGTATTGTGCATAACAGCGGCTTTGGGCTCCAAAACCCTTCTAGCGTTTGCTTTTGCCCCAAACTCCGTTATTAGGCTACTTACAAAAACAGCCATTACAATCTGCGCTCCCATGTGACAATTTCCAGCCTCATTCCAACGTAAGGCTCCAATCTGTGTGTTTCGACACATGTGTGGAACAAATACAGAGTGGATCTCAAAGTAATACACAGTGGGAGCTATAACCGCGTGAGTCATACGCAAAAGAACACCACAAAACACTGGGTGCATTGTGTTTAGAAGTGTGTCAGACGCTAACACGTGGCTTAATAAACATACTACGAGTCGTGTGCTGTGAAGTCTGAAGTGAGACAATGCAGTCTTTGAGAGAAAAAAAAGCATATTCCGTTTGAAGCAGCCGACTCCGGTGTTGTGTAATCCAAACACATCCAGCAACAGTGCATACGCTTCCTTAAAAGTGCAATTTGGACTGTGCAAAATCACATATAATAGAGATTTTCCCGATGGACTGGAAAGTGACTCGAAATATTCTCAGCTGGTTGTAACTACTAGTGAGTCAGATGTTGTGCAATGATTCAAAGTATGTGATGTTTTGTCTCAATATGCTTTGGTCTAAGGCACAAACTCTTATTTCTTACAGTTACATATTGATCTTTGAGCATAGACAAGAATCTGTGTTATTTATTTCCAATGATAGTTTGGATCTCTCCGTTTTGACTCAAACTAAATAAAACATCTTTCTTTTCTGATATTGTTTCTGTGAATTTCTCTCACAAATATCCTGTTTCGGCATTGTGCCCCATTTATGCTCCACCAGTGACACAGCACAAAGGAAAGCCACTGTTTCCTTTTATGTTTTCCGTGACCTTTTATGTACGCACCACTCAAGCTTTACAAAACAGGTAAGTAGTAGGATACAAAGCAGTAGCTGAAAACAAAACAAAAAAGTCACATGGGTTAAGGCTAAGTAGCATAAATAAACACAAATTTGGTTGCAAATGTACACACTGTTCTTGTTTCTGTGCTTATACAATGGATTTCATATAACACTGAGCTGTCTCATTTAAATTCAACCCACCTCACTTTGTATAACCACTACTAAACTATAAGAGGAAGAAATAATACATTTTTAAAGAAGTAACATTTCTTTTCTTTTTTTCATCCATTTTTGTTATTGTTCTGTTTGAGGGCCCCTTGGAGGCAAACTGTGCATTTGTACCATGACAATTGGTAACACTGACAAGGATAAACTAACTGCTTCCAGATGGATTCCCTCATTATTTGTGGAGTCAAAACTTGTCTTTTCCTCCTAAACCTTCCTAAAGTTTGCATCAAACCACTGTGTATCTTCGACAGTTGACTGCAGCAGCAGCAAACACTTATTGTGAGAGACAGGTGCTCGGCTCTCGCTCTAAATTTATTCGTCCCACAATGTTCTTGTTAGACGAATATAACTTCTGTGTGTGGATGTGTTTGTCCAAGTGATCAAGTGTGTGTGTGTGTGTGTTTGCACTCTCATTTCCCATTTCTCATATCTCATGTCTGTGGCTTCACAGACAGCAGGACCCATCTCACGAGAGCCGAGGTATGACTCAGACCTACACAGACTTGTGGCTGGCGGCTGTGACTCACAGAAGAAGGAAAGAAGGAAGGAGGGAGGAGAGAGGCAAAGGGGAAGGGGTTAGAATACAGAGAAGTGGATGGTGGCAGAAAGGGGATGTCTTTCAGCTGCAGAGCAACCCAGAGCTACCTTCAATACTATTTAATCTTTACAGTATTCTCTTTTGTAGATGAACTATACTCATTGTGTGTGCATAGGAAAAACAAAACATACCAATAGTTTCAGTTTTTTGGGAGAACTGTTGATCTGTAAGCTGTAAGTCAAGGGCATAATCATTGGCAAAGAACAATTAATAAGATGTGTCAAAAGTGCACTCTGTGGCTCTTAAAGGTTGACTTTGTGCTGTAGCTGGATTCTCGCAAGATTTGTTACGTAACAAACTCACAAAAATCCATCTTGAACTGCTCCAAATAAAGTATTTCTGGTCCTAACCTTAACAGCACTGACAGGAATGTGCATGTTTTATGTTTGAAGATGGCGCTGCTCTGATTGGATAAAACTGTGGTTGTAAATCCAATCACTGACCAGTTATGGATTTAAAGTACCTGCCCTTTTGTAAGCCCTTTAACGGGAGCCCTCCCAAATGGTATTGTGGGACAGATCACGTACTGTGGACCAGTTCTATCTGCTAGCGTTAGGTTATTTAAAGGTGGGCCGTAGTTTTTGGTCTTTTCTGCAACATCTGGTGGCTAAAGTGCAGAGTGCAATTCCACACTTCAACCTCCTTTTAATCATGTGAACAGCTATGTTGTCCCCCCAAAAAATCACTTCCAAAAAGTTAGAAACAAAATCAATTTAGTTTGTGAATGCCCTAAACCTTCATGCAAGAATGTGTTCTCCAAAAAACATGAGTGTGATTCTCTTCCAGAAGTGTTTTGTTTGTCCCATTTGGGCATCTGTAGAAACTTCCACTGGGCTCTGTGTAGAGTTATTTTGATATGATTATACTATGGATCTCATAGTTGTACGACCCTATGATAAATATTTGCCAGTGCCAGGAAAGTTGTTAGTTGGATGACTATGTAAACAGTAAAACAGTAAAATCTCTCTGACGCTGTACATTTGAGAATAATCAGACAATATTCAGCATGTGAAAATATAACCGTAATTATAAAGTTTTTCCACAAAATGTGTATCTACTTTTCCATACTTCTGGAAATGTTACATTACATTTGGTTGCAGCAGAGATGAGCAGCTGGCCATGAATACATGAGCGGCAGCATCACTCAGTGCACACACAGGCTCACTCACTCAGGGGCGGCTGAAAATAGCAAAACAGAGGCCTTCCACAACATCTGCTAATTATCTGGCAGAAAGCAGGCCTGGGCCGGGATCAGAGCAGTCCCAGCTGTGGGTCTGGACCGGAGGATGGCACTGATAGAAATAGAAAGTGAACGCAGAAAAAAAAAACAGTGAGAAAAATTGTCAATAACAGACAAAGGGCTTTGCAACAGACGAAGCAGCTCCCTCTGCGACAGCTGCATAGATCAGTCTGTCATAAACACATAGATTTATTTTATCCATATGTGCTGCAGAGAAACTACCAGGCCCCAGACTTCCAACAGCATTGGCAGGAATCACAATATCCTTGACAGTCAGTCAGTTTGCCCACCTCCTCTTCTGTCTCCATCCCTCTCTCTCTGCCTCTCACACTCCCTTTGGTCTCCTCTGCACTCAGAAAAAGAAAGACAAACTCATTTCCATACAAATGGAGTGAGAGCCTGCAGCCCAGGGACCCAGTGGAATTGCAAATATTTCATCTTTGCCTCGGAGCCTCGCGCTATTACTCCTTGGCCATTATCCCCTCTCTTTTATTCTTTCTTTTCTTTGACTTTTCTCTTTCTCTCCTGTTCATAGCTCCTTGTATCCCATACCTTCTTAAATCTGCAATCACCTGAGCTCATGCCATGCCCCAAGTCACAAAAACACCCCCTACATTATTATAACTCTATAGCATTTACTCCTGCTTTATATAGTGAAGGGTATAAGACTGCTGAGTCGTGTGTTAGTGTGCATTAGTAAATGTTCAGATAAAGGCAGCTGCTTTTTCTTTGCTGATGTAAGAAATAGAAAATATGCTGAAACATTTAAAAGCTGAATCAATGTAATGCCATTGTTTTAGGATTTACTGAGACCAAGTCATGATTGAGATCAGAATATATCAAGCCAAAGCTCTAGGTATTAAGACTGAGTCAAGACCAAGACCATGGCAGGGTCAGACTGTGTCAAGACCAAACAATACAATTACACATATATATTATTAAATCTTACATTGCAGTCCAGTCTCAGACAAAGTTTAAACTCTTATTGGGACCAGTGCTTGGTGATGGGTTAAAGAATATTTTTTACATTTAGATAAAATGGGTCCTCTCTGGGTCCTCTCCGGCTTCCTCCCACTGCTCAAAGACATGCACGTGTAGGTCAATTGAACAATCTAAATTGCCCCTAGTGAATGAATAAGACAGGGAATGGCGTCTGTCAATGCCTGTCTCTAAATGTCAGCCCTGTGACTAAGTGGCTATTGTCCCCTGCCTCAAAGCTGCTGGGATAGGCTCCAGAAGATACATAAATGGATGAATGAATAATATGTTTACATCAAATCACAAATAAATAAATAAACCATTTGTAAGCCAGTTATAATTTAAAATCCTGGTGGTGTCAGCACTACAACACTACTTTCTGAACATTTCTTACTGGAGTCTTGTTATAAATTAATGATAAGCTAACCAAATGTAGTTTAGCTAAATTTTGCTGTTACAATACATAATAACATATAATACAGAAGGACGACTCCAGACACTAAATACCAGGTAAGTTTACAGCTTTCTTGCCCATGTGCTCTCTGCCTTGTTCAACATTGCGTGAATGCATTGCTAACATTTATCTGTGTTGCAATTTGCTTCCCTTTTCTCTATGTGTGTTTTTATGCTGTTACGCCGTAATCACTCCTAATTATAGGTAATCATTACTTACAAATTCCTTGACAATTACGCCTTGATAACGTTTTATTGTCTCTTTTTTCACATTTATAATTTACAGCCACACACTCAGTACCTGCAGTGAAGTCATTCTGTTTCCGAGCAGCTCCTTCTCTCCTGACTTTAAAGTACCACCCCTCGGCCAGAGAGCACCTGGTGCCCCTCCGTTCAGTCTCCTCCTTCCATCTCTCCATCCGGCCACATCCCTCCATCCTCACCTCCTTCAGAGCATCTGCCCAGTGCCCACATTCTTGAGCACACATGGTGTCCAGCAGCTGCCGGGTCAGCATAGGTGCAGGAGCGCAGATTGGCTGGCGCTGGCCTCCTCTCCAGGCAAGCTGCCAGTGGTGGACACGAGACAGAAGGGAGAGGATTTCACAGACTTCATACAGCACCGCTTTCTTTCATTCTTCTATTAGCGATCAAGGAGAGCATGTGGGGATAAATCACCAGATATAAATCTATCCTTGTACGGTAATGAGCAAATGAGTATTGAGTGGAAGAACTATTCAATTAACATAAAAAGAATTTCAAATTTAAATGTAACGTTTTAGCTACCATGGAGATATCGACGAGGGCACCGGACCTGCAAATCCCCACGGCGCTCAGCATTGCTTTTTTTACTCGAGCTTGCCAAACTTGAATCGTTGCGCTTTACAAACTTCTCCCAACTAACTCTCACCAGTTTGGAGTATGGCCCGGGCTGGACTAGATTCGGGAGTCCTTTACATGTGTGATTTTACTGGTATACAAAGAAGAAGAGAGGGAGGACACGCTAGGCCCCAGATGGACAGTGTGTAATGTTGTTAGCCATAGTTAGCCAATTTAGTCACACTGCCAGCAGCTCTCATTACATGATCTAATTCTCCCCTCCTATTCCTCCAGCCACACACACACACTCCCACACAGGCCAGAGAGGACGGACACAGAGCCATAAGGTGAAAGACAGACAGCAGAGGGATGGAGGTGAGGCAGGCCCTCACTCAGGAGCTGCTACTTTTCCAAGAAGAGAAAGGCATCAAAATTGAATGAAGACATTAATAATTTAGCATCAGATTTCTCCCTGAAAACAGGTTTTTGAAACGATAAAGCAAAAATCAATGCAGCCCCTGCTTCCCCTGTTTCTCGTTGGCTCCCATCTATTCATGCATGCGTGGAGGAAAGGGAAGGAAAGGAAGAGGGGGTGGAGAGGACGTGGCAATATGCCTCTTTGTTTGCACCCCATGTGTGGGAGCTTCTGTCTTCGTGCCTGTGTGTGTTACAAGAAAGTGGTTGTGAGGATGGTGCCCAGCAGCTTGTGCTGTTATTCACTGATTCCCCCGAGGCAGCAGTGATGCTTCAGCCCCAGCCCCTTCACATTGGGTCAGAGGGGGGGGTGCACAGGGGCTGAGGGACAGGGAATCGACATTGGATTTTGACACATCTGGACATGGAGTTGTAAAAATGGTCCACAAGGACCACATCCTTTTAGTGTTTTTGATGCAGAGTCCTTTTATTAGTCTATATTTTTGAATGTTGCTGCTATTCTATTAGCCTCGGTATAACTATGATATAAGCTTTTACAGCTAACCCTGTGCACAAAGAAGAGTAAAAACATTGGTGTTAATAGAATCAACACATGAACCTTCCCCTTAAATAAAAAAAAAATATTGTGTTTAGTGTATTAGCAAGAAACAATAAATGGATTCAAAGTCAGCAATAATTGTGACTGTTTTGAAATGACAAGATAAACTGAAATGCAAAAAAGTCTTCTTTTACACTTGTATAAGACTACTATATTTAAATCTGTTCATGTTTATGTAGCAGGCAGTCGCCATGATCTTTGTTAACACATATCAGATGTTTAAAGAGCTGTTTGGTTTGTAATGTTAACATTATTCTGACCTTCCTTTTACTAAAGAAAAATGTGATGGGTCCAAATCAAGGCTAGCGTCGCTACTTCTCTTACCATGCTTTTCTGGATGCAAATTCACAAGGCTCTCTTTCTGCACAAAAAGCTATTTTCTATTGAGGTGGTGGAGGAATAATATTATTCAGGATCACTTTGAAGAAGATATCTGACTAGTCAAGGCCATGTTCAAGTCTTTTCAAGTGACTTTAACAGGGTGTTATTTACAGTTCGTTTCACTTTTGTCATGTTCATTGACAGTAAAATATCTCCAAACAATACTATATAGAGGAACATAGACTCACTGCAATGGGTAAAGGATGAGTGGTAGTATCTAAAAGCGGTCGAAAGAGGACGAGTACCAAAACAAGAGGCTGAGTAATGTTATCAATATCTCATTAAATAATTACATTTCCTCACCTAGACTCCAACACACTTCATTTTATTTCACTGTTGATAGGCTCTATTTCAAACTCACTGAGACATCTCTACAAAATGTTGCACCCTGTCAGCGTACACCCACGTGAACACCCACGCCCACCCACTTAACAAAAGTTCTTACTGTGAGACAAACAGGCAGCTCGTGCTTTCGAACAAAGGAGTTCCGCTGGCGTGTCGTGTGTCCGTTGTGAAGCTGATGTGTTGAGTCAAGCAGCTTACAGCATGGGCTAATTATCACCTCTGTATGGAGCTGTCTGCAGAGGAGACACCAGCAGGTACACACCCAGGGCGTGCATTGTCGACAATCTGTTTGTGTGCTCCACTCTGTTGGTGTCAGAATGTCAGGCGCACCGCTGGCTCTCGGCTTGGAGGCGTCTTTTTTTTTTTTTCTTTTTCTTTCTTACGCCTTTCTCTCACTTAACCCGCAGAGACCTGGGTGTAAAAATAAAAATCTGTCAACTCTCGCTACATGACTTTCCCTCGGTGGTCTCGTCAGTTCCCCTCCGTGGTAATTTTAAGTTGGGAAGTTGAGTTTGTAACGAGACCGTGTGGGCAGTGGAGTTTACTAATGTTTTTAGAAACACTTGACTCACAAGACATTTATGGCTTTGGAAAGACAAGGAGGAGGAAATGTCAGGGTACTAATTGGAACAGGATATTTTGTTAAACAGCTTTACGTCAAAATATAGCACCTGCCCCAGTGTCGTTTTTTTGATTAGTGCAGATTACTTCTACTGTATCTGTGACACATGTCTGGGAGCATAAAGTCATTGGTTCGTCCATGTTGCAAAATTTCATGCATTTTAGAGAATTATGTCAAGAAGACATTTTATTCTTTACTGAAAGCTGAAGGAACTATACAATGTCATGTTAATGCACCAGGAGTGTGTATGCAATGTCCTATAACTTGCAATAAATGTGTCTGTAATAAAAATCTTTTCTTAAACTCTGCCACACATTTATTTTCTGTTTTTCTGGACAAAACCACTTCCACGATTTACTCCTTTTACACCTACTGTAATGATTACCAAACCTAACTTTGAAAACCAAGCACTACTTGGTTGATGTTTTCTAAATTTTTATTAAAGAGTTGATATAAAGGTTCTAAAAAAATGACTTTCTGACAGTCCAAAAGCTCAAAAGCAGTTCTATGGACTTTGTCAGGTCAGCTGTTGTTTACATTTGCTGTTTGTTGATCAGTTTTTTCCGAGGGGAGTCAAACGTCATAACTCCATAACAAACCTGGCAGCTCAATAAAGCAATAAACGCATGTCAGGATGATACAGCTTGAAAAAACTACACATAAAAAATATCCAAAAGAAAATCGAATACAAATTGTGAAATTGTATTTTTTAGAAATGCACATTTTCACTTTTTACTTGTTGAATAAAGACATGATTTATCACTAATACTTAATTTAGCATAGGATCATTAAGGTCAAGCTCTGATAAGTGGATTGTTAAATGTATTTGACCTAATGCTTAGGACTATTTTCATGTAAAGATTTATTCCTAAACACACAGGTAAACTAAATAAATGATATACTTGCTCTAATTGTTCTATGAACAACATGTAGATCTTGATTGACTTTAGTTTAGATTAGACATGTTCTCTTTGATGAAGGAACAACGCTGTGCAGCTTTGATTTTACAAACTGTGGAGACGGATGATGAGTTCTTCTTCATGTCGATGTGGTAAGTGTCCTCTTTTGGTAAAGCACACCTTCCTTTGGGAGATGAGAAGCATCACGGACTAACTTCCTGTGATTGTTGAGGACAAGGATGAGGCCTTGCGTGTTTGTGAGTGGGTGGCACATCTGGCACCGTGAGCTAATAATCTCTGCCCGTGCTGCTTTCTCTGCAGAAGTGTGCATTAGCTTTGTGCACATGGATTCATGTATATCCAGCTCTCAGATGTATATGTGATGTTCCTACGCATGTACTCTCTGAAGTTGTGTGTTGCGCCCGTTCCCACTGTGTGTTTGGCGTGTTGCTGGAGATGGAGGAGGTTCTGCTCCTCTGACACTGCCACTGTGTCATACAGACACATCCAGAGGAGAAGAAATCATTACACTATGTTCTCGGTAATAAATTAGTGGGTTGAGGTAACCCAAGGCAAGGTAATACAAGGTTAATAATGCAATGTTATTCCCCACTGGCGCAAATAAACAATCTCCTCTGTTTATTTGCCTTCGCTCCACTCCCACGAGAAGCCAGAAACAGCAGGACAGAGGCGGAGGAAAAAGGGGAAAGGGAAAGATAGCAGAAGGAGAGGGAAAAAGATAGATGACAAATAGATGATGTTCGATTCCCGCTCTGACACCCACCTGCCCCTCCCACCACGTCCTTGGGCTCACCGCTGAGGGAAACTCAAACAGGTCGACCCACGTCTTTCCCTTCTTTCTCCCGTCTTCCTCTGCTTCATCAGGTCATGTCCCGGTGTTCGTCCGCCCTCCATCTCCTCCCACTCGGCGCTGGTCCTGCTGCAGGTCAGTAGGGGAGTCCAGGCAGGCTCTGGGATGAACCCCCTTCAGCCCACTATCTGTCATTCATCACAACCCACAACTGACAGCTGCCGCTTCCCACTCACACTTTCACCTCTGCATTTCTCAGGGAATACAATCTGTTGCACTATAACCATTCTCGGCAAACAACACCACAGCTCCATGCTATATATTATTTAACACCTTGTATCTGTGCGAAAGGGAACAACTACTATAAGGTACTGCATGTATGGAATAGGTGCAATATCAACCAGACTGTACTACACACTGAAGAGAAATGAAATGTGAGTTTCCACATTGTATTAAAAGCATCCACATAGTCTTCATTTTTCTTCTTTTTACAAGGACAGCACAAATACATTCACAGGGAAGTGTTTTACTGTTTGTTCCATGTATGTAAGGTGTGTGAAAGGTATTTCTTATCATCGTCATGGTAGTATGCCCCATCACTCAGACTGTAGTGTAGTATATACTGAACTGGCTGCACAAAAAAGGTTTATCATTCCTTATTCCAACATCTTTGTCAAACAAGAATTCAGAAATGTCATAGTCGAGCTAACCTCGAATCTTGAAAATTCAATCCACAGCTAAGGGCTAAGTTAAAGGACCAGATTGTTTTTAAGCGACTATGCAGAGATGTGGATGTCCATGACATGGACTCAAGTTAGGCTTGAGTCACAAAAACTTAGAAAACTTTAACAGCAATGACACAAACTTCACTTCGACTTGGACCTCTGACTTAAAAAGACTTGATGCTTCTCCCTCGGTGAAGCATAAATTTTCTTAAATTGTTTGACAAATTAAGCCACACGTTACCAGCATGAAGCTGCCTTCAAATGAACTCCGTAAAGCTCAGCACTACAGGGCTTTACAAGCAAAGGCCAAAAAGCAGCCCACTCACTGAAATTCACTGATCACCAAAGCATAGAAAACATTATTATGGCAACACTTTTTTGACAAAAAATATTCTATGGAAATACAAGGACTTGTCAATTGTCCTTGACTTTGACTTGACTTGAAAATTGTTAAATAAATACAGATTTAAAAGCTTCCCTGGTTTACCGTTAAAGGACTTGAAACCTTGACGTGTAGGACTTTGGATTTGACTTGGACTTGTGAGCCTTGACTTGGGGTTTGACTTGGGACTTGAGGACAAAGACTTGAGACTTAAAAACATCTCAACTATGTAAAAGCACTGGATGGACAGTTTAAGTTGAAGTCTGCGAGGCTGGGGAGTACAAAAACAAAAAAATAATGAGACGGTATATAGATTATTATAATTCTATATTTTGTAAATGGCTGAGGAGTGAAAGGAATGGCAGCAATAGACATGCTCATTATCATTACCATTATAATTGTTGTTATTATTTTGGTTATTATTGTAGTTACTATTATTATTATTACACCCAACAGTCCATTACATTACTTATTTGTATGTTGTACATTGTTGTTACTCCTGGTTATTGCTGCACTAATTAAAAAAAAAAAACTGACTTGAGACTTGCAAAACAATAACATGGTCCCACCGATGCTATTATGGCACATGATATTTTGCATTAGGGTCACTTGAATCTTGTTGACCTTGATCTCTTTTCAAACAGTAATCTGAATTGTGTATATCTAGTAAGAAATCTGACTGTAAATACAGGAGGTTGGTCCTTTTCTTTGAAGGCCATATTTGTCACGTTGTGTAGTGAGGGCTGCTGCTGCGTCTTCATGACAGCTCTCCCACCGCTCAGGCCCTCACAGCCGTCATCTGATGATCTCACCGCTGACACACACACACACACACACACACACAGTGCACCTGCCCAGCCGTGACCTCAATGCTCTTCCTGAATAGATCATTCTCAGAACTGTGTTTACCTTTCGTAGAATCCTGATATACATATCAAGCCCACACATGCAAACACACATGCCCCCCCCTTGAAAAAAACAAAAAAAGAGCCCGACACCCAAACCTTGCGGACAGATCATTGCACATGCAGCAGTTGTCACCTGCAAACTGAAACCAGAAAAGGCATGAGTGGGCTGTAGAGGCCGGAGATACAGTAGGTAGCAGCAGTGAGAGTTCCATAGGAAGTCAGGCAGCTAAAAACAGAGCTCACAAAGCGCTGCTGTCAGAAGAAGTACTAAAACCCACCACAGGGACTTACTAACTAGGTCACCCAGGACCTTTTGGTGTCTGGGTGAGAACTGCACTTTTCAAAGAGGTGCTCGGTATACTCTCTATTAAGGTAGAACCGTGCACTTTTGGATCTATCATGTCCACCTTTATGTGCGCCGAGGGAATGCTCATTATGCCCTATCTACCTCCATGATCATTTTTTAGCATTTCCATTTCCCTTGATAAACACTTATTTTCACCTCGGGCCGGCTTTTGTGCTGTGTGTGCATGACTTAAATGAGGTCGACGTTTCCCTATTGATCCCTTTCAAAGGCCGACTCTGTACTCGGTAAAGTTTATCATGCATTTGAACCATGAACCACAACCACGTTCTCATGTTTGATAAACCACTCTACAAGCTTGGGTTACGTCTGATACGTAGCACTATTATTATTATGTATGAACAACCATATTATAGCCCACAGTGCAGCAAATATAGTCAGCAGGTGCAACACTTAAAATGGCTGCAGATAGAATTCATTCATTTTTAAAGTTAAGGCAGCCTTGAGTTGCAGTAAAGTACATGCTTTATGTGCTACAATAAAGAAAATACAACGATCAAATAAAAGACAAAATACCACTGCAGGACTTCAGAACAAAAAATGGAGAAACAGATTACTTTTTATAAGGTTTGAAGTTATTGTAATTGTATCCCATTACATTACAGAAAATTCAGTTATGTGTTATGTGTATTATGTAATCAGATTACACAAGCCTTTTGTTATAACAGGGATTGCGAAATAGGCTAAATGTACTATATCCCCAAATAAAGCTCTAAATTTCAACATCTTTCAAGACATTAGCCCATCTCTGGATAAACAGTCATAATAAATATAGCTTTATGATGTAATATAAGAAATTTGAATGTATAAACTATGTTATAGAAGTATATATCCAAAAGTATTTAAAAGTAGTGCTTTATTTTGGTACTTGGATTACTTGTACTGAAATACTTGTCTGTCATTATTTTGTTAACCCTATATACTCGGTGTTTCTACCTTTGATATGGCATATTGAGTCATTTCGCCCAGTATACCTAAGCGTATTGTTTTCAGACCTTGTTGTGATTCCGCAATGCTGTGATCTGACTTCTTACGATTCAAATCCTTTTTCATAAATACCAGACACGTTACAAAGATTGCATTTTTCCAGCCTGGCATTTCTTTGTACCTCGTCTGACTCACCAGAAGTGAGTAAACATATGGTCCGGGAATCCTGGGGTAGAAATGAGAGCCATAAAACTGTGCATGTTAACTCCTGTCTCTGCTGGAGGGGCGTGGTGAATCACTCTCTAATGCTTTCTGGCACCGCCTCAGGAGAATGTTCCACTTTCACACATATTCCAAATCAAACATTCTTGGTGTATTTTGTTGAAAAGGAGCTTCGTGACAAAAACGAGAAATACAAACTTTGGATTGTTTTGTCATGAGCCATGTTTATTTGCTGTTTTGGAAAAGATCACATTAATACATTTCGCACTCATTATTATGTAGATGGACACAGTGCTTGTATTTATGGAGGATGACATCATGTGCACGTGTTTGTGTGCGTCATGTTTGCATAGCCTTGGTTTGTTTTTGTATGAGTTAACCTTGAGGGTAGCTGGCCTCAGATTTGAAAGGACACCTGCTCAAAAAAAAAAAAAAACAGTTTTGGCTCAATGTTACCCATATTTGATCATTATTAAGCTGACGTTTAATGGCTAACGTTTTAAATAGCATGACCATCTCTATTGTGTGAATGCATTGCCAGTATTTAAGCACATTTCATTGTTTTTAACCTCGAAGCGTCCCTTATATGTGAGCAGACGTCCTTGTATGCGTCCACGTGGATGGTCAAAGCTTGCTTTCACGAGCTGAACATCCCATTTTCGCCTATCACAGTATTCTTTTATGTCATTTAACAGTTTTCCTCAATTGAAATAAAAAAGAAATTACACGTATAATGGTTAATGCTTTATAAACTATTCTACCTGTGTTTGAGACTAGTTTAAACTGCTTGTACTCATAACGAAAAGGTGCTTGTCCTTCAATCCGTGGCTCAATAGAAGAGACTAATGTTTACATACGTGCGTTTAAAAGACTTATTTGCTTGCTTTTGTAAATACATCGATGTCATTTATATAAAACTCCCATTTATCAAGCCTTGCTGTTTTCACTTGCTGTTTGTTCAACCATCCTTCCATGGTTACTCCTATTTCCTCATTTGTGAGCACACATCTGCTCATTTGCGGCTCGTGCTTGTGACATAAAGAAGTTCTTGGCTTTTAGAGACACTATAATCAAACCAACACCCAAATCCCACACAGAGCACAGAGGTCAGCAGCCCACACAGGCACACATGATAAGACCGGCTTCCTTTCTCTTCTTCTCACATGAGCACACCTACATACGTCTCTGAGCACATACCTGCAGTTTTTAATTGTACTTCTTGTGTTCCTATTCGGTGAGACTCCGCACACCCACAGCCTCCTACCTTGTTGTTAATCCTTTTTTTTTTTTTTTTTACCTTCTTTAAGATGCCACGGCAGCGGTTTCCTGTGATTGCTTCGGTGTGAGTCACTCATTAGATCTCCACTTTTGTCCTGGTTTCATTATCTCGGCACAGTGCGTCCTTCTTTTCCCGCGTGCTGTGGTCAGTTACATATGGGCGGTCATTTAGGGACGTAGATGAGATCAAAGACTGTATGATTAATGTAGGATGAGTCACTGGCCACGGCTTCCCGTCACACACACTCACAGCAGATACAGACATGATTCAAAATGTAAAAGTAGCGTATGTATGGTATGTATTCATTCCAAACGCCCACACGCATTTTCGTCCGCAGAGACTTCTTCGTGCCAGATGTCAGATGCCTTTGTGTAATTAATATATATGCTGTTGATGATCTTATTCAAACAGTAGGCCTCCGCAGTCGACATCCACCCAAGCAGGGGATACCAAAGCTAAGTCAAATAAGTGTCTCCTTTCACAGAGCCGACCAATATTTTACAGTTTGATGTCATTTCGGGTGGTTCGGAGCCAGTACAGTAATTCCATATGTGTCAGCAAAGAAGGAATTCACTGCGGCCGATTGTAAAACATAATTGCCCTGAATGTAAAACCTCAACTTTTCCTGAATGTGTCTAGTGGAGGCTCTGACTTGTGGAAGGCTTTTTCCATCCTTTTCAATTAGTTTAAATGGAGAGGCATATGTTTCTACCATCATAATCACAACCCAATCTCCCAAATGTAAAAAAAAAACAAAAAACTAAACAGTGATATATCTTTATTGAAATAGGGTTTGAAAATCCCAACATTTAGGCAGACAAAGTGTGCTCTGTGGGTCTCTGCTTTGCTGGAAATTAACAACATTATTTTATCTCTATATTAAATCAGAACAGAAGAACCTGAAAGACTCCACAGTGATTCATCTGGTGAAAACTATCTTTCATGTAGGATATATTTCACTCTACAGTAACCTTTTAACCTCTGTGTTTGATCAGCAGACTTGGTTTGGTGTCAGGTTTTTGATTACTTTGCAATGTGCAATGCAATGTTAATTGTAAAGAATGAATGAAAGTTACTCAAAATAACTGAATGACTTACTTCTCCTTTAATGTAATCCACAAATATTTGTGGTTATCTTAAATATAATGCAAATCTAAACCAACATTTTGGTGCAACAACAATATGCAAAATTTGACTAGATTTCCTTTTTGCCGTCCCTGTCTGGGGACCTCTTCTACTCTATTTAATTGAAAAAATAAAACTGAACTTCTTCAAAATACTAATATGTTCAGCGTCAGACCGAAGTGTCCAACAATAATCTCCGCCTCGTTAAACATTGTGTGATTGAATTCCCAATATTTATCCGTTTCACATTGCATCCCTTTAATCTGTTTATTTTTTTCTTTTTGGCGCTGTTTTGCTGTGTTAAAAGACATATTCAGCGCTGAATATACACTTGTTCTATCGACTGCCATTACTTCCTTATTGACAAGCAGTGTCGACCAATGAGAGTGCATCTTTCCAGGAGCAATCAAGTGATTGGCCAAAGCGTCTCTTTAAAACCCATGGTAGGGGTGCCTCGGTGGCTCAGCGTAGAGCTCATACCGCATAGACCCAGGTTCTATTCCGGCTTGGGTCATATGCCCAGTGTTTCCCCTCTGTCTCACCCTGTTTCCAGTCTGTATAATCCTATCAAATAAAGGCTAAAAGGTTAAAAAAAAAAAAATTGATGATAAAACCAATCTGATAACTATTACAATATGCTACTAGGTAAATAAACAGTTCTTTTTCTCTCATGCATTAAAAACATACTCCCTGTTTAACTGTGGAGAAGGAAATCAACTTTTTTGTGACAATGAGATATGGTTTTCAGAAGTTACCACGACTACACTAATCTCTGCAATATTTCAAAAAGTATGTCTTACAGGTAAAGTTACAAATCATTTTTACATTACAGGTACAGTATGTGCACATTAGACTCCTTTTGTAGCACTAGCAAAGCAAACTGGGAGGAAAGGAGGTTGTTAAATAGCACGACTTCCCATAATAAATAATAAAGATTCTTAAAAGTGTTAATTGCTAGAAAACGAAATCATCTTTAATTTTCTAAACGTAACCACAATAAATTTCCCCATAACGCCAAGGCTGTTAAAACAAGGAATATTGCTCATTTGGGTCTGCTAACAATTGTACATGTATTCTTTGTGCACGTATAAGGCATAATCCTGTAACATATATCAAAGTGTGCACGCATTCGTAAAACAATCCTATTCACAGCCAATGAAAACACTCTGTCCCGTGGCTGTGGAAGCTGCACTTTGTCACTCACAGCTCCTCTGGTTACTACCTGGCCTCTCGGGGGCCTCTGGCTAAATGAGATTCAGCAGCACTAGGAACCGGAGTTTGCAGGCCCCTAACCCTTCTCGTTTGGATTACAGAACCCTAACCTCTCACTCTGTCAAGGCCTCCCGGTGCCTTTGAAGTCGCTCATGGTTTTTCCTTCCTCACGCCACCCAACGCCGAACGAATGATCTACCCCCACCTCTTGGCCTTCACCCACCCCACACACACACACACACACACACCCACGCTTGTGTTTTTCTGCTATCTCACCACTCACTCCCGGGCTTCCTCCCACTCCCCGGGCCTCCGCCGTCTCCCTCTGACTCTGGCCTCATTTCTTTGTCTCTCCATCCCTAAAGGCACCTCTTCTGTTTGGGCCCAATCCTCTTCCTTCTGTTTGCCGTCATCCTTCTTCTCTTTGTAGGTCTCCTCTAGACTTAGCCTCAATTTGTTTGTGTTTTTCTTGTACGAGCCACGCAGTGTTAGCCCACTTCTTCACAATGTAATGAGCTTCTATTCCTATCATATTTGTCCAGTGTCACCCTTAATTCAACTTGGTACTCCATCCGTAATAGTGTTGGGGTTAGAGGTTACTACAATTGCTCTTGAGACCTCAAATGTGGAAGTGTAAACTGAGAAACAGCAATAGTGGCCTCTATCTAATTTTCTTTTAACCCATTCTCTTAGTTCCCTGTGATGTTTTTTTTCTCCCCCCTTCCTTCCTTTCTTCCTTTGGACTTTGCCCCTGGGTTTTTTTTTGTTTTTTTTCTTTGCGTGCCTCATACATTCCTTCGCGCTGACTGTCTATGTTTACATTGACATCGTCTGTTACTCAGTCGACTGCAGCAGCGTCACATAAACCTACAATTTCCGAAAGAATGGAACACTAAATAATTGTAAAGTTATCTGAATACGAGTTTGTATCACTGGACCCCTTGAGTTTTTGTTTTTTTTCCCCTGTAATTACACTAGTATGCTCTCTAAAGGTAACAGTGGGATAGTTCAAACAGAGCTCCAACACATTAGAGTGCATTATGGCAGGAAAGGTTATGGAATAAAGTCAAGAGCTGCCAAACTGTAACCGGACCCTTAATCATTTAGCGGCCACATCCGCAGAATGAGAGCGGCCTGGATTCATTGATAAATAAATGCACCCAAATGGATCTTTTTAAAGCCCGACAATATAAACCACGTGAGCAAGGTTTATTTTATTAAAGTCGAGTATCTGTGTGTGTGTGTGTGTGTGAGAGGGGTAAGAGAGTAGGCAGGGGGTAAAAACACCGAGTTAGACAGGATGGAAAGCATTAACAGTTCATTTCTTCATAAGGTCACGATTTTCCGTTTTGTGCGGGTCACCTGTGCGCTCGGAGGAGACTCAGCACATTCAAATGTCACTGCCTCCCTCCTGCTCACATTGTGTAACGCAAAAGCAGACATTTTACGTGTCAAGACCGAGGAGGAGGTCGGGCCAAGTGTATGTTCAACACATTCTCATCCCCTTACGTCATTTAGCAACATATGGTCACCGGCCTGTCTCAGCATATATGTTAGGATCATGGATGTTGACACTGTCATCAATACAATCTGTGTCTGAACATGTTTGATAGGTTTGGATGTTGGATGTGGTACAAAACGTAGGATTTTTTTGTATTGGAGTTGATTTAAAAGAAAAAAAACATATCCTGCCAATGTTATTCTAATGCCAGGCTGTACATTATAAATGATATTTAACCAGTGGCAGTAATAAACAGAAAAACACATCATCTGAAAGTAGATAAACTCAGCTCACTTCCGAGTTTGTTGAAAAAGTCAATGGAAATCAATGGATTGTCTATAAATTTCAAAACTTTGTTCAAATGCCTTCTTCGTAAATATTCAGATTAAGTCCTAAATTTCATTGCATTTAGGACAACAGCTGAAGTATAAGTATGAGATTGCTTTTTTCCTCTGAGGTTGTCACATGTTTAAGTGATTTTGTTATGTGTAAGTCAGTGGTGGGCAATTATTTTTTCCCAAGGGCCTCATTAGAACCCGGGATGGTAGTTGAGGGCCGGGTCAATACAGTACAATACTTATGCTCAATAAAGACACATTGTTTAGCCTACTGTTCAAAAATGTGCAATATATACTGTATATTCCACATAGACAAGACAGACACCACAGTCACAGCTGCACCCTCCTTCGTTTTAGATCCACTCTGTCCATTTTGTTCTGAAACCAGGCTCGACATTTAAAACAGTGTGAACACCTGAGATCACTTCAGGCTCATAAACACACAAGTTAAGTCTAGACACTTGATTACTCTCTGTTAGACCAAAAAGGCTGCGGAAACACTAATGATAACAATATGAACACACATTAGGTCTGTGCTGCAGCTTCTGAACCATCTGAATCTGCCCTTTTACATTTACCAGCCACATTTGTACAGAGTGTTGTTGGCCATATTATTGTTGACACTACTTTGCAAAGAGACTTCAAGTGCCTTTAAAAATAAGTCTTGGATCTAATCTGTTCACATCAGGAAAAGGTCATGGGTCATACAGTGGTGGGAAAAAGTTTTCACCCACACCCATCCATTTTTAGTATTTTTTATTCAGTTTTGAAACACATTCTCTGTTATTTGTTGACTTTGACACCGACAATGTTTAGAACTGACATATTGAAACTGAGAATTTAGTTTTGTTAGTTTTTCTTGTAAACAATAAACATTTTTTTGTTTGTTTGTGTCTGTCTAGCCACACCTTTTCCACAAATATTTCATGATAATATTTAAGATTGTGTCAAATTTTAAGGGTGTCCAATAATTTTTTCCACTACTGGATGTCACACTATTACACCTTGAGAAAGAGTACAAGCTGATACAGTTTGTACTTGTTTGACCCTTTCAGTTACTTTCTGGGCACCGTCTTATGCAACATGTCCTGTCCTGTTGGCCATATTAGGATGTTGTTTGTCCACAATCAAATACTGTATTTGTGTGTCACTATTTCCTGCCCTCTTGTACTCACCTGTCAGTCTGGAATGAGGTGTTGTGTAGTCTTTGCACCGGTTGCTCTACTTAAGGTCAAGCACTTCACTGATTCTCTGGAGTGACACCGTTAAACAGGGGTCTGTTTCTAATCTCCTATTGTTTTGAATATTTACAAAGGCCAATTTATAATTTACGGCTGTGGTTATGTGTTAAATATAGGCGTGACCAATCTGGAGCTCTTCCATAGTTTACTCACTGGGTGCACTTGCTAACACCTCCGGCACAGTAGGTCACACTTAATTGTCAGGAAGATTATACGCTATGGCAAATGGATAAAAACATTTGCCGAGTGATTCACTTTACCGGTACACGCCTTCGCTTCCAGTAAGGCCTGCCGTATAGTCGCACCCCCCCTCTCCTCCTCAGTGGATGCCAACGGCTGTGGAGCTGCCTAACAAGGAGTTAACACTTGTCGAGATGGAAAGACGCGATGGAGGGGAGGAGTGGGAGAAGAAGAAGAACGCAGAGGAGTGGCTCATGGTAAAGGTGGTGAGCTCAGGGCTGCGGAATCAGGAACTGCTCTTTGCTCTTTTTACTCTGCTACGCCCCTGCACTAGCACTAGCACCAGCGCCGCCACCGCCAAACACCCACACCTCGGCTCCAACGACCTCTGCTCCGCTCTAGTCTAGCTGGAATGCTGACTTTCACCCCCGCCCGCCCGCCTGCCCGCCCCCTCTCCGATTCTCACCCCTCCTTCCTTTGCAAAACACAGAGAGAAGTAAGACTGTGACCTGCCAGTCTGCCTCTGAATATGAATCATTCTCTTGTGAAAAGTCAGGGGAGAAAAAGATGTGTTTAAACCATTTACCTTTTGTGCTATCTTTTTTAGAACAAGTGCCGCCGTCTGTGACTAAAAATATGTCTTTAGGCGGCAGAAGAAAGTCTGATTCCACATGAGACTGGCAGATTAAAACCCACCAATGATTCCTTATTGCTGAGAGGAGAATTCTCAATGTTAGACTGGAACGATGATTAGAAGAAAAAATGCATGCAGTTTTGAGTTAGTTCAAGCCCAAAGCAGGTGGGATAGGCTCCAGCCCCCCATGACCCCAAACAAGGAATAAGTGGTAGACGATGATTGAATGAATTAATGTTCAGTTTCATTCTGCATATTTCTGAGCTGAGGACAATAGCATTAGCTCATAGTAGCACCAAGAGACAATTTTTTTGCCTTGCCAAAGATCACACTACTATATTCAAGCATTTAAACCTTCTCTGACTCTTTCAAGAAATGTAAAATAATACACAGGAAACGTCTCTCCAAAAGATACTTGAGCAAACCGCCACTGTTTTTGTTTTGGTTTTTTTTGTTTTTTTTGTTAAAAGTCCATGACCTGATTTTTTTTTACTGTTGCATTTAGTTTGACAGTTTATTGTAACAGAAATCATCTGTGAAAAACTGAGACCTTAAGACGTGATATACTCCTTATAATTAAGGATTTTAATAAATGAGAATGATCAACCCACGGTGGGATTTTGGCCAATCACAGCTCACTTCCTGTAAAAAGGAAAGCTCCCATTGGTTGATATAGATGTCAACAATGAAGGACAAAGGAAATAAACCAAGGAAATGGGATATTCTGTTGAACAATACGCCTTATTTTACAGCAAAACAGCACAAAAAAGGTAAATCTAAAGACATGGGCAACAAATCAAACATGGATAAATGTTAGTAATGCTTTGACGCAATGATTTGGCGAGGCAGAGATACTTACAGGATCGTACGTATTAGTATTTCAAGGTGAATAATTTGACCTTTTTCAATTGGTGGGGCTGAGACAGGGGCAGCAAAACCAAAATGGTGTACTGCAGCTTTAAGATTGAGTCAATAATTTAACAAAAGGTGAATACTTATCGCTGGGCTGGAGTTAAAGGTTTGCACTGTGACCAAGAAGAATATTTATACACTCTCAGATGACGGCAGGAGAAGTAGTTTGAGTCCTTAGAGAGACTCTAACGAACAGCAGCAATCATTCTCTTATATAACTACTGATGATAATTAAACGAAAGGAAAGAAAATGAGAGGTCACTATTAGGTTGACGATGCCCTCACCCGGGGCTGGAGGGCTATGATAATAACTTGATTGAGTGTGAAAATGATATGAATCATATGCCATGGCCTTTTCAATCGCCACATCGCACAACCCAATCAGCTATAATGTAGTTAATTAACATCACCTCTGGATATGTGGATTATTGACATTCCCTACGCCAAATGTAATAATAGCAATAGCATTTGCTGTATAAAATAAATCAGAGGGAAAATAATGATAATATACCCTTTAGTCGTTCGGGGGGGCATACAGATGTGGGTGGATCTCATCTTGATCACATTACTGCTATACATCGACCCCAGTGAATGTAAACAATATCTAATTCTCTCGTTAATGGTTTCTGTGTGCATTTCATTTCACTATGTTTTGTCAGATTAATCCTAATGTTACCGAGAACTACTCCTGATCTGATGTAAATGTGAACATGACCATCCAACAGACTCACATCAGTCAAATCATAATATCATTTTTCACCAAATCCTAAATAAGCATTCTAAGGCAATGGGGCAATTACTTAACTAGCCAAACATGACACTATTTTGTATTATTTGTCATTTTGTGTACACGCTACATTTCTGAGTCACACAGGAAGTATTCTTTATATGGTTATGAAAAGAATGATAATGACACTTTAACGCCTCGCCAAGAGCCAGGTCACTTTAACCTTCCCTCTGAGTTTAGACACTCGAGGCATGGCTGGCATGAAGTGCTGATCATCAATGTGTTTGTCACTATCTATCTTTGGTGGTAATGGACCATAGACATCTGTCTTCTGTTCCGCCACATGAGTCATGGTGTTCCGTCAGAGCTTAACATCGCCCTTTGTGCAAGTGTTAGGTGTTTCAGATAGAAATAACGATAAGGTGTTAGTAAAATGGACTTGCTTTTTTAAAGGGATAAAGCTTTTCCTTTGAAATGGGTTCAAGGCTGTTTGTAGCCAGGTCACTCACAGATGAATGGATTGGGATTTATAAAGAGAAAGACCCAAAGAAATGGGGCAGGAGCTGGCACATCTGTCATCCATTTGAAGTGGGAAAGGGAAGGGACGGCTTTCTGCTTACCTGTGCAGCGTCAGCCCGGGAGGAGCGGCAAGGACATTTGTCATGGAGCCACGGAGTAAATAGTGAGGAAACAAACCGCCATCTGTCTGGGCCCATTGATTTTCACATGAAAAACAAATACATCCATTCTGTTTGTGCTGCCTCCCAGCCCTATCTGCCTTTTGGGCGGCCACAGAGTTGAGGTTTACCTTTCAACATCATGTTCCTTTGATAATCCTTCTATATGGCGGCACCTCTGGCCAAAGGGACTCCCTTTGTGGGGTGTGCCTGGCCATAAAGAGAAAGAAGCCAACACAAGGACCTGCTGTACACCACCTGCACATTCAGAAGCTTTCTCGCAAATTTGTATTGAGCCTGTACAAAAGTGTGGCATGGAGGATTTACTGTATTTTATTATGTTTTCTGACATTATAAGTGGCATTACAACAACATGAAATGACATGTGATTATGATAGTTTAGGTAAGAAACACTTTAAACAGACAAGTATGCATTTATATTTTGTTGTCTACAGGATATTGTATTAAATCTGTGCTGTGTCCACCTTGCTAACACTAGCACAGCCAATATTCCAATACTCCCTTTGACCAATGCCACGATTAATCAAGCTCAAACTTATTTATTTAACCAAGTGGAATCTGAACATAATTATCTTGAAAGTTTGCCACTTTATTTAGGACACTGCCATGTATTTAAAATAGAAATAAAAAGGGTAAAACTGGGCCCAGCCATTGCCCTCATTGGTATGTATTGCCAGTTGCATGTGTGAGACAGCTGCATGCAAAACAAGTATATATTTGGAATAGTCATTTTTATTATCCGTGTAAACAGCTTAGCAGAATTAAAGTATTTTGTTTATGTAACTAATAGAAGTCACTGGGTGAGTCACTGTAAGTGACAGAGGAGCATTATTTAGCAGGATGTTGGCCTGTCTGCCCTTCATAACAACAAGCAATAGAAAGAAGCTGTGACGTGAACATATCTGACCTGAACCCGGCGTAATGACAATGAAGGTCAAGGCCTTTTACGGCGTGCTCATTTTGTAGCACCTTTTAAAAATGCAACATTTCCCACCTCTCTCCTGCTGCCTTCACATCAAAGACAGCTGTCCATTCACATCTGCAATATGTCACAAAGGTGTGTTTGGGGGGGGCAGAAGAAAAGACACGGAGAAGAACACAAGATACTGAGATTGATCCCGTGAAGGAGAGGCAGCTTTAATGTCTTGTGTCACCGCCACCTGCCTCCTCTTATGAAATCTCTTCATGTTCCACCCACTGAGTTTCCAATCCTCTCCCCTGCCCTTGAACACACGCTAATTCAGCCAGCGAATCTAATCCCTAATGCAAAGACCTGATAAATGCCTTTCACCACCATGTAAATGTTTATCATTAAATGGAGGGTATTCACTGAAATATCACTGAGGGGCGTAATGACTTTTTATGAGGCCTAACTAAGGTTTGGTGGGTAGATAACCTAACAAAGAGCGCCTAGGTGCTCTCTCCGTGTCTATTATCCTCCCTATTTGGCTTTGATCGTTTTGGCATTTTGCTGCAGACACTTTAGATATACAGCTGATGCAACCAAAATGTCATCCCTCTTTTTGTACAACCGCTGGAGAGAGGGCCCTTTTCATTTAGGGAGGGGTGGGTTAGGGAAGAATTTGAAACAGCTCTAACCTTTCATCAACAATGCTGCCACTTTACGCTGTGGAATTTCTAATTCAATGAGAGGCGTTGCGAGGCACCTTTTAGAAGCACATCACAAGGTCCTCCGAGAAAGTCATGTGGAACTGGAAAGAAAAAAAAAATTAGCCTGAGAACGGCATTGGTTGTTGACAATACGAGTGTGTCCAAAACAAAGTGAAACAAGCACCTCAGGGCTGGTGATGTCATGTGGCACAACAGTCTTTTACTACTGGGACAATAAGAAACACGCTGTAATTATAGGCTTGAGAGACACAAACACATTCACAAGTAATCTCAGTGACACTGGCATGGGGAATTATGTGTATGATTTCACACTTTCTTGCACAGTACAGCATTTGTCCGCACAAGTGTGTCCATGTGCGCCATTGTTTGGTTCCCACGCCCCGTCTTGTCTTCGTCAATCCTCACCTGTTGAAAGACGGAGTGGAAAAACCCTCAAACGGCCTCCAGCATGACAGACTCACACAAACTAGCCCCAATTACTACTTCTATTGTCCACTGAGACATGAAAAAAGATCTGTGTAGTCACTGTTTTGTTTTTTTTTCCTCTTTCATATTATAAAAATGTGAAATCATCCTATCCCCTGCTTGCCTCTTTCAGTTTTCTCCCCCTCCCTCTCTGCACATTCTTCAGTGAGTGGGTGGAAAGTTCAATGGGGATGTGGGATCCCACAAGGGCAGGGGGTTTGCGACTCACCAAAGAACAGTGTGCGTGCAGACGAGCAGCCAATCACATTCCTTTGGGTAAGTGGTCACCAGCAGCGAGGAGGCATCATCAGCGACCCGTTGCTCCTACACAGTGTCAGCAGTGGTGGCTGCATCAGGGAGGTTGAAAAGGTCCATTAATATTACTGGGGCTGAAGCATAGAAAATGGAGGACTAGACCAGAGCCAAAGAAAAGGGCAATGTCACATATCTTAAAATGAATGAGAAGTTTAAGTTTAGGAAGCAAGAATGATGTTAAATGGTGATGTTACTGCTAGTATGAAGTGTAAAGCATGTCAATCTACATCTACTATTAAAAATAAACACATTTTTTCCCAAGACCATCTTCCAGGCCAATATAAGTAACAATAAACTACACATCAGTCCCAGAGAACATTCTGATTTACTGAAGCTATTATTTTGCATAAACAAACAATGAGGTTTAACTGTTTAACCATTGCCTTATAATTTGAAGCTGTAAGTTTTAAACTCATAACTTGTCCTAAATAAGGAATAAGTATGCCATTTACATAAGTACATGCATGCTCATTACACAAAACACCGATTTTATATTTTTAGCAAGGTCAACATCGCAGATATTTTAAACATTTTATTTTTTAATTCAAAGATACTTCTAAAATCACCAGAATACTGTACTCTTGAAATAAAAAAAGAATAAAACTGGGCCTAGGAATTAACGTGTCTTTGCTATGAATAGGCATTATAAGTTGCAAATGTGATTATTGCTCATTACACCAAACATCAATGAGCACCAATGACCGAAATAATAAAACACCATTTGTGAAACATACCTGCCTGTTTGTCGACAGTGCTAGCATGAGGCCGGGAAGCTATCTATCATTTTCCATGTTTAGTGACCTATGACAGTATATATGTATTTGTGAACATGCTAATATATAGGGAATGAGTCCAGAAGTTGTAATTGTGTAAAAAATAATCTGTATTGCACTTTGTTTTTAAAATATGACCCTTGCTTCTTGGAGCCATCCTTTACGCGAGCTTCCTTGTGAGCAGTTGATCCCATGGCCCACTTTTATGTATAGGATCAGAGTCAAAATACATTATACACTATGGTCATACAAGTATTGGTTACATTTGTGGAGCTGGGTTCTACAGAGAGCTGCTGTGCTCATCAACAGCTGTTTCTCAGTATAGCATAGTATTTGAGTGCAGACACTGGGAACACTTGAAATGAAAGAAGGACCTCTGCTGGAAAGATTTTAATACTGCACTTTTATTTTGATTATGTTTTTTTTTTATTTTTTTGCATTATCTTACTCAGAAGCAGCCTTGTTGACTGGGTTTTCATTTCCAAACTAGTTTAGTGAGTGTGGCCACCTCACTCATGCATGCTTAACTTTAATAATGCCTTGTTAGAATGACTGACAGCTCACTATGTGACATCAGCTGTTGCCTTTGACAATGTACATCCTAATGGCTGACTACACAGAGAATGCACAAAGTAGTTTTTGCACAAAGTCGTTTTTTCTGCCATTTCTCAACCTGTTGTCAACATGTTTACCTCCGGCGCTGCCTTATCTCTAGGCAAACTGGTTTTAGTCGCAGCTCTGGTCCGTGGGCTGCGAGTGTAGGAGACACACAGGAAGTGGTGGGCGACCAGTAAACTGTATTTCCCTTTCCTGTCTCTGTCCTCCCTCTCTCTCGATGCCTGTTCGCCTGCCCTTTGGCTATTAATGTAACTCTGAACTACCCACCGCACACCCACGTGGCCACTGGGAGATTGCATGCATAAAAAGATGTGCAAAAAAGCCAAATATTAGAAAAAAAACAGACAGTAGACAGTAGTAGAGCAGAATGTCCTGTACAGTATGTGCACGTCTGGTTTTATTTATCCATAGCTCAAATATTTTTTTGTTTATCATGAGGAAAGGTGTAATCATAAAGGTGTCCATTACTCAGCTGCAAAAAGGACATAGATGTGCAGTAGGCGTGCACTTGGAAAATACCAGTAGCATTATAATAGGCTTCCACATTCTCTAGCTGCGTGCAGACTCTGAGGCACGTGTCCAAAGAAAAAGGTACACACATCACTACGCAAATGCTACACATGTACCACTACCATGCACTACAAAGGAAATGAAGGCAATGATTCTTCTTCTCTTCTATTCATTCCTCTCCTTTAA
This sequence comes from Rhyacichthys aspro, assembly GCA_036850595.1. Lineage (NCBI taxonomy): Eukaryota > Metazoa > Chordata > Actinopteri > Gobiiformes > Rhyacichthyidae > Rhyacichthys > Rhyacichthys aspro. Next base: position 15,170,659 of record CM072151.1, read on the forward strand.
GAAGGCCTGATTTTTTTTTTTTTTTTGCACTCAAAAGTGGGCTGACAAATTTGGCACTTCAGCTGCTCGCTCTCAATCTCTCAATCTCTCCATCACAGTCTTGTTTTGTTTTTTTTCCTTTTTTGTTCAATGTACCACTTCTACACATGGAGCAGCCTACACACACACACACACACACAGACACACACATGATCCAGGTCCTTATCTCCTCCCCCCGGTCATCCAGCTCATCTGTGAGAACGCCGAGAACACACACTGGCATGAATCACCGTGAATCACACAGCCTAAATAGCACCCAAAGAGAGGTGTTGCATTTAACCAGGACACGGGGCTATTTATAATGGCCCGGGCATGCACATTCTCATTATAGGCCACGGGAGGATGCTGACAATGGACGGGCAGATGAGGGGGTAGCTAGCGACGCCTTTTTAAATGTCACCGGCGATGTATCTTCTTATCTTGTGCCTGTTGTAGGCACAGTCTGTCTGAATACAACATTTAAAGCTGCACTTGAAATATGAGTGATTGTGTTGTAATAGTGTGGGGTATAAACACATTGGAGAAAGTCAGGATTTGTGTTTCCGGGGCACAAAGCAAGACCAATGTGATGCAGCCTTTGAATGTTTCCCACAAATATGTATTGAAGAGTGAAATGAGATAGTGACGATGTAATATTTTCACTCCAGGAAACAGTATGGGCTTTGATTTTTGCATCAGAGCTGAAGAGATATTTGACATTTACTTGTGCTTAGTGTTCGTTTGGCTGATTCGAGAAGGAAAATCTTCACAAAATAAAACAATCATTAAAGATGGCATACACATTGTTTTAAAAAAAGAAAAGAAAAAAAGGTCTCTTCCTCAGTTTCCTGCCTAATAAGTCTAATTAGAATAACACGCTGCTGTAAATAAATCTGCATAATTATGATATCATTCGTTGATGGGGGACGATCGACGAAATTGACAAACGCATTGTCGTTGTGTTGTCTTTTGGCTTGTTTTCCTTTCACCACGTGCCAATCATTTTCAGTGCATTATCAGGAGCAAAAAGAGAAGTGCCGGCTCATCAATCCTTGGCAAACCTATGAGTGTAGTGTCTAAAATTGTAAACAGACAGGTCCGAACAAAGATTTTAGGTGAAGCTGTTTTTTGAGAAGCAATTACACCGTGCGGAGTGATTAGGTATCGATTGAGAGCAGGCAAAAAAAATGCTAAAATCACAGTGTAACGGAGGCAGATGCGTAACACTAGGAGGCCAGTGTTTATTCCCTGCGATGGGGAGAAGAGAAGAAAGGAGGGGCCATTTCATTATCAGCCAACATGTAGGCTCACGCCGCACGCCTTTACCCAACCAACCGTTGTCATGGCAGCAACTTGTCATGTTATCTCCATCTCACCTTGGATGAATGGAAACCTGCAGGACACGCGCCCTCCCCTGAGAGAGTCGACGGGGGTCGGGGGGCGTTTGTGGAAGTGCGTCAGCCTCGAGAACAGCTGGGGACACACCCACGGCAACCTGTGTCACCGTATACGTCTGTGTGTGTGTGTGTGTGTTGTTCAGTCAAATAACAAGCCAACTTCCCCAGGACCACGTTGTCACCACAGGGACAACAAGGAGCAGCAGTCGGCCAGCTGCTCTTCCATTAGAACGCTACACTTACACCAGGTGGAGATCTAATAACAGAGCCATTCCCTCCTTATGTGTCTGCAAAGTGCTGTATCATGAAGCACCGTAAAGCAAGGGCTGTCTCTCTGTCTATTTTTACTTAAAATGAAATTAGAAAAAAAACAAAAAGAGACTGGCTCTGCTTGTTATGTGATTGTGTTACAGGGCGATGACGTAACTTCTGGCATAGCAGCAACAATAACACAATCAAAGCATCTATTTTTACCACAGATTTTTTATTTTTTTTTGCCAAGACAACAATTGCATTAATCACAGATAAATTAGCTGGGCTCTTGTTTTATTCATAAGAAATGGAAGACGGCATGACTAGCCAATGTCTGTTCAGAAAAAGACAAAGTAAATAAATAACACTTTTGTGAGGCTTCTGTAGTACAAACTAAAAAGTAACTTCGAAAACAGTGAGAGCATCTATTGATAAACGTGGATATTTCGTCTCTTAGTTTGATAATACATTAAGATCCAGGTGATAATAGAATGTGGTTTTGTTTGATTGTGTGTTTATACTGTTTTCTCATCACAATTTTTTCTTTTCTTTTTCCAGAATACAATGAGACAGGTTAAATAAGAGATGGTTGGGATCAGGAAGTGTGACCCATGTTTACATTTGTTTTTGTGAAGCGGAGGTAAGGGGAGAGGAGAAAAAAAGCACAGTGGGTTTCCATGACAACGCCTTTATATTTGCGCTTCCTCAGTGTCGTTGGAGGAATACATGCAAAGAAGTGAGGCCTCGGTAAACTAACTTCGATGATGAAATGTAACCCTACCCTCATTTAAGTAAAGAATGAGGTGAACAATGTGAGTCTCACCTCATGTGGCCCCAAAACAAGGAAGTAAATACTGTTTTTTGTTGTTTTGTTTTTTTATGAGGTAGAACTGTGCTCTGAAATTAAAACAGAAAATAAATCTTACTTACTGCCAGTGACCTGAGGCAGTTTCACAAGTGTTCCAGTTTGAGTTACCTCAGAAACTCCCTGTAAATGCACGTTAAAGATCCCAAGGTGTTATTATGACGGGTAAATATTCCAGGTGTTAACAGTCTTCTTCTTTTCTTGAATGTAAATCGAAGACGTATTAATTATGGAGGCGTTCCTCTCACACCTAGATGCATACCTACATACCGACTGTCACGCCATTCACCTGCTGCTAAGGTGGAGCTCACTGTTGTATACATTGTAACACCTCGGGGTGTATAATGTTCTTCTGAGTATAATTGCGCGTTTTGTTTGTGTCAATTGTGCAATCATATAGGTGGAGATTAGTGACACATTTCATTTATGGGACAAGAAGTAAATATGTACAGTATGTCTTAAATGTCAAACTAAAAGTATTAAGCGGATGCACGTGTAAATAAGAATCTTTTCAGGGGCCTAAGAGTGTGACACTGATTTTTAACACATTATAGTTGGATTGGAATAGGTTTTAGTTGGACTTGAACAGGTTTTAGTTGCATTTGAACAAGTTTTAGTTGGATTTAAAGAGGTTTCAGATGGATCTAAACATGCTTTATTTATCTTTGTGCCAAAAACTTGAGATTTCTTTAACAAATAAATAGAATCTGATTCAAATCTATCTAAAACCTGTTCAAATCATCTAAAATCTGTTTAAGTCCATCCAAAACATGTTCAAGACCAACTAAAACCTATTCAAATCCAACAAAACCTGTTCAATGACATCTTAAACATGTTCCAATCCAACTAAAACCTGTTTAAGTCTTTCTAAAATCTGTTCAAATCCAACTAAAACCCAGCAGACCTATTAAATGTATTGCTTGAGTTTGACATGTGTGGATTAAGACACACTGATGGCTCAGGAAAGACTCGAACCACAGTCACAGTAGAGAAGACACCTTTGACACAATCGGTGTGACAGATCATTTGTTTTTGTTGTCCTACAAAAGCAAAGTGCAGTGTTTGAGACATCAGAGAAGTTTTTATGTTGTCCCTCTGATGTCCTCATCAAAGAATTGACCTTTGACCCCTATTTATAGATGCCATGCTTTACCCTACTTTACTTTAGTATAACAAAGATTAAATTTTTAGAGATTATGCAGTCAAAATGTTACCTTAAACTATAAAATACACATGGCAAAGTCCAAAAACTGACTGAGGGTCAAATGCTGGGGGTTTAAAATAAATATTTTGTTTATTTAAAATTGTGATGTGCATTTGTGTTCATGTGACAAGAGGTGTCAAGTCATTCTTATGAGATGGTAACGTAAGTCATCACTCAGAGTTCTACAGCATCTGTCGAACTGGGAACACTTACATTCTCTATATGTTTCATGTCAACATAACCATTAAAATCAATTTCAGGCTGTTATATTAATGATTATAGGTTTTGTATTTTCACGCTAAAAGGAACATAGTGTTGCTTTAACTCAAATTTGACCAATTTCTGGCTTTGTACACCAGTATTCACAACAAAATATGTCGTAATGAAGCAATATTTAGCAGATGAACTTCATGTTGTGATGCATTTTTGAGTCATCGAGAAAGCCTCACCTTACTCGAACTTCCTTGTCACCCTAGATTTAGTTTTTTCATCTGTTTGTCTGACATCAAGTCATTGTAATATTCCACTTACAACTGATGCTTGTCCTCATTTACCTTTTCGCTGAGCTTCAGAACTCAAAACACCCACCTCAAGAGTCACAGTCAGATGGCCTGGGATCATTGTTTCAGCCACTATTCATGTGCACAACACGAAGATGAACCGTTTCCATTGTCTAAACACCACATACGTGCACTGTGATCTGAATTGCACTGAGGCTCCATCGCTTTATTCTCACAAAGGGCACACACGCACACGGTGGTAGACTGTCTATCTGTGCGGGGAATGACTCACGTCCTCCACCTGGAGTAGAGCCAAGCCTTTTCTCGCCTCCTCCCCGTTCATCTGTGTAAGCCCTTCACTTCACTCCAGCTCCACTATGGAAGCATTTCAATCATTCAAATTAGCCGTAATCACAGCCAAAGGCACCGAGTGGGAATGGCAGCATGTCACTCTGCATACTCAAGAACACTTAATACATTGATTTTATATTGAGCATGCTGTGTTGCAAAAAAAAAGAGAGAGAAGATGGAGCAGGGAAGGGAATAAATAAGCCATCTAAGGTTTTTTTTTGTTGTTTTGTTTTGTTTTTTTTGCCACACATGCTTCCAAGACAAAGACTCGAAGCGAGGATGAGAGGCTGGCTTTCTAATGAGCCACACTAAGACTCCTTTCAGTCTTTCTGTCCCTGACATGTGAGAAGCAGCGCATCAGTGGCACCAGCTGCAGTCTTCACATAATGACACGAATTATTGGCTCGTTAATGGGCAGCTTAGCCTTGAGTGTTCAACCTGCAACGCCATAGAGGAGAGGAGAGGAGAAGAGAGGAGCGAGGGATCAATCCGTGCCTCCTCGGACGCGCTGTAAAACGGGGGATGCATCCAAAGGACATCATCTTATCCACGTCACACTAACTCTCCCTCCTTCTAATCCATACCGGCCCCTGGAGACTCGTATTAGGAGACTCCTACACATGCACCCCTCCCTCCCACACCCCGAGAACCACTATCTGTCCACCTCCACTGTCGGATTGTGGACAGAATAACAATGTAATCTTGGCTCTTAAAGAAACAGCTTTTTAAAAAATTGTTATTTATCATTCAGGTTATGACTGTGGACCAGAGTTTGTTATCGATGTGAGCATTAAGAAGGTGCCAGTCATGTGCAATATGTTATTTAGATATACTTAACAAATTTTCACTAAGAATGCATCTGTTTAGAATGGCATTCATGTTAATTAGTAAGACAATTAAATGTAACCGAGCCAAAAATGTTCAGGGTTAGACATAATTCAGTCAGCAATTCAGTTCTGAGGCCAATAATACATTTGCTTAGAGTGCCCCCTTCTGTTTTATCACAACAAACCCCATAAATCACCATGCCAGATAGTAATATTCATGCACAAACATCAGCAAATGTCACGTCAACCGCTTATGTCCGATATTTTGCAAAACAGCCTTTAGAGCATTTTATCCAAGTGTTCAAAAGCTGACTGACGGTGTCCATGTATGACTGCATGTGGAGCCCTAATTCTGCTTCAATGGAAAACTGTGGTTTGGTACAGGAAGACTGAGGTGTGTGTAGGTGGCGGCGAAGTAAAGAGAAGGGCTAGTTTCGAAGTTAGTCTGCTCACTGCGACTACACTGCTTCTATTTTTAAACCAGCAACTCTTATCGCTAACATCTTCATTTAAAAAAAACAAAACTGCAATAACATCAAAAATTAGCTTAAGTGAATCAGTTACTTTTTGTTTTCAATTCCTCATGCATCAGTTGCATTCATGTTATGTCATGTGTTATGTACTAGACACGTTTTCTATACATAATGGCAGATATATTATGCCTTAAACTCTCTTAACAAGTGCTGCAGAGCATTTGGGGTCACACAGTTTCCACAGTTTTAGTCTCATGTGCACTTGCAGAACTGCAGTTGTAGTTTATTTAGTGAGTGGAAACACTGAAGCATTATATGTAATAATCAGCCCTTATCTTGTGGGAAATAGTGACTCCTACCAAAAAATACACTGAATACTTATACTAAATGTATATGATTCATTCTGAGATTCTAGTCTGCTGTACAAAATGTTTTAGTATGTTTTGTATGTTCTTCTGAGATATGAAACATTTGTTGTAGCTTCTAACAGTTATCTTTTTGCCACAGTTGTTTCTTGTTTAAAACAGTAGGAGGCAGTGTTGTCCAAAGTGTGATTGCTCTGTTGTACTGAGCAATGACGAAGTCTTTCTCTTATGTGTTGCACCATGAAAACCAAGTGTTGAAGACAGAGATCGACAGAAGATGGCATAAAATATACTTGGAGAAAGCGACCAAATGTGTTCAGTTTGAAAATTCTAATTCTTGTTGTTTTAGTGCATAACCAGTGTACTGCTGACTTTGGGGCTGCTACATTTATTATCAAAGGCAAACAGACCCTGATTTATCTTCATTTGGTTTGAGAAATGTCATTAAAAAACAAGTTTATCTGTACTAAAGTAGTCCTGGGGGACATTTTGAGATACATCATTGCAGTGTACTACATGTTATATTATTACAGCTTCAGATTCTTCTGAGAACTGCAGAAACATTGTACATCCACTAGGTGGCAGTGTTGCCCTGCATAAAGTAGTATGTCTAAAGACAATGAACAGATGGCAGCAGTTTATTGTTTAAATGAAGATGCCCCACATATATAAAAGTACATTAAGCATTCTGGGTTATCAGCACGTTTTGTCCAAGATAAGCCTAATGTTTTACGTTATCCATCCTTCGTTCTTCCTTATTCATTTTTTCATGATGGAATCAATCCAGTCTTTATGCATCGGAATCTGAGCAAAATAATGGGCAACCGCAACTTGATTTACTACTAAGGTGTTGGACACCACACCGTAAGCCTTTCCATTTTCACAGACCAGTGGGCCACCAGAGTCTCCCTGCAAACACACACATCATGTAACAAGGCACAAGTTCTGTTCCTCTGGTACATGTTTTGTCAATGTATTTTTATTTAGAACACATACCTTACCAGATCCCTTCTTGCCCTGGCAACAAAAGAAGAAGTCATGTGTGCACGGCTCCTCATTACTCAGAGTAACGTTCACTTCCATGAGTACGGGGGACATCTTTGATCCATAGTCTTCAGTGCGTCCCCAGCCGGACACACTGCACAACTTTGGAGCAGCATCCTCTGGTCCTGCCAACGCGATCGGTTTCACGTTGTTGTTGATCACTGGCTTGGAGCTTAACTGAAGTTTCATTAAAAGGATATTGTGATGATAGAACATGCCTTTGCTCATTTTATATGCAAAAAAAACTCTCAAGGATTTACCTTCAGTAACAGTATGTCATTTCTGTAATCACTCTCATCATAATCTTCTCGCACAAATGACTGTTCCACAGGAAGAATCTGTGTGTTATATGGTTCATTGAAATCATGAACCCCGAGATGAACTCTGTAGGAACTGAAATTACAAAAAAATGTATGATTGATGCAACTGAAATAAAGGACTTACTACCGGTAATTATTATTTTGTTTGGATGAAGTTTCAAAGGGCTAACCTGGCCTGGCAATGGGCAGCAGTCATCACAAAGTCCTCACTCAGAAGGAAGCCCCCACAGTATTTCACCTTTTGTTCTGTCATCCTCCTCTCCACCACAGCCATGTACGGCCTGCTGTGGGGCTTGGCCTCTTTGCCTCCAAATATCCTCCCTGTGTGGACTGAATTCCACTCTTTATGTTATACTACATTATACTACATATATAAAATATGATAAAAAGGCAAATGCAGCTCATCAAAGACTGGCATAAATACAGTATATAGTCTTTATAATATCTTACCTTGTCCGACGAGAGCCAGTGTAAGTATGAGCAGTTTGCAGCTGGGGTGCATGGTGAGATGACAGATCAGTTACCAGTGAGAACTGACAGAGAGGATTTCACTCTTATAATGGCTACCCTCTTGTCTTTGACGTGGTCAGATCACAGTGATAAGCTCAGCCAGTCAAGTCATGTCACTTACTTTTAGCCAATTAGAAATTAAACAATGTAATAGTGACGCAAATGTGGTAAAGTTTATATTATTAAAACATTATTATTATATTATTAAAATTATAATTTTATGTCAGCCACATGATTAACAATTATTTCTCTTAAACCTGTTCATCATGATATTACATAATGACACATTCATTTACACAGAAGAATGGTTTATACATCAGTTCAGTTCTTTACAGTGATTTTGGACAGATTTTAACAGTTATCTGCCTCCAAAGCAAACAACATAAGTAACAACAAGCACACCATTTCCTTTCTTTAGTGTGGCATACTGCAATAAACTTATTAGCAAAATAATACTGTTGATTTAACATGAGAAACTGCCATGGTAGCTACTGTGTGCATCTGTGTTATGAGAACTAAGTCACTGTAGTTTGAACAGAGCTTCAATAATAAACAATCCAAGTAGAGACTGCTATGATTTTTACTGTAACATTTTATGCACTATTGGTTTGCATCTTATTCAAGCCTACGTGAGAAAATGTTCTGCTGACATTTTTATCTCTATAACTCATCACACGGGCGATAACAGATCTAGAGCAAAAGATGCACATTAACCAACTTTCCTGCCACATAAGTCACATGATCCAACAGTTCCACCAGAACATACAGTACTGTGCAAGTTTTATGCAAGTGTGGATATTAAAAAGTAAACTATAGAGTATGTTTATTTTCATTAGTTTTCAAAATACACAGTGAAAGAACCGAAGACAATTCTAAATCAAATCAAAATTTGGTCTGACTTTGCCTCAAAACAGCAACAGTTCCAGCAGCTCCATTTTTGAAGGAACTGGGCAGGTTCTTTTTAACATTTGGACAATCCCAGACAAAAAAAAAAAAAAAACAGGCTAAACTGGACTAAACCAGTAAAGTAGGTTAAACCAGACCATGTAATCCCAGACAGGACCAGGCCAGATTCTTGATATTGGGGTAAGTTCCCACCGCATTCCCTCTTCAGGATCATTCTAAAAAATATTTATTAAAGTATTATTTATTATTTTTTTGTCTGGGATTGTGTTTGAAAAAACTGCAGTTCCTTCAAAAAAATGGAATAGACTGTTGTGTTTTGAGGCAAAGTCTCACCAAATATTGATTTGATTTAGAATTGTCTTTTGTTTTTTCATTTTTTATTTTGTAAACTAATACAAATAAACACACTTTACAGTTAACTTCACTTTTTATATCTACACCTGCATAAAACAGCACGGTACTGTATATCATTTTGTTTATTTGTTGTATTTGCACTGGAGCTGGAGTCACTATAACAATGCAACAATAAACTTTTCATCAAAATCTTCCTGATTCCAGTTCACTCATTCATGATAAATTACCTACAACTTCTTTTAAATTTAACACTGAAATTGTATAATTTCAGGTAGAATAAGTTCTTAATAGGTCAATACTACTGAGGATTCATTGTGCAGCGCTTGAACTTTTTTCCTTTCGAGTGCTGCATTGACTCACTCCAGCCACAAGGAGGAACTATTGCCTTTTGGTACATTTTACTTACGTCACTTTTAAAGAAGACCACTCAACATGGTGCAACACTTTATTGATTAAAAAAAAAGAAAGAAAGCACTGTGCTCTGATGGTTGATTTTTCAAATTTGACATTGTTTACACACTTTAGAGGAATCTTTTGTGATTCCTCACATTTTGAAAGTTTTCCTGCAGAAGTCTTGCAGAAATCGACCCCACACTCTTCATGGAAATCTTAGCATAACGACACATTACCACACCACCTTTGTCGGGTTCAGTACCATGGGACACCACGCCATAAGCCTTCCCATTTTCACAGACCAACGGACCCCCAGAGTCTCCCTGAAAACACACATCATCATATAATGGTTGATTCAACAATAATAACAACGTGTAAAAAAAGTCAAAGGCTAGGTGTGTGTTACATAAGCATACTTGTCCAGGACTGCTTCGTCCCCGAGAAAGGTAGAAGTAGTCGTCTTTACATGGCGTTTCTGCGGTTAGTGTTACGTTGGCTTCCAAGAGTACTGGAGACATGTACTTCGGATTAGCCGAGTGGCGTCCCCAGCCGGAGACAGTGCATAATTTTGGAGTTCTGTCCCGTGGTCCTGCGAGAGCGATCGGTTTTACTTTTTCGTTGAAGATTGCCTTGGAGCTTAACTTGACAGAGAGATGAGAAAAAACATGAACCCAAACCATATAAAACAACTCTGTGCCAGCATTTCATCCACATTCTCAGAAGTACATCTGAAAACAATACCTTCAGCAACATTATATCATTTCTGAAACTGGTCGAGTTGTAATCTTTGTCTATAAATGTCTTCTCCACCGATACAATCTGCACCCCATTCTCATCTTTTTTGTCATAATTATGGAGGCCAAGATAGACACAGTAGCAACTGGAATGACAAAACGACACGTGTTCACATTGGTGCTTGTGTTCTTTTGAGGCATGCATTTCAAACCAACCTGGCTTGGCAATGGGCGGCAGTCATCACAAAGTATTTATTCAGAAGGAAGCCACCACAGTATTTTATCTTTCCGTCAGGCATTTTCATCTCCACTAGAGCCATGAACGGTCTGCTGTGGGGCTTAGCTTCTTTTCCTCCATACATCCTTTCTGTCAACACTGCCAGGGAAATTGCAACACTTAAGTATTGTCAGCAAATAAACGCAAACACTATAACATATTTTAGCTTACCTTGACCAAATGCTAGTGTAAAGATGAACAGGTTGGAGAAGATGAACATGGTGGAGCTTCAGAATAGCAGTGACACCTAATACTGACTGCTGCAACCTTTAGAGAGGGTTTCCTGGGCTTTTACACTAAGGAGGAAGTGTTAGTCTGCATATGTCAGCTTTCGAAAAAAGTAACTAAAATGAAGGTAAGACAAGATGTTAAGACAAATTGAAGTTGTGGTAACCCTCCTGTTCCACCTACAGGCACCTAAAATAACATTGTGGTCAATGTGTTGGCAGAATATTTTAGACGTGATGTAGCTTTAGCAGGAAGGCCACAAAGGAAGTAAAATACTCAATCTAATAGTCAATCTAACACACGTCAATAAAGCTCTACATTAACAGCATTAAACCTGGCTTTTACCTGCCTCCAAAGACATTTCTAGAGAGGGGACCCCCAACACACACACTCTTGAGTTGTCAGTAATCTTCAGAGGCCACATTGCCAAAGGTATACCCGCACTACTGCAACAGAAATGCATGTATCACACACTCAAGGAGAATGGCTTTTTCTCCTGGTGAGCACTATAAACAATACAGGAGTTTCTTTGCCTGTGGTCATGCGGGAAGTGACAAGGATGCTTTGCAGATGACAGAAATAACACCGGAGTCGTTTTTGGTGCAGCGTTTTATGGATGGCGTTCACTGAAGGCACAGAAATGGTTTCAGACCGACGCGTTGGTTTCACAATTTCTTCAGTTTCTCAGTTGTTCAAAACATCTTAGCCTTTAATGAATATGTGAAATTCAAGATGGAGAAAATGCTAAATCATTTATTTAACAGCTACTATCTGATTAGTGTTTTGATGATGCAAAACACTAAAACAAAATATAAATGCATTGAGAGTGTTAATGCATGTTATATGTTCATATTTTGTTGTTGTTTGTGGTTGTGATGTTTATTCTCCATTATCTTACATCGAATACAGGCCACCACATTTTCACACTCTATCACTGACACAACTTCTGTCAGTAAATCACACATACAACACACCCTATTCTCAAAACTGCACTCAATTTAGCACCCACAACAGTATTTTACATAGTTCACATCAGGTCCTATTTGAATAGTGTCCAAAAAAAATCCTGCATATTGCATCTTTAATTTATGTAAAGTTAATGGATGGATTCATATATTATTTTAAGATGAGTTCAGCAATACCTTATTTATCCTGAAGGAGGGAAATTATTTTGCAGAAATTGAAAAGCCATACAGAGAGCTGAGTGTACTATGCAGGGTTCCCATAGGGGCTTGAAATCCTTAAAAATGCTTGAATCTAGTGTTTCCAAGGTTTTAAAAGTCCTTGAATTTTGAAATTCCTTGAAAGTGCTTGAAATTCTGACAGTGTTGATTTAATAATTCACAATCTTACAAAGTCATTTTCTTCTTAGAAAAGCTCAAAGATTTGGTACCCAAACAAAATCTGACTCTCAGCTCATTTTTCAGACATCAGCCTTCCGTAAAAAGAGACCAAACTTAAAGGGACACTTCATCCAATAAATGAACATCTTTTTGATCACACAGGTTTCATTTTTAAAGTATTAACAATTTAAACAAAGTCTTTTTTTAATGCCACAATGAATTTAAATGAGGAAAAACTACCGTATTTTCCGGACTATAGAGCGCACCTAAATATAAGCCGCACCCACTAAAATTTAAAAGAAATATATATTTTGTCACATATAAGCCGCACCGGACTATAAGCCGCCGATACCCAGGCTGAGAAATAAGATATTTACATAGATTTTGTACCATAAGTGTTTATTCATATACCTGAACTGATTGTTTCCGAACAGTGCCTGTAACACGGCAGTAAAAGTGTTGATCAAACAAAACAGAAAAGTCATTGATGGTTTTATTCATCTTCCTCCTGTGCACTAAAAACACTGAACACCAAACCACGGTGACTTTTTCTTCCTGCGCACTGTTAAAGCACAACTGTGCAACTATTGAAGTCGCTTCATTCTCCCGTGCACTGAAACCACAAGTCACTATTCATCTTCCTCCTGAGCATTGAAACTACTGACCACCAAACCACTGTCACTTCATTTGTTTTCCATTATGAGGGGGTGAGGGTGTAAAAATATTACCGTATTTTGCTGTTGTGCGTCTTGGGTTGCATGTGCTAAGAATAAAAACTGGCGCTTTCTTGTTTGTACTGACTACCGCTGCCTGTCTCGTTTTTGCACTTCCTGCTAGAGCGCCCCCCTGAGGGCTGAAGAAAAATTCATAGAAAAGCCGCATCTCTGTATAAGCCGCATGGTTCAAAGCGTGGGGAAAAAGTAGCGGCTTATAGTCCGGAAAATACGGTACATATATGCATGTCAACATGTAATTTACCGTAGTTGTAAGGTGCTTGAAAAACATGAAAACACACCTTGAAAGTGCTTGAAAAGTGCTGGAATTTGAACTTAGATCAAATGTGTAAGAACCCTGACTATGAATACACACCTCACCTTAAACAACCTTCTTTAATAAATGCCCAATAATATGATCAATTTGGATGTGGTCAACCTGACTTCTCTACACAGGATATTGCAAAACAGGCAAAAGAAGAGGCCAGACTTGTAACAGCAACACACAGTCAACAACTTGTCAATCAAACTCATAATATTATGCACAATAGACGCTTATAATTAGCCATACGTTTGGTTCATTTGACTGCTCACAGGTGGCTTGTTCTGTTTGGAGAGCCGTTAAACATAAATCAAACCGGCGATGCTCACGGGAGCCTGTAAGTCTGCCTCACAGCTCCAAAGGTAACATTACTCCGATGTTATCACTTCATAAGGCACCGAATAAAAGTGGGATTTACATAAAAGCACGCTTCGTGGAAATGAAATGTGGCCTGCGAGCTGCTGGGAATGAAAGAAACCCAGTTGCAAAGCTATTTATACGTAGTGGCAGCGCTGCTTTGAAGCAAGACAAATCTCCACAGGACATCAATCAAATATATTCAATAATGTCTGCTCTGTGGACTTATTAAGTGCGTATTAGTTTTACAAATTTATAAAAATATCCTTTCCCGAGACCAGCGGTGGCTCTAATATGAGTTTGTGTGTTGTCCTGCCCAGAGGTATGCAGCAGACTGACCACAGAGCTCAGATGCGTCTGTTAGATCACTTCCTCTGTCTAGACTCAAATATGCCCCTCGGACTCCCAAACTTTATTGTAATTGTTTTGAATGTTTCGCAATCAGTTTTTTATGTGTTGAAAAGAAGAAGAAAAAAAATGGCAATTGAGAGACTATAAGAGGAGAACAAGGGAATATGTTTTTGAACCGCTGGAGTCAAGGGGAGTAATAGGAATCACAGGAGGCGATCGCTTGGAGAGTTGTTGACGCCGTCGCAGTGAGAAAGAGAAAGTGTAAAAACAGGAGTCTTGTTTGTTATGATAAAAGTGAACCGTTTTATGTTTGTTTTATGTGTGTCTCAATAGGGTTTGTTACGTGCAGGAGAAAGAAGAGAAATCTCTCAATAACGCAGCTGTGATTTCAATAAAACCTATTTCCATCCAAAGCCGGCTATCGACTCTTTATGCGCAATTAAAGCCTGATTTGTGCTGTTCACTTTGGCGCTGAAGGACGCTAAATGAAAAAAATCAGCTGAACTGGAAAATGATGCAAACTGGGGAAGTATTTAGAGAAGTTGTATTGTATTATCTATGAACTGTGGCACACAAATATGGGTTTCATTTTAAATGTACAGCAGTTTATTTTTACAAAGTTAAAACGATGATTGGAGACATTTAGGAAACAAAATCTGTGCTCAGTTTGGACAGTTTGTAGGAACAGGACATAACGGAACTTCTACTGGGTTCTATGGAGATTTCATTTCGTATAATCAATGTTTTTGAGTGTTTTAAACCCTGATTTAAAAATGTTTCTCGGTGCTGCTAATAGGGCCTTCCAATCAAATCAGCTTGGTATAAATACCAAGGAGGCTGCTATTGTGGATTCTCTATGGCCGCACCTTGTTTCAAATTGCCCACAATGCACCGCAACACAAGTTTCCATTTGTGATGTTAATCTTTTTACATTTTGATACCCACTACCCTATATGTTGCACAGTGTATTTTTCATTTAGCATTAGCGAGGTTTTAACACTATTGTCACTGTCCAATTAATAATAATGGTTTTGTAAAAAAATTAATAAATGTGTAAAATACATGCTTTATCAAGTCAGTTATGTGTAACATTTCAGGTTTAGCAGCTGCTGATTCCAGATATGGCAGAAAAAAATATGAGTCAGTGTATGAAGTATTCTGAACATGTAAGTAACAAAATTCATTTCAGCAACTCGTTAACACCTGACTTTGACTTGAAATTTATTTTGTAATTGATTTAAAAGTAAATTTCCTTACATGGCATTATATTAAAGTAAAATGATAAACTGTCAAATTTACAGTAAAAATGTGTGCTGTGGACACCAGTAAAAATGGGGAACTTGGGGAAAAAAAAAATTTTCTGGGGGGGAAGTCTAAAAAAAAAAATATTTTTTTTCTGGAACTCCTAAATAAATTTTTATTTTTTCTGGGGAACTAAAAAAAAAATATATTTATTTTTTTTCTGGGGAACTTCTTTTTGTCAAAAAAAAAAAAAAAAAATGGGGGGAGTCTAAAAAAAATTTTTTTTGGGAAGTAAAAAATAAATAAATTTATTTTTTCTGGGGAACTAAAAAAAAAAATATAACACTTTAGATTTATGTTGAAGATTAAAGCTGAATAAAGCTCAATAAATAAATCAGTGTCTATCGGTGTACTCTGTAGCCTTTATTTATATTCAGTACCCTTAATTACACTCTATACCCCTTAATAACATGCTGTACTCCTCAATTACACTTTGTATCCCTCAATTACACTCTGTACCCCTTAATTACACTCTGTACCCCTTAATTACACTCTGTAGCCCCTCATTGCAATCTGTACCCCCTTATTACACTCTGTACCCCTTAATTACAATTTGTGTCTGTGATGCCCCCTAGTGGGCACTCGGGGTAGTTTGCCTGGCCTGGCACACCTGTGGGCCCCAGGATGTCAAGGTCAGGTGTCTATTTAGGTAACGCCCATACCAACAGTTTGCAGCTCGAAGTAGGCCCACGACCAGAAGGAGACCACCACTGCCGCTGGGACACCGCCTGCACTGGTTTTGATTTGGTTTAGGTTGAGTTATGGTATAGTTTGCTTAAACTATCTTTGCTACTTGGTATAGTTATGCTTAGTTAGACATTTTCCTTAGTTTTTGCATCTCTTACAACATGGCACACCCATTCACTACTCACATTCAACACCACCACACTACTAATACTAATTTCATACTTCACATTGTATTATACTTTATTTTCTAATTTGGCACTTTAACCCTTAGTTCATAGTAAACTTAATTTGGTCCAATTTGGTTTGATCTGATTTAATTCGGTTTAATTGGTTAAATAAAGATTATTTGTTTAAACCTTATTTTTTGTCTGGTGTGTCCTCCTTGTTTGCGACCCTTTGAGCCACGGTCGCAACAGTGTCCTAGAAAAACTTACGCTGTAATTACACCTTAAGTAGAGAACTTACGCTGTAGATACACCATAAGTAACCGGGAAGTACTGGGCCATAATCTAAAGTGTTACCAATGCACATTTACATTGGCACATAGGCACAGGCCTATCCTTGTCTCCATGGCAACACAGTTCAGTATTTAGTAACAGGAAACGTCTTTGAGATGAGTAAGTGTGATAAAGAATTTCATTTTCATCTGCAAACCTTTTCTCTGAACTCAAGACAAGCACAACATCACCACATCCACTTGTTTTTTCAACTTTAATTGACCTCTAACACATGCTTTGTGCACTTTGATCATATGCAGCACCACAACGAGCCATTGCGGTTATTTCCGAGCATCCAAGAACAATACCGACGCATAAAACATAAGCATGAACAGTCAGACAGTTAATAAGTAAAAGTAATTACCTAAGAAAGTCAATTCAAATAATATAGACCGAGAATAAAGAGGCAGGTCGTTTGACTGAGGTCTGACTGACATAAATTATGTCAGCTGGATGGGTGTTTTTGTGTTCAGCTCTGGCCATTTCAATCCAAAAAACATATGGTGTCCATCCACTTTAGACATGGGATTCATATTTAGATGTATCAGATTCATACCCATATAATACGAGGATGGGAAATTTCAGCTTTTTGACAATTTCCATTTAGTTGAAGACTGTCGTTAAATACATTTGTGTCAGTATGTTGCCATTGCATGAACATAAATTAAACTGGAGAGTACATATTGTTAGGAATGGTATAAAAAAATATTATGAGTAGAGCCCAGTCTATTCAGTTCACACCAGGTTATCACACACAAGGTCAGAGTCTGCTCCAACCATGTCAGTGTGAGAAAAACATTTTGTCAAACAGTGCAGAAACAAAAACACAACTTTCGAAAGCAATCCCTCTGTTTCCAGAAGTGCGCCGCGGTCGGCCATTATCGGAAGCCGGGTCACTTGCAGTTAATAGGAACGGTAAGCTGATATTTCGACATTCCCTTAACCCCTGGAGCTGTGGGGTAGGTAATGGAAGAGCCAGATGTGAGAGCTACCTGGGTCTGACAAAGGTATTTTTGGGAAGATATATTAAGCAGGTAAGTGAGACAGTGTAACCTTGTGAGCACAAAAAAAAACTAGAGAGGGAGGTCAAAGTGGCCACCTGTGGTTGTGCATGGAACTGCATGTAAAATTGTCCACTAACTGTAATCACTGTCAAATTTGCATTGATTGTATATAGTCCTAATTATCTTATCTCTACCTAAGCTGAAATAAATAGTTCAGTATGTGATAAATGTTATTCTACTTTGTACTGGACACAATGTCTGCTGCTGAAAAATGGCTATTTGTTGGTTCAGTTGGCCACAAAGAGGTGCTTGTACTTAAAAAAAAAAGAATGGAAATAATATTTTTTTTCCGGCCCCATTTCACAGTATTTCACAGACTCCCTTTTACAAATTACTGGATACTTTCTTTAACCAAATAACTTAAATCTAGCACAGTGTGTACGTCACATTTGTGTTCCTGTGGTATTTTGTGTGGTTGCCCAGATACTCTGATTACTAAATATTATATCTCAATAAACTTGCAACTGCACTCAAGATTGGCGTGCTCATATTTGCATCCCTAAAAAGTTGTGACCTTTGCCTGGAGGTCATTCTCATATGCAGTTTCTTTCAGTGAGTGTTGGAGCACTGTTTTTTCAAAAGACTGTAGGGGTGTATAAGCAAAAGGAATGTTTTTAATTACGATTTTGCTTTCCCGCTGTTATGAAAGTAATCCAGTGATTAGGATGCATGCTCTGAAGCACTTCTGCTCGGAGCCAGATTTCAACATGTACTCTTCCAGAGAGACGCTAACCTTGTAAACACACAGTAAACTCCAAGGCATACGGTAGAGGTTAGTGACGGTGTGAGCAGTGAATGTCAAGCCAAAAAGTCATCCATTTCTTACAAAGGATCATAATGTAAACTCATAAAACTTAACCTTACAGAACCTCATAAAAATATTTGTTAGAGCAGATATACAGGAGCTAGTGTCTACTGTCCATTCTGCCCTGTGCCACAGAGAGCATATTTTCCATTGCAGGAGATGGTTGGAGGGGGTGGGGGGTGCCAGTAACGGACCGCCACGTCCCCAGTTCACCTTGGGTCAGAGCCTTGCTGCGTGTCGCTCCACATCTCATCGCACTTGTTTCCAGTCGTGTCACTGCATAAAAAAATTTTAAAAAATGACAGTATTCCTTTCAAAAAGCACCATAGAGTGTATCAGGTTTTATTTCTCATATGCACTGATTCATTCATCAGCTTTTGACACGTTTTATTCTCCACAGAAAAAAAAGACTCCTATGAAAAGGCTTTGCTCTAAAATAGGTTTAAACCTCTATAACAACTCTCAACTATTGCCCCTCGTGGACTTTGGACCTTGACGTTTGCAATTCAGCACTCTACAAAGCAATATGTTTTTGTACAGAGCAGTTCAATCCTTTTTTCGTCAAAAATCTATCTCTTACTTTTATTTACCCTTCAAAATGCCCCCTTACTATTGCAGAAATCGAACGATGTGGTGCATTCAATGACTTTCACTAGGGACCAAATTTACAGCTGCCCCAAAAAACACCCCAGAGCTAACTTTTAAAAGGGAAACCTTGAACACATTGGTCCCAGCAGATGGAAAAGGACACTGGTATTCTGGGTATTTTGGCGGATAAAGAAAAAACAGGAAAAAGAAGAGGCAAGTATTTGGACTCTGAGTGGACATAGGCCAGAAGGATGTGCTGGAGGACAATGGAGAGTATATGTTCAGACTCAGACAGTCTGTGTTTGTCATTAAAGCAGACTCAGAGATGGAGAAAACACATGTCTTATCTGATGACGCTCAACAGCAACACTAACAAGTGGCCACTTCTCTAAATCAAGTGCTGTTTAAGTACTTCTTTTCTTTCTTTTTTTTGTTGACATGCCATTTTGTGTCTTTAGTTCTCCACACCTGCTGCTCACTGATCCATTTCTGTTGTGTTAAATCTACCTTTACCTGTTTGAAATAATGGAATGAGTAAAGACACATTTGGATGAATAACGGAAGAGTAAGATTATGATGAACCTGACCCTAAAATGATCCCCAAAGTGATCGTGTCATGTGGATTTTTATTACATATAAACACAAATTGCTCAGGGTTCAATGGCTGACATCTGGAATGACATCAAGGGCAAATTTAAAAAAGGGTGGGATGCCTGCCTCAGATTGCCCCTCTCTCCATGGGCACCCTGTCGTATACACTGTGACTGTGATGGAATAATGTTGGAATAACGCCTTTAGTGCATCGCTCACAGTGGAGAGGGGCCTTTGATGGAGGTCTGTGGGGGTTTTCAGATAGCATCATTGTAGAGCAACACCACATTAACCCACATTTACTTTACGCACCCTTCGCTTTAGAGTAATCTAATGCAGGATGGAACCACACAACTCAGCTTCGTGTTGTGTGGCATCGGTAGAAGTACATGTCTGCCACGTTGAAATACTCCGGCGGTAATTCAGTGAAATCAGGAGCACATGTTTTTAGAAATATCATCCTTAGAAAAAAAACCCAGAAAGATACGCTCTCAGTTATCTTACACAACAGGATACAAGTTGTTGCACTGGAGAGTCTTGTTTGATTTCAGTGATGCAGTGTGGAGGTTTCTGGCTGAATTTGAGATTTAGATCAGTAACACAAGCGTTTACTTTTCTTGAAGCAGTGAGCTGTTTTGTAATTATGAATTATGTGTGACAAAAAGCGTTGGGTTTTTACATAAACGGATGTCTTTTAATAGTTGTTTATTCTAATAACATAATATTGAATGTCACATCATCTCAAATACAGTGTTCATATGAAGACCAAATAAAGTCACAGTCATTACAACCTGTGAAAGCAGCATTAGCCGTTAGTCCTGAGGGATAGTACGTGCTTGATTTCACATCTTTAAAAAAATGTGCAAAACTGCACTCTCAAACAACCGTGTGTAATAATTCAATATTTAACCGAGCATGGCTTTTAGCTTGTGGATATTACATATTTTCTACATTTGTTAAAGTCATTTGCTCTTCATTTGCTTTTTTTCTTCCCTCATTCTAGCTCTCGGGTCACTCTGTTAAACTGAAGGACTTTGTATTAGTGCATGTTAATGTCGGACTATGATGGTATTTATGGTTTAATCCGTGTCTTTGCAATGTCACAGAACAGCTCATATAAATGTAGAAGTGATGTGCTAATGCAATTTCACTCAGGCGACTTTTGAGATACATATCATAAACCATTTCCTCAGAGTTGTGACGCTGCAGTTTAACAGTTTTGCTATCTCATTTTGAACTACATTTTAACGAAGTAATAAAACAATAACTACAGTCCTGGCCTTTAGACACGAGGCTGCAAAACATTGAAGTCTTCCATCGTGCGTTTAAAGTGGCCGGCTCAAGACATGGACTTACTCCGGGCAATTCTTAGGTTATTCCACCCGGACAGATTCTGGCCTGACCCACTTTCTCAAGAGAAATGTAGAAACAAAGGTGTCTGGGGTTTCAGCACATTTTCCTTCCTTTGAAAGTTGGCACAACACAAAAGTATGAGTGCAATGAGAGAGGTGAGATGAGAGGGTAACAGGCTTTATTGCACCATGTTTACTGCATTCCATCAGTTGTGGGAGGTGCAACAGAGAAAAAAAATACACAAAAGTACATAGAAGCTTAATATTTGGAAATACGTGGTTAGAGCTGGTGATTAAACGGCAGATAAGAACAGCTTTTACCCCTCAGCTGTGCAAGAACTTTATTCTCGGCCCCCTGTCCCACTGCCCCCACCTCCACCCTATTAAAAATTCACTTTTAATACCTTTTTTGCACTTTAATTACAGTTTTTACATTAATAATTTACTTATTTTTACTATCAAATCAACTTTTATCTGTGTGCATGAGTGAAGGTGAAACTAGGGAGAACTGTTTTAAATTAAATTATATTGTTTCTTAATGCAGTGACAATAAATTCTGTTCTATTTTTGAGCTGACTCTTGGGTGGTTGGGGTGGTGGATGGCACAAAATGGCAACCAAATCCAACATCTTGCAGTCATAGGATCAAAGATTTCCTTTGACATTTTGTTTTTATGATTTTTTTAGACACAGGCAAACAGGCTGATGACACTGGGCTGATCCAAGTCGTAATCGAACCCAGGTCTCCCGAGTATGTGGTATGCGCTCTACCGGGTGAGCCACCATGCCTCATCTGACAGATATAGCATTATATATAAATAACTAGATGGCTCTGTAAACAACAACATGCCAAGGACTTACTCCGTGCTCTTTTTGCGACAGAGAACTCCACTTTAAAAACTCCATTTCTTTTTGATCTTTTGAACACCATTCAACAATCTGACGCTGCCTGCTTGGAAGTTGAATAGTAGCTTACGACGCACAGTGTGACATGCATCAAGACTCAGGTCGTAGCCATTTTGAGACGTTCAGTGTGACAAGTAATCTTAGAAAAACACAAAACAATCACAGTGTGACAGAGGCTCAGGGAAAAATGTCTTCCAACAAATGTCATTGGGCTTGAAGTTTAAAAATGTTAAAAAATGCTGTTTCTTTTTCATTTGGAACAATCAACCCACTGGAATGATGGGAGATTGACTTAGTGATATTTTTGGTATAAGCCACACATGTCAAACTCAAGGCCCAAATGCAGCCCTTTGCAATGTTACATTTGGCCCTCCAGTACATTTGGTAAGTGATTTTTTTGGGACTTAATCAGAGACAAAAGGCGCTAAACTATTCTAAAGACATGGAATAGGAAAGAATACCAGCACAAAATGACACTATACAGGGGAAACCATTTTAAAGGGATCAAAATGGGGCTTAAAATGAGGTCAAAGGGGCACAAATTGAAGTGAATTCACAAAATGATGCGTGAAAAAGATGCATAAAAGGAGGAAATGAATGATAAAAACAAACTGATGTGATAAAGACTGCAATGAAGATGAAACCTTCCATTCAAACACAATACTCAAGATACATAAGTGTCACAATCTTCAGCCCCTGAAAGGATTCTTATTTACTATGGTGGCCCCTTTACATACATTTGCATCTTTTGTGTCTCCATTTCCTGTTTGTAAAATGTAAGTGACCACATTGCTGAGATGGATCCACGTAACTAAATGAATTTTTAACTACCACATGCTGATAGTAAACTAGTTCCATCAAAGATGTACAACAAACAGTGGCTTCAAAGAGCAAAGCCTGCAGGGGACATCGATTATTTATGTTCTATGTTTTTTACGTCCGCATTTTACAAAGGATTCTCTGTAAGCATCTGCACCATTTGAGTGATGGAGTGTCTTTGTTGATGGGGCTTTTAGCAGAGTGGGCCTACATCTGTTGCTCTGTGAAAACACACTGTTATTGTTTGAGCAGCGTCGAGATGTGGCGACGCTCATGTTGTCCATGTGTGGCATTGTGACTGATCTCACCATATCCATGCTGGTGTTTGTCATTTATCTATCAACTGTCAGGTAAACATGGATCAAGCTGCAGGCAATAAATCACAGTCAGGGATTGGATAAATGGCCCACAAGAATTTACATCTCTACGTGGTCAATTCAATTGTATTTATATAGCCCAGGGTCACAATAACAATTCCCTCAAACAGGCCTAAACAGAAATAGTTTGACCTGGATTCAGCTAAAGCATTGTGTTGGATTAGATTTAGGCATTATACACAGTCCTTTTGCCATAATTGTGGCTAAATTTGGGTTTGTTTTTTGTTGAAGTGTTGTGGGTTAGATAGAGATAGGGAGTAAGTGGCAGTCATGGTACAGAGACACAACCAAGAACAGGAGTTTGCATCTGGAATCTCACAAAATGTTAAAGATGAGGGAAACTAATGTACTAAAGAAGATCTGTAAATGTAGACCAGGCCTGTGAAGAGTTGGTTATAGGGAAACTGGGGGGCCCTGAGCAGCAACACACTGGACTCATAAGCAATATTAGTCATGAGTCCATGCACTTCAATAATTATACAAACAAATGTTTTATTTTCAACAATTAGTCTCTGTTAAACAGCCAAATAAACTTAAACCATTTAGAAATTTAATCATACGTGCTGTTTCCAGCTTGGGGCACTTTGACTACTCTATAGTCACCTCCCAGCAATCATGAATATGAGGAAGGGATACCCAAAGTAGAAGTTTATGAATATAGGAATTGCTGCAGAAATTACAACAAATAACACAAGAGATAATTTGTTGAAGTTCATTATATTTTTTATTGATACCATGATCCAGCGGAATAATCTGTTCTGATTGGCTCAACAAAGATGTAACCGCTGCAACTGTAAATATATAGCACAGATATTGAAAGTAAGACTAGCACTCATTTAATTAACAACTGATAATGGTAGCCTAAAGGATTTTTATCCAACAAATATTTGTTTAAGTCAGATATAAGATATGATTCTGGTTCTGATTCATCCAATTCAACCTGTGTTTATTAACCCTTACATAAACAGTAAAATATCACCATGGCAATGATTTCATATCACCATAGCAACATGTGGCATGTGTCTATTTTGCCACCACATTTCAACTTTTATACTTTACCTGCTTAAATTGCTACTCCTTTTTCCACACACTTTTTTCTCCAAGTTGTTCTGTATTAAATCTATTTTTCGCGTATCCATGGTTTGCAGAGACATGGGATAACACTCGTCTCTGGTGACAGTTAAACCTGCTGACTCCTCCTGAATCCTGGAGTCCTTTTGTCTCTCGATGTGCACTTTCCCAGATGAGCGGGACCCCCTTTTACAAATCAGTCCCACCTCAGAAGTCCAGCGGCGGGAGAGTCCTTTCGACCCTGTGCTCTGATGTGGTCTGACGCTGAGGCCAAGCCACATCCTCGGCTGCTCTTTCAACTGGCCTTTAACGACGCTGACACGACTTTTCTTAAATCCTTACAACCAGTCTTAAATGTAAGATTGATGGCTGTGTCTGCTTGAGTGTTATTTCAGTGAGCTTACCTTTCCCCTTACACCGTTTTCCCAGATGAAAGCTGGACAACGTGACACGGTTGTCATGTAAACGTGGTCGAATTGTACTTCTTCTTCAAAATAATTATGTGGGAGTAAACATCTGCAGCCTGGGAGGTAACTCGCTCTCCAAATAGACTGTTCTACATTCTGTCTCTAATACAACAATGGACTCACGCACTGTTTGATATGGCGTTTACTCTGTAAGCAAGGCCTTTACCCTCGCTCTGATCTCTGCTTAAGACCAGAGTATTCAGACGCGTATGAAAAAACTGGAAAGGTCAGAGCAGTGTCACGTTAAGAGTGGTGCACGTCACTGGAGCTTGAAGTATCCACCAGAGGGAATGTTTTTAGGGGTGAGATCTAAGCAGGACGGGAGCTACAGAGGCTACAGAAAGAAAGAGAAAGGAAAAGGCTTAACATGTCTCTGTGGAGCACTTCTCTCTTTTTATTACATTCTTCTCTTTGCACGCTATAGCATATAATGTGGGCCAATTATTGTGATATATATTCCACAAATGGTATCTTCCCAGTCACTATTTTTTTATTTTCTAGATCTTTTTTTTACTTTTATAGGGAACATCATGTTTTTACTCACATATCGTACTGTGCAGGTGAGTTTATCTTCTTGCACTGTAGAGAAGGACAAGTGGAGACGTGACTTTACCCATTTTCATTTCAAAAAATCTCCCGCAACAGAGATTGTAATTATAACTTGTAAAGCGATGTTCTAACCAGACACTTAAAAGCATGTGGACATCCTCAATGAATATCTATGCATTGGACAAGGCGTATCACAGCATCACAACACACAGAGGTGCCTCGAAGGGCTTTAGATTAAGATTAGATTTTGAGGTGTAGGTTGGTAGGGACATTACAGGCTGTGGTTTTACACACAAAGCAAAAAACAGATTAACTAAAATTCTGTGTTTATGTGCTGTTTGGGGCACTGAGGTAAAATGTATTTCTACCACCGTATGATGGAATTACAGATTTATCAATCAATCAGCGTTATCTGACTTTTTACATATAATACTAGATTTCTCAATGTTATTTTATGTATTTACACAGATACTTATGTTTGCTTTGTTCAGTTCACTCTTTAAGGCCGTGGGGCACTGTGAGGGCATGTTAAGAATGGACTGATTGATTTAATGGATCTGAATCTAGTGAAAATGTAAAATATGTCGTCACAGTCATTTAATCATGACATTATTATTGTAAAAACAGATTCCTAACATCCTTACCCATTTTATGCCCCTGATGTATTGATAGGGACAATTTTGCCACTTTAAATTGTTGATGAGGACAAGTCTCTATGTAAAATTACGCCCCTGGAGACTTTTTTCATTGCACAAAAATATACAATGAGTGCACCTTCAGGACTCAAGTATCTCGAAAAAGTACTTTTAGTCACACAGCCAGCATAATCATTTGAAAACCACACACTCAAATGAGGTCGATCAAGATAAAAACAGGTTATGAGCAGGATGGAAAGAGAATGCCGTGTGACTTGTGCAGACAGCGGAAGGTGAAGATGTGGTCCAGAACTAGGAGCTGGGAGTTTGGGATGTTTTTGTACAGTCAGAGCTTCTCCTGTCAATGTCTGCACCAAATGTCATGTAAAGAGTGCAGTCGGGACCGGTTTGGAGTCATAACACACCAAATGATACGCAAGTTGTTTTGTAATTGTACTGGAGATCGATACCAGATACGGAATTGAACCAATACACAAAACACAATCCACCAAGCTGCTCAGCACACTCTAAAACCATCATCACGTCTGCTTTTTCATCTGATGAACTCATGCTTCCTCTTTCTTCAGATGCACTCCTGACCGAGCGGGTCTCTCCGCTAAACCAGGAGCCCAGAAGAACAAGATGTATTATGTCTGGAGTCTGACTGAACTGAAGGCTGAAGCTGGAGGATTGTAGATCTCTCCTGCAGACATGTATGTAGGTGGACAGCACTGACAGCACCCTGCACATTTTACACTGAATGACTCACGTGGCTCCGTCCCATGACCTTGTACTTTTCACATGTGCAAATAAAAATGCCATTTCCACACAAACTGATTGATATAAAGCATTATAGGGTTTACGACACACGTTTCTAGTCTGGACCTAGCTTGCCTCGCTTAATTTTAACAGATGTCTGGAGCAAAAAGTGTTATACAGCATGACTTCAGGGCTTATTTATCCAGGCAGATTATCACCAGGAAAACAGCAGCCTGGTATATCTACATGTCAGCACTAACCTTTATGCTTGACGAATTACACTGCTACGTCACATTTAGCATGCTGACAAGTGGGAAGGCTGCTGAAGTAGGAAGTGTTAGCGCCCAATTAACTTTAACACCATCACTCATACAAATACTCAACTTTTTTTAAATGATGTGTTTTTTCATCTGGTTTAATCACAGTCCAAACAAGTAAGACATGATTGTGGATAATAGAGCTGGGAAAATAACAGCTATAAAACATACACCTTAACGTTACAAAAACAAATCAGGCAGAACAGTAGAAAGTTCTTGCCAGTTAACAGGAAAGAGCCTGCTTCTGTTTATTGCAAGTTTCCTAAATTCCAACCAAACTCTTGTCCAATGAAACATCTTGTCTTTCAGCCTTTCCAAGTCTCTCGGGGAGCCTTATGTTTGGTTAAACCAAATGATGCCTTCAGTCTACGGCGGCTGCTGCCAACAGTTAAATGCTGCAGATCCGTAATGGTGTGAGCAGCCATGCCGTGTCATTAGACCATGCATTATTGCTCTACGTGGTCATGTAACAGCCAAGGAGTGAGAGCATTTTACAGGTCCAAGTGGTGCAAACACTGTTCCCTCACAATGGTCCTGTTTTCCACACATCCTGATGCTCTCATAAACACCGCAAAACATTTCAAAGACGGGTTCACTTTCAGAGGCATCAACAGGATTTCAACATGCTTTATTTTTATGAGATCAGGACACAAATCCTGAATCGTCTAGAGGAATCCCTTCATTAAAAAAAAAAGCATCTAGTATATCCACTCATGGTTTTTGTGTTTCTTTCTGTGAAATAGAAAGTTTATTTTTTGTGAGACGCATTGTCCAACCTCTTGGTCTTCTAATCAGGGATTTATTCTCAGATGTGGTGTTATTTTTATAATGCCAGAAGTGTTTGTACAGAACACAAGGCTTGTCCTAACGTCAACTTTAGCACAAAGCACAGAAGCCTCTCACACTTTGATTAATGTGATGTGTATGATCAGTGTTTATTTAAACATCAGGTTACAATGAAAAGGTTCAAGTGATTAATCGTCCGAATTTTGAAAGTCCACATGATGTTGAGTTCAGTTTTGATCTCATGTCCATATTTAATGTTGGCCATCCCAGCAGCTCTTGTTTTATTAAAACTGATGGACTTTAGTTCATTTTGGGTTCGCTGATGTTTACTGTAGCTGTTAAAGTGGTAGGTAGAAAGTGTTTCAGGAGTTGACCTAAACATATGTTTTAATAGGGGGGCCAGTATAAGGATTTATAAATGGCAGTGGCGGGCCGTGCATTTCACGCTTAGACCTTCAGTGACATACCACCCATAGTTGCTCGTCTGGAAATGACGGACAAACCCTTTTCCTTGCTGGGACAGGCTAGCTAGCACAGCACAGACCTCTTCTCACAATATCCAGCTTTTCGTGAAAGGCCCGTCTTGAAAATGGCGTGGAAAGTATATCTGCAACCAGATCAAACTCTTCTCCTCTTTCGGCCATTATGAGTTAAAAATACAGCGATAGCTGTTGGATCTCCGGGTTTAGTTCCATATTCTGCAAATTGCTGCCTTTCAGGCTCTAGTAAGTGCTTATCCAATCACAGGACGCGTACATGTCCAGTTCAACGTAAGACCTTCTAGCTGGCCTTGGTCTGCAGAATCCAGATCTGATTGGCTATTGTAACTGACTGTGTCCGTTCACTTACAGTGCACAGGGGCCTGCTCTGTTGATTCTGAAGGTCTCATGCAAATGAAATTGCATGACAACACAAGCTAGCTGAAATATAATTGGATATAATAAACAATATTGGAAGCCACTCAACTAAGTGGATATAATATGACATAAAGATAATTTTGTTTACATATTTATGAAAATAAAATAAAATAAATGTACTTTTCTGAGCATGTTTAGGCTAGCAGAGAAGGCCTTGCTGGCCCTGACGGCCCACCACTGATAAATGGTTATAAATTAGTTGTTAATGAGCTACTGACAGTGTGTAAAAAAGGAAGTTGGATTGTTCATTTAAGATTTTGAAATCAGGGTTCACACACTAAGGCTATAAGAGTGAACAGTGTGTCCTGGTTTTGTATGTGTGTGTGTGTGTGTGTGTGTGCTTGATCCTGATGCTTTTGGACGTTTTACATCATTCCCGTTTTTGACATTAGGGACATAATGTGTGTTTCCCTCAAGCAAAGTCAGCAGCGCTGCAGATTCACATAAAGTGTGCATAAAAGGCTGAAAAGGGCCTATGAATGGCCCCTTAACTACTTATCGTTTTCACAGTGGGACCGTTCTGAGTCTTCTGGACTCATTGGAACAGCAGGTCCTTATGCGGCCAGACACTGGGACTGAGCCGAAGAGTTCAGCTGTGGCCTCTGTCTCCTGTCCACTAAGCATTATAGACAACTAGGGATTTGGATTATAGGTAATGAAAGCCATGTTTCCACTGACCAGCAGGGTATATCGGTGAGGTTGGTATGGGTAACCGCTGAAGAGGCTTGGATTTCAATTGTGGCGAGATATTAGTGTAAGCTATACGTAATTCATGACATGATAAAAGAACAAATTGTGAATAAATTGCAACTGAAACAACAAAGAATACCTGTGGCCTTGCAAGAGGCTGGAGGCATAGATATTGTTAGAAGAAAATAGAAGAAACATTTAAAGAGCTGCAACAATTTTCCATCTCACTATTTCATGTTACAAGTACGGTTTGTGTTCAATGCAGTAAAGGCTGTCAATGCAATATTTTACATTCAC
Organism: Rhyacichthys aspro; assembly: GCA_036850595.1. Taxonomy (NCBI): domain Eukaryota; kingdom Metazoa; phylum Chordata; class Actinopteri; order Gobiiformes; family Rhyacichthyidae; genus Rhyacichthys; species Rhyacichthys aspro. Next base: position 15,200,238 of record CM072151.1, read on the forward strand.
AAAGTGAGAGCCACATGATGCCAACTCTAAAACCAGAAGAAAACATTGCTAATAATTGTTTGCTTTGTTTAAAAAAAAAGTATAGCAGTTAGCTTTTTTCATCTTGGAATATAATGGTTTATAACAATAACCAGACAGGTTTTGTTTGAGAAAATAAACATTGCCTTTTGTGTTTTTCCTTTCTAATCTGATTTTGGGATGACTAAAGTGGTATGGTACTGTTTTCTTATTTGGGATGCTATGCGTTCCTTTAGACAATAGAAATGTCTTTAAAAGAGTATTGTGTCACTTCAGTGGCATGATGACCATTTATACTTTGAACAGAGCATATAGTCAACAACGGTGTCTCTTTGCTTCTATCGTACAACAAGTAGCTCTTACAGGTTTTAAGCTGTGAGCGAGGCAGGCAGGTAGTGGTGTGTGTCTCCAGCTTGGCCCATGCATTTGCTTAGCTAATGAAAACCATGTTGGCTGGAGCGCTGGCCTGAGTCCATGTTTGGCAGATGAGTCAAGAGACTTTGGAGGGTGGCTGCTGGGCTGTGGACAAGAGGAGGCTAATGATGGATGGCTTGGGGCTCTGCTTTCAGTCTAATGTCTCATCTGGTCCAGAAACTCTCCACGCACCCAATATTGCCCCACATGAATGCAAATCCTCGCAGTGTCCAGTGGTCAAAGTAATAAATTTATAGACACTGCTGTGCTCCTGTGATCGTTTTGGCCTGCCATGCAATCTTTCCAGCATTGTTTATTATCCCCATCCAGCCTGCTGAATCACATTTTCCACAGTACATCATTTTGATTTCATTTTTTGTTCTTTTTTCTTTCCTGTCTTTTGAAAATCATTTGAATCCTCTATAATTACATTCACAGCGATGGCTTTCACACTTGTTTGCATCAACAGCAGAGCTGTAGGTCAGTTTGTCACCTCACACCTACAGTGTTTCAGTTCAGGCTGGAAAAAAACATATTCACGTCCTCTACCAACCTTTACATAACCTCAACACCACACCTAAGTGACCGCAGGGGATTTTTCCTGCACTGTGTCGAGTTAAAACATCTAGTGCAAGGGTGTCCAAACTTTTTGCAAAGAAGGCAACATTTGATGAGAGGAAAATCACCAGGGGCTGACAGTCTCTTCTGATTGTATTCTTATTCCACAAGTTTAAGTTGAATGTTTTAATTGGATTTGAACAGTTTTGAGTTGGATTTAAATTGGTTTTTGTTGAATTTGAACACTTTTTAGTTGGGTTTAAACAGGATTTGAGAATGATTTGAACAGGTTTTAATTGGGTTTGAACAAGTTTTAGTTAGATTTGAATAGGTTTTAGTTGGATTTGAACATGTTTTGGATGGATTTGAACAGTTTTCCGTTGCTTTTGAACATGTTTTAGTTGGAGTTGAACCGTTTCTAGTTGGATTTAAACTGGTTTTAGATAGATTTGAACAGGTTTTAATTGGATTTGAACAAGTTTTTGTTGGATTTGAACAAGTTTTAGTTGAATTTGAACAGGTTTTAGTTGGATTTGAACAGGTTTTAGTCAGATATGAACCTGTTTGTATAAAGATGCTGGGGCCATATACAATACATTTTATTGCTGAAGCTGAGGTCCGCATAAAGTCTCACCTTGTGCCATGATTGGCCCCCGGGCCTGACTTTGGACATGTCTGATCTAGTGCAACAGTTTAAAAGGTCATGTTGATGACAAATGACTCATCGTGTCATCCATTTTGTCTTGTGTGCAGAGATGGTTAGTTCAGTGTTCTGTCAGAGCCTTCACGTAGCTCATATTTCTTTACATTGGCTGTGTGACTTACTTAAGACTCTCGCCGGGATCCGAGCTGTGACGAGATGCAGACGAGATCATGACACGTCCTCACTGCATTACCGCCCTGCACCTCCATCACCGAGAAAGAGCTTTCGACGAGCCTGCTCCAAAATCAGAACAAGTGGCCTCTGTTAAGTATCACTCCGATCAGGACACCAACTCGTATTACTCTGGAGGCTAAGCAGCCAGGAGCATTAGAACTGGCACACTAATGGGATGGAGACAAAGTGAATAAAAGTTGAGGGAAGACAGATCATGACTATGCACTTTTGACAATTTAGCAATACACCTAAGGAAGAAAAAGAGCCAGAATGATCAAGTTCAAAGCTTCTTCTGCTGTTCAGTGATAATATGACTCATGCAGATGTGTGAGGTTAAACCAACATTTCTGCAGAACCTGTTTTATCTTTTCTTTTTGATATTACATTTGTCCTAATTAAGCCCACATTGCTAAATTGTGCTGACTTGACTCAGAGTTAATTCGTAGCCTACTGAGAGGGAATATCACATAGCGCACATGTGCACTCAACAAGTCAAAGGCTGGCTCAGACACAAACAACTTTTAATGAAACTGCTCAAAGGAAACTTAACCAAAATAAACATAGCCAAATACCTGTCTGGAGCTCACATCAGAGTTCACCGCACCATGAAAGAACAGTAATGTGCTTTTTAATGAATGATTAGGAGATGTGGACTATGCAACGTTCCATATTAACCACACACTGAAAGAACAAAGTCTGTTGAGTGGGCTTATTTAACTCAGAGGCATACTACTGCAAAAAAAGTGGCTTAATGGTAAAGTCCATATATATGTAACCAGCCTGTATTAGAGGTTAGTGCAAACTCTGCTGTGTTTTCTGTGTCCATAAATAAGGCACTTGGTATCTGCACAAAGATAACTAGCTGTTTATTAGCATCCCTTCCTCAGAGGCTGCAGCTGGATGTAGTGCACAGCCGCAGACATCAGCCTGATGCGGCTCAGTGCTCGCTGCTGACCGCTGCTCACCACTCGGCCTACTTAATATGGAATATCTTCACAGAGAGAAATGCCTACTCTCTTTTCACCAGCGGAAAAATGGAAGCCTGCACTAACGCAAATTAGAAAAGCAGTTCGTTTCGGCGTCCTTTATGGCTTCTGGCTCGGGAGATGACGAGGGGAAGACGGGAGGCGTTTCGTGGAGGCTCATAGGCCCAGCCGCGGAGCTCTCCAAGAAGCGCTGCCGGCTCTTGTACTCCTCCCTCGGCTACGACGCGGATGTGTGCCTTTTCTACGTCAAAGGCGAGTTTTTCGCCATGGACGCACGCTGTGCACACTCTGGTAATGGCTCTCCCATGGGCTCACCTGACACGTAGCAAACACTGCTGCTAGCTTAGCCTCGGTTAACCTTTAGTTAGCCCCATGACGCACAGCTGCGCGTGTGCTGGCTGTGTGTCTTTAGTCAATATAATAGTATCTACACACGACAGCACCATCCTCAACAGGATGTCACAAATGCTTATTAGAAGCTCAATACAGAGGAATCAGTATGTGCTTAGAGTCCAAACCATCCACTAGCCTATACCTAACCGCTGTCCCCGTGTCCCCAGGTGGCCCCCTGTGTGAGGGGGACATAGAGGAGGCTGATGGAGTCCTGCAGGTCTTCTGTCCCTGGCACGACTACGACTTTGATCTCAGAACTGGAAAATCAGGGACCTCCTTACAGGTCAGTTGTGTTCTGTTTTGTTTTCTTCTTAATTCCTTTTTATGTGTATTTCAGTGTAAGAGGGTCACAATCTATTGTAGATGACAATATGAAAGCAGTTGACCTTAACCACAAGTGGACTTAGCCGTAAATAATGTAGAATTACAAAAATAATCTCTGTATTATGTCAGGAAGTAAAAGAAAGTCTAAGTCCTTTTCAGTTAATGCCTTTGTGACAATTTGTTCAATTATTCAGTCAATCTTCACCCAGGAGCTTAGTCCCATTAAAAGACCCACTTTTCATAAACTATTGAATATTCTAACAGAAGTTACGTGGTAATACAAATGTAAATACATGTGAGTTTACCAGAACATCTGACAAGAGAGTTATTACTACATTAGTCTTTGAGTACTTTTCCTAAGTTAGACTGCTATGTTTCCTAAACTTAAACTGTAACTATTTTTGTCTCCTTTGTTTATTGTTTAGCAACAAGTATATGAAGTCAAGCTGGAAGATGGGAATGTGTACGTGAAGCATGCCAGTGAAATCTCCTTACAGCCTTTTCCAGCTGATCATAAGAGATAAACCGACCGGCGGCTGCTTGGTCCTGTGGAGATCCACTCACTGCAAGTCTCTTGTCTGTAGCTGTGGACTATTGAAGTGTTTCTTTCCACAAGTCGAGTCATGTGAAGCATTCCCAAGCCTTATCTGTCATTTTCACAGACCATTTCCTCTCTGATTACTGTAAACTCAGGATGATGTCAGGTGGGCTGTCTGTAGAGGACATGACTCCATGAAATAGTTTTGGAGCTGGAATAATAGTCAAGGCGCCCCAGCTACAGTAATTTATTTATAATAGAAAACATGTTAATGAGTAATGTGATAAGTTCTACCTGTGGAAACCTTTGCACTAAACTATGCCAAAACCAACAACTTTACACATTCTCACCCTTCTACTGTCATCAGGTTTACTTTTGACCCCAGAGAAACGTTGTTGACCTTAAGTATAGTTTATACTGAATGATTGTTTCCCTTAGAATCTTTCTTACTATGGCAAACATCAGCACCCTCCTGCTAACCTACTGCCAGCAATAAGACAGAGGGTGGTGTGATGATGATTTATGATGGCCATATGATTAAGGCCATAAACTAAACAGCATTTTGCAGAAGGGACTAATTGAAGTCTGGTATTTAGTGTGATCCCAAAATTGAGATGAACACTTCCAGCTCAACAGCACATTCTCCGCCATGAGTTACTTTTCCGTGTTGACAGTAATTGAGTTTGTATTTGTAAGTTATGTAATATCTGAAGTGTAATGGCTGCAGTTATCTAACAGTGCCAAATATCTAGTGTTGGCAAGTGTTGAACCCTCAGACGAGCTGCCATATTTGCTGAATTAAGGCTTTGAATAAAGGTAATTTAACAGTGATGTCAAACATTAAGAACTTATTTCTAGTTTCGGTTTTAGCACAATTTTCCAAAATGTGGACACACAAAGAAAGGGCATTGCAATTATAACGGGTAGCTCTCCCAGAGTTGAGATGCCCACTCTGACATTTTCTATTCCTGGTTTGTTCAAACACTGTTTTGTCTGTTCCTGGTGTAATAAATCAAACTTAAGGAAGGTTCATGACCTGAAATGAACCACTGACTCAAGAAAAAGGTTTTTGTATCCTTGAATGTGTGTCCGCTGATGCATGCGTGCTTCTTTTTTTCCTTAGTTGCAAGAAAAGTCACTCTTTATTTTGTGTTAGCTTCATTTTTTTGGCAGAAGCTCAGAGGCCACTCCTGAAGGTGTCAGTGACACTATGGCTCAACACTCTTGTCTCCCTTCCTGCTGTGTAAGTTTATTACAGTAATAATTCCACTGCTTACAAAACGTTTGTGGTGTGCATTTAAGGTCTCATTGTGTGCATAAGAATTCATCACCTGCAGGCCACACAGTAAAATATATGCTCAGAGAAACTATGGTTATTTTTTGTATTTAGCTGCCCTTATGTTGGCTGATATGCAGACTCTGTGTACACATAACTTGCATAAGAACAGTCATTTCTGAAATGAAAACTTGCAGATTGTTGTATGTTTATATATAAAATAGACCAGAACATGAATGTGTATCTGTCCCTAATCCACAATCAAAAACTCAATCAGCTTAAAGTTTACACCAAATCATTTATTTATTTATTTACAAGCCTTGACCATAAAATCATAGTAGATTTCATACAATACACAATTTACAAAAATGTAACTCAGGCAGAAACAAAAAGGCTGGCAACGCCATGCAATACTTAATGCTACTTCAAAGTTGTCAGACTTCAGTTGTGTATTCCTTCAGGGTGCTTCCCTGGAGCGTAGTGGTAAATATACAACTCTCTGTGAACACTCCACGAAGTTTGAGAATGACCTCTTGAATAAATTAGGATCTCCCTGAGAGCCAAACTGCCCTGATGAGAAAATTGTGTGGTGTTTTTTGCCCTAAATTGAAATGGTGTGTGCATTGTTAGACTTACACAAAACTATCCTGCAACAAATCGCATTTTCAGATCCCGGCACAGAAATAACATGAATGCAGGACAGCATTACTGTCTGTTAACTATAAAAAGACTGCCATTGTAGTGTGTGAGAAACAGTGACAATAGTTTGAGTTATCTGTTGCATTAGGTCCTGTAGTCCATTTATTTGTTTCAAAGACTGGAAACTTTTTCATTCAATCATTAAACTAAACTTTGCAAAAATTCCTAAATCTAATTTGAAGTTCCCCAGAAGACAAAAATGTTCGGAAAGCCCGGTTTCTTTCCCATGCAAAGATTACATAATGGTTTACTCAGACTGTTATTGTTACCTTGTCCTTCAAAACTCCCCTGATAACTTCTCATGAATAAGCCAATTCTTAGTCAAAGCAAAAAATGTGCATTCTTCCATGTGCAAACGCTTTTGAAGCTCGAGACTCTAAGTGATGGACTGCGAGGCCAGGGACTACTAATATTTTCCCTTAACGTTCGTATTTTACCAAACAGTACCTCGAAATGATTAAATCCATGAGTGCATCATCTCATCTGTGCTTGAACATATCCTCCCAGTTGCTTTACATCTGTCAGGCCTCCTCAGCTGACCTCACATGGCACTGCTCTTTAATAGCACTTATCTTTGGCTACACCTGGATTCAATTGCTTTTTCCCTCAAAGCAACCTCGGTATGCCTGCAGCGAAGAGACGTTTATTTTCATCTGGACACCTGAACTATTCATTCGAAGCCAGTGATTAAAAAAGGTCAGTGATAATGGTTCGGGGGCCACAGCTTGTCACTTTGTTTTTTTGGGGGGTTTTTTGTCTGAAGTGTGCTCTTCAAAGTACATCTGAAGAAATTGGCCTCCAAAGTGGACCCAAGCCCGACTGTGTGGTTGAAAATATGGCTTTCATTTAATCCACACAGACACTGCACTAAAGAATAAACCATATGCATATTTCTTTTAAAAAGACCCATGATCTTGCTATAATTACCTGAACTGTACAATGGGCTAGAGGCAATGTGACAAATAAAAAAGTCTGACCACTTTCCCTTTGGGCTTGCTACAAAATTAACATGTTTATGAAAGTCACTCGTAATAGTTCTCTAGAGAAAGTGTAATTTATTTTCTAATTAACCGCAGGCTTATATTTACTTGTCAGCCTCGCCTGGCTTCTCCGTGGACCACAGGCAGCCTCATTTGGCTTTTGGATTAGTTCAGCTTGAGGAGCTTCTCCCATGGCTCTGCAAGTGCCCATTTAGCAGATAAACAAGCTTAGTGGCATCACTGAACTTTCGCCCTTTCTCACTTCAATGATCCCACCAACAGTTAACGTAATATATATGCAACATATAGTATAATCTTGTAGAAAATGGTTAAAAAAAATAAAAAAAAACCTGACCAGAGGTTACTGAACTAGGCAAGGAGCAAAAGCAATAAATTGGGTTGTTTCCTCTCATGATCAATAACTGACATATTTTCATAAACACACTTCAAATCTATGAGGAACCTCCACATCCAGATGCTTAAACGGCTAAGGCTAGCATTACCGAGACATGTATTCCCGTCAGCAGCCATTGAATTTGTCCATCTACACTGAACGTTACTATCCAGTCTCATAAACACTTGAACTCCACGCCACAAGCCCGACTTTGCTTTCGTTTTAGTGCGTCAAGCTTGATTTGCTAAAAATCACAAAAAAGGCAAAAAGTGGTGAACATCATCAACGTAACACCGGCTGAGTCATGCAGCGAAGAACAAAAGTAACTGATTGTAAGCATTGTAGTGAATGAAAATGTTCAAAGCAGACAAATTCAATAAAATAGTATTTGTACAAGATCAAACATCTTAACCACAAGAGCAGTTGATTCACCAGCAGAACTGTAATGTTACATGCTGGCCTTCAAGAAACGTCAACTCAAATTATAGTTAATTATTGCACTTTGAGATATAACATAAAAAAGTCCATTTACATTTTATAATAGCCTCTGTAAAAGTTTGGTAAAAGGTTTGGTGCTAATTGGGAATGTGTAGAAGATGAGAAAGGATGTCATTTCCAAAATCAAATACTTAAACGGTGATCCATGCTTCTGTCGGCGAAGGCCTTGGTCTTGGTACATTTTTAAGTAGGTGTGGAAGGATGTTTGGTTGAGTCACAGTTTGTAATGCAGCATGCTAATGAAAAACATGAAGAAATCTACTAAAAACATCCTGTGTTCCTTGTTGGCATGCCTGCTCCAGAAGAGTCTCTTGTGAAAGTGCCTCTCTTTAATGAAAGGTTCCAGCAGGGCTTTTGTTTGTTTCTCCAGTTCTTGGAAGTACATTTACTGCTAAGGGTCATTTGTTACCTGTACATGGGGTCATAGGCTGGTTTCAAGCATTTTACTAAAATACACAAAGCTAACTAAATAAATAGCAATGTCTTTATTGTATATTATTATGAGAAGTCATTTAAAGAGAAGAAGGGGTCATGCCCAATTTTTCAAGTATAGGATAATACCTCCTGTCGAACTAAATGATGCTGTGCCTTAGCGTTTGTGATTGTCATAAAGAGAGTTTATGCCCAAGAGCAAAAAATTCATTTCTTCATTTTCATAACCAAATCGGAGTTCTCTTTCCTGGAAAAAAAAGGAAAAAAATCATAATAGATTTTACGTTAGAGCAACACTTTTGAGGATTTGCACCTAGTTAAAAAACTGTCTGTCTAACATAGGACTGTTACGTCAGTGTCAAGTTAAGGGGTATATGGTGCCTGATCATGCCTACCTGGATGAATTATTGCCTCTGCTGTGAGCGAACGGACATTCTCCTCCGACTAGTAGAGCTGGTTCTGCGGCTCTGGGTCCTGCCCTGCTGCTCTGAGGGGTAGGCCACTATCCGGGTGGAGGACCTCTGCACCTGCATACCCTCCATCTCTCTCATGTCTCTTGCCATCTGTGACAGCGTCTGACCTGGATTAGTCTGCAATCGCTGGAAAAGACTTTCTCTGTTGATTTTCCTCTCCGGACAGTGGAAGGTCAACGCTACCCCTGTATCTGCCTTCATCTCCCTCGAGAAACCATCTGAGGTGCCATCAAAGCAGCGTCCGATGGCGATCTCTTTGGCCACTCTCGGATTCTGGTCTGTTACGGTATAAATACCATAGTTGTGTCCTAAAGGATCCACGGGGGCTAACATTGTAAATCCGTGAGTCTCATTGTTCTGAGCGACCGGCGGATGCTTGATAAGATACTCTTGCAGGAGGCTGTTGGTGCTGATCCTGCGACAGTTGGCCTGCGGAAGGACCGTTATGAGGGATCGGTCCACCTCAGCTTGATCAAACAACATGCCACTGCATTTGTATTCGACACAGGCCGCCGAGGTGTTGGCTTCCCGCATGTCCCTGGTGCTCCGGATATCTCTAATGCCGTACAGCTTGTCTTTTGTTTGCCTGTGTGTCCCTCCCAGGTTTCTCGATCGGACCATCACTTCCTTTTGTCCGCTGATCTTTACTTTAATGTAGCAAGCTCTAAACTCCTGAGGATTCGGCCACCAAGACAGGTAGTCTCCGGTCCAGGTTGTCAGATCATTTTCCTCAAAGGGAACCACATTGTATTCATACTTGTCCTTTTCCACTCTGAAAAATCTGAAATGATTAGCATCTACAGGGGCATTTTCACAGGCTAACAAACTCTGGTATGGATATATTGGCCCATTGGTCTCATCAAAGTTGTTTTGATTAGGTTTTGCCAGGTTAATTCTGAAAGCTGTCTTCTTCAGAGCTGGATCGTCATGGTCTGTGCGCTGGTAGTCTAACTTATCCAGATAGGGCTGAGACACTCCAATGATATTCGGGTTCATCTTGGGGGTTGATGGTGCCGCCTCAAGCTCTTCTCCACCCATCATCGCAGTGACGTATGCAGTGTAAGCATCGGGTCTCAGGGCGTCACAAAAAGCAGGCAAACAAGCCCCGTTCGCTCCCGTTATGACACTGTCGAAGCGGCCCCACGCTCGAGGATTAGAAGAATATCCGGGTTTGGGCTCCAAGTTGATGAGGCTGATAACAACCCCTTCCAGTTGTTCACTCGGAAGGAACTTGTCACTCATGTAAGCACGAACTTTGACATAGCACCGTCTGTTCTCAGGCACGTCCAAATTAAAAAGTCTGCGTTCTCTGATCTCCATGTTGCCAATGAGGAAGGTGCGCTCCTCTCGTTTGTTCCGTCCGTGACCACCAGTGGTTGTTGTGGTGTAGGAAAAGTCACTCTCCTCCTCCCAGACTCCCGTTTCTGGGTTTAAAGACCACAGTTTCATTTTGGGGATGTGCTCTTGCATTTTGACATGCTGTGTATCCAGGAGGACTTGGACTCCACCGGCGCCGAGTATGTCGCTGTTGCTCTCATCTCTGAAGTCAACAGAGAACATCCCATAGGTTCTTAAGGGGAGCATGTCTCCATCATCGTTCACAAAGTTAAGGTCGCCCGGAGTGGCAGCTGCTGTGGTGATGTTCCTTGGATCGATGAATGTGACACTGGCTTTCACTGTGCCTTCATAGACCTCGCCATTGTCCTTATGAAAAGAGTTGGCAGGGATAACTAACTGGCCTATAGGGTCTTCTCCTTTGATTTCCCCCAAGTTGATAGAGTTGCTTTCTCCTGCATTGATATCAATTGGTTTTTGCTTTCTCATCACTTTCACGTCATGGTAAATGGATCCACCCTTTTTGTCAAAGATGAAAACCTTTGGAGTGTCAATAAAGTTTTGAGTGGGGTCAACAAAGTTCACCACTAACCTCTGTGTGTCTGGAGTAATTTGTAACGTGAAGTCTCCTTGAAACCCAGTGGTGCCCACCCTTTCTTTTCCGATGTAGATGTGCCCGAAACGGAGTGGCTCATTATTGTCGGCCGAGACCACTCTGCCTCGAACAAGGACGGTTGGTTCAACGCATTTCTGACAGCTGCACTGCGTCACAGTTTTGATGGGGAGGCTATAGCTACCACAGTCAATGGTTCGAGTTTCCATAGTTTGGACGGCACAACAAAACCCAGATCCATCTCTGCAGCGTAAATCATAGTCCAAAGAGCCGGCACATTTGTTGTGTGGACAACGGCCGGCGTTGTAGTATGTGGAGTCTGTCCCGGGCTGAACACAGTCCACCGGCATTCGGATGAGGTGTGGCTCAGGGGTGGAATTACATGCAGGTGATCCTTTAGCTGCAAATAAGACGATAAAGTAAATTAAAATATATCTTTTGTAAATGTAAAGCTTGAATTTTGTATGCATAACGTGTATACCAAAAGAAACTGTGTACATTTTTACACTTTTTTCCCACATTGAAAAACACTTACTATAATACTTGTTTTGTTTCTTTGTTTTTTTTTCTTAACATTAAAAGCACACTTGATATATTGATTTACCAGTATGAAAGCTTCCCTAATTAAAATATTTGTTATTTATTATGTAGGCTTCATGAGATTTGTGGTATTCAGTTATTTATTTACTGCGCACTTTAATTTTTTATTAGGATTTTTTTGGGTTATTTTATAATGTAACTCATGGTTTATTTTTATTCATTTTCTGTTTTATATGTGTGTACTATTAATAGTGCTGGAAATGGATTTCTTAAAATCTAATAAATACAAGTTTAAAAATGATTTATAAGCATCCACCTGATTTTATATTACTTATCAATCTTTCAACTGAATAGAAAAGCCAATTGCTGGCATAGACAATAAAACAAATATGGCTGTGCTTTTTTAATCTTTGGTAATTAGAATTTCCTAACTCCTTAATATGAACACAGACTGGGGATACATATACGTTCGTGTTGCCAAAAGATTTGTCATCTCGCTATGGAGCTCCACAAACACATTACTGTCATAAATGATTTTAAACTGCAGGACTCAATTCTAGCTTTAGCACTCTCCCATGAAAGCCCTGTTTATTAAGGTTTCTTAGCTAACCAGCACCTGGAGGATTTGTGCAATGTATAGCTGTCCCGCTCGGATGTGGAAATGTATTCTTGTCTGTCTGAAAGCGAGAAAAGAAACATTATTTATTAACTATCTCGAATTTCACCTCAGTGCTGGGTGTTCTGGGGAAATTGAGTTTGAGGTTTTACAGTGTCTAAAGCCATCCCACACAATAAAGCATCCCTGTTTAGAAGGGCACAGTCCGGACCAATGTCAACATAATAAAAACGTGCTCCAAGTGCTGCCAGACAGTGATATTTTCTTTCAGTGCGTAATATACATCATTTTATTTTCCCTAACCAGCTGATTAAGTGAGCACTGATTTCTCTTTCTCAGTTCTGGACACTGGGGCATTGTATGAAAGCTACTCATGCACAAATGTGGTTTATGGATGGCTTGGCTGGGTCCTCCTGCTGACATTTCTGTATGACATTTCACTTTCTAAGGCAGCTACTCTTTATAAGTTCAAATTAATTGTGATCATTTTCTTTTTGTCAGCGCTTTTAAATGATCATGTGACAGACTGTGACAACATACATCACTGTCAGACACACTGGGCTAACAGCCATTATGAGCTAATGACTGCTTTCTTTTATCACAGTAAATAATTTTCTCCTGTCGCGGATGATGATAGATTATGAGTTTTTATTACGACACAGTGCCAGGTTTGCACAACAAAGAAGGTTTTGTTTTTTGTTCGTCTTCAGACCAAACCACGTAATGTATTTCTTTTTTCCAGTCAGAAATTTAACTAGCTGCAATAGCCTTCAAAGTGACTGATTAATATGGCAGTGGTACGGGTCAGACAGCAACATGAAGAATGTGAGCCGTTTTATGTGAGGGCAGAAAACACCTCACCTCCAGACTGTGTGTACATACCAATCACTGTGAGAAGGGCTGGAGAGGACTTGATGCTGCCTGCGGAGCTACTGGTTTTACAATAATAGTATCCAGACTGCTCTGGCTTCAGGTCTCGTAGCACAAGGTCCTCTTCATACTTGTACTGCTTTCTGTCCAGTAGTGTCCCATTATGGTACCTATAGGAGAGAGAAACACATATTTTACCTGTGGTTTTTATAGCTCACACTGTGGACATCCCTCTTATTCTACTCTAGTCTATTTGCACACCACAAGTTGGTCAAGCCCATTCACAAAGTATGTAAGTCTGGCTTCTCCCGCTTCAGATACTGAAGGAGTTGAGTATAATGTTCTTCTTGTGCCCTACAGACTCTGATAGGCTCATAGGCTTTGTTCACGAACGAAGCTACAGACACAGACTTGCTGTTTTTCTTTTGGTCTGGAAAGTCCTGGGGTTATTTATCAGATTTGGCTGTCAATGTAATCCACCATAACTGCTTTTGTTTGTAGTGAGCATATAAACTATGCAGCTTGATTCTGTCAGAGATATAAACTTTGCAAGAACGATGATGACAATTGGACAAAAAACTACTGCTAACTAAGGCTGACCAAACTGCAACTGGGAATAGTTTGCTGAACTCAAAGCCGCACATTAAAAAGAAACTTAATTCTTCCAGTTCATAATTTAGTAGACTTACCACCTAAAAATGACTATGTAATCTGTAAATACTACTACTACTGTAATTCCATGCATATGACACCCTAATAAGTACTGTAATGAAGCTCCATTACTGACATGAAACAACTACTGCATGTCACCATTCTCTCATTGTTGTGGTTACTGAATCAGATCAACATTAGAGCTGACCATGACAAAAAATCATTTTATTCCATAAACAGGAGTCTGAGTCATCATGTTCAAAGTTGAAGTAGTCCTGGCTCTTATTATGCATAATGTGCAGAGACAAATAATCTTCAGTGTATCCCCTGTGGCCTGTGTTGAACTATGAACAGAATGAGGCTGAAAAAAGAATTACATAAATTTACCACTGGCTTATACAGAATCACTTCTGGTGCCTCTCCCTTGGCAAAAGGCAGCACACATATGTCAGCATCGGAAGCATTAGTGAACCCTAGGAGTTGCCACTTGATTTAAAACAATGTCTAGTTGTATATTTCGTCTTTGTCTCCATTTGAACATCATCAGATTTATGTGGAACATAAAGCATAAAACATGCCCAAAACAGAGGTGGTTTTAATCAAAGCTGGCCTTCTTCTGAGTTGTGTAATGTTATAAATATTTTCATAAATGTGTTAATTTTTCTCACCAGTTGTATTTGTCAGGCATTGGTGATCCTGTTGCTTTGCAGCACAAAAGCACTCGCCCGCCCTCATAGCGCACTTTGTCTTCTGGGTGCTTCACAATATATGGCTTTTCTGATGAAAAGGAAAAAACAGGCAAACCAAACTCATGACCACTCTTGTGAATGAGGCTGCAGTGTTTGGAGACCTCATAAAACTCAGTCAAACATAACACTTTATTTCTACATTGGCCCGTTGCAGATGAAAAATGATTGTTAAGGGAATTAGTCTTTGAAAGGTATTATGAGCATGTTTTTATTTGGTTTCTATGCAACCACAAAAAGTTTATGTCCTGCAATTGGCCAGTCTGTTTATGTTTTAGTCTTGTCTTTTCCTTTTGCAAATTTGGGATATGATTGAAGAATTTCCTATTTCAGTAATGTTTAGACTTGTATTATGTAATGTTTAGCCATTAATTATTGCTATGGATGCAAACAACATACAACATACATACGACAAGACAATTAAAAAGCAATGCACTTACCTGCAGTTTTGAGCACAGCCCGGACCCAGGATGTTCCTGTGGTGTTACTGGCTGTAGACACAGTCACTGGAGCAAACTTCTCCTTCCTGATGGAGATCAGAGTGGAACTGGACGAGCAGATTCCAGGGAGCTTAAAGTGACCTTTGGTGTCTGTACGGGCCCGGATGACTTTAGGCTGACCGGCCAGTGCCACATAAGCTCCAGACACAGGGACCCCAGTTACACTGTGCACCTCCCCGTGCACCACATGGCCATCACACTCACAGCGGCTACAGTCCTCGCTGGGACGGCCCTCATTGCACACAATCTGACATTTGACTATGCCAAATAAAACACAAAGATATTAATACAATGTCATCAAGAAATGTAAAAGAAAACACATGATACTCTACCTACCTGGGCATGGACTCTTTCCACATTTCTGCATTTCAATGGGACGTCCAGTACACTGCACAGTGGTCGAGGTCCTTACACAGGTCCTCCTCCTGACCCTGCGGCCCCCACCACAGGTCACAGAGCATGCTCCCCACCGACCCCATGGACCCCACTTGGCTGACCACACAAACAAAACAACAGGCTTTATATGTGAGCAATACATTGTCTTCAAATGGTACTCATTTGTTCTGTTTCCATGGACAATAAAAGATAAATGAAATGTTCCCTTTTCCACAATACTTCATGAAACTAAAAGTAAAAGTGAACAGCTATGGACTTGGCTTGAAATATGATCATTTTGCTGTATAGAACCAATACAGCCATCTGTTCAGTGATTAACAAAGAAGACTTTTCATTATAAAATGAATATATCTGCTGGTGTAAGGAAGCCAAAAAATCAAATTATTTTGAAATCTTCCGTTAATTATTATCCGGAGATAATTTCCTCATTATCCTGAGAAAGCAGAAGGGTGTTTTAAGCAGAGCATATGTTGGACCAGTGGGCAGAAGGAGAGACTAATTGCACTTTTAATGTTTGTAGTAGCTTAGTGTGTCAGTTTATGCCTTAGTACAAAGTGTACTGCAACACATGAGCATGAGGAACAGGACTTTGATGGCACTGAATGGGCTTTTCTAAAAGAGCCATTGAGTGAGAGTGACTCTTTGATGAGATCACACAATAATGAATACACTTTACTGATTAATGCAAAAAAGTGGAATTAATAGGGGACAACAAATGATCTCATTCTTTTGGAAAAAAAAACCTTCTATGCTTTACACTCACATACATTCTCAAGGTGTACATTTTGGTGGTAAATAGTGTTATTCGGACCTGTACAGGGGGGCGTGGAGCACTCCCTTCTATCCGTGTGGTGTCCTTGACATGCCGGCACCAGCAGCAGAGGCATGGGCTGGCTGCTCAGGCACTTCCTGTGGCGGGCTTGGATGCCCACGTCGTTACACATAGAGGTTGAACATGGACCCCACTCGCTCCAGTCGGACCAATAGCTCTGCACTAAAGCCACAAATAGAACAGTAGAAAGATAACATTTAGAGTCAAGTGCTGGTAGAATGTACAATGGCATTAAATTTCACATTTGAAGTGCCACCAAAGGAAAGATTGTAAATTGTGACGATTCAGTTTATATAATCCAAGTTTAGTTCTGCTTTGTGATTGGCTGAAAGCATTATACCCCTTCATCCCATGTAAACAAAAGCAGAAAATGTTCAAATACAGGCAATAACATTCACTTTCTCGTTATTTCCAAGGCCATAGTTGCCTGATTATGGATTTTCATTGTGTGAGGATTAATTTAAATTCTCATGAAGCAAACACTTAGCTAGCACTAATTCCATCATTTTCACACTATCATAAATAAGCAAAAAATAAACAAGACACTTCGGACGTGTGAGTTTTGCTAAATTTGCCAGTGATTCACAAATGTGGTGAGCTCGGAGCAGTCTTAATGAATGAACACTAGCTTGATTGTTGGGCATGCTAATGGTAGTGGGACCAGTGGAAGTTGGAAACTGAAAAGCTTGTGACTACACCTGACTCGGTGCCAGCCTGAACTCCCATGAACCTCATTTGCCCATTTCTTGTCGGGTTCAGTATTGCTTGGATTACCTGGAGGGCATTGAAAGCGGACGTGGTAGTTGGAGCAGATCCTCCCGTGGGGCTGTTCCTTGTTGACGCACCAGAAGCCTTTGTCCAAACTGGAGTGGACCACTTCCCCGGTGTCTGCAGCTGCAACCCAGTCCGTGGTACGAACCTCCATGGCTGTAGGCCTCGCGCAAACCCGCTCTCTGTAATAGAATCGGATGGCCTCCAAACGTTCGTAGTCCCCGTTCCCCCCAGGATGGTCGATGTTAAACCAGGACGTCCACTCCGTCACGCCTGTATGCACATTTAGAGGAGATGTGGAAGAAAAAGTAAAGAGTTACATGGGCCAGGAAAACTAAAGGAGGGAAATTACCCAATTGAGGATCCAAAATGACCAGGGGTGAATGGAGAGAGAAATTAAAACGTTGGAGTTGGCCTTACATGCACAGGAGACATGGGTCGGACTTAAGAAAACAGCCGGAATGGGTTAAAAACATTCAGAGGTCATTTAAAATCTGACTTCATGCGCTTCAATAATTTGGTGGATTATCATGATGTTATAGAAGATAAATCGAATTCTGCTGATATGTACCTGTTGGCTGTGCATATGCATATGAGTTGAAGGCAACTCGTCCATTACTGTCAGACTGGCGTCTGGGTCTCACTGATCCTGAAAAGAGAAGAGGAAATGTTTGGATGTAAAGCAATGCAAAACTGATAATTCCATTGTTTTTCAATTTAGCTGTACGGATAGAGTCATGTACATATTCTGTATTTATATACTTAAGTGATTTACGATAGTAGACTTAACCTAACATACCTATTATAGTAAACTGATTATCTTTTAAATCAACTGGGGCTTCACCTAGATTTCATTGAAAGTTGTTAGACTTAAACTGTTGGTGTCTTGTCTCTGAATGTATGGGAGTATGTGTAGCCCAAAACAAATTTCTTCAGGACAACGACGTATATTTTTACATCATAACCTCTCTTGGATTGTCTTTCACAACAACTGACTTTACAAAGCATTAAACACATTGTAATGCATTCTCCAATAAGAAGTATTGGATTGTCTTTGTAGTATTCCTTCTCACTGACTGATCCCACTATCCCCCTACAATCTATCAATATCCTTTAACAATTTCCCAGCAAAATCCCTCTAAAGGGCCTTATGGGTGCACACTCTCTGATCTGGGCAGTGCATAAGTTTGATTATTCCCCTCCATAATGTTTTTCTGCTACTGTGTGATGTACATGGATTTGGCATAAAACAACTGTATTAACCACGAACCCCAAGGACAGAGATTCAAGAATCAAAACAGACATCATTTTTGAGTCAGATTTATAGACGCTTCAAAAACAGACTGAACAACCCCAGTGAGGTTACAGACTTTTGTGCTTTTCACTATTCATCTCCTTCCCTCCTGATCTTTTACTTTGAAGCTTCTCCACAGCCCACTCCCAGTGTTTGGAACATCCTGTCCATCTGTCATGTCTCTGTGTATGTTGTCATATATTTTCACCTCATCTAATCCTCTAACCTCCACCTCCTTTGTCGGTTCACTTTCTCCACTGCTTTCCCTCTGGATTCATCTCTGAAAGGCCGCTAATCAAGAAGACGCTAATCAAACTCCAGCTGTGACAAATCAGCAGAGTCACTGAAGCCGGCCAGACACGACTCTCAGATCTACACTCAACTGTTGTACTTTTGATTGCACCGTTATATTTTCATATATATATTTACACTTTGTGCCCGGTGAATCATTCCTGCTTGATTTCCCGTCCACTTTCTCAAAATAGCACAAAAATGTATGTAAGTCTTAGCCTATTGGAATAGAATAATATTGACCTTAGCATTTACTGCATCACTTTGATTTTTCAAATACGGAAATGAGACGGCCCAGAGCACAATCCAATATCGATCCCAATCCACGCTGGTTTTACAGCTCACTTCAACTCTTTTGATAGATTTTGCAAAGAAAAACTGTAATATTGCCAGTTTCATGTTAATGGCTGCTTCAGGGACAAGTTTGTTAAAGTATGAAGGCAGTAAGCTGACCTTTATGGTGAGTATTTTTGCCCCGTGTCTTAAAAGATCATTGATGGCTTTCCATATTGGATGTGTCTATCTGATACATTGGAATGGCTGCATAAACAGAAGCAAATGCTTTCTCCGTGATCTGCCAGACAGATGTTGCAGTCGACGAAATCAAATACGATTGTTTTCGATCTTGCTTTGTCTGTTTGGGTTATTGTACTACTGTTTTTGTTACATTGAGCATATCCATTCCTTTGTAAAAACTCACATAACGTCATTACAAGAGCCATGTATATGTCGGACAGTACAGTACAGGCTGGGTCAGCACAGTTTGGTGGACTTTTATTGGTGGAGGGCATACTGTCATCCTCCATCTCTGTTTGGTGTGGACACTGCAATGGAAGGCTCCACAAATTATAATATAATGATAATAATATTCATTCTTTATTGTCATTGAACAAGTGGATGTACAACGACATTGAGTTGAGTCGCTGCGTCTTCCTTTCACTTAACGCTTCTGAATCTGACACATTTTATTTACTCATGTCTTGTTTGAGAAAATTACAATGAATTTCCTTCATCATTTTTGCTCGAGTAAGGACTATCTTTTGTCCGATCATAAACTCCACACACAACCAGATGTGTACAGTATAGTGTCCCTATTTGAGACGCTTTGTACAACTTTGTGCAATTAAAAACCTCTAAAAGCATGACCCATATCATACTGCTCAGGGTTAGAGACATCCTTGTATTACTCATACAAAAGTGTTGTCAGTTAATTACTCCCTAAACCCCACAGCACTGCACTACATTTAATAGAAAAAGCAGGTTACTGTTACATAACAACCCTCCCACGCTCTGAGAAACAAAGGCTATCCTCAGCCTCGAGTGTTTGGCATCTGATTATCATTTCAAGATGTTTCGCTAATGAAAACATAATCATAACTGAGTCGGGATACTTATGAGGTGACAATGTTTTTTACAAAAGGGAAAAGTATATTAGCCGAGTGCGAGGCTAATACTGTGGTACTGACCCCAGCGCGACACCGACCAGGCTGCGTTCCCATGGCAGCATCTGAGTGGCAGTGTTAGCCCTTGATTCATTTTAAAAACCAAGAGATTGCAGCTTTGTGAGATATGTGAGCGAGTTTACCCTCAACAATAAGAAAGTAGCAGCAATGCGCATTTCCCAAGCCAAGATATTAGGAGTTATTTCCTTTATTGTGCAGCCTGGAGCGTCCGTCTGGTACAGTAGATCTGCTTTGTTCTCTCTGGAAATGTGTGCTGCATTGACACAAACCAAGAGTGTGCAGGAAAAACTTTTCCAGGTGATGTGTGATATCTATGATAAAACTATTGTCTCACTTTTTTCCTTCAAGGCTTTAAATGGGTCCGTTTTTAATTCAAAGAAAACCCATCTTCATCATCAGCTCTTTAGCCAACTCATGTTCACGCCAGATTGAGTGGATCCAACTTTTCCACAGCTATGTGTTATCATTGTAAGGCACGGCTTAATGCACAGTGGATTTATGTAACTGTATTTATTGTAACTAGGAAACAACATGGTGGCATTGTTTCCATGGAGGAAGCAATTATTGTCGAAGTTTTAGGCCTGGCTGGTGAAGAATAAGCCACAGCGTTGTTGGAATGACCATTATATAACACTGAGAAGGTAGCATGACAGATTATATGGAAACAATAGGAAGAAGCTATATTTGCCTCAACATATAGCAACACCTTAATCACCTGATGCCTGACTAAGTCTCGAACATAGCTACTGGATCGTACTCTCAGCCTTCATTGTTATTTCTGCCCACAATAACTCTGCTTTGACAACCGACATTTCTATTTTAGTCACTTGTGGATTTTACGACCCACACACACTGCACTGGAGCATCCAGGTCACCGAGACAAATCACTATTAATAATCGAGTGGGAGTGTGCTGCCTCCTGTGCCAACGTCTAATAAAAAAGCTGCCAGAAGAGGGGAAAAGGGATAATGTGGACTTTGACGTTGCACCCTAAATGTTTTCAGTCCGATTACAGATGGAGCTCAGTGCCAGATGTACATTGGCCGACAGACAGAGGTTTAAGAAATGGTCTGGATCCTGTTTGGAACGTTCCAAATCCCTGCGAGAAAGAGAAGACATGGAAACAGAAGATCTTCAAAGAAAAGACCAAAGCACAACAATCTTCCTGCCATGTTTTGACAAAAGATCAGCAGTGTAAACGCATTTGTCAAAGAAGTGGAGACTGTTAAGGTTCAGCTTACGCGCAGGTATTTGGGAGTGGGTGAGTGGTGTGAATGTGCGGGCTGTGGATGTGATGATCTGTTTGCCATGTCATATGGAAGCGGTTTATTAGTTTGGCCGGAGTCTCAGCGGTGGTGTCGAAGACGAGTCTGCTATTTTTCTCTGCGTCCATCTCCCCTGAAAAAACATGTTCCCCCCAAAAAAGAAAAATAACAAAACATCTGCAGCTTGTTCCGATCCTAAACGTTGAATCTAATCATACGAATCACAAGACACATTAGATTTTTTTTAATGAGAGAAGTTGGAGTTGTACACACAAGGTTTTAATGAAGGGTGCACAGAATGGTTCACTGATGCTATCATAAACACAACAGAGCACAGATGAATTTCTGCTTTTCTAAACTGCACCTGTGCAGGTACAAAGCCGAGGAACTTGGAAATGGTTCAGAGGAAAAGCAGCATTACATCAAAAGGAATTTATTTCTTTGCTCTGCAGTTATGGCTAAAAGAACCCAGTCTCAGATTTGTTTGTAAAATAGTTGAAATTTCTGATATTTTCCAGAACATAGAATAACGTTTAGAATCCAAAATTAGCTTGGATATGTTCAGAAAAATGTTCAGTTCTAACAATAACCTAGCCTTGCCTCACAAGAGAGTTGAATCATTTAAAACTGTGCTTCTCAGACCAAGCACCACCTCAGAGAATAGTAAAAATTCTAGGTCTGGGCCTTTTTTAACCAGAGAACAATTTTATTCCAATATAAATGTAATGACCTTGGCCTATTCTGAAATGTTACATCAAATTACCATGTTTTCTTATTGAGTGCCATCTAAGTTTTATTAATGTTCCAGTGTAGCGCAGAACTAAAAGCAATTTTGTAATTATATGTTCCATGGTTATCTGAGACTATTACCTTATTCTTTTATAGAAACATCACTATTGTCAGATTATAAGCTTTTCTTTTCAGTTTTCTGCCTGGAAAGTCAATAGTCTCTGTTTTTGGAAGTCAATGTTTTCTGGAGTTGGCAGATACAAAGCCTGGAGCTGGAATTAGCTCAAATGAGGAACACTGATTACATCTAAAGAAAATAACTCCTGCCTCACTGAAATATGCAAATGTAGATAAATGCCTGCTCACTTAGAGGAAAAGAAGAGAAGATAGACTGGATATGGCAAGAGGTTGACAGAAATGTGAATTTGTGCCTTTGCCTTTGATCCATTGTAATCCCAGTCTCAGTCATTAAAGTCATCTGGCCAGACAGCTCAGCGCTGGAAGCAGACAGTGGTCAGCATCTGGAGAACTGGCCTTAGTGTGCAACTCACGAGGCTTGCACAACTAGCATTGTCTGATTATGTAAGAGGAGGAGAGAGAATCGCCGCGGTAACCTGCAGCTCGGAGCATGACTTATTACCACGAGGTGCTAATGCCACAGTATTCCCCCGTTTGAATTACAGCGGGCGTTCTCCAACAGCTGCTGCCTTTGAATAGGAAAGGAGCTCGTAAATTTGTATGCGAAGAGTGACAGGGAACAAGGCGAAGAAAAATGTTTGATTGATCGAGGCATGGCTAGATATAGAGACAGAAGGTAGAAAGGTGGGGATGGAATTTGTGAATAAAAAATGAAAAAATAAAAAAATAAAACATCAGAAAGGCCTGTGTTTAGTTTTTCATTGGACTCTGAACCTCACTGAACTGGATCTCCAACTAAACAATTTCCCAGATGCTTTTATTTATCCCAAAACCAGCAGGTGTGGAAGTGGGTCAGCCTCTTTGTGATTACACCTTGTTTCCAAAGTAACTACCTTCATATTTTCAGAGCTACTGGGGCTTTATTTCGCAGGTGAAACGAGGACAAACCCGACACCTTTTTGCAACATGTCGATGTAGCACAATGAGAGCGTGCCACGAAACGTAAACTTTTACAACCCATTTTAAGGTGCGCATTTGGTCGCAGCTGCAATACTGTTGTTTTTTTTAGTGAGAGTACATTTTTTTGATTCTTTCAGCATCAAAATGTCTCCCAAGCTATATTTATGACATTTAGACTTCCAGTTCAACTACTGAACTATAAGGTGTGTTGTGGGCTTTTATGAAGTGCCAACTTTCTTAACAAAGTCACGATAATTGAGAGCAGATGGAAGACGCTTTGGAGCTGTGCTTCTGGGGTTCTTGATAAATGTGTTAAGAATGATGCATATCCAAGTGACAGTGTGAAAGAGGAAGATGTTAAATTGACTTTTTATCATCATGAAGGTAACATCACAGACAGCTGCTTTCCCAAAGGCCTTCTGTTTGCTGCCACAGTGTCATTATGAAAACAGAAGCTCAGGACCAACTACAAATGAGTTTTTCCATCACTTGTATCAAGCTGGTGACTTAACATTAGAGATTAGCAGAAGTGCACAGAGGTGGTCTATCCAATACACACATCCTTATCTAATGAGCTCACCAACCAAGGGCTGCGGAGATCTGGCTTCACCGTCTACAGGGAAATGTCTTGGATTTGAAAACTCCAGTATTATGTCATGGTGGCAAATGAGACCGGGCCATTCATGACAATGGAAAAAACAACTATAAAAAACAACAAATTGTTTATGTATTCCAATAATAAAATTCCAGATCATTAACGTCACATTTTAGGAAAAGTGGGGGAAAAATTGTTCCATTAAACAAAATGTTAAAATTCTCTTATCTTTTTTTCTAGAGAAACTGGGGACATGCTTCTAAATGACAAGGTCAATCATATATTTCCAAATGTATTCTTTATGTAAGTATATATAATAAGAATCATCATGTAACGCCTGGAGAATACCAAAAACATAAAATATTAATTTCTAGAGAGAAAGGTGGGAAACACATATAAACTTCAAAATGTAAGTATATGAACAGTACCTGGCTGTGTTAAAGTTACTTATGTTATGAATATGTGTTGACTTACCTTGTCCAAAGGCCAGAGACACCAGGACAGACAGCACAAGGACCTTTAATCCCAACATGATATTTTACTTTAAATTGCTGAAATCTTCTAGATCTTCGTCAGCACTGATGAAAAAAATACAAGTTACTGGATATCAGGCAAGAAGTGATGCTACTGCTACCAAACTTCTCCCTCTGCACTCATGTAAAGTTGGAGACAGGAGCAGAAGCTTTTTAAAAGTATGGGGCATCGGGAGTGCACACCAATCCAGCCCCTCTCTGCTCGCCATTGGCCAGTGCAGAGCAACATCTGGGTCCCCCATACGACGCTCCAAAAAAGGTGAGTGCACATTGCAGTGGGGGTAGATGCAGACACTAACACACACAAACTGAGGCAGTGTTGACTTGAAGGACTTCAGATGAGAGGTTGTTTTCCTCATCTTTCAAACAACAGCTTTTTTAAAACATCATTTTTCATAATTTATGACTTTTGTGGGAGGCGTGAATGCACACAGCAGGTGTCTATGAGTTCATATTCACCGCTCTGCTTATTACATAATGGCATATGTTCGTGTTGACAAAAACTCGCTGCTGTGCTTTCACTCTAAACTTATGGATCACATTTATTGGACCCCCATATGTCTTGCTTTGACCAATTATGTATCGTCCTCTACATCTCAAACAGGACAGTCCCACGGGCATCTCCCCCTTCCCCCTCTCCTCTCCACCCATCCCCACTTCTTCAGTTTTGTGACTTTTTAACAGTTGCTGATTGCAGGCCGACGCACTGCCAAAAAGTGGAAGTGGCGTCATATGGCATACCGTCGAGGAAAAAACTCCTCGGAGTGCAGACATGGGACGTGCTTATGAGGTGTAATGTGCTGCAATTAGGTAACAGCACTCATAAAAACAAGAATGTGGGGCATGTTTCTTTCTCACTCAAATGCATTTAATTTTTTAGCAAATTGTACAAGATTGAGTTTTTACATTTATTGTGCTAACTTTGACTCTATTATAGGATTAAAGGGTCATATTATAGGGGAGACTGGGGTAAAATGAACTATTTTTTGCTCAAGTGGTCCTTGTGCCAAGCCAATAGAAGGCAAATAAAAAGTAAAAATATATTTTAGGCTGTTTCCTATCAGTTCAAATGATTAGAATTTATCTTTGAAAAACATGGGCTCTTAAAAAAAAAGGGTGGCAGGGTCAGGGGGTAAGCTGACCATCCAACTGAAACTCCTGAATGTAGCATTGAGCAATGTAGCAACTCCTTAATATCAGTCAGTTATTTATAAATACATCATTTTATATTTAAAGGAAGATTTAATAACATTCATTTTAGTAGAAGCAACTGACCCATGGCCCACCTTTGTGATTTAATATTTATGTGCCAAAGAAAATAAGTTTCCCTGGTCTAGAGCCCTGATCTCTGCACACTTTTATGCGCCTGTAATAACCCCATAATGTTAAACACAGCATCTCGAGAGGCCATATCCAACTCAGAACACTAAAACTGCCATGTGATCAACTAAAAAGTGTCATAGTAAAAAACCTTAAAGATACAATTTCACTCAGGTTCCTTATGGTTCCCCAGGTTAAACTATTGGCTCATCTTAGCCCACAGCCACCATTTTGGATAAAACTTACTTATTCAGGATAATAATTTCTATTTCCATGGTTTAATAGCCTGACAAATCACCAATGTGTATGTGCTTTGCTGACCTTTATACAGAATATGCCACAATTTGACTTTTAGTTGAAATTAGTGCTAGTCCTATTTTTTCAGTCTTATTGAAAGGATGAGTGTCTTCATTTTCTAAGGTCACATAACAATAAAAATGTGTGTTAACTTACCCTTTGGCTCATCTTACCCCACTTATCCCTATATATTGTGAATAAACACGATATTTGGTTGAAAAAGGAAGCCAAAAAAAGCCTGTCGTATAATAATTTTCATTAGCACAATTTTCTCCAAACTTTTAAACTGTTAAACATTGCTTCATCCGTTTGTCTTGCTGAACACAAAATGAAATACCGAGTAAAGCTGCCGTGAAATGAGCTATTTTAGGCCTCAGCAATCCTGCATGAGACTGAAAAGTCCTGGTGATCCTAGAGGGACCGTTTTGTGCTGCTTTTACTAACTCCACTTAATCTTTAGACCATATTCTGTTCCATGTAAATGAATCTTTTACAAGTGCTGCTGCCAGTCATGATTGTTTTATATAATGGCTGCAGACGATTCCACAATCCTGAAAACACTGCCACTGAGAGCTCAGACATACTTTCACAACACCTCGGACAGATTTAATACCGTCGTGCAAAAACACCTCGACATTCCTTTTGACTGACTTTTTGCACCCGTTTCCTCGCACATGTGCAATTGACCGGGCATTACCGCGTTGGTTTTGTGAAGAAGCTCCTGTGCTCGGTATAAACACACATGATGTCAGCGTAAACAGCGCGGCAGCCTCGCTTAAGTCATTCCCATTGAAGCCCGGTGCCGTGAGCTCAATAATAAAAAAGGCCTTCCTCTCGGACTAATTGTGGCCAGATCACACCTGCGTATGGCTTCCATTACTTAATCCGGTCCAGCTGCAGAGCAATAAACACATTATGTCTACTGAGTGACTGGCTAATTTGATGTGATATGTGTGAAGCAATGCAAAAGGATGCTGTGATTAGGGAGCATTAGACAGGAGTAAGGTCGTTTAAGCTAGCAGCTCCTTAAGAGAGTTAGCGGGATTATTCTGGCATTTGTGGAGCCAGTTTTGGGCTTTACTTCTTGTGTGCTACATTTACCTGTCTTTATGTTAAGGCGCTAGAGTAGGCTACACTGCTGTCCGTCACAGAGGGTTAGCTTGATGGCTCAGTATTTTATGAATTGCCTGGTCTGTGTCAGCTAATGAACAGGTGGGATGCTATAGTATGAATTAGCCGTTCCTTCCGGCTGACATGTTCTTGGAATACAGTCAATAGAGTGTTTGTACCATCACAACATTTGACAATGAAAATTTACCATCTTAACCACTTTGGCTAGTAGGTGTGGGTTAGATTAGCAATGTTAGCTGTTGTTTCCACAGTGGCTTAGCATTTAGCTAGCAGTTATCCTCACCCACTTTCCCAAAAATGTTGGATATTAACAAGATAACTGGGGAAAAAAACCTAATAAACAAATAAATAAATAATCAGTAAAAACTAAATAAGTGTCAGAAAGTTAGCTGAGTGACTTTTATATAGCTACAGTTGAGGCATAGCTACACAGGGTAGGAATTTCAGAGTAAAGTGGGACAATAAACAGCGAGACAACTACAAAATCCCTGATTATTATTTGAGATAATTGATTAGGTAAATAATAATAATATCGCTTAATAATAACTATCTCTTTATTATCCCCCAGGGTGCGCCCAGGATGTTTTTTGATGTTGGTTGGGGAAACCGGAGTACCCAGAGAAAACCCACCCACGGGGAGAACATGCAAACTCCATCCAGAAAGGCCCCATCGGCTCTGGAGATGAACTCTGGACCTTCTTGCTGTGAGGTGACAGTGCTATCCACCATGCCGCCATGTAATGTTTGATACATGTGCATCTTATGGACTTATATTTGAGTCTGCTGAAAAGAAGTGGTTCTTAAAGCAGGACTCTTTTCCAACCCACCAAAACCAAGTATTGGACAGGTATTAGCAACAACAACAACATTACTCAACAAAATAAGGCCATCGTAAATTTTCCTCAATAAACAGAATGATCTCAATTGTTTTGGAAATGTGTAAGTATGACATTTAGTTATAATGACACGAATAATACCTTACTGGGGGGTACATTGCTCAGAGCATACACCCCTGGGATGGTTGTACGGTACATGGATTATTGCAGATTATCCATTTGGCAGAAGAATGTGAGGAAGAATTAAAACAGCTGGAATTAGTCTTGGGTATATTATTTCTTGAGGAAACAAAGCAGCTCATTGGGTGTCCGTTGCCACCTAAAAAAAAAACAGTCCAACTTTTAGTCTTTCTGTCGTTCGTTAGCTGTTAAGACAATCTTTACCTGTTACTCTAGTCTCCAGTCAGTTGTAAACTTGTCCGTTTGTTATTTGGTGAGTAGTGTCTACAGGGTTTATCAGGCCTTTTGCATTAGAAACATCTGTCTGCTGCAGCTGGAAACACGGTGATGAGAACAGAATTGTAATCGAGAAAACCACAACAGCAATGCAATCAATTTAAATGAGAAACATAGGAATGTTTGGCAAATATAAATGCAAATGTCATTTTTTAGGGCCCAGTAAATGTAGTAACGTCATAATAATAAAGTCATAATAGACCATTGCAGTTTAATGTAGCTTCAAGGGTGGAAAAGAAGCGGACATATAAACATTGAATTGGGTATTTTTATTGGACAATGAGAACTTCATGTACCTTTTGTAACAGCTAAGAGAGTAACTCAAACAGACAATGCTGCCTGACCAACCAATTAGAAAACGTATTAACAGAAACTAACCAACGCAGCACGTCAATAGAAAGTTACATGTAAACATCGGAGCAGACCATAAACATTTAAAGAAATTCCAGTGTTTAGCGTAATACAAAATGCAGTCTGTGGAAATGTGACTTTGCAAAGTAAAGCGTAACAAGATAATGCTACTGCTTGAACAATAGGACTAACACAAAACTTCCTCAAAAGGACACCACTCGAACCACAGTATCTACATATGATCCTCCTACTGTAGCTTGACAGCACATGTAGCTAAAGGCTGATCTACAGAACTGAGACATCAACAGTAAACCACACCTTTAAAATACAAAACAAGTGAATAGATTAACCTTATGCTTTTGAAAATGAGAAGGAGTAGCCATTTCGACTCTTATGTTTCCCATGTGTTACAATTCGATGAGAGAGTCTGTGCCAGGGAAGTCTGGAAGGTTGAGCTCATATTTTTTCTGGATGTCATAGGGCAGGAATCGTCCGGCCAAGTAATGCTTCCCCGAGAAACTGGCGGCACACTTTTTGGGGGCTGTGAGTGAGATGAGGACTTCGGGGCGTATACCGTCCTGAGTGGCTTCTTCCTCGTCCCAACCTGCAGTTTAACAGAAGGGAAGGAGACATTTAAAGCAAGGAGAGCTTTGATAATGTCTGCCTGCTGTGCTCACCACTCAGCAGGTGGTGAATTTGGGTTTAGGATGAGCTCACACTGCACTGACTCAAGCACAAGATTTATCCCCCACATGTTCGTCCAGACTTAGTTCTCCTGTCTATTTGGCCGACACTCGCGGGGAGCCACCCAGAGGACATTTATCATAATTCTTAGCCTCTAGTCAGATGTGGACAGTTCTTACCTGAGGGCACGTCCACACTCGCTATAGGGATCTTCACTTGCTTCAAGGTGACCAGAATGCCAGAGTAGGGCTCCTTAATGTTGCCGATGTCTGCCTCTGGACCCAGCATTGCATCGATGACGAGGTTGTAGGCATCATTTATGAGCTGCACCTAAACGCAACATAAGAATATAGTAACTTGAGTGTAATATAAGAACATTCAAAAACTGTGACAGTGGGAGTGCATTAGAGCCTCCTGTGTTAGTTTGCTTGGCCAGCCATACCCATTCACTCGTGAAAGTGAAATGGACCTGGAATCCCTTTCCCTCAAAGCCATTTCAATAGCAACCGTTTATTGAAAATAAGGTGAACTTTTGATTGATTGACTGATTGACTGATTGATTGATTGATTGTCTATACAATGCATCCAGAGGCAGTTTATTCTGTGTCCATTGATACTGCCCCCTGGAAATCTAAATCAATACCACAGACACCAGACCAATTTTTTTACTTAAAAAAGAAAAAGAAATACGATGGCTGCCCAGGGTTCACTTTGTTGGGGTTATCCACATTCCCCCAACTTGAACTGTAACTAGATTGGTGCAGACATAAGTCAACTTGCGTATAACCAGATTTTGTTGGACCTTAAATGGTTTAAAATGGATCTAACCAGTTAAGAACTGAATTTGGACAAGTTTAAACTGGTTGACCTTGGACAAGCTGGAGGGACTGTCTCTGGACTAGCCTCAGTATTCACCCAGAAAAGAGAAGGAACTGGAATATTGTAAGTGGTTTTGAGTGGTTTAATTCAAACATTCATCATTTTTACCTGTTTAAAAGTGGATTTAGGTAGGTTTATAGTGGTTAAACTTGGGCCTTGACTCGCTTTAAATACCTTTAAACTGGGTCCAGATGGATTTGGGTGGGGTCTAAGCTGTTTAACTTAGACTGTAACTGTTTTAGACTGGGTTTAAACTTGTTATAGATAGGTGCAGATTTGGTGGTTGGCTTGTTCCTTTTTCTTGGTTAAGATGAGTCATTAAGAGCTTCTTTGGAGGTGGCTAGGGGAAATTTCTAAGAAAGTAAGCACAGGATGTTTCCAGTGTCTCTAAACACTATGGGCGACCTGAAACGTCAGCACAGGACAAGATAAGGCCGTAACTTTCCATTTGAATATTACGCAGGATCTACAACTTAAAAACTGTTGACCCTTTGCTGACCTCTGTGGGTAGATATGACAGGAAGGGGATGTCCATCTTCTCACACTGCACTGTAAAATCTTGGTGTAGGCTCTGAGAGGATCTCTTGGGATGGTAGATGGTGGGCTCATATTCCTGAAAACCCAGAAAAATAGAGAAAGAGAAGGTTACATAATATGTCGACTCGAGCCAGCGATCCCAGACGTGACTGATATGATGGAGTGAGGATGATCGTTTGTGTACGTTTGGCGGCCATTGCGTGACATGTATAACGCTGCCGATCACATATTGTGGTTTTTCTACAGCCGACTTCCTGAATGAATATGTCCTGTATAAAATGGAAGCTGAGAAGAGTAGAAATCCAGACAGGCGCTGTCTGAGAGTTCACCGATGCTCAGCAGGAAGCACCTGTGATCCATGACCCATACACCATCACTTTTACAGCGAGGAATCGCTAGGAGCCTTTGTCAGGAGTCAGCATACATTTGAATGTGCAACCTGATTAGCTTCTGTCTCAAAAGCGGGCAAGTGTAAAATGTAAATGATGGACGTGAGGAGGGCATGCTGTGACATACTAATGTTTATCCACCACTCATGCAAGAAGAGTTTTCTTACCATAACAAGACATAACAAAGATAGTTCAATTACTCAGAAGAACCTGAACCTTTAACATGGGCTGTGTAGCATTTTTGTTGTCATTGGCCAATGTCATAACCAGATGTTTGTCTGCATACTGGACATTCAGTGTTTTGTCTCAGCTTTGTTTTCATTGGTCTTCTCTTGATACCATGTTCAATTTATTTTAGTAATTGCCAATTATGAAATATGCATAGCCACACATCTGCCATGGATCACGTTCAGCTCTTCATCAATCAGTCCACAGAAGCTTTAGGGTTGGCTGGAAATGATGTCTTAATGTTTTTGAATCTTTTTTTCATGAATGTGTGTTCTCAGAATCATACCTTGTGATGAAACAGAGGAGCATGACACACGCATGATTTAGTGCCTCTGAACAAGAGAACTGAGGACATGAATTGATATTCTTGCAGATGTT
Organism: Rhyacichthys aspro; assembly: GCA_036850595.1. NCBI lineage: Eukaryota > Metazoa > Chordata > Actinopteri > Gobiiformes > Rhyacichthyidae > Rhyacichthys > Rhyacichthys aspro. The sequence continues at coordinate 15,231,722 of CM072151.1, forward strand.
TTTATATAAGGTATAAATCAAGAAACATCACCTCAACACAAACCACTAGACCACTGAGTAAGTCTTAAAAGCATTTTAATCACTAAAACAGGCTTGGGCAGTGAAGCCTGATTCTTAGAGTTAAAACGATGACTCATGCACAGCACATGATATTTAGGAGTGAGGATGTATGAACTGTACAAGCAACACTGACATCAATCAATATTCAGTTGTGTGGTACAGGCGGTGGATTATATATTATGGGTTTGGGGGAAAAAACATGTTCTTTCAGATGTAGTACTTTCAGAGAAAAGAGGCGATGATGTGAGGTCAGACAGAGCACTGTCTCTCTGGAGATCCCAAACCCATCACCTTACGTCACCCCCACAGACCTCCACCGAGCACTGAGCTGAATACACTCCACTGTGTGTGTCCCACTAGGGTCTACCCCTCGGCCCTGGCCTCATCGGGAGCAGCTACAGCGTGACTCGGAGACAAGTCGTGTGAAACAGAGGCAGAGCCCAGAAGACTGTCAGTGTCACTGAACAGAAACGAGCTGTGAGACAGACTGAATGCTCACAGCTAATGGAGTTGCACTTCCCCTCCCTCGGGGATGATGTTGTCTTGTATTCTGTTCTATTGTGTTTATTTTCACAGTCTATTAGCAGTGATGGGATGAGTAAATACGTGTGTTACTCAGCTCATGAGTGATAGTGGTCCCTGCCTAACATATGTAACCTCATGAGTTCATTCATGACTCGACCATTGAGTCTGTGCACAGAGAACATAAGATCATGTTGTTTTAATATGTCCAATCCAGCGAAGCTAATTTGAGTAAGATTTTTGACTGCGGTTCAACATTAGCTTTGATCAAAGGCTCGCTGGGTCTTTTTGTGCTGCAGAATGATGTTTCCTCTAAATGAACAGTGGGAATAATCAAAGTCACACAAAAGACACAAGCTGCTTTTCAGAACAAGGACGTCCTGGACTGACACGAGAGTCCACTTGGCCTGTTCGCCCGCAGCTGCTCATTTGTCTCTATGCTCGGTCTAATCACATTCACAGCTCCTCATGGCGGTCCTAAGGCTGTGTGTGTTTCACGTGTCCGCCTGCGTGTCCCACCGCTGACAGGGATCACATCGCACCATGAAAAACATACACTCCCGCAGCAGGAGAGCCACTCGCAGGCCACTCGACAAAGAGCGAACGCATTAAAAAGTGTGTGTCTAATGCCGAGGGAGCAGTCACCTCACAAATGCCATGTGTACTTTGACTTACACGACTAAGGTGCAAACTTCTGGACAATATTTCACTGTTTGAAAAGCCTATAATGTTCCATATGATGGTTAACTCTAACAAACTGTGGATTTAAAAGTTCAAGATAATGTGATATTTGGCCAGGACCTGAGTGCCATAGAGGGTACTATGGCACCAGTACAGCACTTGAAGTTGATAAAAAACACCTATAAAGAGCTGAAAGTGATAGTTCACAATATTTGAAGTGTGGTTCAAGGGCATACTTGTAAATAATGGGTGTAATACCTCAAGTGAAAAGGAAAAGTGGCTGCAGTTTGGAAAGCCCATGAAAGCTGCACAGCGGTGACAGACTAAAAGCTAAAAAACAGAATCTGAGCACCAAAAGTGTAACCTTAAAAGTGTATCTCCTAAAATGTAAAACTCTTATTTTGGGCATAACATTGATGTGTTTATTTAGATCCCCATTAGCTCCTCCAATCATCAGTAGCTATTCTTCCTGGGTCTCAACAGTACACCAACAGCATTATTAGCAGCAGCATGATGAATTGAAAAAAAATGATTCATTTTATCAACAGAACCCTACAGTTTTTTAGTTTTATTCAGTTAATTAACCTTTTCACCTCTCGCACAAAGAGTCTTGTATTGTGTACGCAGCCAGACTAAATTATGATGTAATGTTTTGGGGTTTTTTGTATTATTATTCACTAAGAAGAAGAAGAAGAATATTAAAAAGTTTTTGCTGTAAAAAGTGAAACACTGCAGTCACTCTGTTCATTCACCAGTTTAGTCTTAATGATGATGACTTAAACACAGACAGAAAACTATTTAAAACCACAAAGAGGCCAAGAGATGACTGCATGTGCTCTGCTGGGTAGACCTCCGAGTGGGTTTATAAACTGTGTTCTACCTTATTGCCACTTCTTTAACCTCAGAACGCTGATATGGTCTGCCTCATAGGTCAGGTCGTATTACTGTAAAAGTCAACCAACAGTGTGTGTTCTGAAGCTAGGTGGTAATGTACCAAAGCTCATTTGTTCATGTGGTTTTGAGACTCTCTAAACATCAGTGAATTTGAGAAGTGAAATACAGCCTTCTGAGCTCATCCCTGACATTACTGTAAGCAAGACCAGGAGATAGAGTCCAGGCATGTGCCATGGTTCTAATCTAAACTATGGATGTGTTGTAAATCTACAGTGTCAGACACATATGTTAAAGTGTACAGATGCATTCCCGTCTAAACCAAAGATCCCCAAACACATATCTAATATTTCCTCCTCAAATAATGTCACAGTCTGGAGCAAAAAACACCGAATTGAACCACACTGTCTAAACCAATCCGTTTCCAGTTTATGCCATCATCTCTAATGTTTCGAGACAGGACCAGTTCCGCCTCCAAAAGCGATTTGTCTCGAGCCGTCAGTCAGCGTGTGGCCTGAGGGGCAGGAGGAACGGGCATGACATCATTCAGTATCAGGGCAGCTGAGAATAAGATGCAGACGGCTTTAACGAGAGTAACAACGCCATGATATCATGACTGGGTGCCCTCGCAGAGAGGGAAATAGGATAAGAGCTTGCTGCCATTTACAGGAGCTCACATGAAATCCTGGAACACTCACAGGGCCCGTATAAAGGATCCAGACACAACTTCTACTCAACAAGATTGTTTTCTCTTTGGGACATTAGCTTTGATTTATGGTTGTTCCTCATCTTTGATTTTTATTTAAACTTACTTTGTTTTTGTCAGCTTAAGACAGTTGACATCATCCATTTCATAAAGAAAAGTAAAGTAAAAGACATTTTTTAATTATTCAATAATGAAGACTAGATTCAGTATGAGATCAGAGTGTGGAGGTACAAAGCACAATGGAGTTGCTTGCTACTAGTGTAAATAACCAACAAGTTCATGAAGGAGAAGTGAAACATGTTGAAGTTGGTGTAGCTACACTCACAACAGAGCAGTCTGAGTTTATTATAATGAGGAATATGCTTTTGCAACATATATCTTTAAGGCTAGGAGCTAAGCCAGACTCAGACATGTGACCTGTCAACAGAGGTGGATAGTATGTTGTTATGTAATTCACTTTGGGCTATGTCCACATGTACAACTGATATTTTCCTAATATTTTATAGCTCTATCCACACAAACAACTGCAGTGCTCTGTTGTGCCGATCTTATTCTGGAGAGATTTGTGAACTGCTCTGGACAACATGACCCGACTCTGGTTTGGACCAATAGTGTGTCAGTACAGGCAGTTAGGGGCGTGTTTTAGATTTGACGACAAAGCAACCATTTTAACGTTTAACTTGGATAAAATTGTGGTTCCTCACAGGGGTCCATCCAATCACCACCAGGTATTCATCTAAAGTACCTGCTCTCTTTGGAAGCTCTCCCAGATGGTTCTGTGTAATAGTCTGAATTGGCAAGGCACTTTGCCAATTCAGACTTGGCAGTTCAGAAGTGGCAAAGTCTCTTGAATGAGGGATAAAACCTTTAACCCTCTGTCCAGATGCCTTCTTTGAAACATTTTATTGTACTTGAATGTCTTTCAAATCTCTTGCTGTCAGTCACCCCCACATAGAGTAACAGTGAATCTTCAGATAGACCTCGAGAAAAGTGAATTTTAAACAGTTATTTAAAAAAAAGGCTTCACTTTGCATTTTGTTATGTTCTTCCCAGACAGCCACACTTCCTGGAGTCAACAACACTTCTATATAGAGCTCCTTTGGTAACTGGGCCCATTCCGATTCACTGTCATTGAATATGACTATCTTTTGCAACTCTCAAGTGGTCTACTCACAAATATGCGCAGGTGTCTGGCACAAACCAAGCCGATGGAGCCATTTTGATCCGGACCACAAATCACCAGTACTGTTGGCTGCTTCTTTGATAGCGAGCTGAGAGGATACGCCTGAAGGAGAAACAGAAAGGAATTGATGTTAGAAGGAAGGACTGGAGTAGGTGTTCAAAAGTGATGGAAAAGAAAGTCACAAAAGAATATAAGCTTTCAGTAAAAATCCCTTGGGCTCACGGGCTTCTTTGCTACTCCCGTCTCTACTGCCAGATGCCAAACATGCCAGACAAGGGTGGAAATGGCATCATTACCACTGTCTATAGGAAAAGCTCCAATCTCATTAAAATAACCCTAGCAGCAGTGGAAAAAATCTCAGTGTCCTCACCGTGGGATGCATCCATTTATATATAACCCACTTTCTGTCTGCAATGAGCTGCTGGCATGTGCCTTGTTTGCTTGGCCGCACAAAATCCTTGTAAATCAGCCCACACCGTCTTAAACTGACAGATATTCACCTGCAGGGCTTTCAGTATTATTTGTATCCATTTCAACCCAGGGTCACAGCTCTATTAGAGATGACTTTCTAATTTTTCGACCGCTCGAAAGGTCATGACATCATTTTCTAAAACCGGGGGACTACTCGAATTGATGGAGACAGTTAACGCAGACCTCTGGAAATCCTGCCCAATTACAGCCAAATAAACGTGTGTCAGAACACAAGTCGTAATGCTAATTAGCTCTGTTTTATAACCGCCATAAATAGCGTCTGACACTTGCAATTCAGATGGCAGCTCCAAAAAATTACACTGGAAGTATTCGGTAATTATGGGGTGTATTAAAAGCAGCGCGGGATGAGCCGTTTACATAATTACTGATAATTTAGCTAACTGCTTTTGACATTTAGCTGAATGAGTTTTGCACTTGAGACGAATGAGACGGCTCCGTGGTATAATGTGGATGTGTTGTGTACGTACCTCACGCAGAAGTCTAGACACCACAATTGTTTCGTGTGTTCTGCAAATGAATTAATAGGAGGGTTAAGCCTTATTAGTAGGCTAAGATGTTCCTTAAAATGCCTCCTTATATGGTGTAAATGTACAATAATCATTTTCATTTTACTGTTTGCAGACTTTCACCATAAAATAAAATATGTGTTGGCCCCTGTCGTCATATTATTACCTCCCTTTTTGGCTCCGTCTGTGCGTGCCAGCATAAAACAGCCTCATTTCCACATTCACTCAAAAAGAAGGTTCATATGGATAAACAGGCTGCTCCACGCGCTGCATAATTGGATCCAGTGCATCTAAAAGCACATTAACTCAAGCAGATGATTCAGGGGCGAGAGACTATCATAAGAGCTCAGCTGAGAAATCATCTCCCAGTCTCGACGAGATGGAGAGCAGACTGTTATGAGCGCTGAGGGCCGCCGCGCAGATGGAAATATGGAATAGAAAAGCGGAGGGCTTTTGAGAGCACAGGGTCGAAGAGAGGAGAGGCAAAAAAAGTAGGAGACAGAAAAGCAGGCCACGGTATTTCATTTCCATAACTAATGAGGCGGCTGATCCGTGTGGAGGGTAACTGATAACGCTGAGAAAGTTTACCCTGAACAGACGAACAACGTGTGGTATAGAAACGGACATAAATGTTTTTAGAGTGTTTGGATTAATTCATCAGCTTGGTTATTGGTCATGAATGTTGCCAAACCCCATTAGAGAAAGAATTTGAGAAAGGTTTTAGTGAATTGTACTGATTCAATATTACAAACTGCAAATAAACTACAAAAATACTACTAATAATGACACTTTCTCCAATTCTGTCTGGTGTGAAACAGAACTAAGACCCCTTCGTACTCACTCACACACACCTTACAAATCCAGCTGTCTTGATTGTAATAAGGTCTCTGAGGGATCCCCTTTTGAAATAAATGGTAAAGGCACATGTTCTTTCACCCTCTTTTCCAATCAGTCTAAAAGCATAAACCGAGACTGACAAAATATGATCGGGGTCTTGAGAGCACAAATATAGTTCGAAAAGCCTACGGGGCTTAGAAGGGGCTTCTGTAAATGGACTCATTTACTACTGTGTGGTAACAAAAGACTCTCCTGTCTCCGCTCAGGTGTTGAAAAGACGGATAGAACCACACATTCTGAGTCTGGAGCAGAGCTGCGGCTGGTGGAACAGTGAAGGATTACTTACAGAAAACCTATAATCTTTGTGGCCGTTCAGTGTCAGTGTGTGTGTGACTAAACGCTCGCTTGTCTCTGTGGGATATTTGGAGTCAGACAGCACGCCAGGAGTGAAATCAGAGCAAACACACAGTCTGCATCTCTTGTACTGTAATTTTCCTGAAATAGCAGTGATGTCATGCAGCTGGCGTGTGAGCAGTAGCTCTGCTGGCGGCTGTGGGCAGCTGCAGAAGCCCACTGTGGCCAGAGGAGAGGTCAGTGCAGTCGGGGGCCGGCGGGTTCTGATAATAATGGTTAGAGAGGGAGGAAGAGGATGTGGTGGATTTAATCTCACAAAGTCCACTTCTGACTGATACTGCCCGAGTACTTTTTCTGATGTAATCTCTCTACATTTGACTAAACTGCTGCTGATTGATGTTTAAAGGTTCCCTGTGGAGTAACGTATATGTTTTAACTGCTGTAACAAGTGGGTTTATACTGTGGACTGCATGAATCCTCTTTTTCATTTGATGACAGATATGTGACAAATTCTATACTGAACACCTTTCAAGATTAGTTTATTTACCAAAGCACAGCACTGAAGACTGATTGAACGAGGCAGAAGTGTGTCTATTAGTTAAATGTTCCACTAAATCCATTATGACTAAAACTTCTTATCAGTGCTGCTCAATATATTGCAGACAATCAAAACCCTTAGTGTAATTTTCCATTGAGATTTACCTCAATAAAAAGTGAACCAGATTCGTAACACAGAAAGCCCAGAGTTAACCTGAAGTTATTTCACTGACCTCCTCCAGCTTTGTAGTACAGGGCCCAGCCTGGGTCTTGGCCTGATTTTTTGGGCTTTTAGATCTAGTTCAGTCCTGATTTTTGCCCTAGTTTTGTCCTGGGTTTAGTCTGAAGTTTAGTTCTGAGATAGTGCTAGTGTAGGCATGGTTTTGTCTAGATAAAGTCTTGTTTAGAGGATGCTGAATGAGTCATCTTCATCATTTAATATAGTCTTGCCTTATTCGCTAAAACATTATTGCAGTCTTTTTCTGTAAAAGGTTTCCTCCGGTGAAAGGTGCAAACTCAGCTGCAGGGGCACACGTAATCATGACGATATTTCACACTCGAACATACTCTGATTAAAACAACATTTGTTCATTTTTTCTTATTTGGCGGCTGCATAAAAAAACCTGGAAAAGCCTACATCAACATAATAACACCTCATAAAGTTGTCCCTTACCTCAGTTAGCGATTACACAGCAGATAAACATTAAGATTGTTCATTTCTGCTCAGTTTTTACCAGCTTGTAAACGGTGGTCCTCTGTGAAGGCCCCTTGTGCTCGTCTTAGGAGTGTTGCCTGCTAGTGTCACAGGGTTGGACTTGTAAGGCATGGCAGAAGTTGTCAACAAAACAGCTGCTTTTGCTGGAAGTTACAGCAGCATGATTAATGAGGGGAATAACTACATGCACTTTGACCAAATAGGAGCCAGACACAAACATCTATAGCCCAAAATTATGTTCGTTAACTAATATATTACTAGTATCACAGTATACTGAATCTGAATTGATTTTGTTACATGTAAGAAAAACAAAAGAAAATAAATAAATAAATAAATAATAGCATTAAACACTACTAACAAGTCAGATTAAATTATTTTACAACAAGATGCAGCATTAGCCTGAGCACAGCGCTGTGGACTTAGTAGTTTGATAGTAGCTATGAGCATAAAACCAACTAAGATCTGCATGCAAACCTGTATTTCACTGTTTACATCTCGTATTGTTCAGAGCATTGATAACCACTACCATGAGCCAGGGCTTCCTTTATTAATGGCAAACCAGACTTGCACTAAAGGACATCAAAATGGCTTTGTTCTCCTGATGAGCACCAAACTGTTTTCTGTTGGTTTGGTAAGTGGCAGAACAGGCATTAGCCACGTACTATTAAAACTCTGCAGCGAGAAACATATTGTGTCTCTTACTCTGATTGGTAATGTCAGCTTGTTTACTCACAAATCCTGCATGTTGTGTCTTTAAAAACATATTGTCTGTTATTATTTAAGAACTTCCCTGTTGTGAATTAAACCGACGAGTTATTCTCACATCTGTCTTGGCCATTTCTCTCCCCGGTCGCGTCTGTCCATCTGTCCTTTCGATTGCTATGTTTTTTTATTGACGGTTCTGCGTCTGATGTCTCTTTCCTTCACTTCTCAGCTCTTTCTCACAGCCGCTAAGCCGGGTTTCGAGTGTCATGTTGACCAGACTCTTTTTCATCACTGCCTTTTCAAGGGCTCTCAGAGGAAACCGGTGTGGCACAAAACCAAACCAGCGGTCTGGTGGAAGTGAGGCACATGTGTTCAGAACAGCCCTCCACCGACACACATGGAGCAAAACGCTCAAGTGTTTACATCCCAGGAAGAAAGAACATTAAAAAAATCAGGCACTTTGTATTGAAATCAATGCAAATGAGTGGAAGTAGCAGCAGCTGTAACACTTTAACCTTGTGTACAATCAATCACACGAGGATCTTGCGCTGATTTCGCTGAAGCAGAGCTGACATTCGTAACCTTTAGGAGCGGTTTGCTGAGGGATGAATAATGGAAGTTAATTAAAATGGAAATGCAAAGGTGTGGCTTGCTTATAAGGCCACGAATTGCTAACGCATAATGTTTTGTAACCTCGTAATCATCGCCCGTGAAATGTGGAACGCATCAGAGCAGAGGTTAAGGCCTGTAAGACAATACATGCATCTGAAAAGTGAAACAGGCACGAAACTGCAAACAAGATGCACTGACCTTAGTGATAGCCAGGGCGCAGGCATGTCCCCATATCTCTATGAGCTGCTGTTGTCCGAACCTGTAGTCCCTCAGGAGCTCTGTCTCAATGGCAGCTGCCTCACCTTTACTGGAAAAACACAGAAAAAAACACATCCAGTTAGAGAGGTCGTTCATGTGGTGAATACGTCAAAAGAAATACATTTAAAGCATTGTTTGATATCAAAACATGAAATCTTTGAGCTAGAACTGCACTGTGGTTATATGCAAATGTATGTGTGGGTTCAACCGGATACTGTTTATGAGTCAATCCAAGGGAATAATGTTTGTAGTGTAGTGTTTACATCATGAATCCTTTACTCTCTTTTATGTGTTGAACTTTCACATTTTCCTCCGGTAAAAGAAGTAGAAGGCTGTGTACAGATGTCTAAAATAAAGTCATGTACATTGACTATTACTCTACAGACATCTAGTGGCTCTGTACAGTACAACAGCTTCATTCAAATCAGCTGACGACACAATGAGCTTTAAACAGGAAACTCCACTGGAAGGCTATTCAAACCCCTTTAGAAAGAGTCGACCCACTTAGACACAAATACACAACAGACACGTCCACACAAAACTTCATTATTGATCAGCACCAAGGCTACTGTTGGTGCCTTGGTGATGGTAATAATGTAAAAGAGACAGTGTGTGTGGATTGCACTAATAAAACATTGAACATTTGCCCTTGAAAGTGAATTAAAACAGGAAAAGATCATGTAATTTACACAACGAACATGACAGCGTTTGTACGTACAGCATGTTTTTATTTTTCATTCGGTTACATCACACATTTTGTTCACATTACACCAGAAAGGCCTAGAAAAATACAGTCTTTTCCTTTGATTCACCCTGTTTAGACACTGAATGAAGGATTTTCTCTATATGGGTCTTTAACACTAAACTGTGGCCCAAAGTGTGTTAATCTCTTCAGAAAAGAAATCTCGAATCCTGTGCACACATGCTTTTATTTTGTCTCATTTGCTGACACTGTGACTAAGCCTGCCTGTGTTCTTTGGTAGTTTGCTTTAAGATGCAGCCCTCTAGTGCGTGTGTGTGTGTGTGTGTGTCATTACGTTACTGTATCCGAGTGGGGCTCCTGGCATTTACCTGCACCAGCGGAGCGGAGGCAGCTGTCACCCAGGGCTCACCTTAGGGATGTTTCCTGAGTCACTGTGACAAGTTGCTCTTTGGAAAGTTCACCTCAGTCCACTGGGTTTTCTTCGCCGTAAGCTGCACTGGGGCAGTTTAGAGTTAATCAATTTAGTAATGATGAGGCTTCGTGTGCCTTTAAAACACAAAGCGGAAATCCAAGCAGTGTGCAAACCCTCTTTGGTGTTTGTTGGTGCTGGGAAAGAACACTAGGGGACCAGCGTAACAGTGTGGGGCAATTTTTATTGATCTTTAGCATCAGTGAGAGAACAAAGTGTTCTGAACAGCTGCTAGTGCTCTACTAGAGACGAGAGACTGGAGACAGACAGGGTAGTTACATACTGCCACCAACAACGGCCATTATTAGACTTAGAATAACTCCAGCAAGTAACTCAAACAAGTAATTTAGGTGTAGGCAAACGGAACTAAGCGTTTAGAGGTTTGTCTTTAAACAGAACATCAGGGGTGTCCAAACTTTTCACAAAGAGGGCCACATTTGATGAAAGAAACATTTTCAGTCTCTTCTGATTTTATGCTTATTCCACAAGTACAGGTTTTAGTTGGATTTGAACTGGTTTTAGATGGATTTGAAAAGGTTTAAGATGGATTTCAATGGGTTTAGTTGGATTTGAACAGGTTTCAGATAGATTTGAACAGGTTTTAGTCAGATTTTAACTGGTTTTATTTGGATTTGAACAGGTTTTAGTCGTGTTTCAACAGGTTTTTGTTTGATTTGAACAGGTTTTAGATGGATTTGAACAGGCTTTAGTTTGATTTGAACAGGTTTTAGATGGATTTGAACAGGATTTAGTTTGATTTGAACAGGTTTTAGATGGATTTGAACAGGATTTAGTTTGATTCGAACAGGTTTTAGATGGATTTGAACAGGATTTAGATGGATTTGAACAGGATTTAGTTGGATTTGAACAGGATTTAGTTTGATTTGAACAGGTTTTAGATGGATTTGAACAGGATTTAGTTTGATTCGAACAGGTTTTAGATGGATTCGAACAGGTTTTAGATGGATTTGAACAGGTTTTAGATGGATTTGAACAGGATTTAGTTGGATTTGAACAGGTTTTAGTTGGATTTGAGCAGTTTTGAACAGAAGTACATGTTAATGCTGTGTGACAGGGCTACTGCTGTTGGGGCCATAAACAATGCATTTTATTTCTGAAGCTGTGGGCCACATAAAATCTTACCTTGTGTCATGATTGGCCCCCGGATGATACTTTAAGTTTTATGGGGGTTATGGTTGGAGTAAGATAATAGTAATAAAGTTAATCCACTATGTAAGCTTCCCTGTGAGTGTGTAGGCGTGTGGACGTGTAGCTGCCGTCTCACTGGGACTGTCTCCTGTTGCACCTGTAGCAGAAGCCTTGCAGCAGTTTGTCCCCAGAGAGACACTTGATTTCCCAAAGCCACATGCGGAGTTCGCCCCGCGGCGTGTCACCTCCACTGTTTTGCACAACGACTGCGATCACAGCCTGTTTAATAAGACTGTTTATTTTACACACAGATGAGGTTCAATGAAAGTTTAATAGAGCCTGGAGGAAAAGTGGGGCAAAGCTTTGCAAGGAAGCATTTGTAGGAAAAGATTAAAAAAAGAGTCAGAGATGTGACAAATGAGTGAGAACATGCGGTAAGATGTGGTAATAAATAATGTAGATAAAACAGGCAAGATATATGTTTTACTGCTTCGGAAAAGAAAAAAAACACTAGTTCTGACTTAATGAAAAAATGCAATAGTTTACGTATATTTACTGTTTTGAACAGCGTGAGCTTGATGTGCATTTTGGCAAAAGAAGAATGAGACATTAGCAGGTGACTCTTTTTTTTTTTTTACTAGATATTCATTTTAAAAAGGGAACCAAACTAAAACGAAACAAAAAAACGGTAAATGAAACGCTTCTAGATGACAAAGTGACTTGTTGAGAAAGGAGTACAGTGCAACAGTTCAAAAAACAAAGGATAAATTAGCATTATGTAACATTTTGATGCCATAACCTCATATTTACACTTGTAACATCATACATAGCACAGGTCCTGGCTTTAAAATGTCTTTCAGGTGGCAACACAGAAATACATAGTTTCGAACTAAAAACCAAATGCCAAATTCTGGAATAAGAAGGGCTTTTTAAACACACAGTGAGACCGAAATAGACACATTTTTTCCTCCCACACGGCTTTATCTCACTTAAGGCCTAATTTCCACCTTTCCTCTGTGATCTGCCAGCGAGATGAGAAGCCTGATTAAAATAAACGAAGGTGAAAAATGGCGGACACGTCTCGAATCATTTACACCCAGCACGTACGGATATAATGAGATGCCAAAAATCCTCGGTGTATTTGGCCAGATAATAAAACATTTTGGCAGAATGCGGTTTTAAGCGCCACAGTAACTCGCTCCACTTCTGTGATGTTGTGGAGCCACTAGACGGAGGGATGTGTGCGAGCTATTCTGCTTTTACTAAAGAGAAGGTGATAATTAGTCAGGCTCTAGTGCTGGAGAGAAGCAATAGTGTTTATTGGGTCCACAGAGCCCCATCCTCTCATCCATTATATGTGCACCTCCTAATACTCCACTATTCTTAATGACACTCCAGGCCATTTAAACACAAATAAAGTACCACATCACGGAACAAAAAGAGGAGCCTACTTCACGGTGTGTTCGGGTCTAACATCTAACATCTTTTATGAAATTTGAATGGGTTTCATCTTTATTTGAGTCTTACAAAATGTAAAAGTTTGTTTCTTTAACATTCATTTCCTCTTTTTATGGAAACAGTTTTTAGTTGGATTGGAACAGCTTTTAGTTGGATTTAGATAGGATTTTGTTGGATTTGATAAGGTTTTCAAATCTAAAAATCTAAAGCTTTTCAAATCCAACAAAATCCTATCTAAATCCAACTAAAAGCTTTTCAAATCCAACAAAATCCTATCTAAATCCAACTAAAAGCTGTTCAAATCCATCTAAAAACTGTTTGTTTTTAGATGTGAATGGGCTTTATTTAGCTTTGTGGCAAAACCTGGCTTAACCTTTAGGATTTTGTGAGCACATAAAATAAATCTAATTCAAATCCATCTAAAACCTGTTCAAATCCAACTAAAACTTGTTCAAATCCTTCTAAAACCTGTTAATATCCAACTAAAACTTGTTCAAATCCATCTAAAACCTGTTAATATCCATCTAAAACCTGTCGAAATCCAACTAAAACCTGTCCAAATCCATTTAAATCTGTTACTATCCATCTAAAACCTGTTCAAATCCAACTAAAACCTGATCAAATCCAACTAAAACCTGTCCAAATCCATTTAAACTTGTTAATATCCATCTAAAACCTGTTCAAATCCAAATAAAACCTGATCAAGTACATCTAAAACTTGTTCAAATCCAACTAAAACTTGTTCAAATCCAACTAAAACCTGATCAAATTCAACTAAAACCTGTCCCAATCCATTTAAACCTGTCAATATCCATCCAAAACCTGTTCAAATCCAACTAAAACCTGTTAAAGTCCAACTAAAACATGTTAAAATACATCTAAAGCCGGTTCAAATCCAAATAAAACTTCAAATCAAATTCAACTGAAACATAGTGCCAAAAATATCACCTACTAAATATATTGGAGAGTCACATGAAACACTGCAAAGGGATGTTCAAGCTCAAGATCATTTTGTTTGACTGTGGGCAGACTTTGGTGCTAATTGAAACACATTCTGGTTTTGGATTGAAAGTCGTTCAACTTCATTGTGTCTTTCAGCCAAAGCACATATTTTCTTTTTAAAGCTCTACGCAGCAGTGTTGGCACACAACACTGAACAGACTGAAGCATATTTCCTCAGAGAGACAGCGACAACAACGAGCGAATGGAGAAAGTTGTCCTGCTGACATTTAGAGGTGTTGCAGTTGATTTACAATGCTGCTAAAATTGAGCTGAAAGGTACACTTCAGCTGAATAGTTCATGTGTTTCTCACACAGACAAACTCTTATAAGCCCATTATATGAACGAGCTGAAAAAGACTGGGAGAGCAGATCGAGCCAATCAGAGGTGTTAATTAATTAGCATATAAAGTGAAGGGAAGAGAAACAAGGCAATTAAAATAGTAGAAAATGAATCAGTTACAAAAGCACAAGAATAGAACAATTAGGATATTAAAAAGTGAGCAGAAAAGGTGAAATTATTATTTAAAATGCCATCTTTAGACTGAAAAGTTTAAAATGCAATGGCAAGGTTAACTAGTGGGCTAAAAACAGGACATACTATTCTCTAAAGCCCAAAAACTAGCACCGTTTTTTTCAGAATACCCCACTGACAAAACGTCTTCAGAAGAAATACGAACTCTCCCTCCATGTGGGCTGGTAATAAATTGAATGTCCGCGAGCTGCCCTGTTCTCTCATTCCCAGCATTACAGATCCTGTCTTATCAATCACACCTGTTTACCTCCTGTTTCCTCCATCAGTGCCCGCGCCCTGCTGTCACCGGGCAGCTCTGGTGTGGGCAGGCTCTCCACCGAAGCAGAGTGACGGCAGGAGGAGAGGTGACAGCAGAGACACTCTCGGAGATGACTCACCACAACTCATTCATCAAGTGTTTTTATTTTATTCGATTTTATTTACTCTTGGGACATGCTCTTAACCACCTCCACTCCAGATCCAAATGAAGTGTGTCTTTCAATTTGGAGTACCTTCATTTCTAATCCGATCCTGTTGTTTTCACAAGTGTGACTTACTTCCTTCGTCCTCTACTTGAGATTGGTGAAGATGAAGCATTGAGAAATAAGGATGGAGTCACTTAAAAAATGAAGCCTTGCAACAGATACAATTACGTACTTATCGGTCACTTATGATTCATCTCATTATTCAGTTGACTCATAGACAAGCCATGTAATGTTCTTTTAATACGCTGATGCTAACACTGAAGTGGGCTTTAAGCTGCATGTCAAAAGAATGTTATCCTACTGAGCAACAACTTAATCACTGCTGCAGTTGTGACTCTGTCCTGTGCATTGTCAAACATCAAATATGTGCAACCAGACTGCAATGAGGAGTTGCCTCAAGCACCACTTCCTGATTTTCTTTTTCCCGTCCCTGTCTCAGACTCTACTCACCCCCAAAAGCAGCCTAGGGATCTCACCTGCTTTTCTTTTATTCAAAAAAATAAAACCGAACAATTTTTTTCTCCACAAAATACTAAAACATTTCACCAAACTGAATTTTTGGAGCTTAGCTGCGACTTTAGTGTAACTGTGTCAAAAGACAGTATTCAACGCTGAAAATACACTTTATCAGCAGCTATTAAACTTGTGTCGACCAATGGGAGCGCTCCTTTTTCGAGCGTGTGACTTTGCAAGTATGTGATTGGCCAGTCTCTTGAACAAACAGTAGATGTCACCATAAAACCTGTTCGCTTTCACAGTATGTTATCTGGGGTTTAACCCATTTTTCCAAACTAGTAAAAAAAATATCAGGTATAGTCTGTATAATAGTCTTTTGTTTAGGTGCATGGCAAGTTTACACAGAAAAGTACTAAAACAAGTGCTTTCAGTAATACAACACCACTCACTGCCATTATTTAATGATGCCAAGATTTCGACGAATCAGATCGAGGGCTTGTCGACACGCCCACCTCTGTCAGCACCATCTAGTGTCACTTATGAAAAGCTCAGCCTGGTGGGTCTCTGCCATTGTGAGCGCTAAGCTAACAAAGAGCTAAACAAACGGATTGTGTTTTTGTTATGGTCTGAACTTTAAAAAAAGAATTCGAAGTAGAAGTAAAAACACTGAAAGATATTGAGTAAACAATGCTCTTGAATCATTATGTGGCCATGCTGGACACTTGTTATGTGTTATTTCATGAGTGTTGGAGCCTCTGTGTTAATATGGCCCAGGTTTCCGTGAGTGTATGTGTGTGTCTGTTGGAACAAGTGTTATCTCAGGACACCTTTCATAATCAGTCAGGTCCCCCACAGTGAGGCCGCAGGACGTCCCGCAGCCTCCAGCAGAGAAACAATGTAAAGGCAACCCGGAGAGAGAGACTAGTGCACAATCTGAATCAAAGGCTGGAGCTGCAGGAGTTACACATCTTTCAGACACACATACCGACATTATTTAGTGTTATAAGACGCAAGTTTTCTCTGGTTGGAATTCATGTGCTTGAGCCGAGTAGACATTTGTACACCAGCCTTCCACACTTGATTTGACAACATTACAAATTCTCTGTCACAAACAAGCTTGGTGAAAAGTTGTAGAGAGCCTCAGTTGAAGAATTTCTCTGGTGATCTGAATAAAACATCCTGTGCTGCTACTTATTTCAAATAACTGCTGAACTAAACCCGTCAGAAAAAACATGTATTTTCTCACCACAACACAAATAAGAACATCTTTATGGAAAAAGACGAAGAAAACTGCATGCTACTTTTTAGTCTTTGGGGCGACATAGCAGCATTGAAATAAAACTGCTTCCGATGTAGACCCAGCACCCCACTGTGAGCGATAATACATGTGTCTGTGGGATTTGTGGATATGTCCTCAGCCAAAGGAAACAGCATTGTGTGGCTGTAAGAAATGCAATGCAAAGATATTCCTTACCCCACAACAGGTTTTCATAAATAACAACGAATAAAGTGCTCCTAATATGTATAGAACGCAATACGCAGAAATAGAACAGAAATCTGTAAATGCGTCATAGGCTGTAGAGTTTACAAGAGCGAGAGAGGAGGGAACTGTCCTCTCGACCACAATGACACAATCATTGTACAATCAATGACACTGGTCATTCCTCCTAATAATGGAGTAGGGAATAGGCCTGTAATTTTTCCCTTGTTCACGGTGCTTAGTCTTCGTCACAACAGCCCTGTCTCCTTTTCTCCTAAAATATCTAGTGCAGTGCTGTCACTCTCAAAATGCTGTGAAGCCCTAAGAGAATATGAATCATATCAATGGCCAAAGACATTTCTAATAGATAAGACCTTGTGTTGGAATATTACATTTCAGGTCCTTGAGAGAGGCACAAAACACGCCTGACACTTGTGATCTAATGCATTGCTAATGTAATGTTAATGTGCGTACAAATGTTTCAAGAGAGAACGAGTATGTTTTTGCAGTTCGCAGTGAGATAGATGAGAAGTTAAAAGACTGCAACAAACCTTAACATACGGAACTAAACAATCAGTATGGCTTCTGTAGAGTCAAATCTGCCTTTAACTTTTGGTTGTTCCAACGTTTGAACTTGCAACTCAGAACTACCCATCAGGCGAGTTCCCATTCAGGTAAAAGGATGCAGAAAATAGACTGTTGCCAAGCAGATGAAATACACGTTCTATCAAAGTGATGGTTGTAAATAAAACCCTTATCTGATCAAAGATCTATCATAAAGCCTATAGCTCATTTAGAGACCAGCCTCAGGTCACCTGCCTTTGACATCTGACCCTGCAACCAGGAAGTGCACTATTTACATCAGAGATAAACCAATTCAAATACTGAATAAAAGTTGAATCATTTGTTTTAAACCTAAAGGCTATCTAGGTGCATAAATAACATTAGGTGGATCATCCTCGTTTCCTGCATACTTTAATATTGACCAGTCTTCAATGGACAATAGTAATCTTTTTAGGCTTGTACATGTGTTACAAATATTAGTAATACAGCTATCATTGCTGTTCATATACATGCTTATTACACTAAAACACACTAAAAACTGTGAACATGCAGAAATACATCTGTGACATCAATGTGGATATGAAAAACTCCAAAAATACATATACATGGGTACATGTGTAGCTGGGGCCTGGCAGTTGTCCCACACTTTATTCCAAAAAAAAATGTATTAGATTTCTTTTTAAACTTGATTAATGACCAGTGAAGCCTTTTTAGGAAAAGCTATGAAGCATTTCACATGATCAAAAGCCCAAAGGTTAAAAAAAAACCCTCAAAAACTGTCAAAGCCAGAAGCAAATCTAAGACTAAACCAGCACAATCTTGGTCACTCATTCCAAGATGCTGGACAACATTTGAATCTAAAATGTAAATAGCTGGAGGCAAAACAATGGTGACGTGGTGATGGGCAGGAAGATCAGGTGTCACGGCTGCAGCAGCGTCTCATAAACTGTCTCAGCTGGCAGATAGGAGCCGTCCCTGTGTCTCAGTGTGTCTCCATATGGTCCCATTCGAAACGCCCAGCATGAGCCCCTCCACGCTGCTCAATCCTTATCAAATCAGGACGCCACGAATGACTTTGTTTCGAGCCTCCTTGGGCAATCATTAAGGCCTGGATATACATGTAATGTGTTTGTGTGAGTCCACGCCAGGATCTCTCTCCGGCGCTATCATTCTTTCAAATCAGGTATAATCAGTTTAGCCGTCTGCTCATGTCCCTCATATCCGGCGTGTGCGGGCAGACATTCTTTAGATAATGCCAATCAGTGGCTCCTGCATTTGGTTCCAATCGCTCACAATAGCCATCTACCTACAATGTACGGGTGTGCCAAGTGTCCTTTTCGAATATTGGATCCAGAGGGCATGATAGAGGGTTGTTATCTGCCCACTGAAGCACCCTCACATCCAGCAAATGCATCACAGAATACCCATTTTAACCTCTGCCCGTGCACTTCCCTCAGTCGGAAAGCCAGAGGCCATCCCGGTCTGCGAGGCGCGTTGTCACATCCCATTCGTTCCCGCCGAGCCTCTTGTCCTCCAGGTACTGTATCCAGAGAGAGAATGGCTAATGCGATTCATGATGTCCGCCAGGCAGGACACAGCGCAGTGATGACCTATGTGTGCTTCCGAGTGACCTGAAGTTTAATAACCACAGTGTATCGGTGGTTCAGTACGCCTCGGGAGAATGTCTTCACGCGCGCTTTCACTCGGGCTTTGGCTGCATCTAAAAACACAAAAACCTATCTGTCCTTAATCCCCGGTGAATTCACTCACAGCATCAATAAATGTCGCTTTCTGTCACAAACAAGCCATCGGTTTCATTCGTCTGTGTAGCTCGTTTTCGGTGAAGCTAACAAATGATGGTTCGGGTGACCTTATTTCTTTCTCTCGTTAGTCCCATAGCAACAAAGATGAGTGATGCATTGAGCTGTTTACTGCAAAAACAGCCCAGTGTTAAGGTCAAGACTATACAGGGGTTATTTGTTCACTATAGCTCATAATAAGGCCACTATAGCCCTGTGTATTTAAGGCAAAGATGTCATCATTCAGTTTTAAATCTGAAATCTGCATCAGTTTCTTACATTTTCTGGATTCTTTTATGTCAGATTATGTTCATAGCAAAGCAAGGTGCTAACTCTCAGAGGTGGGACCAAGTCAATGTTTTGCAAATCACAAGTAAGTCTCGAGTCTTTGTCTTTAAGTCCTGAATCAAGTCTCACAAATCTAAGTCAAGTCCAAAGTCCTATACTAAGGTTTCAACTCTTTTCAACAACACTGATATTATGTTCAAATTAAATAATGTAAGCTTTTAAAACTGCATTAATTTAACAAAAAATGTCAAATACAACTGATAAGTCCTTGTATTTCCATAGAATATTTAGTCAAAAAAGTATTGCCATAATGATTTTTTATATGCTTTGGTTGCTTTTTGGCCTTTGGTTGTAAAGCCCTGTATCGCTGAGCTTTACAGAGTTCATTTGAAGGCAGCATCATGCGAGTAACACATGGCTTAACTCCGTGTATTGAAAAAAATAAATTGTTTCATGTACATTCTTTTAATCTTTGAGGGAGAAGCATCAAATCTTTTTAAGTCAGAGGCTCAAGTCCAACTGAAGTCGAGTTACATCTTTTTACATTTTTCAAGTCATCAAATTTGTGACTCCAGTCTACAATCTGCAAACTCTTTCTAAAACCAGCTATTTTCTTTTGCCCAATTCAGGATTCTCTATCTTCCAATCAACAGGCCACAGTGTTTAGCTCCAACTTTTAGTAACAATCCCACAGTGTTACAACCAAAGCCTAGTGTTACCCAAGAGGTATGTATTTCAATGACTGAACTTTTACCATATCTCCTGCTTACAAACTCTATTTTTCCTGCCTTTTATCACACCGCACTCCTTCTTCTTTGCTTACTTCACTTTTAGGGGAAAGAGGGACAGTCTTTTGACACCTGCTGCCTATTATTACCTCCAGGTGAAGAACCCGCTCGGCCAGCAACACCTCTTCGCAGCTTGCCCTTACGCCCACAAACTGTCACACTAATCATCTGAAAGGCACAGTTATACAACCAGCGGGCGCTCAACCCTCTCACCTCCATCTGCCGAGAGAAGACAACTTTAACCTTATGTTCCCTTAAAACTCTATACCGACAGCACACATACACGCTCTAACAGCTGATGAGGCTAAAAATACACCATCTCAGCTGCAATTCGTGAAAAAAAAACGAGTTTGTCAATGGTTATTTTGCTGTAAAAATCAATAGGGACAACGACAAAAGTAAAAATCGTGGATCCAAATGAGACTTAATTAATGGCGGTCAATGTGGAAAGAGACAACCGACCTGTTTCTGTTAAAAAGGTTAGAACACCGACCGAAACATGCAAAACAAAAGGGCATTAGCTACTGCAAATAGGAAATTCGCCAGATGATTTTGCTATTTCGTACGTGTGTGTGTGCTAGTGTTATTGAATGGGTAAAGAACATTAAGCAAACGGCTCAATATTCAGCTGTGCCTTCTATATTCCCTGCATTAAGGGAAAATGCGCAACCCCATTAAACATATTAAACATTGACACTGCAGGAACACATCAGGCAAATTAAACACAGGTGAGATGAAGACATTTTTGCTGCCTCCATCTAATTTAGTGTAAAAAGCTCCATAAGATTACACATGAAAGTTCCTTTAATGCTTTTTTTCTGACTTAACTGATCAAATAGAGGCGTAATGATGCATCATTTATCACCTGGAACGGAAAAACAGTTGCACAGCCTATGCGGTATACTCATACGTTCATATCCATGCAGTATTTGATTTTTTCATGTATAAAATCTATTCCAACCGATGACAATCAGTGCTGTTGTATTCTATTGATTTGTTGTGAAGACTTCTAGGTGTTGAGCAGGTCGAAGGTGTCTCATTAATATGCTGGCGGTTGTCTCTGCTTCCTGCCTCGGCTTTTTAATTACTGTTTAGCTGACCTGTCTGCGTCTTCCCTATAACAATCTCCATAGTGTGAAAGCCGAAATGACTCATGGGAGGCAGACTTGAATAGCACGCGCAAACACAAATAAGCCTGGAAGCATTATAAGCGAATGGATTTCAAAAGTGAAGGCCTTGTAGAGTTTTTCAGCAGCTGCATTGTTTTCCTGGCTAAGTCTCGGAATTGCTTTTTATCGGTGAAAGTGTTACAAAAAGATCATCGTAGCTCGAGAAGCAAAAGGAAGATTAATCTTTTGTGTCCGAGCGGCTAAGCGGGTCCGTACTTTTCTGCAGGGCTTCTTACTCTGCAATGGGAACACTCGCCGAAACAATCAAATGTAATTATTCGGACATTTTTAGCCAAACCTCCCACATACGTTTTTGAACGCTTTTGTATGCTTTTGTAGAGTTAACCAGCAGTGTGGAGATGCTAATTGAGGTCTTCGGCTTAAAAAATCGGCTTTTGGAGCTGGAATGTGGAAGAGACAGAGGTGTGATGCATGAGGGAGAAGGTGTAAGAGTTGCAGCGAAAATGCCCTGCAGCTTAAAGCACATTTTCACTAAGGGTCACTTCAGGTATGGCACTCTTTGGAAGCCGCATGAGTGAGGCTGGAGGTGTATAATAGGCTAAATGTGCTCCTGGGATAAACAGTAAAAGGACATTGTGTTATTACTGTTTTTCGATTGGTGTATTTAGATTCATCTTGATGGGAAAAAACTATTTATCACAAGAACAAGACTCTTTTTCTCTTCCTGTTTCCATTTTTTGGAGTATTCCTGCACAGTTTAGAGTTACCACTGCCGCGCTATCTGAGTTATTTTGGGACGTTTTTAAGCACACCAAGAATTGGATGGCGGCAACACGTCTCAAAAAAGTTGGGACAGGGACAACAAAAGGCTGGAAAAGTAAGTGGTACTGAAAAAAAAAAAAGCTGAAGGAGCAGTTTGCTACTAAAAAGCTTCACTGGCAACATCAGATTAAAAATGAGCCGTTATTATGAGCTTTGCAAATCGTTGTATTCCGAGTTGATCCACATTTCACAGCGTCCCAACTTTTGTGGAATTGGGTTTGTCGAACATATGAGTAAAAATAGTTTCCAACAACACATTCCACCTTGAAAGCCTCACCCACAGCATCGTCACTAGTCCCATCACACAACAACACATATGCTCTCTCTTCTCTGCTGCTGCTACACACACGCAGCGGCTCTTGTGTAAATTG
The DNA here is from genome assembly GCA_036850595.1 of Rhyacichthys aspro. Classification (NCBI taxonomy): domain Eukaryota; kingdom Metazoa; phylum Chordata; class Actinopteri; order Gobiiformes; family Rhyacichthyidae; genus Rhyacichthys; species Rhyacichthys aspro. Next base: position 15,254,256 of record CM072151.1, read on the forward strand.
TCAACATGCCATTGAACCGGTATAGGACTTGTCACACTCGCGTCTACAGAAAGTGTATGTGAAGATCACACTCAACAATCACAAGCCTTGATCCTGAGCCGACACCTCACAGGCTGCTTCAGAGGAATCACAGCGTGTTTGAAAGCCTCACGCTGCTCTCGTTTCATTTGTTTGACATTTTTTGCATTTTTTTTTCTTAAACATCGATAGCAGCCTTGAAGAAACCTGCATCTTCGATTGAGAACAAACAACCTGGTGTTTGAAGGTATGTAAGTTCACACAGGTTAAACTGACACGTATGTGCTATCTACAGTCCTAAACACATTTCCACTTATCTATGATTTGCAGACACAACACACCGGTTGGGATACAAATGAATCCACGACACATTTTTCAATAAGCATTTTACACATTCACATTCTGAGGATACCGCTTCGATTTCGATGCCCTCAATTAACTCGCTCTGTGATTATCGGGATGTGTTATTGCCAAAGGTATCAATAGAGAGTTGTTTTTTACATTGCATTATATCTAGCCTGCAGTATTGTCTGGTTTTAAAATGTTTTTGGCCGAGTCCTCTGATCTGCGCACGCTTTTGGCAACGGCAGTTAAGCGGATTACACTTGTGCTGTCAGTGAAAGGGTACAGAACATTACCATTAGGCTCTGTGTAGACAAGCAACAGGCTACAACAGCTAAAGAGTGGATTCTAAGGACCTAGAGTGACACATGCATTGTTTCCTCATCACAGACTGTTTAACCAATGGGCCTGATGATATTAGCATAAAGATCGCTAAAGCCTAGATTAAGGCAAGATGTACGCTGAGATATAAACATAGATATTTCACAAATGCACATTAAAGTAAAGACACACATACTGCTTAAGGGCTTTGAAGCGTTCTTGCTCCATCTGCCAACGGTAAACAAGACAGCAGCCAGCCTTCTTTAGTAGAAAAAAGAAAAGTCCATGAGTACAATAGACTCAAATGGAAGAAACATGAAGTGCATGTGCAACAGTGAGCCCGGTTACATGAACATAATAATCTGATAACTGGGAGTAATCACATAATTGTACAAATCGGATCTGACGTGTTTACATGCACGTCAGAAATGCGATCATTGAAAAACCCTGGTTTATGTGTGTAAATGCGCTCAAAGACATGCATGTGTAGGCCAATTGGGAACTGTAAAGTATCCCTAGTGAATGAATGTGACAGTGAATGTTTGTCTCTAATTGTCAGCCCTGCAACGAACTGCCCATTGTCCAGGGTGTACCTCGCCTAAGGCACAAAGCTCCTGGGATAGGCTCTAGCCACCTGCCACTCTTGTCTGGCTAAACATGGGGACTCGTACACAGCATTAGCGTCCTCGTGTGGGGGTAACATGTTGCTGCTGTCCTTTGTGTGTATTCCATGATTGTGACGCTGTGACAAAAAAAAAAAAAAAATCACTTCTGTTTAGGGCTGTTTTGTTTTATTTTTTTACACGTGCGCAGATGTAAAGGAACAAAATAAATACATGCGTGAAGATATTCAGGTGTGTTAATCTGATTTTCTCATAATATCAGATAAAGGAAATCTGATTGTGCTGTTTACGTGATCACTTGAATGATCTGATAACTCTTTGTGATTTTTCGTGTGGATGTAAACAGGCTGTTTTTTTAACTCATATAAATGAAAGGGAAATATGGCTACTTTTTTGCAGTGGTAAAATGCTCTACAAGACTTAACTTCTGTGTTCTAGGTCAGATATTTCATTCAGCCATCATACAAGGCATGTGCGCTCCGATTTTCTCCATCCTCTGCTCACCACATCAGCTCAAACCCACTCTCCTCGCTTCACGGTTCCACCAAGTTGCGTATCTAACCACTGTGATATTTGCGGCCCGATAGATACAGCACACCACAGTCTGAGACCTCATCGGACACACATCGGCCTGCAAAAACAGCAAATAACATGTTACTCACTGTTAGCTGCAGGTTTCACTGATCCAATCAATCCCCACTCACAGGGATAGATTGTTGAAGCTGATTAAACCCTGCCTCACGCTGCCACTGCACAGCGTACCTCTGAGTGTTTTATTAGTCAGACATGTTCTTTTGTGTCGCAGAACGCCACTGGCCCTGACTTTAATTACAATTTGTCACTTTCCCCTGTCTGTCATCTGTGTCATTTCATTAAATGAGGACTGTAGCTTTCTGTACCTTTAGCTCCATCATAACAACTCAATGAAGTGACTGTGAAAAGCACAATACAAACATCACTTCATGTTCCTGTAAAATCGTGTCCCATTGTTGTGCAATTGTGAAAGCATCAAGAGGTTTTCAATTGTGCTTATGAAATATCAGACTTAGGCTCAGTGTTGTTGTGTGGGTCTCCAGTTTTCGGAGTCATCCATCGGTCAACAGCAATCTATTTAAACAATTGGTTGGAACTTAACAACAACTACTAAAAACGATTATACGTGTAGCTCTAGAGAAAAGCTAATTGATCTTCCACGGCACCCTATGGCACCTCAAACGTGCCAAAAAAGACGCCAGGAACAGAAAAAAGAAATGATAGATGGAGCCTGTCCCAGCAGCTTTGGGCTGTCACTTCAATCACTTTATTTTCTCATTTTAATTTAGATGTTTGTAATTCTGTCTTTTCTTCATGCTTTGTAATATAGAAGGTTGTCACATAAAAATTTATTTAAAAAAGATGATGGACGTCTGTAAAATACTAAACTATCACAAGACTTAACTGATGTAAGTATCAGTATAAAGAGGCCTAGGCGTGTTTTATTCAACATGTCTTTTCACATTAATGAATAAAACTGACTGGATTAATGCAACTCTTTCGTGGCTAAAGAGGGAAGCTACAGTCTATCTGTTTGTACAAGCTCATGTAAGCTAACATGAAACATTATTAGGACTTCTTAAAAACAATTCATGACTAAATACGTTGCACAGAAGGTCAAACTTCACTGACAGTTTAAAGCAATATAGTGTATCATTGCCTTATAACCATCGCTGTTATATACTTTCACTGACTCACTATATTTCAGTCATTAGACATTCGTACACTACAAAATGGCGCAATCACATTATATTGATTAGTGTGTGGATTCAGTCACACGTTTTTCCTTCAAGTGTGGATGAGATAAGGCCGGGTCATTAAAGCGACACTAACTAAATTTATGTTTATGTGACATGTTTTGGTGCACTACAACTCAACATGTTTTATAATATTTTTTTTAAATATCCATGTCCATCTGCGAGCCTCCCATATGTCTCCTAAAAATAAATAAATAAGTAAATATGGAGTATTTATAAAACAAGGAACAGTTTTTACAAAAAGGGGGTTGGTCTCTGTTTCATGTCCCAAAATCATCAAAAATGATTCAAGGCTATACATTTAATTACATTCAGGCTCTTCATTTTGAGGGAAAAGTCCACAGTGTTGTTTTAAGGTTAGGGGAAGGAAGTGGCGAACGCAAAACTACAACTTCTTGTCTGAGACGTCTCACGGTTTTTACATCTTCGCCTCATGCATTACCACACTTTGCTTGAGACACTCTTTCATGTCTTTTTATCCAGTTTCATTTAGCGATGCCCCTGAACTGAAGCCTGCACTGACCTCCTTTTACAATATCCCCATTTTATGATCAATAAACGGATAGTCACCACAGGCTTTGCACTTTTGTCAAATTACTCACAGAGCTGGTAGGACAATTATTTCTACTGCCCGAAAGTGGCATCACAGACGTGCACGTGCGAACACACAATGTGCAATGTGTGTATAATTGATGAGCACAGCAGTGGAGCTAAACCATGACAGGGACCAGAGAAAAGTGGCATTCGACCGACCTTTCACAGCCACACTGGTTACTGTGTGTACGCCTGCATCTGTCTGAGCGCTGTGGGCTCGTGTGTGGGTGTGTTTACGATGCTACGGTGGCAGGTGGCGGCGGATGAAAATGGTGCGAGAGGTGCAAAGATACCAGCCGTGATGAAGAGAATATTCCTAAGGGAGGCTCACGCTAAATCAAAAACACGACGAGAGAGTTGAAAATAAGGCCGAGGGGCAGAGAGCAGAATACTCCAGTGAGTTAGTTTAATGAGAGCGCGGGCCAACAGGACTTACAGTGTGCATCAACAACAAATGAGACGCTGACTCCAGATAATGATGTGAGTCAACATGAAACTGTGTCTGAGTCAAGCACTAGTTAACACCAGCAATTAAACAGCCCCTGTGGCAGATGTGGTTGTTATTGACACTCGCTGTTCTGTTTCACATTAACGCCGAGATTTCCAGCAAAAATAAACGTTGAATGTGTTCTTTTAAGAATGAGCACAATAACATTTTTGTCACATTTTGGATGAAAGCTAAAACTCACTTTTCACTGAGTGGTTGAGTTTGTGCCAAAAGGGTATTTTTAGTTGAAGCTGCCACAGCACTACAGGAGCTATTTGTCTATATCTTTTATTTTAGTTTATTAATACTTAGATTTTGTCTTCTTGCATTACATCCAATAGGCATTTTGCTTATTTTGTGTTATTTAGATCACTTTTCATAGTATAGTTTATGGTTTAGCACTTTCGATTGGTTTTGTGGTGTTTCGCTTAAGGACCAGAATGCACCTAGGTGGGCTCATGCTGGGGGGTTTTTTACCAGTCAGTCAGACACAGCCTTGAGCAGGAGATGCAAAATCTGTTTGTTTGCCTGCAAAAGACTGGAGTAAAACTCACAAAACACATTTATTGATTATTTTGACTACATAAACCACAACCCATGGTGCATCTTAGTGATTATTTGAGTTATGCTGAAGTTAAGTTTGATCCAATTTTTATTTTGACAAACAGTCTCTTTCCGTACCCTCCCAAAGAACTTTCACAACAACACAGGGAGCTGGCTGCTTTTGTTTTGGGGAAAAAATGAAAAATGGACTTTAGCATTAGACCGAGGCGAACCTGCAATTCTCTCCACCTGAATGCATTGGCAATATCTATGCATGTTTCACTTCTCTTTTCTCTATTTCCATATTGATTTTTTGGCCTGTTTCACCAAGTTAGTAGTTGTAGCCCGCCCTGAAATAGTGACTTTCACAGTAGGATTTTGCAGCCACCAACAAAAAAGTGGCACATTAAAATGGAGAGTATGTGATTTTTCGTTATGCATGTGTCAAAAAGCACTGTTTAATCACCTAATAGCATATAGTAATAGGAATCATCTGTGGAAAAAACAACATTCAGCTTAGAGGAGGTCTGATTACAATATGCTGTTAGTTCTATTTACCATTTTCCTCAATTGACTGCACTGCAACTGATCGATGTGACACAAAATAATAAGCTCCTTCTACTTTTTGTTTACAGTTTGTATACTACACTACATATATTTGATTGTGCATTCATTTTTCTGGAACCGCTGCATTCATTTTGCGAGACTCAATTTCCAAACACAAGTTGCAGCCAAACAATGTCAGAAATCCAATTTGACATCTCAACATAGCTCTCCAGACTGGCTCGCAGCGACACCAACAAGTTAGTCTGTTAAAAGGTCTGCGTAACCCCTAGCTACTAACGGCTTTTGCACTGACAGGCTTAGTCTGTAATATATGCATGTGGCATTTCCCATACATTAGGAGGAGAATGTCAGGCAAGCTGTGCAGCCGGGGGTGTGCAGCGGGGTGTCGTCAGCGCACGAGTATTGTTGGGTTCAAGGGGGAGGCGCATCGATCTGAGGAGGTATGGAAAGATGATTAGGAAGTGAAAGAGCAGCAGGTGGAGGAGCTACAGCCGTGTGAGTAGCATAACAAAAACACGATGAGGACGAGGCATCTGTCACCACCGCCTTAACACACATCATCATTGAGTTTGATTAGCTACTGTCATTGCATCCCACTCACAACAATTAGATGGACAGCCACAGACGTCATTTAAATTCAGGTCACAGTTGACAATCTATATGTCACTTTTGAGCTAAATTCAACATGAAGTCCAATTGTACTAATGCAGCTCTTTTAAACTCGTCAGTAACACACTTGGACTAATTAGATCACAATGTAATCCATTAATTTTCCTGTCATAGCATAACTACAGGATTTTCAGTGGGAGACAAATGGGCCAATGAAGCCTGGCAAATGCCAATAAAACCTCATTTGGAGCCACAGTCAGTGCCAGTCAAGGTAATAATGTAGGTCTGCAGTGACTGACCCCGTACTCATATCTAAATGGATGTAAAGATGTGGCACTGGGTTTACTTCTAAAACTCATCTATTTTTAGATACAAGTTTTCCTTGAAATCTTTTGAGCTTCGAGTGTAAGACTGAAAAGCAAGAGTGCAGTAAAATAGATTGTGGCAATAAATAATTGTGGCAATAAATAATTGTGAGGGATTGTAAGAGTCAGCCTTGTGCTGCTTGTTTGCACAAACAGAAAAATGAGTCAACATCAAAGCATTCTTCATTTGGAACAGATGACATGCCCAGCTGGATTATGACAGATTTATGTCCAATTTGTGCCAATCCCCAAATGAACAAGGCAACACAAGTCATGTCAAGAGACTGTAGGTGAAGTGATGAGTTGAAGAGCCATGTGCCTCTGTACAGTACATACAGTGGATGATGGTAAAGTACACAAAATATAGATTCATAAAGAGTATGTATGAACTCTCAAGGAGTGGGTGGACAGTCATCACACATTAATATGTGCCCATATGTACAATGTATGAGATGTTCAGAGATTAGTGACTAACACAGCAGATGCTGTTGCCATGGCGCATGAATCCATGGCACCCGAATGCAGAGCTGTACTTTAAATCACATCGGCATATTACCCAGTCTTACAGTTAAAGCTATTATTCAAATGTATTTGAGAGAATGTGAAAACTGCATCATGTTAGATTATTTATACATTCAATTAATCATTAATGATCATTACAATATATCTAATATGTACTGTAGATCTTCTTTTTATTTTACTCCAAGTCCATATGCAGACCATTCTGTTTATGAAACCAATATGTACATTGTTTATTCTGTTAAAAACATACAACAATGAAAAAATTTCACATGGCAAAAAATGCAACCAAAAAGAATTATTCACTATACTGTAGACACAAAGCCATGGTTGTTCTTTTAGAGAGACTGCTGGGCAGGCTACTCATCAGTACCAAGGAAATACTGGAACAGTGGAGTGAGTCTGGAGTCTATTTTGTGGAGGAGAAAAACAACATTTAGAATCGACTGGAGGAGGATGACAAGGGTCAGACAGAGGACTTGAACTAATGACATTTCGGTACAAATAATTTTAATGCCCTATTGAAGTATCTATGCCCTTGTGTTTTAATTTGTGGATGTCTACCCTGCCATATCAACACGTTTCTGATGTGATGGCAATGCTATTAATATAATGAGTGGAGAAGAAGGCATCGTTAAACTAGAATTTCAAAGACACTTCCTCAGTATAATGACGATCTTTAGACTGCATTAAAAGCCTTGTAATGGAATGCATTAATATTGCTTCTCAAGATAATCCAATCCTGTTGGGATTTTGTGGAGATGCAGCCAATATGAATGTCATGTAGATTTAATAATGGGGTCTTGGCTTTGATGCATAAACGTTCTCCAGAGAAATAACCCAGATTCTTGTCAACCATCCACCCTGTGATGGATATGCAGCCTTCACATTTTGTCATTGTGCGTACATGACAGAGTTCATCTAACCTCATTCATCATGTTTAAATCAAATTTTCAGCTGGTAGCAAAATGGAATAAATATGTTTGGCTCCTTTTACAGAGTAGTTTGCTGACCTGGAAACTGTTTAAATATATATAAATGCCACAGTGCAACATACTATACATGAGCAGTTTTTAATATATCTGCACATAAATCTGTAAATGCACTGGGAGTTGAGTTTTCAGGCTTCTGTAACTTGAGCGTTGACCTTCTGGAGCTGCTTTAGTTTCACTTTTGATGCTACTATAACTTGAGTTTGCGGTTTTGACCCTCAGAGGCTTCTGTAGATTCAGTTCTGCTCCTCGGAAACTGCAGTTTGTGTTTTGGTCTTGAGAAGCTGCCATACTTGAGTTATGATGATCTAGTATCAGATTTAGTGAGTGTATAATGAGGCTAACCTTAATACAAGTGTGATTGTGCTGAATGTGTTGTATTTCCACTATTCTAAGAGATTGGAGCTGTATTTGGATCTCATCACCATTTCGATATCATAAAGGTGGTGCCATTTTAACCAATCAGAAGCTCATACGCCAAATACGTCCAGGTAGAAAGAAGAGACATCCAAATGCACGATCTGCTGAGAGCCTGTATGACCAGATCTCCCAAAATAACATGTCCGCCCCCCTCTAATATAATGTTCTATCCCTCAGTAAACACTTGTGTTTTCAGGCCCGTGTGTGCTCTCCAGGTAGCTGCCTTTCTCGCTGCACGCCTTTTTCCCTACATCACCATTAACCCGCCAGCTCACGAGTCTCTGGGGAGTCTGACCTTAACAAATGTCCATCAAAGAGCGGCGAATTCCCCAGCACCTCTCCTGATGCTCTCGTTACAGGAGCCAGAAATAGAACAAATACACTGAAAAGTCCGCAATGGACACAGTAAACTAAAGTAGACTGCTCCCGTGCATTTCCTGTAATAATCCGTGCAGAAAACCCACCACGAAGCTAATTGGATGTGTTACCATTCTCACTCAGAGTCTTATCTTCAGCCAGCGTTCATTTCTGCTCACATAATCCTCTGGTTAATAGAATGGAAGTCATAAGCAACAACAACAATAGGAGGAAAATCGATATAAAAGATGGTACGAGTCATTTCCATAATGCCACCGTGACGGCACAGTCGCCAGCAATGGGAAACAAAGCACAATCAGGACGCAGCAGAGCGAGACACTGAACCCAATTACTCAAAATTGGGAAAGCCTTTGTGACTCGGAGCAATGGAGCGCAGTCGTGGACGCAGACAGTAGGACGCACAAATGCATGCAAAACACCTGAGGGAAAATACACAATGTTCCTTCTGGAAGTGGCAAGGACACGGAAAAATGGAGCAACAAGCTGTGACATAAAGTAATGGGTTTAAGTGTAAACATGGAAGAACAAAGAAAGGAATTGACTTTTTGATTGAAACTAAACTTTTTATTCTTAGACCTCTGTTCTGTGTCGTCCTGTTTGTTACCTGACAGCATATTGCATACTACAGCTCGTGTAAAAAATGCTATTTATCTCTTCGTCAGTTTTCTACAACGAATTACGAATTGGCTTCAAGGTCCAGCGGGCAACAAAGCTTAAACATTCTGCTGCAGGAAAACGGAGACACAGCCTATAGTAACACCACGTCCTTGGTAACAAGTGAGAATTTATACACCGAGTTATTTCTAACGCTGTCCTTAGCCCGCTGTTTTCTTTCTGCCAATTAATTTCCCATCATGCACCACTGGCCGTAGCAGAACAGATATCGAGGGTCGATGCTCACAAAGGACATTTTTATTACATGCTCCCGTGTTTCAGTCTTTGCCGATCAAATCAACTGAATTTCTGTCCACAAATCTCTCTCGCTCAGGTGTAGCGCTGCTTGGTTTCTATGGAAACTGCAACAAAGCTTACATGAATGACAAGTGGTAATAGCAGACTGAAGTGAGTGCCATATTCCATCACTCCCCACTGGATTTTTTTTTATCACTTTAGTTGTACTGCCCACTCTTTTTCCTGTTTTGTCTTCACTTTGTTGCCTTTATTCTATGTACACCCCTCTATGCTTTAACCCTCCTATTCCCCACACATTGATTTTCTCCTGCAGGACATAAAGCAAGTTACCAGTGGGCATTGTTCCCATTCTGTCACTGTGAAAACACTTTTTTTTTTTCTTCACAACAGCTTTGACCCCTGTCAGCAAGTCGCCGGCGGGGGTCTGGAAATGAGCCACTTAAGGGCGTCACATTACAAGACGGGGTTTTATTGTGAAAGGTGACGACGTGCCATTAATGAAAACATATCTGTCCTAGTTAGCATTACATTACATTTAACCATTTAGAGACAGCTTAATTATACGGAATGTAATTACATGTTCCTTTTATGTGAGCTTTGAGCTGCCTGTCAGTGAAAAAGCTGTGTCTTTATTTAACAGTTGACAGATGATGTGTTCAAGGCTCCAGTGGTCCATGTAGGGAAGCTTTTTGAAGCCATTTAAAACGCTGTGAGCCGGTAAAAACAAAAAAGTAAAATTTAAAAGCACACAGACATAATTTGTTGTTCGCTTGATGCAGCCAGGTTTAAAAAATTTAATAGAAATGTATAAAACTGAGGTTGCAGAATTCAAAAGTTCAAAAGTAAGGTTTATAAAGTGATGTATATTAATTATTGCTGTGCAGATAGTTCAGATGTCAAAATGCACTGGCTTAGCTGACCATCTAGACTTAGAGACAATAAGACAAGGTGTATTGCTTTGTATATAGTAATGTAAACGGGATGTGTTCTAAAATGTGGTATACTCCATAAAGTAAACAGTTAAAGCTCACCCATAAAAGCAGCCTAAGGACCTCTCCTGCTTCTCTTTTATTTCCTCCACAAAACACTGATACATTTCACCAAACTGAAGTTTAGCGTTATCATAGCTGCAACTTCAGGATCAGAACGACAATTATCTCCTCTTCGTTAAACATTACCTGATTGAATGAACAGTATTTATCAGCGTTTTATGTCGCCTCCCTTTTTTCTGTTGATTCTTTCTTTTTTAAGCTGTTTCTCTTTGTTAAACGACACATTCAGCTCTGAAAATACACTTTATCGGCAGCTGTTAAACTTCCTTGAACGTCATGTGACAAGCCAGTATCGACCAATGAGAGCGCTCCTTTTGTGAGCATCTCATTGGCCAAGATTTTCCGTTCCTGAATAGAGGTTTTCATCTATTAAAATCCCTTACAATAAACAGTAGATGGCATCATGAGTACTCTATTTTTGTTTTAACCATTTTCACCGACTAGAAGAAAAAAAATACTTGTTGATTATTGTTCTAGAGTGAGAGTCACATTATGTATTGATCACATATCAATGTAAAAAATGTATGCCTTCACTCACAACAGGTTAGATAAAAGCGCTAACAGGACAAGGTAAGTGTGAGCTGATGACTTTGATCTATGCTGCTGCGATGTGCAAGCACATACTGCATTTGACCTATTTGAAGCCACAACTTGTCATCACATGATTCCTGCTGTCTGCTCACTGACGGACCCGAGTGTTCTTGTTGTTGTAGAATCCTCCTGATCGATGAATCTCCGTAGCCTCGTCTGTCATTCTCACTCAGAATCATGACAGCAGGGCTCAGGACCAAAAAGCCCGATAATCTATCTTTGTATGCTTTAGACACGGGTGAGGAACAAATAGGTCAGCGGCCTATTGTAACAGTCGATTCCTCAAAATTGACTTGCTAATGAAATCAATAATGCAAAGCAACACTGTGCCTAATGCAACAGTAGATACGGCGCACTAATTACCTTTTCGCAAACCCGGATGAAAAATGGTTTCAAAGGACGAATGAATATGTTGTCCACTCAAGTGCACCTTTATTTCTGAAACCCAATCACACCTGGGGCAGCTACGATACGATTCTTACGATCCGATTCCCTTCTCTCTCCCTCTCTGCCTTTGTCATGCCTGCCAGCTTTCTACACCGTAGCTTCATAAACAAATTATTTCAGAGGAGTGAGGCGGGACGACGAGGATTTCTGTCAAAACACGTTCAAACGCACACCCTCTGGCGAAGGCTGTGTTGCACCAAAGACAGTACCCCCAGCAAAACACTGACATATTATACTAAAAGAGGCAGAGATGGTATTTGCTGAGAGAAATCCCCGCCAATATCAGTTCAAAGGAGCACAAATGTGGCTGTCGTCTCAGTATAAAGAGCTTGTGATACATCTCTGCGCCAAAAGTCATGGTAGTCTTAAGTTTAAATAAGTAAAGAAGCATTTAAATGTATCCAGGAAAACATGGTGAGCTGTCACGTCTCAAAAATGCCATATCGTAAGATCAAGTTTAAATGCAGCCGTCACTTTAATTAACAGAAGTTAATTGAGGCGCACTGTGAACCTGCCAAAGAAAATAATGGCTTGTCTCTAATTATAGCCGTGCTCTCTGTTTGACTTAAATTAAAGCTACTGTCGCTGCGGAGTGTTTTAAAACATCAGGTGATCGCCAAGTGCTCATTTCCTCGAATCACTCGTCAAATAAACCCCAAATGACCAGGAATTTGTTAAATGTCGGACAAGACTTTCGTTTGATTCCATAAAGCTTGATAAAGGGTTAATTTCTTGCTTTCAAAAGCATGATTCAATGTTTGATTCAAAAGCAAAATGTGCTCATTGTGTTGTGGCTCACACAAATGAAACATCCTAACCATGAAATCATATCAGTGTGTGTCTAAATCCCAGCCTTGAAATGCATTATAGATTTCTGTATTGATGAATGTTTTCCTGTCTTCGGGACAGCCATTAGCTTCCATTTGTTTCAGTGTGTTTTTGATGAGTCAGGGTCATTTAAATAGGAGGTTAAAAAAAAAAAAAACAGGCTGATGTGTTTACAGACATCCACAATCGTCCAATCATCCAGTAACTGTATGTGCTTCATTACAATAGACATGAAAAAAATAAACAAAAAAAACATACAATTTGTGGTTTTGTGGAAGGAAAACCACAAAGGACTGCGTTTCCCACTGAGCAGCTCTTCACTCCAACTACCTCCTCCGTTTCTGTGAGCTTAAAATAGGGGCAGTGGATGACTGTTTGAAAAGAGCAGTGTGATGAAAGGCACGACGAAGAGAAATAGTCCGAGAAAAGAGACTGGGGGAGGCCAATGAGAAGAGAAGTGAAAACACTCAAGGTCAGTTTTCAAGGATGAAGACAGCTGACAATGAGCAAAAAATCGAGCTATTAAAATTTACCAGACACGCTCCTCTGGGCGAACGCTGCTGTTTGAAGGATGCCTTTTGTACAAGTGAGCGTAAACAAACCTAACCCACTCTGTCACTTCAATCAGCAGCACAGTGTTTCTGACCTTTTCCTTCAGCACCACATCAACTTTTTTAAAGAGAGATTGGTTTGGAGAAGGTTTTTATTTCAGTTCTCAAACCAGCAACACAGGAGCACACTGGTCAACCATTAGCCACATTAGGGACTATGACAGTTAATTAACCTGCTTTATGTCTTATTATCTTGTGAATTAATGTACAGTGTGGTATTTATTTGTCTAGAGAAGAGAATCCAGAGGTTAGTGGAACCTCAGATCCCAACAGCAGCTCTATACTCTTTACTCCAGGGCGCTGGAGGGTCCATGGGAGTTGTGCCCAACCAGTCCAAATGTGCCTTTGCACTTGAGGCATTCAACCTTGTCTCTTGAGTATGGGGTCCAGGGTACTCTGTTAAGGACTGTCCTGTCTCAACAACACTGGGAATGCTTCCATATTCCCCCGGCAGAGCTGGGGGGAGTGTCTAGGGCGGGGGGGCCCAAACGTTTTCCCTCAGAGGGCCAAAAGTAAAATGTATTAGTGGATCATGGGCCAAACATAAAAATCTTTTGCATGTAATTAAAATAAATACTCCCAGGTTTGTCTAAGTGCCACTGCCTCTGCCCCTCTGTTTTTGTTCTGACGAGGTAGCACCTAATTGGAAGCCTGCAAACTTGTACACATGCACAAACCTACATGAAATGCCTTTTTTAAGACCCTTTAATCTTTGAAGTTAATGCAGCACCAGGAGAAGTGGGCTTTTTCTCCAGCATATATTGTATGTACTCCTCTTCTATGGAATAGGCCATTACCAATGGCTAAATAAGCTCAACTGTCATGGAAGATTAGAGCAGTCAGTATGCAATTTCAGTCAAAACATGACAACCACTGGTGGGCCAATTTTGGTCCCCAGGCCCCACTTTGGGCAGATCCTGGTCAAGGTAGAGGAAAGCAAGGGCATCTCTGCTTAGACTGCTGATGTATGTATGTATGTATGTCTGTATGTCTTTCTATATGAATGTACTCTACTTCCCTCTGATAGATCTGAAAAAATGAATCAAGTGGAAGTCACATACAGATCTACACTGAATCTTCACTGAATTACACTCCCATTTCAAACTATGGATTTTGAATTCTGAAAAGGGCTCTCTAAAAATCATTGTTGTCCTAACAGAGTTGTTTTGACACTCAGAGCTGCCTGACCAGACCCATTCTGTTCACTGGTATTTACAGCTAGACAACGAAGAATGCTTCACATTCCTGGAACAGCAGCACACACAATGTTGATCCTGTAATTCAGTTAAAACCATGGCCACAGACACGTATCTTTATCCTCCTCGCTCTCTCCTCAATCCCACTTTCCCCAGACAGGCTTTGTAGAGTGCACTTAAATCTGACTTGAAAAGAAAAAGGAGAAGTATGGTCAAACAATGATTGGTGGCAAATCATGTCAAAGCTTTGTTTTCTCTCTGTGCAAGTCCACATCTCGGTCCTAATCATTAATTTGGCCTATAAATAAAGCTGTCAAGCAGGCAAATCAGACTGGGGGCTAAAGCGAGGGAGGCAGGCCCGAAGAATAACAATAACTCTGTAAGCAGAATCGCCACAGTGAATGAAATCTGAAAGTTGCACAGCTTGACAGTCTGGCGGCGGATGGACAGGTAAGCAGAGCAGCAATCAGAGTGACACACAGCACGCAGACAGAAGCAAAAATACCTCTGGACAAGTGGACTCAGGTGTGCTGTAGAGACAAGACATTTATCACTGTCAGAGCACAGAGAGGGTGACCCAGGGTGGGACTCCCTAATTATACACAACAGAGAAGTCTAGAGAAGAGCAAATTTACAGCTTTAATTGGGATTCAAGGTGTGATTAGACTTATGAAGACAACCAGTTTCAAGGTATATTTCAGTTTCAAAACGGCACAAAAATCCTGATATTAAAACCAATAATATCATGACATGCCAATTTTTGTGATGTCAGCAGAAAGTACCAAAATTGAGTGATGTGTCCAGTGGAAAAGTGAGTTTTAAGCCCATCCTCAAGGGACTGTATTCATTTATTTGAATAAACGCTATTTGTTTTTTTAACATTTTAATAGATTAAAGATTTGTTTTTAACCATTTACAAGAAATGTTAAATGCTAGAGAGCTTCTTTTCTATTCCATTGCAGCTGCTGCAGGAAGCAAAAACAGATTCAGTTGACCTAAATCAACACTGTATCACTTTTCAGGATTGACACCCAGTAAAGTACTCCCCTGGAATTTAATATTTATCTTAAATAAATCATAGTGGAGACTTTTATTGATCTGACAAGATATGTGCTCTTATGAGATGGTAAGTCTATATTGGAGCAGCTGGTCGGCTGGATGCAATGTGGAGAGGGGTTATTTTCTTTCCATCAAAACAACTCTGAGGCTACATATTATCACTCTCATGTTTTTATGGTTATGTCATTTCTCGTAAAAAGTTACCTAGTCTTTCTGTCATCTCAGTACAATTTAGTCCAGACTCTAAACCAATGTAAAGGGAGCACACCAGCATTAGTACTGGCTGCGGACATTACCCCACACTACCCCTATTGTGATGGTGTTTTGAAAGGTCTGGGTCAAACAGCCTTAAGTTTGTGGGTTTCTAATTAGGAGCTGCCTTGTCAAAACAAAATGAAGCGCACACAGACAAAAGGCATTTTAAACAAACTTGGGAGGAAGAGAATTTCTTTTAATTACATGCAAGTATTTTTGCGTTGGGCACATGGCCTATTGATACATTGCCATTTTGGCCCTCTAAGGGAAAAAGTGTTGGCACCCCTGCTTTAGACAAAGACCTTACATCCTGGGAAAAATGGAACCCTCCAATTTGCTTTAGTCAATAACTAATGCCTTGGAACCCTCTTTCCTTCTTTCTGCTCAAATTTGTGACCCTTACCTTGAATCCTTTGACTTATGTGTCACTCTAATGTGTGACTTAAACCAGACAGCAACTTGGGACATAAATCGTGCCCCGAATAAGTTTTGATCAATGTGCAGTCAGAACCATTATCTGATAGAAACAGAAGGATTGTCTCGCATTAAGAATCTGCTGCTATAACTTAATAGCTTTCCTCTTGCCTCGAGCAAACACATTAGTCTGAATTTCTCTATAATTATATCAAGTCATTGCAGTGCTTTATCACGGGGGTGTCTTGGAGATAATATTACCCCCCGCTGAAGCATGCGTTGTGTATTAATCATAGAGCTTACGGTAACAGACAGTAATTACCGCCATCTAATTTGTCGTTGTTTTGGAACTGCTTGCACCGACTGATCCTATAAGTGTAAAAGAATTGCACAGTTTGTAGAGTATACCCAGTGATGCCAGTAAATGTAACTGGGAGCTTTAATTGACTCTTTAAATTGACTGCCAAGCCTCTCCAATCAGACTGCAGAGACGAGAGAGAGAGTTCCGGGGCAAAGTCTCTGGGGTGATAGTTAATCTGCCAGCAGCTTCACATGTCGACGCGTATGCAGACGAATGCAAATGCAGCCAGTGGGAAGAGAGTAATTATATACGTTATCAGGAAGACTTTGGAAAAAAGAGCTCCTGGAATAGATTTAATATATAGGTGCGAGCACTGACTGACATGGTGATAACATGGAGATTACATACACTTACTTAGAGCAGTTAAATCACAGAGAGGGAAGAAAGCTCAAGAAAAGTACGAGATGCTTGTACTGCAAAAAACAATTATGAAATTATTAAGACACATGATACATAAATAATCACCTCATTAAAATTTAACCATCCGGGCTATATTAAGCACATCATCGCTTTGACAACGCATTCTCTTTACAGTGGATTAACCAAGCAGAAGAAGAGAAATGCCAGGAGACACTGAGGCGTTTATTGTCACAATGAAAGACATAATTGAAATGGATTGGTACAATATTAATAATAAGTAGGTGTTATTCTTAGACAGCTATAGTTCATTTGACACAAGACGGCCAAATGCACACTGGGTTTTCTATTGTGTTAGAAGATAATGTCCCACAATATGTTGAAGGAATTTCCTGCTGAGATGTTGGAAGCAGTGTTCTAATGGTCCTCACTTCACGACTGTTTGTTGTATAGGTTTGACATCATAATAATTTTTAAAGTTATTTGCAATTTTACACATGATCCGTGCCACTATTTCCATTTTTCCAGTACATTAATATATCTAAAGTTCACTCAAAATCAATCAATACAGCTTATTCAGATGTGCATACCGTAAGCTTTCCATGCCGCCTTTTAGAATCTAAAGTAGATGCTAAAAGGGTTACCACTGTCCATGGTCTATGTGTGCGCGTGTGCGTTTTCATAAAGGTACCCACCTGTATGTAAATTAGGACACACTAGGATTTCCACCTAAGCATGTAAACGGTGTTAGGGATTCAGGCCTTAGGCAAAAGTCTGACTGCATATCAAACTGATTACACATCCAGTACAGTTTGAATCAAATCTGATAATGTGCTGTTCAAACAGTAACATGGGGCTTTAGGATGCCAAATTAAACATGGGCCTCTTAATTTAATAAGGGAGCATGCTTCAAATTCAATTTAAGCCTTCAGTGGAGAGGAAAGGAGCATTAAGAAAAGTCACATCAGGCATTATAGGATTTCACAAGCACCAGACAGAGTTACAGCGGAAAATCTACTACAGCCATTCCTTTTACAAACAGTTTATCATCACAATCCCTGGTTCTCCTCTCTTCATTCAAGCTACAAAACTATGTGAGTGTTTTGCTTAGAGTGGTAGAAGTAAAAAGAGAGAGAAGCAGACGGAGAGTACTTGCAGGAGCCTACCTGAGGTAACGCAGTGGTTCTATAGTCTCAGCGTCTGCCTCTGCTGAGCTGTGGTTCATCTTGTCCATCTGTTCTCACCCAGCACGATTCGCAAACACCAGAAAAAGGATGAGCAGGGCTGAGCTCCGAAGTCGACACTTCCGTTTCTTCTCCCTGATTCAGTAAAGACAATGTGACTCTTTGAGAATCTGAATAAGCTTCCTCCCACTATTCCTCTCTTTGAGCTCTCGACTCAATCAGACCCTTGAAGGTAATTACGGGTAGGCACACAAACACTGAGTGGAACCTCGCCTGTTTGCCTGTGTAGCTCTTTACGCCTGTGACTGTACCCCACTGTGGACCCGGCTCTGTCTCTGATAAAACCAGCTGGCTCTGTGTATCAGCTGTGCTCACTGGGAAAGCCAGCCAATTAAGAGTCAGGAGGCTGGCTGCTTGTCGGCTGATTGGCTCAGGCTGTAGCAATCGTGGCCGCTCAGTCATCCAGGATGCATCCCCCCACCACCACCACCCACCGCTGACACTTCTTCTTCTGCCTCATATTCACACAGATACACTTATATCTGTCCTTGGTGGTGAAGGATCCCTCAGTGTGCAACAGAATGGACAAACACTTGACTGAACCTACTGCACAAGGGTTAAGAGGGTCAATTAAGAACATTATTGATACTGACAGAAGGACTGCTATATTACCTGTGCATATCAGCTCAAATGATGTTTGCATGTAGAAGACTTCAATGGCTCCAAAAGGACTTTGATGCACAAGATAATTCATATGGATTTAGGTCAGCTCAAGAAAAAACATGGTTCGCATGTCGCTTATACACAAAAAACATACATGCACCTAGTAGAGGAATATATGGAGCCCAAATTGCATCATGGGAAAACCTGTGGCTGCCAAGGAATGAAACTCATAAGTGGGTCATAGTGATAAACAATATCTCACTTGGTTCTGTGAAGAACTCTCTGTCAGTGGCCTGTTAAACACTGCTGATATAATGAATTTATCACAACAAGCTGTAAAGTCATATATCACAGATAAAGAACATATCTACAGTGTTTCCTAGCATTAAGCAGCCATTGTTTTCTGTGCATGAAGTAATCCAATGCTAGTGAATTGCTAACGCCATCTAGAGGTTAGAGCAGCAGTTTGAGCCAAAAGTGACATACATATTCATTTAAAGTGGCTTAACAGAGCTGTGGGGATTTCAGTTTTGACATTTAAATATTAAGTCGAATCAATCAACAGCAGAAAAATGGCACATCCAGCTCACTGGTCTGGGAACAGCATCATTGTATACTGAGCAAAACAAATCCTGATAGGTCAGATGAGATGCCCACGACTAGTTTCCAATATTATAGGTGAGAATAGCCTTCCTGACATTATGCACTACACTTATTTTATCATGTTACAAAAATGGACAAGGATGGGGTTAAAATTACTTTTATTATTTGATAGAGCAGAAAATCCAAAAACAAACAAATTTGTCATACATTGTTTATTCCATCTGGGAGTGACCCCAAATAAACGGAATGGTGATATTGTTGCCAAACAGCAGCAGCAACAGGCAGTAGTCAGGACAGCACAGGGCTACAGATAATGGAGGCCTTGATCCAGATTGTGTATCCAAATGAAGTGAGTTAAGTTACCTTCTCTACCTTCTGCCTGTCTGGAATGTACAGACGACCTGGAATATTATCTATGCTACAAGGAGACAGAAATACAACTTGAGCAATATGTTCATTTAATTCTGTATGCTGGTATTTCTATCTGCAGTGTATACACTGAAACAGGCACCATTCACTATGACGCCTACACACTAAATGTCATGAGGAACACTGGTATTGTGTATGTCCTTACAATGTTGCATTGACTCACTCTGAAACCAAGAATGCTGCAGGACTCACAGATAGGATGACTATCAACTGATTAAATATGAAGGGATAAATCATGGACAGATACTGACAATATCTACTGGGGTGGCAAGCCTAATATTGACTCTGCATTATTACCTACGATATATTGCTTACAACAATCCAAATTTCAAATTACACACTTATTAAACTTGATTTATAATTGGGTTAACATAGCTTTGCCGCCCCAGTGACTGACATTTAAGAACAGAGTGTGGTTGTTAAACAAAAAACTTAGCAATGGGAATTTCCCTGTTTTTAAGTAGGACACAATGTACTCACTAGCTTATCCTGTGCTGCTGCGACCTGATAAAAATGCACTATAGCTCATGTGAAAGGCATAGTTAGCTCAATTCAAGGACCTGACGAAAAAAATAATAATAATAATAATACACACCTTAATGTTAAAGACTAAGAAGTTCACGTCATTTGTTGCTATAGGGGTTTTTGCATAACTACATTCTGAAAGCTGTCCAGCTTCACTCGGACCAATTGTGGGGAGTAGGAGCCACTGGACACAAGGAAAACAAATCATCTTAGTGGAGATCCTTTCAAACTTAGGGCAGAAGCATATATCTTTACTAACATGACCCTATAAATAAACCCAGAAACAGTTTGTCTAAAGAAAAAAAAATAATGCACCACAACCTATTGACTAAAAGCAAAACAAATGTCAAAAATATGACATTCCTTACACCCCCTCAGTTTAGCATGAATTCATGTTTATATCTCGAGAGGGTTCAAATAAAGTAGAAACCTTCTAGCAGAAGGGATTCCATTTGGGCTCCACTAGTTCTTTGGAAGGTTTTAACAATATTCACTAAGAATAGTCCTCCAAAACGTACTCCATCTTATTTTTTTACATTAGTCAGTGAAACCACAATTTTTATTATTTCTCTTCATCTTAGAAAAAACAAAGTATTTAAAAGTAGGCCACAACTTGGAACCCAGCAGATGTAAAACCACCTCAACAGTAACATTTAGCCTGGAAATTCAGACCTCGACAAGAATCCTCTTCCAAAGTATCAGGGAGCACAATATTCCAAACACAGTATATGACTTACAGAAGAAGAGACAAAATCCTAACATTCAGCCATACAAAATAATCCGACACACGTCAGGTTCTCTACTCAGTGCGCTCTGGCTGGTAGAGAAGCAGCAGTCTGTGTGCACGTACAGATGATTTTTTACACTCCTTTTCACTGGATTCATTTTTGCAAAGCTGAAGCAGTTATTTCTGTGGATGGTCCTCGAAGCTCAACCACAATCCCTGTGATGAGGTCTTCAGTAAAGTTCAGTTAGTCTGACTGCCTCAGACTGTAGAGGAGTTGGACGTAAGGCGAGTATTTATTTATTGTATATAATAATGATTTGTTTTCTTTTCCCTGCCTAATCCAGAGGCAGTGGACATCAGGAGAGCAGCAGCATTTTCCACTAGGTGCACCAGGATTGTTCAACCACTATACACCGAAAGAGGCATTGCCGCAGCAAAAATTAGTCCAGTTTTACGCCACAACCCCAAATGTTCTCATATACTATTTGACATATTCCTCAAATCCCACAAACTCCAGTTGTTGAAGCCCATTTGGGATCATGGATTTATTTAAGAAAGAAAGTAGAAGAAACTTGAGGAAAGGGTGAAGAACACCTTTTCCACAAAAACAGAGATTCTCCCCATGCATCATGCCCGGACAGAATCCACTGCTAAAGTGATGACATTGGCTGTTTTTAACATAAGAGGGACATGGTTATGGGAGAAGTGGGGATGAGGATTGCATTATTTCCATGTGTTGGCAGCCTGGGAGATGGACCGGGAAGGAATCATGTCCAGCAGGTACTCTCGCTGACGCTCCACAGCAGAGGAGGCTTTATGGGCTGATAAGCTCGGATTCACATAGGCCATAGTGACCCCTGTCAAAAGACAAACACAGGCCTTATGAGCACACTGGACATACATGGACTCAAACTCATGCTCATATACACTTCTATGAAACTAAAAAAGAGGAACAGAAAAGAAAGGAAGAGGATGGGTGCCAATGAGAAATTCTCTCATTTAAAATGAAACCATGAAACATCAGTGGTTATAGAAGTATAAAGTTCAAGCAGAACAGTAACCTTTGTAGGCTACGAGTGAAGTTTAAGGGAATGAGAAAAGCACAAGTGACAGGGCCTTACAGCAGGATGATGAGCCCAAAGAGAAGCACAAGTGAGAATAGGCTGACCATGTTTCCTCTAACCTCATCTGACTTTTATCTACCTGTGTTGCCAGTACTCTGCTTCCTCCAGGCAGTCACGTTGCCCTGGTTACTGCTGCTGCTGGCGCTGACCTTTGCCCCCTGCTGCAGATGGCGTCCTGCAGCATGCTTACCTGCCCGGCTGCCCAGCGCCGCTGCTGTCACAGCACTTTGGAGCTGAGAGGACGAAGTGAAGTGGGCCATGCCACGAGAGCTCACTGCAGACTGGAGGCTGTGTGACTTCTGACTCTGCACAGAGTTTGAAAAGAATAACAGCGGTGAAAGGTGCTGCTTATATTCACAAGATAGACATGTCATCAAACACACTGGGTTTCATGCTTACCTGTTTAATGGAGTGGTGGGCAGACACAGACCTGTGCATGGCAGCCTGGACCTGCTTGTACTGCTGCGACACCAGCACATCACCTTTGGACAGTGAGGAGGATGAGGATGAGCTGGTTTTAGAGATCGATGAGGCAGACGAGGAAGATGAGGCCGCCTGCTGCAAGATGCGCTGTTCAATCTCCTGCTCCTGTTGGAGAGCCTTGACAAATGCAGCCTTCAGTCGGTTGGTGTGCTCCGCCTTTAGGGCCTTCTTCTGATTGGACGACATGCACTGGTCACAGAGGATGGTGCCGCTCTTCTCCTTCCTCCAGCGGGAAGTAAAGTCCGTCTTACACTGGGCACAAACGTATGGCTCTTTGGGGATGCAGTTGGCCAGTGCAACAGCTGGGCCCAAATTTCCTGTAGTTAAGAAACAAGAACCTTCATTATTTGAGACACCCCATACCTGCTGTACCATGACAAAGTAAGCAAATAAACCTACCTCTACCATGCATCTCCAGTAATTTCTGCACCACTTCCTCCAGCCCTAACAAATAGATGAACTCATTATTGGCAGCTGAAGGCAAGAAGTTGAATTCAGGAGCAGGAGGTTTAGGAGGTGGGATCTCCAGAAGCGTCTTTTCCAACTGTTTACGAAGCGCAAGTTTAGCTGCCGCCTGCCGACTGGCTGGGGAGTCGTTCACACTAGAGTTGGGAGACACTGAAGAGCCCTTTAAGCCAGTTGGAGAGGCCTGGGGATAACACACAATCAAGAGATTAAAATTTGCATCTTATTAATGTTAATCCTCATCGAGAGAGTACTGCAGTGTTGCTGGGATGCAGAGGCAAAACTGTGACGTAGAAGGCAGTGCTAAGTTGCATAGTGAGTGGTCACCTGAGGGATGCTGACCATGATATTGCTGTTGGGGACATTAGCCACCCTTATGAGTCCCTGCTGAATGATCCTCTGGCCCTGGACCTGGACATTGGGCACAGAGGCCCTCGGAGCCAGCAGAAGGGGAGGGGGTCCCGAGCCACTGTGCTGCTGCTGCTGACGTAGACTGGCTATCTGCTGGGCAGTCACTGTGATTGGCTGAGGACACACATAAGATCATGAGGAAAAGTCTGTAAAGAGCTACTCTGCTTAAAACTAGCTCTTTTATGTCATTGGTGCAAGAACAAAGTTTCAACGTCTCCCGCACTAACCTGGGCTCCTCTAACCAGTGGTGGCATCACAATTTGAGAATTGTGTTTGGATGGGACGTGCTGCCCACCGCGCACCAAGGGAGGAGGGATCACTGTGCCTGAGCTACGACCTGTCACCTGTAAAAAAGTAGAACATGGAAACCACCATAAGCAACACAGATCAAAATACACTGAATGTTGAACATGCTCATCTTGGGTAGGTTCTAACTTACCTGTAGGGGTCCTTTACTTGATGTAATGCTACCTCGCACCAGAGGTGGAGGAGTGGCAACAGAGCCAGTCTGAAATGCAACATTACATAGGTTGAGTGTCTTCCACCAAATAATAAGATAAAAAAGTGAAACCGTATTTATACCTTCTGCACAGTGCTCTCCTTCTGTATCTGACTCTGTCGTAGTTTCTTAAGCAGCACCAGCTTAGCTTCTTGAAGTCTAAGTTCTTCCTTCAGCTGTTTGATGATGCGCTCTCTTTCTTGTGGGGAGCTCTTCTGCATTAGCAAAAAGAAAAGTCAGTGGGCTAACCCGCTTCAAGAAAAAGAAAACACCATATCTAACTAGTGCTCTACTGGCCATCATCAAATATGTTTCAACACGTCTCAACTAAAAAAAAGGGTGAATGAACATAAAGCTTGGCATAATAAACATTTCTTACCATTAGTTTATCTGTATCAGTCTTTGTGAAGCAGTGTCCATTCATGACAGGACTAGATGGCTCATTGTCTGACAACACAATTACATCGTCTGGAGAAGGTGGCTGTCGCTCTCTTTTAATTTCACTGCAGGAACAAACAAAATACATTACAACATTCTGTTATTTTGACCTGATTACATCACAGATTACTTACTGAGCTATTACACAGCCCAGTATCTTACATGTAGTTTTGTTCTATATCCAGTAGATGGCACTACATTATTACAATCATCAATGGCATCTTGCTGCAAATGTGCACTGGGACACACAAGAACAGCCAAGAGATCAATAATAGAGTAATGGCGGCAGGGAAGATTGTTGGAAGCCCGCATCTTCACCGAGGACAGAAGGAAAGATTCTGCCTTTACCTTTTGGATACTATTATAGTTGGCCACTGACCACATGAAAACAATAAGCCTTTTACATCTATTTTTTGCATTTACACCTGAAAAAGCTATGTGATTAAAGTGAGTGGCTTTTTCAGACATTATCCAGAACAAAGGCGGCTGCTGGCAGACTTCATATGCATCAATAAAGAAAGGGGTGGAGAGTAAAGGTAGGGGGTGGTCGGAATTTAACAGCACTTGGACCAAAGAAGAATAAATGTAGCACTGTCACAGTGGGGATCCTTCAAGGTCCCAAGAGCTTTAGTCTATACAGTCAAACCTGCTGGAATAGTATGTTTAAGGTGGAGGACTGCACACACGCAGCAGAGTTATATAATTGTTCAGTCGCTGTGGAACGAGAGGCTTCAGGGCTTCAAGCTTGGGCCCAGTTTACCACCCAGACAGGCCCTCCCCCTTCCACTACCTCTGTGGCAGGGCCTATGGCCTAGTGGCTGGCCGCAGCCTGGGCCTCGGCTCTGCCCTCGCTCCCAGCAGAGTCACAAGCCGAGCAGAGCGGAGGTCCGCCTGAGACACTGGAGAGGGTGACAGAGGGGGAGGGGAATACATGGCCAGGAGCCAACCTATTGTGTACACTCTCTCGCTCAGTCACTCACTACTTCACACACCCCTCCCCCAACCACACTGACTTGTTCATCTTTTATACTCCAACTCATCGACTCACTTGTTCAAACTTTACCCCCCTTTGCACACTTCTGTCATTCTTGTGCCTTTTAAGTGCAGCCATAAACAGAAAGGTCAGCAGGGTCAACTTCTCCCAAATACAGCAACATCACGTTCACTTTTTCACATAACAAAGTTTATCAGGCACTCAGCACTTAAATAATATACCAGTCTAAAATATTTGTTCAGTGTGCACAACACTTCTCTTTAATAATAGCCCTTAAACCCTGAACTCTCACACACTAATATTCTTATGAGAACAGGACAAGTATCCTGAAACACAAGTGAAGCCTTGAGGGGCCTAAAGGAGCTGCAGTTCTCATGCCTTGTTACTTTACATTCCATGCATATGACAAATACTGTCACAGGATGCATTAAAACATCCAGTGATATGTTGAAGTTGCTACTTAATTGAGCATGGCTTACACAAGCAACACAACACACAGCAGCTTGGTTATGTAAGGTCCAGTGTTTCTGCATGCCTCCTCTTCACACTGACCCCAATGGAGTGATGCAGAATATGTCATTTAGGAGCAGAACAAATAATATAATGGTAAGACCTTGCTCAAACATTATAATGTTACAGAGTGTACTCGCTTGGAGGTGCGGTCTGATATCAACAACTATACAAAGCACCACAAAGTATGCAAAGTACAGAACAAGGGGATTATGGCCTTTAAGCTACACTGAAACAAGGCTCTGTGTTTTGTTGCCAGCCCAGAAAAGTTGGCTATGTTGCATTATTGGAGTTACATGGTTCAGATACTTAATATTTATCATGAAGATATCTTGAGTATTTTACATGAGTAAGCACTTGGTGAGGGTGAAACAGGGGTCAAAGGTGAACCTTCGGTGACACATCACCATTACTGCACAATCAACTATCTCCACTATCCACTGAGCAACCATGTCACTATGTTTTTATCTAATACCAAACGCATCAGATGACATCAGGCATTTTTGTGCGTGGTCATGTGACACACCCACCAATCCTCCTGGCCCCTCCTTTCTCCAACTGCTCCTTCCAATGTGGAAACCATGGCAACGGCCAGTTGGAACCAGTTTGTGACACATAGCCTTCATTTTGTGTGAAGTGCGGGCAGAGTTCAGGTGCTGCGGTGGGAGAAAATGGAGCCCAGGCCTCAGGAGCCTCAAACTTTTCAAAATGGGGGCAGGCAGCAGACAACCACATAGTGACTTCCTGTATGACTCCTGTCAGACCACTAGCTAGAGAAGAGTGAGAAAGCCGAATATCAAAAAGACATCTCTTCACACAGCTATGCACTACATAGGCGTGCGTTGAAGACTTGAGTAAAGTAAAAAAAGAAGTCCAACTAAGTACTCAAACAGTCGACAGACAGCTTCTATGTCTCATAAGGTTTGATTAAGTTACATAGGTCCATGTAGGCAAATCATTTTCTACATTTAACCCATTCCACAGGTATTCCATAAGGAGTTTCTTGCAAACACAGAGCAATGTCCGGGGAACATCTCTGGATCTTAGCCAATACCTGGATCATGGTAGTGAATGAGGATTTAGCATTTTGTACATTGCAGGGAAACCCAGGTCCAGCCCATGGAGACACAGGGGAAGCAGGTAAACATTACACAGAACAGCCCTGCTCTGGTCAGGACACTCTAGCTTTAAAGAAACGCCTAGCTCCTACCATTTAATAATTTAAAAAATATTGATATCAAAAGAGCACATTTGTATTGAAACACTAATTGATTTCTAGTCTCTTCCAACCCAATTATACTAGTATAACTTAGTATAAGTATATATTTAGTATGTGTATAGTCTAATCGCAGTTGATTTAGCAAACACAAGTTATCAATCAGTACGTTTACACGCAAGTAAACGTACTTGCATGCAACCGGCATGTAAACACCTTACACTGATTGGGGACAGTCATTTGAACTTCTCAAAATCGGACTAACACACCTAGATAATGTGGTTCATTGTCGGACTATTACTGTACATACAGCTCAGTCTGATTGAGCTCAGTCTAAGATCTGAGCAGTTCCAGAGTCGGACAGTGAGAACAAAATGAAGACAATGTAGACGGACTCACTCATTTTTAGACCAGCAAAGGCACATATTTTAGGTCACGCTGCCACTGGATGTTCTGTTTGTAGTTTGTTTTGCTCTGTCATGTCCAAAAACTTTTAAAAGAAAGGCTAGTCTACCACAGCTTATGAAATGATTTCAGAAGGCGCAGTTGCCAAATAAGGATCACCTTTTCTTAATTTTATATGTTTATGTGCAAGTTGGATTCTTAACAATATTAATAAATGATTACTGAGCAAATTAGTAGAGTTTATGAACAAGTCAGGCTTAACGTTCGCTTGTGTTCTCTTTTTTAACAAAGGGTAAATACCATTAAATATCCAGATCACATGAATAAAGCATTAGTCTGAGCGGAACACTGGAGACACAGGAGTTTGATCATCTCTCCTGCATGTGAAAATTAACAACAACGTCAGCAGTAATGGTTGTGGTAATAACTCCTAATCCAAGATGGCACCACAGTTTTGACTGTGTAGATTGGACACTGAAAATTCATTTGTAAATTCATTAGAGTACATTTTATCTTGATTAAAAACACTGTGCTGAAGTTGCTTATAAATGTAAAATTGACACACTGAACCCAAAAGTCTCTCCCAAAAGTTAACGTAAAGCGCCTAGTCCTGACTGGCCTCACCTCTTAGAAGTGCTCATGTCAACCGGCTCATCTCCAGTCTGCACCTCCACTTTGATGGTAGCCTTCACTTCACCAGTCTTTAGGATGCTGGCTGCCACTTTCGCCGCCTGCTCACTATTCAGTTTGACACCATCGCCCACAGGACCCACCAGTGCCAGTGGGCTTTCGGCCGCATCGCCCTTCTCCATTTTGACCCGTTTACTGTCCATGTCCCCTGTGGACCCAGTGAGAGCTGCATGGTCCCTCTCCAGAGCCCGCTTCTGGCTGCGGGTCTGACGCACGGCCTCCTCTGACATGGCTGCTCTCACTCTGAAGACAGAAAATATGAAACTGGATGAACATATGTCTGTACATTATGCACATACACAGTGACAGCACTACAAAAAATATAGTATCCATCCAAGTAAAAGCAAAACACAATTATTGTAATATTTACTTTGTGACAAACACTACTATGAAAAACCAGTGCAATGCATATCCTGATCAAGATAAGTCTGTTCGCACCTGTGGAAGACTTTCATCTTGCTACAACACAACAGAGCATTTGTCTACAATATTTTGCATGAAGTTATCTTTTTCATCAAATTGTATAGTTACAGTGCATTTGGTTTAATTCAACTTAAAAGGCATTGTGAGTTTGAGTTGTAAAAGTAAAAATGAACACAATACAACACAAAAATTGACTACGTGGACCAAGATGAAAGGTTTCCACACAACTGTCATAAAGCAGTATCAGAAGTTATGTTTTAGCTATACGATACAGTCTCCTTTAGTGTAGACAGAGGACCAATAAAAGTAAATATAAATAGCCAACAGCTTGACTTTAATTACAAACACTATAAATAACAGCTAAGCCTGGCGTGATCTTCAGAGTCAAATTCCACATTTTTTCAAAACCTGCATCAGGCAATATCTTTGTTCAGCATAGCAAGTGCAATATGACCTGTGATATTCGAATTTCCCTGTTTTTTCAATTATTTTGAAAAAAAATACTCATTGGCAAGCAGATTTTCACCACTATGCATTGGTTGTTACTGCACTGATGTTATATTTTGGCTCTTTTAAGCAGCTTTATTTCACAGCCATGTTCACAACATCATTTAATGCTTTAGAAACCTTGACCATTGACCTGACATTGAGTGCTGTATGTAAAACTAAACAATGACACTGGACTGGTGTATGGCCCGAGGTGTTAGAGTGTCTCCTGCCTCACTGCCAGTGTCCCAGATGCTGACCCAAATTCCACTTTACAGTAACAGCAGAAGATGGACCCACATAGCTTACCGGAAAAACTTATTACACAGCAGAAAATGTGCACCTCCACAGTGCGACACTGACACAAGCAAACTCACACAGGCCACCAACTCTGCTCCATAATACACAGAAGATGGATGTAGAAACTATGCATTAGTCTGTGATGTAATAACTGATGAACGCGTATGCACGAATGCACCATCTTGTTTTTCTGAATCAGCAAGATGCATCAAGGTCTTTGTAGTTCAACGTGACATCATCGCTGCTCCTCATGGTCCGATCCCAAGATTCCATAAGAGACAAAAAAAAACACCTTCCTACAAACCGGTTCAAACTGGTTTGCGATTGAGAGACGGCGCAGGTTTAACCCCTGGAGAGACAGAGTGGCAGAAGGGAGGAAGCACGACGCGTAGGCCACAGACACGTCCCACACTCTGAGCGGGGGAAGTAGGGAGGAGCAGAAAATTGTGTAGTCTGCGGACATTCCAAAACATGTGTAACGCCACAGCAGACGGAGGATGAACTTTTAAGGCAGCCAATAATCAATAGCTCATCATTTAAAACACACATTGACACTGAAGAGACACTTCATTTATCAAAGGCTTAAGACGTCATCATTAAAAATGCACTGCGAAATCTACTTTTCAAAAAATACTTGAAAAACTCCAGTACACAATGGTCTGTTGAAATGTTGCCTGTGGTTCAAAACTTTCCTGACTAAAAAGAAGCTTCAAAGCCTCTAGTTTCCATATGTGTGTGGATGTCTAGTGCTGAAAATGCACCATGCTGTGGTACACAAGGGCAGATGTGCCCCGCTGTACCATCCCTGGACACAAAGGCCATCTATCTCGAGATGACAGCTTGTGTGTAGGAGTGTATTGAGTGTGTTCGCTATTCAAACCCATTTGAAGGCTTGCCCTATTACATTGTATGATTAAGTATTTAGCGCACAATGGCTTTTTTAAAATGGTATGGTTGTGAACACTTTGTAAATTTACATTTGCAGCTATGCAGGGTGTTTAACTGCACTCCTGTTCTTGTCCCAGTGTACATTCACAAGAGGAATTAGAACTGTTTAGTCTGCATCACTTCTGCATCAAAACCAAAACAACCAGCAAAATAATAGCTGTATTACAACCCCGAAAAGCAAGTATCTGCTACATAAACCCTGATGTCATCAAAGTCATACAAAAGTTGTCTCTATTTGAGATATAAAATGGAGACTTTTTGTAACTTGGATGCGTTGCCAATATTTTACATAAAAAAGAAAGTAAAACCTGGTGTGTAGCAGCGCAAGAGGTACAGCCGTATTGCTGCAGTAAAGTTAAAACTGTTTCAGGTTTATTCCCAGTTTTCTGAACATCAGATTCATAGAGCTGCTCCAGCTTCCCATGACAACTGTGTAAAACAGCTGTTACTAGTAAATGCTAGCTTTGTCGTTGTGGAAAAAGTACAACATTTAGCATGTTTTCTGTTCTAATACGACTGATCAAAAGAACAAGGCTAAACTAAACTAAATTAACTAATTTATTTTTAACAAGATTTTTGTTCAATGTTTTTAAAATGCTTTACATTTTTGTTTGATTACCTATTATCTAATCAGCTGATTTCAGTATTTAGCTTCAGTTTTTTGAAAGCCACACTATTGGGACCCCAAGCAGAGGTATGGTACAGTGTGCTTTTAGAAGACACTTGAACCTAAACCGACCCGCACTGTACCAGAGAAGTGGAAACGAGGCTTTTTTCCTTCTTCATTGAACTCTAACTGTGAAAAACTGTCAGTGCTTAGTCTAGTTCCAGTCCAACAAAGTCATACACATGCTGCAGTATCGATCTGCATTATCTAGGTGTATTAGCTTAAAGCAACACTATGTGTCTTTTCAGGCTTTACACAAACTAAAAGGTCATTGGACTGTTACCTATCAATACTATCTTACATATTTAAGTTGCAATGGTCTAACAGAGTTCACAAACTCACGAAAATCCATCTTAGACTGCTCCAAACCATGGCCTAAATGGCTGGGATTCCACTAATGATGTGGCACTACTGACAGTTATGGGTGTGTTTTAGGTTTGACAATGTACTTAATAAAAGAAAAGTGTGGTTACGCACAGATAATAAATCCAATCACCGACCAGGTATTCAGCTTAAGAACTTGCAAACGCTTTCTATGGAAGCTCTCCCAGATGGCCCCAGAACAGCAATGAAAATGTATTGTGATGAAGACCAGACCCTGGACTGTTGGACCTGAATATGTCGAAACACCACTTGCGTTAACTAACATTAAGCGCCATTATTTACAAGAGTAATTGATGGTTGCGTGTGTTCAAGGACATGACACCACTTGACAAACTCGACAAAGTGGACATCCCGAAATGGTACAACCAGTTTTAATGCTCACCCAGCTCCATCAATCCAGTGTGAAAAAACAACCGAAACTGACAATACCATCTCACAAACAGGTCCGACTTGTCCATCAGCGAGTCCCTCAGGAAATACATACAGCGGAGTGGAGCACTGAACCTCAGCTGCCCAGAGAAGCAGTTTACTTCAAGAGGCTGTTGTGTTTTGGCTTTTACTGTCCCAAGTGCCTGAACAGAACTCCACTCTAGTATCCATTTCAAACCACGTTGCCTGCCAGCCTCGTCACATTACAGCTCTTTGATTTACACTAGACACTAGGCCATGGGCTACTAAGACCAAGCTCACATTACAGGACTGCACACTTATTTTGAAATTGTACAGAAAATCATCAGAAGAAAAATACAAGTCCAAGACAATTACAACTCAAGGTAAAACTCTGAGCAGGGAAGAATTTCTATGAAGTCCAAAGTTACGTACTCTTTCTGCATTCTCGCTCAAACTTGCCAGAATTAAGTCATTTACTCATGAAATAGATCTTGATTGGCACGACATAAGTCACCTGACTTGTTATGCCGTGACTGCATAAATGCGTGGCCAAATTTACACCAGCGTCATATGCCACGTATCTACAATATGTGTCAACTCATGCAGAATGCCGCTAGTTAGCCGTGTGCATATTGAGGACATATTTTATACTGACCAGCCATGTCTTTTCTGATTCATTCTGGTCATCTAATAGGAGCTTGAGTTAAAATGTCACTCCATAGTAGTATATATCACACCAAGCAGAAAACAATCGTACGTCTTTATTGACCCAAAGAACCAGAGAAAAGACTGGGCTGTGCTGGCACAAATAAAATAAGCTGTATCTTATGTAGCTAGTCACACATCTTAAACACCCAAGTGAAGCTCATGAGACTTTATGTGCTGACTTTAACAGACATAGTAACCACAATCACAACATGGTAAACCAAATTATTTTATCATTTTTATGGTATGAAAGCAGCATTAAAAATTAAAAGGTTCTTTATCTCGTAGGAATTGATTTGACTACTCTATAGTCTAGTCTAAATGTTTTGTTTTAGACAATGTGTTATACCTCTCTGTCTACACCGCTCTCCCTGAAGGAACTGATGTTACCGTCACTGGATTTTCTTTGCAGAGCCCACTGGTCACAAAAAATTTTAACTTTTACTTAAAATGTCAATACATCAATTCAATAGTGATTTGTTAACAAAATGTGTTTCTATTAATTATTCATTGTCTGAAAACAGCTATTTTAAGAGAAGAATTCCTTCAGTCTGAATAGTAAATAATTCAGTCAGACATTATAAAGGTATATTTGGTTGGCGTACAAATGTATCTACAGCAGCTATGGAGATGATACAAGGGGGTAAAGGAGAGCAAGAGACAGCCAGTGATTAGTGATGTGTGCCTGCTTCTCTCAAGAGACTATGGAGGAGGAGTTGTACATGTCCCTCTTGTTTCCCTCTGAATAATAAGGCCTAGGGGCACAAGAGATCTCAGAAAAGCACAGGGGAAGTGGATGCAAGCCGCAGAATAACAGAGGGGTCTGTAGAAGCCATCTGAATTAATCTAATAATGCATCGAAGAGGTCCTGCACTTAAATGTCTCAAAGCATATTTGTGCAAATCAATAAAGTAAATAAAATTGACATGTCTTAATTCTATTTCTGCTTGTTAAACCCAGTACAGTATATAAAGCGGGGACCGATTCGCTCGCAGTTCAGCAGACAAAATGTAATCTGGTGACCTGATCTGACTCTACTGCTTTTATTCGCCCGTTGTGTCCAGCAGTTCAGAGAGAGCAGATCAATGGCAGAGGCTCGGCCCCTCAGGTAGCGTGCTAGCGTCTCATCTTCGTCGTGGTAATGCTTTCCCCACTGGGACCGGACGCAGCTAAGCCAGCACATTAACAGCCATTTTAAAAAAGCCCAGGCTTTTCAACTGTGTCCTCGGGCTTCAATGAGAGAGGAAACAACAATTACACTATCCAATAAAAGCAATACAAGTATGGATTATTATTGCAGAGCGACAACCTTTGAGCACATGAGGCTAAGGGGCCATGACCTTTGTAATATTGAGTGAATACTTCAAAATGTTGACTATGACAAAGCAATAAAGATCTTAATATAGTGTAAAGGCAGTTGCTCTTTGGTTACATATTAGCCCGCAAAGAAATCATTTGAGGCTATCAAAGAATTCCTCTGGGATCTAGGGTGAAATAAAAGACCTGAGTACCTTTGCTAATCTGCACAAGAAGTGGGGGCAGGGACCCAGCTGAGGTGGTGCCATGGTTGGGGGAGGGTGCGCATGTGGTTAGCTGAGGCATAATCTAACTGTACCCAAGTAAAAATACTCTTCCTTGTCTTTTCTTGCTCATTCGCTCGCTCCTCGTCCTTCCTCCTTCTCGACCCCCTCCCGCCCCGCTTCTCTCCTTCTCAGTTGTTCTGCTGTACACTCGGCCTGCCCAGGGTGTGTGTATGTGTGTGTGCCCCTACTGGTTGTGTCCCGAACACCAAGGGTTAAGCCCCTGCCATTTTAACGCCACTGACAGATCAGACCATTAGGGTGTTACCTAACAAAATGGAAGCCTTTAACCCTGAATCTGCCAGACTGCTGCTATGTGTGTGTGTGTGTGTGTGTGTGTGTGTGTGTGTGTGTGTGTGTGTGTGTGTGTGTGTGTGTGTGTGTGTGTGCGAGTGTGTGAGTGTGTGCAAGAGAAAGAGCGAGCAGGAGCCGTAGCCACAAAGAATATGTTTGTGTGCGCATGTCTCCACCTGGATTCTCCCTCAGCAACGTGACAACGACAACAGCAGTAAGTCCAGGAAGTGCAAACTGGGCTCTTGTTCACAAACACAAAAAGGCCATCATTAAACATATATGCTGTCTATATAAAAAAAGTGAAGAGAAAACATGCTCATGAAACGTACAAAAAAACCCCAACTCTATCTCAAAAGGAAGTGCTGTGACACATCCAGTAACTTTTTATAGCAACTATTAAAATTAAGGAAATCTATTGTCAAACATCTGAAGTTAACATCACTCACGTTTTTAAGCCTCAGTGGATCCATGTTAAAGCCACAAATGTTTACAAGCTATAAAAAAAAAGGAACAACTTAATGTTTTCAAAAAATTCTAGACAAGGATAATCTCCAATTTCGGCCAAATTGCTTCCAAATGGTTAGTACATAATCCGGTAAAAACCAGAAGCCCATACCCACAGAGTGGAGGGCCAGGACACACGCAGCCTGCTATCAGATTTCATTTCTCAGAAATGGATGGTAGCAGGAAGTGACCGGAGTAGAACGGGGAAAAAAGGAGCTTAAAGGGTGCAAAGAGGTACAAGTAAAGCAACCAACACAATGCACAGGCTGAGTGCAACATCTGTGCACGCAAGCTACAAACTGGGTTAGTTGCATCAGATTTTTGAGTTAAGTTTAAAATACAATAATAACTTCAGTAGATTCTCATCAAGGAAGCAGGGGTTAACTCAGGCCAGCAGCAGGCGGTTAATACTGGGTGACACATACAGAAAGCATTTTAGGTGAAAAAAAAAGTTTGTTTCTTGTTGCAAACAAGCACAGAGGATTTTACACTTTCAACATAGCGTAGCATGAATCACTATTACCATTTCTCTTATCAATACTCAAGATTTACAATGTCAAAAATATATATACACAATTGCTGATAATCCTGTGTTAAAAAATTGAAACAATTTGTTTTAATGAAATAAGCTGCATGGGCTGCACGCTGAAATCTGGGGGTCTGTCTTTAACACCTTTGAGCAAGCATCTGTGCTGTTTCTCTGTCACTTTCAGTGCAACAGTCGGATGTGGATGCTCACTGGACCAAAAAAATGCTTCACTATTACTTATTGTTGTAAAAATTTCATACAGGGCTGGGGACTCACCTCGGGTAGAACTACTTTAAAACGGTTTTAGAGCTTCCTGCATCACTGAACAGGTTTGCTACACATTTCTTCTTGAGTGTTCTAAAAATGGCTAATTCTTTTATTTATTTATTTTTTTTTATTATTAAAATTATATGAATCCTAAATGTGAAAACCCAAACAGCCCCCTTTGACCAAGCAGCACTTAAGACTGTTCAGAATCTGAATACTCAGCACAAGTACAGTCTGTTAATAAAGTAATATGAACAACTGTGTAAATGTTAACAGACAGCATGAAAAATAACTCAAATCGCTGTGGCTACCATGTCATTCTGTCACACATGTCAGAAAACCTGCCATGCAACAATTTTAATTACATCCTGAACACCTTGGCTTTTTCAAAGAATTTTCTCATGCAAGTGACAAAGATCCAACAGAGGACTGGTTATATTAATTATGTGTTCATTGTTATGAGACCAGTTCAGATGATAAACAAAAGTTCAAAGGCAAGAACAGAGCTCATTGATCATGTGACGGCAACACAAGCCTTTCCTGTAAAAGGAAGTAACATGGCTTCACAGATTCTGAACTATGGATAAACTAGTTGGCAGTTTTACTTTTGATGAAAACAGGAAATTCACTTTTCATTATTTAACAAGTTAAACAAATAACATAAACAGATTTATGCATTCAGTGTCACCAAAGCATCACAACTTCCTGAAAGATTTGGATATTTTAGATATCTAATGATAGAATGCACTGATGTGAGGAAGTGTTAGTACTGAAAGTTTTAAGAAACAAAGATGAGACGTCCAGGTCCCTAACCACACCCAGCACCACTCTGGGTGTAGCTCAAAGTTTGGTCTGTTCCACCTGTTGATACACCCAACTGTGACGTCGCCACTGGACCCCAAGGACACCATAAACACTATAAGAAATGCTGTCATGTGAGTTTTACTATTGACGCAGCCAGTGACAACACATCCATAATCGACACTTGAATTAATAAAATATTAGACAGATGGCAGTGTCAACGTGTACATGGAAAAACAACCCCCAAAAGAAAGAGTGAAGCGCAAGTGTAAACTAAAATAAATACAAGATAAAAAGTTACTTTGTCCACTTTTCATGACATTAAAAAGTGTCTCTGTAACTAGATACCTCAGCAGTTGCTTTATGCCAGAGAGGTAAGTACAGTGTCACATTTCAAGTGTACAGAGACAGTCATCCTCAAAAAACTAAATGTAGACTACAGCTTAACTTACACCTCCGATATAACCGCAATACTGCACTGTCATGGACTTGGATATGGAGCCTTAAATACTAAACAGACTCATAGTGTGTGGTTAGATAGTAAGAATTATTTTATTGCAGCTCATTAAGTGCTGCAGTGCACTTTACCCCGTAACTTTATAAATTCTACCAGAAACCCTACCAGCAGTGATAAATGACCACACGCTAAATCAAAACTAGACCAAAGCTTCTAAGGTTAACACTTATTCTAGTGGCCAGGGTAGATCATGCAGTGATCAAACATGGAGCATTGCCTTTTTCTAAAGCCCCGGTCAGGGACACAGGCAGAACACTTTGTCCCCTCTTGGGCACATGCCTTGATGCTTCACGTATCCAAGTTGCAGTCCTGGCCGTTCACTGCACTGAGAGTTCAAAGTTGCCGTGTCAGCACTGGCCACACAGTGAAAACAATTGTTAGACACAAACTGATAAAAAAAATTTAAAAAAAACTTTGGAAATGCACCTATTATGCAATAACAAGCATGACTGAAATAGAGCCTACAATCTATGCAGCATAACCTGCAGCCAGTGTGTGTTTGTATCCACTGTCATTTACCTAATAAATCTGTAATATCATCATTTGTTTGTGTCCACTAATCTACCGGTTGGTGACTCAGAATGTAAAGATATTATTATAAAATTAAGAAATATTGTTAAACGGGAGATAAAAATACAAAAAGTGTGGAAGTTATCATTAGCAAACATACAATGTGATGACACTTTTTGATTAAAAATATCTCTAGCAACACTTGTCTGAGAGGCAGTTTTAACACCTCAAATATACAGTAGTTGAGTCAATATGAAGTCCAACAGGGCAAACAAGATGCAGTTCAGTCAGCCAATCATAAAAACATTCCTCAACCTCCCTTAGCCTGAGGCCATTTGGTGGGACCTTGCGGACAATACCACTACTGCTCCTCAGTGGCATTTCATGTAATAAATAAGAACATGAATGAGAAAGTGTGGTACTTAATTATAACATAAAGGAAAATATATGATATCAACTAATTACTACCCAGCATCCATTATTGGTGTCTCTGTGCTGTCTTTATTATAGTTTAACAATGATTTACATAACTGGAGACTCATGGAAACCTTCAAACTACACGTCTCTATATAAATCCCAGAACTCATTAAAATCCCCCTTACCTTCCATCAACTTTGACGCCTTCTAGCTGAACTGGTTTTGGTGCAACATTCACCAGAAATTTTCTTCTTAAACAGTTTTTGATACAGTTTGATCAGTTTACCCTTATAATACATATATAAAAAGATGGAAGAAAGAAAAGAAGGTATTACTACTACTACTGTGATTCAAATGTTAAGATCAGAAGAACGTGATAACATCCATAACAAAATGCTAAATGGCACAACTTGGGAGGTAGCAATACATGTTTTTGGTTAAAAAAAAAAAAAGTTTCAAGCCTGCAGCAGAATAAAAAAGGATCTGGAGTCATGCCTGTCTGGTCACATCACTCTCAGCAGGGTTTTCAGAAAAGGCACCCGTCCTCAGGCAAATTCATGTGCCATCATAAAATGCAAAGAGACGTGTGTCCCCCATCACAGGACAAGAGTGCCAACTGCCTGCTTGCCCTCTGCTCAGGAAAGGGACTACTTCCTGAGTGGAGGTAGGGAGTTTAAACACACGTCAAAGACAGGTGAATACAAGCATGACATCAAGTGCCCACTTAAACGACATGATTAGGTTTGGTTGCTACAAAACTATAATTGCTAAACAGATCTTATGATAATTGCACGCTGCAGCTCATCAATTATTGAATAGCCTTTCTATGCTTGACGAGACGACTTGATAATCAGAGGCTTCGAACATATAGCGGTGAATTTGTTGACATTAAACTTAATGTGCAAATAGAGAATGCACTTAGTTGTTTGTGGTTTGGCGTGGGTGATGGCTTTGGTCCGTCATGGACAGACACGCAGTCGACGACGGCACACCGTCCACCATTACGCCTCCATAAAAAGGCTGTTCACGGTTGAGCTAGTCTGACAAAGTTCTGGGATCAATGGCTCATAAAACTATTATAAGTGTGCCCATCCGAGGTCCAAGAGCGTAAATATTGCTTGACGACATGAAATAGTCTTTGAGATTGCTGTATTTCCAAACTCAAGTGGCTTTACTTTAACATTAAATGCTACCTATTTCCGAGTAAATCATCATCAACAACAAGCTATCTAATGCTAACGTTAACTTGGCTTGCCAACAACAACCTGTCCATCTGTCCGTATCCAAACCAGCGGCTAACTACCCAGAGCTAATGATCATTTCTGTTTATCAACAGTCAAAAAGACCCACAGAAAGTTACAGAGAAGTAACAAGCCACACACTGTGTCAGTGGTAATCAAGTGGATCAAATATAGCATGGATGTGTGTTAACATCCAAATAGCGATACACGACAGACAATGAAACCGACCCCATCTCTGCGAGCCGCTAGTGTTAATAGGCTAACACCAAGCTAAGTTAGCATGCTAATGCTAGCTCCCTGGACATCCGCCTGCCCAGACAGACAGTCGCTAAATTTATTCACAAATAATCAGGCGTTAATTACATATAGATACAACAGCTGCGTTTTATTGTTTCATTACTTTATGGTGGTCAAATCAAAGAACACACTGAGAACACATTTGTATCACTGTTCTATATTTAGGTTTTGTTGAAGAAGTTGAAGATTATTTTTGCTAAAAGGCGGATTGTTCTTGGCAGTGCGTGCTCCGTAGGTGTGTGCGCGGCTGAGGCGACACACAAACTGTTACCTCTCACGTTAGCAGAGATCAAGCTATGCTAGTTAGCTTTACAGAGCTAACATAGATATAGAAACTTCCCTTCGTCATCTCAATGTAACTGATTGATAACTATACGATTAGTTGCTGTGGTAGTGCAAAGTGTAAACTTACGGAGTCTAGGAGGGGCTTTGCCGAGTTCCCCCGCGATATTCAGTTGTATGATGTTAGTATTTCGCTGGCTTCGGTGTAAAAATCCCGGGGATCCCCTCTCTTCTGTCCGCTGCCACTTCGGCTGCCAGATAATGTAATGAGCCACCACAGGCGGCGTCATGCTGCGTTCATACACACCTCGGAAATGTAAAGTTGGAAACTGCTGACACGGAACAAAGTCGATGCGTTCGAGATTAATACACACAAAAAATAAAAGTGGCAGAATAAAACACATTCTTAAAAATTACTAATGTTACAATGGCATTTAAATTGTGTTCCAAAGTAAAACTATTTTTTAATCATTATTTATGAATGCATTGTTACCAACTGTGAGTTCTGTGACTATATACCATTTATATTCACTCAAAATGTGAATCAGTTGTTGTTGTATGTTTGTCACATACTGATCCAAGCCCAGGTTTAGTGCTTGTAGTGTAAATACATTTTGAGCAAAAACATTATTACATTAAATAGTAAATTCTATTTAATTTTGTATATATAGCATTTGGTACTTGACTTTGTTACTTTAGTCCCAATACTACTACATAGTGGCAGTCCCCTACAGCATAGTGTGGAAGTGTACTCCTTCTATTAAACTTTAAATAGCATAGTGTGTAATGTGTGGTTTAACCTTGTTAACCAATGATGTGGCCAAGTACCTGAAAGAATATTTTAATAAAGTAATAACTCCACAACAGCTAAGACAAAAAGAATATTGCTTTTAGTTGGTTATATACTATAAATAGATACCATTTATGTATAAAAGCAATACAGAAACAAAATTCATTATGATTCTGGTGTTTAGTTCAGATGTTCTTTCTATTATGGCATTTAATTAAAATAGTAACAAAGATACAACATTTCAAATTATTAGAAACTTTTATATTATTTTAAAATATGCGAAAATATAGAAAATGGTTTGTTAACTATGCAACGTGTTACTGTAATACAATTCTCAGGATCTTTAGCACCACCTATAGGCTTGATGTGGTACCTATGGGGCAATTTTTGTCCTGCTCATTATTTTTTTATTTTTGTTATTTTAGTTATTCCAAAAAAGATCACTTGTCACACTTATACAACTGTATTTAGAAGCTTATTTAATCTGCCATAGATCAAGATACACAGTGTAACGGTGGTGTAATCGCTCTACTATCATATACAACCACACATAAACCACTTCTATCAGGATCCATTAGAATTAAATATGTCCACTTCGCAGTTTCATTGACAACATAATACAGCTGCACTCACATGAGCAGGTGGAGGAAACCGGGTGGTTCAGTTAATCATTTTGTTTTAACATTATGGGCTATCTAAAAATAGGGAAAAAGTGGTTATTGTCCTTGCACATCTCTCACTGGCGTACTTTGTTTAAAAAGAATGATTACGTTTACAATGTAATAAAACTCAAAGTCACGTATAATTGTTGAGAAACTGTCATCAGATTTTTTATTGAAAACAAAGTAAGTTTCAAAAACATAGGCGTTGGATAGAATATGGCTAGTACTCAAGCTTAAAGTGTTTGTACAGTAAGAATTCTACAAAGGATAGCTAAAATACATACCACACTTTCCTAAGTTGACTTATAAAATGTCACTGTACAATAGGTACAATGAGTGGCAAATCTATACAAACATACTGTAAAGAAACCCAGTTAGTAGAACTATCATGGCAAATTAAAATATAACAAAAATAAATCCACTTTCTTGAACATTTGAGAACCATCTTGAGATCTAAGTCTACACATGATGTAAAAGTTTTAATACATTGCATGAAATGAATATATTATGGAACTTTGAAATAAATCAGTTAAATGTGTTTAATAAAATGGTTTGTGGCATTTCTTTCAGCCACCATCTTTCAATTTGGAATAGTTTGGAACAAAGCTGATTAACAGACCAAACAGAGACATCTTCTGGTCTTCAGAGGAACTGCGCACAGTGAATTTACTCTCCCCACGTTGTGCATATTGAGCAGTTTCACCACATGCAGCAACAAAAAAAATCAACTAATCATCTAGTGAATTCATTGTAGGTGGTCTCTACATTTGCAAATGTCAAAAATAAAGAGGTCAGACCATTCTGGGAGCCCAAATCAGTAACTTTCATGCATGAAAAAACACCATCTATACAAAAGGCGAGACGTAAAATATTTACCAACAGTTACAAAAATATGAACATGAATAAATTAATTTCTTCTACATTTCATTGCTGCCCCCAACCTACCCCTGTAGCTTTTCCAATAAATGGAAATGAAACCTGGCAGACATACAAAAGTTTTCTCTGGTTTCTTGAGTAAAGAAGCACTTTTATACTTCTGTGTCCTTCACTACTCCAATCAAGAGTTTAGG
Source organism: Rhyacichthys aspro (assembly GCA_036850595.1). Lineage (NCBI taxonomy): Eukaryota > Metazoa > Chordata > Actinopteri > Gobiiformes > Rhyacichthyidae > Rhyacichthys > Rhyacichthys aspro. The sequence continues at coordinate 15,296,337 of CM072151.1, forward strand.
CCAGCACACATTGTTGTCATTGTTTCACAACAAATCAAAATCATTATGTTTAGAAGAAGTAAAATAGAATAAACTATGTCACCTCTTTGAATCCTTTTAAATAAACCAGAGATGTGAAAAATCAAGTTAATAGGCATCAGTTGATTATGTTGCTGTTGTTATCTGTAGAACATAAAGGTCTTTATAACAGGCTCGCGAGGCTGGTAGTGGGGCCATTCTGGGCTTGAATCTGGACAGGAGGTGGGCCATCAGTCCACTACAAATCAATAATAAAAAATGTGCGTTAAAATAGGTAGGCATTGTCTTTTTAATTATTCCTATTCTTAAGTGAGAATGATATGAGAAATACATGGGATTAGCTACATACACTGATGAGGTTATGCTCTGGGAGGCTGCAGGCAGCTATGTGGTCCTGCAGAAGCTGCTGAGAGAAGTTCTGGTGCATCTGCGCCGCTTCATGGGCATCCATAGTGTTCCCAAGGGCTTTATTTAAGTCTGTATACAGTACATCCACAAGTAGTTTCTTATTTTACAGAAGAACAGTAATTCTGAACAATATTTTAAACTCTAATCCCTAACTCTTATGTGGTAAGTTCTTACTTATCCTGTACTGAATCAAAAGCAAAATTGATAAACATGAAAAAAGGCTAACATGCATTGATCTATATGTACCTTTCAAAAGGGCTGAAGACCACAGTTGAACGGACATGTCAGGAATCTTGCTGGCCAATTGCATTGCAGGTACCACCATGTTGTTACTTTCCTTAAGAAAGAACCATTAGAAAACGCATTAGAAAAAGGCAAATAGCAAAACTTGCTAAATCTGTTTTAACTGAACATAAAACACATTTGTCTTACTCTGTGGTTGCCTAGAACATAAAAGATGTGACCCAGCAAAACCAGAGAGCAGGCAGTTAGTCTGTTTAGATCCTCAGCATTAGACATCTTCAAAGTTTCCCTGAGGAAACGTCTGCAAGACAAAACATAATCTTACTATATATATCAGTGCCCTTCTGTCTACAGACTGTCTGTACGGAACAGTAAAAAAGGTTTTTTCCATACTTGGCCTCATTGTAGCGTCCCTGAAAGAAAGACAGCAATCCCCTAATGTAGAAGGCTGCTGCACGGAGGCAGTGAGAGCTTAAAAAGATAAAATGACATTTTTAGAACATTTGCACTATGGCCAGTTATTCATTCATGTCATCATTGTATTGTAATATCACCATGCTCTTACCTTACAGGGAAGTTGTGGTCAGGGTTAATTCTCTCCAGGAGACTGTACAGCTACAGAAGAAATACAAAGATACAAACTGAAATTAAGAGAATGCTCCTTTTATTCCTCATCTTTTATTACCCTGTATTCTAGTATCTGCATGGACATTTTGTCTAACTATTACTCAACTAACCTCCTGATGTCGGTTTCCTTCCCTTATGTAGACACTTGCCAAGTTGGTTACAATATAAGTCCATAGTTCCTGATGTGTGGTGAGCTGAGAAACAATTCGGACATGGTGATGAGAGCAGCTCAAGCAGGGAGTAAGGAGGCTCAAGAAAGAGAGAATGATCTTACCCGCAAGGCTGTGGTAAACTGTGCCTCTGCATTATCCATGCAGTTCACTGAGATACAATACAGCCCCTGAAAAAATAAGACATGGATTATATTAGATGAAGTTTAATAAAATAGAAATGTTTTTAAATGTTAACTTTTAAAACACTATCAAAGACACTGAGAATACTCACTAAAAGTGTGTGAAGCTGTGCAGCATGATTCGTAAATAACCTGGGTGACTGTTGGCACAGCTGACACACTTGTGAGATCTGAAGGGGCAGAACAGTTTGTGTGAGCTTAGATGTGTTTACAGTAATACAGTTATACAAAATAAATGAACTTACAAAAACAATTCATCATGGACAATAGTATTTTCTTGCATTTATAAATCAAATACAGACAGGACAGACAGAAATACAGATTGGGGAATGCTAACATCAACTTTTTACCTCCTGTAATGCAGTAGCTTTGTGGCCTGTCACAAGTCTACACATGATGATGTGCTCCAGTAGAATGACTTGGAAGGTGGATAGGATGGGGCTGCAGTCCAACACTAAAATGCAGTTCATACAAATAATGTAAGAAGCAGCATCCAATTGTATTGAAAGAGATTTCATCCTTTTCATATTTATATTGTTATCATTATTGAAATGGCTTACATACTTTTTAGTTTCTCTAGTTGCATGAGAGCCTTGTCTGTATACTTCTGGGCTTTCTCCAGATAGCCGGCTTGCATGGAGTGCATGACTGTCACCTGCAAAAACACATTTCAAGCTAATTTGTTAAGTGACAGTGGTGGAAGAGGTAATTATTGCATGAGGAGTGCAATTTAATAACTGACCAAAGGGATCAGCAAACAGTCCCAAAACTGTTTTAAAGGATTAAATATTTTTGTTGTATATACAAGGGTGTTAGTTTCATATAATGCAAGCAGAACAAAAGTTATTACCAAGTATACAAGGACACACATGTGCTCCTTGGGCAGCCAATGGAAGAGGTCAGCTGGGTTGCTAGGCAGAATCTCATCATCATGGAGTGTAGAGATGGTCTGAATGCACTGCTGGAGCTGCTTTAGACATGGCTTTACACTCTTTACCTGGGGAGACATTGACATGTTCATTATGTGAAATAAGAAACTTTTTCTTCCTGCCATACAGCTTCACAGTAGACAATGACTTGATTTCTTACCTGCCCAGCATCTAGGTAGTGTGTAACCTGTAGGACCAGAAAGAAGACCCTCAGGGACTCCTTCTGAATAGGGTTTCCCTGCCAGTTTTCTACAATATTTCCACACAGTGTCAGCAAAGGATGCACTTCCCCGAGCTTCCTCTCCATAAGCAGCAACTACGAAGAAACATCAATCATTAATAGGAAGGTAAAAATTTGAACTTTTTGCAAAATAATTACACTGCAGTGATTAAGAATAAACCACGACAATATCATATTGAGAAATTACAGTGCCAGACTTACCATTCCTTTACTAAGGAGAAACAATGCCCTAAAAAGCAAAAACAAACATTTCAACATTTCAAATTGCAAAGAAGCTGAAGGAAATGTGTAAAGGTAATAATAATTATTCAACATTATTACTGAGCTATACTTTCCACATCTAGTAAAATGAAACAACTGTTGGCATTTGTTTTGTAATTTTGCTATTTTTGTTTAAAGCACACCATGCTACCAAAAGTGGACAAAACAGCATACCTGGTATACTCTGACCCCACAACTCGGGCGTACTCAGCCCCAACTCCCAGCAGGTCACATGCTGAAACCAAGTCTTTCTCCAGTGTATGAAGTTGCTGAAAGGAACAGAAAACATTAAGTCCTTTAGAAAGCCAATATAGCTGTTTATTTGACTTCTGCACAGAGACACTTACCGCCAACTGAAACAACAATCTGCAGTGCCAGTACGGGGTCTGCTGTGAGATTTGGATGGCCTTCCTAAGAAGGGGTTTTGCAGAGTCCACCAAATTCTAAAAAAAATTAAAGAAAATTAATTATTACAATATAATTTTCGTAATGACTCAATATCATATTATTATACAAGAACCTTAGGTATACTGACTATACAACACAAAACGTAATAACCATGAATAATAATATCTACCATATATGTTTACCTGTTGGCAAAAGAGTTCCGACAAAATGCTGGCGGCTTCAAATTTGACATCTTCAAATTGTGGGAGTTGCTGGGATATAAACCACTGTGAAAGAAAACATACAAAATATGAACGACTGCAACACCGCTTTTTGTTCGCTTTCGAAACAATAACAAACTATAAGTACGACTTATTCCTCAAGGACCCAAAAGCGAAAGCAGCGGGATCCGTCTAAGCAAGAATAAATAGCACAACTGACCAAACAAGTTTGTTGGCAGTTTTAAATAGATAACCATTTTCAATGTATCCACAAAAAACTAAAAATTGTCTTCCGCTGTTGGCTATTTTTGTTGCCTGCGGCCTAAACCAATTCCCTTCTCTGCCTCATCCCCGGTCTTTCCCAGATCAAACGCCGCGTACCGCTTTCTCCAGGTGGCTGCGGGCGAGCTCGCTGTTCTTGGTGTGATGGTAGAGGACCGAGCCAAGCTGGAGGTGCGTCCGGGCCTCAATCCTCTGCGGGGGCTTAAACTGAAACACTGCCTGTAAACAGTGTACACAAAGCCGAATTTTGGGCGGACTTGAGGTTCGGAAATGCTCAGCAAAACCGAGAAGGGCGAGGTACCAACGCTCCGGGGCCTCAACGTTTGACGCCATTTTCCCCGACAACAACAAGTTTTTCAGCGCTGCGGCCAGACTCTCGGGTTGCCAGGTTTTGTCACGAAAAACCCACAGTCACCATGTCTAATCTCCTAATCAACTACCAAAACCCTGGCAACGTTTTCCATTGGAGAACATAGAATGACGTTCTTTTGTTTTGATTTAGTATCTATTTCCTATAGTGCTTATTTCCGCAAAAAAACAAACAAACAAATGAACTCACTATGTTTCAATTGCTCTGACCTTCAGTGAAAAGCATATATATTATGTAAATAACATGTTTGCATAAATATGTTATTTATATATTACAGATTGTGTGTGGAATTAGTAGTTGTAGCACAGGGATAGGCTTTTACAAAATCCAATTTCACTGGAATGTAACAATGGAAAGTCAGTAGTGGAAGTCAGAGTGATATATAATGAAACATGGCAACCCAGTGTTGAACATAATCTCGCGTGATTTTATTAATAAGTGTATCTTGGGAAATGTAGTCCAAATACTGGCGTATGCTGCCCCAGTTTCTGCAGGACCTTGAAAAATGCAACTAATCTTGTGCCAGTCCAGATCCATACAGCGGCTCTGAGCTGAAGTTGTGGCTGGTGTCGTCTAAAAATAGGCACCACGGTGACAAGGCTTCAGCTTTTCGTTTGCTATATTGACAGTCCCCAACAGAAACGTCAACAACGTAAAAGACGCGTAGAGACACCACCTCCTCCTCCTTACTGGGTGTTGAAACTTAGAAGAACGAGTCTAAAAGAACGAGACGTGTGCAAGATCAAACTGCTGAATGACATTAGGCTTCACCACGACGACGTGTGAAAGAGGAGCTCATTCAAACACAGGTAACGATCAATAAAGTGCAATCAACTGTGACAACGCTGCACAGGGCTGTTCTTAAATTAACTACGATTGACTGTTAATTTTCTTTGAATATGCTAATGAAACAGTGCTCTGTTTTATGCTAGCCTTGATAAACATACATATATTCAGAGTATTGCACAGTGTAATTGACATATTGTTTGCTTGTTTATGTGGACCCGACTGTGTGGCAGTAATGCAATCCCTGTTTACGATCCAAGCAGGACATGGGCGTGCGCGTTATCACGTACTTATCTTCATCATAAAACACTCGGGCAATGCAGCACGAGGGTCTGTTGTTTATGAAAGACTTTAGATTTTGACGCACTGAAAAAATTCCACTGTTGTGCTTTGCAGTTGTCCTATGAAAGTGTCTTGCTGCTGATCTGGTGATCTTTGAAGGGCACACATGGCCCATACTGTGCACGACCATCAGAGACGTGGGCTGCCAGTGGCCCAGGCCACAGTGCTGGCTCTGCCACCTTCAGCTCCAGCTAAAGTAAGTGTTATTCGGACGTGTAGACTATGAGCAGGTTAAGCGTGTGCGTTTATTTTGACACAGTTTTAATGTAGTCTGCAGGTGAAAGAATGACAGGCCAATAATTAGCCATGTTGCTGTTCTTACACATATACTAGCCACTTTTTATATCATTTTAACAAATTTCAATGTAATTAATTATGTGTCAGCTCTACGTTCTATATAGTCTAATTACATTATTGTATACTGTTCATTCATTTGAACAGACAACTTTCTCTGATCAGTTCCTGAAAGGCAGTTGTTGTTGTGGCATGGAGCACTACACATACTTAAAAATGTAGACGCACTGCTGTAAATAGAAAGAAGGCGCTTATCTCACGTTGCATTCACTGTAACTAGGTTACACGGAATAATGACCTTTTAAGTGAGAGTTTTTTGTTTTCTGTCTTGTCTTGATATGATTTGGATTTTTATTATATTTATGAAAACATTATTTTGTAAATTCCAAAATACATACAAGACGGATTTACTAATTGTGATTAATTATTACAGTAAAACAAAAAAACAGAAAAATAAACAAAAAATAGAAAGCCACACTATAATACTATTAAATTCAAACAACAATTCAATTCAAACAAATATTCTTTATCTTTTTTTCTATAGTTGTTTAGATTGAGTATGGACTTTTATTGGCCATGTATTCAGTATCAGTGTGTGGTATTATCAGTGTCTGAAGCATTTATTGGGTTCAACTGTTCTTCTGTATGTACACAAAAACAAAAGGCACATATGATTCAGTGACTGGCTCTGATTCATGTGTAGTTTATTTGGTCTGTGGCTGTAAAGACAGTGACATTTTTGTTAACATCTTAAAAGGTGAATGGTTTAAGGTCACACAGAAGTGTGGTAGTATCCGGAAGTGTATTGTTTACAAAGGGCTTTAATGCAATGTAACAACATGTCCTCCCAAAGTGAATGTGATTGTGAATCCAAACAGGACCTGAGACCTAGATGGACTGCATTGGACTCCCTCCTGTGTGGTGCGTTTGCTGGAGCTGTGGCCAAAACAGCCATCGCGCCACTGGATCGGACCAAAATCATTTTTCAAGGCAAGAGCAACACGTAACAATCTGTCTGTTATGAACATGACTTAAAGTCTGTTATGTAAATTACTCTCCAGTGGATTTAAGCAAGAGTTGTTTCTGTGTTTGTACCTCAGTTTTCACTGAGCAGCTAATGGCTAATCTTCTTAGTAGATGTTTAGCCTTCGCGGAAGTAAGTTGTTAACCCTGAAGTTCATAAGGTCTCTTGTTGTTTTTCACAGTGTCTTCAAAACGATTCTCTGCAAAGGTGAGTTTAAGCCTGTGTGCGATTAAATATTCAATACCTAACATAATCCACTAAATGTAGTAAGATCATTTTTTTGTTTGGGGATTCTAATCAACATTATCGTCTCATTAAGTACAAAAGCAATGATTAAATTTTTTCTTTAACATGAAAACAACAACTACAAGTTCAATCCATTTTTAGATTCTAAACATGTAAGAGGCGAAAATGGCCGTTCCTTAACTATTTACCCTTATTCTCCAGGAGGCCCTCCGACTCATCTATTGCACATACATGAAGGATGGCTTCCTCAGTCTGTGGAGAGGAAACTCCGCCACTATGGTACGGGTCATGCCCTACGCTGCCATCCAGTTCTGCTCACATGAACAGTACAAGAAACTTTTGGGCAACCAGTATGGCTTCCAGGGAAAGTAAGTAAATGGCATTATTGTTGTAAAGGTCATGTTTTTTCTAAATCTAAATCCCAGTAAAGATACCGTATGTCCCTGTGGTGATTATTATCCTGTGTTGTTTGTTTTAGAGCTCTGCCACCTTTCCCCCGCTTCTTGGCTGGCTCTCTTGCTGGCACCACTGCTGCAATGCTTACCTACCCCTTAGACACTGTGCGTGCTAGGATGGCAGTCACAGCTAAAGAAATGTAAGTTTTGAAAATCATTAAATTAAATAATATTGTTACCTAAAATGCTGCTTTATTCCAAATTTAAATTTTTATTTATATTGATTTGGCTTAATAATAATAATAATAATACCTTTCATTTGTGGTCACCTTTTAAAACTCTCAAGGTAAACTTACATACTTATGGAATAAAACAGTATAAAAGCAGCATAATACATAATAAAAGCAACAAGTAAAACAGTCAGTGCAAGGTGTGTGGGGTGGAGGGCTGACAGATATGGAGGGGCAAGGTTATGGAGAGCTTTGAAAGTGAAGAGTAAGATTTTATAGGTGATGTGAGTGGAGAGGACTGAGGACAGAGGGAAGTGTTCAGAGGAGGGGCTTCTTGAGAGAATACGAGCAGCACAATTCTGGATTCTGAATTCTGTTCATGGAGACATGTTTGTGGACGACTGAATAGAAGTGAAATGCAGTAATCGATCTATGAAGTGACCAGGGCATGTATGAGGGTAGCTGTTCTGTTGGGGGTGAGTGAAGCGATTGATTTTAAGGAGGTGAAAGTAACTGGGTAATGTGTGAATAGTGTCAGGAAGTATTTGAGCTGCCCTTGGAACTGAGAGGAGTCACAGGAGAAAGACAGGCTGGAGTCTTTCTGGATGTCTTAGGCTGGAGAAGTGTATTGACCATCAATATGTGTGTACATGAGACAGTGGACTCTCAGCACAGTGTAATATTGAATATACAAGTCTGTCCATGCTTCTGTGGACTGAGATTATAAAGCCTAATAGTAGGTCAATGCCATATCAAAGGAATGGTGTTTACCCAATAGCGCTTAGACTTGGAGCCGAGTTATCTGTGGGGTGTTGGCCTTGATGTAGAGTCTGTGACAACTTTACATTTAGGCCATAAGTGAAAGGAAGACTAAAATTCTTCATCAATCTCAGTACAGTACAATACTTACAGTATGTTTTCATAACTTTATAATTGTGTGTTTCAACAGGTATAGCAACATCATGCATGTTTTTGTGCGGATTTCCCAAGATGAAGGTATAAAAACTCTTTATAGAGGCTTCACTCCCACTATCCTTGGTGTGATCCCGTACGCTGGAATCACATTCTTCACGTATGAAACCCTCAAGAAGCTACACTCAGGTACCAGCTATTAGGATCTGCAGCTAAAGACTAATAAGTCAACACTGTTAACTAAACTATTGATTGTTTGTTTCACCGTAGAGAAGACAAAAAGATCCCAGCCATACCCTTATGAACGCTTGGCCTTTGGAGCGTGCGCGGGCCTGATTGGTCAGTCAGCTTCATATCCATTGGACGTGGTGCGGCGGCGTATGCAGACTGCGGGTGTCACCGGCTCATCCTACCGCACTATAGCAGGGACTATGCGAGAGATTGTCACACAAGAGGGAGTAGTGCGTGGACTTTATAAAGGCCTAAGCATGAATTGGGTGAAAGGACCTGTTGCTGTGGGGATTAGTTTCACCACCTTTGACCTCACGCACAGCCTCCTGCTCAAGTTGCATCAGATGGGTTACTTCACACACTGAATCACAGACAGAGAAGCGGTGAAGAAGCCCAGATGAGACTGGCACATTGATGCTCAAGCCTCTTCTACTGCAATAAGTCTGTTTAGTCATTGGGGAGAGGCCTGCGTCCTGCTGGACACTCCTGTATATGAACAGGTCAGAGGACTGTGGCGTTGGAGCAGCTGAGGCTCGGATATGTGCACACAATAAAAGATTCGCTTTCTTATAAGTGATATCTTTTTCAAAAGTGTCTTTAAATAGTGGTCCGCACTTTGTTTTTGAAATCAGGGAACAGATGAGTGATTAGCTGTGGAAGGGCAAATGTGGCTTTAAATGATGGATGGATATGGAGAAAATTGTTTGAGTTGTGTTAACGTAGGAGTCCTTGCAGCTAATAGACTTGCAACATACTTCAATTAATCCTGTGTTAACCAAGGACTTTTTTTAATGAACTCTTACGAGGAATGTGTTAGTGTGAAAGTTATTTGTACTTACAATTTTGTTTTGCATTTCAAAAACGCTTGATTACAGGGTTATAATTTGTACATGCTTATGCAAAAGTATTATTTTGGTGCCATCATGGATTAAACCTAATGAATGACTGCAGGAGGTGATGCTGTCGAGAGGCCCGCAGTTTCACTGTCCATTATGCACTAAGGTGGGTTCTATTCACAAGTATAAAGAATGGACGATATCATCAATAAATAAATCAATGTGTTAAATTACAAATGCATATGAACGTTTCAAAATTGTACAGTTCTCACATCTACAGGATTTATTAATGGAAATGTTTACAAAAAAACAAATGATACCAAAGTACCTAACGCATAAATTGTCACGTGATATGATGCCTGATCATATGTTCAATGGTTCTGCACACTTCATGCCTACAGCACTTACGAATACAACATGTACATTTGGATTTGTTGTAAACAAAGCTGATCATGCAATAAAGTGACAATTCACAACAAATACGCGGGGAATTATTTTGTCCAGTAGAGGGAGCTATGTGACCAGGACAGTGACTTTATTTTAGTCCAAAATAGTTTACCAGAAGGGCTCTTAAAAGGGTTGTTGTACAATACAAACAGCTCTTATTATTATTATTATTATTATTATTATTATTATTATTATTATTATTATTATTATTATTATTATGTGTTAATGGGGAAAAAGTAGTAGAAAAAAGGTAGGTTTATTGATATTAATCCTTTCTTTTTTTCTTTTTTTAAGCTTATATTTACATTTAACACATAGTTAAATCATAATTTAACTATAAATGTTTTAATAGTATTCATAATAATAAAAAAAAAAAACAAAGACTTTTTGTTGGTGGTGGAGGTGGTGGGTTTTTTTGTTTTTTTTTCCTTGCTATTTTTGCTGCGTAACATGAGCTGGCAGTGTTCCTCCAGTAGGTGGCAGCAGAGCGCGTTGATGGGTTTGGTGCTTCATTACAGAGGCGTAGAGCTCTGATGAGTGCGTGGCCTGAACTTGACCTGCCCTGGAATCACTCATTCATCTCACTCCTTCGCTTTTTTCCTCATTTTTAAAATTTGTCCCAAAAAATATGTATTTTAACGCCTTAATTATATTAAAGTTGCCTGTAATCCTTTGTTGCTGAAGAAATAAAACCCATGGAATAAGAGCATGAGGTAAGTAAGAAATCTAAAGTTACAAAAAATGCTAACACACGCTACAGAAAACAATGAAAATGCTAAGTGGATTGGTTTATTAATTATTAATTAATGTTTTATGTTTTTAAATTTACTGAAGAATGCTGCATTAATATGGTTTTTTTTCCCAATCACTGCAGATTTTTGTTAGATATTCCTTTATTTGTAACTAAATGAGACTGTATTATGATGTAATAATTGCTTTACGTATTTTCTTTATTCATAATATATAAGCGTTGTAAAAAGATTTGTCTCAATTTATAGAATTGGGAAAAAATGAGTAAAGAAATTTTGTATCACATTAGTAAGATGAAAAAACAACACTGAACAACACTTTTTTTTTTCTTTTTTTTTGACAAAACTTAAATTCATAATACAGGGGCCATCTTAATTCAAGTAAAGACTTAATTTAAATATATATGGTTAAAAATATGTTATACCAGGTTACAGTTTCATATACCAATAAGATGAATATTTATATGTAGCATTAGATGTGTTTCCTTCTCCATCTTCGTACATCTCTCTGAATCCGCTTGTGTGTGTCTCATCGCAGTGTGCATGAATGTAAAGGCCCATCTGCCCGTCTTCCATCTCACCAGCTCTCGTCCTCGCTGCCCATGACCTTGACTGTGAATTATGGGATATCCTGCCACCCTCCAGCGTGCATCCATACCGCCTGGTACTGCAACCCTCCGCACAATACCTCTGGCTGGATAACAGTGTCGGAGGGCGGGTGCTCGAAAAAGAGGAGGAGGAGGGGGTCTGGAAAAGATGCTTCTTGAAGGCGCCGTTGCCATAGGTAACCTGGATGTGTGCCAGGAGAAAGGGGGCCATTTGCATGTATTCAAATCCGACATGAATAATTCACTTTGAAGCTGCGGCTGGAGACAGACAATAGCGTTCACACACTCGGCGAATGGAAAAACACACAAATAGTGGCTTCCTGTGCTGCACAAACCCGGCCTAAACAGTGTGAGAAAGGTGACGAGGTTACACTGCGAAGAAAGGGTTTGTCAGCATTGAGACAGTGGAACAATCTGACGTTTTTATATTCCAAAAAGCTCAGTCACTTGTGGTGTGATGAGGCCTCAATAGAAGGTGCCTAAACCTGGACAATTAGTGTTTGACTTTGGGATTAAATTCATTGCACGTATGATACATTTGCACATGGTACACTTCTCTTGGTGCCCGCCAAAGCTACACATGGCTGCAGTCCAACACTCAGCTGAGCTCGAAGTGCGGCTTTCATAAATTCAGCCGCATTAAAAACGCCTTGAGAGACGTTATATCCTACATAAAGTGTCCTGTAAACGCTCCTCGTAAACTCACCCTTTAAAAAACGTCAAGAAATGACTTAAAAAATATCAAATCTCTCCGGTGTGACTGTAAAACTCCCGCCATCATCTCTCCTATGTAAGCATCCTGATATTTACAAGTGCAATAGGGACGCCATCCACTCTCACTCGCTCCTCCATAGCTCTAGTCTTGTTAATTTTATAAGATCCAGCGTATTGCCACTTATCGGCTGGCAGCGTTGTAAAAGCTCTGAGGTCAGTGCATTACGGAGCTGCTGGGCCCCTCTCTTCCATTAGAGGGAGTGTTCTGGCTGCGTTGGCCTTCACTCAATCAAGCACAGGCTGCCTCCCAGTGCAGAAACACACACAGACGTACAAATGGAGACTATACTGTAACTAAATGTGAGCACATAAATCGACCACAGCTTGTTACAGCTCTTCACTCTTTCCAGCCTGCAGGGTAAAGACATGTTCATTTGCATCGCGACTTTTTGCATTTAAAGGGAGTATATATGTATATGTAAGTATGTTTCTGACATTTTCAACACTTGGCATTTGCACAGCACTAAATGAGTTGTAGCTTCCTGAAAGCATCATGAGGAACAGGAAGAAAAGAGATCTCATTCGCAGCAGGCGAAAATACAGAAATCTCTAGAATAAAAATGCCAGAATTTGTATTTGTGGCAGTCTGAAGAAGAAAATTTGGCTGAAATACGTTTGCAGAACATTACATCAGGCTTATGCCCCTGCATACTCAGGTAACAGTGTCAAGGTCATGGAAAGTTTAAGAGCTCATAATGACAGGGTGAGGGTGCACTACTCTCTTGTGTGATAAGCATAAATGCAGAAAAGTTTTCTGTTTTTTTTTTACTATTTACAACTTTAAAATACTTCTTGAGGCAAAGAGCACCACACATGATGCCATATATTTGTAATCTGGGAAATTTGAATTTTGCAGTTCCACAAAATATTGCTGTGCAGAAGGGTTCAAAATCTTAGTGTTTTTTCCACAACACTCTTTAGTTAAGGTGGCCACCCTGACTAAAGTTGAATATAGGATATATGAAGTATTATATATCATACATAAAATCAGTTTATGTAATAAATTAATCTTATTGTGGTTCTTTTGTCTTCACATGTGTGGTTATGTTATTGAGGCATTTAGGGGTTGTAAGTGGAGAGTATTTATGACATGAATCTGTGCAATCTGCCTGAAGGCAATTTTTCTGTAGGAAACACCGTTTATGTGTCATTTTCACACTTTCTTTCTATTGTTTAGCCAGTACTAAAATGTCCTTACTAATATATTTGATCACAAAAACCCTTAGCCAATGTTCCAGTTGTAAACAGTAATAACAGCAACATTGGGCCTTTGTAACCAGTGGAATTAGAAGAGTAATAGTTTTTGCCATTTCTTGTGAATCTGGAATTTATTGGTTGGTCCTCAAAGCCCAGAAATATTTATATAAATACAGTATTACACCTTCTTCAAATGACAGTAAATTGTGTTATTTTTTGCAATAAGATGACTGTAGTGATAGTTATGGTAAGTACTTAAATAGTAAATCAGAAACATTATCAGTACAAATTATAATGACAACCTTTATATATGTCTGTGTGCATGTTTTGTTGTCTCCTCTAGATTATTATTAGTTTGAACATTACTTATATTAGTTTCTTTGTGGTCTACACTTATCTATTATTTTAAATTTCCCCCCAAAATGTGAGTTGTAAAAATTTCTGTTTGATCAAATGTGTGTAGTGTAAGTTGAAGAATCTTTAATTGAGTAATCTAAAGTTATGTAACACCAATCTGAAGTACGCCCCTGTAGATTTAAAAAAAATAAATCCATTATATGCAAATTCAAACTTCACATGATTTTTATATCACGTGTGTAAACCAGGCCCGCCCTGTCCTGGCTTAGTGTGTGCCCATTTCTAAACATGTCTGCATGTGGGTGTGTAGTGGGTGGGATGCACAGAAGAGGGAAGCCCCCGACCAGACTTTGCATGAGAATGGCCAGGGTCCTGTGAACCTTCTGCTCCCTGTGTCCACATTCAATGCCACGGCCGCTCTTAGCATGACAAAATATAGGCTCCAAGTTCTAGGACTTTTAAGAACGCTAACACCGCCCACTCTGGTCCTGACTCCAGTGTAACCCCCCTACCCCTCTGTGTGCACTGTGGGCTGGGAATGCTGCTTTTATGAGGTGTCTGGGGGCTGTCAAGTTCAAGCTAGACATGCACAAGAACATGCAGACAAGAAAACAAAAACAAAAAAAAACACAAATTGCTTTTAATTCTTGCTTTTAATTCACCCAAATCAAAACAAGGTCACAAATAAATTCCCTCATCTTTTCAAAACATTACGTTTGAACTTGACTTTAGTAATGGGGGTGCAACAGAGTGGTCCAAAACACAATTTCACAGTCGGCTTTCTGTTACAAATTCATATGAAAACAGTCATTGGGGTTTGAAATTTGAGCGTTTACATAAGAATTTAATTTTGAATGTGTGCATTCTGGGGTGGCGAATCAGCAAAATGGGAATAAACAGTTTGACCTCCTGAACTAAGGGAAGAGGATGTAGGAGAAGTGCTCATCCTATTTTCAATACTGAAATATGTAAGGGTGCCCATAGAGTGTGTTGTCTTCGTGTAGGATGAGTGTTCATTCTCCATCTTTAATGGCTCGTCACAAGAGTCAGGCCTCAAAGTCTGCTACTGAAATTAGCATATGCACATTTAGCATTAGCTTGTGATAAATACAGCTTATGGTTTACTGTATTCCTGTCTACTACAAATGGCAATGCATTTACTTTGTGGTATAAAACCTATTCTATTTTGAGCTTTTCTATTTTAGATCTATAAAAAGCCACAGTCAGGCATGAATACTGCATATCACCTGATGCAAGATGTTGATTTTTGTGCATTTATCAATATTTATAATGCATTTAACACACTGTGAAGATCCTATTTATATACATTTACGCTTGTTCACAAAAGTAAAACTAGAGGCCACTTCAATGAAAAAGACTTTCAAATCACTTTCCATTAAATTCAGTTATACTGCATTACATCGTCATGCATGTACTCTCAGCGCATACATTATTAAAATATTTACTAATGTTGTATTTTTATTCTATCTGACAACACATAAAAAACAAGTGCTTTAACTCATAAGATGATTAATTTATTCTCACGTTTCTTAGTTGTTTTGATTGAAAATTAACCATACTTTTTTTTTCACTTTTCTAATAAATGTAAGCTCAAATTGTGTATAAAGTCCTGTTTGTTTTTATTGCTAATGAGCTTTGTGCCACTCTGCCCTGCTGTTAAAGGCCTTTGTGTTGCTGACAAACCAGGAAAATGTCACACTGGCTTTATGGACCAACACACAACTGACCAATTACAGCACAATTAGTGCACCCCTGAGGGTTTATTTAGGTCAACAATGGGCTGCTTTTACTACTTCTAGAGCTGGGACTAAGCAGTGTGGCTGAGAGCGAAGGAGGGATTTAATGCAAGTTTCAGTAGCTACATACAGTACACTTCACACTACACTCATTTTTATGTGACCCATGGTACATGAAAATTCTAGACAGTAAAAAGCAATAATTTATTTGAATGTCGGCACACATTCTTTTCTGCTCTTCTTCGCACCGGCCATTGGGTCCGAGCGGGCCTTGATGTCCGGTCATGCTCTGTATACGGACTGTATGTGACATGATCCGTAACTCTATCTATAGGTGTTATGGTATCATTCCCACCATTAAAGAGCTTTTCCACCTTCCCAATGACCTCCGCCTCGCCTCACAGGACACAGAAAACGACCTGATGGCCACGTCTTTGACTGTACACAGCCTGCGTGTGTGTATGAGGCCACTTTATGTGTGAGCCTGACCACCGAGCGTCCAGTGTTTTCCGAGGGCGTCCAGCCTGTAGGGCTCGGCCTTCTCCCCGGTGAGAGTCGGGGAATCTAGCACGGCCAGTAAGCATGTATATCAGGCCATCTCACGGCTGGCTGGACGCTCCCTGGGTGGCCCACCATGGTCAATACTGCACTGATGACTGGACACACAGAATAGGATAATCTCCTAGTTTCTGTTTCTTTCAGGGCCACGGTGCACACACCTCTCCTTTCTGTGGAGGTCTGCCTGGCCCTAATTTCAGGTCAGGACCAGTCAGAGGGAGGCACAGGGCGAGGGGACGGCGTAGGGGGTGGGCAGAGGGGAGCAGGGAGCCCATTTCAGCCAGAGCACTGGAGCACGTTGGGGGCACTGGGGCATCCCTTCTACTGGTTGTTGGGGGGTGAACAAAAGGACGAGTGATCTCCACAAAACAGAGTAGGACCAGAGTGTGTGTGGGTGTGTGTGCGGATCATTGTTCAGAGTTTCCTTCGGCTCCAGCAACTCGCTTTAACACCCCTGCTGCTCATACACAAAAGCACCTAATTGACACCACAGATTTAGGCCACTAGCTTTAACTGTTGTCCTTCAAGCCTTCAGCCACGACTGGAATAATCAGAGTGATGGAAGGGAGCAGGCCCCTATAGCTTATACTGTCATTTCTTACATGCTATGTTTGATTTTTGAATCCCAAAAGACGGAAGAATTAAAGGCATCAATACAATATAAAATTGAACTGAATGAGAAAAAACACACACAGTTAAGACATTTTTTTTCACTCATTGTGCAGCTTTATTGAAAACACATATAACAAAGTCAAAGTTTTTGCATTGGCAATTTCATTAAAAATTTGAAAGCAAATGATTTCTTTACAGTCACTGAAAAATATGTTTAAATATGAATGTGTACATAATGTCTTACAGAACAGAGGAAAGTAATTCAACAGTGACAAAGTCTTGCCAAATGATTTTCCAGTCAAACACTTGAATGTAAATTATAGAGTAAAAAGAGAGAGGACCCCTTGGGGTCTCATTCAATCTCCGACCTCAAATTGGTCTCAAATATAGTAATTCATATCTAATGAAACTAATTTTGAAAAATATTGCTTGGCAGCTCCATTTTACACTTCAGACAGCTTTTAAAATTGATTCAACCTTAAGCTTACCTTTTTTTTCAGAGCAGCACCAACTTACCTGTCCACATTCACAAAAGGCCGCTGATAATCATACTCCAGCGATGTGTGTCTAACGGACTATTCATCCAGGTAGAAGGCTGGCATTTTCCATATGTGGCCAAGCTAAACATGAGATATGAGATATTAGCTACTGACAGCGTTTATGCTTTTTGGAATATAGTTCTCCTCATCTTCATGGCTGCCCTTCTGGTGCATCTGTGAAGACAAATGATTAAACAAAGGCGTAAGAAAAAGAAGAATTTACTTTGAGGTGTTCACTACAATAAAGTCAAATTTCTGGACTGTTATCACCTTCAGCTGTTATACAATATACATTCTATACATTATAAATGAGTCCTACAGTTTGCGTCATCATCTGCTCAGACCTGGCAGTCCGTTGCTCCGAGCTGCAGGAGGAAATTGGTGCGTGCATGTGCGTTTGTTTGTGCGTCTATCAGCTGTCTGTATCAGTGCTGTGCCTGACCTCTGAGTAAGCAGACAGTCAGGGGTCAGAGGTCAAGTTAGAGCCTGTCTGGGCTTCCTGGCCGACCTTAACGCCTGCAGCGAACACCGCACCGCACATATAAAGCTTATGATGGGGGGGAGGGGGTCTGCCCTGTACCAGACTAATATCACCTTTGGGATTAGGATCCAGACAGAAATACATTGACCCCAAACTCACGTCAGTACACACACACACACACACACAGATATATAGTGATTTGCTTTGTCATAAAACGAGACTGCAGCGTGACGCAGAGATGCTGAGTCTGAGGAGAGCGTCTAATTATGTTTGAGCGCTGATGTAAAGATGTGAGCTGAACAGACTTGGAAGGTGTAGGCGTCGCCATGGTGAGCACAGAGGGGAGCTAACAGTAAAGTATGATAGAAAAATAGCGACAATACACTGAATTATTGGAGAATGAAGTCACAATAAGCAAGTCATGAGGCCATTTATGTGCAAAGGCAAGGCAGTGGAAAATAATAAATGAAATGAATATGAATTATTTCAATGTGTAGGATCAAAAATATCCATTAAATGACCATAATTCTTTAATATGTCTGTTTTTAAATAATAAATACTGTTCATGAAATTACCGCCGTTCATTTATATTTTAACTATACCAATGAACAAATATTATGTTCTTGCTTTTATACTTCCCTGACAAAATATTATCATGATGGAGGTTAAATGTTCAACTAATCCTGATATTGAGCTGTTCTATTCCTGCTGTTCGAACTGTTAAGAGGCTGCAACAGTATTTAACCCAAGCATTGAGGTAACAGGAAGTAGGAGCTCAGAGCATCAACACGTCAGATGGTTGTAAAAAAGATCACAAATCAAAGAGATGTGGGACTACAGAATCTCAGCACAGAGTGAAACAGAAAAAAGGTCAAATCCAGAAAGAGCTGCTGGATCATCGGAGAAAACTCCCCAAATAAGCCCGAGTGTTAAGCCTGCTAATCCCCCTGTATTATTGCAACATCTGTGAGGTCTAGAGAGGCTCTGCCAGTGATTAGCCAGACAGATGTAAACAATATCCAGGCTGAGAAGGACAGCGAGGAAGACTAGCGGAGGAAGAAGGGTTGATCTGGGTAACACAGTGCTGCAAGGATAAGAAAAGTAGACATAGAGGCGAATGTGGAGAATATAAAACAGGTGAGGTGGGAGGGAGCGTGCCAAGGGACTAGGCAGAAAAAAAACAGGAAGAAGAGGATGAAGGTTGGCAAAGGAAAAATCCAAAAAGGAAGTGAAGGTGATTTTGGGAGAACTGAAAGAGGCGCTCCTGGAGAGAATACAGTAGCCAGGGGGGATGGAGGGAGACAGAAGGTGACAGCAGATTGGGAGATGGCAGACCCAAGGCCAGCCGTGCCCCAACCGGCTGACGAGACACCAGGGAGACGTGCTTAATTTATGCAGAGTTAAGGCTGAGGGGCCGAGTGGAGGGTGTCTGGGACCCCCCTGAACAGCCCTGAGAAGCAAAGGGAGCTGCTATGGGTGCTATAGCTGGCAAAAGCTTTAGGGGGAGGGAGATCTGTTGTGTTTTGATGGAGAGGGGAGGGGTTCAGGACGTCCTATTAGGGTCCAGGATAGGGCAAGGGGAACGAGGCGATGAAAGGGATGAGGGAAGGGTAGCAGGAGGCTAAGAGACGCTCCGGTTTGGCTACTCCAGTCTGGCTAGCTATTAGCTGCGCAGGGCCGTCTGTCTGCCTCGCTGCATACTAATTCCACATTAGCACAGCCTTGAACGTGAGCGAGGACTACATCACGGATAAGCAGTCTGCCTGATGGGCTGCTTGTGTGAGTGCGTACAAGGGTGCTTGAGCTTGAGCAGGCAGCGAGGCCGTCCTGACAGACTCGGGTGTATGATTGTAGTGGCAGTACGTACATTAAGTCCAATTATGGCAGCTGCTCAAACCATCTCTTCAGTTATATTTTAGTCATTGTAACGTACCTTGATTTGATTGACCACTTTTATGGTGTCTCTTACAAAACCACTACCAGAATGTAAATAAAGTAGTAATAACCTTTTACTTCTAGTTTAAGGAAGCTTTATATTTTAAAAAAATGGATGAAAGACTTTCGCCAACAAGCCTTCTCAGCAGGAAGTAGCATTGTGTCATGCATTTTTTACAATAGCCTATGTTGACTACAGTGAAAACTATTTTTAGATTCTGCCTATTGCACGTGTAAGGTTAGCTGCCACAGTTACGCAGTTGGCAATTTATTCATGTTTGTTAATGTGACTGTAGCTAGACTAACTAGGAAGTGAATCTAAGCTTTATACATTTTGGGCCTTGCTACATGAGTAGAATTGAGTATTTTTTTCAGTCATGTGATTGCATTAATAGGCTCCACTTTCATTTGTTTCAGAAATCATGGGCTTTGTGAGTTGAAGCAAGTTTCTGTCTACCTGAATGTAGTTAGATACTTCCTTGAACTCAGTCTTCTCAGTCCTTTCTTCTGATTTCAACTGACATATATGACCGTGCTTTATGAGCTTTAAACTGCAACTGTGTGTTAGCAATCAATACACAACGGCATTTGTCACAGCGTCAATGTCAGTCCACAAACTCTCAGCTAAAGTGGCATGTATATGTATACTGTATGCTTTGCCTATGTGAATTCTGGCTGAAGGCCAAGGCAATCTGTGTGTGTGTGTGAGAGAGAGCCCAGAGAGGAGCAGAGTGGACAGCGAGGCAGCGTGATGGTTGAGTCTGGTGATGCAGGCAGACAGTTTAATGACAGTCCTCACCCCTGAACATACACGGCAGTGAGCGGCGGGCAAATTCACAAACGTACACAGGCCGCGTGACACGTGCACATATGTGTGATATATGGAGCGGCGCTTTCTGAAAAAGACACCGGGAGCTGGTGTAAATGAAAGCGAAAGAAACGTGTCTGTGTATGACCCTGGAAAAAAATAGCCAAGGCTTAGAAACAGCTAACAGGCCCCTCTTTTGACCGTCACTTTATTCTGTTAAAAGTAAATACCAAGGGTGCAGGTTTTGGCTCATTTGTAACAACACAACAAAACACCTATCCCCCACATCCACCACCATGTCTTTATAGATTATACTCACTTCCAAAGAAGAAACTAACCTTCACCTGACACTGTGACCACTTTTAGTTTTCGACTGATAACGTAACACCGCAAATGTCACATTGCATTACATTCCACTACATAAGCAATCTAATGTATTGTTTGGTCATTTTCTTTAATAATTGCTTCATAACAAATAATAATTGCAATCCCATTAGATTCCTGTGCCCAACAGCATCCTAACATGCAACATGTTTCATTAGCCTTTATTTTTAGCCTGCTGCTATTTCATACATAGTGCATCAATAAACACATTATGGCTGTATTATTATTATTGAATTCAAGTTTTTTACTTTTTATCTAAACAAATGCCAGGTTACATTAAACTAATATACTAGCTAGCATGCTTCACCAAATCTAGTTACTCACTAAATATCCACATGTCAATAGCTCCAAGATGCACTTTGTCTATAATTGTATGTATGGCCTATGACAGGCTCATCTTCTTAACTCATGCAAAGATCCTGATATTATTTCACTAAAATAACATGCCGCAAAGTCATTAAGTGAATGGATTTTTTCTTAACACAACTGCATGTGGTAAAATTTTTTAACTTAAAAATACTTTTATTTTTGCTCCTGCGCTGCTGACCTTATGGGAATAGGCACAGTGCAGAGGAAAAAAAAGCTATTCATTGGCTCAACAGACCAAGCTCTTTGTGCTTTTTTGTAAGTTTTGCCTGGCTGTGGCCTTGCATCTTATTCAGCTGGACTTGCCCTGGTCTGGACTTCAGTTTGGTGCCCAAACAAAGACATAGAGCCACCTCATTAAAAAAAAACATGTCATTGGATCAGGCTTGGGCTGAATTGTGTGATTTTCCCTCCTACCATAAGTGACCGTGACTGAGCGTTGGGCTGAATGAGAGGCCGGAGAGAGGCCTACCAATAGAGCGCCACGCTACATCCCTATGGGAACCACCCTCTCACAGAGGGGGGTGCATTTAAAGCTTTGTTGGTCTGTTAACACAGCTTTTTAAAACGCCTCTTTATGGACTCAGCTAAGCAAACTGCAGCCCCTGGTTTTCCTCAGCCAGAAGGACAAAGTAAAAAGAAAGGAGGGAGAGCAAGTCAGAAGAAGTGGGGAAAAAGAATGAAAACACCATGGTTTGTTGATACAGAAACTTAAGCACAGCACAAAAGTAAAAACAAGTAAAACATGATTTCTAAAGATGCAGAAACAAATATTTGCAAAGTACCTTAAATGCGTTTCACCTCAAACACAAAAATAATCCTACTCAAAGCAGGTGCATCTGCTCTCACTGCATCTAATCACCTGAGAACTGAACTTTGCAGCAGAACCAGGTCATTGACAAAGTGCAGCGTCTCACAGTGTCCTGGAATACAGTCAGCACACAGCTTTACCCAGAGGACTACAGAGACATCCTGCAGCCCAAACAATAGGCCTGTGCATGCCTCTGACAAGTACAGTACAGGGCCTGTGGAACCAGGGCTGGAGACTTAGTCAGTCTCTCAGGGCGACGCCGGATGACAGTGAAATGAATAACAATGAACTTGCCGGAGAGTCAAGTTGGGAACATTAGAAACGAGCTGGAGCCGAGAGGCACAGCTGTACACAAAGGACCAGTGTGTGTCCATAATTGTATGATTGCACTCAGGAATATCTCAATATGGGATCCACAGAAGAGATGAGAAAGCACACACATACACTCCTCTCGCTCCCCTCCCCTTTTCCATCTCGACATACACATGCAGCAAGGACCCCATCCTCACTCCTCCATCGCTGTCCGCTGCACGCCTGATGAAAAAGCAAGACCACATAGGAGGTGCTCACGCCTAAAGCCACCGAAATGCACATTTGGTAAATCACAGCTCCAGTATAAACACAGGCTTTATTATTAGGGGTTTCTCATGCACATTGGCAGGGGTCCACTCTCTGGCTATAACACAAAGAGTGGAGGAAAAAAAAAAAACCTAAAGAAACGTGTGAGCTTCTACGACTTTCCAGCAGCAATGATGGTCCACGGGCTGAGAATGCATCTGAATACATTTACATAAAGACTGTGGCGCGCTGACACAGGCTGAGCTACTGCCGAGAACGCACCGTGCAAGTCATTGTCCCCAAAAATCAGAGTAATGATTGAAATATGCCACGGAAAGAGGAATAGGGGTCACTTTATTTGGTTGCGGGGGGAAATAGTGAAGCGGTGGGTTCCATTTTAGGAGATAAAAGACACAAACATAATGAAAGTACATAAGTAAATGACTGATAAATGATTTTTTAGTTTTTAAATAACTATAACTGATGACATTCAAATATTTATTAGAAAATTAGTTTGAATAACTTGCTCCCCTTTGAAAAAAGCCTCTACATCTGGTGCTAGAGCGAAGATATGAGACCATATTCCCCTCACAGCTGCAGATTTTATTAGGAGATAACTGACCGCTTTTCCTGTAACAAATTTGGAGCATAGGATTCCTGTAACCTTTAATCAAATAGATGTGTGAGCATGGCCTAGGGTACGGAGCAGCTTTTGGAGAATAATTTGACGAAATAAAACAGCCGGGCGAGAGAAGGAGAAGCCTGTGATATAGTCCACTCCGAGATATAGTCAAAAGCATAGCATCGGATCAGCGCCCGAAGAGAAGCAAAGAGGGAAAAGAGCGGGTGAAAGGGGTCAGCGGGGAGGAAGGCTAAACCCCAGAAGCAAGCCGAAAGATTGTGCGGTGCATTTCTATTCCGGCGTGACTGCGTATGTGTGTGTGTGTCAACCCCAGCTGGGCAGACATTTACTTGACATGCTGATAGGGATTTAAGCAGTGGGTGGGTGGTGTGTCTGACCAAGGTGAGTGAATGAGCAGAGAAGGGAAAAAGCTGCTGGGGAATAAGGAAGCGGTGTATGATGGGAGATGCTGAGGAGAAGAGGGGAAGGAGGGGAAGGAGGGGCAGGGGGGCGGCTCGCACCAAACACAAAACTGCTGTTACTAAGCTTGATTTCAGCGCCGAGTTGAGACGATTAGGAGCCCGAAATGAAGAGGAAAAACAGGCGGCGAGAGGAGGTGGGTTTTGTAGGACGCTCCGGGCTACGGGAGAGAAAAAGAGAGCTTGTCTATTGAGGTGATGAGAGAACGCGGGTCTCTCTTTCAGACCGTCTAATGAAGCATAAGTCCCCCCTCCCTCCAATGAGGAATGGAAACATGGCTAACGCAGGCTGGATTTCGCACTACTACTTCCTCCTTCTCCCTTTTCCTTCACTTCCCGACCTGTCCTTCCATCAGCGCTGCAGATAACCACCTCTTAAAGGGCTGTTTCTATCTGTGGTGTAACACGCCGCACACTCTGAGATGATGACACTGACCAACAGTGGGGTCAGATTGTTAGTTCTAATTTGAAACCGTGGAAAAGAAAGCAATACTACTGGTTATTTAAAAATAATCAGCAAATCCGAGCTAGCATATAGCACTAGCATTTTGTCTGACTTCCCTCTAATCTAACGTTTCCACATGGGTACAGCCGGAGCATTCCAACCAAGTACAAGAAATGAATTACATACATTTCTGATTGTAGCATGCACATAAGATGAACCCTGATCCGACATGTTAAATTACAGGAGGCAGCAGACTGAGACAGACCAAAGGAGGGGGGCTGTCAAAGTGTCTGCCTGCGTTTGACTGTGTTTGGCTGGGGGATGTTTGACCAGGGGGTTGACTGGGCTGCAGGACTGATTTCTGGCTCGATTTGGCTCAGAGCCGACTGGAGATGGGCCAGAGGCTGACTGACTGACTAAAGGGGTGGGCCGGTACGATGGAGGTAGTGGTGGTGGTGTGTTGGGGGGTTGGGTTCCGTTCCGTGCTTCTTTCAGTTCAAGTTGTCCCTGGAGCGAAGCAATAAGAAGCAGCTTATAAAATAAGCAAACACAGACAGACAGTCAACCGAGCAGCCAGCCAACCAGTCAGTCAGTCAGCCGGGGATGATGGGCAGACCAGCCACACACACACACACACAGTGGCCCCTGTAGTCGTTGCATTGACACCCCCGCCACCACACCCCTGACCTTGACCCCTGTGCTCCTTCCTAACCTGGTTTTGAATGGAAGTCAGTGCAGCTGCCGTGTCTAGCCGTGAACTAACCTCAACCCCCTCGTCCTTTTACCCTAATCATTTAGCCCGTTCCCACGCTTCAGGACTGGGATGCTGTCTGTGCATCTGAATGGTGCAATTTAATATTTATGTGTTTTTTTCTGTTTTTGAGAGCGACAACATTCAAGGATATTTTGTGGTTTGTGAAAATGACCTCCTAAACATTCATTCTAATTCTCTAATTCAGATTCAGGAAGCATTTCTGTTTTTTCGGTGCACAGTATTTTTCCTCTTTGGCTTCAAATTGTATCAGCAGTCTATCTGGCAGGCTCCCTCGTATAAACCATTCAGCCTGCACACATATGTAGAGGCTGCTATAAAATGTATGTGTGTGCTCCTAGGCGTCATTCGGGGGGTTCAAACCCCTCCACCTTCACATTTTCATTATGGCCAAATCTCAGGCCTGTGCTACAGCAGCGTGGCCTTTTGCTGGCAAGCAGGCAGTTTAATCACACATACAGCACTACTCCATTTTCATTTCCTTTTCATACAGCCTCCATTCCACTCCAGCTTCATAATTCTCCCCTCAGAGCTGTCTGGCCCGTCGGAGTGTTTGCAGCCTGTTGAAATGACATAATCAGTGACTTGGATAAATGCCTGACTGTTTTTCCCTGAGTCTATAATCAGACTTGGGGCTCAGTGTTGGAGCTCGGAGGGAACACTTGACTCAGGAATTACTTCTTAAGGAGGCTAGTTTCGCATAAGGAATTTACTTGAGTATCAATGAAATGAATTTAGTCTGGTGTGCCAAGTGCACTCTGACAAATAAAATGTCTCCTAACAGATTCCAAAATGAGTTTTTATTTTGGCAGACAACTGTGACACTATTATTATGTTTGGTTCGCCCTTCAGTTTTATTAGATCATTTTATAAGCTGTATAAAATGGAATCATTTTTTTATATCGATTCTAAATTTCATAAATGTGCACAAATTCTAATACACTTTCAAATTTCAACAAATGCCTCTCTTCTTTAAGTCATGCTGTCTCCTGAAAATAAAAGATTTTCTTTGCATAACAAGTAGCAACGGAAATGCTACAATTTGCAAGCACCTGCATATGAGGAAAATACCTGAACATGGCAACTCAAAAACAAACAATTTTCCTTTTGTGGTGTATTTAAAAGATGAATTATTCAAATGCCATTTTTCATTTGAATGTTAAAGTGTTTTGAGGGTGGAAAAAAATATCAAAAGATTTGTTTGGTCACATTAAAGAAAAAAAAAAAAGCGGAATGGGCCGGGGCGAATTGAGCGATGGCCGTAAATGCTTTCAGCAACTATTACTTCAGTGGATGGAATACGTTCAATCAATAGCTAAGCAAATCAAAAGCAGTGGGCAATCTGAATGAGAAAAGCTGCACTGGACCACAATCCCACTCACAAAATGAATAGTCCTCATGCAACCTGCTGTAGGACCAAATACCTCCAAAACACCAGGTGGATAGTTTAATAAAGCCACCTTCGAGTCAAATTGTATTTACCCACATAATTGAGTTTGCCTTAAAGAAAGCATTTACAGATGTAGTTATTATGCAAATGTGAAGAGAATTGTGCCTATATTTAAAAGGGCATGTTGATGTAAATAAGAAAATAGTCGAAAATGTTTAGATTCAATTGAAAGTGGCGTGTGCGGCAGAGCTATGGCCTGAGAGCGGATCCTGTCAGCGCCATTGGCAGATTCCATTTGCACAGCCTATATTCACGCACATGCACTATGTCCACCTGAAGTGTGCTATACTGTACCATCTCGGCCCGCTCTCTTTGTGTTGAATTATGCATAATTGCAGCAGTGTCGTTACACACATGGCTCCGGCCGTCATTAGCATAAAAGCTTTCTGCAGTAGATGATGTTGGGGAGCGTGTCCTTTTTTCCCTCTGACTGAAGTGTGAATGGACACATTCATACCCGCATAATATGGATTAGCACACGAGTTCGAGGGTGGATATATGTAACACTTATGGCGGGCTGCTAGCACAAGTGTTACGTTGACTCGGAGCCTAATGAAACATATGGTCCTTGCCGGTTTTAAATATGGAGATGACGATTATTGCCCTAATCCTAGAAAGCCTCCATAGTGTCCAACATTAGAGGGTAAACACTAATACAAACACAGGGGAACCAGTTATATTAAACACCCACAAACAGACAAATTAAAATAATTTATTCTGGCTTGCCTGACACAATAAGAAGCTGTCTGTCTATCTTCTTGACAGCCATTTCTCTTCACAAAAGGGTACAGTAGCCTTTAGCCCCTCCAGGCTAACTGCAGCTAGCGTGGGCTTTACACTAACCTGCTCAGCTCCACCTCGGCCCAATCAATGTCACTATGCGGGCTGATTAGACAGAAAGGCTTGATTAAAACTGCCCCGGTCTGATAAAAGAGCACAATAACAGGAGTGAGCTGCTCTATTTAGGCAAAGCACAGATTGTCTCTTTTCTTCGCTGGTTATCAAATGATTTATAAGGTCATTTATCGCCGTTGCTATGCAGAATTCAAGAGGAGAACACTGTGTAATTCGGCGTCCCGTAAGAAATCAAGTGATGTTTGCATGGCATGGTTTTATGAGGATTTATAAAGCCCATTTCATATTAGGAGTCCTCTTTCCCAGAATACACATGCTAACTCAAGTACTCACTAATAAAAAATGAAATGAAATTGAATTTTTTTTCCCTTGGACGTAAAATTGTACTTTAAATGAAAGATGAATGAATCAAAAAATGTGTTTTGTCTTTTAGGAAACAAGTGTGTGTGTGTTTTGGCGTGTCCTGACATTAAAGTTAAAAGCATTACATTTCCTCGGGACAACAACACAAACCATACAGCTGTTCTTCAGAGCGGATGATAGCCTCTTTTTCCAGGACACAAACAATTTGCCAAACGCTCTCTCTAATAATTAGCACTGACAGGTGAAAACGTCCACAAATACCACGGGAGTTCACAATGAAACGGACAATTGCACAGACGCACAAACTACAGACCACTCACACACACACACACAGATTCATAAACACACACACAACAGAGTGGCAGCAGAGGATCCGTCAACAGCTAACACCACATTAAGACCATAAAGCACCGATACATCTCCGGCTCCACGTACACTGGACGTACCCCGCTGCTGGGCCACTGATACCCCTGATCCCCCTGCGCTTTGACAAGGCGTAATAAAGCCAGTATGAAGCGCCGCATTGTGTGGGGAGAACACAATGTTGCATGCTGAGTGCTGTGAGAAGGGCGTACACCGGTGGGTCCCACGGCGCAGCAGCACACCAGGGCCTATAGCAGGGAGTGCTGAGCATGCTAATGAGGTCATTATGTTATGCCTCTCCCTCGCTCCTGCCCTGCTTTACAGTGTGGGCTTTGGCTGTCACAGGAGGCAGGGTACCCCCGGTAACGCAGCCAATCACAGATGTCACATATGGCACAATGAGAAGACACACGAGCGTCTCCTAAATGAGCCGCTCAGAGAAAGACGGGGAACGCTCCATTTTTCAGCTGGCATCAAAAGCAAGAAAAAGCCACTGGCGATTTGCATACAGAATAAGATGGGCTTAAAGAGAAGTAAAGCGCGGGGCAACAACGGGCAACATTCATTTGCTAATTGTTCCTGCTGCGTATTCAATCAGCAGCCGCGCAGCCCTGTGTTTCCCTTTTCTTTTTTTAACGTGGGTGCTATTATTTACAACCAAAGAGGAGGGGTTAAGAATCAAGCACATGCAAATGCAATTACAACATATTTGCATAGCCGTTAACAATTAAAGGGCAGATGGCAAACAGCGGGCATTAAAAAGCGACCGAGCGCCATCTTGGCTGAGGGAGACAGCTGGCAGACAGGAATCGGCCATTTTGTAAGCATGGGTCGCTGCCAGGCTGAGGCGTAGAGCGGCGCCAGTCTCTCTCTGTGTGCCAGGAGATTGGCAGGCAAGGGCGAACCGTGCTTTAATGCTCTCCCCGATACAGACAACAAGAGCTAACTCCTCCAACAGTCGGTGACAGGATGATCACAGCCCAAAGCTCCTGTTGTGAGCCGACTGTGGAGATCAACAGCAACACAACACGTCTGTGCTGACTTTAGAGGCACATGCAGGTCTGAGCAGAGATGATATCTTATCACATGACTGTTATCAAAACAAGGGACATATTGTTCCTGCTAGTCTTCAATATGACTTTAATTATTTCACTTATTTTTCAAAAAGAACAAGTAATATACTGTACTCACCTGAAGGTATGAACTTTGGTGTAGTCTCTGCGGGTTTAATGGTCCATCTGTCCTTTAATGCCCTTCCAAGTGCACACACTGTACTGTATGACCTCTTAAAGCTCTGAACAGGATGTTTTTATCACACGTGGAAAAAAACTTGCTGCTGGGGCTTTCACCTCTGCACTGGTGTTAAGCCAGGGACTTTCATTCCAAAGGGTTCACAATTTTCTTGAGTCACCAGGAATTTTGCTAAAACATCTCAAGAGTGAGTCTCTTTGTGTGCAGAAGGACTTTAGTAAATGCGAAGGAGAAAAACGTCGAATGAAGTGTGTAGTATTATACATGAATGGAAGGGGGGCAGTGAACAGGTAGAACTACTGTCCTTTTCATCTCTCATTCAATTAGCAGCCATTCACTTGTGCTGCCATGGGATTCCTGCTGCAGCCGTAAGTGGACTTCAGGTGCTTTTTCCACACACACACAATGAGAGAGCTATGAGAGCCCAGGCCCTCCTTCCTCTCCTCCACCTTATAGATCAATACTGCACTGCCATATCCTCTGATGGGAGCTGCTGTAGTAAGGCTAAGAAAATCTAAGGTGAAAAGACAGGCTGTGTCTGATATGGCGG
This sequence comes from Rhyacichthys aspro, assembly GCA_036850595.1. Classification (NCBI taxonomy): domain Eukaryota; kingdom Metazoa; phylum Chordata; class Actinopteri; order Gobiiformes; family Rhyacichthyidae; genus Rhyacichthys; species Rhyacichthys aspro. Next base: position 15,326,063 of record CM072151.1, read on the forward strand.
ATGAGAGAAAAAGTTCAAATTGTCCCTTCATCCTGGCTTGTGAGATCTAGTGGAATATTGTGCGCTACGTGCTTGGATGTGGGACTCAACAGAAAGTGTAGTGCCTCTGATGAATCAAACAGAAAAGGTGGAATGAGTAATAAGAGGGAGGGTACTTTGACGTGCTGTATTCTTCTTCTTCCGTTTCTCTCCCCCCGTGCACTCTTCATGTCTCTCTGACAAAGTTTTATCAAGTGGTGTTGGACGCAGTAAAAACCCCTCCGGCGAACCACACACAAAGACTTCCTCTCAGTCTTTCTTTGGCTGTCTTTGCTCACACACATGTGCGCCTGCTGACACACACAGCGTGTGGGGCGGCTGCAGGGTTAGGGCCCTGGCCCTGGCTGATGCTGGGACTGTTGGAGGAAGATAGAAAGAGAGATGCAGAGAGGAGCTGGGAGCATTGGTGGTGGTGGGTCCCTGGGCTCCGAGGCCTGCAGGCGGTGCTGGGCAACCTCTGCTCGCCTCTCTCCTCTGTATCGATTTCTGCTGCTCCGTGCTGCTCCGCTCTGCCGCGGAGGCTCCTAGCCGGCGGGAATGAGAGCTCAGCTCACCCGCCTCACCTGCCTCTCTCCTGGCTTGGTTGGCCTAGCCTGCCCACTCTGCCGCAGCTTTGGCTGGCCCCTACTGGCTCCCTGGGACCAGTGAATGCAGCGCCAGGGCCACAGGAGGAAGGCAGCCAGAGAGCCCATGGCGATCCGCAGCTGTGTTCACCTGCTCCGAGTTCACTCGCTTCGCACCACCTCCTCGAACTGCTTGTATCCTTCTCTCCTTCCATTCTTCCACCCACTCTGCTTCAAGCTTCCCTCCTCCACTGCCTCCTCCTCTTCTTCTTCTCCCTGTAGTACACAACAACCAGAGACTGAGATGCAGGAAAAAACAAGTTAATCTTAACTTTTAGAATTTTACGCATTCTGAATGTCGATCTTGGTCTTTGATCAGTAAGAAGTCAGGGGTGAGCGTTTTGGCATCGTCTCTCAGTAGGATATGTGAACCTGCTAACCTTCGAGAGCACAAACTGCAGGGATTGGAGGCCTGAGAGCTAAGCGTGTCAGGAAGAGAGATACTGGCTGCCAAAGGTACTCTCAGCTATTAGATTCTGATGTGCTGCAGATGGCAAAATATAGCAGGAGTGGCCCCATCATAAAACCCACCACTGCATCAATAGGATACATTACAAAAATTTACAAGAAAACTTTTTTCTTCTCTACATTAGCAGCACAAAGCAATTATTGTTGCATTTGATGGTAATAGTCAAATGGCGGGATATTTGAGACTCCTCCCTTGGCCGGCTGTTTGGACCATGATGTGTGTGAAGGAATGGAAATGTTTTGGCCGGACCAGTGGTGCTCTATAGAAAGTTTGTCAAAGAAAACATCTCAGCTTTTGTATCATGTAGAATTATTCAAATAGGTTCAGCAGTCCTCTTCTTATGATAATAGCAGTTGGAGGGACACTTCTTTGAGGATTCATGGCGCCATTGTGTTCATGAACAGAGAAAGAGCCATGGCCAAATTCAACCCCCACTGCACCGCGCTGCTCCAGCCACACGATTCCCCGAAAATATCCTCAGTGACCGCAGAGCTCTGACAGCCCTTCATTCCAACCCTCTCCACCCTCCGCAGGCCTAAGAAAGAGACTAAAACCCACGGGCCAACTGCCAACAGAATAGAGAAGTAAAGTGGCGAGGTTTAGAGTCGGTGGGCCGGCAAGGCTTTGGAAGCAAGGGCTGTCTGTTAAGAAGAGAGCATGCAAGAATGGTGCAGGGGGGTTTACACTGTTGGGACAAGAGACTCAAGTTTGGGAGGGGGGTAAGTTGAGTTAGGGGGACAAGGATGGGGGACTGGGGGTGCGGTGCATGTCTCAGACACAATAATACTATTCATTGGGCTCAGACATGGGTGTTAACTCCCCTCTGACAGAGCACAATGGGACTCGGCGGCATTCAGGCAGCCTTGGTGATATTGTTAGTTCAGGGCTGCATTCTCCGTGCCGCAGGATAGAGCGCCTGCATTGTGCCCGTCCGGCAGGATGGATGGAGGGAGGTTTGAAAGGTGAAAGGCAAAGAAAGAGAGAACAGTACGTTTGTCTATCTGTCAGCGCTGAAGGAGAGCAGGCAGAGGGAACAGGGGGCAGGTAGGCGGGTTGTTGCACGGCAGAGGTGCTGATGGGAGTAATGGCGCTAAGGGTGTGTTGCCCCGTGGCATTGGGCTTGTTTGTTTGATGGGAAAGGGGGACGCAGCATTATAGAGATTAAAAAAGACGATGCAATAAATATTACTCAAGCAGCCAAGTGCAGAGCTAAGGAGGCATTAAAGGGGTGGGGGCATAAATGAAGCATAGAAGGCACGCTGGCATTTTTATGACTTTTTATGGGAAGTTCGATGCATTTTGTTTGTATGCCTTGAGAAGGAGGAAGCAGGCAAAGAGTACAAAGAAAGTACTGGAAGCAAATGTCTCTTTTCAAATCGTATCAAGTGAAATGTAACCTATATTCCCAGTGAGAAAAGGGAGGGACTTCACATCACATTCCTTTGCTGCCATCACCAACTGTGAATCGTTTTATAAAAACATTTCAGACATACCCATCGAGGTATATAAGACCTTAGCCGCACACACATTGTAATGACCAGACATGACACACCACCCCCATTTGCAAACTCACACAGGGTATCAGTGCTCTTACAGCGCAGAACAACCTGCTTTCATGAACAGTACTTTGTTTGTTTCCCCTCTGGTAAACTCTGACCAACTGTTCCCATGGCAACCTTACCTACTTGTTTCCTGTGTGAATGCGTGTGTGAAATATAGCGAGGAGAGAAGAGATATGTGAAGAGGGGTTTGTCATGGAAATGAACGAATGAGGGTCCCATGAAAGAAACAGATTCAGTAATGTGTACAGGCCATCAAATTTTCATAGTTACAGTTACATAGCAACAATTGATTTGGACTTATATCCAAACAATAAATCTGACAAGAGTCTAAAACAGGATTTAAATACATTTTCCAAGGTCAAATTAAAGCATCTTTTTTGCACTTCGACAAAAACTCTACAGCTCTAGTGAATAATAATATATTTACATACATTGATGCATAATAAAATGATTACAGTGTGCTAAATCTTAGGTTCTAGTGTTTTTATAGATTCTTATTTTATTTTTTTACATAGAAAGGAACCAAATGCCTTTTTCAAGCATTTTCACCAAATGTCAACCAAAGAGGTTTGAACATTGAAAACAAAAGCCATTTTCCTAATGGCTTAGTGACTCCTCATGGCTTAGTGATGTCAGTTCTAATACATACACAAATATGCATCTGCAACATTTCTCACAACAGCACAATCAGAAAAGTCAAAAGTCAGCTGTGTTGACAGCAGGCAGGACCAGACCGGGGCACCGCTCTCATCAGGGGGCTAATGCCCGTCAGTGGTGGCTAAGGTAGTTAGGTACTGCACATTTTCTCTGGTGGGGGATTACACTGGTCAACCAGCATACACAATGTAGCCCCCTCCTGGGATGGGAGGACCAACCTGCTCTCCCGGGGCAGTCAACTGATCACTAACTTAATTAAGAACACTGGAGTCCAAGAGTGGTGGATGAAGAAAAGGTGATGGTGACAAGACAGAAGTAAACACTGGGCGATAAAACATGAGACGAGGCGAGAAGAAAGCGGAGTGAGGAGCAGAGGGACACGCTAAAATAAGAAGAGGCATGGAGTTAAAAAGAAAGCAATGGGCAGCAGCGGAGGGGTGTAGAGAGGGCTTCTCCAGCACAGGATTAGGGGAGAGAAGATGAAAGGATCAGGCCTAACAGAGGACAGGAAAAAGGCCAGAAGAGATGGCCAGAGGAGGGAGGATGGCGACTTAAAACTCCAAGCAAGGAAATCGAGTACAAGGGGTAGAAAGATGAGTGGAAGAGAGCTCAGGTGTGCATGACCTGCAGCCACCGGTGGAGGAATCACTTAAGGCCCTTCTTGCGAACAGTGCCTTTTGTTTGGTCTTTATGCTACAGCAAGCACTTCGATTTAAATCCAAAAACATCTCAGGTAATTCTATGATCACAAAATTTAAAGCACTCTCTGCAATTGCTCCTCTGCTAATACACATGGGATTACTTCTCAATACAAACATGTGGAAATGGTAGTTCCTTGTCACTCAGAATGAGATGGATAACTGTAAAAGTGTAAGGGGCTAGTCTCACTTTTTCTTTTAAGGCACTAGGAATATCATTTTAAGACTAAATATTTTTATAAGCCAAGTATTTTGAGTAAAAACGTACACAGTGTCGCTTTAATATATGATATTTAGTGGACAGTTAGCGGACCCAGGTAATATAACTCAGCACCACTGCAGACAGATATGGCTCTGCAACACTTAACAACTGGGATTTGGCAGCAGTGTTGATTGAACATGCCAAATCCCATTTGTCGGAGGGTGGTGTGCGTTTGTATCGACACACCGTAACCTTGTGGCTCTGTAAAAAAGGAGACGTCAGTCTGGGTGTATGTGTGCATGTGCTTTCCCAGCGGGCAGGGAGGTAGGTGGGTGGGTGGCGGAGAGGGCCAGGTTCAGCGGGATAGTTGCTGAAACTCCGCACCACCCTTCATCTTTTGTCGTTACGTCTACATCGCTGTCTGCTTCAATTCCCTCTGTTTGCGGAAAAAAGGGCGACAAGAAGAGATCGAGCAGCTTTCTCGACATATCTTTTCTTGCTGTGCCCCCTCCCCTCCATCCGTTCCTTCCATCCCCTATGGTAGAGCTGCCAGACAGGAGTGCTCAGCAGCTCTCCGAACGTTATTGATCCTGAGAGCGAGCCGGCCAGGGAGTTGGTGTCTCTCCCTCTACTTCTCTCTCTATCTGCCTTCCCTCCATCATCGCACCCTGGCCCCCCTGCAGCCCGCAACTTTTTCCTGCTTCGTTCCCTCCCTCCCTCGCTCCCTTCCCGCCTCTACTTCATTTATCAAGGTTAAAGAACTCGTATAAAAAAAGGAAGAGGGGGTCACTTGGATGTTATCTGACTTCATGAAAGAAATACCCTCAGGCCACTCCACTAGAGGAGGATGCTCTTTTCCAGACCCAACTCTACTGCGCACACGAGCACGCAGTGGCACCCTCGGAGCGGCCCACTCACAGACGCTCACAAATAGAGCGCAGCGTGGACAGCTTGATGCACTGCAAGCCGGTAATGATGGTCAAGTAGGAATATGTGTGATATTATAACTGTAGTATAGCTAGACGGAACAGTACAGTTAACATGAAGCACCTGAAGTGTGATCTGTCTTCTGCAACTGGAACATTAGCTGCTTTAGCACACTGTTGCTGCTGTTATTTAAACATGTGCCACTGATGAACTGCAGTGCTAGCTTCACAGTCCTGATTAGGTTCATCCATGTTTATTTGCTGCCCGTTTCTCTATTTTTATCTTTTTTGAGCAGTAAAATAAGGCAACAGAATAACCCATTTCCTTGGTTTATTTCCTTGTTCCTTTGATGTTGACATCTGTGTCATCTATTAAAATCCTTAATTATAAAGCCTAGATCACGTCTTAAGGTCTCATTTTCTCTCAGATGATTCCTATTACATTAAGCTGCTAGTGATTACACTGCCAAACTAAAAAAGTCAAAAGTTATCAATATGCCTCTTTTTTAGAAATATATCAAAGAAAATGTACATTAATAGAATACTAACAATACATTAAGAGATTACTAACAACCTCAAATCTCATACTATTCCATAAACTATATCCCAGTGCCATCACATACAACTAATGCATTGGAGAAAGCTCCCCAAATGCACAAATAAACAGAAAAGACATCCACCTGTAGAGACACTTTGCACATAGATGCGTGCATTTTAAAGTCCATAATACCCCTGTAAAAAGAATACAGACTGCATTTGTAGCCTGAAAGAGACTGTATCTGCTATTGTGGCCCTTTGTTAAAGGGTTGGAAATGGCTCTACACGTGGAGTACATCCTGTCTTCCATTGTTGCTGCTTTCACTCTTCCCTATAAAGGCCTGCCTGCACTCCAGGCTACAACAGCTAGGTAAATACACACAGCAGCACACTACAGAGCCATACCTTCCCCTCCCTTTGTGCTCCGTAATTGCCACAATGCATCTTCTCGTCCAGCTAATTAAGTGAGTCTTTCCTATTGTCTCCCAGTGCTATCACCCCTTCACGCAGACAGAAAGGGGAGAGACAGACACACACAGAGGGAGGACATAGTCAAAGTCAAGACTCCAAATGCATAGGATGAGTGACAAAGGCATGTGTCTGTGTCCTGTAAATGTTTACCATTTGAAAAAGATGCCCCGTATCTGTGTTTGAGGCTGAGCTGTAAATGGAACATTACCGCTGTCACTTGGCAGCATCATCTTTAAGACTGACAGTTATGTGTTCTCGAAACAATGGCTCCAGATATGACAGGGCCAGAATAGGTGACAAATGATATACACTACAAGGAAAGATGAAAATTGAGGGGGTGCTCACCTGCTGGAGTGCATGTAGCATGTAATGTGGCAAAATATCTTTGGAAAACAAATAGTTATAACTGGGAAAATGTGCCGATACAGACCATGCACAAAGAATCATAAACAGTCGCTGTTTTTTTTTTAAAAGTAAAGTTGCCTTTTGGGATTGAAAAGTTACCAAAACTACAAATAAACAATATATAATCGTTGAGAAAATGTCACCAACTTAACAGACAATGGTTTTACACAATGGTTGAAGGAGAAAAATAATTTTGGTTTTGATTTTTAATTTCACTATATTAACTTTTTGGTGTCACAGTACCACATTCACGTCTTGTGTTTGGCAAACAGTAAAGACTAATAGCATTTCAGTAGTAGATAAAGTGTTTTTTTTAGTAGTCAACCTCAGGACCTTAAACTGACAAAAGATAATGTCAAGTAAACAACCTAATATCATGCATCATACTCTCTTCAAACTTAACTTGACTTAACTAAATCTGACAGCAATCAAGAAAGTACTTGATTAAATGTGTCAAGAACAAGTGAATAAAAGTAAAAACAGGTGCCTTGGAGGAAACTGCTGCTTTTTGTTTCCTTGTGTTCTTGAGCTCCTCTGTGCTCAGGGCTTTTGTAAGACTAACTGAGAAGTTTGAACAAGCCCCGATCTGAATCGCTGGAGGACACAGATCTACAGACTCATCTAAATTCCACTCTTCTTTGGAGTTGCTAGGGGAGCCAAAGCGCCCGCCCACCCGCCCTCGGCACCCCCTCTCGCCAAACACACAGACGTAGACATCTCCATGCTCAAGTCCACTCGCTGACCTCTCAAACCAGACACATTCTCCACTGTTTTCCTATCACACAAACCACCCCAAAAAAACCCTCCTCAACTTCTCCTTGAACCTCTAAACCCCCCTACCCCAGCTCCCGCCCCGTTCTCAACACTTCCCCTTCCCACACTCAAGTTCTTGTCAGGGCCTTGACAGACAGATAGACGAGTAGGGTGACATCATGGTGCGTTTTAGGTGGGTGTGTGGGGGGGTGGGAGAAGGGAAGGGGGATGGCTGCCTGTCTGCCCTCAGCGCCCACACAATGCAGCAGGGCATCTGGCACTGGGGTGGTGCTAGGGGGGCTGTCAGGACAAAGAGTTTACATCCCCCTCGCAGGAATATGATTATAGTTTGTAAATGGTGATGGAGACACATAAGAAGTGTATGGAGGGATAAGTGGTAGAGTGATAGTGGTCAGTGTGGGCGAAGGAGGCGGTAGATGGAGTTTACAGAGAGAGATGTTGAGGAAAACACACCAGACAACAGGACATGTTGAGCTATTTCACTGTAAAAATCGAATAGTTTAAAATAGCATAAAATACGAATGCAATAGGTTCAGGTTTTAATTTGAATGGGCTATGGGTAAGAACTACCATTATAATTAAGAATAGAATTTAAAATAAAAAACTATAACAAAAAATAAAATGAATTGCAATTGCAAAACCTGCCTTAAATGTATTGTATGTATTGTTTTTGCCTGATGTACAGAACTCTGATAAATGAATGTTAATGTTCTGTGATTTTTAAATAAAATTAGTGTTGTACTTGTATCTGAAAAATAAATAACTGGGGTACACATAACAAATAACTTCCAAGAATTAAAAAATTATAAGTGTGTATGTAATTGGGGTAAATGTTTGTGTCTTTTCTTGGAGCTCATTGAAACAAATCCCTAACGCCTTTGTGGAAATGGCAATAAATGCTTACATATCTGTGCACATTCAAACAAACTGAAGTGCACAGAGCAGATGCAGAAATGTGTTGTCACTTTGTTAATTTGCCACGTCTAATATAAAACAATAGTGTCAACGGGGTAGAAATCAGAGTCATTATCCTCTGCTGTCTCCCTGTGGTGGCCCCCACTGTTGTCGCTGTCTGAGAGGCTGTCTACACAAGTGTGTGTCTGTCTGTGTGCATACATAAAATAAATGAGCTGTGTGTACGCATTGTGCGAGTCCACAGGCCCAGTGTATATATTAGAAATTTGACTTGACCCTGGCAGGCTGAAGCAGGGTTTCTGCCTGGCGCTGGGCGTGGGAAAAAGGGGAGACCTCTTTTCACAGCTGCTCTGGCCGTTGCATTGAACCAATGGAGGCCCCCACCGACAACACCGCCACCCCCCCAACCTTCCTCCGCCGCTAATGCCCCCCTTCCTCTCCCTCTACTTTCCCATTCACTGTGCAGCCTGCTGCCTTTCAGTGGACCCCCAGTCCCTCCCTCCTGCGCTCTGTTTGTCACCCTTCTCTGCTGCACCCCACCATCGCAGCCACCAACTTTTAATACAGCCACCTCACTATTCAGACAGGGCGCCCTGACATACCAGAGGCCTCTGCAAAGCAACATGGCCCACTGACTTATGCACAACACCATGAACACCAATGAAAAACAATCACAAAGACTATTTACTATTTAGAATTTCTGCAATTGCTTTCATTCTTTTCATACATTTTCTATTATTGCCTTACTCTTATATTCCCTTCAGTCTTTCTTCCCGCTGCAGAAAGACTTTAATTTATGTTAACATACACCACCACTCCACAATCGTAGCCCACCCCCACGCATACACATATCACCCATTTCTCCGCCTCCCTCCACATCCAGTGTATTCATTTGAAGAGATTTATTTCCTATCAAGCCGCATAATGCCGAGGATATCATTTAAATCAACTTTTAAGAACAGCCACGCAGCGCTGTTTATGCATACAAATCTAAAAAGCGGAGGGAAAAAACAAGCAAGCGGCAGGCTGTTAAAAGGAGATTGCCAACTTTGAGAAGCTGCGGGTGGGCAGTGGGAGTTGGGTTTTGCCATTAAAGATAACCTATTAGTGCTAAACCTTACAATCAGCCTCTTTAAACACATAATGGAGGCTTCATTTGTTTCTGATACTTTAATCTGTCTGTACGAAACCGCAGAGTGGAATATTCAGTACGTCGACACGCAATTTGGTGAAACTTTAAAAGGTCACATAATGTGCCAGATAACTGTCAGATTCTCAGGAGCAGCAGTCCTATGGCGCTGCCTAGCTACCCCGCTGATACACCAGGCGTGCTGAGGAAATGTTAAGAAGCGGCAAGCGGGCAGCGACTGAAGGGGCGGAGGGAGGGATGGAGGGAGGTTGTAGCCAAGAACCTGAAAGGACTCCATCTCCCTTGGCCAACATGCCATGACGATGTGCAGCAGCGGTCTGAATTGCTTTCTCTGGGTTGGGGAGGGAGAGCTAGTGAGGTGATGGGGAGATGAGCCCAAATAGGGAGAGGGTTAGAGATACGGGGAGTGTTTTTGAGAGAGAAAGTACGAGGGAGGAAAGATGGCAGACCGCATCTGAGGTAGGGAAAATGAGCGGATTACAGCTTCAACTCTTTCCATAAACATGAAAGTGCTCAGCTGTGGAAGCAACACTCCTACGTGTGAAATCACAATCCTTTGGCCCGCACTTCCTATACAGACATTTGTAGCCAACGCATATACAGTGCACATAAAAAACTCCAGCTTGGTCTTAATTGCTGTTATGAATACCAAAAGGATGTGTCACTTTTTGATTGATGTGTCTTTGCGTCAAATTTAGCCCGTAGCTATGCCTCGACATCTAAAGGCCGCGTCTAACTGAGGCTCGTTTGAATCGATTTATCTAGTTTGCGGAGATGATATTGACTAAGTAGAGCGGCAGTTGAGGCAAACCGAAGGAGCTTTAAGAGGTGGTCGAATGCTACGGAGGAGGATAGCCACAGGCTGTGAAATGTCCTCTGATCTTCCCTTGTCTGATTCTCCGACGCAACTCTTCCTCTAGGGTGGTGGGGGGTATGCTGATATAGAACTAGGCCAATGTCACAGAATGATCATCTAACCCTGGAGGGAAATATAAAAAGTCTTGTGTTTCTCTCTCCCCAATGACAGAGCTCAGTCTCTTCTTCCTCCATCGCTCCGTCCACTTTGTACTCTGCGGGAGGTTGAGCGTGCACGAGACGAACGGCTTTCTCGGCTTTAACCGCCTCCTATAGCAGACTATAGCCGCCGAGGTGAGTTTTAGTTATGTCGCTCAACGCTGAACTTTATGCACTCGCTGGGGTTAATATAGAGCGCAATATACTGTATGCTAAATCCCTGCTATAAAAGATACTTCACAGGAATCTGGCAGAGAATGAATATTTTATGGCTGCAATAATCGTGTGAGAAAAGTGGCTGAAGCTAACTTTTATGCACGTTGTTTAACTGCCATTCACAGATACAGACTTGGCGTACACCCAAAGTTGAACATACAAAGACAGAGAGAAAGAGGTCTATGAGTCAACAAGGCTGGTACAGAGAGGATTGAAGGCAGAACTGCAAGGGGAGTGGGAGGAAACAGGGATTTTAAGTTGCCACTCCACTACAAAGAAGCCAAAACTGAAGAATCAAACTAATTGGATCAAATATAACGTCTCATAAAGATTTTATTTTTTGGATAAGATTTCATGTCCAGTCATTTGAGTGTTATTAGTTGAAACTAGAGTCCAAGTTCAAGTGTGTTTACAAATCTAATGTGCACAATGGCATTAATGCAGTATTCTTACCTTGAAAGTAATACACAGAGATGTAGTCTCTCTAAGTGTGTCCTCTGTATTTCTCAGAGGAAGAAGAAGAAGCCGTGTCTCTCATTTGTCCTGTCGCCACATGGGTTCACATGCAGGCCTTCAGAAGTTCTCTTTGATTGCACCTCTTCACATAATCCTATCAAAAACACACAAGGCAATTCTATTAGGATCAAGCAAAAAAACAAAAACAAAAGCAGCACTAATGCATTTTACAATAAAGGAAAAGAAAGGAATAGCTTTTCAGATTCACATTCTAAAATCTTGAACTTCAGATAAATCTGACTGCGAAATTTTGCTGTTTGAATACAAATGTAAGAAAAATAAAAAGGGTGAAAACGTGTCATTTATAAGTGTGGAGTATTGCAATACAAAAAAAACACTCTGGTAGCAGTGAGATTCCTATAGGTTTCACTTGAATATGTAGTGAATTTAATATTTACAATGTCTAATATTATGGAAAAGTCTATTTTGAGGGTTTATGTGAAAAAACTTGCTGCAGCGGCCTGTCTGAAGTTCTTTACATTTTAAGATTTCAACTGTCAAAGATAAATGCATGACAATAGCGTTCCTGTGAACAGGGGCACACACATGCACACACTTCACAAGCGATTACACAAAATACTCAAAGATTACATCCTCTGAAATCTGGCGTCCTTTACGGGTTTAAAGCCTGCATGTCAGCCTTTCAATTTTTTCTCCCTTTTTCCCTTGTATGGGTCAGAGGCGGTTGCTAGGCTACCAAACCCAGAATTCATAAGTTCAGGGAAAATGTTCATATGGGCCATTGCAATTCAAGGTAAAATGATAATAGAATATTAATCAAATATATTTGGAGGAGCACAATTCACAAAGAGAAAGTATAACAATATATGTTTTGTTTTGTTTTGTTATATTATTTTATATATGTTGTCATCTAGAATACTACATTGTATTTTTAAATTAATAAAATTGCAGTAAAGTGGACTTCAGAAAGTACTTAAAATCAGAAATACATACTATACAAACCACTTACATATATAGACCAAAATGGAAGTGTATAGAGCCTATTCTGTAACCGACAGCATGCCGTCATGTTTATTGTGCTGGGGAGGAAGGGAAAATAGAGCTCTAAGGATACAGTAACAACATGCACTACCACACAAACACACACACACACACACACACAGAGACACACTGCACATAGAAAAGTACAATAACATACACACACCACAGAGCTGTGCAATCTGGTGGCCAAGTGTGACACAAACAAGATAACATCTATAGGATGGTATAGCTCCAAATGCAGCAGAGCTGTAAACCTAAAACAATGGCTCTGCTGTGTACAGGACATTGTGTAGGGCCGCTGCTTTGTTTGAACATCTTTGTCGACAAGCAGCTCTCATCCTAATGCAACTTCCACTACTGCTGCACCACAGAAATATTCAACAATATTAATATGATGCAGACAATAGGAAAGAGCCAGAGAAGATGTGGAATATATCTCCGCTGCTTCAGGAGAGGCTGCACACATGACAGTCTGGAGGTTACAAATGTATGACATGAATGCATAAGCAGTACCTGACATACATATTGCCTAAACATGTCTTCCCTCTTCCACTCAACTCTTCCCTGCTACTACTCCAGCCTTTTTCACAATTCTTTATTTTCTATTTTATTTCCCATCAAAGCATCATGCAGATAGATGAGAAATTGTGACCGAAATGAATTTTGAAATTGGCATCAAGTGAGAAAACAAGACAATAGGCGATGTGATGCAGCCTCATGGCAGGTGCTGCTGGGCTAGACCAGACTAGACTGGGCTCCATCTGGTGTTGAGGGCCTGCTCTTGATGGTGGAGAGGGCCCTGCCAGACAGACACACACATATTAATGTGGGAAAACCAACGTCTAGCCTGCCTCTCACTCACTCTCCAGACTGAATTTCAATCTCAAAAGGCTCTCCCCATATCCTCCATTTATTACCCCCTCAGCAATGCATTAATTCCTGCTGCAACTGGGCAAAGCAGACTGGTGCTGCTGGTTAAGGCACAGATGCCACAATCTAGCAACAGACATACTTTTTTTTAATACACTAGATAAAATAAATTCTACCACAAACTTATTATTCTAGCAAGAGTAGAATAAAGCCTAGGCCTATTTTAACAAACTAAATGTTAATAATGATGTTATGATTATAAAAGGTTTTAGCTCTGATTTTTGATTTTTTTTTCCCCATAGCACACTAACGCTGTCACATTAACATGACATAATACGTCACAGTGCGGTTTAGCCCAAAGTAAATGGCTATTTGTGGTACGCTCTAATAACGTACCCGAGGTGTAGCTGCTACATCTTGGCACTTTATAATTAATGATACTTACAAATGCAAAAAAGACAATTGTCACAATTTGAGAACACAGTTATACAGGGACTCACAGACACAGCCCATTCAAACACAGCAATGTAGCAGCCTCAATCTAACAGTGTAATAGACTAGAAGACATTTCTCTACATTCTTGCTAGCTCCTGCTCCACCTGCTTTGTGACGCAGTAAGCCGAGGCCTACACTAGCACCCAGCTCTGTGCCACACTGCGCAGAGAAAAGCCACCATGGAGCAGTTACAGCTTTAGCAGCTAGTAACACACAATTGGCCTGTTTAAAATTCAACAGTCTCCACTACAGAGTACCACAGCCTATTTACGAAGGCAGCCCTGGACCGGACACAAGCCCTCTGTTCTGACTGGGATGGAGATGGAGAGAAATGATGAGCAGCCCAAACAGCATTATGAAACAGCCGTGAAATCAGCCCTAGTCTCTGGGCAACATTGCCAACGCTGTCTTCTGCCAGCTCTGGAGCTCGCATTAAAATCACCGCTGGCTGGTCTGTACAGTAATCTCCAGCTGTAATAGTCACATACATGTCAGCTATAGCATTAGACACCATCCACTGCTTTATTTCTGTGAGAATAATCTAAGACTGCTTGTTAGTAGATGCAGAGTGTGTAGTTTTCTGGAGAGGCCTCGCTCTGAGCAGTGTTAGCCATCATTTTGATGTCCTTCTTGGGCATCAGACCTGAAGCCACTGTTAATAAGGGCATCAATCAAGCTAAATCCAGGGATATAAGGTGATCCCTTTGACAAACACCGACTGGATCACGATATTGTCTCCCAATCCACTTCATAAGCTGTGTCACTTTACTTTGATGGCAACATTGTGCTGTTGCTCCTGTACATTTCACGCATGCACCACTCCCTGACTAGACAGCATTACACTATACACATACATCACTGCTTTTTATAAAATGATATAGGCTATAGCTGGATTACAATATCATCTAACTTCAGTGAATAAACAAGAATTTCTACTCAGTTAGAGAAGAACATCTTTTGCAAACCCCACAGCCCTGGTGCACTGGCACTGACAGTTTAAGCTTTTCATATTAGTTGATAGATAACCCAGCAGGATTGTACAAAGAGAGGGCTCTACTTGTGACTCTACTGTGTAACACGTGACTCCTAGGAGACGTCCAATCAGACTGCTCTCCTGCTACAAACCGTGCACATGTCACCTCCTGGTTATCAACAACTAAATTACAGTAAAAAAGAGAAAAGGATCCCAGGTAAACGCCTATATCTTGTGTCTAGGTGTTGGAATGTTACGTCGCTGTAGCTCTAGCGCCCCTGTCGAATCGCCCTCATCCCCATCACTCAATGAATGAAGCCTCTCGTGTCACTCCACGCGTCCCATGTGGCAGAAACCCAACGCGATGAATGCGTATTCTGATCCACCTCCGGTACCGGTACATCTGTAGAAGAAGCAGCCGCGGGAGGCGTCTCTCGGTGCGATGTGCGGATGCTGCCTCCGTGGGCTCCAGTGCTCCGTCCAGGCTGCATCCACATCATACATCCTCCTCTCCTCATCCTCCCCCGGCCCCAGTCCCCTTCCTCCGGCTCGCTCCGTACCGACGTTGGCGGAATTAGTTTCTACATTCGGTTCTCTAGCTTTATGATATTACATAAACTCATACAGCTAGATAACCAAAGACAAAAACTAACCCAGGTGTCTTAAAGGGGCCGCCGCTGGAGGAGCCGCTGCTTGTTGTGGTCACATGGAGCCGCCTGCTTCCCGCTCTCTCTAGCTCCGCCACTCTCCCTCTCCTCCGTCTTCTTCTACTGATTTTTCTTCTTCTACTGCTTTCTAACGCGGCTTTTTCCCCCCCTTCCACTAGTCTTCCGGTCTTAACATTAAACGTAACCGCGCGTAAAGGTATCATGGAGTGTCATTACGTAGACTGTAGGTATCCTTTCACCTGCGTCGAGGCAGCTGTTTCTGCTTTGAATTAGCCCTCTGCTTACCACGCTAATAATGCTAAGAGGTTAAAATTGCCCAACACTGTACTTTTAACATCGTTTATGTCCTTTAAATACCTGGAAAATCACCTTGTCCTTCGTTGGGGTTTAATTCTCTCGCCTGGCAACGCCACTAAACTTGAACCTGACTCGTTATCTTTAGGGAGAAGTCATCCAGCTGCACAAGCCTGGTGACACGTTGACCCGTCATCCATGTACGAGCCTACCAGTGACAGCCATGCGTCACACAGTGGCCTATTATGTCCTATGTGAGGTCATAGTTATAATAGCCCAGTCCTCAGTAGATGATGTAAGGGAGCGCACTTCCCGAAAAGAGCAGAGGCAGACTGTAAGGGCTGCACCAGGCAACACAGAGGGCCTCACAAACAAACTGTCAGATTAGCTGCTGTTTTATTAAATGCCAACTCACATCGACCCATTTCCAGCACCATACACTATAGTTTTCAGTGTGTGAGAGAGAATGAACCCGTGAGCCGTTTGGAAGTATGACAAACTACCCGCAGCCTAATGCAGCACATACAGTGGAGTGGAAGGGCTTCCAGCTAAATGTCAGCACAGTGATCTAGTGGGACAGGTCCCGCCTCAGTGGATGTGGATGGATATGGCAGAGGTTTGGTTAGTGACATATGACGAGTTAAAGCACCACGACAGAGATTCGATATTGGACAAATCACTTATCCATTAATATCAATTCTTGTGCCTGGTCTGTAGGGGAAATCAGTGACTATCAATACAAGCATTCACTATATAATTATAAACCAACGTGGAAATGTTTTGGTGTTTTGTGCTAATGGAATAATGTTCAAATAAAATACTCTTAAACAATGCCCAGTCCATGATAAATACCATCCTCACATCACACATCTCGCATTCTATATTTGGTCCCATCGTCATAATCGTAGTGTACATTTTTGTAGACAATAACAAGCTGTTTCAGGGATTCAGACACCTCTAGTCCTATCCATGATGGAGCCCCCTGTCTCTGAGCATGTGCGCAGCCGGCACAGCGCGGAGACAAAGCACCCTTTTTACGCACACAACACCGCCTTGTGCACATGTGGAATAAGCCGAGAATAAGAGCCGTCAAAAACAAGAGCAAATCCTGTGATCCAAAGTGAAAGCGAGGAGGAAGCGTCTGTCTGTGCGTGCTCTCTCAGAGTGTCAGATGTGGGGCGCAGGAGGCGGACGGACGCAGCGCCCGAGGCCTCGGGGTCATCACACCGCCAGAGGAGACGCGCACTAGCCACTGAATTAGCCATGCTTACTGGCACACTCACACAAACAAGCACAAGGGTGAGCAGAAGAGAAGCACGAGGCGCAGACAAGACTACGAGGTGGCACCAACAATAATCTATCACGCAGTTAGAACACGGACGCAGTTGTAGTATCATTTAAATGTGTTCACCAGAGCTCATCTAAGAAAGAATCACAATGCGAACCTAAATACAACATTTAATTGTCATAAAATTAAATCACCATCGTGCCCGTTTCTACGCCCTACAATAACAGGAGCCTGTTTAAATGCATCATTACGTATTGTGTCGTAAAGAGACATGAATGATCTACACATGGAGCCTATGGGCCACAGAGCTGTGTATACTGCGTTAGTTCAGCCCTCACCTATAATAGGAAGAGGGTGCTGAAAAATTAATAGTAAAAGCATAAAAACACTGTTGCAGATACAAGTCACGTGCAGTCGAGCAGGTGAGTCTCAGGGTTAAAGGTCAGAGTGGCGGGACAGAAATCTAGAGTGTATGCACTTTCCATACTAATCTTTGTCATTAGTCAATTTGTTTCAGAGTGAATAAATCATAAACTGTAATATGATTTATAATTGATGTTATAATTACTCACTCAGTTTTGCTTAACAGATTATAAAAAGTGAATTAAAGCTTTTAATTAGGAAAGTCTTAAAATGTGAGTAAAATGTTGAAAGCGGTCACCTCAAACATACACGGCTGTTGGCGCGTCTCACAGGCACATTTTCAAAACACATTTGTGAGAATCTAAGCTAAATCTAGCGAGATTTATCGAACCTGGACAAAAACACATACAGACAGCTTCAATTTGGTGTTATTCTATTATAATGGGGGCCCTATGTCTCCAGTAAAATATAGAGTTGCCTCTATACACAACCGACCTTATAGCTGTTAAATATTTTAATTTAAAAAATATATTTCAATAATAAATACATAAATGAGTGTTGGTGAAATGTTTATACATTAAAATACAATATAATGACTCCAAAATCATTTATTTTCAGTATTATCGTCATTTATTCTAAGTGTTCAGCAGTAGCCTATATTAATACTCATAGTGGTGCCTTTTATCAGCCTCACGTGCAGCCGCTGGACACGCCCCCTGTGCGTCACGTCCTGCCAGACGTACAGTACAGTGAGGTGTTTAGGGACAACTGTCTTGATCAGAAAACATAATAAAAATAGCCTATTCTATTATCTATTTGAGTAGCATGGCCCTTATTCGTGCTGTGATGCATTTACTGTCCCGTAATGTGGCATTATGCATCACAGCTGAATAATGCTTAAGGATTTGTTTTTATTAAAGTCAGGAGTATTAAATGGCTATTATATGATTATATCATATGGAATAATGACTACTGTGTTGATCTGTTACTGTCGGTGCAGCAGTAACAGAGAAAGTAGAAGAATATGATGCGGAGTATTTTGTGACGCCGCTAAAGGCTCCATGAAGAGCGGTCACTGTCCATGGTGCTGAACCGGCCAATACTTCACGGCGCCATTTTTCACGTGAATAATGGAGACAGTGGCCTATTTAAAGAGTTAAATCACTGCGCGATAGTTGGACTGAGCTCTGTAAATCACACAGGATTTCTATAATTGTGTCGGTATTTAGATATTTAAAACAGAACCGGAAAACTTTAAAGATAGCTTCTTACGCTTTTTTAAGTATCACAGCACCTATTATTAATAAGCTAATATTAAAGGAACAGAAAACTATAGGATATTTTTTAACTCATCCAAAAATAAACTCGACTAATATGCAGTAAAATTCACAAATGATCAAACTGATCCACGTACTGTACATTATTGTTCAGAAAGAATCTGGAAGGATGTATTTGACCTATATTTAAAGAGTAATAAAAATACAAATAGTACAGTAGAGAAAGTGTGTTGAAAATTAAACAGAGAATTACAGACTAATGTGTATTTATAAAATACAATTTACAGAGCTCTGAGTGTTATAGACTATTGGTTATATTGTTTTGGGGGAAATTTATAAAAGTACATTTTTATACAATCTAATCTTAATATTAAAAATCAGTTTTGTTGTAGTATTTTATGTGAGCTGAAACTGTGTGTTTAGCCGAAGTGTCAATTCTGCCCGAGCTTCAGTGCTGCTGCAGAAACACATTTACTGTAGGCCTACACCTGTTGCACTGTTACAAAAAATAAGTTGGCTATTTTTTTTTACAAAAAAAAAGAAAACTATAATAATGTAGGCGCTCGAAATAATGTCGAAATGTATTTAGAAACACACAGGTATTTTTAGATTCTGCTATTGTTTAAAGCAACATGTGTTTTATATATACATAAAAAAATAAAGTTACATTTTATAATCTGTGTATTTGAATTTTAACAAAAATACTTTTAAAGAATATTAAAAATATAGTATTACAAAAAGTGATTGATATAGGTTAAAAAAGAGATAAATGTCTGTGGCTTCAGCTGCAGAGCAGTAATTAATTAATTTCACACTGCAGCCCGGGCTCAGATTTTCCCACAAACAAGAGACTGAAAGAAAAAAACTCCCAAAGAAAGAAAGAAAGAAAAAAAGTCAACATCAAGTTCAACAACGTGCTGGCGCTCATTAGCATCACAATAGTGTCTGGAGCGCACACACTGCACACACGGCTCTGAGAACAAGAGGCGGTGGCGTCAAGTCCCTCCAGCCCCAGCCACGGGACACTTTCCCAGGCTCCAACAATCACGCCACTGTGCGCTCTGAAGGCGCGTGGACGCGAGTCCGAGGCACGCACCCGGGCTCCGTGCGCCTCATGCACGATGTGCCATGGAGCAATAAAGGTTTAAAAATGCCTTTGTTTAATTATACGAATAACTGCATATACTGCACTTTTAACTGCAACTGTTGGTCCTAGCATTATTTCAGATAAATCCGTCCCTAAGTAGCCCTGCTTTTATGTTACATATATCCTATAAATATAAAAACAGCATAGTACCCGTAATATAACAGCACACAGTTCAATGCAAGTCACATGAAACAAAAAAGTGAACTTACTGCGTAAATCCAGCTTTCCCTCAAGTCCAATCAGCCATTTGGCGCAACTTTAAACTCAAACTATTAAAAGCCACGGTCCAAAGAAGAGCCAGAGGAGCAGCCACTCACAAAAAGCCCCACAGTGACCAGCTGATCAGGACCAGAGTCTAAAAATCTAGCATGACTTTCGTCCATTTGCCCAAAAGCCAAAGCCAAGGCCGAGTAAAGGAGACACTGCGCATCCGCTTCTTCCCACTCTCCTCCTGAGCGTCGCGTGATGACAGTGTGCGCCGAGCTGCTGCGCGCGTGTCCCTCCTCCTCTCCCTTTCTCTCTCCCTCAGTATCTCTCTCTCTCACTCTCCCTCTCTCTCTCTCTTTACGTGTGCTGAAACCCAAACACGTCTCGCCAGCGCTATTCTCCATGCATCTTTTCTTTCAAATAAGTAAATGAAGCGTTTTTCTGTTGGTGCGAGGGACGAGGAGAGAGGAATGAGGGCTCGGTATGCGCCGTTTGGTGGCAGGAAGAACGCGTCAAAGAAGCATACACCTGTGCCACGTGACGCAGAGACATGCCGCGCACTGGCTGAGGGTGTCTCCACTTGTGTGCTCATTCCTTTCTCAAAACTGCACAACATTCCCACTCCCTGTCTATTCTGGATCATAAGTAAATCATGAGAAAGCTCCAAAAACAGACATTCAAACGAGCCAGGAGCACAGCAGCAGTGAGTTTGATGCTGATGCCGCAGCTCCACCAGAAAGCTCCTGCATCTCACGTTGCTTTTACGTAGTGCGACACTAGTTGGGTCCCTTCTGTGCGTCAAGGAGTGATACGCAGCAGATATGCCCCCTGCAACCAGCCAGCAGTGGAACTGGTACAGCAAATGTGAGTGATAGTGGCAGGTGCGCAGAGATGGAAGGTAACACATGAGCTGACAAAGCTAGGCTCTAAAATAAGACGTGCTTTTGCGTGCTGACGTCAAGCGCCAGGATAGGTTTAGCCCACTTTCGCTGTCCAATACGCGCCCGTGTTGGAGCCGGGGACGAGTACAGTAGGTCTGTGTGGATTAGCTTTTGGAAATGTGGTCGGGCTCGTCAAGTCATCAGTGCGCACAGACCCAGATTAAAATAATAATAATAATAATTTTAAAAAACTGATATCCATTTTTTTTACGTTACGTTTTTACGTTTTAATAAAATTGCACATGAAGGTCTGTAACAGTTTGAACCTTTATTTTTGTATTATTATTACTTTTTTTTTTTTTTTGAATACATGTAGTCAGGCAACATTATTATTTCATTATTATTTCTACAGCTGTAAAATGAATAAGTATATCCTCAAACACAATGGGTTTCTTGGGTTTTGTTTGTTGCTTCACACAGATGTTGCTCTCAGTGTCAACGTAAGGCCTGAACAGTGCCACCTGTTGGCCCAAAGCAGCATAGCACCGCTGTGTGTGCGCGCTCAGGGGCCTCAAAAATGGTTGAAGCCTTAAAATCCCGTTTAACCGAGTAAAACAAACAGAGAATATAATTTATAGAGAGAGTTAATTCGTGTGGATGTGTAGAAGTGATTAAATGCGTCAAAGTGAAACGTAGAGGGCAGTTTATACACACGGGCCTGTTTTATGTTTTTATGTAAAATACTGAAATGTTTAGGAACGCATTGGAGCGTGTTCAGTAATGATATACGCGCAGAATGTGAATGATTAGCTGTATCTGTGTGTGACTCACGAGAGGCCTCCGCGTCATGGACGTTCTTTTTACTGTGGCCTTTTATTTTCCACAAAACATGACCACTGTGGATTCACCCCAGGAACCAGCAAAAGAGAAAGTATAAAGACTGGAATAAAGCTTTCTGTGAGTTTAATGCCTGCGCTGATGTCCTCTGTGACACGGAGTAAAATGAGCCCGTGGAGATACAGTAAGAGGCAGACATGATCATTTACATAGCTATTATGTGAATTTGTTCTACTGAAAACACATTTGTTGTGTCTGTTCTCTCGAAGGACTCTAATTATTAGTGGTGTCATAAATTGTGAAGCAGCCATAGACTTAAAATAAAATTATAAACATGTACACATTGAAGCAAGTCGCCGGTCACGTTTCAGGCTTTATATAGTCATAAAAAATAAGACAAAATGAATGTAATTTTTAGCCATGAGGTCGCGTAAATCCCTGAACTAAAAAAGCAAAACCAGTTGGCCTCTGTTCAATATTCCTTCAGTGTTTGAAACGTTTATGTTTAAAATGTTACGTTGCGCACTGAGTACTTTTATGAATTATTACTGAGTGAATGCGTAAGGAGGAAATTACACAAATGGAAATGGTGGTTAAAGTTACACGGATTTGACAGCACGGACTGATATTTCAGGAAATACAAGCCTTTTCCTTATTGTTTTTATAAAGAGCCTTTTTTTTAAAAAAAATAAAAATAATTTTAAATAAAAGTTACATATTTTTGAATCAGGCAGTAGCATTGTAATATGTTAAAATGGTTTTAATAGATACAGATTAGTTGTAAGAGTGATCAAAACGTTAAGAATACTCACAACTTACTTCAATTTTTGGGCAATGGATTTTTATTAATTTTGGAAACGATTGCAACAGAACCATCCATATTTCGAATGATAATTATCATTTTATTTATTTATTTTTATTTTGGGAAAGGCTAAAAACGTTTTTTTCAGAGGAAAAAATGCAAGAGGTAGGTATAAACATCTGAGGTATTTTTATAAACGATTTTTTTGCCTAATTACGCTCCATTTGTGAATGTTTATCCTGGCGCAAATTTAGGGAGGTCAGTTTTCTCAGCTGTGTATTAGGAGCGAGTGTATTTCGGTGATCAAAGCTTAAAAAAGAGTTATATTTTTATTTCTTTATGTATTCGTATCTTTACGTACACGGATTATCCATATTTGATGCACTTCCTGTTCGTTTGTTGATTGATTCAGTGGGAGTTCAGAAGTGTCCAGTTGATATCGCTTTTACGCGTGACAGCACTGAGCCCAGTTCAGGTCAGCTGTTAATGGCTGACCGATTGAAGTGGTCACTTGAGGGAATTGTAATGGCCGATCTTCAAAGAGGCTTGACCTGACACAGGACACCAGAGGTCAGAGGTCACACATGAAAACAAACAGGAGCAAGTGTCAGTGCCGTCCTCTGACACGGCCTCATTATCATCTGATGGCTTTGAGGCAAACCAATGGATCTGAGATAGAAAATTGATATAGATACAGATTCAAGTTCATGTTCATTTTAGGCTCTGATACATCTGTCCAATAAGTCACATTTTGAATGATTATTATGCACTGGCCCTTACTAATAAAAGTAATAGGACTCTTAAATCCTTTGGTCAAAATTTGGGTCATATTTTACATGTTTTGTCTGAAATTTGGCTTTTAATGTTGTTTTTTGTAAGTGTTCATCATAATTTACTTAATACAAAACCTATGTTATCTCAGCTGTGTATAAAGATCCCAGAGAGGCATACAAGAGAAAGAGAATCAGATAATTATTTTATTTCAGATAATTATAGTTTTACTATGTTTACTTTCCTTTCCTTCATTTCATTTCCTAAAGGGCCAAAGGTTCAGGATAAAGGGATTTGAATTGTGTGAGGATTGATTTAATTTCTGATAAAAATCCTGCATAGTTTAACTTTAGGTTTTTGCATCTGAGGTATTGTCTAAACATGTCCAACATTGGGATAAGTTCAAGTTTTTGTTCCCTTTTAAATCTTGTGTTTTATTTGCCATCTTTGCTTTGTTATTTCCTGTTTATTCTTGCTTTTACTAAATTTTAATCTTGTATTATAACGATAAGTCTACTCTCCATTTTCAACTTGTGTTACTCTTCCATTAACCTTTCAACACTTATCGTTAAATAAATGTGACCTCATATAGGATATTTCTCCATTATGTCCAACAAGGATAACAGTATAAACTGTCTAAGCCCATGTCAATCATTACTCTTATTTTAAGCTTTAAACTTTAGACTTTAGAGTTTCTGTTGGACAAAGAAATGGTTCATTTTCTCTTGATGCTGGTTAGAAAGTCACAATGTCCAGATGCCCTTTCTGTCGAACTGTGGAAAGTTGGGTCTGACATCTGAAGTTGGATCTTTAAAGGGGTTAAGATACTGAAATTTCTAGAAATTAAGCAGAAATTGTCATAAAACTGTGTGACGGCTGAGTGCTACCATGTTTAAAACTAAATGTTTCTCTACAATAATAATTTAGATTAGGAAACCTTCTATCAGAGACAACAGCAGCCTCCTTGCATGATATGAACACAATACACTGCAAATGACGCAAAATGAAGAACTGTTGGATATTTGCTCTGATTCAAAATTATCCAGAACAACAAGAAATCAAAATAAACCAAAGAAATCAACATTGATACTGCACACTCCATACTGTACTCAACCAAGCCACAGGTGGAAGAGGAGACAGATCCATGCAACCATCAAGAAAAAAATCAAACAAACATGCAATAAAAATAGTGAGAGGAAATATGTTAAATTCAGAAGAGAAAAATACTCCTAATAAAAGCAGCAGTGTCATTTTAGACAAATATAAACCCCAAACTAAACGGAACATGCACCAATGAGCCTCTACACTTACATGTGGATCTGCACGGGCCTTTAGAGCGGACAGGACCAGAGGAGATGTTGTCCCAGTGTGCGCCATGTGAACACAGAGCAGTCCCCGTCTTCAGAGCTGGTTTAATTGGGAACAGGCTGGGCTGTATGCTAATGAGCGCTGACATCAGTGCTAATGGCCCGCGCTCCATAAAGGAGAGGAGCAAAGGGCCAAAGTCGCGCCTCCTTTCCCAGGCAATTCCTGCGGTCAAGTTCAAGCGCACGCAGCCTGCCAGCGATTGTCATTCAGAGCGCGCTGGGGATCATTCACTGAGAGAGAGGCCACTGCGCAGCGTCCACACTCAAAGGGGGCTCGTGGAATGCGCGCTAGTTTGATTTCAAAAAGGAGCCTTCATGGTTTTATTCAGACAATGTAAAAAAAAAAATCAAAGCTGTGTGGCAAAATACAGAAATAACAGAATGATCGTATTTGGCTTCTTTAATACCAGAGAGGTTTTATGGATGTGCGTAAAGTTATTATGTAACATTATAGGGTCAAAAATACAGTGTTTTATGTCAAAGAAAACAACAGAGTCACAGGTGATGAGATGTGAACAGTGGGCAAGTCCTCAACTGATATGGAAAGAGAAAGGCTGTAATAGGCCTTTACTGTCAAAACCAAACCTATGTGAAAGTTCCTATACTTCTAAACCCTGCATATATTTACACTCAGATCAAACATTTTTGTCTTCAGCTTTGGGTGAACTGCAAACTGATTTGATCTTGGCGCAGAAACAGGAGCAACATAATTGTACAGGAGCCAAACTACAATCGATGATCGTGTTTTAGTGTGCACGAGCAGAACCCATCTGCCCACTGTATCATGCATGAGATCTGAAGCAGATAGAATTAGCAGAAGTGCGTTTGTGTGAAGAAGGCAGGAGTGCAGTGGTTTGTGTCCACTTCCACAAACTGCATGAGGACAGGGTCAAGGGACAGATTAACACACCACCAGAGACAACTGTCTGCTCTGTAGCTCTAACACTTGCACTCTCTCAAATGTAGATGACATGCAAAAGTAAAGTATCAATGTAAAACCAATGTTAAACCCACATTCTGTTTTGGAGGAGCAGACAAGCACATGCAGTTTCCTCTGAAATATCAGTCTCAGCAGTGTTCACATCAAAATGGCAACAGTGATTTATTATCTCTTGAATTTTATGGAATTAAAAGGAAACAAATATAGATTTGTGCAAGAAATGAATGCACAAATGTTCATAGTATAGGCTACATTAGAAGTAGCTGAAACATACTGACAATACACTGACAGTGTACATTTTTCTGGTTACACACTTGACACATGCTTATTTATCATGTGTTTGTGCTTTGACAAAATCAGAAAGAATCAGAATTTCTTTCTAGTACAAAGTGATGTAATTATTATCATTTATTTTTCCTTCAGTGAATAAAAATGTAAAAATCATATATGTATGTCTCTTGCCGAACCCTGTCTGATGTTAGTCGGGTCTTGCCGCCCTTGGCTGGTTCCCACAGCAGTTCCCACACTGCAGAGGAGGCATCACAGAAAGACAAAGAGCAAAAAGAGCGGGCAACTTGAATAAGAGACGAGAGGGAAAAGCCATGGTGCTAGAAGTCTCCTTTGACGGGGCACCACTGCAACATTTGCATATATTCAAATGAGCAGATGAATAGCATGCATTGAGCAAACAAAGCCGGTCCAATGGGAGGGCTGCGTCCTCTCTGTGGGCTCAGAGGCATCCGCCTGTATCCCAGCAGCCACTGGGACAGACACAGGGACGTGCTGTGGGAACCGAGAGGCCCCCCCAGGCCGACCACAGGGAGGGGAGACATTTTAGCCTACTCTGAATTTGCATTTTATTTGTGTCCACTTTAGCCAGTAATTTCTGCCCCAGCACTTCAGCCACAGATGGCTAACATGGCACAGGGATTAGCTTTCGGTCTAACATGGTAATGACTGAAGTGTTTTTACTACAACACAGAGAACAGAAAATATAAGTCAGTATTGTTGTGAGAAATTGACGCCAAACTCTGTGAGTAATGAGCTGTCATCAGTATGTCTGTAAATGTTAGTATATATGTGACTTGTGATATAGACAGTGACAATATACAGCAGTGTATACATTTACTAAATGAGAAGGACTTTAGCCAACATACACTATGTATATAAACTAACATGAGCTTGAATTCTGATGAGAGAAAGTCACTATTACTATCACATGTCTGATGAATTACCATTGTTCCAACCAAATGTGTAGTATTAACTCCAAATATTGTGTTATTTTGCATTTTTCGCATATGTACATGACAATATGCATCCATACACATACAGACAGGAATTGCACTCATGTCCCTTGTTTTGTTGTGTCCTAAACACTTATGCAATATATTACCCTATAACAAGACCCTACAAAGACAAAGTAAAATAAAGACACAATTTGTCACAGTTAGTATTTGAAGTTTAATTAACTGAAGCATTCTGAATTGCACACAATTTAAATTAAGTTAAAAAAAGAAAATAGGGGGCATGGACTTGGAAAAATTGACCAAGAAAATTTGAAAAATTTGACATATTAAAATGTTCATAAAATCACTGAAATGATGAAAACATTAACTGTGAAAATGTGTCAGTTACTGCCCTTTGGTTTAAATTCACATTCATGAAAATGGTGTTTCTTTATACTGTACCAGTCTATCTAAAGATGTATTTCACTTACGTTACCAAATGTCTTGCTAAATCTGAGTCTAGGGCCCTATCAGAAATGAAATGTTGGTGATTAAGGTTTTGTTCTTTGGTGCTTAGAAGGCCACCAGAGATGCTGCTGCCTCACAGCACAAAGCCTCATTTGAAAACAAACTCACACATCTCATTGAAACATCATGCTTCTATGAACAAACTCACAGGGCGAGAGATCAAACACATCTGCAGCAGAAGGGGCGCATGCAATTAGCAAAAAGTGGGAATTCAATCAACAAAGTAGACCACCCAAACAACATGAACGCACATGCTAAACACAGATTTGAATACTGTGAATGGTTTCTGGTAAAAGATCTTTAGAAGCCATGTTGCTGGAAACATTTTGCTCTGTTGGAGGCATACGGGCCTCCTGCTTACAGAGGATGAGCTGACATTATAATGCATGTCCAGGCCAGGGAGTGTGCGACCATTTTCTCCTGTGTGACCAAGCATGCCACACATGAAGCACTGTCTTTTCTCAAGCACCTAATGGCTTACATGCTCAGACAATAAACCACATAAACATGACAGACATAAACTTGGCAGTGCTATCGTGCAGTGTTTATTTTAATTCATCAAACTGAAACACTTTACTGCATCATGATAAGGCTGCCGCGTTCCTTCTTTTTGCTTTGGTGCGGGTGTGTGTGTGCCAAATACCAAAAGGAGCCATGTCGGAGACTTTAAGCGTTCGCATTTGCATAATATTTGTTTTCATCCAATGAAATTTTTACATAGATGATGGTGGGTGCATAAAAAGTGGAGATTACCATTAGAGGGATGTCACTGGGGCATTCAAGGCTACTGAACAAAAGCAACAAACCAAGACGCATACCAGTTTACTTTTGAATAATAAGACATGGCTGGTGGGAACATGCTGATTAATATTTAAATGTCTAAAGTGTGCCAACTTATTTTTATGTTTAATGACACTCATCGATTGATCCATACAGGCGTAGTTTATCTACAAATTTCAAGAGGATTAAATGTGTTGCAAGAAAACATGTGGCCCTCTATGATGGCCTAGATGCCTTCTCTAAAAGATGGGAAATATTCATTGCCTGACCTACCTCGTATTAACCTACGAGCATACATAACTAAAACCGAAGATATTGACGTTTATCGACAGTAAAAGAAACAATCCAATAAAAGAGTAGAATAAAGACAAGGTAGGATGCGATCTACTGTGTTGGAGAGTGTCACATTCGGGTGTTTGTTAAGAAGGTCAAATTTACCAGCTTTTCTGAAGCAACTAAACGCAGCGCAGGACTTGTACATCCGGGACATGGCCAGTTTCACATGTCAGTGGTTCAGCTGTCAGGACTCCTTCATGTGGAGAAGCTGCAGCAGTGTGTAGCTATTAACCTCTGCGAGAAGAAATGGTATGTATCACGGTGTAGAATATGACGTTATCTATTGTTACAAGCTTTAACAATTTTTAAACGTGCTTTGAATATGGCCGTGGTTTTAATTTAGCTGCAAATGTTGCTAATGTAGCCTAGCTAGCTAACACTAACCCATTGCTGCAGCATTGACAGGTGGTGAAGTTTAGCTAAATTTAGCACAACAGTCAGTTGCTAATTTTCATTCATTTACAAATGGATTTCTGTATTTAAAGTTGTTGAGTTTACATTTTTGCTACTATCGTGCATTTCGTGTGTTAGCTATAGACCCGAGCTTGTATAAACTTCTTGCAACTTTTCTTTCCAGGCATAGACTACAGCTTGATTTATCATGCCTTGGTAATCGTTGTCTTTAAAGTAGAATTTTATGCTTTAACGAGCTTGTGTTTGTGCTTTTACAGGCGCTGATGGGAATCCAGTTGGTAGTCAGCTTGCTGGCTGCCAGTATAATGCAGAGAATGGCTCCACACTGCTCTTTTGCACGATGGCTTCTCTGCAATGGCAGGTACTGTCTATCACAAAGTCCATTCACATCAGATACATGAAGCGGTTGTTTATACACCTGGTGTTGTTTTTGTTCACAGTTTGTTCCGCTTCAAACACCCATCAGAGGGAGAGCTGTGTGCTCTGGCAGGAAAGCAGATGCCCAAACAGAACAGGAGAGACAGGTGGGACATGGGGGAGGGTCTGGCACTGCTGGAGTCAAACTCGGGTCACACCACAGATTTCAAGAAGAGACATTTTATGTATTTAATTGCATGTATATAGCGCTTCTCAACCATTGCACTTTAAATTTACACACACATTTATACATCAGTGTTACAAACACTGGGAGCATTGTAGAGTTCAGTAACTTAGGCCCAAGGACACCTCAATTCTCAATAACCTTTTAGGTAATTGAAAACCTGCTCTACCTGCTAAGCCACTGTCACCCCAGTACTACATTTGTTGTTTTTATATTCTCATTTGAGTATGTACTAATAACTTGTCTGTGCTCCAGGAGACAGAATGGGGAGAACAAACCTTTGACTGTTCCCAAAGACATTGACCTTCACCTGGAGAAAGCACCAGTTGGCGTCATTGATGCCCTTGGTAAAACACACAAACCTCATGACATTGTGCAAGAACCAACTCTGCTTAGGCCTATGATTTTTTTTCCAGTAAATCAAACTTCATTTAAAATGTTCGCCAGACATTTCTTTTGACTAAATATTGTTGTATTTTCAGTGCTGCGTTTCTTCCTGGAGTATCAGTGGCTGGTAGATTTTGCTGTCTATGCAACTGGTGTGTTCCTGTTCACTGAGTGCTACTACAGTGTCGTAGATGCCAGCAAAGAGGTCAATATTGGGGCCATCTGGTGTGTCCTGACGGTTCTCTTTGGCCTGTATCCTTATAAATTGTGAAAATCAAACCTTATTCCTCAAATATTTGAATTTGAAAAATCTGTTCACTTATCACAACCTCAAGACACTTAATGGTGATGTTGTTGACAAAGATATAATTTAATTATCAAGGACATGGAGAGCATTTTTTTTTTCAGATTTAAATCTTAACTTTTAACCCTCAGAAAAACTCTTCACACTTTAATGAGCCACTACTTTCGCTCTGAGGAGGGTGGCGAGCGTTCAGTGTGCCTTGCCTTTGGTTTTCTGTCTTTGCTGGTGGCAATGTTGGTGCTTGTCATCAGAGAAGATTATCTGGAGTTTGGTTTGGAGCCGGGGTTTAACAGCCTCTTCAATAATTTGGAAGTCTTTGCCAAGCAGCAGGGTCTTGCTGACTGGTCGTAAGTGTTTTATCCAGTATTAAAAATACCTTCTTCCTGGGTTACACAATAATATTTTTAATTTGTCTATAGAATCCCAGTAACCAAGTTGACCTTGAAGCTGGGCCTGGCTGCTGTGTGTGCTTACATTGGTGCTCTTTTGGCTTTCCCTGGACTGCGACTGGCTCAGACCCATCTTGATGCTGTCCAGATGAACTCAGAACGACCACTGATCCAGTAAGAGTTCACTTATACTCAGCAGATAAAAATCTTCCTGCTACATTGTAAGTAACGCATAATCTGTTGCAGGATTCTGCTTCACATGAGTTTCATGTCACCTCTCATTGTGTTGGTTCTGTGGGTGAAACCCATGGCAAGGGACTTTCTGGCCAACGCACCAATGGGAAAGACTACTATCACACTGTGAGTGCAAGCAAATGTTTGTTTTATTTAATATAGAAACAGAGCTTATTCTCTTTTTATGTTTCTTCTTGCAGAGTGTCCAGTTCAGCCTTTGACAGCATGCGTTTATGGATCATTGTTGTTCTGTGTGTGCTGCGGTTGGCCCTGACTCGTTATCACCTGCAGGCCTACCTCAATCTGGCTCAGAAGTGGGTGGAGCAAATGAAAAAGGAGGCAGGCCGTATTGCTGCTCTTGATATACAGAAAAAGGTCCAACTTGTTTGAAATTTTATACCATAAGATATTTACGACATATATCAAATGTTAGCAAACTATTTGTTTGATTGATTGATTTTATTATTTTTTTGTCTGTCACAGGTCACACGTGTGTTTTGTTACCTTACGGTAGTAACTCTGCAGTATCTGGTTCCCATTTTCCTCATCCTCTTCTCCACTCTGTCACTAAAGGCATTAGGTAAGATGGTATTGTTTTTAGAGAATGTACCTAACTATAGGTTTACAGTTAATTTGTAACAGAGTAGACTGATAAGACATTCTGGAGGTGACACAGAGGTTACACTAGGTAGCTGACAGTTTAGTTTAAAAGTAGAACATTATATAAATGGAACCAGGGAAATAAAAGAGAAGAAATAAAGGATTTTGGCATTGTAGAGGTAGAAAAAGAACGTGTCTGTACAGGATTATACCTTTTAAGATGAGTTGGATAAATGAAATAGAAACACAGTAGGGCACAGTTCTTCAAAATGTGTGAAAAGGATTGTTTTATTATCCACAAGTTGTTCCTCTGAGTCATCTTCTGTTTGTGTCTTGCGCAGGAGACTTCTCATGGAGCACTCGGCCTGAGGAGGTCCCAGGTGTGACTCCGGCTCTGGTCTTGCCCACAGCGGCCCCTGCGGTGTCCGGTGGCCTGGATGAGGATGAAGAGGGTGTGGAGTACATGGAGGAGGACATCCAGGCCACAGTGGCTCGTCTGTCCGAAACCTTCACCGCACTGCGAACGGTGCTCACCCCACTGTTCTTCAGAGGGTTCTTTGCGTTCCTCACCTGGTGGGTGGCCGCCTGCCAAGTCATCAGCTCTCTGTTTGGCATCTACTTCCACCAGTACCTCATGCATAGTTAAACACTAAGAGTACAAAATCGTAAAGACAAATCAAACTTAGCTGCTCAAGGTGTTATATATTAGACATTTCTGTTTTTTGAGAAGGGACAGATGACGGTTACTGTCTGATGCAATACAGCCGTCTTGTAATGACCAGCGGGCCACTGGTCAGTAATACAAAATGACAACCTATCCTTTTACATACACAGATTTTTCTACAGCTTTTCAAATGCATCTTACCAGTGTTTTCTGAATTATTTGGTATGGAATAATGCTGCTTTACTAGTTTGAACATATCTAATAGTTCCCAGGGTAAGTGTTAGAGAACTTTATTCCTGTGTGTGTATATATAATGTTTTTGTTTTTTGTTTTTTTGTTTTTTTGTTTTTTTTTTTTGAGAGGGATTCCTGCTCCCTCTAAAGAAACCGATTCAAGAGTGCTAAATGTTTGATTTCAATGTAAAGTCTGTAAAGTTTTAATTGTAGGAAGAGGTCACATCCAGCCTATTGCATGTGACACAGCTGACTGAAGTGTGTGAGTGTTTGTACAAAAGTCTAAAGGCCACGACATATTATGTTTTTTATTATCTTCCTTAAGATTTCCAAGTGCCTAGGGGCTCAGGGATTTTGTGTAAAATGAAATCTTCTCCCTGGTTATAAGATTGAGAAAGAGAGTATAGGTTTTGTTTAGTGATTGAGGTCAACACTCCAAATACATCCTCTGTTTAATACTATCCACATTATACATCATTTTTAGTTTTAATTAATGTACCCCTAACTGTTTTTGTGTCATGTTTTTTTTTATTTATTAGTAAATCCCGACATTGTACAAACATAATTGTATTGATTTGTATAATCTGTTATATTGTACTGAATGCACTGATGTTTTGATGCTGTGAAGTCCACGCTGAAATGTGACTTCCCTATATTTTCTGAATGCATGGTGTGTAATGTTTGGCTCTAATGTGAAGGTTTTATTAGTGTGGCTTAATAATAAAAAGGATATTTATCATTTTCAATCAGGTGCCAGTTATATGTCTCCAATTAATGCCGCCTCTGTTCAGGAGCGTGGGAGATCTCTTCACTAAAGTTGTGCTTTAAAAATGACTGGGCTGTCTGACAAAAGTTGTGCATGACAATAGTGTCTGGTCTCTGTGTTGGGACTTGAACTCTGACCCCAGCCTCCAAAGAAACGTATTCCTTAATCACTAATAATTACTATGAACCCAATGCTCCTGAGGGCTGTGGGAACAACTTGCGAGGAGTATAATTTATTCAGTGGTATAACTATGGCATTTTTAAAGTTTTGAAAAAATAATGTTAATGTGAGAGTTAAAAAGCAACATTATTTTAGGTTCATCCATTAATGTCTGAAAATTCACTAGTGCCATTCTGGAGAGGCTTTTTATCTCAGAAGTGACATGATTAATAGGTGAAATCATTCAACTTGTTCGTCGAGCCAAAATAACTGAGCTTTTCATATGTTCTTCTGACACATGTTTCATCAAAGGATATTAGCACAATGACAATGCAACTTTGGAAGAAGTGACAAAAACTTGGTGAGTGCACCCTGACATTTAATAATGGCTGTCGGAGGTGAAACATTAAATTTTGCACCTTTAATGCCACAGCTTTGTTTTTTTAACTACAGTATTTTAAGCAAATTTATGCTTTCTTCTGTCACATTTGGCATTTAGCACTTGATGTGTAAGTAGCCTCGTCCATTACCACTTCCTGTGTGAGAGTGTCTGGCCCAATAAACAGAGAGGTGACAGGGCAGACATATCTATATAATCACATTAATTATGTGCATCTGTTCTGGAGGCCTCAGGGCCCCTTAGTCTTCTCTGTGGACTGAAGTGGGCCAAATCAGCCTGGCTAGAGTTGCTATAGAAACTGTGCAGTGTGTGTGTGTGTGGGACCCAGACATGGCCTGGTCCCGGGGGAGCAGCCCAGACATGACCCCAGTCAGACTCTCTTTTCATTTATGGAGGAGACGACAGAGAGGGACCGGGACGGCAAAGGCCTCTACTCTGTTTTGTTCCCCTTTTTGGCTTTTTAGATGAAATAAAAAGAAGAAGCGAAAGCACCATAGGGGTAAGAAAACGCTCTGCCATAACCATCGACAGAGAAGCAGAATGTATCTCTGAAGAAGACATAAAGGTCTTTTAAGTGGACCGTTTTTGTTCCTCTCGTTTGGCTGCAGCATGGCGAGTTGCACTGACAGGAGCCAGACGTGATAATGAGGCTGTGTGTGTGGAACAGAGGTGTATAACACTAAATAAATGGACACATGAAAGCGTGATAGCTGCACAGAGGACATCATTTTATCTGTCTTCAGATAAAAAGGAAACAGCAGCACCGGGAGTCACAATTTACCTCAAAGACAAACAGGATGTAACTGTGTTGAAAAGGAATTTACCAATCAAACTGTTTTTATTGAAGGAATCACCTCAGATGTGACTGTTCTGTGAAGCGTACAGCAAAGATATAAAAACCCACACATTATAATACTGATAACGTTTTAAAAACTGAAATCCTTAGAACAGCATTAGGATTATACAGGAGCTGGTGAGTGTCATTTATCTTTCAAAACTTCTGTTAAACCCATGTCAGGTCACACAGGTTCAGTGGATTATTTATCACATATAGTTCAGGCTGAACCATCTCTCTTATACATACACTCACATATACACTCAGGTTCCCTCTTGTGGCCAAACAGTAGAAATTCAAATAAATCATTATTTTACTGCTTACAAAAAGTTAGAACATTGTAAAACCAAAACACATAATAATGCATTAGATATAGATGACATAATAAATTTAAGTATTTAACCTTTTTGTAACTGACCCTACATGAATATACCAGTTATCTTAATCAGCCTTAAACCAAATATCCCATAATAAAACATAAATGTCTGATATCACCCAGTTATCATTAGAAAGTAAACTCTAGAAGATGTATTGAGTGAACAAAGCTTTTCTGGCATCATCTACAATTAGAAATGTATTAAATTATTACTAAATATAGAAAGAATCCCTGATACTGTTTAAGCTTGATTTTATAGGCACATTTTGTCACTTTCAGTGCAATAGTAAAATATATATTTCACTGTATACTTCCTGTTCCTACTGTGGATTTCTTGTTTCTGGTTGGCAAGGTTGGCTTTAAAAATTATGGGATAACTTGAGCTGGTCTCACAGGTCTCGCTGCTTTTTCTCTTTTACCTCCATTCATGTGAACTCAGCACAGAACACTAAAAAACTGTATACATCTATTTCCTCATGGGATCAATCACACGGATGCAGTGCTTGCTGTATTGCCCAAGAGAGACCAGCTCTGTGTAACAATTGGGCCCTGTCTTAATATGCTGCATCCATGTAAGAACAATGGCCTCGCTGGGATGTAGCTATCTCTGCCAAGTGTCACTTATCTCTATAGGCCTGAGCAACTCGTTCTCGTTGTGAGAGTAACTGGAGGCTTTGGGGAACTCCTTCCTCTCATTGGCCGGCTGTATCTGCGGAGGGCTGGGTCGAGTGGAGTCGGGGTTGCTCATTGGAGAGCGCTCCTTGAGGTGGAGCAGAGGAGGGGAGGCGGCGGAGGACATGTGCTCGGGAGAGGTGCGCTCCGATTTGATGTTGAGGTTCAGGGAGGGCAGGTGTGGAGAGGTCGAAGAGCAGGACTGAGCAGGAAAGGAGCACCCTCCACTGGACATCCTGGGAACGGCAAGAGGAGAGACAAAAGGGACATCACTTATATACCCTATTGATGCATTTACAGTCACCAATCACCTTGGTATTATTACATTACACATATGTATTACAACTTGACTGGCTTTAGTAAAAAAACAAAAAACAAAAAAAAACCAATCCCAATGCAGGTCTTATATAATATAATAAAACCGCTGAATTGTGTATATGGCTGGATTTAAAAAATGATTGAACTACAGATTTGAAAAAACATTATGTAGTCAGATCATCAAAACTGCACCTCAGAGTGAGTAGACTGTTTTAGAGATCTGTGTGATAAAGTGATAATCGTTAATGCCTAAATTCAGCATTTAAACTAGTAAACATATCCCAGACTTTATCATGCCATATTTTACCCAGACTTTGGTGTGTTAACATTCCTACCCAGGACTTATATGACTCCCATGAGTCTCCTGAGGCGGCTGCGTTGGTTGCCATGGGTTCATTGCTGCTCGTTGTAGACTTACAGAGTGATAAAATCCAGACTGGCTGTATTCTGTGAGCAAATAAAGGCCTTTAAAGTACAAGCAATAATTATCTTCAGCATAGTCTGTTTTTATCTGCGCTTACTCCTTGATCCTTTTTACAGTTATTACGAGAGATTTGTTTATTGCACAGACGACTTACCAGATGCTGCAGGAGAGGGCAGACCATACCCTCCCAAACTGTGTCCCAGTAGCCCCGTCTTGCCCATGGCCACAATAGAGCTGCCTGGGTGTAAGCCCTGGTACAAGTGACCCCTCTGGTGGCCACAGAGAAAACAGCAGTGAGATGCAAATCTCAGGTTTAGGCCCTTTTTATTCATGTTAAAATAGGTGTACATGTAAAACATGAATTTATTATGTGCATTGTGCATTAGGTAGACTGAGTGGGAAAGAAACCTGTGTGAGGTATTTTAGTAGTATATATATATATATATATATATATATATAGTTGTATATTGTTGATCCTTGTTGTAAATTCCAACTTCTCATATCGACCACAATACTTGAATTTGCATCTAAGTTCTATACCCAGTTTACTATATTGTTGTTTTATGAAAAGTGAAACCCAAAAAGGTGTGTCTATTTTTTACAACTGACTAAATACACAAAATATCTCACATGCTGAGTTTATTATTCCTAGAGCTATTTAGTGTGTCCTCTTTTTAAATAGTCAGAAAGATTTACAGAACTCACAGCAGAGTTGTGGTTGGTGCGAGAAGGCCCCATGCTCTGGTTGGCATCCCCCCGCAGGCCGTCAGGGCCCAGGCCCAGAGGTGGAGGCGGGCTCTTCATCTCCAGGGCACGGTTAAGGTTGCCATGGGTGAAAACAGAGTAGCCAATACCTGTCAAAGAAGCAGCCCCAGAGAGACGCAGGAAGTGAAAAGAGATGTGAGCTTAATACTTTCCTCACCCCTGTGTCAGTCTCCATCTGTGATATAAAATAACTTCCTCTTTTGGCCTGACCTGGGACAACCATTGTGTAAAAGTAATTGGTAACATTTCTAATGCTCTGCACAATAAAAAAAATTAAGAGACTGAACACCACACATTTGTCTTTTAAGTTGTGTGTGGTCTGTTTTTGTGATATTTTTATGCAAAAATAAGGACAGAATATATAAATGACAGGCAGGTGTTATAGATTCTGTA
This sequence comes from Rhyacichthys aspro, assembly GCA_036850595.1. Taxonomy (NCBI): domain Eukaryota; kingdom Metazoa; phylum Chordata; class Actinopteri; order Gobiiformes; family Rhyacichthyidae; genus Rhyacichthys; species Rhyacichthys aspro. Next base: position 15,363,223 of record CM072151.1, read on the forward strand.
AAGAAACCACAGAACTAGTTAAAGCCACTGCCACAGTGGTGGAAGGCCAGTTTCACACACATACAATCACGTTTCCTGTGAGTTCACAGCCAGCTGCATGGCCCAGAGGAAGGTTCAGAGCTCACAGCTATACTTTATTAATTACAGGAACACACAGAGGAGACTGTCATCGATTTACAAGCAATGTTTTCCTTTTATCTTTAGGCTGAACAAATCTTAACATCTGAACATATGCTAATGTTTCGCATATGTAAATGAAAATATTTCAATTCCATTCAGTTCTTTATTTTACTCTAAAAAACACATTATAAAACTCTCATCATTATGTGAGTTATTATTAACAACCTTCCTCTCGGCTAAAATGTCACGCGTTACATCAGAACATTGCACAAACACGCAAGCATAATTCCAAAGTCTAGTGTGAACAATTGAAGCACTAATCATAATGAATCTTTTACCTGAATGTGGAGACATGAAGGCACTGTGTGTGTGTGGCCCAGCTGGACTGACCGAGCCGGGTCTGGAGCCGAGAGGTTTAAAGCCTGGGGGTCTGTGGGCGGCCATATTGGAGGAGTTGGGGAGGCCGTTGTCACAGCCTGATGACACCAGGAACTGGGCCTCTGGTGTGAGCAGGGATGGAGTCTAGAATGTTCAATATATGAAAGTAAAATAAAATGCACTATTGTTCAGAAATGGTCATGCATTATTCATTCATTTATTGTTGCTCAAGAAATATGTAAGTAAAAGCAAATTCTGTTTTGTGTTTTCTGAGTAGTGGTAAAGTGAAGGTCACTGTTGACACAATAAAGAAAACACTCTAAAATGTAAAATAGAAAACACTTACAGACTAATCATGAACTGCTTCACACACTGTTACAAAGCCTTATACTGTAGCATTAACATTAGTGCATACATTTCAGTACATGTTTCCAATGACTACTCATCCATCTAAATAGGAAGTAGAAAGTATGTAGACTACCCTCTCTATCACAAAGAGGTAAGACACAAAAAAGGCTTGAATGCACTAAAAACATCAGTATATTGTCGTGTTACTTGAAACGTGTTCACTGTAATCATAAGTGTGTGGTCATGCTTCTCGTGCTGTGGTTAGAAGGTGACAGCTTACGTGTGAACTTACATAGAAGCGTTGTCGGGCCACAGATAGATCCATGCCTTCGCTCAGATCATATTTGTCTGACGCTACCTGCATGCTCTCCTCGCTGTCCAACTCCGAGCCGTCGACGCCGAGCCCTTTTCTACGAAGAGTCTGGAGACACAACAAAATATAATCGTTCAGTAAATGTGTTTCTTTTTTTTTACTTCCTGCATTAGAATCCTCAGAGCTTACCTCAAGTATGTCAGTGTTGGTGCGACTCTCGTGCGGCTCACTGTACTCGGTGTACTTGAGCAGCACTTTGTCCATGTCGGTGCTGGCGTACTGGAAGAGACGGTTGGTGCTGTTGAAGATGATGAGGGCGATCTCACAGTCACACAGCACGCTCAACTCATACGCCTTCTTCATTAGACCGAACTTACGCTTGGTAAAAGTCACCTACAAGACCAAAAAACACACACAGAACTATTTATGATTTGACAAGACACTTTTTAAAAAACCCTACACTACTGCACTGGTAATGATTGTCCAATAATAATTTCAATTTTAGATAAAAAGACAACATAACTACAGCTTCTCTCTTTTCAAAAATATACCAAGTTTGCTCATTTATCATGAAAAAAGCTGAGCGGACATTGTAGCCTATGCGTGGTCTAATGTGGTTTTATAGAGCAGATTAAAAGTGTCAAAAAATTGCAACACATTTCTTTTGAAAGAAAAAAAAAAAGTCTATTTCAACCTCAGTCCATTCACAGTCCTTTGCATTTGCTTCCTAATAGCACTTATATTAGAATTATTCACTCCATTGTGCTTCAAATCCTAAATGGCTAAATGCATATTTTTTTTGCAAAATCATCACATTGTCCATTGTGCTGAAGTCTATAGACTGACCTGTCGATTTCTTTGGTCCAAAATGCGGGAAATTTGTATTTTCTTTCTTCCCATATTCTCTGTAGACAGACACCTGTTCAAAAAGATACAAGGGTCATAGACAATTTTTGTTTTATTGTTATGTACACAATTATAATTAATATTCTGTACTGTAATACCACTGAGTAGGCTGAATTATGGTGTGCTGCCTCTATTAAAGTACGAATATAAATATTCATAATGCCTTCATCTACGTTTGTCTAATTCTAGTGGGAAGATATAATGAGTTGAAGTGACTTGAGTTCCATGTCCGTGGTCAGAGCAGGCTTTTTATTTTTAGTGCCATGAGGCGGTGGGCGGCTCTAAACATAGCGGTCCTTGCAGGGCCGTGGTCCACGCAGTGTGACACCCCTCAGTCTGAGTGACCCCCAGGCAACAGCGCAGTGCCCCGAGAGACAGGGTTATAAATAAAGCTAAGCACTCCTTTAAAAGGTTCAGCGGGCAACAGCCAAAACCAAACAGTAGAGGGAAAATGGCATGTTTGTTAAAAAAAAAAAAGAAAAAAAAAAAAGGAGATTCTGCTAAAAGCCACCCACTCCTCTCTCATGCATAGACAGGTCAGAAAAATTGTCTTCAGATGACGGCAAAGTGAAAGACGAGGATAGATAGTGTCCTGCTTCAGTTGGCCTAATTTGTCTTGTAAAAATCTTAATTTCTTCTTATAGTTCAAAATCAAAACCAATGAATAACAATAGAGTTCAAATGTATTTACCACTCTGAAATCTCAGGTGTTCAATTTTATGCTCATAGGTAGCCACTGAAATTTTCCTTTAATATTCCACTATCAGTGAATTTAAGTGGTCGTCTGACTCCTCTGACCTATACTTTTCCAAAACCCAGAGGAGTTTTTATGGTTTTCCCCTTCATTCTGGATATTTATTGGATCCCTCTATATTTAGTTACTTGTCCCTGATGGTGGTGCCTCAGCGGATATAGCGCCCAGTTCCCATGACCCCTCAAGTGCCCGCTACTACTCAACGTAAGCTTGGCACACAGGCATCTGGGGCATTTCTGCTGGAATCCACCTCTTTGGCCGTCAGTTATTTCCTTATAAAGTTGTGTCATAAACACTCATAGATAAGTCTGACATGAAACATTATCTGTCAAAAGGACAAATACATTGTAAGCCCACAAAAACAATGTTGAGCTTTCTAAAAGATGGCAACTGATTAAGTCATTTGTTTTCTGGGCCAAAAGTGACAGTATGTAACCACATATCATTACATGTTAATAGTGAGAAGAGAAGGAAGAGGGACATATATTCTGAACAAGGCAGACAGATCTTTATCTTGGCGGTTTTACATTAAGTTCCTCTCCTTTCATATGAAAGTCATTGACAGCCCTGTTCATATATAAGAGCAGCTGGTAAATATAACTGCTGCATACCACCAGTCAAACGTTACAGGGTCACTTATTGAACACAGTGTGGTTTAGTGGGTTTTCTGAAGGCCTAAACAGCTAGGAAGGCAGGAACAGCTTTATGTGTTAGTTTATTCTTGATGTATTCCCTTATAATACTGCTGCTGTTTGTGGACTACATTTGTACAACACTAGAACAACCTGCCAGACCTTTCTGCTCTGAATCAACATGTTTCCAATCAAGTGTTTATAAGAAAGGGCCTTTTTTGATCAAGCAGCCTGACCTCTGTCCCAGAGGTGTCAACTGTGCCACACAGAGCTGCCTCTGGGTCTCCGGCCACTACTGGGAAACAGTGGACGACTCCCCACAGGTGGCTTAGTGGAAAAAACTGAGAAAAGACACAAGGGGCTTACAGTACAACCCCACAGTCAGTTAAATCTAATGGCACTTTTTAAAGAGCATTTCGACAAGACACACAATCATGAGACCCTCTAACATGTCAGGGACCACTGTTTGGTTCACAATCATACAAACAGCTCTGTATTGTTTGTAATATATGTTTGCCTCTGCAGAGAACTGTATGCGTGAATGACAGGCAGAGAAGTAGGGCATTTCTAAAGTTTTAGGGTTCTGCATCAGTGGTTTTCCTTCTATGACTCATTCAGAGCTTGGCCACATGTAAACGATTAATAAACATAATATATTACATAATAAATTGTATAAAGTAGTCTTAAGATGCTTTATTGAGTCACCAGGTGTTTCTTGTTAAATGATTATAACAACCATAATATATAAATCTGAACATATTATAAGTCATCCGATGAGCGCTTGTGTGCTGTACTGCTGTTTTGTTGCTCGTTAAACAAGACAATTTCAATTCTCTGGTGTATTCATTACATAAACAGAACCATTACATGCAATGAAAACTGCCTAATTGTAGAAGCTGGAGTGTGTCTAATGTGGAAATGCTACTGCGACGACACATTAAAGGCTTCATTTAGCAACTGCTTTTAAGCTCTTATTGAAACACTTGGTTTTGTTATAACATTGTTATAAAACTGACAAACAACTAGTGATGTGAGGCTTTGGGGTCACACAGGACATGTTCTTACTGGACTTGGAGCTACAAAATAATGGTGCCAATATAACAGTCTAATCTTATCTGGAGATAATTGAATTCTATCATATTTTTGGTAGAGGCCAAAATAGCAATAGTCCATGCAGGCACGATCATTGGGTGTGGAACTATAAGGGCTCTGTTAAATCATGAGGCAGTTAAAGCACTGTGGCTCATTGCAATGAAACAAGAACCCCAAAAAGTGCCATAGAGTCAAGAGAAATTTCTCATCTCATCAGATTGTCCGCTGGATGTTTTGTAGATCACTGCCAAGACTGACAACAGATACTAAATGTGGAGCTAATCAAGCAGAAATGCATCTTCAAGTCAAAGCTGTGCACGCTGAACTGATCTCAAAGAGTCATGGGATGCGTCTATATCCAAATGGATGGAAATTCATTTAGCACAGTTAGCATCGTGCGCTAAAAATAAAAACTGTAAAAATACACAGCTTCAGAGATCTTTGCGGATAATTAGCTTCAATAAATTGTTGACGCCAATCAAAATAGAGTGTGTAAGAATAGCATGTCTGGTCCGGAGTTACCAAGCACTGATATAGTTAGACTCATCCATAAGAAATAAAGCAGAACAGCAACAGGTTTTTACGCAACATTACGCACGGGTTGATTTTAAAAAAACGGGGACTTGCGCTTTCTCATACTTCTTAAACAAAAGAATCTGTACTCACCTGTTCTCCTGTGCCTTGATGCTCACCTCGAGGTTTGACCACTTTAACTGAGATATGAGGTCTCAGAAGTCAGACCATACGCCGTGAACCTAGTCTTGATAGTATGTACTCGAGTATTTTGGCGCCGACTGAGGTTGATTGCACCTGATGCACCAGAAGTGGATGGTTTATGAGCGCTGCTTTCCAACAGCTGGCTGCTCTCTCTGTATGTGTGTGTGTCACTGTACAGCGCCTCCTCTGTTACGCCATTGGACACACACCTCCTCCTCCTCCTATCAGCCATCAAACACTCAACATCACAGCACAAGTTCGGCTACCTTCAGCTGCACCTCAGACTTTTCATGAATTTTGCAGAACCGGTGGCTATGTAATAATGTAATGGGTTAAAATAAATAATATTCATTTGGTGGAAATTACATAATCAGACACAATCACTATGTAATTGTAATTACACATTGTCATTATCATCAGATTAGACTTTGACAAGCTGAATGATTTGGGTTAGACTGATTACATAACAGATTATCTAATAAGAACATCACTCATTTTAGCAATCTTTTTATGTATCTTTCATACACCTAACTTTCAGTATAAAGGCTACTGTACTTGATTTTTTTTCTTCTAGTTTGGAAAAATTGTTTAAACCCCAAACAGTATGTTGTAAATGCAATCATTTGTGAAAAAAAAGGCTTTATAATGCCGTCTACTGTTTATTATAGAGGATTTTAATAGATAAGAATCTCTATTCAGGAAAAGAATACCTTGACCAATCACATGCTCACAACATCACATGTTCAAAAAAGGAACGCTCCCATTGGTCTACACTGGCTTGTCAAATGACGTACCAGGAAGTTTAACAGCTGTCGATAAAGTGTGTTTTCAGTGCTGAGAATGTCTTTTAACACAGAGAAACAGCTCAAAAAAGAAAAGCAATTACAGAGAAAAGGGAGGCAAATTAAAACCCGAAAAAAATACTGTCAATTCAATGACGCAAAGTTTAACAAGGAGGAGATACTTGCCGTTCTCACGCTGAAGTCACAGCTAAGCTAACGGGAAGCAAACACTAAACTCTAAAATTCAGTTTAGTGAAATGTACTGGTAGATTGTAGAGGAAAAAATGGTCCGGATTTAATTTTTTTTAAATAAAAGAGAAACAGGAGAGGTGCCTTGTCTTTTGGGGAAGAGTGGAGTCTCAGACAGGAAGGGCAAAAAAAAAAAAAAAAATCAGGTAGTGGAGCTTTAAAGCGACATTATGTCACTTCTCAGGCTGAATACTCACTAAAGACTAAAGGAAAAAACTCATAAAAAAAAAACCTCTTCATAAATGTCAAATAAATATCATGGATAGATCATAAATTTGCAGTGTTTTGTCAAGATTCTCCCAAGATGGCAGGTGTCCTGACAGTCACATAATAGTGTCTGTGAAAAAATGGTTAGTCTCAACAAAATGAATCTACAGGGAACAGGGAACAAGATTACATCAAGTCATTGTGCATAATCATATACAAAAATCAAATCATATTTCCAGATACTATACTAAAAGGTCAAGACATAGATATAGACATATCTATATCCATCTATTACACACATCTATTGTGTGTAATATATATATATATATATATATATATATATATATATATATATATATGAATAATCTGGGGCCTTTACTGATTACGCATAATAAACACTAATTATGTCTTATATAGTGAGACACTGATAATGGATAGAATCAGTATGGTCATTATAAATTTTAGTTTTTTAAGCTAAGCTAAGCAATTTGGCTATACGTAAGGTCAATTAAGGTCAATAAAAAAGTTGTAGAGTTGGATTTGCTACTGAAGGCTGTAATTAATTCTGTTTTGGCTATCCATCTAAGCCCCCTAAAGATTAATTTATTGCCCACATATTTATACATGTAGTATCTAGTTTCAGGCTAAATCTTGGTCAAAGCTGTAATTCACCTTTGTACAAACTGGCCTCTGGATTTGGTAAAATGATAGACACACAAAGCCGCAACTTACATCCACCAAAGCTATGTGACTAATCCATTACTTGACACCTTGAAGAAATACGAGTTTAAAGGAATTTGATTTATCACAGGCTCCCTTACCAGACAGTCATTGTATCCTAATACTGACTGCTGAATTGTCTAAGCCATGTATTATGTATGCATCCCAGATAATACATAAACCTATTAAAAGCATCTAGTTGCCGTGGCTGTTTGATAGATATATATATCGAGGTAATCACTCCATGCTGCATTATTGACTATTTTGGGGATGTGACACAAAGCCCTCCTAAAAATAATGTGACAATTTATTAGCACGGAGCATCCATGGTCGACGGCTCTATTCCTCTCCCTCACACAGCAACAGACATTGACACATGAACCTGAATACGTCCTGGTCCAGATCCCTTGAGGTCTCTGAAAGTGTGCTTCTGATGCAAGAGTTAGCAACATCCCCGCAGGCTGCCATAGCGTTTACCTCCAGGATTTAAATGCCCAAAAGGAAAATAGGGTCAAGTCCCATATGGAAATACAAGACATTTAACATCTACAGGGGAAGTCTATTTTCCACAGTGTGCTGTTTGTGCTTCTGTGCTTCATATGTTTATTTATAACACTAGAAGAGCTTCATCCGCCTGGTGAAAGAAGAAAGTAACCATATCAAGCAGAAATTCAACTGAGATAAAGGTGCATTTAAGAACTTTCACATTAAGTTCTTTTTTTTTTTTTTTTTCATTTTCCTGAAACTTCTCACTTCTGCTTTTGACAAGATCAGCACCGACCCTTTTAGAGCATGTGGTGAGGCTGTCGAATGCAGAAATAGCCTCCACGGTCAGTGTACATGTGTGAGAGCAATTGTTCACATTGTGTACCTTTATAGCTACAGTCTTATCTGCATCTTAACAGAAAAAAGGGTTACACCTTTACCCTGACAACAGCCCCCACAGAACTTTTAACCGAACACTAAGGCCACAACAGTAAGACGAATTAAAAACCTACATTAATTGACATTCTCATTGACCAGCAATGAAAAAATACCAGATATAATGATACAAAATAAAACGTTCTTCTCTTGTAATCATTGCAGAGCTGCACATGCAATAAAAGAAGTGTAGCTACCCCCTGTAAACTGTGCATGTTTCCAAGGCAACTTGAAAAAAGGGGAATTTGATTCAGACAGTCTTGACTGGGAATCAAAGGGGTGTCTATTCTGCAAAAGGTTAAATAAGGTCTACATGACCGCTATTCCTCATTGGTTTGTTGTAATGTAGCCTGTGCCTGCTATTTTACTTTTTTTTTGCCCTTTAAATGAATGTGCACTTTGTTGCAGGTCTATATTATTCACCCTGTGCTATCATGCCCCCTTAAAGGCTGTGGCATAATGAATGACTCATAATAATCCTTTAATCACTTAATCAACCATGTATCAATGCCTGCTTAAACTAATCTGGGTAAAAAAGGCCAGTCTATTACAATAAAAATACAAGAAAATAGAAGGTAGGTTTTGATCATTATTTTGAGTCAATTTTACTTAGTTTTTAGTGGGCTAACATTGACGTCTCAATGCCCGTCCCTCTGTGTTTTTGTGTCCAGTCAGTGAGCTGTGCCTTTCCAATGGGGCACGTCAACGCATTGTTTCCAAGGATCCAAGAGAAAAAGTCCATTGTTGTTGCGAAGTTTTTAATCTGAGGATTTAACGCACATCACATGCTCAGACGAGGGTAGAGGGGAGCTCCAGCACAACACTCAACAACTTACTGAAGGGAAATAAATCCATGTTGGACAGGAAACTACTCTATCCGGCTGGATCCACGGAAACAATGATATACGTCGGAATGGCAGCGGAGTAAACGCCGTATTACGCGTTGCGTTTTAGATTCGACGTTGAAACTTTTTTTTTACTCCACAAACCTGACCGAGCACCTGTGGATAAGGGTTAAAAATGACGAGCAAGTACAGCCAGCGCTCTCTGATAGTTTTGTGTTTACTGGGTGTTTTATCGGCCATCATGTCCGTTTTGTCGGTGGTTTTAATTTTCCAACTGCAGTCTCAACAGGCGGCCGTGAAGGACTCTGGCCCGTCCGGCTCGGCCCTTCTTCCCGCCAGTGTGTGGGCCGTGCTGCTGCCGGTGTCCACGGTGCTCTCCGCGCTGGCCCTAACCCTCAATTTGAGCTCCGTGGTCGTGTGTCTGCTCCACGGATACTTTTCTACCGAGGTCTGCAGAGGAGAAAAGGACACTGAGAGGTATGGATTAACAATAGGGATGCAGCTTCACAACAGGTAAATGTAAAATGCAAAAGAAGACTACTTTTTGGAAGATTAGCCTGTCTGACACCTGTAACCGGTTTGCTTCTAAAATATTCATCCGCAGCTGAAAATGACAACCTAATCCTAAAAACAAACACATCTGTGCATACAAAATGATAATTACATTGGAATATTTTATAGCCTACATGGTACAATTTATTGTTGGGTTAAAATACGAGCCTTGTTGTAGCATTATAAGAAGGGAATAGCAAAATGCCTTGTAAAAAAGTTGCCAACAATCAAGTTTCTGTACACTTGTCTAAACAAACATATTATTTATTGCAAGCAACATTACATAAACTAAACCAACAGAATAAAGAAAAGAAAATAAAGAACAGAAACATAGCTGTGGTGAAATACAAAAGGCATGTCCTTATGGTTCTGAGGCTCATAGTTGCACTGGTCACCCCCCACCTCTCAAGCCCTGTGTGTTCAACCTAAACACAATAGCCCTCCTCTCATTATGCACCCAGAGCACGGCCTCGAGCTGGCCTTTTCCCACGTCCGTTTACAAATCCAGTACATACCCCAAGACCTCCCCACTGACCATGGACGGATTCTAAAGCAACATGAATAATAATGAACTTCTCCAAATAACTGCAGTTTAAACACATATTAGTAATAAGGATTTATTACACAAACATTTCATTCATGGAGATATCAGAGACTTTCATTATTGACATAAGAGGTGCAAATGATATTACATCAAATCTGAGTCTGATCTCAGTTTATGAGAATTTATGATACTAGGCATTAAAAATCAACATGAGGGGCATTTATCTCCACAGAGCTGACTGGTTCCTTCTGGACAGCAGAGCGGTTCGACATGTGGCAATAGGACTGTTTTGCCTGGGTGTCTCTGTCTACTTGGCAGGTAAAGTCATTCTGAAATAAAAACTTTAACTTTTTTTACTTTTACATTTCATAATTAGCAAGTAATACCTCAATTGTCTATTGTTTTTGATCAGCTGTTCAGTTTAACACAAAGGCCAGGGAACTACAGATGAAAAATAGCCTTTTGGCTAACTCTGGCTTTTTTAACTCCTGTTTAATCATATGTTTTATATAATTGCATTGTCCCCTTTCAAATAAACTAATCTAGTGTTTTAATCAAGCATGTGTGTGTTTAAGAGCTAACAAAAAGTGAGTATAAACTTGAACTTTAAACAGCTAAAGCAAAAACAGCAATGCCACTTTCTCTCTGGTCCATCCTGTGAGTCGAGAGAACAATGCATTCTTTGAGCAACGTCCATGACTTAAGTGATTTTAATGCTGGACCTGGCAGCGCTGTGGTGCACTGTTCCACTGAGCAGCTTGTACTGAGGGCGTCACTGGAGGCAGTCTCCCCATTGTGATGAGGACTGGTGTTGTTGGCCTTGTGACCCCACTTTAGCCTCTATATACACAAGTGGCAGAGTGGCAGGACAATGACCAGCTCTCCGAAAGTCACATCACATCCCAGAGTTGTGCTTCTCTCCTTCCTTTGGCATCCCTGAGTCCGTGGCCTTTTTCCTGCAGTAAAGCAAACAAGTGACTTAGCTAAACACATAAATGCGTTGTGTGTTATCAACAAAAATACTACCACTCACTCTTTAAAATATCAGTTTAAAAACTTGTGTTATTTTAAATTTAATTCCACTGTTCTTTTTCCTTGACAGCAATGTCCATCTTTATGCTCCTAATATTTGAAGTGGAAACAGGCATTGCTAGTGCTTGTGTCCTCTCCTCTGGGATACTAGTCCTGCTTGTTGTTGTTATCCACTCCCTGGTCAAAGCTTCCCATACTGCAAAGAAGTTTCGTACTGACCACATTGGTACTCTGTATCAGAATGAACACGGCAGCAGCAGCGTACCGCTCTCTCGGCCTTGTGAGCTCAAAATTGGTGTAGACAAACCACGGATGCACCGCACTCAGTCTCATCTGCAGCATAACATGGTTTTCTCTCCATGTAGCAACCCAAAAACCATAGAGCATCATCAGCACCTACAGTACTCTCCTGCTGAAATGTCCCAAGAGCAGGCTAGCAATAAAGACAACTATAGCAGTGGGGGAAGCAGTTCTCGAATGCATAGGACACTCTCAAGTGAATCTGCTTTACTGCAGGCTCAGGTGAAACCGTGGAATGGTGTGAACAATGAGATGAGGAGTGTCCTTGCACGAAAGTCTGGGATTTCTGCCAAAGACTCTACTCTAGTGTAACATTAAGAAACTTGGACAGTTTTTGGTTTTAATGTCAGGGGACCTTCAGCAGGATGTGAAGACTGTATGATATGTATGATTTTTTTTAATCTTTTGTCATTTTTACATGTCCAGAATTAGTCTCATTTGACATAATCCAAAGAATCATCTTCAATCACTACTTTTAGACCACAGAATTGTTATGTCATTACTCCACATTGAATTCAAAATAAATTCTTATAGCTATCTGGTATCATATTTCAAAGTGCTACAATAAATGATCCTTGTTATATTAAACACAAAAATATACACAGCTTTTGTAAAAGATTGTAATTGTAATGATGTGTGTAGATGGACCTATAAAAAAAATAAAAATAAAAAAATATATAATATATATATATATATATATATATATATATATATGAACATCACAACGTAATGAACGTCACATTTACAGCAATGATTTATTGAATCAATTCTTAATTTTTTTCTGTTTTTTTTCCCCTAAATGTGACAATTATGGTTTGTAATACACTTAAAATGTAAGTCATACTTTTAATAAAGAAAAATAAATATTTCAATTAATATAAAGTGATTCTAAATATATATACTACATTTGTCACACACTGACCTTGGACACCTCTGTAGAGAGGTCAGGAGGAAGTAGATCGGACATGAGGAGGAGCAGAGACAAGGGGACTAGGAGAAGGAGTGACACCATGTAAGCTCCATGCAAGTGTAAACAAAACACAACAATAAAAGCAAATGCAAAATGTGTGATGATACTGGTTTTAAAAAACAACATATAAACTGTTACAACAACAAAATGATTTATTAAAAAATAATAATGAAATGTCTGCTGATTCAGAGATTATTAATCTTAAACATGACAAATAAACAAAAACAAATGAGTGCCAAAAGATGTGTGATCTAAAACAGGGAATATTGGTGGCAAAGCAGTGAGCTATCTAATGCTGAAAGAAACATAAGCCTAGGTATTGCAGGGTGTATGAACACAGGTTGGTTAACAAGAAAAGGACTCCAATTGCTGCCTCCTACCTGCGTCCTTGAGAGCTGTTAATCTGTTCCTTTAAACTGATTGCTTGACGGAGCAAACTGTCAATGTTCTTGAAATATAAACTGCTGTTTGTCATGCTCTTCACAGCACTGTGAAAACAGAGGCAGGAATAACTGTTTAAGGAGTTACAATAGGAAATATGTTTAGATAAAGATATAGAGCTCCTAACTCACCTGCATGCATACTCCACAGTATAGATCGCTCCTTGACTTTGTTCCTCCCAGCTTTGCATGTCTGTCTATTTTAGATTACACAATGTAGCACTAGTTAATATGACCTGACCTATGTTCTCTAGTACACAGTGAAAATTAATTTACATTAGAATGTGAATTGTACATTTTAACCTAATAATTTACAACGAATCAACAACTAATTTACCTTACCCAAGCAATACAAAATGTGATGTTGTTAATGTTCCAATCTTTGCAGTACCTACCTTGTGTTGCACCAGTTCTGGCAGGGACCTTCTTACGTGCTCCTGCAGCCTGTACAGAGCCACAGAGGGCTCGTTAGCGAGGACGTACATGCTCTCCGTGAACTTGTCAGTCACTTAAATTAGAAAGAGAGACAGAAATTTGTACAGGAGAACGTACATTGACACATTAAAATCAAATCATCGGTTGATGTGGCGAACAAAGATGCCAACGCGCAGAGATCAGCATAGCTAGCTAGCACTTTTAGCAGTGTTGTAGCTATATGACAGTAACAAGGTTATACTGTTAAGAAGAGCGAATGTTTTACCTCGTCTGACTTTGAGTTGCATTTCTTGGTCCTCCATAGTGTTGGTGTGTTAAAATGCAAAGAGAAAACGTCTGTGATCCTCTCGGGTATCCCAACTTAACTCTTCCGTATTTTTGTTGTGCTGTGTAACGTCATAAAATTCCGGATAGAAAATGTGTTAATGAGCACATCCGTTCTTACTTCCTTCAACAATGAACGCTAGAAATGTCGTCTCAAAACGAATACCATTCAATTCATGCAAGATAAGGATTTATTGTATTATTTACTGTTTATAAGAATTATATGGGGCACTGTGTCTGCATACCACCGTACTTTCTGTTGTTTGGAGCAATTCGCCACACTTTCACTTTGCTCTGCCCCATGGGAAGTTAGATAAAGTGGTGGTAAGATGCGATGTGGTGTGTAATGAAAAAGGTAACGGTTGGTTTGGTCACCCTTTAAAGTTAGTTGCACGCGTGTTTGAGTTTATTAAATGCTGTAGTGATAATGGACATTGAAGGTGATGATGATGAGTTTGCAAAAGACTGTTGTGCCTCGTCATCCGTCGTGAAAACTCGTCTATCGGGTAAGAGTGATGTGGGCGTCTTTATTTACATTTTTGTTAAAACACATAACTGAGAGCGTGTTTGTAACTTGCGAAATCCGAGTTTATGCCATTACCAAGCAATAATTAACTTATTGCATTAACATAACTGGCCTTGCTGAACACTGGGTCAATGTCTGCAGAAAACATGGATGTAGATGATGATGGTTTGTTTATTGCCTCCACCACACTCACCAACAAACATCGTGGAAATGAAGTCACAGTACGCCCAGCTTCTTTGGATTGTAAGTACTGCAATGAAGAATTCTTATTATGTAATTTCTTTGCCATCTCTATTTAACTCTTTATTATTTTTAGCACTATCTATCCACCAGTTGGCTGCTCAGGGTGAGGTTTCACAAGTTGCTGCACATCTAAATAAAGGTATCACCGTGTCATCCACTGAAAATAATAATAATGTCATGCTCTTTTAGGTGTCTTCCTTATTTTGTTTGTGATTTTGCAGATGCCTCCCTGCTCAGCAAACAGGATGAACGAGGCTTTACACCTCTCATGTGGGCAGCAGCATTTGGTGAAAAAGCAATGGCGGATTTCCTATTGGAGAAGGTTAGAAGTAGATGACTAGAAGTAAGTTTAATAAAATACTTTTCCAAATAGACTGGCACACCTTTTGGGCTTTATGTTTTAGGGTGCAGATCCCAAAACCATTGCCAGAGAGAGGGAGAGTGCCCTTACACTTGCCAGCTCTGGAGGTTACGTGGACATTGTCGAGTCTCTTTTGAGACATGGAGTGGACATTAACACTTATGACTGGGTACAGTTATATATTATGTAATGACGCATAACTAGTTAAATCAATAATGTTTTAACTTTCTTTACATCCCAGAACGGTGGAACTCCTCTTCTTTATGCCGTCCGTGGAAACCATATCAAATGTGTAGAGGCGCTATTAGGTACTTTTATTTCTCTCCATTATTTTTTATCTGTAATTCATTAAATATTTAACTAATGTTAACATTTTTTAGACAAAGGAGCAGACATGACCATCGAGTCTGACTCTGGGTATAGCCCAATGGCCTTAGCTGTTGCCCTTGGACACAAAAAGAGTATGTTTGTCCCAAATTAAGAAAACTAGTGTTATATAAAGTTGAATTCTTCATGTGGCTATGCTTTTACACCTTGTTTGTTTTATTTTTGTAGTTCAGAAAGTGTTGGAGGACCATATCCTTAAACTCTACAAGTCACAGACATTACACCAGGAGTAGTAAAGGATTTCTGACATGGACAAAATCTATAGCCCCAGTATTTCACCAATAAGGAGATGATTGTATGCTTTTATTATATTTGTATGAAAGAGATTGTATGCATAAAACTGAGAAACAAATGTTTACAGACATAGGATTCATGATTGTATATGGAAGACATATTTGTAGCAGAAAAATCAGTAAAAATACATGATATAAAACCAACATTCAGGCAACTGTTTCATTGAAAGCGCTCTTGAGGAGAGTTTAGCTTGAGATTGTACTTAAAAGTCCCACGTTGCAGATGACTGATGCCCAAGAACCGCCATACCAAAAAAGGCCATTAGAATGAGTTCCTAAGGTGGTAAAACAGACATGCAATACCACAACATCCTGTGTCCTGTCCTGTGCCCACATTCACTTCCGGACTCAAAAAATCAAGATGCCTTTTCCCCTAAGATGTCCAAAGAGTAAACAACAATTCTCCCAAAAAAGTCAGTACTATTCTCAAATATTATTTTTACTTTGTCCACAGCAGGGGCCTCCTGTATGGGAAAGCTGTGGGTGGGGAGTTAAGAATAATATCAACAGTGTAGAAAGGAAAGTGTAGAAACACAAGCAATGAACAATGAACCACCTACAAATACCTTTAGAAAAATGTGCTGGGTCAAGTGAGTCAGGTGCAGTCAATAAAAATATACAAATGACCTATATATAGTCCATACAGTTAACTTACAGAGTGCAATTTTTAAAAAAGTCCCTGCATATGATGTGTAAAGGTTGCGTAAAGTGTTTTTATTATTAAAGGATATCTGAAGAGAGTTGTCATCCTCAGGGTAAATTTGCTCTAGTAATGAAAAATCTCCATCTCTTTTAACTCCTGCATAAAACAAAAGTGAATATTGTTATAAAAATAGTTCAAACATGATACTAAGAGAAAAAAAAAAAAAACTAACAAAAAAACAAATAACAAAACACGTTTATTACCTTCTAATCTGCACGTTTTTGCAGAAAAGCCTCCCTGAAACTGAACTTTTAATTCAGAAACTTTGACAGATTGTGGGAACTCCAGAGACACCCACTGACATTCCCCCTGTCAGAAACACACTGATGATAATCTCTCACATTCCGTTTATTAAAGCTGCAACAAGCCATGTAAAAACCACCGCAGGTTTACCTGGTCTGAGTTCCAGCACGTATCCTCACTCCTGTCAAACATGTACTTCTTTCCAAACTGCTTCACATCTCTGTTTAGAACTGAGCTCACCCTAAAACACACACACGGTGACAGAAGTATCGTAAACATTACATCGTAAGCTTAAAAATAATATTTAAAATAAGTCGTATGGTGTGACATGATAGGAATTCCATCTATTTTCTCTACCTGCTCTGTGTTTCGTTGCATATCAATGAAGAAGCCATGCCGTCTTATTTTTTTATTTGCAGTTTGCCGTCAAGCGGTGGAGACACACGGCAATTTTACGACAGTCACGGCACTGGCGTTTAGAGAACGCTATTACGCCTCCAGCCATTAGATGGCGCTGGCGGGCTGTTTTGTTTTAGAGGGCTCATTAAAGTCGGAAATGATGGAAAAAATGTAGAGCCCACCTAGAGCTAATTACGAGTAATTGTATATGCTAGCAACTACTAAATTACAGTGAATTGTTTTTGAACTTGTGTGACAAATGTTTATGCTTTAGGTTTCTTTTTTTCCTTTTTCTTTTTAATCAGAATATCAGGCTACAGTGATGCCTAGGGAGGACTTAAAGGTCAAAGAGATAAGAATCGATTAGGTAGACAAGACAACGGACAATGGTGCTCTCAAAAGGTGAGTCAATTGGCTCCCTATAGCACTACTCTCACATCATACAGGGGAAAAACATCTGACAGCACAGTATTAATAGACCTATGCTGTAAATGTTTTGTTGATTCACCACAGAAGATTGGCTAAACCCATAAAAAGAACCAATACCAGCGTGAGCTTTATGACTTTTATTAGTGAGCATATTCCTATATCTCTCTTTCATGGCCTCAGAAGCACAATAACACAGCAGAGCAAGTTTGTGTGTCTGTGTGGGTGTGAGGGGGTATAAAGAGACTGTATTTGGCACATGGCTCATTGCAGATGGAGAACTCCTGCTGAGGTTTTGTCACAGTGCCCCCTTCACTGCAGATAATCAATAGGTCTGAAATACAAAACCTGATGAAAGCCAGCCTCCGTGAAAATTGCACAGGGGGCTGGGGAAGGAGACCCCCACCCCCTCCCTCTCCATGATCTCCAGCAACCCACACGTCCCACAGCCTGCACCATTCACACACACACACTTGACTTTGAGGCTTGCCCTTATGCTTTTGTCCAGAATGCAGCTTCTACTGGACTTACACTTGGAAATATTTAGTGTCTAATATCTTTGTGGCATGTGTAGCTGGGGTAATTACACTCCCCTCAATTAATCTGCTGGGCGCTCAGATGTTACCCTGTCAAAGCTAATGTACTGGCCTGTTGCCAGTTGGGACGTCCACCTGGCCAACCTTCCATGTAAGCCTTTGGGATAGTGATGAGCTGGCATCGGGACACGTAAATGTTGTCCAGGGAGTCCATAAAAGTCCAAATGGGATACTTCATGATGCTGCTGTTTAAAGCCACATAGGATCTTTTTAAGCACAACCGGGGCCATGTTAATACTGGTTTGGTTGCTATTAATCAATTAGTAAATCAACTCTATATGAAAGTAGATCAGATTTCATTACCCATAAGTTTTTTTTTCTTGTGAAACTGCTGTCAGATGTTAAATATTATATTTCATAGACAAATATCTACTAACACTTGAATGGCTCAGTTGCAATGTAACTCTCCAGATCAAAAACTTGTCTAACAGACTTAAACAAGAGGAATTGTGTAATTGGTAGATGAATTAGTAATGAAAACAAAGACCGTTTATTGCGCTTGTTCCTGAGACTTTCCCTTTTTACAGCGTTTGATCGTTTTGTTGGTCGTCTCGCTGGCTGAGCTTGTTAGAGGATTATCTCCACCTCAGTCAGTGATATGAATTAAATCCTGGTGTTGCCTCTGCTGTCTTCTGACACACTCTCACAGTCTTAGCAGCTGCCGTTGCCTCGGAGTTTGTCACCTCTCTTTCTGGGTCGTGTCCCATGTGGCAGGATTAGTGCTTGGCAAACTAACTTTTGGGCTTAACCCCGACTCGGTCTCTCCACCTCCAACTCCAACTGACTATATTCATGCTGTGCTTATCACCATGGTAACGCAGCCTGCAAATGTAGCCTGCAGGTGAGGTATGCAAAAGTATGACTACTTATCTATCAAGATCCTTGAAAGAATGCTTTTTTAGAGATGTCTGTGGAACAAGATTATTATTATTTCAGATCTCTCTAAATGAAGGACGAATGAGGAATGTGTTGTTTGAAAAGTTATGTAGATTTAAAGATAAAATATTCTTTATGTGTGACATAAATTCTGCTTTCCGGAAAGGTTTCAAATGTTAGAATCTCTTCAAATTCAAAAGATTTTAATTCAAAATGTGAACTCCTTTCCAAATAAGATGACTAAGAGGCTCTTCTGAAAAAACAGCAAATCATAACCTATTATGAGTGCAGCCTTTTTCACTGAGTCCTGGTTATACAACAACATTCCGGACTCATCTGTGACTTCAATGGATTCAGACTTTGACAAGAGAAGATGCCTCACGTGGAACAATTAAGGTAGGAGGGTCTACACTGTATGTGGACAGCCGATGGTGTTATACACGACATGTTACAGTTAAAGAGAAGGTCTGTTGTCAAGACGTGGAGCTGTTGGCAGTGGGACTGAGACCATGCTGGATACCAAGAGAGTTTTTCACATGTCGTCGTAGTTACAGTTCATACTCAGCTGTACCAGTTACTGCCTGTGACATCATCTGCAGAACTGTTTCCAGACTTGGTTACAGACCCAGCACTTGACACCTTCTTTCTCATATCAGGTATTAGTTTGGAGACTCTGGTTGAAAGAAACTGAGCAACAGGAACACAACAGGACAGATGGACCATCTCCTTCATGTGGCCACAAGAATTCCTCCTTTCCGACTGCCAGAAGACCGTAAATCAATCATTCTAAGGAAGATAAGGTTGGAATCACTTCATTTGCTTTTTAATTCATTTGAAAAATCCTCACCACTGAATTTCCCCTAGGGGATTAATACAGTTTCACTGAATTGACAACCTGATGAAGCAAAAGTATTACCTCTTCAATTGAAGAACTTTTTTCTTTTGGGATACCGTACATCAAGAAGGACATATCACTCAAAGTAGTTGTTGACATCAGCGTGACAACAGTGTAAATCAGTTAAAATTGTATTCTCAGTGTAAAGGTATGAGGACCCAAAGTCATAAATGTGTCAGGTCCATTGGGAGCGCAGGTCAGCTGTGTAGAGATGTAACTAGTGCTTAAGGTGGTAAAAGGAGTCACTGAGGTCTATTCCAGAGTTTATGAGCTGTGGGCACTTGTGCAAATTGTCTTAATGAGTCTGGTGATTAATGCATGTGCTGCCGTCGGCTAACAGCACTGGAGCAACACCACAGCACGCTAAGCTGTCCCATTTTAGTGACAAACCTGCAGCGACGCTTCCGTGACTTATTAAACATTTTCTCTTGTTAGGCGCAGTCACTGTTTACTTTGATAAAGCAAATGCATAATTGGAAAGTGGACCATTAAAAAGTCACAGGCTTTGAAGGTATGCATTAAAAGTTGGTGTATTATGTTGCCCAGAATTCAGTGTTGCTAAAAGCTTAATGATTAAATGAAGGCTCAGCTGCTTAAAACCACAGACAACCACTTTTTAATGTAATATGATTCTGAAATTGAAATGACATGATGGAGCTTAGAGGCTGTAAATCATTTAGTTCAGGCAGACAACATTTGGCAGTCTTTGGGGTCCAACTAATTGTAATAAAACAGGAAATGTGCAAAAACGTGAAGCACATCTGTCGACTGCTGCCGCAATTAACACAAGCTATCCAGTACTGGTGCCATTTTCTGGCAGCGCTCCTCGCTCATCACTGTGTTGAAATTTTCTGCTCCAGTTTGACTGAGGTTCTTTAATTAAATCATTAAAAAGCAGAGCATTTGCACAATATGCTCCGCTGCCTTCATTACAAAGTACAATCACTTGTAATTTATTCACTCTCTCAATGAGGGAGTGTTGCATTCCTTGATTCCTAGTCTCTAGAATTTTTTTTTTTCGAACACTGAGGGAGTTCATTTTCTTGTTTGTCTTCTGGTATTCTTCCAGGTGGAGCCAAAGTGGACACGGATGCTTTCTCAGTCCTAAATTACCCAAAAACTGAAAGATGGCCGAGGTATAATAAAACTCCTGGAGAGGCTCATTGTGTCCAGAGAATTTGGAAACGCCAGCTGGTTAATTTCTCCACAAAATATATGTCATTTTGTGTTTGTGAGAAAACAGGAGGAGAGGACTAGTGCACTAAGTTTTGAATTAACCAACTCTGATCAGACAGTTCCTGAACAGTGGTGTGTATGGCAAGAAACCAGGTGTTCATATTGTATCGCTGAGTGCAGCATGTAGACAGTGCTTTTCTTTTGTTCCCTCAGGCTTTGCAGCTCCGCATATGTGCAGTGCCACGAAGCAGAGGATTTATGGAGTGTGGCTGTTTCTACTTCATGCTCCAGTGGTCAGAATCCCTGCTTACTCATGATGTGTTCGGAGACCCACAGGACATGCTCCACGCAGCCCTTTCAGCCGCGAGCCTGTGCTATCACCACCGCGCGCCTCGGCCTCTGATGTCGGAGCCAGGAAGTGGGCTTGTGGTAATGACTAGACCCACAGCAGGTGCTCATGGGAGTGCACGGTGTCAAGAGAAGCTACAGTGATCATTTCACGGTGAGGTCGCTGGGATTTGTCATGTGCAGTGATTCTCTTGGTTCAGGGATTTAAGCAAAAAATCAAACAATAGGAATACCATACAAATACAAATGGTATGACTAAAGTCAGTATGGCTGCTTTTGTAATTTATTCACCTTGTACTTAGACCAGTGTTGTGTAAACAGTGGTTTGAGACCAAAAGATCATCATTAAGAACATCATTTCAGCAGTCAAGGAGCTGAATGGTCATAACAGTCCTAATAAAAAATGTTGCTTTGAAATGCATTACCTCTTGCTCTATCTTTACCAGCCTGAAGCTAAATGGAAAATCCACATTGAAATGAATGTTCTGTATATATTCTCAACCATTTTAAATATCTCAGTTGGACCTTTTCCAAAATGGAAACTCGTATTTTCTTACTTGAAGCAAAATGAGATCTAAATAGTGCATCCTTAAAATAAAAAAACAAAAAAGTATAATTTAAAAAAAATCTATAGGCCAAAGTATTAAATGAATTGCAAAAGTTGTTCCCCTTTTAGTCTCTTCTAATGATAAATTTATCAGATATTTACATAAACTTATTCCAGTTTGGCAGACAAACAAGAGACAAGAGACATAACTTTCCTGTCCCACTGATACCAAATACTCCCATGTGAAATTAAGAATGCTGTCTGGAGAAGTGAAAGACAGTAGATAGATATATAGTTACAATCGTGTCATGATGAATTGCAACAGAAGCCACAAAAGTGACATAAGTAAATAACGCTATGTTAAAAAATTACCAAAACTAAATGCCACTAGAAATTAACAAAGATGGAGGAGGTGAATGACTCCTTTGGCATTTTCAATTATGACTCCCTGAAGAAATGGAAACACTGGTTTAGACGAGCAGAAGGACTAATCCTGTTCAAGCGGACAAGCCCCCTTGCATCCACAAACCCACCCCACCCTACACCAGCCTAATCTCCTTCTCTCAATTTTATTTGCAGCAATAACACTTTGTGAACCTGAGCAGCCAAGCGTCTGAACGGCGCTGCTTAGGCCCTCCTCCTCTTCCCTGTTCTGTCAAGGTAAAAACGTTTCTCTGGTTGTTGTCTATGTCAAGCCAAATCACCCAAGGCTCTCACAGGGAGCAGTGTTGTTTGATTTCCTAAATAGCTGGTGTCAGAGGTAGGAGAGTGCAAGCAAAGCGCAGATGCTTCAAACTTTATTTACCAGCTGCACCGCAGTGATTTGGTATGAGCACAATCCAGGTTTACAAGCCATAAACAGCTGCACCAAACTCTTCATAGTCTCTGCAGTACTTCACATTATGGCTTCTGTTAATGTAATATGCTTGGGAAATAACCCACCAGTATGTCTGATCAATTTGCTCTGAGATATTTCACTGTGCATCTCAGTGGGAAGATGGGGGTCATAGGAAGACAAAAAAAAATAACTGTGAAATAGCAACAAACTTCTCCTGCTAATATAGTTTCATCATAATTAAGGTTTAAAGCAGCTTTAACAGTCACAGCTGGATGATTTAGCTGTCACGTGTAATATTTAATTGCTGTTTGGTGTTGTGCAATCATGTGCAGATAATTTAGTGGCTACAGAAGTAATGTAGGCATTTGAACAAACATTTTTTTTATGTAACATTATGTAGCAATAACAAGTTTCTGTATTGCTGCTGCTCTATTCAGTGCACTAGACATATAATCCGTCGCAGTTGAAATTAATTTTGTTTTATCATTATAATGTTTTGGTGTTTCTAATAGTAGTTGTGTCTGAACTGAGTCATTACACCACCTTTGTGTCTTCAGTGTGAGGCCTGTTTGGTTGCACTCTGAACTTTTCCTGGTTTCCTCCAAAGTTGCTTTGATTGGCTGACACAGATCCGGTGATTAGAGCAAATTACCACCATGTAACTTTGATTCAGCTATTCTGAAGTGTTGCGTTAAACAGAGAAAAGCCATTTTGTAAAAATGTCAGCTGGTTCTTTCTGATCTAAACTCAACTGTTATTACAAGAACGCTATGAGCCCTTTTAGATCATTTATATATTTTTCTAGTGCCCTGACATGAATATGGCCACAATGAATTAACTGCAAGGATCCTTCTGGCCAACTCAAGGAGGTAAACTGTAACATTTAAAGCAATAAAAGCATCACAGTTGATTTGCAAACATTAGGAGTCTGATTTGAATTTACAACGCCGATAAAATTACATTGCTTTCCTTGTCTTGTCTCCTGTCGTGTGAAGTCGCAGACACGGGCAGAAAAATCTTTCACCGTGCAGTTTGTTGACACCCAAACAGGGTAAGTCACAATTAAAAAGACAACACCTTCAATTAGGAGCTCTTTTCCCCATTACCGCATGTTGCTGTCTACTGCAGGTGACAGACAGCGGCAGCGCCTCAGTGTGGGGTTTCTCTGTGAGGGAGTTGATCGGGGCCAAGCGTTTTGCTCCGTCTGATGCGTGTGTGTTCGCATTTTTTGTAAGTTGTCAGGTGAGGTGTAATGTTCCAGTCGGGTTATGTACACGTTCACATTTGGGTGTCTGACGGGGTTAAACGTTGCGCCTGCTCACCCAGCGGTTCTGTCTGTGTACGTTGAAGTGTTTAGCTGCTGTCAGATAGGTTGCCTCTTTAATCTGTGCAGACAGTTTTGTAATTGCTGCGCCGCATGAAGAGGAGGGGGGGGAGGCGTATGCAGCTGGTCGTCACCCACAATCTGAAAGATGGAGAAATAATAAGGATGGAGGATGGGTGCTGGGGGGGGTGAGACTTCAGGGAATGGTGGAGATTGTAGTCCAGGGTCCTGTTCAGCTCCAAAGCATTGTCCATTTTCACAAAGCCCCTTCATTGTCTCAGTCTGCTCCAAGCTAGTTGAGTGTCTCTCTGGATTCCAATAGCACCTATGAGACCCTGCTATTTTATTTTAATGCATTTTAAACACATTTTAAAATTATTTCACTTAGATTCCCTTTCTGTTGTAAAATCCAGCATAATATGGCGCTCTCCTCTGGTCCCAGCCTCCTCCCATGAGTACCCCCCAACAGACAGGTGAAACGCAGAATGACAATTTGCCTTTTGGAAATCAGCTTCTAGCTCTATTGTGTTCTCTGAAATTGAGTTTGGCCATCAGCACACTCTCAACACCCCCCTCCTTTCTCCTCTTTTCACCCCCTCCCTCTCTCTGTCCTGGTCAGGGCCTGTTAGAGAGTGGAACAAGCATCATTTTATACAGCAGAGTTATAGTGAAAGGGGTAATTTAAGCTAGTGGATCATATTCAAGTGAACAGCAAGGCGAGAGCTGAATTTTATGTGTATGAATCGAATTATTGTGGTGACATCGCTTATGTTTATGCAGTACTGAACAGACAGACATCTCACAGGAAACAAAGGCATTCCACCACTCGCTGAACGACTGCTTCCCACAAAGTTTCCTAAAAGACACATTTCTTTTTCAAAAACAACCCAGTCATCAGAACACATATATTTTCAAAAGCATCCAATCATTTTAACAATTTTTGCTTGGTTCTGTTGATTAAGATGATTGAGATGTTCGCGCTGACTGTACAACTAGCAGCTACTTTTCAACATATAATTTATAACCAGGTTATGTAGAGATGTGCAAATTAGTTAACTGAGGTACAGTCCTCAGTTCAGCCTAATTAACTACAGAGTCAAAAAGCAAACGAGCGATCCATCAGGAGAAGTGGAGAAGTCAGCCATTTATCTTAGGTCATCTCTCATTGCTTACGGCAACAGCTATAATTACTTTGTATTGCACTGGTTGCAAAAAAGAACCTGTTAGTTTTGGGGGTTACAGGAAGGGAGTAGTGACAGGAGCAAACTTAGGGTTTTAAATGACTGTTCCGCTCGATTAATTACTCCTAATTGGCTTTTTATCAGCCTTGAAATCTTGTGTAACTTTCTTATTATGATGGCAGGCAGTAAGTGATTGTAATTTATAATCAAATAAATATGACTAATAAATGCAAAAAGGATTTGTTGGGGGATTTTGCCAAGATAAAACAGGCTTAGAAGCAAATAAACCAAGAAAAAATGTCTGCACTCTCCATATAGAAAAGATGCCTATTAGTCTTTAAATAGTGGGTCAGTTGACCTTTATCACATGGCAGGTACAAGAAAATGAAAAACAAAAAATGAATAGTAATCAAATGAAATATGAATAACATAGTAATAATGTAAATGGAGCTGTACTGTAAAGATATATTTTTACATGAGAGAGCATAAATAGTAGCTTTTCATTTTTATTGTGAAAGAAGTGTAATAATTAAGGAGCTGCTACTATGTCTTTGATTATCATAACATAATACTTTGTCATATAGGAAAAGCCGATGCACCTGAAATGTCAAATGCATTACATTACAATAACATAACATTTAAAAATGTATTATCATAGCAATGAGAAGATAAAAGAACACAAAGGAGATCGGACTGTAATTTTTCATCAGACTATTGCACCTCTCATTTAAAAATACAGATACACATTGCCTCTGTGGTGGCAGGGAGGACATAGTTATTATATTCTGGTTTAGTGCTGACAGCATTATCAGCCCAGGCAGTTGCTTTATGTCCACAGTAACTCGCCAATCCTCTTTTAATGGAGAAGCTCCAGGCTTGAGGCTCAGCTCAGAGGGCTCCAGAAGTAACAAATGCCTTCAAGCAAACCTTTACCAAACTTACTTTAGGATGTTTTAGAGCAGAAGTTAGGGACATTTTGTCCTTCCTGTCCTGTTGGATAGATGTGAAGCGTCTGTCTTTTAAATGCAGTTTTTGAGAACAGGCATATTTGTCCACCACTTTCAAAAGTTTGCTAAATATATTTACTTTAATACATTGGTTTAAGAAGAACATTGTATTGCTGGCAGTGTTTCACATCCTCCCTTCTGTGTTGGACAAAACAAGAACGTCAAGACAATGCTGTATCTTTAGGGAATAGCGATGACAATTTCTCACCACATGGTTCTTAATTTAGTGGCTGAAAAACTGCAGTCCCATAAATAACAACCAGCTTTGATAACAGAAAATTGCATTTTTTTTCTCATGTATTATGGATAAGACTGTGTTTTGTGCACAACTCACCACAAAGAAATCAGTGTTCAAGAAAATCTTATTGACTTTGACTGCGTTAGCTTATATGAGCCCCCTTCGGCACGTTTCCAAACTGGATAATTGTATTTTTCAAGTTTGTTTACATTTCAGATTTGTCCTGCAGTATATATGCAGGTGCTGGAATCTGAATGTAATTACCCAAGTGAATGGGAATGCTCCAGACCAGAGTAATACATCAATGTCAGGCAGGACTGAGATCTGCTGCAGAAATATGATTTTCTCTCTATCTGATAAAAGAACTTCCCAACTCAGGAATATAAACTGGAAAATAAACTGTACTATTCCATATTTCTTCTCATCTACGCCCAATTTACCAAACTGAATGTGGATAGTGTACTGATAGATAAAGAAAAAAACTAGAAATGATTTGACATACTTTGCATTTACAGGAAGCAAGCACGAGTTCGGAGTAATGCATAGACACTGGAGCTGGTACTTGTGAATAATATTAAGAAGGGAAATTGGATTTTCTGTTTCATCTCTCCGGCGACGAAGCTACACGCTACAGTTCAGAGAGGAGCGAGTTTATGAATGTGCCTTAATATTATACAAGCTCGCCAACGCAGAATGGTCCAGCCGCAGTACCGTGTAAGGTGTTACACTGCACTGCGCTTAGTGGAAGTTCCTGTTCTGTGTGTAATTCCGTCTGATGTGTCTTCATTCTCACGCCACATCCTCACATCGCACTGAAAGTCATAAAAACTTTAAGTACCCAGCTGTAGACATTTTATGATGTTGATGTTTAATGAACGTCGTCAAATAATAGGAGCACAAAGGACAGACAGTAATGGCCTCTTCTCTGGCTTTTTTGGCTCATGATCTTTATCACACCACATCATCCACAGTCCATTTTCTTGAGCTTATGAACGACCTGTAAAAACCTTACAAGGGTTCAAAAAGCTGAATGGAGCTCACTTAGTGGAAACATGCCACTAATTACACTCAAGCGCTTTGCATTTGTACTTGTATTTATGGACTTTAATGTACTTCAATGTTTGACGGCACAGTCCATTTCCCTGCTGCTTCTTCTCTTCTTATCCTGTCACACTTTCCTTATCCATTCTTGCAACAGTTATAAAGCACCTGCGCTGCCGGGTGATTTCTGAAACAGCAGGGGTTAGGAGAGCTGCAGAAAGCCAATTCCAGGCTTTCTTGCTCTTTTCGCTGTTCATTTTTCTGTTTTTTTTTCTCACATACACAAAACAGCTGTGAGTGAAAATAACCTCTGCAGTTTTAAAAGAGCGATCAATGAAAAAAATCTTTCTGTTGCTAATAATTGGTTTGAAGCTACAGCAATTAGTCGGGCATTCGTAAGATTAAAGGCAACATGTAAACGACATACAATTATTCACCCAATTTCTGCAATCTGGCATTATCATTAATGTAATGCGAGAATGCAAAAATATACAACAAGACCTTGAGGATAATTAAAGCTTTACCGTTGTATAAGAGATCCTTTTATTATATAGAGAACAATAACCTCTAAATAGGTCAATATCCTGTCAATAATTCTCATTTTATTGTTTGAATGGAATAAAGCAGTCCTCTTTACAACAACAACAACATGTAATTAAATTGCACACAATGTGGCTTTAATAAACAGTTAGTTCCTGTGTGCTCATAAACCTCCATTAGTGGCAAAACAAACACAAAGATTAAATGACTTTTCTATTTTCCCTTGGTTGAAAAATATTGCTTAATGTTCCAGGGTTATAGTATGTCCTCATTACAATTGTGATTGTAACTACAGCTAAATTAATAATATAAAAGACTATTATAATGCAAGGTAAGTTATGGTTGTATAGTGTATGCAGAAGTTCCAGCTCTTATGTTGTTCTGTGCTTCTCTTTTTGTTGCTTCTTTTTCAGTATTGTAAAAGAAAGGACTCTGCTTAAAGGATTCTGATCACAGACGCATAAATGCTGTTTGAAGCTGTTACTGTGTGTTGCAGTGGATATATATTTATATGCACATATATAGTTTGTCTCAGATTGTGCATTGTGAGATGCCAGTTCTCAAGCTTATATTTGCTTTGGTTAAATGTATTAAGACTTCAGACTGTTATTAATTTTAGATTTAAAATTCAAAACTAATAGGCTCTACCAGACTAAGGTGAATCATTAATACTGTATATATAGAGAGATATATCAGTGAAGCCTCCTCGAATTCCTTTTATATATGAAATATGATTAGTATTAGAAATCCATAACTCATAATGGTTCCTGTATTAATATTGCTTCTTTCTGTTTTGGTGTGGCAGGTTCAAAAGCTGGACAGTTAAGAAGCAGATGAATTGTTGTATCATAAAAGCCTATGGGAAGAAGCAA
Organism: Rhyacichthys aspro; assembly: GCA_036850595.1. Taxonomy (NCBI): domain Eukaryota; kingdom Metazoa; phylum Chordata; class Actinopteri; order Gobiiformes; family Rhyacichthyidae; genus Rhyacichthys; species Rhyacichthys aspro. Next base: position 15,391,864 of record CM072151.1, read on the forward strand.
CTTAAAAAAACTGAATCAAAATCAACGTATGGAACAAGACAGGTGAGTCTTGTTTGAATTAAAAGTTGAAACAAGTAGAATTTATGCAGAAATGTCTGTGACAGTGAACACACACTATGAGTTCTATATAATAATATGACAGGTGAGTTCTCACTATATTGCGGTGCTGTCATTACATAGTGCAAGAGATAATGAGAGTCTCTTCTGCAGAGTGAAGAAAGAAGCTAAGTTCCATATATCTCTAATTGTCTTAAACATCAAACAGAATAGGCTGACATCTAATGGCATACTACCCCAGCCAAGTTCAGAGCTAGTAGATCTTGTGTAGAGCTTAAAAAGAAGTAACAGTAAGAGGACCTGCTTAATAGCCACAGCCTACAATTAGTGGAGGCAACAAATAGAGATAATGATGGCTGGAAGCAGTTGATAAATGCTGTTATTCTCTCATTGTACTGCTAAAGCCAGTTGAGGTCTATCTAAAGCCATTTTCTGTTTGTAATCATTGGATTCTATTAAAATCCTAAGAGATTGTTCCATATAGCTTCCTCCTGAGATGTTTTAGGGAAACAATGAGAGCACTTTTGAATGGGCGTTTCAACATCTATTTTTGTTGGAGATGAAGTTATTGTTACAGTTCCTGTGTGTGTGCGCACTCTCTGAACCAGGCCCAGATTCCACTCAGCGAAAAGCCTTTACTTCATTCATACACCGCATTCCTTCAGTGTAATGTCAGGCTTCGGCACCAATCAGCTCCTCCACCAGTTCTTTCAATTATAAATGTGACACCAACTAATGCTGGTACATGGCTGCGACTACAGACACCTTTTCCTTGCCAATAAAACGAATAGCTGCTTCTGTGCTTGTGCAAGACTAATAGACTTTTGGCAACTTGTCTTGTGGGGTTGCTGCCAGTATACACAAACTAGAGCCACTCAATAAGCCTGTTTTACTTTATAGACCATGTTTAATTAGTTGAATTGAAGAGTAAAGCCTATAGCATAACCATTTTGGTTATTGCAAATCTAAACAGGGCTATGTTAATATTTCTTGATACCCATACATAAGCCAAAATTCCATCCAAAACATGTTTATTAAGGCTTCAGCCACTGCAGTGTTTCTTCATACTCCTCAGATAGGCTAAATCTGTCAGGATTCAGTCTTTTTATGTAACAGTGGTGGTGTAATTGAGGAACAGGGCTGCCAACACTTCTGTTCAGAACATCCACAAAAGTAAGTGATTATTTATTCAATTAAATGTGGGTGCTTACTAATTATGGTCACAGGATGTTTGGGGGATTCAGATTTTTTAATAAAATGCTTGTATAAGACAGCAGATAAGAGCATCGGGTCGTTAACTGTAATTCAAATACGACAAATTAATAAGCTTTGACAAACACCCCACCCCAGACTGCTCTCCCCATAAACACACTATGTAAAAATGAGGTGAAACGCAGTGTGAAGTGAGGTCTGCATGAGCAACATTAAAGCAAACTGACAGACAGTGAGAGGAGGTTGTGTAGAGTTTAACAAGTCAAACACACACACAGACAGACACATAAGTGGGGCTCCAAAGGTTGATGCTCGTCCCAGAGGACCCAAAGTGTGGATTCTCTTCTGCCTTTTGTGTCTCTTTGCTTTTTACCTTCCTCTCCACACCAGGTCCCAAGCCGCCCCTCACTCACCGCATTGCTTTTTCATTCTGAGCCTGCAGCAGTTGTTTTTTCCTCTTTGCCCTCGCAGGTCCCTCCAGCGGTCTCTCTTCTTCTCGAGACCCAGGGTTCATCTTGTCTTTAATGTTGTCAACCCTTCCCTCCATACCATCTATACGAGGTAAATGTTCTTTTAGCACAACTACATGTACACTAGAAACACCAACCTGGCTATACCCGATGGCTATGTTGCATTAGAGGACGTCTGCATCTTCAAAGTATGCCTTTACTTTATTAATACTTTTCTTAAAAATACATTGTAGGAAGACAATTGTGTTGAAGAAATTTAGAAGGGTTTCATCATGAAAAATGGTATTGTGGATCCCAGCTTTTAATCAAGACAGAATTTAATCAGCAATATACGTTACCATATTCCATTCAAACTTTATTATATAAGAAAGACCATTTGATAATATAAAATATGACACAGATAGACAAGATCTCAATATCTCAATAGAATCATAATGTAATGTCTACTCCAGCGTTTCCAGCATATCACTAGTATGCTGGCTGACATTGGTGGCACGCAGCGCTGTCTGTCACATTTTTACATAAGAAATAAAAGATTATAAGATGAAGGCCAAAAAAAAAAAGCTTAAAGACCACTGGAGGAAACATAAAAGACTATTCAAAATGTTTTAATTAACTCCAAATGTGACTTCCAAAGGCAAATATTTGAATATTATATATTTATTTTGCTCTAAATGCATAACATTCAATTCATTACATTACCTGTGTAAACTATTCAATAGGTAATTACACTTTCATATTTTACTGCCCAGAAAGCAGTACTTTAGAGAGCAAAATATTTTCTGAGGTGGTGCTTAGAATGAAGAGTTTAAGATCCACTGGTCCATCTCCTAAATTCCCAAATTAGATGTGTTTCTTACATGTTTGTCAAGGCCTTCCACTATTCTTTCTGTGCACCACTTTTGGCAAGTACTGTCCTCTTTCAATCCACTCATTTTTATCTGCTTCCAGCACACCAACATAAAAGACAGAATGTTTAGTAGAAGCTCAATAAATACCACCTTGTACAACAGCAACAAGACAAATATTTACCTTTAACTTTCACTGTGTTGTGAAGATTTTAATTAATACTGCAGACTAAAAAAATAACAGACAATACTAAGTGACAGACAGAAGGCAAAGCTGTGTTAATATTATTTTACTACAATATGACAAGAAGCCATTTTTTAATCTAGATCTGGCTCTGGCTCCTTCCCAGTGGCTTCTACCACTCTTATACTGCCTTAGTAACAGACAGTTATTTCCCCGGTGCGTGAGTTTGACAGAATCAAGTGGAGCCACAAATATAACTCTTGAAGCTTTCCCTCTATTATAAGTACATTTGCATTGGAGATACCTAAACAGACGAGGAGTAGTGTAAACTTACTAGGCATGTCTAGTGTGGCTTTCCAAATTAACATGACATTCAGTCTCCAAAGGACGAGATTATAATGCTATCAATGTGACATTTAATACTCCAGGCACAGTGCTCGTAATATACATCAGACTTGTTTCTCGCAGCCGGCATTGTCAGTCACGCAAATTTCATTCTCAGCTCTTCACATATATCAGACAATATACTCAGGAGTTTCAAAGGTTATGTATAAGTGGAATGGACTGGGAAAGATAAAGGCAAGGAAAGATAAAGCAAGTGTCTTTATGGAAATGTCATTTTGAAATAGCAGAGTTGTTGCTCAAGACGCATACTAAAGTTATGGTAAAATCCTTCCCCAAAATGTGGATTGTGACTGTCTCCCTTTGTGAGAATCTGAGCGCTGATATTTATTCTCCAAAGAGATCATTAGAGAAGGAAGAGCTGGAGGCTACCATATGGACACGACTGCTGCTCTGGCTCAGTCCATTATTTAAATAAAGATGTTGGTAGACACCAGTGGGCTTTCTCCGTATGTGGCACGAGTGACAGTTACAAGAACCAAAACAGAAGCTATTCTTTGTTGGGAGTTATATTGACTCGTAGGATTGAATCTTCCCAGTTATAAAAGATGAAGCCACAGAGAAGGGTACCAGAGCTGAATAACAATGACATGCAATACTGCTGCAAGAAGGCACAGTCACCTTTATTAGAAATGTCATGAACAGACAGACGGAACAATCGGAAAGAAAGCAAGCCAGATTCAGATATGCTCCAAAACTACTCTGTGACATTGCTGTTTATACCCCGCTACTTGTGTTACTCCATAGTCATTATCTCATACAAGTATCCGGGTCTCCGTCGCTTGAACTGCATTATGGATAAACACCTCATTAGAGAAGACGTTCCACCATTTAAATTCAGCTATCATACAGATGATCGACTGTAACAACATGATCGCCGTGTCTTTAACACTGGCATCATCATCATAATAATTGCGGAAAGACTCCAGACGTCGTGGGAAAGATCAACATTAAAAAGAAGAGGATTCGTATGGCCTGTGGCGAGCTTTGGGATGCTAAAATATGCACGGGGAGCTGTGATTATTATTCCTCTCAATGGAAGCTAATGGAGCAAGATTGTTTGGTTTTAAATAAAATGCAGCTGGGACGACGGTATCATTGTGGTTCTGTAATGGACTGTGTAAGAAAACCTTAATGGGTATGTGCCAGTATATTCAAAAACATGATCACTATTTACATTATCACAAGTCCAAATAAGTTTGGGACGCTCCGTTGATTAACAGATGGTACAATGGTAAGAATGTTGCCAGAGTGTACGAATAGAAGTCTAAAAAGAGACCAGGAGTGAAATGATATGCCGATGGTAATCACTGGTGGACATCAATAGATGAATAGTGGCAACTGCTTCCAATCCTCAATGAATGAAAAGCCTGCAGCTGGACACCGAAATCTATCCACTCTTTTTCTGGGTCCTGATTGTAGAAAGTGTTCCCTGCTCTGGTCTATCTACACACGCTGTCTTTTCAGATAAAGCCAAGCCAGGGGGGCCGTGGCGGCATGCTGCGTTTGGAGGTTTGATTATGCCGAGCAGCAGCCTGGGAGAGGCTTCTGGAGACGCTTCAGCAGGCAGATCACTGCTGGGCCTCTACAGCTTGTGTGTTTGGAGTCCAGCAGCCGAGCGTCACTGACAAAAATGCTTCCTCATTGACTGGCTACACTCGAAACGCCCCCATTGGAAAGACTCTCTGTGGGGAGCAAGAGAAGATAAAGAGGAAAGTGGAAAAAGAGTGCGAAAACAAAACACAAAAATTGCTCATGAAAAGAGGAACATAATAGAGTTGATGGAAGTATTTAGTGTTTGACACGTTTAAAATCAACAAATTACAGATTTAGCTTGACTTGTTTAGTTCAATTGCCTTTTTGATGTTGAATTGAAGCCTCATTCGTTGCATCTGTTCCATACAGCCTCGCCTTGTCTTCCTTCATTTTTCCATTGATCTGATTGTTTGTGTCGCTGCTTGCCTTCATCAGCGTCATCGGCATGTTTGTGGATGAGCCTTGTGCCGCTCAAAAAAACAGTGGCAGGCCTCGACCGTAATGGCGCACGCAATTTGTACAAGTCACACAGAACACTGATTGCCAATAATGATGAGCTAGCTTGGCAAGGCAGAAGCACAGATGAGGTGGTGATTGCTGCTGCTCTCAGTGAGTCGATAGTGGGGAATGTGTGTCATGTGCCATTATGTATCTTACTGTCTGTCTGTAACCCATATGCTAATTAATGTTGATTTATGCCTCATTATGGTGATTTATAACAGGAATACCGAAGTGCCGTGTGAGTGTAGACAAAACAAGCTGCCTCTATTAAGACATCATGTTGATCATTCTCTTTAGCTGTTCTCTTCAGTGACACAAAAATGTAGACCATAAAACTCTGAGACTGCACTATTAGGTAGGCCCGCCAATGGCTTTGCTTTAGGCCATTAACTACAAATGATATACTTTGCATTACCGCTGTCCATTTTCCAAATCATCACTTTGATTTCCTGCTTCTCGTCCAGTCCTTGTCCTTCCCTCGTGTCAGTATGCAAGGCGACTTGAAACTTTCTGCAGATAGGTCATTCATCAAAGTGCGCTCGCATTCAACACCTTTCTGTGGCGCTGGGCCCATTCATTTTGACATTGAAAACTTACACTTGCAGCTGCCAAACAATACTGTATCTTTTATCTGCTGTCATGGTAGTAATGTTTGGGAATAAAACATTAATAAAACACTGTGAGAAAACGTTTTACGACACATCCGATTGAAAAAAACAAGGAGGACCCTTGGTAGATAGACGTGACCAGTCTGGCCTACCACTGAAATAGCAATGCAAGTAGACTTACAAAGTAAAGAAAACAAAACAAATTGGTATTGGTGTTATATTTCAATTATGGAAAAAGTTGTCCTATAAATCTTTAATGACCCACAGAGCTTTTAAATATGTGCATATTTAATTAATGGCCCTAAATAAATCAATAAAAAAACAACAACATTGAGTTTAGTCCTCTATCTAATGAGGACACTTGAATAATAACAACAGATGTTACTATGCAATCCCCCTGGGGAAACATTAGCAAAACCAAATGCCAGGAAATGACTTGTCTATTATATCTGTGAAACTTCATCTTTTTGAATCGTTTTGACAGTTTTGCTATTATTCCTACAAAAGCTGGACCTTATCCCATCGTGTCCTGGATTCATAATTCAGAGCAATGGCTATCATCCATCTCTGATCGTCTGGACTGTGAGAGATACTTTTACAGCTGACCTCAAATCTTCTTTTACCTTGGATTGTTGCGGTATATTTCAAGGATTGTGTGGTGCTGCTGCTGGATAAAAAACACCTAATGCCCATTGTGGAGGTGGATTGTCCGGGATGACAAAGCACATTTTTAAGAGTAAAACGGCAACACAAACTGGTAGAAATGAAAAAGAGCAGCGCTATTGTGTCTTCAGGGGAGGATAGGTGTCTCCGGTGTGGTGACAGGGCTCCAAACATGAAGCCTGCCCTGTTTTAGTTTGGAAAATGAGCTGACTGAAGGATGCACTCTTCTGCCCGTAGCCATTATGTGAAATTGAATTTAGTCTACAGCAATGAAAAGATTGTCATTGATGGAACGTCTGGACCAAAACGGGCAGCGTTGAAGTGTTTAAATAGAGAGCTTATTATGGAAATATTTATCGTTTAGTTCAATTAAGCCAGCAATTATTGGGGTATAATTCCTACTATCAAGTCTCATTAGGTTATAATTGTTGTGACAAGGGCACAGAATATGTCATCTTTGCAGGGAAACCAAATATAAAAGTTTGCATGTTGTCCTCACGCATCATTTTCTTTTTCAGTGACACATCGTCTTTGTTTGAAGGGAGTTACAAGTGATTATAATGCAGCTATTTTGGCACGGGTGCGATTTCTTTGATCACACTTTCCATCTGTCAGCCGACATGACAGAAGTGGGGGAGAACTGTTATCACTTTTAGAGAAGAGCTGCCAGTAGAAACACAGCCAAGAGGTGATTCCAAATTAATGCTCTTGAAAAAGGAGGAAAAAAAGTGCAATTTTCTCAGCGTTATTTGGACTAATCTGGCAAGAGTTCACTGTGAATAATTTTGCCAAAACATTACATTTCCACTGACTACAGTTTTGTTTTTTCAGCAAAATATTTAATGTTTGTTTGAAATAGGTGGGTTTTATCATCTTTCAACTACAACTTCTCTGTAAGGAGAGCCAAATTGATAAATGATACATTCAGAACCTTTTCTATGAATGAAATTAGAGCTAGTAAGTGACAGGCAAAGGACCACTTTTGACGCATTTTGAGGTGAACATGGGTTGAATAGCATATATCCTGATGTGTTTCGATCTCTGTAGAGAGGTGTGAATGGGTATGCATTTTTGTTTGCATTAAAAGACTACAGTAGGTAACTTTGTGGTCTTAGCCAAAGAACCTCTCATCAGGGCAGCATGCTGGTGGATTTAAGCTAATCACGTTGGTATTTATTAATATAGTAGGGTCAGTGAGGCACTTAATATATGACAGTTAATTAAGCATAGAAGACAGATTGAAATGCCAGGTCTAAAGTCTGTAAACTCTCCTTACCGCTCTGAACATCACTATGATGCAAATACATGTCTAATACTGTTATGTTTTGTTTTAACACTCACACAGATTTCATAAACCAGTATACTCCGCATCACAGAGACATTATTGCTACCACAGAAGACTAAGGTTTACGCTGGTGTTCTAAAAACATGAACAATGCAGCTACCTGTAAAGTGTTAAAGCTTCTTTCATTTTTGTCCTTGTTCCAGCATTTCGTAAATACGAAGGGCAGCAGAGTGGCTAAGGCTACCCCCTTAGAGCAAAAGGTATGGTTTTCACTCCTTAACTGACTGGCCATAGCTCTGTTGTGTGCAGATGGGATGTTTTCCCTGCATAGGTTTCCTTTCAGACATGCAAGTGAAGTGATTGATGATTCTGAATTACCCTCATAGAGGAGTAAAAGTGGAAAAGGCTCAATGAAATGTCAATTACAATTTGGTTTGAGCAGGAGCTTAACTCAGTTGGATCACTGTCTATTAAGTAATTAGCAAAAGACATTGGTTTTACAGTTCAGCCAGTAATGCCTTTCTTCAAAGACCACTAATATCCCACAAGTGTATGTTGTAGTGGTTACGAACGGGATGGGCTCGAACTATGAGCTCACCACTGCTTTGTTTAACACTGACTGGGGGCATCATTAGAGGCCTGGCATTCTCTGCTCTTTGAGTCTTCCCCAGGTCACTCAGACAGCTTCTGATTGGCTGCGTATTTATTAAAGACCGAGCAAAGGCCAGAGAGCGGCCTCCTGTCTCCTCCCCTCTCGGCTCCATTCATTATAGATCACCCACCCCCCCACCCCCCACCCCTACCTGCACGGCTTCATTACTCCCTCATTTACGGCGTCTCTGCTCTGCTGACTCTTCTTCTTTTTTTCCTTCACATGCTGGTGCTGCTTAAAACCCCTCCACCTTCTCCCCGCTCTTTGTCTGCCTCTCTTTCTGCCTTCCGTCATTCACTCCATCTTCTCCAAAGCCATCCTGCGTGCACTCTCATTTTCACCATTAGATAATTTAACCCTTCTCTCAGGCGGTCATCCTCCATGATGGCAAATGAGCAAGTGCAGTTTGTTGATTGCCTCTTAGTGCTTGTGTCAGTCTTTTGAGGGTCAGTGAGCCATGGAGTCCGAAACAGGGCCCCCTCACCACCACCACCAGCCTTTAGTCACACACATTCATTGCTTCTAATAATGCTAATAAGTGTCTCCAAGGGAAAGATAACTTTATTTTCTAAAACTACTTTAGGTTTTTGTGGAGCACTAAATGCTGCAAAAATAAAGCCATATAGTCCTTTTGTATCTACTAAAATTGGGAATTATGACCTAAAGTGAAGCTGATAAAAAGCAGAAGGCCAGGAGAAAACCTGTAGTAGCACTGTTTTCACTTTCCTGCCTCTTATGACTATTTTATTTGGCGCTTAAAAGACACATCATACATACAATATCAAAAGCACTCTACAATAATGGAAAAAGCAAACGAGCGCATGCCAAGGTTATCAGAGTAGTGCCTTCCACAAAGAAATATGGCTTTTTGAAATCTGCTCTACCCTAACCCGGCTCTATTTATTAAGTTGTTTACTTTTCAGCTGTTATTGTCAACTTAAAATGGCCTCATAAACAACTGAGGACAATCATGCGAGTCTAATTTAATATATGTCTAAAGAGTAACACTATTTTTGCAGTGCAGTTGTAAAATTATTTATTTTCCAGCAGGAGTGCATGCTCATCTAAGGCTTTTTAGAACAACATTTACCAAGGTTGAAGCAACAAATGGGGTTGTTTAGTCTCATTGGGGATTATGGTTATATGTTTACTGAAGAAACTCTTTCAGAAGTTCAGAAAGAGGCTGCAATTTGAATTAAAAAAAAATTAGTAAATACTCTGTCTAGCTAGATGTTGACCTTTCTCCTAATCCAGACATACAATATGTCTGTCACATTGTTTATATCTCCCATATTCAATTCAAGTTATTTTTGTGCATCGTCTGGGGAAATGCAATGCTCCTTGTCAGCGTACTATCTGAGATTTTAGCTTTGTTCTGGGGCTTTTAAAGTTCCTGTGACTTTCTGATTGTTACGCTTTCTGAACTGTGACTTTGTACAAACAAAAGCACAACTCCAGACAAGCACTTAAAAGCCTCGCACGGACACACACACTGCTTTATTATTCCATGGGGTTCCAGGGGTGGCTGGACAGTATTTTAGGTTCACCAGGGATTTATTTCTCTAATTAGGGTATTAACAAAAAGCAATAAATCCAGCCAGAGGACGTCTCTTAAGCGGTGCACTGCTTATAGCTCCAACAACAACATCAAATATGTATTTAATTTAAGTATAATGTAGTGCCTGCACAAGATAAACACATTTACTCTGTGCTACAAAGCCCCAGGATCGATATAAGCTGTGCCTTTGTTTCTTCTCTTGTTTGTAGCTTGATTGCCTTTGGGTCATTCTGAGAAGTGCAGGAGCAAAAAGAACACAAAGGTAAAGAGTGAGGGAAGGAGGCAGGCAGGAAAAAAGAAAATATTTTTTTGTGTGTGTGTCCTTCATCGTCTCCACCATCATCATCATCGTCGTTGAGAGACTCTTTGTGCATGGATCTGATAAGGGTTTGTGGCGCTCGAGTGTTTGGTGTCAAATCCGCTGGAGAGTCTGTCTGGGTTTAGCTCACTGCGGTCTTTAATGTTCTGAGACAGTCTGAGCCAATATTAGCCTGTGTGCAAATAAGAAAGAAACTTTGAACATTAAGTGGACTTTAACTGCCCCCCACTGCACAATAATCATATCCTCAATGAACGCTCTGAAAAAACTTATTGTTTGCACACGTTCGGCAATTTTTATCTAAAATAAAACTTTCAGCACATTTAGTAGGGCTCTGGTAGAATTATGCCAAATGTACTGGGTAAGTGTGTTCTTTGTTCGTCCTGATCTGGATTTTCATTATAAACCCTTTATACAATTATTAATAACATTTTATCATTGGTGAGTCATTGATTCCTCTCACTGCAGTACCGCCAAATGCTTTTCTTTTCAATAGGAACAAATCTTTAAATAACCTGGAGCCCATTGAAAAGGTAGCAGTATGAATGTTGATTGAGATACTGCTCTTTTTTAAACCACAGAGGATTTTGTGGGATTTCTGTTAGTCTATTCCTTCTTAGGCCCAGATCCAGGACTAAGGCAGGTTTTAGTGTCAGGGCTCTCACCTTTAGCAGCTTGCCAGAAAATCAAAAGTTGCTGACAGATTTAAAAACAATTTAATCGATTTTGGTCAGCATAGAACTTATTCAGTGGCACACATCCAGTAAAGTTGGGACTATGATTAGATAGCTTCATTTTCCTGCAAAAGAAAGTGAAGGTGTTTGCAAAGTCTCTGGAACTGCAAAAAGACAATTTTCTTTTCTTCAAAAGATATACATTTACCTTAAGGGTGCACTGATCTATAGATAAGATGGGGACTTACTCCCCTGGAGTCTGACATGATTAAGTAGCTCAAAGCAGATTTTTATGTTTTATTACTGTCATTCTCTTTCTCTTCATTCAGGAGGAGGAGGAGGATGACAATAACCCCTACACAATGCACTTTTATTGCCGAACAGTTGTTTTAACTGGCCCCTTATATAAAATGCTAAGCCTTTGCTGCTGGCACCATGGACAGCTCCAGCTGCTGCTACAAATCCTCTGAACAAAGTTTTGACTACAGGACTTAAAGGTATATCAAGGATCTCTAATTAAAATTAAATGAGTCCTGACATAATAGAAACCCCCATTTTCCACACACATCAACTTAAAGCTCCTGTACCCTATTTTGTTTTTGCTGTCCCTGTCTCAGCCCCGCAACTCTTCCCCCAGCAGCGTAGTAACTTTTCCTGCTTCCTTTATTTAAAAAAAAGGTAAACCGGATCAATTTTTAACCCCAAAATACTAATGCAACAGTAAAAAAAATGCAATGTCTGTGCAGGACAGATAATACATTACTGTTTATGTGTGGTAGAAAAAAGCCAGCAGTATTGGGATACTGTTTTGTTAAACCGACAAAATACATTATGAGCAGTTGGAGCCAAAGTATATGTAAATGTCCAACTTTGCTGAACAAAGCGTTAATCTCACGTGCACAACGTCTCGTGGGGCATCATTATTCTGTGGCTGGAGCGTGCCACTTCTGCTAGCATAAATGCATAAACATTACTTTTTTTGCTGTAACATAATGCAAAGACCTCAAAACTGGAAACATGAACTGGTTGAGTGAGTGATTTTCAAGATTGTTTTAAAGGAATTGTTGCTAATACATGCTAATTGCACATTTGGCTATCCCTTTTAGCCTGCAAGCTAGTGCAACGCACGTGACTCTGAGGTCGAGGCCAAACAAGGTAATTAATTGCACGTTAAGACAAAGGCATAACAGGATTATGGGTGCTTTATTTGCCAGAAATCCAAACCACTAGCCAAGCCGTCTTCCTTCCTTCCTTCTGTCTCCCAAGGGACTTCAAGACTAATGGTTGCGTGGGTGTTGTGTCCCCTGTCAGGTAATTTATCACGCAGCGCAAACAAAAAGCTTATCCAAGGGTCAGCGTGTAGCAGGTATGGGCCCATGCATTTTGTCACTTTGTGTAGGGTTTGTGACAGTGGGAGATGTGAGAACTTCAACCTGAGGACCGTGTTCGCCCCCCTCCATCCCTCCATCCCTCTCTCCCTCTCTCTCTGCTTGTATTTGAATAGGGAGCCTGCGGAGCACTCTTTTGTTCAGTAGCGCTCAGCTGCTGGAGAGGTGAGCACCACTCGGGCGCTCATCCACTCGTCGCGGCTTCGGCTCTCCTCGGCAACAAGCACGGACCGGTGCGGGAGAAGCAGCGATATTTCAGCACCTCTTTAGCACCTCTGGCTGGGTTTTGGGGTGCAGCTTTTGACGTGCCGGTGGATGGTGGAGCTTCCCTGTTCGCGGCGCTGTACACCTGCACTGTATCAGACCGGCCAGCGCTCCTGTAAGGCTGCAGCATCGCTCTACATTCCTGTGGACTGGAGCTATCCAAAAGGTGAACGCTACTTCTTTTAGCTCTTTCTCTGACATTTTTTTTTTATATGGAGTTGGTTTAAATGGTGGTGTTCACTACTATTGGATTTGATCAGATGAGTCTTGTCAATTTTCTTCTCATAAAGTGTCTTAATCCAGTTTACAGCTTGCTATAATTAAAGGTGCTTTCATTTCACTTTGGATTATATCAGTGCTAGTATAATTATTATATTTTAATGAAATTGAAATCCTTGAGATCTGTACATTACATTTTCAATTACTCCCTTACTTTAATTGGTGAAGTATAAGAAAGAATGATGTCATTGTTGTCTACTTAATCCATATTCAAACCTAAATATTTGGACTGTAATGCCCTTTAGACTGTGGGTGCTTGATTATAATATTAAAATTTGAAGCTGAATTGTTATGTCTGAGCATTTTTTATATATATATATATAAAAAAAACATGATAAATGGTTTATCAGGTAAGCCAGGTTTGGGCTGAGGTAGCTGTGGGATTGGGTAAGAGCTTACTCAGTTGAACCAGACACAGATCCCTTGGACTACATCTAGGTTTAGTAACAGACTTCACCAAATGTGACTCAAAACTTTGCTGTCCCTTTGGTTACAGACTAATAAAAGTTCAGGAAGTGCAAGCCTGTCGTTTTTGAAACTGTTTAATGGGCTGTCCTTGCTGAGGGATATTGTTGGTGATTGAATATAAAACCACTTTGGATGTAGTTCCTTCTCTGTTTGTCTTTCTTTTATGGGTGTATGACGGTGTGTCAGATTGAAAATGGCATTGGGAGAAGTGAGTGGCGTTGCTCATGACCCAAGGGAAATTAAGCAGCGATTCAACCAAGCGCTTTGTGAAATGGTTACCAGTCTTCCTGTCTGCCTCCCTGCTCTATTCTGTATTTGTTGCACTGACTAAATGTGCCGTAATCACAAACAATTGTCACATATGTTTTTTACAGTGGCTGTCTCTATTGTATTGTCTTTTTAAACAGTGGGCTTCCATCAATTCCTGTTGCACTAAAACAACCTGGCTCCACACTACCCCACTCTTTTAGTTCCTCTGCTGGCATTTGCTTTATTTGGCCTTGTGCACACTCATGCATGTTTTAGGACTCTGTATTTGTCCTTCACCCTCCACATCTGTCTCATTCTTTCTTTTGTTGTTGCTCAGTATGGACTCTCTCGCTGCTTCAGTGGATCATAGACTAGGGCTGTTAATGCCATTGTTCTTAGAGGAGGTGCTCCTTTCTGTGCCATTGCCAGTTCAGTGCTTCTGTTTTCTGTGTGATGAGGCACTATAATGGATGAACAATATTCTCATACCGAGACATTCAATGCTACGTTGCTCTATTTCAACTTTGGCCATTACTAAAGGCAACAATGCCATCAGACCAAGAAAGGAAGAAGGACAGTGGCCCTTTTACTGTCTTATCTATTCTTTTCCAAGAGGGTGCGTTTGTCACATATTTCAATAATGTGTCTTTCTGCCTGACTGCGCTCAGTTTAGTGCAGACACTTGTAGTGAAAGACTTGAATAGGCGAGAATTCAATTTTGCACTTGAGTAGTGTCCAAGCAAGTGAATCAGAGGCAGGAATTTTTGCAGAGATTTAGCAAATGTAAAGCATTAATATTCCTTCAATCTTCTGCTACTTTTACTTAAAAACAAACAAAGCCACACTGGCATTTAATGAAAGCAGGGCAACCAAGCAAGTGCACTGTATCGCAAGTAGGTACCTAAGGCTGAGGGTAGGTTCTTTGATTGGATAAGCCTCCAGCTATAAATGCTACACTTGAAAGATTGTTCGTTATGACTCAGTTTTGATCCAGCTGTGTCTCAGCTAGCGCTAATCCCCAGGCCTCTGCACTAATATTTACTGAAGTTAGGTGATGTACTCGCTGACTGTATTTGCTGCAAATCAATGTTGCCTTTTCCGTTGTAATGTGGAAAGGGTAGGAGGGATGCTGAAGGGTTCCTGCAGAGAGAGACTAATTTGCAGACGTGATAACATGATCCAATTAAGCAGTAAAACACTCACAGCGGTCTATGCACAGATTCAGTTCTGTTTACATAAACCATCAGGAGAATAAAGGTTTAGTATTGTCTTCCTCTCATTCATGACCAGAACATGTGACCATCTCTTAGACGGGGATCTTCTGGGCACACACATTCTCTGAGTCACAGTGTCATTTTATCGGCTTAATGAAGGCTGCACCTTTGGCCACGAGAGGACGTTAGTCTACTTGATTGACAGCTCGGTTTCTTTCTGCTCCAGCCTGACACCAGCAAACAGGCAGATGGAGCAGTGGGCTGCTGCTTGCTTTGCTTTGGCTAATAACATAATAGTTTGGCATTAGCCATATTGAACTAGCCACGGCCGTTAGAGCCAAGCAAATGAGCAGCACAGCTGTGCCGTGAAGGCCAGTGGCAGAGCAAACAAAGCCCAAGAGGCAAGCAAGGCAGAAAAAAAGGTAGTTTGCCACAATCCCTCCAGACGCAGTGTGTGAATATTCATCAAAACCCCCCTCCCCTTCTAAACCGGCTCTGCACCCCTCTCCCACCAGATGTATTATTCAAAAGAAGCATTTTCCCTATTAAATACTATAAATAAATAATGACATCTGGTAACAGTTTTTGTCTGCTGAATTAATGACAGGGGCACAGTGGAGTGTCTTCCAGTGATTGGAGGAGAAGGTGGTGCTTACTTTTCTTTCTATTGGTCTATTACCTGTCTCTACTGGCCTTTCCTTTGTCTCACCAGTTGGGTGCAGTACTTCTTTTGTTAAAGCTAGTGGTTACGATTAGATTTTTGCTCTGTTGCACATTTTAACACGAAGAAACCAATACTGAAAACTGTGTGTAATACCATCACACCTTTTTATATTTGGCTTCATAATGTTTGTGATAAGCGCTGCCTGCTCTGTGCTTTCAGAACTGGACAGCTCCAGTAAAGCAGCCTGCTTCATCCTGCCTATTGTCTACTTTGTATCCTGCTTAAGAAAAAGTCGACAGGACACACACAGTGGACTGAGGTTGTCCCCGTGAACAGTATAAAATAGGTGATGTTGTTACCATTGTTGTACAGGGTGTATCTGTCAGACTCTGATGGGATGGTAAACAGTGAGCACTTGAGCGGCCTACAGATGGCCAATGTTTTCCGCTTTCCATGCTGCTATTCCCAGAGGAAAAAAGCATTTTGTCTTGTGTGATCTAAAATCATTAATTTCAAAGCAGAAACATATGAACAAAAGCCTGACAAAGGCATTTCCAGGTAGCATAAGATGAGAGAAACATGCCTTTGTTGCTGTGAATGATTTCTGTCACCTTCTCTTTACTGCCTTCAACACTGCAGGGCTATTTATGAACCTGAGATATCAGTCTGATACTTATAAAGCTCTTCTCCCTAATCAGAGATCTATGTAGCTCTGGGGTTGCCCGGGACAATCACAGGGATTTATGGGAAAGAATAGAAAAGAGATGCAATTAATTTTATTCAGATCCCTTGCACCCAGGTCGTGCTGATCTGTGTCCTGGG
Source organism: Rhyacichthys aspro (assembly GCA_036850595.1). Taxonomy (NCBI): domain Eukaryota; kingdom Metazoa; phylum Chordata; class Actinopteri; order Gobiiformes; family Rhyacichthyidae; genus Rhyacichthys; species Rhyacichthys aspro. The sequence continues at coordinate 15,408,181 of CM072151.1, forward strand.
TTCTTTTATTCAGTGGCTTTGTCTGTTGCCATGGGGTTGCATATGTGTGAGCACATTATTTGATTGCCGCTATTGATATTTGTGGCTTCCCCTGCTTTGAGTTTTTCAAATGATTATGGATTGAAAAATGTTGGATTGCATTTGCAACTCTCAGTGTGTAATATCTGCAAACGAAATGTTTCTTGTCCACATGCTGCAATAAAAATGTGGTTTCTGCTTCTGTTCCACAAAAGTACATTTGTTATAATCCTCCTGTTTTCTTCCTGTAGGCACTGAGCAGTTAACCATATTTTACTTCAGCAATACGTTTTGATTCTAGTGCTAATACAGCTAATGTGTTTTTTAAAGAACATCATCTAATGAAAAAATCAGTGCAGCACACCAAAATTTCCAAATATTACTAATTTGAGAATAAAAAGACATTGGAATACAATTATGTACAACACATAGAGCTGAACCAACTGAAGATTTTCCCAATTAACTAGTGGCAGTTCCAGTGTTTTCTCTTGTTTTATCTTAACAATATAAATCTATAGGTAGTGCAGTTTAAAGACTGAGAAACAATGTGTTTGAGGTTTTTTTGTTAATAATAATAATACTATAAAATGCTCTTGTAAGCCTAACCTCAGTCGCTCCATTGATACTGCACATTGAAGTCATGCTAGGTGGCTGTCCTGTTTAAATAAATGAGCCATCTTTCAAGTTGATAAATGAAAGGTGAATATTTGGCTACAACGATGAGCTTTTTACCTTCTTTGGATCAACATTTCTTACCTTACAAGGCCAGTTTGCCACGAATAACTTAGTTTCCAACCAGTCAAAACAAACCCCAGTCAGGGGTAATTTGTCCTGGAGCCAATATGCTGGATTGCTATGAAATGCAGGTGGATTAAGTCTTAAGTTTTAACCTAGACGTTGACAGCCCGTTGGTTAATCTATTTACACAGAGGCCTGCAGATTGATTTGTCAGCATCAGGATGGATCTCATATGGTCATATTCCTGAGTCGGATTCATAAAGTCTCCATTGCCTGAGGGAGGAGAGTGAAAAATTGGAGACTCCATCAAATTGATTTTAATGTGAAATTTATAAAGCTCGTAGCAGGTTGGATGTCTGGTGAAAAGAGTAACAGGTCGTTCTGTAGTCTGTAGTCAGTAGTAGGACAACCAGTGCTGCTCCAAAATGGGTTTTATACGGAGCTGTGAAGTGCCTTTGGAGAAGTGACAGGTCTTTAGATGTACAGGTGTGTATTTGAGGTAAATAAAGAAAAAAAAGGAAAGAACTGTTCTAAATGGGGTCAGTAATTTTAGGCACTAGCAGTTTCTCCAGTGTTTTTTAATGTAATGTAAGAACACAGTAAATTAAGTAAAATAAAAGCATTAATGTTTTCTTCATCGCCTAAAATGCCAGTCAGTCAGCAAATAGTAAATAGTGAGTGAATATGGAGGTTACAGGATGGAATACAAAAGGCCATGAGACTCTTTCAAGCTTTGTGAATAAGTCCGAGATATGGTGGTTTTAAACCTGGTTAAGACAGTATGTTTCAAAAATCGGAAATAAAGTCAGGGAATGAGATATAAATCTATGTCTATGATTTGTGGATGTATCTTATCTGACTTTCTTGTGTGCTTTCGAGCCCGATTGTGGATTTGATTCTTTATAAAAGTCTTGTGTCCTCTCCATCTTGGTCTTCTCCCCTCACCTGTAATTAAACACATTGTCCGCCTGATAATTACCCTTGTTGAGCTGAGCTGGAGCCCTCCCGTTCACTGCTGGGCCTCTTTTGATAAATTTGGCAAGCGCTCCTAGAACTGTTGCTGGGGACACCTCCGGTGACTGTGAGCGCTCGGGCACATATGTGTGTGGTTTAGTGTGAGATAGAGAGGTCCGTCCGAGAGCTCTGCTTGTCCCAGGTGTCCAGCTCTGCTCTCAGATTGATTGGGGAGTGTCGTGATGGATCGGTCCCTGCACTGGACTATTGGCTGAGCTGTTGATCACTGGCCGCTGCTTGTCACTGTTCTGGACTAGCTTGCACCGAGCAATGTGTGTGTGCATTAATAAATAATAATTGCTTTACTCCGACTCCTCTTATCTGTGTTTACTCCCTCGGTCCAGCTGTTACATTAGTGTCCTATCGGCTTAGTGGAGTGCGAAAGGGAAAACTGAACAGCTTGTTTCTGAAGAAGTAATTGTGCTAAAATGACTCTCTCTGTTGATTTCCTATCTCTGCTTTAATGAACACTGGAGCACGTGGCTGCCCACTGTGACATGGTTACAAGCATGCATGCAAACCCTCTTCTCAAGTAAAAATTCACACCACACTGCACACACTGAAGGATTTTTTTGAGTAGTCTGGGCTACGGCACCTCAGGCGTTTGAGGGTGAGTCCTAATTGGGCCTCGTCTTGGCATGACCTTCATTGTTTTGACAGGAAAAGACACTCCAGAGCTGCGGACCTTCTTCCTTTTCTTCTCAAGCTGAAAAGTGGAGACTCCGTGTTAGAACAACCATTAACCGCCTTCCCAAAGCTTTTCCAAAAGGGTCAGATCGGTCCGTGAAGTGGATATTTTAGCACTCACCTCAGTGGTTTGTCTATGTGTGTGTACTCCTTGTGTTTGCAGTGGCAGAGCCGGGCAAACAACCTGAGAACTCCAAAGATGGTCCAAGTAGTGCGTCAGCTCTACGGCGCGTGATGTGATTTACCACAGAGCCATTAGCAGTCAAGCTGTGAGTGTGCTTCAGGTGTTCTCGGGGGGGAACAGTGAAAGAAATACTCCCTGCTGCACTGCACACTGATTTTAAAAGCTCCCTCGTGATTTATTAGGAAAACATTTTACCAGACCACCCGCCCTCACTTTACTTTGCTGCCTTACAACCTATAGACGCACATGCTTATAGAGCCAGTGCTGAGGAAGCAGCAGTGCAATTTCCAGCGGATTGGAAGAAGCCAGCGGATATTTGCAGGGTTTTGAGTAAATCATTTCCAGAGGCCCTACTGCTCTACTAAGACTAGTCGAGGAGTAGTGTTTGTGTGTTGCATCCATTTGCCAGAACTTGTGTAGTTATTTAACATCCTTGCAAACTATGTGGAAAATGTGAAAAGTTTTACAGATTTGAAAGCATACGAAATATTTTTATGGATTTGGAAAGATGGACTTAACATTTCGGGTAAAGTAAGAAAGAAAGATATGTGATGCACCATTTTCTCAGAGATCCTCTTTTGCATCGCTCAATATAGCTCATCAAGGTCACACTTGAGCTTGACACATTTTGTATCCAATCTCACAATCACTGGCTTTGATTGTGCTATTTATTCTTAATCAGACAAGGCTGCATCTTGAACATCACCTGACACTGAAACAAGTGTCATTTCTCACAAAGGCGACAAACGGCTCTAATTGGCTTGCATGTCCTCCTTAGTTTCTCGACTTTTGCCACTGCTTTCTTTAATTTACATTTTGTTAATGTGGTGTAAATGCAGTGTTGTAAATGAATCGTCGAGATGCTCATTTATTTGACCATGAGTTCCGTTTACAAATGTGTATGATAAATGGTATAATAAATGATTCCTCTGTGGCTCACTATGTGACCCTAACCTTGCTGGCTTATAAGTCCCGGCTAAGCTTTGTTTAAACTGCCCACCTGTGTACCATCCCTTAACTTTCCCTAAAGCCAAGAGCTCAGCCTGCTCATCTTGTCACAGCCGTGGATCCAACCGGCAGCTCCCCAGCAGGCCTCCTGTGGCATCTGCTCTTTCTATCGTGGCCAGATAAATGAGGTGTTTGCTTTTCTTTGGCAGAGTGCTACCTTTCAGAAGGTCAGTGAGGGTAGGTACACTGGGGAGAAAGCTGCTCGGTTAAAGTAGCTCACCACTCAGTTCTTTAAAGGACCACTAGCTCTGAATGTGTTAGCCCATTAACTCCAAACCATATATGCTTTACATTAGGACCAGCCATTTCCCAGGGCTCACTGCAATCACATGTACTGCATGTAAGTAGATTTCATTTCTGCTCCTGCACACACTGGCTTCTGTGCAGGATAAATACTAGGACTGTGTAAAGTGTGCAATTAGTCAAGATATTTTTATTATAGATTACATTAGATGCACTATAACATTGTGTAGGCTATTCAAATCATACTTTCTGTATTGATGTATTGCTCTTAAAATCTGATTTTGCTTATTCTGTATTGACATTGGCAGCGTCCGCTTCTATGATAATCTGAGACCAAAAATTTATCGCCACCCTTTACACAAGAGTTTTGTACATTTTTCCTCTTGGCACCTTAAACCAAACTTTTATAACAGAGAATAGCTGACTTTGGGAAAATGAGTTTCACACTGTAGCTTTTTTATTATATAGAGATCTGCTTTTGCCTCACTCCACTCTCTCTGTCTGCACATCCCTCTAACTAAACAGATGTGTTCTGCGTTTCCTATCCTCCATGCTACATCACCTCCCCGCTCATCCGTTTTCCCCTCCCTCCTCTGTTCCTTTCAATTAAACCTTGCGGCTGATCATTTACTTAGTACTCCCCCCCAGCTCCCTGACGCTCCGCTTTGCCTTTGTGTCGAAGTGCGTTTTTGAATTTGAGCCAGGCGCTTGTTTCCGCTCTCTGTGTAAACATTGTTTGATGAGGTAAATTAGGTTTGCCTTCACCTTATCTTTGACAAAGAGGCTCACTTGAGGAACAACAGTGTGAATGTTTAAAGTGAATGTTGTGGTGAAACAACGGCGCATGGCTTCAGATGGTCATATTTAGCTTTGATTTTTCCTGTAGTGGAGAATCAACCACAGCCACTCTGCCACTTTTAATGTCCCTTTGTGGCTCTTTTCCCCCAGGTAACATTTCAAATCCCTCTTGTTCTATTGTTGCTTAGCTTGCAGTTAGCTTTTGCTGTGACTTGAGCTCATTATCATTAATTATACAATGGCTGAGTAAATAATGAGCATGTAGATTGAACAAAAACACCATGTGCATCCAACCTTTTGGCTAATAGTCTCTTGTTTTGTTTTACTTGTGTATCAGACCACAAGGGAGGACATTCCCAGGATGTGAGTTATTAGTGAGAATGTGTGCCATGCGCTATCTTCTCTATTTATTTCTGAAATCTGAAAAGCACTGATGTTAAATCTCATGTGTCAAGACAAGTTTTCTGAGAGCAATGGTCCACCATTTAACTTCTTTTTACAGTAGCAGAAGCTCATAAAAATAGGGTTTTTAACATTCTGAGGCCAAAGAGATACCTGCTAGTGCACCTTCATTTCACTTGTCAGGTGATAGGAGACATTTCTTTGCAGGTCTTGTAGCTGTCTAGACATAAAAAACTCAGTGTAGGCTAAATAGTGAAAAAACTACTTTCATGTCCAGACTAATATTGAGCTATGACGTTCAGGCCAATAGCCACTGAAGTCAGAATACCATCTACTTTCTCTGACGTCACATCTGGCTGATTAAACTAGCTAATCAGCAAAACACAAACAATAAATATCTGCTGGTTAGCCTCTAGCCTAGTTAGCCTAGTCTATAACTTGAAGAGATGACTTGCTCATGTAAATTGGCTTGTAAATTGATTAAACAATGAATATAATATTATCATTATTGTCTTGTTGTATATTTCTCTTTTCTCCTCATATTTGTGACAATGTGGTGACATTCCCATGAGCTCATCATGGTCCTTTGTGGAGAGTGAAGATTCTGTGCCTGACACATCATCCACACCACAGGCTGCAAAATGTGTCTGATTTCTTAATGGATCCTCTAAGTCCTTTGGGCTTTACCTCTCTATGTGAGCCCTCGCTCTTCCTCCAGCCATTTTCTTTCTGACATCTCAGCAAAATAAATCTTTACAGTTAGGGCAAAGAAGAATAATGAAGGGCACAGAGAAGAGAGCGTTTTAAGAAATATTAAACACATGCTGCTTGTTCCTAGAGATCCTTGTTCCTCAAAGGCTTCTTCAGCTACTCTGATTGATTTGTAGATATTTCAATACTTTAATGACCGAGTGTCTTCTTAATAAGAATTATTTAAACATGTGTGACTCAGCCATTAAAATCAAATGTCCCTGGGCTGTCAGAGCACTGTTTGGATAAAGGGGGTAGGAAAGATAGCAGCCGAGTGATGAAAGGCAGCCTTTGCTTGAACAGTTGGCTGCACTGACAGGATGGCATCCATCAGAAGTTGATGAGCGCTTACCAGGTATGATCCCGGCGAGAGATGAGGTTGTAGTAAACACACACATATTTTAACCCACCGTTGCTGGTGAAATATGAAAAGTGGGATGTTTTTCTCTACAAGGAAATCATGTAGCGTGTCTGTAATTTCCCTCAGCTGTTATAGTGGGACCTATTATTCGATGCATGACTCGCAGTCAGAATCTCGCCTCAGAATCAAGTCCCACTACAGCGGTAATGCACCAGGACAGCTGAGGGCCTTCGGCTGTGTGTGCTTGTGATGAGATGTGTAATTAGCCAAAGCAGTCTGACAAAATGCTGCAGGTGCATGAGACATCAAGGGAAATGAGCCAAAGGAGAGGTCAGGGAGTGGGAGACTGTGGCAGAGACTGTTGGAGAAATTCAAGACATTTTTAGTGATCATGCATGCATATTTGAGTGTTTCTTCATAATGCAGTCTCCTATGCATTCCCATTTCAGTCTTGTATATGGTCTCTTTCCATCTGGGTGACTGTATGTTCCTAATTAGGTTTGGAGCAGTGCTTCAGCAACCACAGTGAGCTACTCTGATTCAGCACCATTTGTTTGAGTCCAAGAGTCCAGGTGTAAGGGGTGGAGGTTAACATCACTGATCAGGGTAATTAATTGCGCCAATTTAGGCATTAAATTGGAATTGGAGTGAGTCACAAAGAGAAAGAGAAGCAAGAACAAGAGATTTGGATACTGCGACTATCGATTGGTTAGTTTGAAGCAGTTCATAAACTAACAATAGCTCATGTTTAATGACGGTCATGAAATAAAGAGGTATTCTTGGAGTGGAAGGTAGAGACCATTTTGGCCTGCTGAAGAATATTATGAGAGCGAGCGGTTGCTGAGGGACGCTCTGATAGACCCCATGGAGCGGCACCTCCTCTGGCTCCACTTCTGCCAAGACACTCATCAGCGCTCCCACAGAGAGGCAGAGGAAATTGGACAGAGAGGGAAAAAGATGGTGGAAGAGATCTAGATCTGTCTAAAAGTGTCTAAAAATAAACCAGGCATGCACTGTAACACATGAAACATTCTGAGAGATATGTATATTTTAACAATACACTAGTGTCATTAATGAAACATGATCTCTGACATTTCTTTTGTGAATATTTCGCCCTGTGCAGAGATCCACAAATGAAGGAGAGCCACTCTGATACGGTCATGCACTTATCGAGGGTCTATGGCAATAGTGATTATTCATAAAATGTTGCCTGAAATCATGTAGGAATTAATGACGGTAACAAGGGTAAAGCAATGTACATGGTGTGGTATCAGGTGAAAAATAAATAGTTGTCCACAGATATTGGCCGCTTCAGGCTTTCCTTCCAAAACAGACAATCTGAGCAAACAGTGCTGCTTCTCTGCTCTGTCTTGTTGGCCTGATAAAGAGAAGAAACAAGCTTTAGACTACACTACATCTTCTCCAAATCAAATATTACTGATCTTTTGTGGTCTGTATTGTTCTTACCCTTGCCTATTCCTCTACACTTTCCTTCCTCTCCATCGCTGTATCCCCTGTCATGGAACCCACAGCTGTCTAATTACTGTACAGGCTGAAGGAGGTTACGCTGACACACAGACACTTCTCCTCTCTGATATTCAAATGAGCGTTTCTAAGCAGCTCAACAGTGTGAATGTGTGTCTGTGCGTCTAATCTCATATCACACGGAAAAGGCATTTACATCGGCCGGGTGAGAAATTAGAAACAGGGCTGATTAATTCCAGGCAAAAAAAAGGTATTATACGGCCCATCCTCTGCAGTGGTTTAGCTATGGGACTAGCGTTTACCTGCGGCGTGATTGACGGCGGCTGCTCTGCACTGCCACTGTCGTTCATAATGAGCAGTCTTCAGGAAGATTCATACTGCCATGAGCTGGTTGGTTCAAAACACTTAGCTATTACACATGACACTTAGGGCTTGATATATGACAGACTAATAGCTGCGCAGGCTTGCTCTAATGCTATGGAAGAACAATAAGAACCATTAAGCAATTATCAAACAAGATTAGAGGAACAAGTAACATGAACATGAATGACAGTTTGTCATAAAAGATGCGTCGACTTGAATAGTTGAATAGCTTACTTTGGCTACTATGGCTGACTCGCTCAAGTAAATCCCCACAAATCCTAAAATGTCCTCGTATGGAAAATAAAATAAAATGTTTTAAAAGTCTTGAGCAAAATGGAATATAATAAATGTGATAGAATTTGCAGGCAGCTACAACTGTTCTTCTTCATAAAGCAGGTTAATTTGCTTTCAATGGAGCAGCGGCGGCAGCTAAATCACTTTATTACTTTACATTGGGGCTGCGGCGTCTTAATTTTTTCCCGTGACTTCCTTAGTGAAGGTAGATTTCGTCGGAGATGAATAAGCACTTTACAGCTGGCTCTCATTTTCCTTGGTCAAGTGTAAGGCTTCAGGCACTAATCTCTTTCATTACATTAACTCAGGTGATAAGGCCAGTGGGGAGAAAAGTAGAAAAGTGTAGAGCTTTGCAGTACAGCCTCATGCTCAGCCCTGAGATTAGATGCAGGCGACGAAATTAGTAGACAAAGAAACAGTATGGGTTGTCGCGTTCCCACTGCTGCTCATTTCTGCCCCACACTGTGTTCTCTGTGTTTCACTCTGTGGCTGCTGTCTTTCCCAAATTATTCGATTTTTCACAGTAAATTCTGGGCTGATGCTTATGAATAAAAAAGTTGGACAACAGGCGTATGTTACAGGGTTGTGTAAATGTCGTCGTCCAACTGAATTGCCAGTTATTCAAATCTCTCTTAGTCACACTAACACCAATGGGATAACGGGAATCATGGTTGGTTTATTGCTGAATGAATACAAAGCATGCACACAGAGAACAGTCGGACACCAGTAAAGTCTAAGACATGAAAACAAATGAGAAAAACACCAGTGTTTAAAGCTCAGATGCCGTGTTACATTTACTTCATTGTGTTCATATGCTTTCATCTCAGAGTGTTAACATTGCTATTCATGAATGAATCAATGATTACGCAAGAAAGTAGCCTGGATCACAAGCATCTAAAACTACAAACAAGTCAGCTCCTTCAGCTCCTTTTCTCTTTTAACCAATACCAAGATCACAAAATGCAACATTAACATGAGTTAATAAACATAGACACAACAGTTTGATTCTGTCCTGTGCATAGAAACAACTCGGACAAAGACTGAAGTTCACTTAGGCTGATTATGAGCATAGTACGACTAAGCTGTGCATGTAAACATTTTGATATTTTGAGCTGCCTGTGTCGAATAAACAGAGCGAAATATACGACTTGATGTACAGACATTTCATGGGAAGCATAAAGAAACCAAAGACCGTCAATTACTGATAGGAACCCGATCGAGCCGGGCTGATCAAAGACCTGCCTGATGCAGTCTGGCCTCTTTGTTCTCGTCTCATGGGAAGGGGGATGGGAGAGTATTGACGTTCGGCTACATCTGGTTCACACACTCTTCATCAAGGCTCACACACACACAGACAGATGTGTCCAGATCAAATGCAAATTCAGTGTATTTAACTGCACCGCAGAAATTCCAGTGATGAGTTACAGCGTTTGGGAGCCCGCAAAGTTTCCATCTGGTTTAAATTGGATACCATTTCTTTCCCTGTCGCACTCCCAGAGACACCTGCCCGGCCCAGACAGATGATCGCATTGCTCCAGATTGATTCAGAGTTCTTGCGCTAATTATTTTATGCCTCTGTTTGAACTGTCTGATGAAATCCAATTACCGGGAAGTCTTACAAGTTTGGGGCGGCGACAAGAAGAGAGAGGACTGGGAGAGGAGGAAAAGACAAGACTCTCACTGTGAAAGTTAGAAAGGAAACAAGAGCTTTATATGCTTTGTTTTTCTTTGTCCTCAGTGTACAGAGAACTTGGAGGAAAGTCAAAGTGAGGAGCCTCAATTAAGATCTCCATTGATGACAGGGTGTAATTTAAAGGCTGTAAACTTTGCAGTGGGGAGTAGAGGAAAATAGCTTGCTTTAAATTGATCCCTCTGGTTAAGGGCTGACTGGCTCATAATGACACTGTGAAAACAGCCTTAAACTACCAATCAAGTGCACCTCAGATGAAGCTACGCCCCTCTGTGAAATGTCAATTTGCGTTGCCTGCCTCGTTTTGATTTATGGAGCTGGGTCTTCAGTGTAGGTGGCCCCTGCTGCACGCTCCCGAACACACACTTAAACCCTCAAATTAGTTGTCACGTCTGGGCAATGTGAGCAGCAGGGCCTCAGCAGGTAGCCCATATTCTGAGATAGATAGGGCCGGGGCCAGAGCAGGCTCCAGATAAATAAGTAAATAAACCTCGGGCCTTGGGCAGCGGTCATCAATTTTGATTCTCCCAAATGAGTGTGCCTGAAAATCGATATAGTATGGGATACCAGTCTGTCTACTTCCAAGTCCAAGGAATCATGCAAGGACTAAAGGTTAGCCGTAACGCTTGGCATAAAAGAGAAATCACCACGCTGCACCTTCAAACCTAGCCTTGTCTTCCTTCTCTTGAGCCCTTAGATTTTGGTTCCTACATCTCCCTTGGCTGCACTTCCACACCTTCCCTACTCTTCTTATGTACACTTTAGAAACACTTAAGCACCAGACATTTGCACACTTTGATAAATTATTAGCTCATCCCAGTGTGATTTTGTAACAGTACAGAGCTTTTTCTAAAAGCACTGCTTAACGTGCTGCTGCCTTCTAGTCACTCTCCACGTTTCCCCCTGGCGTTACCTTTCTCCATGCTTCAACTAAGTGTTTGATTGCTTCCTCTTTCATTCTCGCACTTCGATTCTTATTCCTGCACAGTTGTCACATGTGCACCATTGTTTTCTTTCGTAGTTTTGTTTATACATTTACCTCACTTTACCTTTTTCACTCCGAGTCATATACTGAATCTATAATAGAATCAGGCAGGGGAAAAATGAATGGCAGAGATAGTTTCAAACGCAATCATTTCAAGACTATGGTCTTGCTTTTCTTGTTCAGTAATGTTGCAAATAGAATTTAAAGCATCGACTTCTTTTCCGCCATAATTTGTAGAGACTCTGTCAATTGAAATAGGTAAATTATAATTACGGAATACATCATCCAGGGAATACAAAAGTGTCAGGTGGTTCGGAGTATATTGTAAACCCTACATCAGTAAACTTTTTTTTATTAAGCTGCATTTATCCCTATTTTATGATATATAGTGGACTTTCATAAATAGTATTAAATTTAGAAGAGTGATGTCAGACAAATATAATTACATTTTTATATTTGCAAATCATTATTAACCTTGCTATTTAAGCTCATTAAAATGGTTTCAATCTGTATTGTCGCCCAAAGGCAGACCAAAGTGACCCAGTGAATGTTCCATTTTTATCCCGGTATTTACCAGACTGGAGTAGAAATCCCATGGTCACTATTTTGGCTCCGTGTACACACCATCATGCCTTGGTTGGAGGTAAACTCAGAAGTCTCTCTGCTGTGGAGCCAGACTGTTTAGCTGCTGGCTTGTGGTCAAGAAGAGGCAGTAAAAGGACACAGTCCAGTCTGGGGGCCTCATTGGCTCAGTATCTGGCTCTCAGGTGGCTCCAGCTAACAACTCCATACACCCCCCCTCCTTCTACACACATTGACATAACACAAACACACCATCTGTCTGTCTGCATCCCGCTCACTTAAATATGTGTGTGTGTGTGTGTGTCCTCCTTGGTGCCTCAGATGGGTGTCAGTATCTGGCAGTCAATGATGCTGTGATGGTGATGAGATGCAGACTGATTTAACTGCCCATCAAAGCAGCAGATTGCCCCCGCTGCTGGGCCTCTGTGTGTGTTTGTAGGTCTGTGAGTGTGTGCCATAGGGAAACAGAGGCCAGAGATGCATATGCTTCCCAGTATGGAGTCTGTTTGTGAAATGATTTACTAAGAAATCTGACAGGAAGGTTGATGAGGTGGGTTTTTAGACAGCGGAGGAATAATGATTTATTTTTCTATGTATGCTTTAAAACTTACTTGGAAAAATTAAGGATTTGGCAGTGCCGATCAGTGAGATTAGATTGGTTCTACTGGAACTCATTCAGTCATACTAAGCAGGATTTCCAGGCAATTGTTAACAAACAAATCACTTTTTAAGTCCTTATCACTGTAAAAACTCAATTCCAGGTTTATTCTGGCTATTGAATGAACTCTAGCTTCCAGTTTATCGTTGCTGTATTTCCGATCACTTGGCCTTGAGCAGCTGCACCTCAAAAACATGGGAAAATACAGGTAGAAGTCAGTTGTCTTACAGATAAATTCAGCTGCACATTCTTCTAAATGCAGTGGGAGAACAGTTGTCGAACAAAATGGATTTTCATTTTATGAGAATTAATTACATTTTTCTTGGATAATTTTGCATATTGTAGCTTTAACGTGTGCAAGAGAAATTAGAGGATTGCACATTTGTTCTATTCTGAAATGATTTGTACTTGTACCATTATACTCAAATCCATTAGTCTGGCCTCTGAAGGAAAATGAAGGAAGGCTTTCGCTAATATATTAACATTAGATGACTTTGATTGCTGTTATATGTTAAGAGGCTTTTTTCCCTCTGGCTTTTATGATATAACTGCATCTGATTAATGGTTTTTATCATATTTTATTGAGCTCATGATAAAGCACATGTCACAGTCTTGTCTTACTGATCTACAGCACTGTTAAAATTGTACTTATAAGATCGGGGTCTGTTTCAATGTTGATACCAGGACTTTAATGTCCAACGCACAGGCCTTTGCCCCGCCATGATTCACTGTCCACACTCTGCTGACTTTGATAAACTGAGGAGTTTTTACAACCCGCAGTCAGCTCTGAGGATTTACTGTATCCCATACCGGATCCTGCCGACAGACATATCTGTAAGACTGTAAAACAAAACGGGAGAAAGTGGAAATACAGGCAGGATGCAGGAAGAAACGTTATAGAGAAGGGAGAACGGAGAGGGGAGCAGAGGGGGAAAGGCTGGCAGACTTCCCAGTGAAATATGTCCCGCCGCGGACCTCCTTTAATAAACTGATAACATCCTCTCAGCACCGCTCTGTACAGCTGTAGACAGAATGTGTTTGTGGCCACAGTGGACGGGTCGCTGTTGAGGGATGTGGTCAGAGCTTGTCAATTACAGCCACGAGCATTTACTGTGAGTGAAAGGGCTGCACTTCACTGATTCACTGAAAGAGCTTCAGACGGTTTGGATGCAGATAAGGGAGGGTTTTATGATCTGATAGGAGTCTTTAGGCAAAGAATGGGGATAGTTCCTTTATTAATTGCAATGATTGTAATGAAATCTGATGCCATATTTTCAATGGTTAATTAAACCATTTCTTTACATTAAACATTCCAGCATCAGAAGATGGTTTTCACAAAGACATTTGTATGTGTTCTAGTGTTATATGTGAAAGTGTTTAAGTTATTTCATCTCACTTGATGTGTCTTTTTTGAAGGAACTAAGGAAGAAAGGAAAACTTTTGGTAAAACTTGAATAAACCCCAGTTCAACAACAATGTTACATATTTGCTGTTTTATCCTTTATTTATGTAATCAATAATGAGGGAAGCCCTTGCTTTGTGGGATAAGACCACAAGATACATATTTATTCCAGCAGCACATCCAGTATACTGTACAGTATAGTATACAGTTTCTGATGTATGACTACACAGATGAGTTTATTGGCTTGTAGACTGCTCAAATTTGTTTCCTTTTGTAAAAGGTCACTTTATATTTGCTTTGTATTCTATGGAAATGTCCCTAGTTATTTCTGTAAAGTACTGAGTACTGAGCACCCCCCAAGCCATCAGCCCACACAGTCTTTTAAACTCTCATGTACAAGGTGTCGAAACTATTTTTTTCTTGTAGTCCGGTCCTGAGCCACATTTATATTCTAGTCCAAGACAAGCGACCGGCCAAGGGGACCTTGATGTTCCCAGAACAAGCTTAGCATTTGCCACCATATAAAGTGGCTTTGCAGCCCGGTAAATGAGAAGCCTCAGACATTTGAAAATTGCCTGGCCTCCCTTTCCTGCACGTAAAAAGCTTGCTGTCACCTCATTTTTCAGGAGAATCTCTCTGTCCCTTTGTGTGTCCTGTGCTTTTTCTCTGCCGCTACCTCCTCAAAATGATTCCTCCTTCCTCTCCCGATCGTTTCCACTGTTTGACAGAACCCTCATTCTTCTCTTTCCACCTCTCATTTGGGACTTTTTTATTCACATGTACTGGAGAATTAGCTTACCCTTTGTGCCCTCGGAGAGTGAGGCAATATGTAGCCACCCATCAGCTGCTGCTGGATACATTGTGTGGATAAAATAGACCTGGGTGGCTTTCAGTTGTAAGTAATAGCTTTCGATATAGTTTTAGGCAGGCCTGCAGCTTATTCCCACTCCACACTTTCAGGGTCCTCTGCACAGTCACCACTGCTTTAACAACGACCAACATTGTGCTTTTTTTTGTTGTATGAAGTTTTTTTTTTTAAATTAGACATGAGAAAAGATCATTTCAAATTTCCGACTCAACATTGAAATAAAGTAGTATACATAGTCTTTTGAGTAGACTATAAGTATCCAGTCTGTGCACTGAGACAGTACAGTAACTGTAATTAGCAACACTTCCAGCTCTAGTGATAAGCCAGAACCAGCTCTGTCTCCTCCTCCATTTACTCACCAATCGTTTCATCATTCTTCCACCCATTGCTTTGCCCAACTCTTGATTAAAAGCACGTTTCAGCACGCGCAGCCCCTCGGTCACACATAACTGAGCTCATTAATAATAACCTTGTTTATGGCACTTCTTAAAAATGTCCCTCACAGAAAATAACATTCAACTTATATTAAATAAAGGCCTTTGGGTCAAAGTAACAGCATCAAAGTGAAAATCTACCAATAAAAATCAAGTGTGTCATAAGCAGAAATTAAATAAATTAACTTGCAGGGCTCGCACACAAACATCTGTCCGTGTCATTTACACTTGAAGCGTGCAGCAAACCTTTCCCATAGGTCTTTTGCATGTTGCATACTCAGTTTTCATTATCACTGATGTGTTTATAATGCAGGGCTTCAGCATGTTCTCCTGCTGCATAATCTGCTTATTCTTGCACCTCTTTGGAAAATTGGGAAATTGCTTCAGTGTTGTCTGGCTGTGCGATGAAATTAAACAATCTCTGGTTCGTGCGCCTAAGCCCGTATTGCTCCCTAATCTGATGACAGTATCTACATTCGACCATCTTCCATTCCTTTCCAAGTGTACATACAGAGCGCAGGCCTAGCAAAGCATCAGGGGAAATTTATGACTGCTTAACATTCAAGTTCCTCCCCATCCACTCAGGCTTGGCATTTGAGTGAGGCGGAAATAAGCTTGCTCCATACCTCACTTATATTCGCCGTATGTGTCTCTTTCAGCACACTTCCTCATGTTAATATCCCACTGCCCCGTTCTGTCGATGCTTTATTCCCCTCTTTTGTCTTCTAATAGACATCGACTCATCTTGTCCCACTCTCACTTTGCCAGCAGAACCTTACCGTCCTGCTGTTCTACCTCATGCAGGTTTTATAACCCGCCCACTCATCTCCCGATTTCATTTAGTTTCCTTTATAACTCCTGATCGACAAAAGGAAATCACAGGAGGAGGATGCCAGCGCTAACCCGCAGCTGTGCGTGAGAAAGTGAACCTCTAAAACCATTTATGTATGACTCAGCCTGACAGGTTGCTCGCTAAAACCTTGGTAATATCCTCCTGAAAGGAAAAGAAGGTCTTTTGTCCCTTGAAGGGTAGCCTCATTTTTCACTGTAAGGGACTTCTACCTGGACATTGATGGCTCCCTGCACCCTCTGTGAAACCGGAGCTATTGTATGGCACTGCTGTGTATGAAACATGCAGGCTGGAAAAAAACAACAGCCGTGCGGGGTGATGGAGTGACAGACAGCCGGCCTCTGTGATTAATGAGCTTCCTTAATATTGCAGGATGTTGAAGAAAGAGTAACAGGACAATTTTCGAGAAGCAAAAGAAGCCAATGATAAAAAAGGAAGCACTTTGAAGATGCAATGCTGAAGAGTTTGATGAAATTGGAAAGCTATTGTGTCCTGTCTGTAGCAGTCTATGCACCTGCTTTACACACTATATTTTTGACTGAATGGAAAAATTGTCTGTTAATGAAATGCACTTTGTTCTTGACCATACTTTTGATTGCGACCTTTTCAGTTACAAACCTTTATAATTCAAATCAAAATAGACCAATAGTGGTGGCCTGTGGTTAGCCATTTACAGTACTATTAATCAAATAAATGTAATGTCAGAAAGATAGAAAAATAGTTCCACATAGGGCTAGACAAATCATCAAAGAAAAGTTGTCATGTTACCTGACAGGAAATTGACATAAACATGAAAAGTGAAGGGTCTGTGTGATAAGCTGTGGACTTGTTGGTTCATGTAAATTATTCATGTGCTTTGATTTAGAGCTCTTTTTACGTCTTTTAAGAAGACTATGTGGTAAATTATACTAGACCTTGTTTATGAAGATGGAGAAGACTAAAACATAGCAGCAGGACGGATTAAAAGACATTAACCGTGTCTTGGAAGTGCAAAGGGTGACCTGTCGACTGATGAGGTCAATAAAATTTATGATAAAGAGGTGTACCTTTGTCCTGCCTTCCATCAGACTACCAGAAAAACCACTATAAACTGCAATGAGTGATGCAGGGAAGAGATAGTATAACCTTGCATCTCCACAGAAACTGTTGATCCCTTAAGCACCGCACTGTCTTTGAACAAATAAATCATTCAAGAAATGGTGGTTTCATTTGGTAGAAATGTTTGTTATATTATAATATGTTGAATTCAATGTAGTGTGATCAGTGTAGAAGTAGCTCAAATAGTTCCTGTAATGCATAGTGTATAAATGGTCCAATTAATTAGTCAGATTGAAATGCAAACAGGAAGATAATATTCTGCGTTTTGCTATTATTTCATAACATAACAATGTAGAGCAAAAAAACCCAGTTCTTACCTTCAGCACCTTTTTGTTGTCCATTCTCCAGGATCCTGGCCTTGTCTGGGAGCAGCCAGATATCTCCCCTGTAGCTAGCTCTGGGTCAGCCCTGGGGTCTCCACAAGGAGGCTCTCAGGGGCACCCTTATCAGGTGCAAACCTGCATCCCTTCAGTGTGGAGGAAAGAGAAACATGAACAGAAGTGAAGACAAGGTGCAGCAGAGAGCTTTCACTCCACACTGAAGAGGGACTTATCAATATGAATTAATGGCACCACATACTCCTGAAGGACCTTTGCTGTAATGCCTTGGGGGGCTACTTATAAGCTTCTGTGTCTAGGTTCATGTGCTACCTTGACCTCTTCATAATCAATGACATATTAATACCTGCTCCACTGAGAAGCTGCACTGTCCCAGTAAATTTAAGGCTTGGACTTTGGCATAGCATATATATCACTGGCCTGTTTATAACCTCTGTTTCACTTTTGCTAAAAGTATAGATCACCACCTCAGTTTTTGAAACCTGCTTCCCATTTCCCAAGGGCAATCCTATGATGTGTAGTTACACTGCCAGCTCAGCCACTATAATTAGTTAGTATATTCATTCCTACAAAGCCAGAAACACAGAGACTGGACCTTCTCCAAACTGCCAAAGGCCCTTGAATCAGCTCTGATTCAGCCCAGGCTCAGCAGAGGTATTTTGTATGAGGTCAGTGTTTTTGTCCTTGGCTGTACCTTGGAGATTGAGTGCAAGTGTTGCTGTAACTGACACTGGCTATCTGTGTCCAGCATCTCCACTTGCAGGAAGTAAATCCTCCCCTCGAGCGCCTCCATTGCCCTAAAGCCCCCCACTATGCTTGCCATGCCTGCAGAGAGGCTGTATTCATTACTAGTATTTCTTGTGCTCTGTGGCTGTCGCTGCCCGCCCTCATATAGTCCCCAGGCTGTTGTTATAATCACATAATGGACAACTCACATATAAACCAGTACACAGAATTTTAAGGAGTACTGAAAGGATTGTGATCAGAATATGCCTCAGTATCATTTTATCCCCATTACACATGAGATAGTCATCCCATAAATTATTCTATTTTGGTGATACTGGAAAAAATTCAATAATAAAAAAATGTCAGTCTAAAACTGAAAAACATATTCAGCTATTCACTTATTTCACACTATATTTGGCGATCTTGTCAACATGGCTTCCATTTTTTAGTATCTAATGTGGCAGCATCAACATTGCTTTGGTATTTTTCTCCTTTGTGTTTTTTTTAGTATGCATTGTGGGAAGAAAACCCAGATGTCCATATTGTTGGATTTGGCTGTAGAGTTTTTATTCTGCTGTCTCTGTTACAATGCATCAGTATTTCTGTCTGTGTAAACACAGCAGTTTCCTTCCAACAAAATCGTGGTTCTTTTGCACACAGCTGCGTTAGTGCTCTGAAAATCTTCCACAACAAAACACAGGATAAAGTGTCTTTATTGTTTCCCTAGTGCTTTGTCTCATCCACTTTATTGATCACATCAGAACTTTTAGAAAAACACAACGCCAAGAACTTAACCACATGGATAATGTCCATTAATGGCTATGGCTCAGTGTATAACACCATTCGCTTGTTCAAAATGTGTGAGTATATAGTCATGTAAGCCAGGTGGTTTTGTAGCACGGCTATAAAGTGAGCATCTGTCGGTAAAAGGCCCTGGGAAATGTGCCAGCGTGGTCTAGCTGCACCTTTTCTTCTCTCCCCATTGCATGCTGGGATAGTTTTAACCACCCAGTGACCCCCTTATAACAATAAACAAGCTTTGACTGTTATTAAAAGCAAGTTTCTATGTAAAACAGTACTCCTCTGAGGTGTTAGAAAATTGGAAGTAAAATTTATTTTACCAAATATGCTGCCTAGTAACAAATTGTGCTTTAGAGGTTTCAAGCCTGCAGTACTCTGGAGCAATATTGCCCCATCAAAACCCAATGGGAACCTAAAGCACATGCAATGCACAACCTCTATAGAGCTGAAGTCGTCCTTTTGCTGTTTCAGAAGTTTAAACTTGTGATTACTTCATCAGGTTTTACCCTGGTGCATGTATTAACTTTGACACACTCAACCTCTCTTAGTCCGTCTCATTGTTTATAGATCATTAGAGCTTCTTTAGCAAAAATCACACTACTCTTTTGTCCATTAATTAAACTCATCTAAATTAGAGTTTTTCTGTCTACTTTTGGGTATAGTATATTTACAGTTCAGGTTTCCAGATGAATGACAGAATATTGAAAAAACAAATTGGAAATGACTTCCAATGTAAAAATCAATCAAAAATCAAACTTGACAGCCCCCATTCTAAGGCCTTGACTTTGAAAAAGTGTCACAGACAAGGCTGACTGTTGTGATTTGATTTTGTGTTGTTGGCTCATGTGTCGTCCTCTCCTGTGTGTGTGTGTACAGGTGCAGCAGGATGCAGGGCGTACTGCGAGAGTGTGGACTGCAGCCCCTGCTGGCCCTCCTTCTGCTTCAAACTGTGGCCTGCGGTAAGTCCTCATTAAACTGTTGGCAATCCCCGTCACCCGACCTGCGCTAGATATACCATATTACTCCAAGTCCCTCAACCTTTCATCAGTCTACCTCAGCCTAAATGGAGCATGGGAATATGGTGTAATTACAGTTAAAGCTGCAGCTATTACCGCTAATATATTCCACTATGTGCGCCCATTCTGCTGTATGATTAATAGTTATCATTACTGTTAAAAATTAAAGTATAATCACAGTTTGAGTTCTAAATTGTACATTTGATAGGCCTATTGTGCCCCCTCTTGCTAATCAGATCTACATATAATACATAGTCAATCCTCAGCCTGTCACATGCAATGTTGTGCACAGGTAGAAATAAATGGAGGGCTCTGAGCAATTGAACTGCCATAAATATTGCTTATAGGAATCTAGCAGAACAGCTCAGATGGAAGTATAGGCACTATGTGAGTGGGAGAGTGATTAATGTAATCAGTTATGTTCCTTGTTGCTCAGATTTGATCCTCTTTCCTAAAATACTAAAATGATTTTGATGTATTTTTCCTAAACATTTGCAGCGCTCGGTAAAGTTTGCTGTGATTAGGTTGGAAAGCTGAAATCCTCTCATTATGTGTCAGCAACACATTCATCCTTGAGAGAGTGCTTTGACTTTTTGCATGTGTTTGCATCTATTTTACTGCAGTTTTTAATCATTGCTAGTGTTCAGTGGGGAAACGTTACTGAGTATTTAGAGAGGAAACATCAGCAAATGTAAGGTGTATGCCAAAGTTAAAGAACACGGTTCAGTAAAGATTATTGGAAACTGAGAGTGATTCCAGTGTTTTATTCTGTGTGGAGGTTTGACACAACACTTGGCAAGGCCTAGCTAGATCTGTTTAAAAAGTATGATGAATCATGATGAAGATGAGGTAAGTTTTGGTGAAATTTTCATCATTGCATAGTAGATCTTACATTCATTACAATATCCATATGGCAAAGACACACATTCTGTAAATCATTTTTAAACAACATGCATACAGAGCTGCTTTTGGACGATCCCCTCAGAGTCATTTGCCTTAGCTGCCCTGCCTATCTTTCACTTTGGCAGTTTCATTTGTTAATTCCAATGGGCTCAGTGTAGAGTACCAAGAGTTACATCCCTGAGTCCTACGTTGGCCTCTGTTCTGTGCTTGTACTCCCCGCTGGGTATCCATGTGTGTATTCATGTTCTGGTGTGACCATTGGACAGACTGCACGCCCCCTCACAGCCTGCAGTGGCCTCCCTGACCGTCTGCTCTTGTCCATGTTGTGTTGTCTGGAGAAAAAAAAACAAAAAAAAAAACGATGTCCAGACCTGGCAGAGGGGTCTATCTGCGCAACTATGAGCTCCGAGGCACAGAGATGATGAAAACACAGCCTCTGTCTCTTCACTGCGTGCAGAAACCCTCAGGTTACATCTGCCAGGTAGTTTAAAGAGCCAAGTTTGCCAAGCATCGAAAACTGTTGTTGCCCACACAGTCTTTGAAGACTATCCAAGTGTGTGTCATGCAAAATATTCTAGATACTTTGGAGAGTAATAACATCTCCTGTTTTGTCTTACAGTACCTTCATTATGTGCTTTCCTTTCATTTGAGTGACTCTGGAAATTGTCGGCAGGAGGTCTGGGAGCTTTGTCGCTAAAGCTCGCCCCGTGACACCTAACCTGACAGCCCAGAGATTGGAAAAAAGGTTTGAGGAGGAGGCCTGATTAGGGGGTTGAGCTGTTTTGTGCTCACATGTGTGTGCGCCGTGTAGATAGGATTTTTGCTGCGTGTGACTGTGTATTTATGATTTTGCGCTGTTGGCTGCATGCCATGTGTGATAAATGTATCATTATGCTTCAGAAGGTGCAGAATTAGTCACGGCAGCAGCCTCAGGGGAGTTCCTCGTGTGAAGCTTGACACGGCCCGGGAGGAGTCAGCTCCAAAGGGGACAAAGCTGCAGTTTGGTGCTTCATATTTGTCACCAGGATGGGATGAGGAGGCAAGAGGTGGCAGTGAGAGTCAGGAGGTGTTTGATTGGGAAAAAAGCTGAGATTGGGAAGTCGACAATAGGTTGGGAATAGGTGCCAGTAGACATGGGATTATTTCTGCTTTCAAGGTATTAAAATGTCACAGCCATCTTGTTATGACAACCACTAATATGCTTACATATCTTTTACATCATATTTGTAAAATGAGCTGACTTGAGCCAATCATAAGTCCCAAACATCATTTAAAAGCCTTGCTAAAATAACTTAATCGAGAAATCAAAATATCAATTAAACCTGTTCATGTTGATTAAATAAACAGGTTGAACAGTAACACTAATGTAGTCAGTTTAAAGCTCTGCCTTAGGGGACTGCATTCATTTATTTGGTTATTATAATAGCCCAAACATTTGCTTATGTTTCATTCACTGAAACAGATGTACACAATGCAATACCATGACTCCATCATACTGTGATGCTTTTATATTGTATAATATACTGTCAGAATCTCATATCGTCCCACATGACTTTAAAAAAGAGGAGAGTGACATTGAAACTAAGAAGAAGGAGGCTTAAAGGGGGAAAATAGTGGATGAGTCTGCATATAACGGAAGACATCGTTGTAATGGGCAATAAAAAAACACATTGGAGAAACAAGTTAGAGTAGGGATGTGCTGTTTGGAGATGGAAAAGAATTCCTTGGAGAATCCCAGGCACTGCTCTATCCACACGGAGACAGTATTTCCAAATGTGTGATACTGGCTCAGTAAACAGTGACACACAGACAGATGTGGGAAGCTTCAGTGCCATGTGTGTCTTTATTTGTGTGTGTGTGTGCCTGGTGTATTTGAGAGAAAGCGTTTACTTCCTGTTGGGGGGAAAGGAACACAACAGGCGCTGCAGTAAAACGCAAATCAGTGATCAAACACAGTGGAAAAAGAAGAAGGAAAACTAGTCCCCCCTCATTTTATTTACATTATACAGCACATAGCCTTAGATCTGAGCTTTAAAGAGGCCACCCCTAAAGCACACACTTAAAAGTGTGCATTTCTATGTGCCCTGATCTCAGGCTCTTTTCCCTTTGCTGTTGGTGCTGCCACTGTTGCTATGGTTATCACTTTTTGGTCTACCCGGGTTAGTCAGTTTCAGCAGTAATATGCTATCTGTGTTTTGGAGCAACGGTCTATCTTATTGTTTTTTTCTCTGTCGTGTTTCTTTTTTTGTCACTATACACTACCCAAGGTTTGTGTGTCTCTATACACAGTAACAAAACAATAGAGGCAGTGAGCAATTTGTCAGACCGTCCTCTCAAACAACAACAAACCCACACTGTCTGTCCTTGTCCTTCCTGGAGATGTTTTATTCATCAGGAGATGAAATGATTCAACTTCTCCCCACTGCCTCTCAAAGTTGGCTTTTCTATTTGTCGCTTCATGTTGGGTTTTATCTAGTTTTCACAGCATTCAAATAGGACAATCTAATTTATCATGTTGTCAGGCATAGCAGCAACTGATTGTTGAATGGTATGGAGAAAAAAATATATAAATCTGAAATAAGAATGTGACAAATTTTAATATTTAAGAATACAGTGGTCCCTCGTTTATCGCAGGGGTTACGTTCTAAAAATAACCTGCAATAGGCAAAATCCGCAAAGTAGTCAGCTTTATTTTTTACAATTATTATATATGTTTTAAGGCTGTAAAACCCCTCACCACACACTTTATACACTTTTCTCAGACAGGCATTAACATTTTCTCACATTTCTCTCTTGTTTAAACACTCTCAAAGTTCAAACCTTAGCATCTTCCTCTGTCTTTTGGGTGCGACCGCAGGTGCCTTTGTCGGTGCAGAACGTTTTGTGGACATTGTGTGTTTTGTCGGGGAGAAAACTTGCAAACATACAGCACTTCAGAGTCACACTGCTAGCGATCGAACATTTATGTAAATTTGGCAAGCCAAGCGCATTCTGTACTGTACAGGAGACACGGCACGGAGGAGATTGATGGACAATGGTCTACAGTCCCTTAGCCAATCAGGACGCAGAACACAATGCGCGTTCATACCTTATTTATACACTCTATGGTTCATACGCTGTAAAAAAAAAAAAAAAAAAAGCATGCAAAATTGCGCTAAAAAAATTCCGCGAAACAGCGAGGCCACAAAAGGTGAACCGTGTTATAGTGAGGGACCACTGTAATTTAATTTAGTTTGACGTTGTTCATTTTGCCCTCCCATTTTACTGCACTTAGCTTTCACTATAAAGTACTGGCCTGGGTTATTATGATCACTGCAATTTTTCTTTTTTTTTTTCGCCCCCCTTTTCCTTTTTTTTTTTCCCCCCCCCTTTTTTTTTTTTTTTTTTTCTTCTTTTTTTCTCTTTTTTTTCCTTTCCTCCCTCCTCCCCCCCCCCCCCCCCCCCCCCCGGGTGTGGGGTTTGTTTGGGGGTTTTTTGGTTTTGTGGTTTTTTTTTTTTTTTTTTGGTTTTTTTTTTTTTTTTTTTGTTTTTTTTTTTTGTTTTTTTGGTTGGTGGGGTGGGGGGTTTTGGTGGGGGGGGGGGTTTTTGGTTTTTTTTTTTTTTTTTTTTTTTTTTTTTTTTTTTTTTTTTTTTTTTTTTTTTTTTGTTTTTGGGGGGGTTAATGGTTACTTTTTGTGATATTTCTGTGCCTTTATTTCAGTAAATGGAGAAAGATTCGAGGAATGACATGCATCAGTTGGTTCAGTTATCTGTGAATAGAACCAAGGCATGAAAATGACCAGTAATTTAGCAGCTACATGATGATCCTCCGTTAAACTCTCCTGGAATTGTTAGAAAAACGACTTCCTTTGGCACTGTTACTGCTTCATGCTCCCTCTTTTTGCCATGCGTCGTACAGATTTCCTACAAAAACCTCAGTTTACCGCAGTTCAGATGCTTGTTTCACTTCAGCTGACATTTCTTAACACAGTAATCAAATGGTGGCACAGGCTTGTGTCAGAACAGCTTATCTGCCATGATTTATGACCTGCGCGCACCTCTGCACCGACACATCATGAGCGGGCTGGAAGTGGCTGCGGAGCCTGAGGATGCACTTGATCAGCGCATGTGCTTCTTGACTGGCGGCCTGACTGGTTAGTTGTGCACAAACCGAAGACAACGGGCCTTTATCATTGTAAAAACCTCATTGCACTCCCCTCACCAGGGAGAGCCCGAGAATAAGGAATGATGTTTGCAATTGTGTTCCTATTACAGTGAAAATGCCATTACCGCCCACCTCGTGTATGTGTGCTGCTCAGTGCCGGCCGCATGAAGGCTTGCCGACTGTGTTTAATAATTTGAGGACCCCTCTAAAGTGGAGACAGATGGGGTAACAATAATCATCACGTAGATGCCACTGTGACCCAGCAGAAGGAAAATAAGCAAATCTGGGCTTTATGTGTAAACTGACAGTAGAAGCAGCTTCCAGTGGAGAGCAGAGGACGTGCCCTTGAAGACATAGAACAGGACTGATGGAAGAGAATGTAACTTTGTCCACCACATAGACTGAAATCATGCTTACTTGATAGAGAAGCTTTGCCTATCTCATTAGGTCTTGACATGCACCTACAGTATTTTCTCTGCTTTTATTACGCACATTTCAGGTGAGCCTTGTTTTGAAAGAAAAGGGGACAATGTGCAATATGAAACAAACAGAAATCCAAACAAAAGGATGTCTTATGGGGGTTACTCGAGTGAGAACATTTCCATCTAAATGCAGATTTGATAGAGCGACGGCAGTGGGGACACATGCTAGTTTTCATTCATTACCATGGGGGGAAAGACAGCAGTGTATTTTTCATTTTCACCTGGTCTCCTTCAAGATGTAATTGAGCCTATTCAAAAGGGGATTCACAATTGAATTCATTTGATTTACTTGTGCAAATCGCAGCCACCGCCAGGAAACGAAGATAAACATTTGTCCAAATAAAGTGGACAGAATCTGAATGGGATTGTGATTGTGAAGCTTGGTTGGCTTCATTTATGCGACTGTTTTGCTATTGGCAACCTAAGTAGCGTAATGTTACCCAAATGGTGCTCATCCAGGTGGAACTCGGCAAGAAACTGGCACGCAGATTAAACATTATTGATGCCTCACAGCTGAAGAATAAATACGCCTGTTTTTTGTTCCTTGCAAGCTCTCGGCGAGGTGCTTCACAAATTGCAGTTAGGTGTTGGTGTGTGTGTGTGTTTTTAACAGTAGTGTCTGGTAAACAAAGATGAGTGCCACATCCTTTCGGGGATATAGTACAGAGAGTGACAACATGGTGCTGCATCTTATGGTCAATTCTTTGTCTGAGTGAAATCGTGAATGTGTCACAGTTTTACTGTCACTCTTAAAACATGACCTGCTGAGTCACGAGAGCATGACCCGTTTTTCATCCTATTCTCCCCTTTTTACATTGCTCCTATTTTCCTCATACTCAATTTGTATCCCGTTCCTTTTTCCGGCTACAACAACCAGTGCTGCTGTGGTTTCATTTGCCTTTTCCTGTCACTGAGAGAAAAGTGTGCACTGTTTCTGCTATTGAGTAATTCAGCTCACTTTCACTGCTAAGCCTACTCTTATCACAGAGGGCATTACTGTGTTGGTGGGAACAACAAAATCATCTATGTTGTTTAAAAAATTACTGACATTTTAACCCATGGCTGGTAAGTGTTTGTAACATCTTTGTTAATAACGTCATCAATGAAATATGTTGAAGCAAATTCTCATTCTGCAGTGAGTATTATGTTGCTGAATGTCAACATGGAGGACAGCCATGGTTAACAAGTCTCCTTTACTTACACATTCCTCACCTCACCTCTTACTGCCTCTTAAAGCTTTGATAGCCCGTGTGCGTTTAGTTTTACAGGTCACTTCACTCGACGGGCCAGAACCACTTTCAAGTGCTGAACGAGGGCCCGTTTCAGAGCACAAATCCTGTTTGATGTTGCCACATTGAGCATTGCAGGCAAAGGAGTTAGACAAGTAGTGCCTGTCTGAGACGACGTGACTGGAAGAAGCAGGGGAGCGGGTATT
The DNA here is from genome assembly GCA_036850595.1 of Rhyacichthys aspro. Taxonomy (NCBI): domain Eukaryota; kingdom Metazoa; phylum Chordata; class Actinopteri; order Gobiiformes; family Rhyacichthyidae; genus Rhyacichthys; species Rhyacichthys aspro. Next base: position 15,434,938 of record CM072151.1, read on the forward strand.
ATGTGTGTTCATGTGTCTGTGGGGAGGAGAGAATGTGATGGAAGGACTGATGGTAAGCCATCAGAAAAGAGGCTCCCAGGCTCTTAGCTCGAAACCGCCGAAACGGTGCAACATCTGCAGTCAGGAGTGAGCGATGACAGTTCACATGTCTGCTATTTGTTTGCGCTTACAGGCACATTAGGCATCTAGTAAGCAATGAAGAATGGTGGCATTAAACGGTGTGTGTGTATATAGGTGAGTCTTTGCGGAGGGTTTAGTGTTCCATGAATAAAAAATGAGAGATGAGCTGTTTTCGCTTGAGAGTGCATTTCACTAAGCACGCACCTTACACAACACTCTACTAGGAACTTTTAATTACAAAGACAGGGAAGCTGTGGTTCAAACAAAATAAGGAATTATAGTCAGTATAGAACATTTTGGCTAATGAAAAGAGCATTGTAGCTCTGACCATACAGTTTCACAGACATTTTAGAGAGGGTCAAGTGTGGCTTAAAGACTAGACAACTGTTTTACCTGACCTTAAAGGCTAGATGGTTAAAATAGGCAGCCTCATCACTTCATAGGTATCACTCCACAGCCCAGGTGTTGTCTATTAACAAGTAATTATAGCTTACTTGTATAATTCCCTGTTAATAAGAACAAACAGTTGCAGAATACCAACCTGAAAAACTTGTGCTTAAATAACATAAACTGCTTTTACACCTAATAAAAAAACGAATATATAGAATTTTAAGCCAAAAACACTTTGTGATCATACATCTTTGGCAGTAGTCCTCTTGGTGGTAATTTTCTGTAGCCTGGCCAGCCAGACGGCTTTCTCATTGTATTACATACAGAGAAAGTCAGTCTGGGATCGCCCAATCTGCCCCCGATTTCTGCTCCGGCATCTTCTCTCTTGAGCCATGCTGCTGTATGCTGTGGTTTGTTGACAACTAGAATAAGTTTCGCTTTCCTTACGTCACATCCGTGGTTTCTCTGATTGGTTTACTCAGCGAGCGTTAGTTCTGCCCATGGTCCTGCCTTGAAATCCTGTTTAAATCCAGCGATCCCAGACTGACGTTCTCTGTATGTAATACAATGAGAAAGCCGTCTGGCTGGCCAGGCTAAATTTTCTGCCCTGTGTTTGTTTGTTGTTTTTGCTCAGAAGACCAGCACACTGACATAGGCTATAGGCTAAGTATCATATGTAGGCAAAATATGTAGAAATAGATTAGCTGGTGGCAGGAATAGCCATATCTTGATAAACAACACAAACTATATCTCAATAGGCTACAAAACCATCTCATGAAAAGTCTTGAAAACTCAGTATTACCCAGCTCTACTATAAATGTAGCCTACATGATGCTGCATGCTAGCCTGTGCTAACTTGAAACTTGCACAGTAATGTTGAGTACGCTAGCACTGTACTATTTGTTATGGCAGAGATAAAAATAAAGATAAAAAATTCTAAAACAAATACGGAAACTAATCTTAAATGTTGTTCCATAATAATGTTGCATATATAGCTACAGCTACTTCACTCTTGAATGTTAGAGCTAATTTTTTATACTTAGCATAGCAAGCGGAAGAGCACAGGTGGAGCCAACTGCATTATTGATGACACAGCTGTGCATTTTGCATACAGAGTACACAGTTGGGAACATTTAATGGCAATCAAAAAAAAGGGAAAACTGAGGTTCAATCAGAATCGTGCTTGAATGTTAGTAATGAAAGGAGGCTTCCTAATAACCGCTAAATATTAATGCGCAGTACATGGTCTAAGATGAAACAGTGAAAAATAAGTGGTAGAGTGAACTGAACTGAGACACTCATGTGTAGCCTGCAGGGGAGGAGGAGAAAAAGTGAATAGGAGAAATATAATAGCAATGAAAATGACAGAGAGGTTGGGCAATAACTGGCACAACTGCTCATTCACAATCTACGATCTTTGATTTAATTAGTGACTGAAAGTCTAGAGCGCATGTGTCCAATCAAACAGAACTGAGAAGGACACTGAAAGTGTTGTGAGAAACTGACGCTAATCAAAAGAAACCCAACAGACAAATTTTTTGACTACACTGTCTGTTCAACCCACACAGTCACTATCTTTCATGCTTTGTTTCACTGCACTGGTTCCTTTCTGTTTTGCTTATTCTTTAAACTTGACATCCCATTTTTACAGCAGCTTGATACAACCTTAAAGCACTATTCTCGCCACTGCTTACATAACATTATATTCTCAGATAGAAAAGGGGAACTTTTTTTTTTTAATATACTACTGTCATTGCGCTCAGTAATGATAGAAAGCTGATACATGTATGCAATAATGCTAAGCTATCAAACAAGATAGCTAAGGCATAGCGACTTGTTTTTGCCTCAAAGAAGAAGAAAGGAAAAGTGATACTGATAACACAGCTTGAAAAAGAGTCAGATGCAGGCTAAGACTTTACAGCTAAGATAAACAAGGAATCAGATAGGCCCAAGGATGATAGCGCCCTCAATACTTTGTAAGTTGAGTTTTTCTCTGCAATGTAAATAAACCGCCTCTGTCTTTTCTGGCAAGGTGCTACTGATTCAGAATAACAATGATGTATGTTTGCATCAATGCTAGTTAGGGAGGACGACAACACTGCGGTAGAAGAGTGCTGGATTTTGACAACTAAAGCTGTCAAAACCAGAGCTCTTTTGAAGGCACCTTATGCTGGATTTCCTGTGCTTTTCTCTTTGCCATTACTTGTATCCATGGCTGTTATATTTGTGTCTCAGCGGTGAAAGGTCTGCTTAGCTACAAAGTGGTGGAGATATTGATCCCATAATGCATATCCAGGTTTGATGTATGGCTTATGAAAGGACTTTTGATATCTTCCCTCCTCAGTGTAACCCTGCCTCCCACTGATCAGGCACCACAGTAATAGTCTGCCCGATCAATGACCAATAATCAGACCGCCGCCATGAGCCTGTCGCCTTTATCCTCTTGCTCTATTACCAGGAAAATATGATCGAAAAACAAAAACACGAAGGAAAGCACATGTCGTCTTCTATAAAACACAATTAACTAATGACTTCTCAACAACATGAGGAAAAAACTGACCCAGTTGTGGTATCATTTAGAAGAATAAAATATTATTGATTTCTCGTTCCCTTTTCTCGTCAGGAGTAACCAGTGGTGACACTATGGTGAACATGCGGAAGGTGACCCATCAGACCATTAAAGAGGAGCTGTCCAAAACCGTCGTTCTGCCCTGCCTCTTCACTCTTCGTCCTGGTGCAAGTTCGTCTCATGAGCCTCCCAGGATCAAGTGGACCAAAGTCTGGGGCCAGAGGGGCTCAGATGGTCTGCAGAAGGAACAGTCGGTGTTGGTAGCCAAAGATAATGTGGTCAAGGTACAGGCTCAAAGGCCCTAAACATGTTTCTGTGATTAATGTCCTTTGTTCCTTCTCATTAGTGTTTCCCTTGTGTGCTCGTATTTAGGTGAAGAAGGCTTTCCAGGGCCGTGTTTCGCTGCCTGGCTACAGCGAGAACCGCTACAATGCCTCTCTGTCTCTGACTGGGCTGCGATCTAGCGACTCAGGCCTGTACCGCTGTGAGGTGGTGGTGGGCATCAACGACGAGCAGGATACAGTTCCCCTTGATGTCACAGGTAAATAGACTGCATTAAATTTGAGGTCCCTTAAAAAGTGAGCTTTTTATTTTGTCATGTAAATCAAAGACAGCACATAAGCGAAGCGGCTAGTTAACTTTCTACCTTCCTGGAAATGTTATGTCCCACTGCTATTTCCCCACTTGTTGATTGTGTTTACATGACACACATACAGTAAAGTAAGTTATAAATCAATAATTGAATCTAATCTAGAGCTAGATTTTATTGTTTATACACTTGAGTCTGACTGTGTTACCGAAGGTCAGGGGTGGCTCAAAGAAGGACTTACAAAATGGCTCCCCATAACATGTTTGAATTATGCTATATTCATGGCCTTGACACCACTGGGAATACTAAACTGTCTTCTAACTCCAACAAAGTATTATTGGTTTAGAGAGAGGAGAAAAGAGACCAAGAACCATGCTGAAGTACCTTTTATATATGAACAACTACTACTGCTGTGACTTATCATTTGTTAGCATACCCGCTTTGTAGTAACCACAATTGTGCAGTCAAGCAAACCAATTAACCCTGTTCAACTTCCGTGCAACTGCGTTTTTTTTTTATCCACAAAAGCCTTGCCTAAGCAAATAAACCTTGCATGTGTTCCGCTCCATTATTGCTCTCAAGGTACGCCACTATGAATAATAACGACCCTGTTTTCCATGTCAGCCTTAAACTGCTATTACACACACTCTACTGGATGTGCAAAATGTATGATGATGGGCAAAAGGCTGAGGGAACAAGAACACATTAAACATCATTGACCTGGACTGCTCTGTGCCAGTTGTGCATTGAACCGTTAATGAAACCAATAAGGTAGATAACTGGCAGTGTATGCTACTCCTATTATAAGCAATAACTGTATCCAGGACACCATATTTGCGGTAGTATAACTAAATGAGTATTTTAACTGCAGACCATCAACTTCTTTCCAGGTCAGTCACTATTTTTAATAATAATCTCTTTTCATAATGGCTACAGGGAATTATACAACGCCTGGACACTTATATTGGCTTTCTTCAAACCCATGATAGTGTTGCTGACGTAAGCAACGCTAAGACACACAAGTGCTCTTCGGCCTCATTCTTTTACACAAATATAGCACAACATTTTTGCCGCATCAGCTCTCATTCAGTAATGCGTTGTTTCAAAAAACATGTATTTATTTATTTTTTTATTTTTTTATTAGTGCAACAGTAAAAAGAAAAGAAAAAGTAAAGTAAGAAAAACAATAGCAAACAACAAAATATTTTTGGACAGACAGCAAGGTGGTCTTGAGCTAAATTAGCTTAGGAGAGAAAAAATAAATGCATAGCAAAGGAAGAAAAAAAATCAATATAACAAAGCAGCACATAATTCAAAAATCATAATAAAGAATAATTCAATAATAACACATGTTTTATTCAAAAAAGTAAACTATCTGAATCTGAATTTCCAAAGCACACCCTCTCTCCATTAGAGGACTTTACATTTAGTGAGCCAGACCCTGCGTTGTGCCTCTCTTGGCCAATCGATTAACACGGCATGAAAACCGCTCCTTTAGAGGGAAACCAATTATGCTGGCGGTGAGGAGCAGCCATCTCCTGGGCTTAGTCTTAACTGGCAGTCACGCTACAAAGCAGACCGCAGACATCGCCACACTAATTCTACGGAGTGCATAATGTATTAATTAACAAGTATTGATACTGTTTAGCTCCATCAATATCATATTAATCCACATTGCTCTTCACATAAACCTGCAGTTGTTTGTGCTTTCCGTGTTGTCATTACTTCTTTATAATTTCTCCCCTGTTGCCTCTCACTGTTCATTTGTTTTTCTCCACACCTTTTAATATTAATTCTCTTGGCCTATATTGACCACTCACTTTGTTTGGTTTGGTCAATTATAATACCGAGCTTTTGATCTGGCTGCAAACTATTAACTGGTGTAAGGACAATAGATGCTCTAAAGCAGCTGTAATTGTTTCTGCACCCCCAGTAAGTGTGCTAGTCATTTGTCACAGTGCTCTCAAAGTATAGACCTGTCAAAACTAATCTATCAAAACTTATTTATTATCGCCATTTTGTAAAGTTTTGATTTCTACTTTACAGTGAAGCAGCTTGATCCAGTACATTTCTATTATGCCACTTTCTCCTTGGACTGGGGCCCTTTACATTCGGTCTGCTTTTTACTTCATTGACACATTATTGGATTTTAAAATTGTTTTTGTATCTTGTTCAAATTTGATCATAAAAAAAATATACTGTGTAGTTTATTCATGTTGCTTTTAATAAAAAGATATATAACCTTTTTTCCTCTTCTAGAATGGCTTTAAGCTCCTTTATTATCATTACTACCAAACATTCTTAACCAGTTTATAAGAGTAACACATTTTAAGTATTTAGAGCTGAAAGAGTTATTTCCCCTGTGTTACCACTACAAATACCCCTGTGGATTTAAAAATGTGATTCTGCTGTAAACATTACAACACTGTAAAAATGTAGTGCACAATGTTACTGCCTCTATCCAAGAGACACCCGTTTCAACTGTGCTGCAATGAGGACATCATGCAGTCATAAATGGTGCCTTTCTGCTCCTCTCTCTGGAGACTGGGACAATATGTGAGGATGCACAGGGTAAAAATAGAGGAATGAGCTATTGGCTACCCAACCCTCCTGTGGAATAGGACCGGCTTCCCCATGCTTTGAAAAAAACCCCATGGAAGATACCTATTTGTCTCTCTTGTGAGCATATTAGCCAGCCTGCTAGCATCTTCGTTTGCACTAGATCACACTGCCTCACAGGAGAAAAGATAGGAGGAAGAAAAAAAAGGAGGAGTCCCATCCCACATTTTTGTGAAGAGTAAAATAAGCCTGGGACGCCAGAATGGCTCAATGGACACCTGGGATCAAGGCGAGTCTGCTTCTATGTGACACACATGACTGAACTTTGCTTTGTGCACTGATAGACTAGGATGCCAAGGCTCAACATACCACCCAGCCCTCCATCTCACAAGTATCTCTGTCACTCCGATAGACAAAGCCGGAGAAGATAAAGGAGTAGTCTTAGTATCCAGACACCCACAGGCTTTCATGTCGCTGGATACTGCTCTGGCAGCCGCCTTTTGAGAGTGCCAAGCAGAGGTGGGATGTGCTGGAACATTAGATGGACACTTCTGAAGCTGTTCTTTGGAAAATATGCTTGCTTTACTGCACAGAAAATTGAGTTCTTCATAAAATGTCAACTTTTAATCCCTTTTACAGTTAAAATGATGTCCTTTCTTAATTTTAGTGATCTTGGTGTCTCTCTGTTACACAGCAGACAGACTGTAGGGGTATAATATTGTGTGTGCTGTTAAAGCGAAAAAATAAACATCAGCGCTGTATCCAAGGGCAACATCTCTTTTTCTCTAATGATAAGCCGACGGATTGCCTGATGCAAATGAGACATGCACAGGGTTGCTGAACCTGAATGCTGCTGTTTCCTCCCGCACAGATGTCACAACATGATGATTATGCCTAGAGGGCACTGTCTTTATGTGTCTCTTTGCATGTACAGTGTATGCTTGTTTTTAAAAGATCATAGTCTGACTTGAAGCTTCATTAAAAAAATTTACATGAACCTTTTTACTCTGTAGGTGTGGTGTTTCACTACCGGGCTCCTCATGATCGATACGCACTGACTTTTGAGGATGCCAAGAGGGTGTGTGTGGAGAACTCAGCGGTCATTGCAACCCCAGGTCAGCTGCAGGCTACTTTTGCTGATGGCTATGACAACTGTGACGCTGGATGGCTGTCAGACCAAACTGTGCGGTAAGAGTAACACTCTCGGCAGTTTAAAAACTAGTGTTTCAATGCCTCTATTGAAATGGATTTCGACTACTAGCTAAGAATAGGCACCTCCTGGCAAATGCAAGATTAGCCAAAATGTCCGAAATGTAACCTTTTCATTTAAACCGACATGACAGTCTTGTGACAATCCTTGTTAGTTGGGTTTACACTTCAGTTCCTGTTTTGACCAGAATTCTGTGATTATCTGAATAGTTTTCAACTCTAATTAAGACCACGCTGTGCTTTTTCAATTGCCCTCATGTTGTTGTTTAAGGTCAACATTTGAGACTGTAATATACCTAATTAATTTGGCTGAAAAAAATAACGATGTAATGAGTCATTTTTTTTTAAGTGAGAAGCAACAGCAAATAATTAGGCCTAATTGCTTGTTTTCAAGTTAAAATGCAGTTAACTGTCAGGCTGCTGTGTTGGCTTCAGTTTGCCACCTCCCATTAAGTCCCTTATGACATTACCAGTCAGTCGTCATTCAGTGTTTTTTCCCACATCAACATTTTAATTTCAAATCATTGTTGTTCCAGTAGCTAAGCAGACTGACTGCTTTCTTCTGTAGCTTTTTTTTTTTTTTTCGTTTTTGTCTCAACCATCCTGCGGCACAGCTCTCCTTTGCTTTTTTTCTTCTACTTCTTCCTGCTTTACGCTCCTGTTGTTCTCACTCGGGAAATGTCTAATTGGTCCAGATCCAGGAGGCTTTGAGTGCACATCAGCCAGGAGGAAAGTGTCCAATTAATACTGTGGCAAAAAATATAGACATCAGTCATCGCCTCATCGGAAACCACACAAGCAGAGAAAGGGTCAGAGACGAGACGGAGTGATCTGAGATTTTTTGTACTCGAGGTGTTCTCTTGTGTGTCACCAGCATGTTTGCTTGCATGACTGTGTGTTTTCCTAGTACTTCATAAGCCCCTGTATGCCCAGTCTAATCTTTTAATCAGCCTCTTTGCCTGTGCCCTGGTGCTGCTGGAATCGATGTTCTTGTGGAATAATTGCTCGGTTGGAGTCCTAATATAGATTGCTTTCTTGTTTTCTCAGCCCCACAAAGCTACTCAAGGCATTCCCCACTCCTACCCTCTCCCTGACTGTCTCTCCCTACTTTTCTACTTTCTTCTTTCTCCCCAAACTACAAGGTATCTGACATTCATAGCAGGTATTGCCAAGTATTAAAAGCTTTTAGAAACTATTTAAAGTAAAACAGTTGGGTAATTTTGCCGCGAAGCCCGCACCGAGGGCAAAATAATTAAAAGAAACAAGATGCTATATCTGTGGAATTGCTTTCTAAATTGCCTGAACTGACTGATAATTTTGTCATTGATAAACGAATCAGTGAGCTTTTGAGTTTCAGAATTCTGTTTCTTTGTTGCGGGAAGTAATAATTGGAAAGAAGTACAGGGAATGATTAGTGTTGTTTTTCATACATTTCCAACACATGAGCACAGATGACTTCCTGGGGATACAAGGATGTCTGTGGCAGCCTTTTCCATGGCCAAGATAGATTAATCTCAATTTCTTTACGCCCTCCTTTTTCCCCTCACAGGTACCCCATCCAGTCGCCTCGGCCCGGTTGCTATGGCGATCGAGAGGACTCACCTGGAGTGCGAAACTACGGCAATAGGTCCCCCGATGAGCTGTTTGATGTCTACTGCTTTGCTAAACAGCTTCAAGGTGAGTCCGGGGGTCAGAAAGTCCACCATAACTCAATAATCTGAAGAAAGAGTGCTGTGAGAGAGGAAGGACCTGAAACTATGATACACAATTGCACGTCACGACCGTTTTGTTGCTAGCACCTGCAAGCACAAACCTGGTGGTGAGTAATCCTCACTTTTCTATCGCAGGTTGCCAAAATCAATTTTTGTTTTATGCACTGATAATACATGAACCCTTTTAAGTGTTCACTGTATTGTATAGTCAATGCGATTGCAGGCACACGGTGTTCAGAGAGTGGGATACCGAAAACTAGCCTGTGCATCTTATTCTACTAGACCTGGTTAACCTAAATGTTAAAATAAACCGCCCATGTATTTTGTGGCAACTTTTTTTGACCCAGCAATCTACCAAAAAGAAGAAAACAAATCACATGTAATTGAGCTAACTAACCAATGTCTCTGCTGTGTATGACCCAATAACATTAAGCGCCATCACTGTCACGTTACATACAGTCTGCTGTTACATTATGGGCCTTAACAGCTGTGTCTACAAACGCCTAGCACACGAGAACTTCATATTTTTTCTCAGTGTTACAGTGTGAAAGACAACAATCCACACTCTGTGCAGGCAGATGGTATTGTGTTCAATTATGACAATGATTTCATGAATGCAATGCCTGAAGGTTCTTTCTGGATAAACATGAATTAAGCCTATTTTCGATAAATGCGTGCCTTTGTTGCCCCTGATACACACACATTTATTTGTACGATTAAGATGTTTCACCTGTGTAGTGTGTTTCAGATCCATTAATCAACTACAGCCATCACGCCAAACTCCATCTATTCTGGGTTTGGATTGAGAATGATATGGGCAGAGTAGCAAATATTTATGATTGCGTATACATGTACAGTATTTTCTAATAAATGGGTCTTGAGCTGATAAAGTGAGAATACTGGGTAGTTCTAAAAAGCTCAGGCAACTGGCCCCATCTCACCACACACCTCATACTTTAATGTTGTTGAGATACAATATTATTTGAGCATAACTAAAGTGATATTTACTCCCTGTATGTGACTGTGATGCAGAGCAGATAATGTGGACACCTGTCGGCCTCATACACACAAGCGTTTGTTACACTCACTGCAATTAACCAACTCATTAAAGCAATCAGGAGATAATTAACTTCTAACTATTGAAAATTACTATCTGATTGATAGCTGTTATTTTAACTGTGAAAATAACCAGGAGCTAAAATGATAAAACCAGTCTGTTGAGTGTGTAGAAGTATGCAGTGAATCCAAGGCTTTTATGATCTATACATGATTTGAATTTCTCACGTCAGTAAAGTCATAGCTGTGTGATGCAAACTGAACAGTTCATATACAGTTCATTTGCTGAAGGCTCTATATTTTCACTTAAATCATTGGCAGTATTTCAACTACTTTTGTTGAATGTTTTATTAAATCACTGCTTGCCATTCCACACATAACTTTATTCAAATCCACATCAAAAGGGCTCCTTGTTACATTTTGTTCACACCATGTGTCATCAACAGGATTATAATCTCACTCAACACTATATTGAACTGTCACTCTTTTTTTTTTTTGTTTATCATTTACCCTGCATTTCTTTAGTTTGTATTTGTTCAGCTGTAGACAGTGGCCTCTCTTTTGCACCTGTTTTGAATTAGCCATTCTTTAACTAGTTTATCCTTTGGATTAGTGATGTTTATTTTTGTATTATTCCATCCAAAAAAGAAAAGTACGCTTATATTCACATCAAGCAGCTTTTCTTTCATCCTATTTTTTCTTCAGTTTCCACCATTTTAACAAAGCTCACAAAGGAAATAAAGAAAATGACAAGGACTTTTTATTTAAATTAAGAAACAACAAAGACAGACTAAACTTTGCACAACCAGACAGTCGCTTAAAACATAACTCTCAACAAACAAAAAGATAATACTGGCAATTTAAAACTTGACGCTAGTAAAATAGAAATTAGTACAACTAACTAGACTTTTAAAATGCCCCAATCGCAATAATTTAAATTTTACTCAGCCACATTAACCTTGAGAATGTGATAATTGCTGCATTAATTTGCTCTTGGATGGTGCAGTTTCAAAGTTTGGAAATTATCATTCATACTTTGTTGTATTCATGTTCTTTTTCTTTCATGTAAAGTCACAGTATTAATGTTGCTATCCAGAAAATTATTAAATGATTATGTGTATATTTATTGATATTTAACTTCAAAGTGATGAGTCAGGCTTGTTAGCTCTTTTTTCATTTTACAGAACCTGGATACTAACAAAAAACAAGATTACATGAATGTGTCAGTGGCTTGAGCCAAGTGTAGCTGACTCAATATATTGTTTCACTCCCACACAAGTAAAAGTGGAGCAGTGCTCTATTTAAAAAAGTGTAGTCCAACTATGGGTGTAGCTTAAAACTATGTATGTAAATGTATTAAATGCCTTTAGAGAATGCTCTCTCATCCAAAAGCTGTTTTTTTTTCCAGGTGATGTTTTTCACAGCACAGTTCCAGAGAAGCTAAATCTGGCCACAGCCTCCACACACTGTCATTCCTTGGGAGCCCAGCTGGCTACTGTTGGTCAACTGTACTTGGCCTGGCAGGCCGGTTTGGACCAGTGTGACCCAGGCTGGCTCGCAGACGGCAGCGTCCGCTATCCCATCAACGTTCCTCGGAGGAACTGTGGTGGAGACGAGCCTGGTGTTCGGACAGTTTACAACAATCCTAACCGCACTGGATTTCCTGACACTACAGCCCTGTTTGACGCATACTGCTACGGAGGTACCATTTAAACATGGGATTTGGTATAATCATCATTGTAACAGTTCAGCAGTCTGACTTCTGTTCATTAGCAGGTGTTTGTCACTTGTAGTATTTATGTGTTATTTGTGAAATTGTATGTTGGGTGAAGTGGAAAGGGTGAGGGCAAACAGTCCAACTGTTCTCTTTCACTGAATATTTTTTACTCTTACTACTTGATTCATATGCCACAGCTGATTTGCATTCACCAGCAGACTTTCAGCTGAATATATTTCTACAATGATGCAGTTGTAAAAAAAAAATTGTCATTTTTCAGAGTATCATCTGGTAAAATCTTGACTGAGGCAAAACATCTGCATAACCCAATCACTTTAAGCAAACAGAAACAGCAGGGAAGGAGGGCAGTGCATTTGTCAAAACAAACAGCTGATAAATAAACCTCCTCGTGGAGCCAGCGCTGTTGTGTGCACATTTACATTAATATTTAAACAAACAAGGCCTCTCAGAAAGCTAACATGTATTATTTTATGTATCTGAATTTTATAAATTGGATATCTGGGAAGTGAGAAAAAAATCTTGGTGAGAAAACTACATAACCTTTGGCGGTTCAAATTCATGGTGATAGATGCATAAACTTTGGCCAGCAGAAATAACAGGTTTACTGTTATGGGAGGAGAGTGGGATTTACTGCTCTGCTGTTCTGAGGCAGATAAAGCAGGTCAAGTGAAAATGGTACATTTGCTTGAGGTAAAATACAGTTATTGTGTGTGTTTCAGCCCACCAGCCAGTTGGAGTCCAAGCTGCAGAGGCTGTCTTGTACCAGACTGCCAACCCAGAGGCAGAATCCACATCATCAGTCAGTGATGCTCAGAGAAGTTCCCCTTATTCCGAGACTTCCTCCTGGACCGGCCTGGTCAGCCTGGAAAAGTCAGCTGGCACCGACAATTCCTCTGAGATCTCTGAGGAGCATGTGGTCATTCACTTGATGCCTGAATTTCAGAGTCCAAACAGCTCTAACAGTTTAGGTCTTTCTGATCTGGAGAACATGGAAAGCCAGGGTGGTTCTGCCCGAGAAGAAGACAGCGAAGAAGACAGCAGGTCGTATGACACTTCAACTGTTTCTTCTGCTCCACAGCCTCAGAGCAGCAACAGTGTACTGGCTGACTTTGTGCACACTTTAATGAAGCCTTTTAGGTACTGGACTGGAGGCAAACAGTCAGAGGAGGCTGAAAGAGGAACATCAATGCCTGTGGAACAAGCAAGAGAGAACCAGTTACAGGGAGGATTGTCCAGCAGCAATCTGAGTGTGCCAAAAGAAAGCGCCAACAAGGGAAGTATGGACAACGCCATTCTTGAGCACAGGAGTTTTTCTTTCCACCCTTCTACAAACGGACTAGAAACTTCTAAGGAAGGATTGTCTGAGCAGGAGAAGGAGGTGATGCCGCTGATTAAATTGCTCCCTGCAGTTCAAAACCCAGGGCAAAAAGAAACCACCACCCAACCAGGAGAAAGAGTGGCCAGCGCTTCTGCTAATGGTGCGTGCTCTACACTTCACCTTTAGGCTTAACAAGCACTAAATAGATGTGAAATTGAAAGTAAATATGTTGCCAGAAAGTGAACTATTCATTCACAGTGTGGCACGTTTAAATGACGCTGATAAATACCGGATCTATTTGTGTCATGCTATTTAAACATGCTCTGCATTCAGCTCTCTTCTCTTCCCCTCGAGGATGGAGTAATATATTCTTCCGCAGGGTAATTTGAAGTAGTGTTGTAAATTTAATTAAACTATAATTGCAAACAAGCACAAGGGCCATAGCACAGCACAGTATATGCAAACTGTCAGAGGCAACTGTTTTACCTCTATTTTCCGATTTATTGACAAACTGCCTTGTTTAGAGTGGAGTCTAGCAAAGATTAACTATGAGTGTGATTCTGCGCAATGTTTGCACGTGTTTTTGTTCAGAACAAAGTGGACCTGTTTTACAAATCATCTCAACAACAGCAGTGTTAAGCTGGAGAAAGTGTAGTGCCACGTGTTGAAACTGGAGGATAACAGATCCCGACATATGCAGGAGTCTATTGTTACTTATGTAGTTCTGTGAAAAAGCCTGTCAGACAAAAAAAGAGTGAGTTTATCTCAAAGAATTGTGCACTTCAATATACCCAAGGAAAGAACAGGTCAGCAGGTCACCGCTTTCAGCTCCTGTCTCCTAGAAAATTTTTCTGCAGTATCAATTTTTGTTCTATTTCGTAACTGCAGGGTTCAGATAGTCGAAAGATTATAGCAATATGTTGTAAAGGTGAATGCCTTGGTTCAATACCTAAAAGGAGACAGGAAACTGAACAGAAAGTGAACATAGATGGTAGATAGAATTTTTATAAGTAGACTTCATTTTCAGATGTTTAAAGGACAAGATGTCTTTACGTTACACGGTTGAATTGGTTCAAAACTTAAGACCCCAATTCTCTTCGTCAAAGTGAAAGTTTTAATCAAAGTCTAAACTGTGGCACTTGTTTCCACAGAATCTTTTGGTGGAATGAATGTTCTTTGTTCTTTCTCAAACTCACAAAACCCCTGGAACAAAAATTGCTGTCTCAGATCCAGCCAAAAGAATGACTCCATGAAGCTGATTCTCTCACCTTGCAATTGCCACTTTTATTAATACAAACACTCACCGCTGTGCTACCCAAACCCGCTCCCTCCCTCAAATGGTATTAATAAAAATCCCAGCTTTAGTGCGCATGCATTATTCACAGCTGTATCCAATTAAGGTGGAGGTTGGGCCGTGCCGCTGCTCGCTCTCACCTCCATCTATGTCTCTGCCAATTAGGCGCCAGCTCTCTGAAGGTGCTCCGTAATGATCACTGCAGCGAGGGGGAACGCCACAAAAGGGGGGAGAGCTTCACGGAGGAAAGGGGGACAGCAGTGTTTCTTTTCTTTTATGTTGGCATGATGGAAATCTGCCCCAGTGATGTTATTTTTTCCCTTAAGGCATCATCAGTGGAATGAATTATCTGAGTAATGGCAAACTGCAGGCTACATCTAAGATCTCAGTAATAAGTGCCATTTTGAACTCTTTGAACTGTAGACAAAAGATTAAAGACCAAAAAAATGTATTGCCATGGACCTACCGTATTCATTTGTAAAACTTGACCTGAGCGGCGTCAGTACGTGTACCACCGTAGAGACTGAACTTCTGGGCAGCTGACTGGCCTTTGATTCTGCTGCTCATGATCCTCATGGTCACAGCAATAAATCCTCCTCTGCCTTGTTTATTAGATGGCCTATCAGCACATGAGCCGAGGTGGCACTGCTACCAACACTCTGTTGTCCCTGTCAAAGTCAGCCCCACAATTTAATAAAACATCTTTCTGACTTTTCTTACGGAGTGGCGGAAGAACTAGTTCCAGCTGAAGAATGCGATTACCCTCTAAAAGGGCTTCATTTAAAGTTTTTTATTGTCGTATTTTGAAATACAGTACTTTTACCAACAATTCAGCAGAATTGCAACTGAGGGGTCACTCTAAACAGCAAATTCCTCTGAACCTGTGCCTAATTGTCTCATTTTATTTATCACATGGGTCATTACGTAGACGATTCACTCAGATTAATGCATTTAATTATTCTCACTGTCATCTGTGTGAGTAGTAAAAGTATGTAATTAGCTATTTGGATTATTAATAGGACAATTATGCCCTAGTACATGCTCTTTATGGAAATGAACCTCAGGCTCATAAACCTCACTTAGGCAAAAAAAAAAAAAAGCAACAGCAGACCTTCTGAATAATTCACTTGTATTTGAATATTTAATGCATCGACATATTTGTGTATGTTATCTGTCTAGCTGAAATTAGTTGTACTGAGGTGTGTCACTGCCCCTCACTGCATCTGTGGGCTGATAAACTAGGGACAGAAGGAGCAAGTTGAACGATGATGATGATAGTAGCAACATCACTGGTCTAAAAAAAAAACACTCCAGCCATGAGTCACACATGCAGGAAGCTTGAATTATTGATGGTGTAGACAGTGTCTGGTTTAAAGCCGTAAGCAGATAAGGTACAGTGGCCCACTTCATCTAAATAAACAGGTGTAGATGGAGTTGGAGCGAGTCTTTTGCTTATCGTGTTTCAAGTGGTCTGTCGTTTTTCCACATAGCTTCTCTCACCACAGGCTGCAGTATTCCACAAGGAGTCTGTTTGGGCAAAGACTCCAGAGGCTATTAGAACACATAGACTGGGGAGAGAAGTGTGAAATTATTTTGAATACATTCACCAGAAGTGTGCCTTGTGTATAGTATATCAGTTATTTTTCACAACAGCCATGTGCCACAACTACAAACCTGGATTACATTTTCAAGTGAAGACATCCATTAAGCTGGTTTTACCTGACAAACTGTAAAGTCCAATTCAATAATGTTTTAGTGGAACATATTTGAGGTTTGGAGCATAATTGTTTCAGTTTTGTAAACATTTCCAGGGTTTGGGAGGAAACATGTTATGGAATTATTTTCATTATTATTATTATCATTATTACTTTTATCTTTTCACGAGATGTCACAGTTCAAACATTTTTAAGTAAATATTTGAAATTGTTGTGAAAAGTAAAAATCATCATCATAGAAATCATGCAGTGACATAACTTCACAAAGTCATCTTCTACACACTATTAGCTGTTAGATATAATTTATATTAACAAATATTGTGGATTAATGCAGCCTGCACAAAGTAGGCACCTAATTTGACGTTTTACAATGTTGGCTTCAAGTTTTTGGGGTCTTGCGAAAGCCAGGCTCAAGAGTTTTATTATTAATTTGTGAGGCATAAATTAAAGCCACCCCCGCACGCCTTCTTCTGAAATGAAACCACATTAATAACTGCACTCTTTCTCCTTGTTCCCTACAGAGTTTAGCACATCTGCCCCCACTGAGCAACCACCACACTCTGTCAAAATGTCCAGCCCACAGGGTCCCAAGAGAGCGCCCGCCTTCAGCCCCGGCCCCAGCAGTCAGTTCCGCTGGGCCATCAAGTCAATGCGCGCCTCCAAACTAGGTCCCCCTGGAAATGTGGGTTATGCAGGGAAACGTCCCACTTGGGAGCCCATGGAAGCCAAAGCAGCTCCCTTAGAAGTGATGACCCTATCCATATCCCGTCGCCAGGAAAACCCAGAAAACTACTCCGGCGAAGGGAAGGACCAAGAAGAAGAGGCGGCGAATGCTCCGTCAGCTGGGAGAGCAGTGTCAGAGGAAGAGAGAGATTCAGAGGGCAGCGCCAAAGAGGACAACTTCCCTGAGGGGTTTGGGTTAAAAGTCAACAAAAGTTTTGAACCTGAGTCCTCCCTCAGTGAAGACCAGAACGAGCTTGTGACTGTGGCAGAACACACCACGGTGTCCCGTTGGCAGCTGGTGGAACAGCCCACCACTCCCCCAGCAGAGGAGGCCAGAGGGGAGATTCTCTTTGTCCGACGACCAACTGAACACCACACATCAGCAACCTCGCGCAAAGCAGACTCAAACTCAGCTTTAACTCCAGTTTTTAGAAAAAGCACAAAAGTAACCATGCTGGATCAGCCAAGCAAGGTGGTCACTCCTTCACCTGAAGTCTCAACCCAAGTGCTGACAACCACCGACGTGACCACCGTGGTTGACTCAGAGAGGACACGCCTCACCACTTCACAAAACCCAGCTGACAGATTTCCCCTGGAGGAGTCGATCTCCATTTCATGGGTTCAGCCGGAGGAGACGACCAACACACCCGACCTGCAGACCGCCACCGACATTGTTCAGCTGACCACTCTGGCGTCGGAGGTCAGGGTCAGCGCTACCGAAATGGAATCAAGATCTGCGGTGTCCGAGTCGTTTGTGGTGGGAAGTCGGTGGACACCTTTCAAAAACACAAAATCAGAGGAGAAGAAAACGTTGGAATCAACCAACAATAAAGACACCAACAACCCTTTTGGATTCCTGGTTCCCAACTGGGCCTTTGGACTCATCCCATCAGGTATGGAACTGTCTCTAATAGCTCCTTGATTATAAGTGATTACCTAATCAGCAGTCATTTGTGTAATTACGTTTTCAACTTAGCAAGAGGCAGAACCATCGCTCACGCCAACAGTATCCTGAGGCAAGGTATATGTAGTACAGTAAGAGTCTGCTGCGTGCACTTTAGACTGCCTCAGACATCCTCTGCTCCCCCTCACTGTGTCTGTCTCTAGCTGTTTCATTCTACATCCCTACCCTCTCTGGCCTGGCACTCATCATGTATTCTTAATCCAGCCCTGCTCTCCTTCCTCCTATCCTCCTCTCCCTCCCTCCTGAGCTCTTACAGAGACAGCTCCATGCAGCGAGACCAACCAGGTCCTGGTTCAGTAATTAGTAGGTCAAAGCCAGCGTGCTTAGGTGAACAGCAACAAGACAGAGACCCTAGTGCCCAACAAATCAGTCGAGACGCGCAACTACAAGATGAGACTTGTAATTGATTTTGGACTCTCTTTGCTCCATTTTATCTTTGTTTACTCGTTGCTTCCCTCAAAAATTTCCCTCAATTTGTGTTGGCAATGATAGAAGCATCTGTGCAGTTCTTTTCCAAATGCTTTTATTGATTTATTGCAAAGGGATTTCATTCTTTTCATCTCAAATAAAATACATAAAGGTCATTTGGAAACAACTACATATACACACCTAACAATTACATAAGCACATGTATTTACCATTGTTAGATTAGTATGGCTTTATAGGACATGGACTATAATATTAACAGTTAAGTTGTTCTGGAGTTGTGTTTTTAGGATGTGGACGCTGTATTCAGCCTATTCACACTTCATTTTTGACTTAATAAATGCCTCAATTTTAACTTAACTTGACCTCACGTTAGAAAGAAACCACTTAACTGTTTTTTCTGCGTCTTTCTTGGGGACTATTTTATGTCAAGTGATGCTTTGTTCTTTGAGGTGAGGTAATAGGTTGCAGACTGAGATGAGGAGGAAGTATTGAAAAAGTGACTTCTGTTGGAATCAAATGGAATCCAAATTAACCTATGGTACTGGGTCAGATTTGATCTCAAGGAAGTGTCTGAATACAAGAATTTATAACTTCCTCCTTCACATTGAACTTTACTGACTATGATTCATGGCAGTTAAACAAACAGGAAAATGAAAGGGACTAATGAAAAGAAGGAACAAGAGTGTATTTTAGTTTCAGTATTTCCATTGTGGTGACATTTCAATGGACTAAGTGGTCTTCTCTTGTTGAGTGATTAGAGGTATGCGGCCCCTCCCTCCCCGTGACCTTTTGTCGCTGTCAGTTATAGTTCAGAGAAAATTACAGCAGCAGTAGCTTGGCTGTCTGCTGAGATAGAGACGGAGACAGAGGACAGAAAGGGCATGAGGATGGACAGCACAGGCTAGAAACGACTGGAAAGTGGATGAGAGAGGTGAGCGTGTCCTCCGTAGCGCTGTAGGTGGAAGTACATAAACCTCTTTAATCAATGATCACACACTACACTACAAGTCCCAGGTGCTTCCACTGAACACATTGTTCCTCCTAATCTTTTTCCCTTCTGCCTTTCTTCTCCCTTCTTTACTTCCTCCCTTTAGCTTCATTCATTGTTCGTTATCAGAGGAGTCACAGTTCTCTCTTCGCTATGTAGCCATTTATCAGACTGATAAGACCGGTATATAATGCTACAGCCGTTTTGTTTTTTTCTTTTTAATTTCCATTGGCCCCCAGTCTCATCATACACATGAGCACATATAGACAAAAAATGTCACACAACACTTCATCTGCCCCACACATCACTCATCATGTCGTAATCCCTTACATTCTTGATTTGTTAACAGCTTACTCAGTTGATAACACAGTAAAAGTTTTCAACCAACTTAATAGCACAAGCAGCATCCTCAGGGCTACCTTCTAACATGAGTCTTGGGTTCAAGTCGACTAATTAGTTGTCGGGGCCACATATGACTAAAATTTAATTAGTCAAGTTGCATGTGTTACTTTTATCAGAATGTCTACAGTTGGTGTTAGTGCCAAAGCTGAGCAGGCACGTATCTGACTACACCTCTTTACAGTTTGCTGTGACTGAGATGTAAGACTTTAAACCGCTAATAAACAGTAAATATTGAACACAACAAAACATGTTTTTGCATTTGGCATCGCTTATTTTCTCTTTGGTGAACACTCAAACAAATGCTCAGTCTCTGTGAATTTCTACATTTTTAAGTACCCCATAACTTGTATATGTATTAGTTAAATTTGTGAATACTGTGTCTGTAAACCAGTATTAAATGGCTGTCACTAGCCCATGCTAAAAGAGAACCTTGGTTATACCGACAGTCTAGAGAAACATGTCCGATCGCCTGCATCAGATGAAAAAGCATGCACATATCCAAGCGCTTGAGCAGTGACAGCCATACGTTTGGTATAACTGAGCCCAGCAGTGGATACAGTATATGTGCTGTCTGTCCAGACTTTAAATTACCCCCACTAGTCTCATCTTCTGTCAGGCACCCAGCAAAGCGGGAGCAGGATACTTGAGTTATGGCCGTCTTGACCAAAGCCTTGTCCTGAGCTCAAGATGGATCAGACCTCTGGCACATCCATAACCCAGCAGCTGGCTCCGAACCAAATGAGAGTGTTGAATGTGAAGAGGAAGAGGCACGAGTTTGGAGACATATGTGTGGAGAAAGAGATGGATGGAGACAGGGTTGGTGTGTTATTAGCGTGGCTCTGTGGAGACATGTTTAGTTTGTGCACTGGGCCCTTGGGTTGGCTGTCTGGAGCAGAGAGAAGCCACATTCTTGATGCTACATATAGAAGACTATTGATTTTCTTTCCTCTCCCCTCTGTGTCTCCAATCCTTTTTCTCAATGTTTGTCTACGTTGCTGCTGCGCTCCCTCGCTCCCTCTCCATATCTGTCACTTTATGTCTTTTACAACTCCTCTGCTCATTGTTATGGCCGTGTCTCGCATAATGTTTTGATAGCCTCTTGAACTCCAATGCTGTGCTGCAGCAGCCATTCAACTGCCGTCTCACTCTTCGGTACCGCGTTCGATACTCAACCTCCGCAGGAGCCTTGTCACTCTGACACTCACCTGCCTTAAATCCATTGCAATCTTTTATCCACTTTAAGTTTTTCTTTTCCTTTCTTTTCCTTTCATGGTGTAATTCTGCCATTTTCCATATCAAACACTCCCTCTGAATCTAATCCTGAGCTATTGCTTGCTACTTATAAAGTGAATGGGATTTGTTAAAGGAGTGCCTTAAGGGACACTGGGCTCCATCATAGTGTGGGATGAAGTGAGTGTGTGCCGATTGAGTGTAGACTCTTTGTATCCCGTTAAGCTTGGGAATAAAGACGTGTTGAAAATGATCTTAGGTTCTCTGCGGGGGGAATCTACACTGAGACAACTGTTGATGTGTGTTGATAATTACAAAGCAGTGAGACACTGAAGGAATACTACTATTACTAGTGCCTTTTGTTGATTGTTCATTTGTTATTGACACAGTTAACAGTTACTAAATTAATATTTCTGATTGAACCAGCAGCTTGTAGACCTCCAGTTTTGTAGATGACCTGGGTGTACACTTCTAATGCAGTGATGAGTCTAATGCATCAGTTTAAAGGACAAAATGTTACATCATACATCACTTCTGCTGAAAGATCCTGTGGTAAATAGTTCATTGTGATGGATAATGATATCAGCTAATCATTTTACATAAGTCCTGTTGCTTGTAGAGCTCTGTAGAGGTCATAATATGAAAGGCATGTGTTAGCTTTGAACATGAATAACTTAAGACTTAATCCTTAAATAATTCAGTGCGGTTTTTTTTTTAATGTAGCGAGGAGAGTGAATGTTATCAAAGTGTTTGCTCACATTTTGGCCAATAAAAAGCCTTGATTTAAACAAGTGTATGAAACCAACAGCACCATCAGAATTACGGTATTCTACAGCGGGCTCAAAAAACATAGAAAAGCTGTCTTAAACGGGCCTTTTTATAGCATCATAAAAATAGTTTATTATGTTTTCTGCCACAACAAAACCTGGTGATTATTCAGCCTCTAGGAGCCCCATCACAGGCTGCTGTATTTTATTCTCTATTGCATGACCCACAGCTCCCATTATGGCAGATGAATGACTAAATCTCTGCAGTGTTACAAGGAACCCCACCGAAATGAAAAACAAGTTCTGTAGTTGTTTTATGAACATTTTCTCATCTTGCAGCCCTCTAAAGATCAGTTGGCAGGCAGTCCAAAGTGCTGTGTTAACTTCTATATCTGTATGCAAAGCTGCAGTTTTTTGTTTCCCCAGGCCCAACATATGCTTTTTAATCATGTATTTGTTTTGTTTTACTCCTCGCCTTAAGCTCACATATGTGCAGAACGTTGTTATAAAAGAATTTGTAGTCTTCTCGAACTTCTCATAACTTGCTCTTTTCTTGGATTAGAAGTTCATAACAGTCAAGTGTGTGGTGGTGTATTTCTGTAGTCGCCCAGTGAACATTTGTTCCCACTGGTTTTGGAAGCGACTGTAAAATGAGCTGGCTCAGTGAGGAATAAAACCGTTTAAAGTGAAGCATTGAATCGACACAGCAGATGTAACCTTCAGCAGCTTGTTGGCTCATTCAAGTCTCATCATCTCCTCTGCTTTTATTGTATCCTAGCCATTTAGGCGCCTCTGTAAAAGTGATAAGAAAACACCTCCGCTCAACCATATGTCACCCCATTACAAACAGTGATCCACATAGAAGGTTTGGTTTTCATGAGGTTTTATCGTCGGTTACATCCTCAGGGCTCGTGAGTGTGCGTGCAGTTTTACAAAAATGACAAATAACATCACCTCTGTGTGCCACCCAATGGGAGATGATGGTAAGAATGGAAAGAGACAGATCTCTTGGTAGGGGGCTGTCACAAGGATTGTATTTCAGTGTGTGGAGGTGCTGAAGAAAAAAGAGCATTCTGTTGGGTTAGGTGGCTAACCCGTACAAGCAGCATTCGGACCCTATCAGATTGGACGTCAACAACGTTTTTCCTGTTAATGAAAGGGTATTTCACTTGTCTGTCTGGATCTAGCAGGGGTGTCTCTGTAAGCAGGGTCCCACAAACACTGGGCTGAGACATGAGAATGTGTATAAGGAAAGGGATTTAGAACATTTAGTAGAAAAGAGAGAGAAATACCACTACTGGCCACTAGGATTGTTCTTGATGCGATGCCCTGAAAGGATTATCTGTGTATTAGCTGGCTGCACGTTGGCTTTCACAGTTCTTCTCTCTTTTCAGATGTCTAAGTTCTGACTCCAAGTACCACCAAACATGTGTCCCAGACAAAAGCACCCTAATCTTTAAGGACAAACTAAACTTAGACGGCCTTGTTGCTCCTGTGCCCTGACAAAGTGACTTTATTAGCTCTAAACAAGAGGGATGTGGATGGAGATTTATTGGGACATTCTTGATAGTAGAAATAGATGGGAGTAGTATGCATATAACCTCAATAGCAGTCCCTCCCACATTTTCATTCTCTAGTTGCAGTCAGACACATTTATCAGTGAGCGATCAGTCTGTCACGCGGAGCTGCCTGCCACCGAGGTTAACATCCAAACGTATGATTTCAGATTGAGGTATTTTGGAGCTTCGGAGGAGTGGCAGCAGAGAGGATGAGCGTGCCCAGCTGGGGTTTTGCCTGACTGACTTCACTCGTTTCTCACTCTGACGGCAGCGCACAGCAGCGACAGAAGTATTTGGCCCCCGGCGTCAGTCACGACGCATCCCACAGTCAGCAGCGGTCGGCCCATCGCGGCGGGTGGACGGGGCATGGGGGTCGTCTTGTATAGGGCATGTCACACACACCCACTCAGCATGTCTGCTGTTGAGCATTCACTCATAAAAACACTCACAGGAAGGGAAGTTTGAGAAGCTGTGGAAGTGGAATTTACACAATCTTGTTTGCAAACTGCAATTGTGGCTCAGAGGATATTTGGGAGTCAGCAAAGTGCTTCTTTCCAGATTAACTCGTAGCAAGAGCTCTGCAAGGTCATGCAAAGTAGTTTGTCTTCTCTGTTAAGTTTTAAAAAGGTCTCTAGGCAAAACTATTGCATCCTAACTGTAGCTCAGTTGCTAATAGCACTGCTCTGTTGTCAGAAGGACTTCCTGATAGTTATCCACAGTGGAATACAAACTTGTAGGCAAGGGATTCTAGTGTTGTGGAAGTCTGCTTCTTTTCTCCAATTAAGTGTCTCCTAACAACAGTGAAAGCATGGTCTTATGAGATGCTGCATATACATGCTTTTGTTTATGGTTTGACCCAATAAGAATAGGTAGAGGCTGCAATTTATCATTATCTTCACAGCTAATCATAAATATTTCAGCAGCTGTGCCAAGTCGTAGTGTCCCACATTCAGTGCCGAGTGCTGCCAGTCTTTAACTCTCAAAAGTAGAGGGTACAATATCTAAAGTCTGGTCAGCTTCTTTCATTTCTCTATTGATATGATTTAATTATTCTGTGTGGGAGCTGTGAGTCATCTTATATTTACACAATAATCAAGCAGTCACAGTCCTAATTACAGCAAGTTGCAATTATGAGGCAGCATTATGAAAATTAAACAGCAGAGAGATGTATTTCTCTTGTGTCCAGTACTGCACTGTATATCCGCAGCATGAATCTGATAATCCACACCAATCAATGTGTTGTGGGTTAAGTGGGATTTTAAAAAGAGAAATATGGGTCATGGCCTTTGATGCTTTTTTAAAAGATTTCTGGACAAATGTTCTGTTGGATGTAGATGGGTATAAGGATTGAACCGTGTGAATGAGTAGGATTTTGCACAGTCTAAAAGATGAATGAGAGATAGCATTATGGCTCTCTGTAGCACTAGTACTTTACAGGTAAACGCCAAATGTCAACGTGAACAGCATGCATCTGGCATCCCTGACACTGATGCTCACCAACACTCACGCACTTTTGACATTAAAATGCATTAAAATGATCAAAACCTTACATGGTTTCAAATTACAGTCAAAGAATATCCTAGTTCACTCTAGTCCTGTGTGAGACCTACTCTTATGTGGGACCAAAGACAAGAAGACAGTCTGGCTCTTATCAAATTGAACAATTGCTCAGATCACATCAACAGTGCACTTTTAGGATCCAAGTCAATTGCATGAAGAACATCCTGTTCAGCTGTTTACTGTTCAGCAGAAGTGCTGTACTTTTATCATAAATTCACCACATCATCATAATAGGAACCACATCAGTCTGAGTTTCAACATCACACTCGTAAGGTGCCAAACCACATCATACATTGCCATGAAAAATTGTTTACCCCTTTCTAGATTTTTTTTTTCAGATTATTAAACAAATTTAAATAATAGTATACTCAATAAACACAAAATGCACATTTGAAGTGATGATTTTATTTATTAAGGTAAAAAATCTGAACCTATATGGCCCCATGTAAAAAAGTGATTGCCCTCATCATGCATCATGCAACTGTGATTGATTTTTTTTTTTGGAAAGCATTCAAATCCACTAGCCACACCCAGGTCTGATTACTGACAGACCTTTTGAATCATGAAATCTCTTGAATAAAACCTGTCTGACAAAGTAAAGTAGGCCAAAAGTCTCAAAAAGCAAGACATCATCCACAACTCATCCAAGAAGTCACAAAAGAACCCACAACATTCAAAGAAGTGCAGGCCTCACTTGTCTTAGTTAAGGTCAGAGGTCATGACTGACCAAAAAGAACATAAAGGCTTGTCTTACTTTAGCCAAAAAACATCCTGATGATCTCCAAGACCCATTCTGTGAACTGATGAGACAAAAGTTGAACTTTTTGGAAAGTATCTGTCCCGTTACATCTAGTGTAAAAGTAACACAAAAAGTAACACACAGCATTTCAGAAAAAGAATATCATACCAAATATGGTGGTTGTAGTGTGATGGTCTGGGGCTGCTTTGATGCCTCAGGACCTGGACGAGTTGCTGTGATTGATGGAACCATGAATTCTGCTCTCGACCAAGAAATCCTGAAGGAGAATGTCTGTCCATCAGTTCATCTCAAGCTGAGGCCTACATGGTATTGCAGCAGGACAATGATCCAAACACACCAGCAGGTCCAGCTCTGAATGGCTTTAAAAAAATAAAAAGGAAGGTTTTGGAGTAGCCTAGCCTAGTATTGACTTATTGCCAGTTAGCTCAATCACTTTTTCCACAAAGGGCTAGGTAGGTTTGGATAGCTCTTTTCCCTTAATAACTAAAATCATCACTTATTTTCTAACTGCATTTTGTGTTTGCTTGAGTTATCACTGATATTTAAGTTGTATACAAATATATTGTGTAATACAAGAAAATAAGAAATCTAGAAGGCGACAAACAGTTTTTCATGGCACTGTATTTCCTTTTCTTCCAGCTGTACTTTTAAAAGTGTGAGATTTGTAATTAGTCCTTTCTCTGCACACACATTGAAATGACCTTAAATACGTGTGCATGCATGTTGTATAACAATAAAAGTAGGTGACAGTCACTTTTGCTCTCTGCAGTGAGAATATGAAATTCATTTGGATAATTAAAAGTAGGGTAATGCTGCTTATTCAATATTCTTATTTCAAAACACTCTGGGAAATGGGAGGAAAGAGACATTGAAGAGAAGAAAGTGGATCGAATGTGTTTGTGATGATAAGCCAGGATGGATTATTTTCCACCGTGCTGACAGTCCAGATAATGTAATTTATTTAGGACGATCGGAGACGCCACAAGTGCCTCTCTTGTAACAATAGACCCACATTTTCTCCGTCTGCGTCTGCCATACCTGATGTATTGAACGGCTGCCATGTTACTGGTCTCGCACCTCTGCTGGCGCATTCAGCGTGAGGTGCTCAGTAGGAGAGCGCTGTATGCTTTCTGCTGTCTCAGGCTGCAGGCACTGTGGCTAATTGCAAGTGTCATGCTCCTCCACTGCTTGTCTGTTTGCGTGCAGAAGGAGGAAAACATTTTATGCTGCTAAACTGAAGTTGGAATGGAAAAGTTTGCATTTGCAGTGGTAATAAAATCCTAGAACTCACTCTACAAACGTGAAAAATACTGTGTACAAGTAGTAGTTCTTGTACATATTTGTCTGACCCTTCTGTAGTTTATATCATGGGTCAGTTTTCACTATTTTGACATTGCTGAGCTAGATTACTATATCAATAAATTATTACTTGGAACCAGTTGATTTTTTTGGCGCAGAATTTAAAGTCATTTGAGTATCAGTGTTGACTTTCATGAGGGTTTTAGCTGACATTTCAAACCATCGTCTATAGCAGATGCCATATCGGTTCACCTCAGCCCTGCCAAACACTCACAAACAGGTGTATTTGCCAGCAGACAGGTCACACAGCATGAGGGCAGACAGACAGAAATAGCCTTTCCCTCCCCCGCTGTTCTCATCAATCCTAGTTTGTCTGCTCAGGTCCAGTACAGTAATCGCATCACCACACCTGCTCCATTATATGTCATCCTGCTCCCAAAGGTGCACGCTGATGTCATAGTGACTTTAATGTATTGGATCCCAATGGTTCATCATACCTGTCAGTCTGACTGAAATGAAATAATGAGGATTATAAATAAACATATAAATAAAGACGTAAAACGAATGAGTGATGAATAGAGTATAAGTTGTATTAATTAGAGCCAGTCAGTTCTACACAAAACTCTCAATATGTTTCCTATCATAAAGGAATGATCTTTCTCAATCCTTTACAGCTAAATTAGCAGACACATTCAGATGTCGAGTAATACTTGAGGAAAAATTCATGTAGATTCAGAGGTTCTGTTACCATTTGTGGCACATGAACAAAGTCATTTCTTACAGGAATGGGCCTCTTAAAATAAATACTTTTGAATAGGTTTTTCTTTAAAGGTCAGGGTTAGAAATGGACTATGACGTAGGGCTAATAATAGACAAAGGCTGTTACTTGTGTTGCCGTACTTCCATATTATACACTCCAAACAGAGCAGTTTGAGAGAGTGAAAATTACAAAAGGAAATGGCCATGTGGTCATTGAGTCATTTGAGAGCTCATGTATTGTGTAAGTAAGGTTTAATCAACAAGAAGCAGCACCCAACCAATCCACTTCTCAGGTCAGCAGTAGTCTAAACCAAAAAACAAATACTCAACACCCCCATTTTTTTCATTTTGTTTGGTGATTTGCTTCTGTGTTGGGTAATTAAAAGTGTGTACACAGTTGATTAAGCCTTACATAGAAAGTCAATATACTCCAAAACACTCAAGTTAATGGGCAGTGGTTGTTTTGTGTCCCAGAGCCTTCCTTTGTGTTGCAGAGGTCTGGACTGACAGGTGTTGCAGTGGAAATAAATGGAGAGGTGTGAGGCTGGTTCCAAGAGGCAGGTTGCTCTGACCTGCTCTATTGTGTGTATGACCTGGAATACTGCAGGGCTCAACCATTCTGTGGTGCTGGCAGATTGTGTGTCTCCAAACACTGACGGTTGTTTTTCCAAAAGTAAACAGAACCCCTGCCTCTGCCTATTTCTGCCTGTGTCCTCTTTGACCTCTGTCCGTTCTGTGGCTGTCTGTGGCTCCGCATTATTGTAATACACAGACACATTATATGTCAGAACTAATAGGGCTCGGGTTTCCCCTGTGCACATTTAACTTGCCACATTTGTAACCGTAGCTCATCCGCAGTGAGCGATGCGCATCATCTTTTTGTGCTCATGACTTGTTTGTGTCCATCACTCAGTCTGGACACCGAAACTTAAGTCATGCAGGTAAATAATTTGATTCACAGTTGGCATTTACTTTAAGGTCAGCGACTATCCCATTGCAATAAACTGATTATCTTCACTATGAATTGGCTGTGTTTATTGGGCTCTGTGCTCTTCCTGCAGGGCAGCCCAACTTATTTGTACAAGTCATGGCTTGTCATGGCATTCTGAGGCAGCATTAAGCATTTACAGACACTAATGAATAATGTATGCCTTCTCTTGTTCCGTATCATCACTAAAAGCAGAAAACACATGTTCACCAAGGCCATCACACAAGTGCCAATATGAATATTTAACAGATTCATCAAGGCGTACGATTTTGACAGCGACGAACTGCGCTGCTGTCGATGCTTTGCCGTTTAGCGCATCCATCCATATGGCTGTGGTTGTTGTGTGCGCCCCAGTGCCTTTTAGGGACGTACTGTAGCATTAAATTTTAAAGGGGCGGCTCTGGCTGTGCCCAGGTGATGGCTTATCCTGCTCATGGAGGGGGAACACTTGAACAGGCAGTGGTATGATCTCTGTCTCAGCAAAGCTATTACAAGGTTCACTGCGTCTGAGCACAGCAATGCAGTAGGCGATAAGCAGGTGTACGTACAGTAAATGTGTATGTGCAGCAGCGTTTGTGTCCGTGTCACACATTTATTCACGCACTGTTTCTGTCAGCAGCTAAATTTTGCCAACTACTCAGCTTTTAGACTTCACACAACGCCCGACTTTTCCCTTATTGCAATCCTCTTTTATGGTTTAAATCTTGTGTGGATGTATTTTGACAAAAGAGGAGTAGATTCCCAAATGTGTCACAAATGCGAAGATAATCTCTTTCCGCAGAGGCTTAAAAAAAATGAAGATGACCCCGAAGAGCTGTAAAATGTCACACAGCGCAGCATATTCTAAGAGTCTGCACAAATCAAAAGGCTATTGCAGTAAACTACAGTCAATCGTAATACTATCTCTATATCTTGCACTACAGATTTCAAACTGATCCTTTTCTTGAAAGTCTGAAAAGAAGTCGGAATAGAAGAGGCGACCTATTTTAAGATCAGTGCGTAATTAATCATAAGCCAGTAGCAAACATTAAGAGAGGCGGGGATGTATGATAGCTCCCTCTGTGACTTTCAACCCTCCCTGGCTGACATTTTTCTCCCTCTCTCTTCATATTCTCAGTCCATTGCTTCCTCTCATGCACAAGCTTCTCTTTGCTTAAGTTTAATTCATGCCCTCCCCTCCTTTTTACACTGTAAATGTTTTCCCTTGCCCCAGTAATTTTTGCAACTACACCCAGCGCTACTAATTAAGACAACAAAAAATGTCATCTAAACAAAAAATACACTGATATGTCTATCCATTTTTGCTCATCCTAATGCAACAAAAACAAAACAGACAGTTGCGGTCTGAGTTCTTCAGACTGTACTTGTGATGGAAGCCCGACCGTGGGCTACAGATGGGAAGAGTACCGTTTCATTTGTGTCTAATAAGTCGTTACTAATTGTCTGCAGATTGGATCAATGTACTCTCCCTGCTACAGCTCAACAGCTCAGCTCTTATTGTGCACAACAGCAACCATTTATCACTGCTCACAGATAGGAGCTGAGAAGAAACCACTCTTATCTCATCATTAGGGCTGGACCTGGTAAGACAGAGTCAATATACACCTCTATGGAGAAAAATGTGGGATACAAAACCCATGCATATAAACAGACTGAAGTGGCACACTGAGACTGACCGGTCCAATGGCTGCAAAAGGTTCAACTCTAGAGACTTATTGGCTACAGGAGGCAGAGTGGATGACCTGGCCCTCGGCTGTCAGACACACTGACCGCACCGCTGCGTTTTCCTCAGTTGCAGATACTCGTCCAATCTGGGCTTCGATTCAAACTGGAGACTCTTTTGTGTTTAATGGTTTAATGTTGGAATCGCTAAAAGAATTTCTCCACACTCTCCAGGCAATGGAATTTTAAGTATTGATGTCTTTAGCTTAAACTTAAAATATAATCATTATCCTTTAAGTTTCAAACAATGTTCTTCCCCACACAGTATGATAATCCCTATTCAGATAAGGGATCTATTTAAAAGTGAAGGAAAAGTCACCTTGCTCTTTCCAAAATGAGTTTTACAAGCAGATGCATACATTTGTATATATTAGTGGTTAGCCTTTGAGTGTCCAGAGCAAGTTGTCCATTTTTTGTTGAGAATACTTTGTGCATCCGATGTTTTATGTGATTATTGCTGCAAAATTAGAAATATCCGTGTGACAGACAAAGAAATAAAGTTGTATTTTCTCTACTGCCTTTGCTCTGATTAATGAGCTCGCCGACACAACTTACAGTCGCAGTGACCATAGAAAAAAATCCGTTTTGGTTCAGCAAATAATTTTGGACAGATAATGAACAGCATAAATCTGAGCTTCAGTGTTCATTGTGTTCCTGTCCTGAGTAGCCACCATCGAAATTGGAAATATGGCAGGGTGCTGATGCAGTGTCCGTATTCATTAATATTTGCGTTATGTAAATCATGTTTTGTTCAATTTTTACTTTGGTTCTGTCTCAGTTTTCTTTACTCCCAATCTAACCAGAGCACATATTGGACATGGTTTGTCTTCCTTATTTTACGTGTCATCCATCTTTCAATAGCAAATATCCTCATCAGCTTATCATTAGCCTTTATCCCACTTTCATATTCAAATCACGTACGACGGTGTTTTTCCCCCCTCGCTGTTGATTTAAGAAACGGGGCTGTCTCTAATGGTTTTTCTCATTCCACTTTTCTGTATTTTCAAAGACAGCTTTTCCATCATCTCCTGTGCTCTGGGTATCAACACTGGGCTCTCCGTAGTCGATCACTCTTTTAAACAGGAAATTGAACCCACTCCCGCGTTGTGCTCAAACAGCATGAGTCGGGGTCACTGTATTCCACATACAAAGTCATATGCATAAACACACAGGCAGATGCTGGTATTTGCCGACTTCCGAGGGGACTGCACTTTGCGTCCGCTCCTCATACATCATTAAGAGAGTCTTGGCTGTTATTATGGAGAAGATGCAGTGTATTAGATGGCCCGGCGGATTGTGTCAGGGGCTGCAATCCTATCAGGACTAGGGTAATAAAAAGACACTTAATCTCGCCTGTTCCCCGTAGTCCTGCTTTGCACACAGAATAAAAATAAAAAAAACTGCACTGTGTTATAACCGTCCTTGTCAAATCCCAGTCCTCCCTCCTATGTCCCATCATATAATGTAAGAGCAATAATTGTGACTTAATCCCCTCGATCTCCCCATTCATTCACAACATCTCCCATGAAGCAGTGTTGAGTAACAGTCTGGCGACATTAAACGTGTTTATGGCCTTATCCGTGCGCTGTAAAAGAAGTATGCATAACTGGGCCATGATTACTTAATTTATGAGGACCTTGGTGTATCGTAGGAGCTGGGATGTGAGTCAGGAAAACGTGAAGAGTGCAGTGCATTGTCCTTCGCCTGGACAGCATCAGACATGATAAATAGGGCCATGACAGATGTAACAACAGCCAATCTCCTTGTACAAAGTCACGGGCAGAGACAGTTGCACGGACTAAAAACAGGCTTTAATCTGCCTCAGTGTCAACATGCACCTCACTTTAGTGATGCTCTTTTCTTGTCGAAAATCAATTATAAATACGTTTCCTCATCTGTGGCTTTTTATGTCTGATTGCAGCCGAGAGTAACCCGTGCCAGACCAACCCCTGTCTCCACGGAGGCAGCTGTCTGCAGGAGGGCGACGGCTATAGCTGCTACTGTCCTCAGGGCTTCTCCGGAGAGAGCTGCGAGATCGGTGAGTGAGTCACGGGCGGGTCAACCCTGGACTGGGACTTCAGAGAGGCGGCAGCTGCACACGACAAAGCTGTGTCAGTGTGGCATGAGGGAATGGAAGGTGGCGTCTGTCACGGGCACCAGATGTAGTCTGAGAAGTGTGAGAATGGATTGAATAGAGCAGGCTGAGGATGGATTTCCAAAATGGTGTTGATTTTTAAAATGGACTCCTCTTAGCTTTGCCATCAGCTCCACTCATCTTGAATAGCTTTGTAAGTGAGTAAAATACTTTCCTCTACACGCCAGCCATTAGTAACAGACTACTCAATCTCTTCATCTGTCTGTTAGGTGTAGGAACACTGTAGGCACTGAGTAACTACAGTTTTTTACCACATGCTGCCCAAAATAATGACAATTCTGCAATGATATCATGAGCTTAATGCGCTTTTTTCACTGTTCTCTCACAGACAGAGGACTGACTAATTAAGAGAGGTGTCCCATGTGTGACTATTCATTTTATTTTTAGTGAAAACTCTATATTAGAGAGTTACGTTAAGCCAAAAACACTGAATGCATTATGTTTAATAAAAGTCATAAATAAACACAACAAAATTCCTTCAGTCTTATCTTACTCCTTCCACAGCACAAAACTGACATTTCAATGTAAAATTGCTGCAACTAGAAAACTACCTGAAAGCAGACCATATCTGGAGTTAAAAACCCCTTGATAAGTGCCACCACAAGGACTGCTGGAGTAATGGCTGTGGTCAGTCAAAATCCTGAAATTGTTTTATATCTGACCTCCAGATGTATTACATTATGGAATTATTTTTGTTACATTCAGCTCTTCTTGTTATGAAATATCCATATACTAAACAACAGCCATTGGTGACACAGCACTCTGCGTGTCTTTGAAGCCTCAGGAGTAGCTTGCTGCTCATCTCTCCATTCAGCTGTGTGATAAGAAAATGTGTCTGTCAGGAAGCCTGTGTACTGTGTTACGCGTGTGAGAGACAGAGACGTGCAAGGACACAGTGGCCACTGAGCAGCTATGAGCTCAGCGAGGGGTGGAGCAGCTGATTAAAGCGCTCGAGTAGCGCCACATGCTCCTGTGACTGAAAGACAGGAGGGAAGAAAGGCAGAAATGGAAGGATGTGGTGCAAGTACTTATCAAGAAATATCAAAGTGATGTTTTTCTCACATCTGAAATAGACTTGAGGAGCTGCAGCAAGTTTACCGCTGTGCATTTAAAAGAGATTTAAGACATCAAAGTTTGCAGCATCAGATCAAACCAGTAGATGTTGATGTTGTTCAATTTGCCACAAGATCTTATCATTGAGCGGCACTAAAATAAACACGAGGGAAGATTTTATGTAGAAATTTGAGTAATACACATCTTTCCACTTTAAGGATTGAATCAAATAGATTGGTATCTATTTAACATCACATGTGAACACAAAAAAATGAACACTATTAGCATGGCCTTTCTGATCCCTTAGGACTAGAGCACACAAACTGACTGGTTTATTCTCCTTGTGTGGGTTTTATTCATGCATACAGACACAATAGGCCACTCTGATCATTTAAGGGTCATTACTTATGGAAGAGGGTCATAGATCAGTGGTCAAGGGTCAAAAGAACCACATTGTTCCTCTGTGATTATCAATAATGTCTAATACTTAAACCCAAACCATGTATTATGCAACATTGAGCTGTACTTGCACATTGATATTATTGGAGATCGATGTTCATGCTGGTCTCAGGTCAATAACTTGTGACAAGTGCATGTTAATGCCCTGGATCACACATGCATGAGATTTGTAATGATTTACTGCGGCCAGTTTGATAGAAAAGTATTTACTGTTAGTGTGAGTAATAGTAACCCAGACCCTTATCTTCACAGTGTTTAAGAGGCTTTTTGCATATTACTCATTTTTTGTAAAGTTGATTATGTTGCTGCTTATCTGATGTTTATGTTTTATTACAGCCACAGGCAAAAAGGTTAATTGCTTCTTTCAGCTAACACTTTACCGCATCGAGAACAGAAAAGAGTGCTATTGTCAAGGAATTAAGAAACACTGTAGGTGTGCACCTCCATTCTTAGCTGTGCTCTTTATTTCTTAGACGTTACATTTGTCATTCCCAGTCAAGAGCAAGAACTGAATGAGTCTTTTTTATTTTTAATTGAGGTGTTGTTTAGGTTTTATCACCAGAGAGAGGGATATAAGCCAATATGCTCCATGTGATATGACTATTTAGACAAAATGAAGCAGTAGCACAGCAGCTGTAGCGCCTCAGAGCTTGTCTCCAGGACTTTGCCTTTTAGCTGCAATTATTTAGAGAACAGCATTTTGGAAAGCTGCATTATTGATGGCATAGTTTCTAGTTAATATTTATGAGGGCAGGGCTCAGAGAGAGGTTGATGCGGCCATCTGAGCTTTAGCACTGGTCCTCATCTGTATTCTCAGTGGGCTGACTTTATCCGTCCGCCGTGTGTAGCGTCAGAATGCGTCACAGACAGGAGTCCAATTTGACTATGCCATTGATCATCATCAGCGCTTTGTAAAGCCTGGATCCGGCAGCAAAATAAGAGATTAATGAGGGACGGCAGAACCAGTCAGTTTGATGGGCATGTGTTCAAACTCCAGAATGAGTTATATTTGTCTTTCACACATCTTGTAATATTGATTGATTAAATACAAGTCCAAGACATAACTAGGATTTAAAATAGTTTTGTCCAATCGAGGCGTGAAGACTAAGATCTGCTCACAAAACAAGAAAACAGGAGTAATGACACGGATTAAATCATAAACCACTGTAAATGGAGACAGTTAAAATAGTATTTTAACATTCAGTTCCATTATTCACATTATTTTCCCTTTCCCGTGCCTTAGGACACAAGATAACTGCAGTGTATAGTTTGTTGGGAAGGTTACCATACTCCATGTACTCATTTCTGTTTTGTCAGTCTCTTTTGTCTTACCCGCCGAAAGTGAAATCTCATTCCTGTTGGCATTATCTGATGTTTCCTTTTTGTTCTTGTGCGGTTTGTTTTCGGTGAAACGCATTAACCTTTCCCAGACAATCTCTGAGCGGGTCAACAAATCACAATGATTCTAAACAGCGCCGGAGTTTGGGAAATGGTTTAGCTTTGACCGCGTGTCGTTACGCAGACAGCCCTCAATCAGCCGCTTTCAGTTATTCCGACAGGAGCACAAAGACGGAGCGGGAAGGTAAAGTTAGTTCAAATAGAAAACTATACTGAAGGGAGTTGTTTGTTATTAAATGCTAACTGTATTTTGTTTTTCAATGTGATATCTTCTTTCCACTTTCTGTCTTGGCCATCATTGTCACATTCACTACTCCTATATGGCCCATTGTAGATGATTAAATTAAATGATTGAAATAACATACAATTTAGCTTTCTATGTGCACTTTCCCATATCATTTTCCACCTTCTTTCAGTTTATTGCTAACAAATCTATAGGGTCCCCAGTATCTAACACTACAGTATCTACCCACAGTCAGATGTACATGTACCTTTTGAACATCTCCGTAGAATAGATTGAAAAACATCTCGTCAACTGGCACAGACTGCAGTGTCCTTTCAGAGAATACAGACTGATTAAATCTGCAGTTTCCTCTTCCCTCCATCCCTGCTCCATACTTTCCAATCAGGTTTCCCCTTCCTTACTTTTGTTCCCCTCCCATACTATTTGTCCTCCATCATCTCTTCCGTCTTTGCCAGGACCTCCGCTATCACTGCATTGACAGAGCTTTGCGGTGCAGAGATTATGGCGAGAGGAACCCCACAGCCCACCGCATCACTTTCCAAAGAGCACAATTCATTTCCTGCGCCACTTCCTCACTCCTCGGCAACCCCTAACCTCTCTCCGCCTTCCCGCCTCCTCGTCCTCTGGCTCCGTGCTTCCGTCTCGGCGTCGACTGTCAAAGGCCAATGCATTTATTCATACAGAAATGTCTCTGTACTCATGCATAAAATGAAACTTATTCAAGCTCACACGCTCACTCACCTGCACACCCCCATCTCCAAATATGCTCACAAGGGCTGAGTGCAAAGCATATTTTACTTTCCTTTTTTGTTCCGTTAACACATACTGCACCCACCGTCTGTCTATCCTTTTATAAAAGGCAAAGTAAGCTGGGATTATTCAGAGAGTGGCGTATGTTTAAAGAAGCTGTGTTTTGGGAGGTTTTTTTGTTTGTTTTAACCAACGCATCCACTGGGGTTCACACCTATCACAGCCACTCATATGATCCAGCTTAAAACATTTATGAAGTCCAGGCTATTAATATGACAGAGCCTTAAGAGTGTCCACACATGAGCAATGAGGTCACAGAGGACAGAGGAAATGGTCCAGACCAGAATAATGGGCTCTTTATTATACATAAATACACCCAGTCAGTTATTTGTCAGCTAAATGTAGGTGGGTAGACATCAAGGTCAACAAATAGTAAGGTATTAGGAGAGTATTGTATGCTATGAAGTTGGAATTACAGCTTTAGTGCAAAAGTGTGAGAGAGAGAGGAGAGTTCATTGAGGAAGACAGATGGAGAGGGCCGGCGATGCCACGCTGCTCCCCTCAGGACCTCCCATTTATTCCTTCATTAATGATGGAATGGATTTATGTGCTTGGCTTCCAATCCTCCAACTTCTAGCGGTTAGGTCAATATGTTGTGGAGTTTTACTGCTTTTTCTTGGCTTTCACTGATTTTTACCTTGGCTTTTATTTTACCTTCACTCTTACTGCCAGCTCTGGCCAAAAGGTGAGTGAAAAAAATCTACAAGCAGATACAAAGAACTTTTATATATGAGTAGGAGTACAACATTATGTGGATGTTTGAACAGTGCTAGGAAAAAACAGAACACAAGCTTGTCGCCTCTCAGGCACATGATTTTTGCAGCCTTCGGCATATATGTTTCATGAAACATTGCCAATGCTATTTAATAACGTAGCTTACTCTCACTGCTGCAGCACGGAGCTCCCAGCTACAGGTAAAAATAGACTGTTGTTTCTTCAGACCTGCTAACAATTAATTTATCTTCTCTCTTCTCAGTTGTCCTTGCACGCTGTTGTATTTTTCATCGTGATGAGTTTTAATAGTAGCACCGAATAGTAAATTCCTTGAGCACTAAAACAACCAAACAAACAGGTTTCCCATTCACCTCTGTGAATAAATGGGAAGTGGTCAGTTTTTATTGGAAACCTTTCTCCTTTTTGACACAGACGTTTTGGATAATGAGGGTTTCAGAGGAGGTTATTTTGACAGCAAAAATCATCATTAATGGAACCATATAGCCCATTAATGCCATCTGCTGTTTAATTCTGTGTTGTTGTGTTATGTCCACTACTTTTACTAAAACAGTGCAACCCCCAGTGGACAAATTAGGAATAGCAGTTACATTTATTTTAAAATGGCAGTTAATGTCTTCTATGTAATTTTTACACTAAATTCATCCCATTGTACCCTCTGGCATGCTGGTGGCCCATGTATTTCTTCTGCAAACAATGTATTTTGGGAACAGTGTCTTATTTTACCACAAGCTGATAGAACAAGAATGCCTTGTAAAACCCTGGCTCCATCATTGGGCTACTCACTAAATTTCTCTACCCCATCACTGACAGCACACACATAGTCAGTCAGTTCCCATCTGCCAAAACCAAGCAATAAACAATCTAATAAGTGTATTTATATATATGAATATTACTTTTACTCATTTTCTCTGGTGTATATTTAGATTTTATCGCACTAGAATCTAGCGCTCTCTAACTGGGACCACTGCAGTGTGATAGTGATACAACAACAAATGACTCAGCACAGTGACTTGACAACGAGGCTGTCGGCGCCTTAATCTCTTGTGTGATTGATGGCCGCCACTTTGTCTGCCGCTGAGAAGCTCTTAAAGGGCTGGGATTGGCTGGCTCAGTCGGTCCCCCTTCCCCATGCTTCATTAATTCACTCACTGCTGCTGGAGTCCTCAATCAGCATTATGATAGGTTGGAACTCCACCCAAACCATCACCCCCATCCTGCCACAAGGAGTGCCAGAACGCTGATTGCAGAGGACATGGCCACTGTGCTGGACACAAAGGCTGCCAAATGAGAAAAAATAATAATAAACGCAAGGTGTTCTGTTCTATTAAAAGAAATGAACATAAAAATAAAATATTCACATTTACAATTCGAGGTATGTGCAGTTAAACTCTGTCCACACAAGATAAGACATGCTTGAATGGCAGAATTTCCACATTTTCAATCAGTGCGCACACTCGTTCCACTCCAAACTCCTCAGGACAATGAGAAACAAAGGACATACGACCGCGGAGTGGAATGAGAATGAGCTGCAGGGATTTGTGTGTGTGTGTGTTCATGTGAGCGCTACGTGCCGTATCTCTTCGCTATGGTATAAACACACCTGCAGATTAATGAGCTGCTGGCCAAGTTACCGGGACTCATCTCTCACACAGTCTATTTCCCAGATACACACCATGCTCACTCTCCTGTCACGTATACACACACTGACAGCCCACGTTGACACAGCCACCCCCAGTCGCTGCATCTTTACAGCTCTACTTTGTAATTGACTCGTCTGCTCAAGTGTCGAGCGTAGTCGTTGAATACACATGCATGTGGCTCATATGTATTCCATGTAGTGCAGTTTGTTGTTGTTGTTGTTAGACAGATAGAGCCAACAACTGTGTATACTCTGGGTGACAGCTGTAGGAAGAAGTGAAGCATGAAAAGGCTGGGCACGGAGAAAGCAGGACAAATTGATTTGCCGTAGAAGTCCGAGGACCGCTTGTTACACACTGCACCGAGGGTGGACAGTGTACTCATGTCAAAGTGACATAACCAAGATACTCATTACCATGTTTATTAACTGTTTAGGAGTTTATAATAGAGGTCCATTGACATACATGTTGATACACAACACTATGCAACTGTTAAGCATAAAATACATCAAATCATTCAAATATATAGCGTCAAAGTCATTTAGTTTGTTCTCTCTGAAAAAGAGATGCTACAGTCCTGCGAAACTTGCAGTGATACAGTTTCTCTCAGAATCCTTTACAGTGTGCTTGTCCTAAAAAGTTACATAGTGTTGCTTTAACTACCATCTTTAATATCAGAATTGGCATTTTAATCATAGAGTGAAATCATGTAGCAACTTCAGCTGATTGTAAGAGGACTTGTCTTTGAGGAGAATGGACTCTACTCGTGGCTCAAGCTTCAGGAAATGGAGAAATCTGTTGTGTTTTTTTTTTGTTTTTTTTTGTCCAGTCTGTTATTGTAACCAAAGGTACAATTTAGTGTTAGGCAGCCATGTAAAATTGCAACATATGTTTCTGCAAGCTTGAAATATCAAATAAAATACTCTTGAGATTACACCCCTGTCTGCATGACACTTTGGTTTGTTGTCACAAAGTTCTCTGATAACTCAGACAATGTTCCATCCAGACAATGTGGAACAACAGTGTGCACAAGAAATGTTGTGGGAAGTGATGCAATGATTGAAGGCTTAAGACGTAAAACATCAGTGAGACTGTGCTGGGATAAGTATTGTGTTTGCTTGTGTTACGCCTGCCAATGATAGTACCTTTGTTTTTGTTTCAAACAACCGAAAGCTTGTGGGTAAAGCCTATATCAATTGACATAACTTAGTAAAGGTAAACTGTTATTGAGCCCTCTATACACACAGGTGGATAAGACTGAGGAAAGGAGCTGTTGGATCTCAGGTAAGGCTTTTTGAGCTTGGCAAATGCATTTTCGAATCGGTCTCTTGGGTCATTCTATATAAGAGGAATGTGAAGCCTCATTTTGGCTGAAGGAATTGAGTACACTAAAGACTCTGATGAAGTCTGCTGCACTGTTTGTTTAGTCTGTTCATGGGACTTGTCGATTTATTCCTGAAGAACTTTTGAAGGCTATTTTTTCTTGTCGGGTTTCTAAAACCTGCACAATCTGTACTTGTGGTAGAAAGCTCACCCATGAAGTTGTTTTTTCTTTTGCCTGTCACCATGGCAGCAGGCTCCAGATTGGGCAGAGAATGAGACGCACAACACAGATGATTGAGAGCATCAAGTCCAGGAGTGAGTGGCTTCCAACCATAAATTAACCAACCAATAGTTGTTCTTAAGATCTGCCAGAGGTTATTTGCTGTTTTCTGATCCTTTTTCTTAAAATAGATTGGAGCCTTTTGCTTCCTTCCAGTCAGAAACACATTCATATGTAATGTCACTGTTGTTAATTGATTTTGACAAGACCAAGGAAAAAATAGATAATGTTGCCTCACCATTTCCCTTTAAAGCATGTCAGAAATAGCGACAAGAGGCGGAGAATAGCCTGTCATTCACTCCCCAGGGGAACTGCTCCACTTTAAGAGCACACTTATTGTATTTTAAGTGTGCATGCCAAAGAAACAAGGGAGGCAGGTGGAAGGATAAGGAAAGCAAGTTGGATCGACCGACACAATGTAGGAATTCATTTTAAGAGTTGGATATGTAGCTCCTCTAAGCGAAGAGTTAAGGTGCTTTAATGATGTCTGGGATGAGGATAAAGTTGTCAGAAGACAGGCCCAGCGGGACAGAGTAGTTGCTAACAGTGGCTGCCCTAAAGGGACGCCTGTAAACCTTGGGCTCAAAGGAATTAGCCCTCTAGGACCCATCGGCTACAGCAGGAGTACAGAAGGGTAAAGTTGCCATGCTGAGATCTCCAGGGGGAGGGAGAGAAAAATAGAAGTGACTTGGAAGTGACTAATGAAGAGGAAGTATGGAAGGGAGTGGGGAAATGGCTGCACAGGAACCAACGGGAGGGAAATGAAAGAGAAAAGGAAAGACAGTCAAAAGTGTAGCGTATCTATTAATACCAATGCTCTGTCTCGTCTGCATTTGCTGTCATTGTGAGGAAAAAAAAGAAAGAAAGAAAAAAAAAAAAAACACCATAACTCTGCCCTTCTGCGCTGCGACAGAAATAGAGTGAGGCTGGTGGCACAGTGGCAGCTTGCTTGGCTTCACTTTCCTGGCCACTGGCCCCCCTCCCACACAAAATATAAACAGACACCGAAGATGGAGCCAATGAATGGGCGCGCACCCATGCCGAGCGTCAGTGAGACTGTCAGTACTGAAGGCTAGCAGAGCGATGTGAGATGTTGTGACACTTTACCTCATTACATTTTCCCAGGCTGTTATGAATGTTGCAGCAGCCCTGTCAACCAAAGCGAAGACCTGTCTAAAACACACTGTAGGCTCACGCTCCTCACACGCACGCCTCTGACGCACGCATACTCCTGTTTTCACATGAATTAGGACCATCCCTTGCCTGTTTTATATTTCATGTGTCGGTGTGATTTTGGGGTGAAGCTATAAAAGGGAAGGTTTTAGGCACACTTTACTCGTTTTCCCCCACAAGAGTACCGGCTAAACCCTGACGATTTGGATCTGTGCCTGCGTGCTGGCTCTCGGTGCATCATCTGAGCTCCAGAATGTAATTGCGTCTGGGCCTCTCGGTGTACATCCTAACATCTTCGCAGCCAAGAAATGGACGCGCGGCATTTCTTTGCTGTTTTCAACACAGCCCAAGATGAAGCACTTTTCTCCAGATGCTGCATGTTCTGATGGGTTG
The DNA here is from genome assembly GCA_036850595.1 of Rhyacichthys aspro. Lineage (NCBI taxonomy): Eukaryota > Metazoa > Chordata > Actinopteri > Gobiiformes > Rhyacichthyidae > Rhyacichthys > Rhyacichthys aspro. The sequence continues at coordinate 15,477,017 of CM072151.1, forward strand.
ATCAGAGTTGCACTGAGCTCTCAGGAGACCAGCACAGCTCTGAGCTCTACCGGAGCTACTGTGGAGTCTGTCTGTTTCCTCTGCTCCATGCTCATCGTGATCCCACAATGCTTTACTGCTTCTACTAATGCGCCCTAACATAAATCACCTGCAGACAGCACACAGATGTATATATCGCAAGCACAAAGTACAGTGTCAGGGCTATTTTGGACTAAAGGAGTATTTAAATCACGAAAACAGCTTCTTTTAGTGAGTGGCTCCAGAAGCGAATGCAATCCAGCAGCCAGAATTACCTTTGCATATGAGGCAGAGGAAAACAGCTGACAAGGCTCTATCCACCCTTTAAGCTCAGCAATCAGCCAGAGTGTCTTTATAGAAAATAATAGCTCCGATATGACAGTTATATTGATCTTCTTCAGGAACTTTCGACAGAAAAGTCAATAAGCACATTTCCTAAAATGTCAAACTTCTCCCTTTGGACGTTGGGACCATTAATGACGGCGGCAGTGAAACCCGTCTGTCATAAGATCCATTTACTTTGGGAAGTTTTGTAGTTTTGGATCATTATTATGTCCATGTGGTATAATCAACAGCTCACCATGAGCTTTAAATATATTCAGCATGTGCTTGTTATGCCAGCTTTTGCCAAGTATTTGTCACATAAATCCAAGCATACCCTTAAAGGCAACACTAATAGGCTCAACGTATCTAATCAAAGGTTCTGTCATTGAAAATGCTTTGGCTGTATTTCAAAATGTGCAAACGATACACATTTTCTACTTTTCTGCTCGCATCACCTGAGCCGCATTAACACCTGGAGTTGTTTTTTATTACAGTAGCAGTAGCAGACTCATCATAATGCAAAGCAGTCTTAAGTTTCACACTAAACTGTTGGATTAGTGACAGTTTCTGTGGGCTGCAAAGTTTTAAGCATGACTGGAAGTTTGTACATTATAATCTTCAAAAAACTCTTGCACTTTCTATATATGCAAACATTTCAAGCAGCTTAAGCTAATTCATTTCTACTCTCTTATTAAAGAGCCCTAAAGCTCTATACATGCTGATTATATTTACTTGATTACATGCGGCAAAAACAAAAAAAAATCTTTGAGAGGAGTTTACTCTGTGTGACAGTAGCTTTGGGCTTCAACTTTGCAGACCTTTCTTATAAACCGTAAGCTATCCACTCCACAAATCAAAGAGAAAATCGAAAACAGCTTAATGGGGACCCTTTAGCAAGTTCTAGAGGCTGTAGCTTCATTTTTGCTGCTGCAGGGATAAACATGTCTTACAGGAGCCGGGCGAATCTAGACACTCCTCATTCGAGTATTTATGTGTTGTCCTCCTCTCTTCTACTTTGAGTTAGTGCGCACTATAAATCTGAACTGTGTCTGGATTGTTTTAATCTAAGCAACACAGCGATCGATAAAATGATACCTGAGGCAGTTGGCAGATGTTGCATCATGATGAGCTTGTAATGATCACTTGCTGATAATAAAAACATGACAGACATGCATTTGGCTTACCCTATTAAAAATTAATTACACGCTCAGATATATATATATGCCGGTGCTGACACAGAACGTGCCGCAGCTTTATAGTTATTGACACAGCACAACATGGTCCATTGAGTTGGCACGCTGTTTGGATGAGCAGTGCCTCAGTTGAAAGGTATCCATCTTTGTAGAAGGCCATAGAAATGTCAATGCCCCTCAGCTCGCTGGAGGAAGTCAATCATCTGGGGCCTTGCACAATGAGAGATGACAAACACAAGGAGCCTTTGAGCAAAACCTTTGTGCGACAAACATTTCCATTTCAAAGCCTCCATTTTCCAGGACGTCATGTCAATTTATTTTTACATAATGCCGGCTGTGGTTCGGAGGCAATTAGGAGAATGTAAAATGGGCGACCAGATCTGTCACTGCTGTCGGGCGATAAGGGGGCAAACTGGCACCCGGCGCGTGTCGCTGAGAGGGGAGTGACTGGGGTGGCTTCTTCTTGTGCCGCATTAATAGTGCCCCCTCACGGCCTCCGTACAACCCTGTCAGATGTGAAGGCTCCGGGTGGCATTTACCAGTTCAAAGGTTCTCTGTGTAATTGATCACACCGCTGTTTGATCTGTGCGGCTGGCATTTAGTCTACACGGGAAAATCTGCTTTTCCTTCGCCGTTACGACTGGTTTCACACACGACCGCCTCCCACAAACATTCATCTGCTGCGGACATATTTACCAGATATAATGAGAGCACCTCGCCTCAACTTCCTCTCTGCGTATTAGAACATGCACGAGTACTTGGTCATGATGAATAACCACAGGTATAGCAATGTGTACACCGGCTCTGTTTAATTATTTACAATCATGTCCTCACACTCACTTATTCTCCTTACTCTTTCTCTCCCCGTTTCCTCATTAAATCCTTTCTTTCTCTCTCTCATTGTCTACCCCCTTCATCTTCCCACTTAATGAAGCTCTTTTTGTTAAGGCTTTTCACCATTTGCTAAAGCAATTACTCCCGAGACATCCTGCAAAGTCTCACACCCTCACAAGTTTTTCTAATATCTGAAATAGCTTTCAAACACATACGAAGCTGGATTTCGCTGCCGGCATTTTGAACAGTTGTTGTGGAGCACTGACAGGAAAATTACAACAATTTTGAGTAGATATTCAGAGTAGTTATGACATTTCAAATGGACAGGATGCAGCTTCACTGGCTCTCTACGGCACTTAATGCCTCATAAAAAACAGTGATCTCGAATCAGAATCAACCTTTTAAGTTGTTGCTATTTCTGTGACAAAGCAAAGAAATGCCAAGTAAAAATATCTCAGGCGTCTCTGCCTTGACATTTTCTTTTATTTAATGTTGGGGGGGTGATTATTTTAGGTGTTAGGAGTACAGGATAGGGCTCTTGATGAATAACTCTGAAATGGAAAAAGTGAAAAAACTACCGTCTTTTCAAACTGGATGTTTTATTGGTAATATATTTGATTATTGATATGTGAAGTTATGCTGACAGCTAGTAATCTGTTTATGAAGAAAAAGCACACTCCAAAACTACATAAAGCTTATTTACTGTCTGTTTTAGGCAGTTGAATCAGAAAAGTTTTTTACAGTTCAAAAAATGGATGAATGTGGAGTAGATCTATAATAATCATCTATAGTGAGCACATAGTATGGTCTGATAAATACTTGAATCAACCCTAAAACCAAGAACATATTTTTCCAGTGTGCTGTAATTGTAATTGCCACCTCCATTTTTTGGCCTGTGCAATTATTGTGATACTACACACATTTTTAATGAATAAGTGTTTGTCCATATGTTGTATTTGTAAGGAATTTAATGCACACATACTAATCACTAATCTCCAATGCCTTGTTTTCTACAGCAAAACAACTTTTTTCTTGTTTTTCTTGGTTTGAACAAATCCCTTCACATCTAATGCTGATAAATTAATGTCTAAACAGAAGAAATTCATAAGAGCATCCAATCTAATTAGAAGTGTTTATACGCCGCAATGTCATTTCTGTCAAATGTATTTAATTAATTCATAAGCCCTTTTGGTTTAATACTCAGTGTTCAGAAATATTCAGTGTCTTGATATCTGACAAGTATCATGACATTCAAGTATTATCAGTCTGCCGATGAGAAAAACACTTTAATCCTTTGGAAATCAGTGGCCCAAGTCTGTTTTAATGCCTGTTTATCTTCTTAACACAATATGTTAGTAGTAGGAAATACAGCAGAGTTGACAGTGCTGAGTTTCTGTTGATGAATAATGCATGTCTTTGCAGAGTGACACAACAGGACTGGGCCACACTTTTATAGCACAGTTAGGAGACTGCTAATATAATATACAATAGATCCTTTTTAACAAATGCCAGTGCTTTTGGCTCAGTCATTGATTCTGCTCTCCAGGGCTTTATTAGCCTCAGTGTGAACTCTGCAGGACGGTTCCTGGCTGAACTCACATGGATTCAAATCTGTGAAATAGCTTATCACGGTTGCTTTCTCATTTATAATCAGTTTGTGTTTGGTTTTACTACAGTGGATGTAACAAGTATTAAAGCAGGACAAGACCCCAGAGTCGGACTTCCAATGGTAAAATAGGGACTTGCAGGTGACGGAGTTCATGTTTGACACGGCATATCTTTTGTCAGGTAGACGGGTAATGGGGATTTAATTTGATCTATTGGACTGATGAATAACCCCAAACGGCAAATTGGGAGAAGTTAACCCCAGGCCCTAGTGTCATCCCATGTGTATTTGCTCTCTGTCTCTGTCCGAGCCCTCCTCTGCGTCTCTCCATCACTTGCTCTGTCCCTTTTCAATTATTCATACAGCGCTTTCGACACATGCCTCCAGCGGGCCTCCAGATATTCAGTCAACTAACACCACCCCCGGTTTGCCTGGACACTCTCAGTCTCCCTCAGTCCTCCCCCAGATTCATCTCTCTTTGTCTCCACATCCCATGTCCTTAAACTCCGCTGATATCATCTAGTAAACATCAATCGGTCACAGCTCTTCTCCAGACCGTGGGCTTCTCAAACAGACATGAAGCTCATTTAGCTCCATACTTGTACTTGCTGCTTTTCCCATTACTTCCAAATGAATAATGCTGGATCAAGGAGAAGTGTGTTAAATGCACCTGCCGCCTGTTTATCCGTGTTTTCACTCATCTGCCAGCAGGCTACATCAGTGTCCAGCTCTTCATGATGGACAAGAGCGCCCACCTGCTCAAGTCAAGGGCTCTCTCATTAAGCCAGGTTGGCCAGAGGGGACTTTGAGTGGACTTTGAGTGGACTGTCCTGATATGTACTGGGCTCACTCTCTATTTTTGTAAATTTGAAGCAAGGATATTGTCGCAACCTCAACCTCGTCAAGTTCACTCAAGAGTTTGATTCAAAAATCTTTGGATAATACATGCTATTTCTGTCTCATCAAAGTGAGTCTCATGGTCTCCCAGGGTGAATTGTGCTCTATATACTTCACATTTATTTCCACATTCATTTGCTCAGACTCAGTGAAAGGATCAAAGGTCACTCTGCTGCAGCCAGTCCGTGTTTGTATTAAAACTCTAATGATGGATCATGTCTATGTACCTACTGGGGCCTCTCTAATACCTGCTGTGTTCTTGGACTCTTTGGCCTAGTGCTGCAACACCTAATGAGGACAGATGTTCAGTCGTATTACACCCAGTAGCTGTATGTGGACAGCTGTAGTAGCAACCTGCTCATCTGGCCCTTCTCTGTGTAGAGGGACTGATACTCCTGTCTGTCATTCGTCACACTGTGTGTTTCAATTTCATGGATACCTTAGAGATCAATACATCTTTAACTTTTAACCTGTACCAAAGTGATAAATTCTGATTTGCAACCACACCTTAGTACACCAGTTAATATTCAGTATTACGCTGCCAACTTGGGAACATTGCACCTGTGAACATTGTTACATGCATTATTTTCATTGTAAAGATCATCGCTTGAGAAACCATTAGAAACCAAATGTACATAATGCATGAAAGTATTGTGTCAATTCATTCTGCACTGCACTGGCTGGACGTCCTCTTTCAGCTTGACATGTCTTTGATATTAGCCCCAAAGCTGGGCTGGTCATGCTGTTTTTCCAAACATACTCCTCTCAGTCACCGTCCTCTAAAATCCAACCCAGAAACTCACCTACTTCGCCCACTCACTGCTCTGTGTCACCTTTTATGCGTCCTTTGCCCTATGTGCTCTTTTCTCTCTGCCACTTCCCCCTTTTTTATGTTTTTAGGCAGCACTCTGAGGCTCTCTTTTCCATCCTGCTCCGGTGACCTCTTGCCAAGGCCCCAGGGACAAGCTCAGTTGTTTAGTTTAGATGGCAGAGGATTGTGGGATACCAGCTGCAGTTTTAATGATTTTGCCCCTCGGCCCAGATCAGCCAGAGATTTACTCTTACTGTTTTTTAAACAGAAAGAGAATCCTCACCTCTGTAAATTCCTCTGCCAAATATGAGTGCATGATGAGCGCAAACATTTCCAAAGAATCATTCGCTCTGCACCTGAATACTTTTTATGCCATCATGTTTTCCTCCCTTTTCTTCTTGTCTCTATGTAGTTATGCCTGGTTTGAACTTCCCCTAGCACTTGCCACTTAGGTTTAACAGCAGACTCTAAAACACATTGCAATTAGCATCATACCCTTCAGTGCATCCCAAACCACTCACTGATGAAGTTCAATCAATTCTATTTAATTAGATCTTTTTGAAAAACATTCTAATCGCTCCAAAAGTTTGAACTCTCAGGGGTTCATTTAGTAACAAGCTATGGCAGGTACTTTTATTTTGTAAAAATGTTTGTGTTTGTAACCAGGCTCTTTGGTTGTTGTTTTTTTTTTGTCCTCCAGACATTGACGACTGCCAGTCGAATCCATGCCAGAACGGAGGAACCTGCATCGATGAGATCAACTCCTTTGTGTGCCTTTGTCTGCCCAGCTACAGTGGAGCTACATGCGAGAAAGGTAACACTATAGGAGCCAAAACGGAGGTGATTGAGGTGAAGAAAAGATGTAGTGAAGGAAAATGTTGGTAGAAAGAGCAATCGACAAGAGGCGTGGGATGAGACAAAGAAAGGTGACAGTGCAGGGGCAGGTGAAGCAGTGGTAGAAGAATAAAAGCTGGTCACTCAGGGAATAGGATGATACCAATGGAGCAGCATGTGGTGAGGAGAAAGCCAAAGTTAATAAGGATGTGTAAATCGAGTCGGGGAAGGTGGTGGATAAAGGAATAAGGATTTGAGAGCAGACAAAGAGGCTGAGAAAGAGGTAAAGGCAGAGTGAGGAGGAGGAGGGAGAGGGAAGCCCTGTGGAATTATGTATTAGGTTTATACAGAACACCTGCGTCCAGCTGCTCTCGCCTCTCATTATGGGAATTCCCCTGTGAACACCAGGGGCCGCGAAGAAGCCTGTTCACAAACTGCACCTTACAGGAAAACATGGCCGACGTGTCAGAGGAAAAAGAAACACCAAGGAATACCCACAGCTGTTGTTTAAATACAGCTCATTGTTTTTGGTCTTAAGCACCTTTCACCACAATTTGAAAGTATGCTCATTACATCAGCTCCGTTCGAGGTAATATTTTATGTCCCACTGCACAAAGGAGAGGTTATCTCCTGCTAAAAGGTGCTGGGGAATGTAGTACATAAAATATAATGGGAAATGAGGATACTAAACCAGAGAATGTAGTGTAATAAAAGCAAAAATAATGAAAAGATGTGCTGTACTTTACTCTTTTCATTGTGTATGGCACCAGCTTCGTTATTTGAGTCCATATTTAGACAAATGAGAAAGGGTAAAGCGTAATGTCACTTATAAGGTGGTTGGCGATATTAACAACACTGAAGAAATGCCACTACTAATTGCCTGCCCACTAATTAGCCACTATGCTGACCTACAGAGAAACACAATACTACACTAACACTTAACGGGTACATTTACATTAACTAATAAGGCTAAATTGCAGCCATTCTTCTGTCTGTCATCATTACAGTAGACGGAAAATACCCCAGAAGCTCTAATAGTGTAACCAGCCGTGAGCGCCATCAGTCTTCTCTCTAGGATCCTCAAGACAGTTCAACCATCCTCAAATTAATTGTGCATGCTTAATGTTTGGGCTTGGTAAAAGTCAAACTGATGATTTATTAAAAAATACCCCAGACAGTTGTCATATGGGGGAGAACCATCTCCAAAAGGCAAAAATTGTTTTCTTTTCAGAGCCAGTCATAGAGCTGCTGATGTAGGTGCTTTAATTTTTACGTCCCAGTGGTTGCTGTTTGTTGACTTCTACAAATATAGACGCACAAATGATGGAAACGGAAGCAAGGGTTTGGAGTTGAAGACGCTCTAAGTGAGTGTACTCTAAATTATGCAAATCATACATGTCCTAAAACAAAAAATTAGAGTAGCACTATTAAAATTTAAAGAATGGAAACAAAGATGATTTTAGTGGAGAGGACATTGTGATGAACTGAAGGAGACCAGAGGGATGCTGAAATATCTGCACAGTGCTGATTTAAAAAAAAAAAAAAAAAAAAAAAAGCCTAAAGCAGATTTTTACAGCTCCAGCTTGACCTTTAACCTCATCTCTCAGAAGAGTTGAGACGTTGAATACAAACTGAATTTCATTATAGAGGAGGATTTGGGATATTAAGGACAAAGCTGCACGGACAGAATGCAGTGAAGGATGTGGAAGGAGACAGAGGGAAGAGTAAACGCTATAAAACAGTGGCACTTTTGGCAGTGGTTTTGGCAAGCTCACACTGACACAAGGGCATGTTTACAGAGCAGAAAATAAACTCTCTTCATTGTGCACAGGTTGGCTGGCTGAAATACTGCAGTTCTCTTTCTTTTTAACAAAATCACTCACATTCCTGTTTGTGCTGCAGCCATGTTTTGTTTTTCTCATTTCGATTTCTGAGCTTGCACCAATCACTCTAAACATACAGTAAAGAGGTAGGTCATGAAAGATTCCCTTGATGCATCTGTAAATGAGTTGCAAAGGCAAATAAAAGTGTTGTTGTCATCTACCCATTTGCTTTGTCTCTATTCCAGAGCTTCTAATAGGCATTCCCCTCCTGTGGTGAATGTAAGGAATACATTAAAAGCAATTTAGTTACGTTACAGCTCCTCTATTTGCATGCACACAGCTCTGGAATCACTTGGATGATCTTTTGCGGAAGTGTCCCATTCTGTCTCACCCTAACGTCTTACCTCGTTCACAAAGGAACTGCTCACACACTGTCTCATATTTGAAATGCACCAGAGCGGTGCGTGAGCTGCTTCCCTGCTGTGTCGCTGCCTTCACGGCTGATTGGGACCAGCAGGTCTGATTGTGTAAACCTAAAGTCTCTTTTTTTCCTGTTGCTTTTATCTCGCTTTCATCAGTGCTGTGTCAAGTAGAACGGTGAATGATTGACAACATGTATACATGTGCCATTTGGGTGTGATCTCATTTTAATATGAAGCATATTGAGTTGTAATGAAAGTCGCTAGATACACTGAGGACTTTATACTTTCTTCACTAAAGCCATAAAGTTTATTTCTGTCTCATTTGACTTTGTGCTTGTTCAGGTGTGTGCATTGTGAGCTAACAACTGTGAACAGTCCACTCCTGGCTCCCTCTGGCCTGTTACCATGGTGATCCCATCTGAGAGTCAATAATAGTGAGTTGACAGGGCTTAGTGAATATATTGAGAAAGATGAAGAAATTGGCTTCTTATTTTGTGCTCTGTGGATGTATATTTCTTACCTCTTAGTACCTCTGCTTATGTACTGCTCCATATTCACAGCCTTCAAGTCCCAAAGAGTGATAAACACTATTTGAATGAAGAACCAGAGCACATGTATAAATGGTAATGGTAAAGCATTTTAAAATTAACTCCATCCCCAATGCATTGACTTTTTAAAAGGATTAAAAGGAAAATTACACTTCTACTACTTCCTGATTCTGTGCCAAAAGTACAAAAAATGCCATAATTCTGTGCAGCTGCAATTTTGGCTTTAATTGTCTTTGGATGCTTTTGGAAATCCACATTTTGTCTCATCATGATCTTTTCTCAAACCCAAATAGATTCTTGTGAATAGGAATCACTCATTTGTTTTACTGTCTGCTTTATCCCAGCAGCTGTAGTGTGTCCTGCAGTTTTTTGGCTCGCTGCCTCATCAGTGAAGCCACAAACCAATCCCTCCCTGAACTGAATAAAGCGGAGAGCGACAAAAAGCTGTTTTTGTCCTTCATCATGCGTTTTCCTTTTGCTTCTTCATCCTTTGTTCACTTTGTTTCTTGCATTTCTTTCCAGGGAGAAATGCAGTGAAGTGTACGTGCTAGAGTGTGGATTTGTTACTTTGCTTTTTCACCACTGTAGACACCTCTGTTTCATGTTGGCATCCTTTTTCTCTTCCTCTGTGCTGTCACTCCTCCACTTCTTGCATCTTTCTGTGCCTCTCATCTGTGGAGCACCGCAGGTGGCTTTGTCACGCTCTGTGAGTGTGTGTTTGTCTGGCGCCGAGTGTATCGATATGCCTTTCAGTGTTTGTTACGGAGCACATCTGCTTGTTTCCTGTGTGGCTGTTTGTGTGTGGATTTGTGTGCAGATGTTTCACAGTCACTGCAAAGTTCCTTTAGCTAAGAGGCCTTCACCCTAAACACATATGCTGTATTCCTTGTGGCTCAAAGCAGCACTGGCAAAATGGATACAAGCGACTATTCTTGAACTAAGTCAAGCACTCTCATTTCCTTTCACAAAAAGGCAACCAAAGTTCTGTTTATTTTAAAACTATTCAAAAAAGAGAATCATGTACTTGCTCTTTCCAGTAACTAAAGGAAATACAAAGAGTACCAATAAAAGAAGAAATATTGATTGCTTTATAACTGTCCAAATCCAAAAAAGTTAAGATAAGAGAACTTAACCAGCCTCATCCTTTTCATATGTCCAATCTTGCTTTTATTCACTACTTTTCCATTTCCTTAAACCACCTCCAATACAACTTCAGCTTTAATTAAAAAACATCTACTGATATATATTTAACTTTCCTCATTTCCTCATTATGCTCCACAGCTGTTAATGGCTTATGTTAACAGTGGCAACTTTTTACTCCTTTTTACACCTGTTTCTGGACCACTGTATGAGCCCAACATGCCACAGCTCCATCTAGCTCCTACCAATATAAATCCTGTGTAAACCAAATTGTCCTGGGCAGCGAGGCTGAGCCGTTCTAGTCACACAAACTACCCTCATTTTGTTGAACAGGAAAACCACAGCCAGACCCAGGGCCCCAAGAAAAGTAGAGCAAAAGCCCCCCAGACCCAAAAGAGGAAGTTGGGTGAATCTGGGGCAGGCGGCTATGAAGACTTAAGGTACACAGATACTGACAGCATGAGAGACAGTGCAGATTGGAAAGAGGCAACAAGCGCTGAAGTGGTGAGGGCTACACAGTGAGACTAATGAGGAGCAGAGCAGACTGAGCTGACTAACAGCACCAGGAAGAGCTTGTGAAAGCACCAGATGCAGGCCTGCCTTCTGCCGCTGTCACTGCACACTTTGTATCGTTGTCGCTCACTCTTTTTCTGCTCTGTATTCTCTGTACTTTCAGGAACTGTACTTTGTTGTCTAATAAGGAATCACAAAACAATCGTTATCGCTTTTGTTACAAGCATACATTAAATGATTACTCTTCTGCTTTTACAATACTAGCCGAAATGACAAATTTAAACCAAAATGTTCATATATTATGTCGCACAATGGAAAATATATAGGTCTGTTTCCATTAACGACAGCATATAAATGATGCAAGATATTAAATGAAGATTGCAGAGAGATGGTTTGTTCTTTCTTAGATCTCTGGTTGAATTAACACCACCTTTACTGCGGTTTTTCGGTCAAATATTGATGCCTATGTCTCACTATCACCAGAGGAATAGGTTTGTCTTCCGGTCGTTCTGTACAAATATGTGTTTTTTAGAGATTGCTCTCTTTCTGTTCGACTTTTTGCGCAATAACTCTTGTGCAAAAAAGTAAAAATAAAAACAAAAAAAACACCTCAAGCATGTGAAAAAAATACAAAAAAACATAGTGTTACTGTTTCTTGCAGGATTACAGATTCTTGCCATGGTTGAAGCTCAAAGCTGTGCCAAGGTTACACTGGGAGTAGCAGAGTTGTTTTTGATTGCACTTTGTTTGGGACACAGTTTCATGCTTGTGTTGATTGGAGGGTTTAAAGGATAATGAGATGGGTCTTTCCATGCTTGTCTCATCCCTGAGTTCTTGTAAAAACCACACTACACCAAGCACTTTGACTCCACTTAAATCCAAAGTTTTCTGGTCCTGTTTGTTTTTTCATTGCTGTTCCTTTTTGTGACTAGTGTTCCTTTCAGAGTCAGAGCGGCGGACAAACTAGGCGTCTGAATTGCCTGGAGGACATCTCTGAGGACAGCTGCTTGTTTTTGTGCTTTGTCATGGGCTGTGTACCTTAACTGGTGACTCAGCAGAAAGGCGGTTATTTTAGTGCATCCTTCGGCGCTTTAGATGTTATTAATGCTAATCGAGCTCCATGTGGCGAGAGACGTGTTACGGCTGAGAATAGACATTTTAAGCCTACTGCAGAAAAACACTGTACACTCTCAAAATCACAGTTTTGCTCGGCAGAAGTATTTAAATGAAACAACTCACTTCCGTTTGCTAATATGTGCCAACATTTATCAACCTTCTCCCTCTAATAGGAAAGCACAGAGATGAAGGGCATACTTATTCTTGCTGGGTGTGTTTAATTACAGCATTATCCTGCAGTGAGAAGTATGAGGAAGAATAATCTACAGCTGATTTGGTGTTTTTTTTTTCCTTTTGTTCGGTTTATTTGCACAAAGTTAGAAATGTAGAAGAAATATTTTATTGTAAATCTAGTCTAATTGTGTTTCTACCGAGTCTTGTGCCGCGTTGGTTTGCTCTTAAGACTATACAATCTATGTCTATTGCATATTCGGAGTCAGAATTTTGCCATTGAGATGTTATTTGAAGCCAATGTGTTGTTTTTCCTTCTTAATTTTGAAAGGCACTGTACATTACAGTTTGAGAAAAGCCAGACTTCCACTTGTTGGCTAACAGATCTCACGTATTGACTGGTGCTATGCTAATAAGAACATCTCAGTTATTTCCTTTCCGTCACTGGTCATAATGTTCATAATAGCTCTGTAAAGTAAAAATCAGTGAGCTTTCTTAATTAACAATTTGCCACCCACTTTTATTGTACACAGGTCACAGTTGATTAAGCGACTACTTACTGCTACAATGAACTCATCAAAGCACTGAACAAAACTCAAAAGTATGTGGAATATCTGCAGCTAGCAACAATTCAATTCAACTTTATTAACCCTCAAGGTGAATTCAGTTGTAAGGACTCTTAATAAGTGATAATCAAATTAGTTGATTCAGCCTTTATCTTGCATAGACTGATTAATTGTACAGTCTTAATACAGTCATTAAGGAGGAGTTGTTGTGGCGTCCGCTGGCTGCTCTCTGTTCAAAAGCCGAATGCAGGCGATGGTCCTTGTTGTTCAGTACAGCATCTGTCCTGTTGTGTGTGCTCCACTGCTTCAACCAGTCTCCAAACTAATACCTGATACCCCGTTCACACATGCAGTCTTTCCCAACAATGTCCCTACTTATACCAGAACTAGATCATGTGTGAAATTAACTGATTTCCCAATATATCTGTTAAGACAATTTTCCAGATCAAGACCTAGAAACATTGCAGGAAAATTTCAGGGAAAGTGTGAATAAAAGCAGGAACATTACCAGCACTTTCACATTAACACAGGTGCATGCCGTTTAAGTTTTGCATCTTTTCCTGTGAATTCCCCTGCTGCCCTCAGTTTTACCTCAGTCTCTTCTATCAGCATCCATCTGCAGAGACACGTCTACGGGCTAATTACGGCCAAAGACCAGCATCACTCATTCATGTTGCGCTCCGTCGCTGTTTTACTGTAACATCCATTACTCCTAATTGTGAGAATCACACTATTAGGATGTTCCATTAATCAGCGCTGCACTCATAATAGCCATTAGGAATTCTTCAGCCATTCCTCCTTCTACTCGTATTTTCACCTTTTGTCAGTGGCCACTAACACGTTCTCCCTCTTTCCCTCTCTTTTTAATGTCTGTCCCTCTCTTTCACTTTGCTCTTACTTTCCTCCCTCGCCGGACTGCTGTCTTGTGCCCTCCTGCAAATGGCACACTGAGCTGTCAGCTTTTACAGAGCCACACACACACACATGCAAATACAGTGCTTTTCATCATCTGGGGTGGATCTAAAGAAGGCTTGCAGTAGAAATATCACTCGTCAATGTGGATAAATGACCCAATCAGTCAGCTCCGAGCGTATGGCCTTTTATTTCCTAACTGCCTTTCACTAAGTCTGCAGGAATATTAATCGCTCCGACGTACCCCCTGCTTCTCCCTCAGCTTGACAGAGAGGGGGGAAAAAAGAAGACGTCTTGAATAATGTCTAAATATTTGAAGAGGCTGATGTGATGTCAGGCTTTGAGTCTCGGTGCCAGCGAGTGGGAAGGTAAATCAGCAGAGACTGGGTTCAAACTCTGAAGCACAGAAAACATGCTGTTTATTTTTCATCTTTTCTTTATGTCTCTTTGTTGTTGTTCCTCTGCCTCCCACTCTTGCACTTAGTGGCTTTTTTACCTCCTAATATACATCATTTTATCATGAATGTATAGAAACCTCAGGTAGAAATTGCGGCAAATGAACATTTCTAGCATTAGTTTTAAGAAGACTGATTTAAATTTTACTAGGAGTTAAATTAGGCTTGTGCACACATACACAGTCTGGGCTGGGAGCCAAAGTGTGCCCCACAGCAAAAAAAAGAAGGTGTGTATGTTTTATTTATAAAGGTATTGGAGTGCACCTCTGTGTGACACCCACCCGGACTCTGCTGTCCCTGTTCCTGCAGATAACAAGCCCTTCTGCACCTTCCACGGCCAAACTGGACTCTCTCCCAAAGCTAATACAATGTAGCGGCCACCATCTGCGCCACACTTTGAGCAGTGATGATGACGGAGAGAAACAGTCCGTTAACATAAGGCTAGACTTGACTTCCATGAAGCCTTGGATATAGCCGTAACATTTATTTAATCTTCTCTCTGTTGTAAAAAAGCTCCCTATTGCTGACTCATACTTTGCAGACTTTTGTGGATTTCCAATATATCACTCACCAAAGCATCCTGTCTTTTTTAACCAACTTGGAAAATTTAAAACGGCATACATTTTTAATGTCTGACATTCATGGTCATGTCAGGTCTTTTACCAGCGTCCCACTGTGTGTCTGACAGCCGAGACACACTCAGGGCCACCCACAGCATCTAACACTGCATCTGCCACCACTGTCCCCGATGCCACCATGAAAACTCACATGGTTAATTGGATTTTATGTCATTAGTGTGTTTCAAGGTCATCAGAGCGGATCCCCCGGACGACTAAAACAGAGCAGGTAAAATAATGACATCATTTTCATATTATGAATAATCGCCAAGGCAACGGACAGCAGGAGATTAGATGGAGTAAGGAGAGTAACAAGGTCATGGTGATGAAATCATGAAAGTGATTAGATGTGATAGATGCAGACTGATAAACAAACTTAATGCTGACATAGAAGAAGCTCTCATGTTTCTCTTCTAAAGTGCTAATTAGACTGCGCACAGTGAAAAGTACATTTTCTGTGTATTTTGTGATGGGCTTGTGAAAAATGAAAAGTATTTGCTTGATATGTTATGAGTGTGCAACCGATTAGTGTCAATCACTTGACATTTCCTGGCACAATAAGCTTGAAGCATGCAAGAGGAAATGTATGCAGATCCATGTTTTTTGTATAAATCTCTCTTTCCCCAGTTACAGTTTCTTCAAGATGTTCTTTTGTATGATTTAAATCCAGATGACGTAAATGAGTAGGCCTAGGTTGTTTTTATATTTTGCAACTCACATCCATTTCCAAAATTTCTCATTCAGAGATTTGAAATTATACTTTACCTTTTATGTTGGCTTAGCCTGTCTTCTCTTCTTTATGTCAAATATCATAACAAAGTAACTGAACAATGATCATTTTTATCAATACATCAACTGCATAACCATGCATGATAAAACCTTTTCTAATAGTAATTTGTTCATTTCTTTCACCTTCTCTTAGTCCTGTTAAAGGTGGCAGGTGGCTGGAGCCTATCCCAGCAGCTTTGGGCCTGAGGCGGGGTACACCCTGGACAATGGGCAGTTAGTCACAGGGCTGACATTTAGAGACAGACAACCATTCACTCTTACATTCATTCACTAGAGGCAATCTGGATTGCTGACTTTTCTAATATACATATGTTATTTGAAAACACTATAAAAGTCATAATAGAAAACTTCTAGTTATGTGCTGGATACTTTATTTTTAATATAGCTCTCCATTTCCATCTGCGCTGTTGGAGTGAATGGGCACATGCCAAACAGGCCATCGGGTGAATAATGAATTTAAACTAGTGTTGATTTGCTCCACAGCTCCCAGAGCGAACAGGACACTGGACGACATTGTTCACTTATTTCCACATATTTGCATCGCTTTCCATTTCTTTCTGTTTGAATGCACTGTAAAAGCAGTAGGTGTGCATTCTCCTGGGTATGACTGTGACGTGACAGAACTGTATGTTTAGGGAATTACTTTTTATGTGGGTGGCATGGAAAGGTTGTCCCACAACATTTTAAATTATGGTGGCCATTTTTCAAATTGACAAGAGACCAAGCAGCTGTGGAATATAGAAGTGAAAAAATCTCTTAACTTCCATATGATTATAGACAAGGATTTATCTGTGCTCAGATAAATCAGTATTTCAAATCGTTCTGAGAAGAACTGCCAGCAGACACATTTGGCGTAATGCATTATTGGATAAAATCTTACACTGTGGTGATTTACAAAGCATTACCAAAGTAATGTAAAGCTATGTCAGTTTGGTCAATCATTTATTTCTTGATAATTGACAGCATTTTGAACCAGTGTTCATCACAAAATGCATGAACTACAAGGTAAAAGTAAAATGCAGCCTTTTTACGGAAAATGAAAAATTAAATTAATTTTCACACATTGGAAGTTACTTTTATTACACACATATAGGCCTAAAGAACAAACAGAAGATTATTGCATATACATTTTTTCCTGTATATTATCATTTTACCCCTTTATTTCCATGGGAGGGAGTGTCAGCCAAAACAAAATGATTTTGTCTGTATAGAGTAAATGGAACCATGATTGTTCACATTCACCTGGAGATCCTGCATTATGTGGCTTTAACATCAGTGTCCTGTTTTTGTTTTTGCACTTTTCATACCCCTCCAACTTCTTCTGGGTTGTAAAACTGAGAAATGTGTATATTCCAAAAGTGAACTTGGAGATGAAAGTTGAAAGCAGAGTTTGAAATATGCTTGGTTAACAATATGAGAAGCACCTCCTGTGAACACACTGTAAAGGTTTGGAGCCCCTTATTACACATTAGAATTTAGAAGAGCCTGTTATAATGGACTCCTCTCTGGTCTCCTCAGCCAAACTACATGTCCCTGCATACTAAGCAGAGCCCCATACGGCCCAATTTGCACGGGCCAATTTACTGGTGTCGCTTTAGATTTGTTGGAAGGAAACGAAAGCCCTTTTCTCTGATCTCCACACCATACAGCCGGGAGAGTGGTTAGGGGCTGAAAAGAGGGTGAGAACTACAGGGAAACTAGCTGACAGATTAAGCCTGAGCCAGGTCGAGTTTACACACAGAGATGTAGATACATGCTCATTCGTACAAGTCATTGTAGAGTGTGACAGGGAGAGCATCACTTAAGGGATGTTCTCCAGGGAGATGTAGGGATAGGAAGAGTCGCGGCGCTGACAGCTCTCTGACAGGGCTTAATTACCAACTGGACCCGCCGCTCACTGGACGCTATTTCAAAGGATTGTTGTCATTTGAATAGATTAAAATGCCCTTTCACCGGACTGTGGCTGTCTAACCGCAGACTGCCGTGAATTAAAAGTCAAATCAAAGGGTGTCGGGTGAGGGAGAGATGGAAGGATGAGACAGAGAGCGCTTAGGAGGAGAAGTGACAGAGTATTACAAGAAGCTCAAGTGCTCCGGGACAAACAGAACTCAATTTTATTTGTGATGCAAGAAAAAAAAACAAAAAACGAGCATATCTGTGCTTTAGCCCTACAGCCTCCTATTGCTTTCTTGCAATGCTGTTATATTTTGTGGGGATGTCGAATAACCAAGTGGCGCCTTCATGGACTAATGCAAAGTTTATTGTTCACTTATATGGAAATATGACTTTGCCTTGATAGAGAACAGCAGACAAAATACATAATGCATAACTTTTTAATATTGTATCACGGTGTAGCTTTTTGGACAAGAGGTAAGCAAGTAAAGTATTCACCCCCAAAGTTATGCACAGGATTCAGCATGATGCAGCCAATCAGTGGTAGAAGTGGCTACAAGTCAAAGCAATAATAAAGCTAATCTTCAATTGTAATTTCACTAATAGTAATTGTGACAAGAATGAACTGTAGACGCTCTTTTCCATCATAATAATAGTGCCATAGATGTCTCTTTAGCTTGGGGTAATCTGTGCTTTACCTTTTGCAGACACTGAGGGCTGTGAGCACTCCTGGAGGAAGTTCCACGGCCACTGCTACCGCTACTTCAGCCGCAGACACACCTGGGAGGACGCCGAGAAGGACTGCAGGGAGCACAGTGGTCATCTGGCCAGTGTCCACAGCGCCGCCGAGCAGAACTTTATCAGAGGTAGGCTGAGGACTAACGGGACTGTTACAACACACACTGTAAAGTTGTTCTTCCGAGTACATTTTTTGAATAGTCGTGTGACGTGATTGCACAGTCAGAAGTGTTCAATTAATCAGGCTGATAAAGTGCCAATCAAAGAAAAAGCTGTTGTTTTGGATAAAAGAACTGAAGGACATTGAAGGTGGTAAAGTTTTAGTCAGCATTAAGAGCAAAACGAGAGAGAAAATATTCCAACATTTGTGCAGGGCTTACTTGTGAACAGAATTAAGATCCGATTTTCAGAATACACCCCATTATATTCTTATTCTCATAATATGGACCAATAATATAAAAGGTGCCACAAATCAATTTGAGATTTAATAAACATATAAAATATGTGAAATAAATGCACAATAATGGAAGAGGCTTAGGGCCACTGTAAAATAAGTTTTAATTTAGAATTTTGAGAAAAAATCTTTTAGATAAAGGCCAGGACTATGAGTGCATGTCAGGAAAATATTTCAGAGGAGAAGGAATGGTGCATAATACATATAAAAAAATATCCACGTAAACACTGTTTGGACAAATTGTCTCGTCATATTAATTTGTGGCATATTCTGACTTTACTCTCAGAATTGTGACAGTTTACCAAGCCATTAATCAGCCGAGTAATGAAAATAGTTTGGGGATTATTCTCTGACCAGCTGCCCGTCGTCTGTCCCCTGACACTGCCCTCACTCTGCATTACACCAGACCTCATCTTCCGCTGTATTATTACCATCTTTGGCAACAGCAGCTCTTGCCTCCTACGTCTCAAGTAACCCTGTGACAAATGTCTGGCGGGTTCTGCTCTTAAATGCATTTATTATGTTTCCCCCAGTGTAAAACACACCCTCAGGAGCTGAGACATAAATGTGTATCAGCATTTGTGGCAGTAAACGGTGCTGTAGGCTCTGATGTGAGCCTCCGTGACAGAACATTTAATATACTGTCATATTATTTCTTAGAATCCAATTTGTTGTGAAAAAGGTGAGACATCTTTGCTGTGGTGAGGTAACTCCATTTGTGAGGAGTGACAGGAATGCTATGTAGGACAAAATGCTATTAGATTTAAATTCTTGTTGATTTGCGTTTAAAAGATCTAACTTCCAAGTGGCAAAGTGACAAAAGCTGTTTGTCACTGGTGTTTTACTGGAGGCTTTTTGTTATCCCCTGGACTTAAATGTTTGGCAATGGCAGCCTCCATTAGTGCCAACAACATTATCATGCTAATGTCCATACACGTTTGCTTTGGTGCCTCGTAAACCTTCCTCTCCTTACCCTCTGGCAGTGATCCACAGCCACTTGTGTTTTAATAAGGCCAGATCTCCAGTAGCACTGCTCGGTGATATCAGACCCACCTTCTGTCTCAGACAGATGCCAGAACGATCGCCATCCATCCAGCAGCCATTCTTCTTCTTCAACACAAGCACAGTTCCCAAAAAGTGTGTTTAATTGCCTTGAAAATGGACGACTCCACCCCTGCGATGAGGGGATGGCAGCCATTAGGGAGATTAATGGGCCTGCTAATAATGTTAATCAGATACACTATGATTGAAATTCCATTACATATGTGCACGTTGAAACATGCACGCTCCGCAGCTCACACACAGACAAGATTAACTCAAAAATACCATTACTGAAAATTTGCCTCAAACAAACAGCAATCTCATCAGCAGAGCATCTCCAGCAGAAACAGTGGAACTCATTATGGCTGATCCCTCAGTGTGAAGACCTCTACGCTCCGTCTGCTCGGCCCGTTGTTAGAGCCACACACAATAATATATCCACTGGACGGATAATGAGCTGTTTGCTTTTGTTAAGACTCTGCTAAAGAGCTGCTAATACAACGTGCGCATTTCAGAGCCTTAGTTTCTTTTGGATTGTAAATGAATTGCCATCATATATTGTTATTTCTATAACCATATTTATTTAAAAATGAAGAATATCTATGTATCAAAGCAACATGGGAACTGAATTAAAATCACAAAAATTGTAGCTCTTAGACATTGAAAACATGTATTTTAAGGTATGTTTTAGCTTTTAGTTTTAAAGGTCTTCCAAACTATTAACCAATGCAAATTAAACTTTAACAAAATGCTGAATGTGAACAGTTTGTCTACTCTGAGCAATGCCAGAGGAAGTAATGCAGCTTCGACTGGGCTATATGGAAACTGTGATTCTACACCTCTGAACCATGTGTATAATTTTGCAGCTGCATACTAAAACATTTTTTACACAATGCACCTTTAATAACATTGTGTTTTTTTGTCTGATTGTGTCTTCTGCAGGTCTGAGCCATGACAACACCTGGATTGGCTTAAATGACCGAACGGTGGAGGACGACTTCCAGTGGACAGACAAAATGGACCTGGTAGATCACTATTTTAACTGTGTTCATTCTTGTTAATACACTTTCTGATTCCCTAAAGAAGCATCTTTGGTTCCTTCATAATCAAGTGAATCTCTGATGCAGAAACAAAGATTGGAGGCACTCATTATCTCATCAGGGGGCTTTGTGACTGTTAGAAAGAAAATGAATTCAATAATTACTCTTCTGTTATTATTCCAGTGCAGTCTTTGTTATCTCTCTAGTGAGAGTTCTGTGATTACACTGTTTTACTGTACATCTTTATCTATTGTCAATGACACAAATTCCAAAGTTTAGCATAATTATCTGGCTTCAGAGAATTATATTTTCACGATAACAGGTAAAACAAATAGTAAAACAAATTAAAAAGTCCAGATGGTTGTGGAAGTTGGTGTAAAATCCGTTGAGACAAAACACAAGTATTTAGCTCACTGTGATGTGCGTTTGCAGCAATACGAGAACTGGCGTGAAAACCAACCAGACAACTTCTTCGCTGGAGGAGAAGACTGCGTGGTTATGATTGCTCATGAGAATGGCAAATGGAATGACGTGCCCTGCAACTACAATCTGCCCTACGTCTGCAAAAAGGGAACAGGTGAGGAGAGAGTGACAGGCGAGTGCGCTGCTACTTCAACAGGTGATTAAGATGACTGACAGACTGGAAGAAGGCAGCACAGAAAAGCACAACTCCAGAACAGGGGGAAATACGGTAAGAGAAAACTTAGAGTTAGAGGCACAGGAAGAATGAGCAAGGGACAAAGGAGACACAGCCATGATCATTTGTCGCTTCCTGAAAATTTTCCATTTCTTTTAAAGTGGAAACAAAAAAAAAAAACAGAAAAGTTAGGAAAAGTTGACGGAGTGATCGTTATTTCTTCATTTCTTGCCATGCATTTACATTATATATGTCTCAGGTGGAGAAATTAGCCTCTTCAATCAGACCATGTACTTCAGACTCACTACTGCTTACTTCTCTCATTATCCAGTCTTCTTTTCTTCAGCCAGACACTCACTTCTAAGGTGAAGTACATCTTGAGAAAGTTCTTTATGTCCACAAAACTCCCAGTGAGACAAAAAAAAATGATTAGGTCCACCTTTACTCCTGACGTCATGCCTCCCTTGCAAACTTTTTAAAGCCAAAAACTGGGGTGAGGCCAAAACATGTTCCTCTGAGAGCTTATTAGAGCTTATTTTGGCCACACATTTGCATACAGGTCAGACGTTGACCAATAGCTAGAAGACAGACATATAAATACTTAGGTGGACATAAGTTTGTAGATTCTGGGACACAACAAGCCACAGGAGATTACAGGCTGATAACATGGAAACAGCAAATATAACAGTTAGTAACAGGACTAATTAATTTCAAGCATCTGTAATAAATGTGTTCTTATTTGTGACACAGGAGTGGACACTATTACTTTACATTCAGAAAAAAAGAAATACCAGCCTATAGTGTTTAAGATCAGTGCTCAACAGGGTTCAATCAGTTCGTTATATTGTGCAGCCCAAGTCAGCAGTTTCATTTTAGAGAACTGGTTAAAATTCTCATCCATCACTATTGCCAAAGAATGTATAAAGCAGAGCAATTAAGCTTCAAAGTCTCATATTCCTGACTGACGGTCATTGTGTTGATTTCGTCAAACAGCTTGAACAGATGGCAGGTCACAAACAGAGAGCTTGTGATCCCAAAGCAACAGCAGTGTCTTGTTAAAAATCCAGCTCGAGCCGTGTATAAAAGGGAAGGTATTTCCGTCCCGAGCTCGGTGTTGCGCCAGCGTCGATGCACATTGTCACAAGTCCCCAGCATCCTGCCTACCTCTGACCCTAATCAGTCAATTACAATCACCAGCGTCTTTTCATCTTCCCGACTTCCCCCAGTGGCCCCTTTTTCTTCGCTCACACTAGCCCCATGTAATGTCTCGTCTTATCTGCGGAGTTTGCCGGCATCACGCTGCGTCCTCTCTGCCGGGTTTGTAAAGTCTCACAGCCTATAGTCTGTTTGTCAGCTCATCAACATCCCACAGGCCTGATTAGGAGATAACAGCACCATGTTTTCATACAAAGCAGAGGCTCGCGTTATTATCTGATGGGGAGGCAAGATGGGAATACATTCAGACCCAACACCATTTATATTACCGCTTCAGCGTGAGATTGACTGTACAAATGCAATACTAAAGCAGTAGCTACAAAAAAGCATAATGCATTTCATGACAAGTGAGGATTTGGTGGCTTTAATTTACAGCTATGCGGGTTGTAAATATATTTGTACACCTCTAGTGATTAAGAAAATATGTACACTTCATAAACAGCTATAATCTTGACAGTGTTTAAATCAAATTATACAATGAGGAGGTTTTATGGCACTGAATCCAATAATGGTCTTAAATAAGTCACTACAGTTTAAACAATACAGTGTATATAAATGGGAAGAAATTGTCCCACTCTTCATACACTCAATAATTTTGATCTTTTTCACATGCATTTCTCTGTATATATGTCTTTTGATGTATAAGGTTATTAGAAGGATAAGCATTACATTGAGAATTCAGTAGTTGAAAGCTTGAGCATGTTTAAAAATGCTCACTATTTCGGGATGTCTGGTGATTTTCATTCATACTGCGCACAGAGCCACACCTGTTAAAGTTAGCTCAGTGCCTCACAAACACATTAATATTCAGAAAGCTCTGCAAGCAAAGTGAGATTCACCTGGAGAGTTTTTGGGCTGGAAAAGAGTAAACATGCAGCCGCTGCTTGAGAATGATCCTCTTGTAATGAAATGATGCTCTTTGTCGTGACTTGTGCTTCCGTTCTTGTAATAAGTTTGGCTACGAAGGAAGAGACAAATGAAGCTACACCTGAGCAAAAACAGACGTACCACACGGGCCCACAAATGTAGACGTGAAGCTGAACAACCGGAAATGTAAATTAGCAGAGAAGATTTCATAAGGTTCTTGCAGATACCGTAGAAGAAAAGAAGAATGCAGAGCTTGAACGTGATGGTATATTTTTGCTCTGCACTGACATTATGAAACATCATGAAACATTACGTCTGACTGTCAGGTGGGCTAAGCAGCTGTCACCAGAGCTGCAGCAAACATACAGAACGTGATTCCAACACTGGCTCCGGTTTGTTTTTTTAGTCAGTAACAGCAGCAATCTGCCTTTTCTGTTTCCATTTGAGATTCTCCCCCTGTTGTCTTTACTTGAGAATGCCCAGGTGCAACATCTAACAGCACTGTCAGTAGATGCTATGAGGCTTTAAAGGTAGAACATTTCTGCAGCTCTTCCCATGCCACTAACTCACACTGACTACCCCCCGTTACACGCTCACACTCCTTCTGGCAATGCGCTGTATGCAAAAATACGCTCATAAAAACGTAGACATACAACTGTGCAGATGTTCTTTATGCCATAGCTGTTATTGATTTTAAATACTATTAAATATTTATAGTGTACTGTGTCAAGAGGGCTTTTTTCTAAATCGGTGCTTCTATTGAGGGTTTTCTTTCCTCTAGACAAATTATTGATCTTAGCCTTTGTCTTCTTTGAACTTCGCTTTCATCCTTAGGCTACAGCTTCGTAGCTGCTCATAAAGGCTTTTCAAAGTTCTTCACGCATAAATCACCTAAAGAGTTGATGCTTACATCTGTAACCCTGCCTTGGGTGCTATGTTGAATTTGGTCCAGTAATACATACTGTACATGCAAATGATAGAAATTCCTGCAGCATTTACAACTTTACTCACCATAAAGGTGAATCCCTATTTAATGTCATTATACATACCAGATTCTTCTTAGTAGTAAGATCTGCTATAATGCTCAGCTATTGCCACAGTCACTTTCAAAAGGTAAGCCACTTCATGAAAGATACACAGCTGCATTTTTGAAGACAGATTCTGGGGAATGGTAAGCTCTTCTGTCAGCGCTATCCCTGCTCAGCTTTTATTTGTCAAAACACCTTTCTTTACTTAAAGTGTCTCCCATAAAATCGTTCCTCCATTGACTTTTGCTGAGTTTAGTGACATTTTCTTTTATCCCTACTTCAATACATCCTGACTGCTCTTGCCACCACAAAATCACTGAGCAGTGTGCACTGGTGAAAGCTAATAGAAAAGTAGCTTTTAGCCTTTGGTTTGCTTTAAGCCGGTGATTGTCTTGAGGAGAAAGGTAAGCCCTTATTGTGCCCTTCATTCAGAGCACAATACTCTCTAAAAGTGGCATTAGACCTTTGATCAAGTTATAACAATGCTACACCTGTTTGAGAATTGAAAAGGCGTTAGGACAAGGACAGCGGAAGATAAAGAGGTGTTGTACATTTTTGACGTAGTAGTAAGTAAGTAAAATAACAGAAAAAACAGAGCAAGTATGGGTGCTTTGTATAGTTACCTTAATATCATTTGTTCCTGCAGAAGCTCAAGAATGACACCGAGTCATTTGTATGTGGAGCAGGCACACAGCCATAACTGAGACTTAATTTACAGGGAGCCTTTGTCACAGCTGCTTCAACACAGGTGTAACTAATCCAATTGGTGCGTCGCCTTGAAATAGTAATGTCACAAAATAGTTCCAGTTGTTAGTTCCACCTTCACTCGTGCGTCTCTAACAAGTCTCAATGAACATTAGAGTGTAAATTCATATCACATTATTAAAACACGAAGACTGACTTATTCACCCAAAAGACCACCCCACTCTCTCAAATAAAAATGTGTAGCGCTGCATTGTTTTATCGACTGTGCTTAGTGGGCTTTGATGCCAGCTAACTCTTTATAGCAGAACAAAATCATTCATGAAATAAAAGTTGTAATTAGCATTCTTCAAAAGCCTTTTCAACTTAACTGCAATGATTTTTCTCACTGAGCTAGAATTGCTAAATAGCCTTTTGTCTTTTTAGCATTAAATTAGCAACAGCTCTGCTTCTCCCTCTAAGGGTTTAATAATGGGTTTCACAGTGTGTCAACTCAAATGGCCTCGATGAAATACTGAGAGGTCAATTAAACGTCAGAGTTTACATAATGTTAGTCGACGTTATGCTAAAGAGGGCTCAGGTGCAGGACTGCCATCTAAAGGTCCCAGCGGTACTACATCCACACACACACACACACACACACACACACACACACACAGCTGCCACCTCCTCCGAGAGACTGGCACCACTGACTATAAACTGTGAAGACTTAAGAGCCATTCCCCTGCCAGACCGTGAGCAGAGTGTCACTTCTGTCTGTCTCAGCTCTGAGTAAACATTTATCTGATTCCACCTTGACTCTTTATGTGTCTAAAATGTTTGTGCTTTGACTGACTCCCACTCACTCACAGATTTGGACTGACTTGCTCTCCTGTAGACAACTTACTCACATTTTAAACATGGTCTTGGCCAAGGTTTTTGTTTGTTTTTTTTTTGCAGTGCACCACTTTGCAACCTTGGAAACACAAATCTTATTGGCATTGTGAGTCTCCATTACAAAGTTAACCCACACCCATTGAATATCAGTGAACTTAATGGTATGAGGCTGAACAATGTTTCAATCCTACATGGATCTTCCTAAGGTCAAACTTTCTCACACACGTCACACCCATATGTAGGTTCTGTTCACCAATGTTTAACTAATCAAGTGGCAACAGTGGAGTTTGTGATGGTTGACATATCAATCAAGTCAAACCATGAGTCACAATTTAATTTTTACACAAACATGATCATTCTGTAATATAAAAACTCATCATTCAACATTAAAACAGTATTTATACATAAGTTATCTTTGTAATCTTGAATGAATATAATTAAAAAAATGTCTTATGTCATGCTCTTGATTTAAACCTTTTGGAGAGAGGGTGTGGAGAGTATAAATGTAAAAGCAGGTTAGTTTCTCTGAGGATGAGCAGGTGACAATAGGTTTGGACTCACTATTTGGCATCACTGTCCTTTTATAAACCATTGATCCTATTTAATCTCTTATAAGAGGACACATTTAATATTAAGATTAATAAAGTTTTTTGATTTGATTGATTTGACGTATTTAAAAGTGGAACAAGAAAACAAAGATTCAGCAGAAGGTCACGGTCTAAATAGTAGCTATCTTACTAATCTTGTATTGTTCACGTTCTTGTCTCCACAGTGCTGTGTGGAGCTCCTCCCCCTGTGGACAACGCCTACCTGATTGGTCGGAAGCGCTCGCACTACGACATACACTCGGTGGTCCGTTACCAGTGCGCAGAGGGCTTCCTGCAGCGCCACGTTCCCACAGCTAAGTGCCGCGCCATCGGCAAGTGGGACCGACCTAAGATCATCTGCATAAAATGTAAGTGTCATATCTTTATGTAACACAATGTGACCCAAAGCCACACTTCTGTTAGGTCATGGTCACATTTCTCTGGCACCAAAGGCTCTTTAAGTCCAAACATGCTATGCCCTCGAGAACAGACGTTTCTTCACATGAATTCAGCCTCACCAGCTACACTCTCATTATTAATAATAGCACACAAAAAGTATACTGTGGTGGCAGCCTTAATGAAATCCTATAGGCTTTTTGAAGTGCTGGGTTCTATTTTGAAGTGCTTCATGCTGAAGAAGGGATT
Source organism: Rhyacichthys aspro (assembly GCA_036850595.1). Classification (NCBI taxonomy): domain Eukaryota; kingdom Metazoa; phylum Chordata; class Actinopteri; order Gobiiformes; family Rhyacichthyidae; genus Rhyacichthys; species Rhyacichthys aspro. The sequence continues at coordinate 15,504,329 of CM072151.1, forward strand.
GGAAAGACTACATTTTAGTGAATGCAAAAGGATGTCCAGCTCAATCCACCTTTAATACTTTGATAAATCCTCTTAACATAATGGATACTAAAACTGGTATCTGTACTTTCTGTTGCTGCTCCTCAATATTTTATAACAACTTCTACACTTTCCACAAGACACATTAAAGTTGGATATAAATATTTAATAATGGTGCTTTTATTTTCTTTGACTCTACTCAGTGTGACAGCTGTGATGAAATACTGAAATAATGTAGCTCCTGTTGCGAATGATAAAGATTCTATTACTCGTGACTCTATATCTTTGGGTGAAGTTGTTTTTATGGCCCACAGTTATAGAGCCGTTATCATTCACTGCAGACGAAGTGCTTTTGTTGGTAAAATGGAGAAAGGGGACGGGGAATTTGGCAGCACACCCCAGGAACAGGCTTATGGCAACGTACAGGCGTGGGTGGCTAGCTCAGTCACTCAGTTAACTGTACACATCACATTTGTACTGTACACCGCTGTGGAAACTCCAGAAGTACACGTCTTTTGACCAAAGTATTTTTTCGATTTACTTCGTGTTACCTGGGTTCTCCTCCCGCCACAATCTGTCTAGATTCTTGTCAGTGATTGATTTTCCTTTTGTTTTTTCTTTCTTGGCTTTCATCTCTCTCTAATAAATCTTTTGTCTCCTGTGCAGCACGGAGAGCCCACCGCTACAGGCGCCACCACCACAAGGGCAGGAGGGAGCGCCGAAAGCACAAGAAGCACGGCCACAGAGAGGGGGGGCACCACGGAGAAGAGCTGGGCCACAACCACGCCCACTTCTGAACCAAAAAACACCACCTCTGTCCTGTTTCCCGTCCTGCTGCCGGCTGCCTTCCCTGCCGTACCTTCTTCTCACCTGACTCTACTTTACTCTGTGTCCAGCCCCGCCCACTTTCCTGCACTGCTCCGCCCCTTGGCCCTACCTTTTTTTCTTCAGCATAGTCAACTCTGGCCTGCTATACTGTGCAGGCATCACAGAACAATAACACGCCCTTTGTATTCTTTCATTTTGACTTTTTAGTCTCCTTCTGTCTCTTACCTCCCTTCTCACCTGACCCACTTGCTTTCCTTTAGCTCCATGGCGACCTGAAACATGGGCCTATACGCTGACCTGTTTTTGACAAAAAATACCTTTGAGATCCACGCCGAAATTTTTCGGAGACCAGTGGTTTGGACTGTAAATAGGGACAACATCTCCAACAATGCTGATGGAAGCCGTCCATGTTTGAGCCTTTATTTTTACAGATGTTAGTGTTGATTTTCTCGACTTGCTTTAGGTTTTGCTCTTTGTAAGACATTGTACTTGACTTGATAACATTGAGTTCTTCTGAAACAATTGATTTTCTTTGAATCAGAGGCAGTTGTAATTGAATTCTTTGAGTGTTCTTAGCATTGTATTTTTATGTCAGTGTGAGACAGTTACTTTAGATCAGATGCTGAGCCCCAGAGGAAAATGGAAAACATGTCGCATCACATTGTGTCCATCATTTCACATCACATATCGTCTTTTATAGAAGTAATGACATTTCATTCACTTTGTCCTCACGTCAAAGCACTGTCTCGGCTCTAAATAGCAGTCCCAGGTCTCGTCCACATTTTTGTATTATTTAAATTGTTTGTTTGTTTACGATAAATAGGAAATGCACAAGAAGGAATCAGGGTGGAATAAGGAACAATTATAGACTGTGATGAACATCCATATGATGATGAACTTGAACACTTACAGTTAAGCCACAGTGGTTATATGTGTAGACCTATGAAGACCCTAGGTTAATGATAAAGAAGCACTTTGGGAACTCATTTAAGGGGTTATACATGGAAAAGTAACATATCATACAGGAGGAGAACCTTTGGGATGTTTGTCATAGTTACTGTAATGAACTGGCTCAACAGCTGAGAATAATATCATGAGAACGATTTTTTTGTCAGGCTATGTCTGCAACAGTCTCCAGACGCTAAACAGTGATTAGACCATTTTATAGTAGTGTCCAAATGAGTAGTAGACTCAAATGTGCACTCACATCAAAAGTAGTGGTAGTGCTGTTACTACACAGTTGATTTTGGAGGAAAAAAGCTAAAGGTCTTTAAGAGAGAGTTGAAACAATCCATTAATAAGACACACAGCTGAGTATGATACATATTTTCTATTGATTAATATGTAGTGCCAGAGTTTAATACAGAAGTCTACTTAGAGTCTTGCGTACATTTGTTTGAATATGTACCAGCGTCACATGATTAACAGCGATGAAAAAAACAGCAGTGTGAAACCATCAACTATGTACTCCCCAATAAAGTCCAGACTACAGTCCAGTACTTAGTGCAGCCCTATGCAGTGCCTGAGAGGTTAGGGACACTGCCGATGATAGATGTAGATGAGCTGGGTCATTTCTTATCACATGACCCAGATTAAATTTGTAAAAAAACAGTTCATTTATTTGGCTTTTTACCTCAAATAATAGTCCTCTGTGCTCAGCTACAAGGAATACTATTTACAGTGCACTGCATCATACAAAAGATATAACGTCTGACAAGGCACAATCATTCTTGCCAGGTTCAAGTGCAAGTTGAGTAGATAACTTTGCTGTCAAGTGTCCTCGTTGTTTTCCAAAGAATAATGCCTGTCCTCTTTGTAACCGTGTTGCTACGATGAAATAAGTCAGCAGAGGCTCGCGCTGAAGTGCTGATCATGAATCAAATCTGTATGCACGAGCTCTGAGGCGCACTCTGACAGGGATCTCTGTATTTGCAGGTGATTGAGGATGTTGACAGAGGAGTGAGGTCCTGGCAGATGACGACGATGATGATAGAGAACAGACCGAGGCGCCCTATTTCTGAGTTCACACCTGTGCCGTGTTCTGCTTTAGCGAGAGGATTGAGACAGATAAGATGGCCGCTTTGCTCCTCTCTTTACAGCCAGGTTATAGTGGTGTTTTTAAAGCCGGCATTAAAGGGTGAAGCTTGGAGGATTAGGTCGCAAACGGGCACCATTTCCTCAGCTTTTATGTTATCCCCTTCTACTAGACGTGAGTTTTTCAGTCGCTTACGGTTAAAGCTGGTCTTTACTGGTGAGATGATTTTTGCATCAAGGTGATAAAGTCAGATGGGGTAAGACGATGCATCCCCTCCACATTAATCCATCGCCTTTTGTTTGTCTCTGCTCACCTTGGCAATGACAACAGCCCTCAGCCCTGAGAAGAATACTCAACCTGCACCCTACTATCGCTTTAATTAATCTCTGCATGACTAATTAACAAGCAGCGTTATCTCCTAAAGCACAAAACCGCGATGACAAAAAGAGGAGGGGGTGTAGTGTTGACGGGCAGCTAGCGGAAAGGTTTTAGGGTGACGGACGGGGGTCCCGCACAACTGTCAAAGCTGTCAAACCCCTGTCGCCGTGGAGATGTCAGACTGCCACCGCGGTTCGGTCGGCACTCTCTATCTGGTCTGGAAAAATGGATTGACCACGGCTGGATGAGTGAAAGGGCACACAGAGGCCTTTTCACACTCAGTGGAATCACAGTTGATTCCCAGAGACAGTGTAATTACAGTTGTGTAAAGGTTCCGCTGTGACAAGGCTGCTGAGAAATGACTCTGAAGTGAAGAAAGGGGGATTTGAACTGTGGGAATGAATAAAAGAGGAGTATGATGTCAGCAAAAATTACAAATGACAGACTGTAAATCTTTGAAAAATAGCCAGTTCACTAAGTTTGATAATTTAAAATGATCATAGAATTGATTTTTTTACTGTATGTATTTGTAGATTACTTAAAGCTCTACGCTACGATTGAACTATGGTTTGAAAAACTCCTAATTGTTGGTAACGGCAAAACTTGTCCCTGGGGCTTAAGATATATTCCTACTGCTGCTCATATGGGGTATTTTCCATTCTATAGAGACATGTTACTTGATTACATCACTCTGTCAGTTTGAAAACAGAGAGAAGTTTTCTTTCTCTTTCATGGGTGTTGGTTTTGTTACTTTAAAAATTCTTCATTCAACACAAAAAGTCACAAACCAAAGAGAAAGCCTGAAGGAGTAAAAAGACTGTTGTAGCCCAAAATGTAAATATGATAGGGTTGTGATGGTGATAGTCACCCACTGGTTCTGTCTGGACTCTTTGGAGAGTGCATTTTGCAGTTTCCCTCGCATAAGTCCTCTTCTTCTTTCTAGCGGGAGCCCTGAGGCAGACACAGACTGAGGCACATCCTTCTAATCGACAGTGTTAATTATAAAAGCGGTGTGACTCGACTGAGGGTTTGCAGCCAGCTGTCTCTCGACTCGGCAGTCGGGAGCGCCTGGGGCCGACCGTTAGAACGTGTTTACAGCCGGGAGCAGCCTCTTCGCAGCCTTTGCCACGGGTTTCTAATTGTGACCCAGACGTTGCCCTCACTCTCTGCTTTCTGCCCAAATTCAGCTCAAAACGGCTCGGTGCGCTCTCCGATGACAGAAACACCAACGGATTTATTTTAGATTTGATGCAAACACCAAAATTTTCAAATAACACTGCCACTTGTTTCCAACACAACAAAGATTAAAACTTTCTATGTCCCAAGACTATTGCCTAAAGTTGCACCCCACTTTTATACAAGAATGGAATTAACTGCACAAAAGAGCAAAGATATATTTGACACCCCTTTAAGCCTGTAATGCATACAAATGAACGTAGACTTCCGAAGCGAAAGTCCAAGTTCATTACATTGTTAAATTCTCTCTCGGGTTCTAAAGGTGTGGACTTGACTGCTAATTCAGATCAGATCAGTTAATAAGTTAAGATCCAGCAGGTGACATTGAGTTGTACTTTGTGTCCGTATGATGCAACAAGGAGCAACACATCTGAATTCATCACTGTGCGTCAAAGTGCAAACGCTACAGCGACCACAAAGTGAGCATGTGTGGTTTTTGATTGGTGCATTTAGAGGGAGCGCTCCTCGTCAATGAGAAGCCGATAAAAGCTGCAGACGCAGGGCTGTCCTTAGCCGCACGCAGACAGACTATCGATTCCACCATTAAGCTGTCTGTCCCGGCTTCCTATTTAGTCTGTTGATGGCATTGACAGTGCAGCGGCGCGGAGCAACCACCGGACATTTCCAAAGCCATCCTCTTTGTCCTCTAAAAAGCCGAATACTTGTATATCATCTTCTGTCGTTCGTCTATCACTCACGTCATAGCTTCATTGTTTCTCTGACTTTCCATGATCCTCCTGTGGACTGCTGCATCACCTCTTTACTGATTTACTGTACAGGTTTTAGTCATTTTAGCTGTCTTTGATGCAGAGTGTTGGAAAAGACTGCGGGGATGGATGGATGGATGAATGAGAACGGACTTAAACGAAAGCAGAGCAGAAACAGAGAGACCTGTTTCTTGTTCTTCTCTGTGATGTAAATACTCTGAGGTTTTGTTTTCCCTTTTTCTAATCCATTTAAACTCTGGGTGTGTTTGTTGCTTAGCCTTTCTGGACCGGATTCACACAGGTTCACACACACTGGTGCACCATTACCTCTGTGTGAACACGGTCCACATGTGTTTACCCATATTTATTGATGTACGTTCTTATGAATTCCAGTCCTGTCATTGTATTCTATTCTTTATAAGACGAATGATCATTAAAAAACATTGTTTCGATCCGTTACCTTGGCTGGTTGGAGTGCTTTTTGTTTTTGATTATTTGGTCAAAGCCCTTACCAGATCTGATTCAGTATTTTAAAACCGAAAGGGATGGAATCGCTGCATATCTGAGGTGTATTAAAATTAAACTCCTCTGCGCCTACAAGACTGACAGAAACAAGAGTGAGTCCATGTGTAGCATTGTTAATGAAGAGCTCTATCCACTTCAAAGTCTGTTTAGATTCATTATTTTATTTCCTATGCACCAGGTTCCTGCCAAATCTAACGAGCAGCTTCCCCAACAGGATGTAAACAGTGAAATACAGGCTGACGGAGTGTTCACCATCACGTTTAGAGGACCACAGGTGTGGAAAGGAATCTCTTGAGGTAAAAAATGTGTGTGACAGATGTGCTGAGGATGATGGAATATAATTAGAGTCACAGTGGTGCTAACCTTGTTTTTGATATAATGATACAGTTATCGATACAGTTACTTTTAGAACGACAAGTGCCTTTGTCATTGTGGCTGTCAGGTCACAGTGTTTTATTTAATTTGAGAGGCAATTTGGCAAAGAATGAGGAGGTGTCTTTGTTTCATGTCGGCCCCTTCTCTGATGTTGCGTAAACTGTGAAAACCACATCCTGTAACAGCCATGTCCAGGACAGCTATTGGCTTATAGCAACATACAGCAAGTAGAACAACGATACTACGTTCATGTGCTTCAAAGGTTCTGCTAGACTATTAAACGAGTAGCGTTAGCACACAGTTTAAAGAGCTCCTTCTGGCCTCGAAAACAAATGACAGGACTTTCTGCCGTGAACGTGGATCATTTTGGTTCCAACAGTGCGGTACAGTTACACAAAGATGGAACTAAACACTGCCACCTTTTGGCTGGATGATAGATTCCTAAATACTACAAAGAAACTTGATTTTAAAGTCCACTCCAAATATAATACCTCATAAAGAAAACTTTTGTGGTGCTTGGATGACGTCACTGTATTCTTATCTGGAAACATCTTCAGGGCTTACTCGTACCAAACTGTGCAATACCAACCAAAGCACAATATATGAGATATGTGTCTATTGGGTTGGCCCCAGAGTTTTCCAAATGCTTCACAAAGTTTTCTGCTACACAGCGCTGTTAATAGCTGCCTGTAATAGTGTCTTATGTAAGTGTGGCGCTCCTTAGTGCAGCAACACCTGGAGCGATTACATGTCCTCCGATTAGAAATTATTTAGTGCTGAAACAGAAACTCCGTGTTCTGGCTGACGGCAGTGTTCCTCACATCAATTTGTGTCGAATGATTGTATCGATCCATTTGTCAAGAGTTTTCCTTTTCCTTCCTGCAAATACAAAGCGCTAATACCTCTTGTTTTCTCTCTTCACTGTACATATTGTTCTTTTTTTTCAGGAAAACCATTTTTGCTTACATTTTTTTGAATCTGTTCATTGTCGAGTAGGTCACGGAGGGCAAATCCTTTAACAGCTCCGACCAAAGAGAGTGTAGGAGGGAGAGAACAGCCGGATCAGAGGGAAAGTGGAAGGAATAAGAGGCGCTCTGTTTTTTTTGTCAGTACGCCTACTGTTGCTCCCTCGCTTCACCTCCATGACTTACGACGAGGTCCCCAATGGACGCTTCACGGTACATTCACCTGTACTCATTCTAATACCTGACTATTATCCAGCACCGGTTTCATTTTTCTATCAGTTCTTCCATCAGGCCTTCTGGGGACAGCGCTCATAAAGCCTCGGAGCTGCTCTTAAGTCTGCCCTTGTGTTACTGCACTTGTCTGACACTCGATTGAGCCACTTCAACCTGAAACTTCAATCTCACTGTACGCCGCAACAAGCCTTACATAATTCCATATACGAAGATTAAAACCGTGCTATTTATACTCCTGATTTGTCCTGATTCCTTTAATAAAGCTCCAGATGAACGGATAAATTAGAAAGCGTGAAAAAACAGCTCATCATAACTTCGTTCTGAGGTCGATATCGCGCTTATCTAACAAATCAATAGAGATCTGGAGCAGAATCCTGCATTATCAGCTAATGACGCTGCCAAAGTTTGAGAAGCTTATGAAAAAGCAACAAGGGTTTTGACGTCATCTTAGGTATGAGGCATTTTTCACTCCTCCTCATGCACATCGAGCTGCTTATCCAAATAGAAAAAAGATTATTGTGCGTTTTATCTCCCGTTTATCTTCCTTTCGGTTCAATTCGCCCAACAAAAGCTACAGATGGCGGCCCAATTTAGCAGCGAATATATGTGTGTGTGTGCGAGTCTGAGAAGCGAAGCCAGCAAAAATCGCCAGCCGCAGCCAGGTCTTTTCATACACCGTCGCCCACTCGTCCTGCTCGCCCAGCTGTGCGGACACGCTGTTGTCTGACCCCAGCTCGTGATGTGGAAATCTGGCCGTATCAGGCTGCTTTTACCACTCCTCTCTCTTCTCCAGTGGATTTGCGCACTTTGAAAAGCAAAAAAAAAAAAAAAGGAAGGGGGGAAAAGCTGCTTTACTTTGATCTTGACACTAGTCCCAGCTTCTCGTGTGAAATGAATCTGAAATAGATGAAAAAAAAACTCAGCAGAAGGTCTAATGATGTTATGGAGTATTAAATATGAACGATGTGTGACATAAAGTGAGGCTGAAAACAAAAATAACAAGGGAAGGGGATCTGATACAGTCTGTTACGTTTTAATGGCGCAGAAGAACTCGTGTGATTATCATAGACAACAAGTTGGCAGCAGCTCCAGTTGTGGACAGACAGAAATATAAAACATGCAATTGCATATCACAGCTTTGGAGGAAAACTTCAGAACTACAAACCTCACAAACATTTCGGGAGCAACAAAAGCGCATTTTACTCTTTGCCTGTTTTTTTTTTGTTTTTGGTTTTTTTTTTGGGCTTCGTTGCTAACCATTTTCTTACAGTGACATCTGGGCTGCACTGAGAGATCCTTATGACGTAATATATTTGACACTGTGTAACCAAGCCCTGTATAAAAGTGGAATCTGATTCTGGCTTATGTTGAACAACCAGGTCAAAGGGCAGCTTAACTTACAGGTCCTGCGACTGGATTACAGCGTTTCTCGCTTTCACACTTTTTTTTTTTTTTGCCTTTTGCTTCTATTTCATTTATCATAATATCATATAAGGGTTTGTATTGTATCTAAGCAACCAATGGTGCTATTCGGGGCATGTTACGGTCAAAGAGAAGTTGTCAAAATATGGAGCTGGTGGCAGTGGCATTGTGACCATACTATATCCCAATTTACTGCATTTAAAGAAGCATAACAATCAAAGTTCCTTTTGGAATGGAAAAGTTGAATATTGCAAAAGAAGAAGGTTGATTTCACTGTGTAAAAGTCAGGTGTCCTCTCAATGTGTCTTCATATCCAGTCTTGCGCAATGCATTTTGGCAATTCACACAATGTCACACTCTGACTGGTTTTGGTGCCAGATCTAAAGGAGGGCAAACCTAATGAATGGGGACAAATGAAAAAACAGGACTTATTACCTTTCATTATTTAGCTGAAGGGGGATTTGAATATATTCTGAAATCAACCTACAGTGTGCCTGAAACTTCACCTTTTTGTGTTTCACCTTTGCAGCACTGGAAGTTTTTACCTTGCCTGAAAAAGTACTACCGAGCCATTTTCAAAACTACTCTCAGGTCAGAATTGTGACTCTTCTCTTGCAGCTCCTTCCGGAAAGTCACTCAGGGTTCCTCGAAAACATCAAAGTGGGCACAGGCCATGAAGTGCATTGTTGGAGTGAGTTTGGTGACGGAGCACAGATAAGTTTGTTCACTTTGTGTACTTCTGGAGCCACTCAGTCCCTGCTCTCTCCTGCAGGTCCACAATAACCCCCAGGCCAGCCAAATCCTGCATAGGCCCAGATACCTACGAGTCTTCCAGCTCTCTGCAACTGCTTTTTCTCTTCCCTCTTATCTCTCCTTTCAAATTATACCCTCCCGACTATCTCTTCTGGCTTTCCCCACTTCCTTTATACTTCCTTCTTCCTGGCGACTGTGTTTCTGCTGAGGCTGTCTCCTCTTTCCACACAAACTCGGGAAAAATGCTTTGAACTGTTTCATTAACCTCCCACTATTCTCTTTCGACCCAATCTAAGCCCGTTGAAAGGAGCCCGGCGAATAAACCAGCGTGACTTCACCTTCGTATGGGAATGTGACGGAAAGATAGAATAGACCCAGAGACGACTTCTATAGATGACAGCCCTACTTTCATTTGCAGCAGCTATTAGATGGTTAACACTTTCAATTAACTCGGCGCCGCGGCCTGTTTAATATGCCCCGCACTCACAATTCGGCCAATTACCTACCTCTTCAAAACGACTGCTTTCAGTGGATAATAGGTAGCGGCGAGCATTCAGCTGAATTACACTCGCAATGCATAAGGCATTAAGGCAGATCGTTTAGGGAGATGGGGTAATTTCAGGAGCTATTTCCCATGGGCATGCGCTGGATGGATACGCAGCCTGTTTGTGTGCTCACTGATAACAATGCTGAGGACTGATGCATTAAGTAAAACTTGATTCCCTCGGGGATAATCTCCAAACATTGCGCTGCATTCGTCTCATCTTGAAAAGTCGACAAATGATTCATGTTACGACGTTCATGGCGATGGAAGGAACGGTAAGTGTTCAACTCAGTCGACACTTTCATTGTTAAAACACTGATGGGATGGAATCCAAAATGTTTGACTGATTGTCTGAATAAAGCAGAATGATCTGTAGTGAGGCTTTTCAAAGTGAGGTGCCATAAATGAAACACACTGAGTAATCGAAGGTGCACACAATTCATTTTGCTTTATCTAAACTACTCCAGTAGGGAATGTTTAAAAAGCTGCATTGAGACACTGCATTAAACAGACTCTAACTGATATTTGTTTCTTCTAATTGGGAAAATGGTTTAAACCCCAAATGAAATATTGTTAAAGCAATCATTTGTGAAAAAACAGGCTTTATGATGCCATCTACTGTTTTTTACAAGAGATTTTAATAAATAAGAACTTCTATTCAGGAATGGAAAACCTTGGCCAATCACATGCTCGCACACAATCCCATTGGTCTACCCCGGCTTGTCATATGACGTTCCAGGAAGTTAAATAGCTGCCAATAAAGTGTATTTTCAGTTATGAGATGATGATATGATAAACGTATTTTACATGTTAAACGTGATAAACGTGTTTTAACACAGCGAAACAGGTTTATATTTTTACTAAAAGAGAAGCAGCAGAGGTCCCTGGGCTGCTTTTAGGGGTAAGAGGAATCTGAAAAATAAAAATCAGGGAGTGGAGCTTTAAGGTATTCTAAAATGTATCCACAACAGATCAAGTTTCTGTTTGACTTCACTTTGTCACAGCCACTGACTTGCACTAAAACTTTATAGTGTACAGTTGAACAAAATAGAACCCATGTAATTCTGAGTACACCGTCTTTACCACTGTCCCACAGCTCATAACGCTTCTCTGAGGAGCTAGGAGACATGAGTGAGGATACACCAGAGCTTTATACGCAGAAGTCAAACTCACAGCAGAGTAGCACAACCCTGCCAAGGTAAATCCTTCATAATTTGACATTTTATCATATTTATTAGATATGACATTTATTATATATTTATTTTATACATATGTAAATTTATTCATCCAAGTCATTGTACAATAGATTTATAGAAGTTATAGCCATAAATTTTTTACAGAAAAAATAAATTTGACACGATTTGCCTTTTGGAAAGAGACATTTTTACCTCCAGCTGCACCACAAGAAGCAAAATGATCCACTCCTGTGACACTCCTAGTCATAAGAAATACTGACGGATAGATAGAAAGTGATGGTGCTCTGTCATGAGTTATTATAGTTGTCGGAAAATGATGAGCCCAAACCGGTGTGATGAGATAGTTTGACCCCAGACACATACAATAAGACGGAAGACGTTGTTTGTGTGTGCAGCCAGCCACTTGTCGGTTAATTCTGCTTCAATACTCCTTAGGTAAACACACCACTACTGCATATACATCTGATTAAAGTGGCCTGTTTACTCTGTGGGCTGTTCTTTTTCTACTCGTCGAGGTGCTTCAGAGCCGCTGACCCCTGTCACAGCCTGATAAATGAGAAGCAGGTGAAAGCCAGCGCCGTCTCGTTGGGCCGTATTTATTGTGCTGCCGCCGGGGTCACCTAATTTCATTTCACGTTCTCGAGAAACTGGGAATGGCCGCTGTCATCCGCCGAACGAAGTAGGTTTAAAAGGTTCAGTCACTCTTCGCCATGGCCTTTCGCTGTGCTTTTTTTTTTAAATCTTGCGTGTTTTAACTCTATATGTTTATCTTGTCAGGGAATAAAAGCAGTGCTTTCACCGGGGGCCAGTGCTTCTTTAAATGATGCTTTTCTACAGCTCGACTCGGCTCTGGAGTGCACCATCTGTGGAATACGCAGCTGCAATTACACTCGTTGTGCCTTTGAAAAATATGAAAGTCGAAATAAAATGTAGTGTCTGCTATTAACGATGACCCCTCTCTTACACAAGAAGAAGTGCACTGCTGAAAGCCAAGTAAAGTACATTTTTAAATGATAATATAAAGTGGACTCTGTGTAGTCAGCAGCAAATCAGTGTTATTCAAGGTTGTCACACAGGCCACCTGTGTGACAACCTTTTACATCTCTTGGAATTCCTTGTGAACTTCACATTAAATACATGTTGCTATGACGATGACATGGCTGGTTCTGCCATGTTGGATCAACACGCCGAGGCAGGTTCACTGTTGAGCACAATCAGAGGAGACTATAGTCTAATGGAACTGCCCTTTCTTTTCATCTATAGAGTCTGGTCTCTGTACATTCTGATTGGCTCCAGACATGATATTATTGTGGTCCCCAGGAACTCGGAGAATACATTTTTCCCAGTTGAAAAATGCACATGAACGCCTGCTCAAGTCGGAACAACAGCTCGGAAACTCAGGCAAGTCGGAGTTGCCTGAAATTCCATGTTGTTTAAGATATTTTAGTAATATAAGACATGAAAAATGAAAATATTTCATACTAACTGTTTTGCACATAAATCCATATAGGCTTATTTAGACTATATACTAAGTTATTTATTTATATCCGGTATTTACAGGTTTCATCATATGTTACCTTCTCATGTTTTGAATAGGCTGTCTTTTCTTGAACTGCTGCTAATAGGCGTTGGCGGTATAAAGGTGTTTTTTTACAATCAATGCTAATAGGTTAATAATTGCTTCTTTGTATTAACTCATTCAAAAATAACATTAACACATTTTTGTCTTGTTGGCCATCTTCCTTGTTATGGTTTAGAATGATCCTCTGAGTTTCTGAGGACCACATGAATGCACCACATTTCGCAATATATTTTTGTTGTAGACAGCAGAATGTGACCTTCTGAGGCTGCTTTCTGTTCTGTTTTATTCAGTCCATTCACTTGTTTTGTAAGGTGAATAAGATTAACACCAGACACACTTCTCTAACAATCTTTTATTTATTTTTTCCTCATAACATCCATGAAGTCAGTCTAGTATTGCATTGAAACTGTCACAAAGTCCCATTTCTAGTGCAACAGGTGTGAGCTAAAAAGTGCAGAATGTGAGGTAAATAGCATTACTGTGCGCTTTTGGAGATCTGCCTTTTCAGCCCTGGCAGCTAATCCGAGCCAAACAACACATGCTCGCTTAAATCTAGCCTAAGGTGCTGTGATGGAGTAAAGCTTTTCAGGTAATAGGTGCAAATATCCTATAGCTGGTGCAGCATTTACTACCTGGGCTGTTAAGCTCCGATGCCAGAAATGCCAAGTCTTAGTTAATGAGAAATACTACTTATACCAGAGGATCGCAAACTAAGCATGGCATCTAGATACAGGCAATTAAACTTGGTACCGTTAAAACATACATCATCTTCAGGGCAAAGCAGTCTAATAAATAGTTTTTCTTCGACACCGGATCATTCTGAACCACAGGCTTGAGTCTGATGCACACACAAGCCCACACACAGGTAAATACGATTATTCATGAACTGATATGCTCCTGATTGATGATCAAACTAGTGTTTAATCTTACAGAGACAGATGTGCTGACAGTTTCGCTCCTTAACATGATTGACTGACTGGAGACGAAAGGGAAAATCACCCTAATCAAGATGTCACCCTTAATTTTTCACAGCCTTCTCCCTGGCAAATCTGCAAATGTCTACATCTAGTCGGAGTGTTTTTGGATTTGAAAAGTAATGAATGGAGTCTGACTGCTCAGTGACAGAATTTAAAGCCTGATTTCCACCAAGTGCTACAGTCAGTTTGCATTTTTATTGTCTAAACATAGCAGGGATTAAATATTACATACTAGTGTTGTAATCAAGACTACAGTATCCAAGACCAAGTCTGACTAAGAGTGAATAGAGACAGGATAAGCCCTGTAAGACTTTTAGGGATCAATAATGAGTCAAGACCAAAACCAAGTGCACAATACAAAGGATCCCAGTTATGAAATCCAAACACAAGTTCAGACCAAATCCAATGTCATGGAGTGTTTGGTGGAGACAGAGTTTAAGGGAAATTTTATAATGAATAGATGACAAAGTTCTTATCCAATTATAAGAATAATGTTGACAAATGAACTGGGCTTTAATTAAAATGCTGAGACCTTTATGTCCAAGGCTGGAGCAAGTAAAAATGAGCTTGAATCTGAGACAGGATCACCTTTTGAAAATGGGTCTCTCAAGGTTAAGAGTACTCTTGAATACAAAAAGATAAACTATAACTATACTGTGCTTTTCAGTGTCCTATAAGTGCACTAAGACAATAGAAATAAAAGATGGAACTACACACACTACTGTTTGTCGATTACACCACAGAAAATCCTCACTTGTGAAAATGTAAAAAAGGGGAAAAACAAAAACAAAGCTTGTTTTGTTCTTTGAGTAAACACTAAAATGCTCAGAATAAAGAAAGCAAAATGTTGAATGCTTTTTTTGACAAAACATCAAACTGCTTTCAACAATGTAGCCTCTAAACTTGCAGTTGCAATTAACTGTCTCTTACATGACTGTCATTTCTATCTTTCTCTGGCAACTCCTGAAACACAAACCAGACTATACCATCCTAAACCAGACTATACTGTACCGCTTGGTGAAAATGAGGCTTACATCTATGTTTTCACTTTAAATGAACCTTGTAGAATTTGTAGGGAAACTGTTGCTGCTCTTCCTTAATGGGCTCTTCATCGTCGATATACCTGCTGTGTCATCCTTGTTCTTACGGAAACAGTAGACCCCATACAGACGAAACTTCTTATCAGGGAACCCAAGGTTTCGGACTCCTGGCTGGGATCCTCCGCAGCGATCGCGAGGGTTCACTATGGGGTAACGGATGCTCCCGTCCTCCAGCCATCCCGCCTCACAACGGTCCAACAGCTGGAACTTCCACGCCGCGTACAGCTGACCCACTTTGGCAATAATGGAGCCGTCACGAGTGCAAGCCTTGGTCGCCTCGGCATAGTTCACCTTCTTAAAGCGTTTGAGGAAATACACTTTGCCTGAGGGGTGCACAATAAGGAGAAAGACGTATGAGGCGTGTTTGTTGAGACAATATTTGAAAAGGTGAAGGGAAAGCGAGCAAGTTCATTTTTTATGAAGGAAGGAAAAAAGAGGCAAAAGAAGAGGGAAACCCAAGAGACAGACTGATCCCCAAGGGTAGATACTCACTCTCCATGGCCTCTCTGTCTGCAGACTGTGTTCAGAATATCAAGTAATCTCAACCAGCATTTGGCCATCTCAAAATTGAATATCAGCAGACAGCTCCCCAACTCAAAATTACTCTTAAAACGTTTCCATTTTTGCTTTCATCTCACCTCTGGGGAGAATTTGTGCCTGGTAGCATTAAAGAAATTGGTCTCCCCACCAGCTGAGTTGAATGTGAATGTAACACCAAACCTAAACCCAAAATAAACAAACAGTGCTTTCTCCACACACTGGCAACCACAATCATTAAAATTACAGTATGTTCCTAACCTCAGCGCTGCACTTGGCTCGCTCATTGATTTTGTTTTATGTGGTGGGCTGCTATTAGAGAGGCAGAATGTTATCTGGCTTTTCCCTGGGGGGCTTTCAGTAAATACCTTCCAGCTGGACCTTGCAGCACTAGCGGTCATGACCACTTCAGGAACCTACTGCCCACAACAGACTGTCCGCAATAATTAACACACGAGGGAAGCTTTGAGCAGCGTTTAAGGTTCCTATCAAGTGACCTATTTCTCACTAAGGAAACAACTTATTTCTGCCATGGTATAAGATTCCAATAAAGATGATGTCCTGGGTAAATTATCTATTTAGCAATGGACTGAATGTTTTTGTAGAAAGATCATTATAGTGGATGTCCTCAACTTCATAGAAACCAGTGCTTTATTCTCTACATGAAAAGTTGCTTGGTTTTTCCCAAGATAGACTTCAATTACAAAGTTAGTCTAACCCCGGAGGTGGCATCATGGACTCTCTGTGGGAATGTGATGTAAATCAAAGAAGTGGGATGAAAGATGAAGCCTGGGCACAAGGGATGCAGTGGCCTATAGCAGCAGGAGCTAAATCCAAAGACTGTGGGCCTGAGAGATGACAAGCTCAGATGAAAGAAAACAGGGAAAATTCTATACAGCGCTGTAGATATGTTTATTTGCAGCAATGAGTCATTCTTACCTGAAGTTTGTATATATATATAGAGAGAGAGGTAGGGTCACAGACACATGGACTTAACTGTTACATACATGTGCGGATGAATGTGACTGCTTTTATTTCCTCACCGTTGAGCTTTGAAGTGAAACAGAAAGCGTCATAGCGCTCGTCCTCCTTGTGCCTGTAGCCATAGTTACGCACTCCGGCCGGGGTGTCCTTGCGGCCACACTGGTCCCTGGGATGAGAGATGGGGTATTGAACGGAGCCATCCTCCAGCCAGCCGGCATTGCACCAGTCCAGTCCCTCCAGCCAGGCCTGTGCAAGGACACAATGTGGGTTAGTGGGCCAAGCTCAATGATTAGACATTATTAAGAACAAAAAGGGTAGTTTATCATGTCTGACAGAGCACCATTACAGCCCACTTTATTACATACAAGGTCTTTGAAGAAGGAGATGAGACTTGTTGTAAATTCAGGACCTGTCATATGTATAATCTTATATGGTCCGATTATTATTGAACACACTACAGCATGAGCTTGGCTAATATTGTCAGACATGATCCCCATTCCCTGCTTAACCTTCTTGTATTTTCCTAAGGTTATTGTAATGTTATTTGATGAAAAAGTATATCACACATTGGCCAACACTGGTACTTCCATGTGCACTGACCTTGTGCAGTTGAGAGTGAGAGGCCAGGATGGCGTCCTGCTGTTTGCACGTGTCCTCAGCCTGGTGGTAGTTGAGCTTATAGCGCCCCACGTGGGGATAGTAGGGGAACACCACTCCTACAGGTGGACACAGGCATGTGTACTGTATGTGATACACTCACTTCAGAATTTTTTTTATTATCTCATGCTGTGGAATGAAAGCAGCTGGAGTGACTGCATGAAGTTTTTTCAACCTATTCTGGCAATTAAGTAAGTAGCAAGGCTAGTCCAGACCCTCTGCTTTGCATAAAACTGAAAATATATTTTTATTATCCCACTCCATTTTTTCCAATCAGAAATGAGAACAAGAACAAATATTCTGTCTCTTTAGCATTGATTCTTATTCTTGGGATGAACAGTCATATTCTAAGAGGGAAGAGCAACATTAGCAACACCTGCTTCCGATTTCAGATACAGCCAAAGTTGTGCTCTTGCTTCATGAAGTAGAAAACATTGTATTTACTGTCGACTTCACAATAAACATGGGCTAAACTTAAATGTCCCTAAATGTAGGAGACTGGTGCAGTAGTATGCCTCTCATCGTCATGGTAACGATATCTCAGAATTCTGATTTTGACTTTTCTCAGAATCCTGGCTTCAGTCTCTGAATTAAATCCCAGAACTCATACATCAAAAAAATTTATTTATTTATTTATTGTTTTTGTTTATCTTGGTGTTAGTGTGTGTTTGTTTGTTTTTTACATTGGCTCTCTTCTTTACATAAAGAAACACAACTAGTGAATGGATGTTTGTTAGCTCTGTAGGTTAGGTTTGTTGTCATGGATTTTATTGCATCTACTTGTCTGAGGTGAATATTACTGCTCTCTACCTGCTTTGATAATTGGTTTGCGGCAAAATACTAACTGCAAATACTGACAGAAAGTGAGCCACAATGACTGAGTCACTTCCTTCACCTTTAAGAACTGTCAGTCATGTCAGAGCTTCACTTAAACTTAATTACCAACCTTCAAGATCAAGGTTGACAAATCCTGTGTCGTCCTCCATGTCATTAGTGACCTCACACTCGTAGCGCCCATAGTCCTCCAGCGTCACATTGTGAATAATGACTGAGGCGTCCCCTGGCCCTGCCTCTTCCAGAAACACACGGCCTTTGTACTTGCCAAACACACGCTGCTGCCTACATTAAAACACATACGCTACAGTTACTCTTTATATACAATATTCACAGTTTATGAGAGGATCCAGGTGTTAAAAATGTACCTTCCGAGGGACACAAACACATCCTCGAACTGCAGAGCATCGGTCACTTTGGTCCATTTAATCCTAATGCGAGAGGGATCTATGTTTTCGGGTTCATGGTGGAAGCGGCAGGGCAGAGTGATGGAGCCGCCGCGATGGGTCACCACTTTACCTGGAGCTGTCTGCACTATCACCGCTCCAGTGTCATCCTCTGTCGAAAGAAGAGGGTATTAAAAGAACATTCCAAATTGTGATTTAAACTATTTACCTCTAGTTGCCATTGACTTTATCAGACATGTCGTTATGAGGGATGGCGCACTGGGACAGCCGCTAAATTGGATTGGTGTCAGCTAAAATAAAGCATGATCTGTTTATGTGTGGAGAACATTTTCTTATTAAACACTCAAAGTCACCAGTGTAGAGCTTCACGTGCTCCTCTGACCAGACAAATTGCCCCTTTTTAATCTGAAATCAGTCTCAGAAGAGAGCTGTCTGCCACTTTATCTAAAGGACACTACCAAATCTTGCATTTTTGGCAGACATTTTCATGCATCAGGCAACATTTCACATCTAATGAGTGTGTGTGAGAGGTTTTCTCCAATGTCACGACCAGATAAAGGCACCTGCAATTATCCATCGCCAGCCAGCAATTAGCCTTGACAATGCTCACTCCTGTGTGCAACGGTGTTTATCGCAAAGCATCAAGTGGCTTTTAATCAAAACTTACCTGCAACTCGCTGATAGATATTCAGACAGCAAACCATGTTTCTTTATCGTTTCATTTAAAAGAAGAAGTGGCACTGAGCTTATCACGCCATTGGAGGCTTCTGCTGATTGGTTAGGACTGCTGTATGAAGTAAAAGCAGTGTGCAGTAAAAGATAGTGTGCACCTAACTTGCAGAACAGTACCGAAGGAAATAAGGGCAGGGCAGCTGGGATTAAAGGAAAGGAAAAAACAAAACAACAAAATACCTACCACAATACAGTCTGCTGCAGTCCATGAAGAGATCACATCTTGCTCAATGCAATAAGTCACATCACTTTGTCAGTTTCTTATCTACTTTTGATTATTTTAGTAGGCTTATCTGCTTTCTGGTCAGTAAGACTTGTCAGTATTGTTTTAGCTATTTTAATCTTGACTTACTTTAAATAAAAACTCTGATATTGCTTTTGAAGATTGCTTGGGCTCTCCATTGACCTTGCATATGGAGACAGTGACAATTCATCTTGATTTTCCAGAAAAAGTTTGAAATTATAAAGTGTTGTAGGAAGTCAAGACAACAGAAAATTATAAGATTACTACCTTAATTTTTCTGTATGAGATGTGACATTAATATATTTTAACTTTATTCTATCATAGTAAATTTTAAAATAAACCTATAAAATGACACTGTTCTTTGTACATGTTTGTTTAGTGTCTTTCTGTGTGATTTGAGGCTAAAGCTAATCTACAACTAGCATAAGCCACTCTTAGCATTAGCACATGTTAGCAGTGCCATTTTCCTTCTTTGTGTGGGTTTCACTTGTTCTAAGAAAGTGAAAGTTTTGTCAGTGTTTTTTTTTTTTTACCTTGTTGGCAGGCCACTAAACCAAGCAGCAACTTTTAAGTGTTCTCTTAACTTTTTCCAGAAGAGAAAAGTACTGGACAGGAACAGCGCCTTGACCCAAAGATAGCATGGAGCCTAAATGTGCCATGTTTGTTTTCTGTTCTCTGTCACTTTTTCTTTGTACAGGCACGTCAAAGGTTCATCGAAGGTGTTGACACTGGCAATGCGGTATTCAAAGAAAGAAAAATCCAATCTCTTATAAAATGTAAGAAAGCTATGACTCAACTTTCTTGAATGTTTTCAGGCTACATTCAAACAGTACTTTTAAAATGATGCATCTGAGAGAATGTGCATGATAAGATCAAGGCCACATTAATGGAAGCACCAAAATAAACTGATAATCTGGAAAAATGATTAGAGGAGATGTTGCATTACCAAGAACATGGACCACTTTCCTCCTCCCTTTGTCTGTGTCTGCAGGCAGAGCGTTCACTGAAAGGGCAAAGGCGATGGCCAGAACCACTGAGGACATTCTGATAAAAGCATCGGGACGAGGCTGGACCCACAGCTGTAAAAAAAGGACAAAAAACACATTTTATTGTGAGTATAGTGAAAGTGGAGATACTCATTCAGTTGTCTCTAAGCCCACTCTGAAATTCTGGCTCTGTGAATTTCCTCTCAACATAAATCAGTGACTAATGTGGCTTGCATTAATTGTAGCCCACTCCTTAGTCTCTCAAAAGTCTGGCATTTTGCTTGTTTGGTCGTGTCTATCATGAGCTTCGACTAGATCAAGATGAATGCTGATGCTTTCTGTGGATGTTTTCTTCATTATGTTGGCTTCACTGGTGCAGATGTTGCTAATCTATATATATCTATATATATTTATATAAACAGAATGCTTGCAACACCCTATTTCAAAGAACATCATTGAACCCCAGAGGTATTCTGGAGAACTCTGGAACTTACTTATACTTACACTCAACTCAAGTTTAAAATAAAGAGAGGGTTCCTATACAACTTTATCCTTGTGTTTGGTGGTATACAGTACGGAGTGTGGACAATAGGCTGCTGGGTTTCATACAACAAATTATCAGTTGCTGCTAGACTAATATATCCTATAGTATGTGGCTATAGCAACAGCTCATTAATACAATAGGACAGTGCAGTAAGCAGGCTTATTTGGCACCGACCACTAAGGGTCAACACACTGGAAAAATGGTCTAGGGCTCATTATTTATGAGCCTCTGCATTATACTATAACTACTATTGCTAATATGACAGCTCAGACAGGCAATATTACAGAGATGAATAAATAATATATTCATCATACAGTCTAATACATTCAAGTGTTTTTGTATTTAAGAGAAAAAGAATAGGGCTAATGCTGTGTTGGTGCAGTGCATCATCACCGTTACGCTGTGCTAATGTCTGTTAGAGATTGTAACTATGGCTGCCCTGCTGCAGTACATCATCCAAACATACACCAGGCCCCAGTGAAGCAGAGACACAAGCTGCTACTCTTCATACACAGTGCACACAATAAACAGTCCCACTGCATCGTATTCTATCTGCGTGCTCACCCCTGCAGACGACATGCGGCACTGCAGAGTTGTCCCGTTTGAGCACAGAGGAGAAACTTACCATGGTTTTCACTGCAGGCTGAACGGCCATAAAGAGAAGATGAGCAGCTGGGTGGCAGTGAACTCCTTGTCCAGGTTAAATGTTGCTTTGCAGAGGCTCATCTCTCTCCCCTCTGTCTGTCTCTGTCCCATCGCTGAGCTCTGCCTCTCACTGCAGGGGAACCACCAGCGTTTGTGGGTCCTGACTCCTGCAGTCCGCTGATGACGCAGCATACAGTGTGCACACTGAGCTGACAAGTTTGGCACAGCAAAGAGCACAAACAGGCTTCACGTCTGTGTATGTGTGTGTGTTACTGAACACAACTGAACTGAACTGATTTTACAATTAAATACTTAATAATGGGGAATAATAGCCCAACTTTTGTCAAATCAAGTGATATATACATTTTAGATGTGATTATAAGCTTACACAAAGATCTTTTCTCATCAGGAGACATGAAATGGAACAGGAGTAACTCAAGTGTTCTGAGTAAAACCTTGACCTCCACACCTTCCTTTCACTTACTTGTCAGGCTTTGCAAAATCCAACCTTTTGGGAAGAAAGACTGTCCAATCAGAGGTCTGCAGAGAGGAATACAGAATAGATGAGTGACAGCTGCCCTCAAGGCTTCACCAACTGAAATGTCTTTGAAGAAACTTTGCTCCAAAATGAAACAACATAAGCTCTCTTACTTTACTGAAAAGGAGCTATGGGCTTTATGTATTTTGTATTGTGTCATTTTGATCTTTTTCTGCATACTCAATTAGTTCCAAAATTGGAGTATATATATCATTGATCCATTTAGCTAAGATTCTTCTTCCTAGTGCGAGTTTTGTGAAATCCATTTGGTGTAAACACTTTCAAAAGAAGGTTGTTTGCGTCAAACAAACTTTTGTCTTTCCTCCGTGTTTTGTTCCTTCACTAATGCAATGAGGTGTTCAAAAGACTGTGATCGATGTGACGTGACTCTAAAGTGTCTCGCATCAGAGGTGCCTGCGGTGCTGGGTCAAAAAAGGCGCTCTGTAAGAATAAAGGTAAAACCAGAGGAGGCTTATTGGGATGACAGCAGCTGACAATGAGAAGAGACAGGACCCAGTGTGTGGCTGCTGCACTTCATGCTAACTTACTTACTCCATGCTGTGTTACTGAGATTTGAGTTGACTTGTGGTGCCTTGTGCAGCACAGATGGGGCTGGCAGACACTACCGCACCTCTCCTGTGGGACCGTGAGAGGAGTTACCAGCGTTTGAGATGCAGTCTGTGTGCGGTCATCTTTGTACTAATATAAAACAGATGATTCTTCAGTCAGGTCATGCTTTGTGAAAGATGCACATTGAAGGTCAGCAACATTAACACTGGCTCTGCTTTAGCCTCAGGCCTCCATTTTAATTAACAGCCAGTGAAGAGTCTCTATTTTAAAATGAACTTACCTTTAAAGGTGCCCCCTACTGACGGGTCGAAATATACTGTAGATCACAGCCTCCGTGTTACTCAAGGATTAAAAATTCAAAGTTAACTCTTCTTCTTAATAAATATTCCCACGGTGGTTTCTTTCTTTTCGACAAGATTTCATCAGACTCATTTATTCATCTCCGAGTCATTAAAATTCACTTTGTATTTTTGGATGTTTTCAGATGATTCAAATCATCAAGGCCTAATGACAAGTGGCTCTCCAGCAGATGTTTCATTATTATTTCTCTGTAGGAACCGGCTTCAAATGCTACAGCAAAACAATGGTGTGCTTATTTTACCAAAGGCTTTTTCATAGCAACAGTCTCCTTTTTATGTTTGTGCTTGTTGCGAATACACTTCACATAAATGTTTACACCAGCGCAAATTTAAGTACATGAGGCTTGTATTCATTTTCTGCACACAGTTTCACCTGTGTACATGGAATTGGAGTTTACTTTTCCCCTCTAGATGCAAAGGGAAAGAGAAAAATCAATATTTGCAGCTTTCTGTGGTTGGATTATCTTTTTTTGGTGATGTTTACAGATATATGCAAATGTGTTATTTTCCGGATGATCATTTTGTTTTCACTGCAAAGTCAATACATTAGCAATTAAAACCATTTACTAATGCGGTCCCTACTGAGTTCATAATAACTCGCTCATTAATTCATCCTTTAATTATAACAGTGTAATGCGCTCATTAAGGAATCACCTCAGAAGACATTTCTTTATCACGCCGCGGTACCTCTGGTTTGAATGGTTCATTTGATCTCTGGTGGGGCTGGCAAAAGCAGAGATCTCCAGTGACTCCCATCATGGGATTACAGAGCTATTTGCAGCCGGCCATGTTTGATTTAAAGCCTGTGTCAACCAAACAGAATGCACAGCTAGCATGTACGAGCAGGAGAAGAGCAGCACTTCTGTAGGAAAACATGCTGAGGAAGAGTGAATTAAAAGCGTCCTCCCCTCTCTGCATCTGTGGCCTGTTGCTCTCCAAAGTACGATGATAATTACGTATGAGTGGGCCGCTTATTATTGATGGGCCAAGGATGAAAAAAAGGCTTTGTAAATCTATAAACTGTCAAATAGGCGTTGTGTTCTTTGTAATATCTCACCTGCAAACCTTGCATAAAGCACCATAATTGAATAGATTCTATGAGATTACAC
Organism: Rhyacichthys aspro; assembly: GCA_036850595.1. NCBI lineage: Eukaryota > Metazoa > Chordata > Actinopteri > Gobiiformes > Rhyacichthyidae > Rhyacichthys > Rhyacichthys aspro. The sequence continues at coordinate 15,528,350 of CM072151.1, forward strand.
TCTGTGGAGGATATCTTTTTTGGACTCTGTCGTTTGTCATTGCAGCCTTTCTCTGACAGTAGTCTTTCAGTTCAGCACAAACCTTTTCCACACAAACCGGGTGTGTTTTGAAAATGAAAACAAAGGCAAATACTAAGTCTCCATTTGATATCTTTTTAACAACATGGTGATGAGAGTATTTACTGTGCCACCCACATGGAGCAGCAGCACTAAGTGGAATGGGAACAAAAGGATCAGGGACTGTAAGCACAGGAAGCTATGAAACAATTTAAAAGAGCGGGAACACACAATGCACAATGGCGCACTCTTGTTTTCATATTTAAACACAAGGAGAGTGCCTTTGTGAAGCTGAGATAGTTTGGCGCCTGAGTGGAGCTTGTTCTGCAGAGTCAGTGGAGGCAGCTGCTAGAGCTTTAGTGGAGGATGCATTATATTCTGCAGTGCAGGCTGGCACAGACTCAGATGGATCAATGATCAGTGTCTTACCATAAATCACTACATCAATTAATCAGTACATTCCACTATCAAAACCCTCACTGTTGTACTTTATGTGTCAGCATTCAAATGTTACATAAAACTGCAGACTGAACTCTCAAACTCCTCCTTTCTAGATCCTGCACAGACCCAGTGGAAATGGGACAATGGGTTCAGTGCAAATTTAGTTCAAAAATGTTTTGAACTGTTATGGAAAATTATATGCTTTTCTTCTGCTCAATTTGCCATTTCTTGTTTTTTGCAGTATTTGTGGAGCAATGTGAGCTTGCCATTGGCACGGGATTTTTGGAGACGACCTTGAGCAGAGATGGAAATGTTGCCACAGGCTGTGAATACGTGCCATGCCATGAATGCATTTAAATAGTTTCTGAGAAAACCAGACACAGACTGACAAGAAGAAGACTGGGAGAAACCCACAGAAGAATATCCATGCTGTAGATGACACCCAGTGTACAAGGTTCTATCTCTATCCTAAACTATTCACATAGTTTTCTAGCTCATGTAAATTACAGCGACCTAGCTCAACAATGCTATGCACACACTGGCTTGTTTTTGAAGAATAGAGAACATAGAATGGAATATTTACTCTAAGATAGGAACAAGAATAAATGTTGCACAAACTTCCTGCACTGCCACTTACTTTAACAATAAACAGAAAATGAGTAACAGTGTTTTGATTTTATTTTGAAATAAAACATGTTAATTTCATAGTCATAGACCAATCATTTCTCCTTGTATTTGGTATCTTTCTCCTCGCTGTTGGGCAGACCTGTCTGTCCTGGGAACGGAGCGATCTTCAGGAAGAAGTAAGGGTTACTGTAAACCCTCATGGCCACCAGGATGGGAGTGACCGCGTAGACTATGTTAGCTGCCAGCACCAACCAGAACGCATCGCCCGGGATACGGAACGGAGCTGTGGTGCGGGGGTGGAGGGACGCCCCGATGTGAGACCACTGGCACTGTGAGGAGACCCCAGAGAAGGAGGTTAGACTGCAATACACTAAATAAGCTCTACACTGATTTGTCTGTTCACTCTGTTGGTTTGATGCCTGCTTTTTCTTTTGGAGCAATCACTTGAAAGAAACTTGTGGCTGTGTTGGTTTTTCACAATCATTAGTCAATTTAGAGGATAACATGCCGTGTGCAGCCTCTAACCCACCAATCATTCCAAAAGTTTAAGTAGCATTAGCACTTTCCACACTGAGTTTAACTTCAGTGACATTAGCTCTCAACTGAAAGGTCAGTAAACGCCACGACAACTCACAATGCACTCCACTTCAGTATGCATCAGCTGCGTCCTATTCAAAGGCAGATCTGTCTATCGACTATTTGTCTTGGTAGCATTACCTGGATCATGGCTCCAGCAAAGAATAGGGTCCAGTCTGACATCCATGTGCATCCGGGCTTAAGGAGGCCATAAACAAATGCACCCAACAGGGGCAGACCGTAGAAGAACATGTGCAGCATCTAGAATTAGTTACATTAATAGAGTTAAATTGATTCAAATGATAATGCAGGAGAAACAGTGTATTGTGTAGCCTTGTAACTACATGTGTGTGTTTTAAAACCAAAAACAAATGTGAAAAATGGAGAAACTTGGACTTTGTGTTCATTTCAGGGTGGCAACACAAACCACTACAAAAGGCAAACAATTTAATCTCCTTTTTTACTGTAATCTTAATCAGTGTATATATGAGTGCATACCAGTAGTGTGTTTCATGGAAATATCAACACAAGGCGAAGAAAGTACAGTTCTGGGAAGCCTGTTATACCACTTAGTGCCAGTAGAGGGAGTCTTTGAAACCTGTGCTTATACGGTCCCTGCTTTTGTGGTACTTCTGAAAAACATAGCCTTCATAAAAACTAGAAAAAAGAATGTCAACATAGAATTGGCTTATTCAAGTTGTTAAGTTGTCTTTCAGGAGATCTAATCAGATACTGGTTTTAAAATGTCCCAGTTGCAGCATTAATAATCACATTTCACAGATTTTATGAATTTCTTGTGACTGCAACAGAAATTCAATAAGACATGAAGTGCTTCTGAAGTTCCCAACAACTTTTATCATATTACCTTAACTCCACCAATAACCCTATGTTTACTTTTCTGGTGTTAAATTTAGGCTTCAGGCTGCCAACAAAATGGCCTTTGAAATGTAAATGCTTCTCTACGCAATGCTGAATCACTGTTACTTTGCGGCTTAGCACAAATTTGCACGCAAAGCACAAATGACTAATTCAACGCAAGGGTCATTACGAAGGCAGCTCTGACCTCCAACGTTAAATATTTGGTCCATAAAAGCCGCTGCTCCACTTTATAAAGCCCCCAAATTACACCACTGAACGGTTCCTTTTCATCCTCCGCCTGACTTCCAGATGAATTCAAATGAGCTGAGCCCTGGGCCTCGGAGCCAATCATATATGCCCTTCAGTCTTTGTTTGAAATGTCGTTTTAGTGCGTAATGGTAATCTGTCACATATCACTGGAGTGGATGAATGAAGAGGTCAGCGAGAGCAAAAGCGTGAATTCTCATGGAGCAAACCCAACTTTCATTCAGACACACACACGCTGAGATTTCCAAATGGTGCGAGCCACGTCGTGCTTTCCCATGCAGCGCGCATTCTCCCGGTGCCCAGTGAGATGCCGATGGGGGGCTTTGGGAGACGGATTAGCTTATCAAGTTCACAGCATGTGCCTCGTCTCTCTGATCAATGTCTCGCGATTGTGCCTCGGCTGCAGTCCCGACAAGGTCTTTGGATAACCTATTGACAGAGATGTGTACGCCAATGAAAACACATCAAAAACAACGCGGGGTCACGGGTAGAAATAAAAGAAAAGCCGACCCTACAGTCCGTCACCGGTGATAATGATCTGTTATCCATCTTAAACAAATGAAAGAGAGACACACACGAGATGCTCTGGCCTCTCAACCCTGACTCATTGTTGCTGTAATGATGAAAAATGGCTATGTAATCAGCAGCAAAGAGCAGAGGAGATAAGGGCAGGCCTCTATTGGGCTCAGAGTAATATCATTAAAAGGCAGAGGGCCATTACGAGGCAGGAGGGTTCAGGTGGTGCCAGAGTGGACCTAGAGTGTGGAGATAGAGGCTGACAGAGAATCAAAGTGTCTACCATAACTCTGGGGAAGCCCACGGGGTCCTTCAGGTACGGCTCGTAGTGCCGCAGGTAGATGGAGCAGGCTTCTAGTGGAGAGTCCAGAGCCACCTGAAGAGAACAAACAACAATTTCATCCACTTCAGTCTGGCTCCACCACAGAAAACATCATCAGTGTCCATCTGGTTTGATGTTTGCTTTGTTCATCTTGAGGTATATTGTGTAAAATTTTCTGGAATGCACCACTTTACATTATAGATATTTTAAAGCTTCACAGAACCTTGTGTTTCATTAATGCTTTTTCCTACAACTTCCAAGACGGGACAAACCCCAGAGCAGACACTGGAAAACGAGTGTGTAAAAGAAGTACGTTCCCTTTTCTTATTTGAACACACAATCTTGTAAGCAGACTTAAGACATTCATGAAATGGATTTTGTTTATCATTTTCTAAAGCGAAGTCATATCTGACCTATTTCTACAGGATTAGATACTTTTGTTAAACGAGTTTGTGTTCGAGCAGCCTGTGTTTGTTAAGCTGTTTTTGCTTCTGTTGTAAGTCATGCAGGTCATGACAATCTGGGTAAGTAGTACAGTTATAGCCAGGTACTTTTAGATGTTATTGCTGTGTACGGAGATGGGAGTAACTTGTTTAGAATGAAGGTGTGAGTCAGTTCATCTTAAAGCTTCTTATGGAAAAAAAATCCATGTTATTTGTAGCAGCTTAGAAATCCAGTCTCTGTCTCCAGGCCATGCAAACTTCTGTGTACACACTACCAAGTTTCACTCTCACCGCTGCTGTACTCACCAAACCTCTGAGGAGGGTAAACGCAATGGCACCCATCAGAAGCACCACCAGGATTAGATCCAGGGGGCGCCAGATCAGCTTCATACTCTGAGCCTGCTGAGCCTATCCAAGACGACACGTATCATCAGACTCTCATACATCAAACACCGTAAGAGAAGTAACACTGATTAGAGTAAAAGAACTTCCTCTTGAGATTAAAGACCAAACTCACATTGTATCCACCGATCAGAGGCCTGTCCTTGGGTCTAGTGAACAGAGAGATGGCTCCCCAAATTGGCATTAAAAGGAACAGGAAGTTAATCCAGAATGCTGGACGGATCTCTGAGCCATACTTGCCTGTAACATTCAAAACAAAGCAAACATAGCCAGGGATTTTAAATAAGTGAGATTCATAATATTTGCTCTTTTAAGGAATTTCACACAGTATTACATTCCACAGTGATACAATTATTTAAGGCAATTATTAGGCGATGCATTAAGGCAACTTTTCAGGCGTTTTACCCCATTGTCTGCAGCTACATACAACTGCTGCATCTAATGAGTAAGCCATACATAGTGAGATGTGTTCTTATTAGGATGGAAGCAGGCCATTTAGAGTTATATCATGAAGTATCTGATGTGTTTACAAAAGGTGAGTTATTCTTCCTTTTTAACGTCAGAAGAAGAAAATGTCAGCGCATTAAAGGGCATGTATTTTAATGATTTTGAAGTGAGTCATTTTACTGTAAAAAAGGGGCATATTGCTGCTTTAAGCATTCATCTACAGCTTTATAATAAATGCATTTCTGTAGAGGACTTCAACCTTGTGCATCTAAGCACTATTATGTCATCATTAATAAGTCACTGATAGAATAACAAAGAAAAAGTCATGATATTTTGGTCCATAACCAAATAAACTTCCACTTATGCTTCAAAAGAATTTACTGAAGTCCAGACCGGGGTGACCTTTTAGATGACTACAACCATCAAGGCAGGATTTATGAATACAAAAATAAAGCATCGAGATCCCTGTTATTCAGTATCTTTTGAAACTTCTATACAGCCCTTCAAGTTAAGCCATACAGGATGTCTATGATAAGACAACAGAGAAAACAACACGTAAACCACAGAAGAGTTTGATCTTGTGACACTTATGTATGCGGTTTGAAATGTCAACAACAGATGCTTTAAGTCTGTTTTGGGCCTTTGTTCTGTGGCTTGTGACGCCGACAGAGAGACGGGGGGCATGTGTGCGCTCCGTGTTGGCAGCCCCGAACTGTGACAATGACGCTACAAGGCAGTGCAGATGTTCATTTGATTAGAGCTTGTCGTTGTGGGAGTGGTTGAGAGGCTCACCTGCCACGATGCCCGAAATAAACACACTCATGTTGGCACACAAAGAGCCGGCCCAGAACAAGCCAATAGTGCGGTAGGCTTTCCTGTGAGAGAAGCAGAAATAAAAGAGAACTTAATTAGATTTGATATATGTTAAGGTGTGGGCCAGTTTTATTTCTCAAATGTAGGATGAAAAAGAGTGTGGCATAAAATATTATTCAAAAGTTGTTGTTTATCAAAGCCCCTTCACATTATTCTTCTGCGCTGTGAAACACTGCTTTAACCACAGCAGATAATTAGCACCTAGAGCCAAACCACTAATTAAACATAATCTGATTTTACCTTGAAATTTTTTTTCCCCGTGATTTATATACTTTGTTGTTCTTTTCAAGTCCAAAGATTATAGGGCACCAGTAATTTCAGCCTCATTCGTACCATAACAACACTGGTACGATGTAAACAAAACCTGGCATAAGTTTTCCAGTAGTGAGACTGACATTATATGAATAAATGCATCTGCCCCAAGGCATTTCTCCAGCTGAACTCTTGAACTGAGAGAACACTTTATAACTAGCTCCCTCTCCGTTTGGAAAAAGTAGGTTATTCTGTATGTTGGCGAATGTGCATAAGACTAAAGCAAAACACATCATTTTCCAAAGTATATTTTCAGTTGTTGTGTTTTAGTGTGGATTGTAAAGCAAATCAGTGCATACATATACCAGCTCTCATAAGGCAGGGAGGTCCTGAGCCATTGAGGGCAATGATAACGAGCGTCACCTACCTGTCTGTTATCCTGCTGATCATCACCAAGTACATAATAAAGTGTGCAATTCCATCCCAGTAACACATCATAATGGCATAGGGCGTTCCCAGGTAGGGTTCTCCCTGAAACACGCAGTAAAGTGGGTTAGAGGTCATTTATGCTCGTATATTGTATTCATGTTACCTCATACATACTGATTGTGTTATGGTGTATAATATTGCCACTGTTATTAACTGTATGTGAACCTAAAAAGAAAAAAAACCCAACTGCTTTCCTGTAGAATTCCATGAAGCCGGAGATAATTCCGTCATATTCCAAGGCACTGGTCAGGTCAATGATGCAGGTAAAGCAAAACTCAGCAAAAACTGCAGACGATAAACACATAACATTGGTTGACATGTTACATTTAAGCACAATACTACAACACTTTTGACATGTACAAATATGTATTGGGATAAAAGACAGTGATACTGGGTTTGTTCGTGTCCTTCAAACTTTTGTTAAACTCCCAAAATATCCGACACATTTCTAACACTGTGTATGCATCTTTGATTTTACAATATTGCCCTTCCGCTGCTTAGACAGTGATATATGGGACCACACAGTGGGAAATTAAGTACTGGGCAGTGAGGTAGGTTAGAGGATTATTTATACTGAGTCCAGAGTGAATAGCCTGCTTCTGTCCTCAGGTTAGAGCCCGACAGAGCTGAAAGGCCATGTCCACAAGACAGAATATTAAGTGGGACTTCACACAGTTGAATGTGGAGCAGCATCCTGAACATGTGGGTTTGTAAATACAAGCTGTAAAGTGATGGCCACTGCTCAGATGTTAAATGTCTGGAGGAGGACATTTCTTCAAAAAGGCACACATGTAAATTGTGCTGGAAAAAGCACTTTGATGATTTCAAGCTGTGAAGATTTGCCGTCTGGACATATAGAGCATTACTATTAGAGAGATCAGTTGGTATAAAGTTAACACAGGTGTCTCTCTGCAGATAGGACCGCTTTAGGCTCTTCACTTACACACATTTACACGTGCATGGTGCCTGTGTAAATCTCAGGACACTTTTATCTGATTCTATCTAACTGGGGAGATAGCAGAGGGATTAAATGTCTATCTTTGACAAGGCGAGCCTGCCACAGCTTTGCCCCCATTGTCATGATTCTACAAGCCTAGTGCTGCCACTGATCTGTCCCATGTCCCACTAGCATTGTAGCAGCAGCTAAACACATGGCTACAAATAGCAATTATTTTATGTGCACAGTGTGGCTCTATATTTCACAGTTTATTGGAGTAGAGGTATTGAAAGCTGCTCCAATGCACCTCCAGAGTGGAACATCCCATAAACCGACACTCATTAATATAAGATAATTGGACAAGCATGAGCAGATAAACCTGAACATAACCAAAAAAAAAAAAAAAACACATTAAAGTAGCACATTATTTTTAGTAGCATTGAATTTTGTATTTTTCTTTCTTCATTGGTTTGTCAGTCAAAATGAAAACATGGACGTTATACAGGAGAGCACTAACCGTCAAGGGCAGTCCCAGACTTGGTTTCACCAGAAGTGCTTAGAGGTTAAGTAAGTGTGAGTGCTATGCTGGTTCACAGTCTACAGAGGGTTGGGATCAGTCATGCTGTAGAAAAGTCTGCCTAAGCTTTGCTCTGAGCCTGATCAGTTTAAGCTGCTTTCCTCATATCAGGTGAACACATACACAATTCATGTTTTTACTGCGACACATGAAAGTTCTGTAAAATCCTTTGCACTCATTTTGAAATAAATATCTCTTATTAACCTTTGGCAATGTGTGTGGAAATATATTGAAAGTACATTAAGTTGCAAAATGCACATACCAAAGAATAAGAAGTCTTTGGGTGGGTTACCACGAGTGATGAGGAAATAGAAAAGGAACACAATGACCAGCACAGCCACACCAATCTCCAGGATCACATAAGGCCTGAGTAAAACAAAAGAAATCACACTGTTATCCAAGAATAATAATATTAACATGATCTGGTTTTAATTGCACCCTCACTGCTGACACCATGCTCTTCTCAACAGCAATCTCCCTTGATTTTCTGCTTCATTCTCTTAACTAATTAGCTTCTCCAATGGAAGCTATGCCAGTCTACTCTCCACTGCTAAATTAGTAAATGATGATGAATAGACAGTCAGTGAGAATGATAATCACACAACATACGACAGTAAAGCCAAAGAGAAATATTATACAGAAAAATAAGAGTAGAAATCCATGGTGTGGTCATTTATGCTGACATACTTTGACCTTGGTCTGGTAATTGCCTTCTCATCTCAGGATGGACTTTAAACAGAGGACAAGCTGTAGCCTCATATAAAGTTATCTTCTGCTTTGTCTTCTTTTAATATCCTGCTTTTATGAAAAGCTTTCAATTAGCTTCAGAGTACAGCGGGGCATTCATATTTTATCTCCCTCAAGGACAGATAGAGAATGATGACCATGCAGCCATGTTGCAAATTTGCAGCAGTCTATACATTATAACCATGGATGATTATACCTTAACCTTGTTACACTCAAGACATGGTATCCTCAGGAAGAGTTTATGGTGATTTAAGAACATATGCTATTGAGATTATGAATACTATAAAGTTAAAGCTAACTTCTAATGCTAAATTAGTCCTGACATTGGGTTTGGTATGCTAGTTTTTTCAATGCAATGTAGAATGTATTATTTTTTTAAAATGAATGTATTTGCTCTGTACCACCTCAAAATAAGAAAAGACCAGTGCACAAAGGGTTTGTTAAAAAAAAAAAGACAACCTAATTACCAACCAACCATATGAACCATTAGACCTTCAGCAAGAACACATACTATTAGGTATTTTCAACTTAAATGTGGCAACTTGATGTAAACAAGGTGTGTGATATCATTATCACAAAACATAACTTCATTTCATATCCTGCAGAGGCTCCCAATCACTTTAAAGCACAGTTTTAGCAAAGTTGAATCAATCACAGACAGAGGGTTGGGAGGCAGCAAGCTAAGGCCATGTTAGTTCAGCCCCAGCCTCTGTGTTTACTGGTCAAAGGTAGCCTATAGTGCAGCATCGCAGTGGAAAAGATTAATGTGCACAAAGTGTCCAATGGTAAACAACATTACATCCTTTCAAACTCACAATGTGTGCTCTCCGAAAGAAAACAAATGCTGTAGGACCAAAAGGGAAGCTCCCTGGCTGCCTCTCCAATTCAACAGTACAGGAAGATTTATGCACACAATAGTGTTTGTTTGCAGAGTGGAAGAGCACTAGGCATATTGTGTGTCAAGAGCAATTTATCAAACTCTTCTGTGCAGTCTGTATTGATTGTCAGTGTCCACACTTTTCCCCCCAAAAGCCTGTGGAGATATTTACAGCAAGGGAGTCGAGCAATCTGTAGGAAATAAGTGAGAGGGAGGAGCGGGACATATATTCAATCACACTGCTTATCCAGCCTGCACTCAGTATGCAATTAGATACTCTATTAAATGCTCTACATTGTGACCACTCAATACAACAATGTTCAGCAAGAGTTTTTTTTCTTAAAGCTTAAAAAAAACATTTTCCTGTCAATCCCTGCTGCTGAGCACAACCTGCACAAATAAATGCTTTAAGGAAATAATATTGGCTAAAATGGTAGAATTTACACTGGAATGCAGAATACAGAGGAGTGAGTCCTGAAGTTACACTGACCTCTAGTGGTGATAAACACAAAAAATGTACAGTGCATTAACCATTTTGCATTTCTATAATCTAGAATTCTAAGGTGTGCCCTAGATGTAAATAATGTGTGTAAATAAAGGCAAATCCTATCATAAAATAAAAATCATTAAAAGTTTGCAAAACATTACGTACATAAAGCAAAACAGAAAATGTCTTGACTTACTCTTGAAACTCAGGAATGGTGTTCATGGCATAAAGAACGCCAAGGGCAGAAAAAGAAAATAAAAACACAAAAGTCTCCATCTTTCCTCGAGCTGTGAAATTCAAGCAAATACAGTTTAGTTACTCATTCCTCAAGCAAGATTTAAATCAATAGTAAACAACACATTCAGTAAATGTTATGAACATCTAATAAAACTGTTTTTAAAAAGTGTTGTAGTGATAGAGAGGAGAAGAAACAGAGCAGGCTCTCACCGTGTGGCTGCCCTTTTGGTGGATTAATCAAATTACAGCCAGCCCGAGGCAACCCTGGCCTTTAGTGGGAAAATAATGATGTGGGGACAAAGGAGCTTTTGGGGAGAAAGTTATGCAATTTGGTTTTGTCAGAGATTTGCATAAGTCGTATTAGAGAATAGGTCTACATTCCACACACAATCAAAGTGTAACTGTTTCAGTCAAGCATTTACATTCATTGTTACGTGTCAATTCAGCATTAAGAAAACTAATTTTATTACATATTTAATACATTTTAATGAATTTGTGGTTTCATTGAATTATTAATATTCGTGTACCATGCACATTTAACCCTGTGTATCAGTTGTTCATGTGTATTTCTTTCTTCTCACTCTGTTTTCATCATCTTTACATATATTAACAAGTCTATCAGTGCTATGCTTGCATTTGTGTCCATTCTTGCATTCATTTTACATATCTCCTACACTATTACAATGTATTCAAATCTTTTCCAATCAGAATGACTCCCAGAATCAAAATGCAGTCAGAAATTGGATGTTGCAGTGTGAAGCCAGTAGGGTGCACCAGATTCAAACTAAACTCAGTGCGCTCAGTGCAGTGACAAGTCAGATTCACAGCATCCTTCATTCTGTTTCAGATATAATCGATTAGCTACCTTAATATGTGTCACACTGTGGCTATTCTACAATCAATATGTTTTAAAATTAAAACAAGTTTTCCAAATGTAGGGGAATATAAACCTAATACCAATGTGCTCATTAAACAAGTAAAAGAATGGGTGCATTTTGTGCCCTGGTATCACCAACTTACTCATACAGGACATTCCAACAAACCATGGAGACAATGCACATCAATGCCAGCATCCTTAATGAACACCTGAGCAGCTTGTGTGTGAGTGCACATGCACATCGGTCCCACCACTTTTGTTGTGAGAAGGGGGACTGCTATACCAGGAAAGTAACAGCGGAGCATGTTTGCTGGAAACAACTGGACCTCTTCCAGCACTGTCGCTCAATAACGCAGGATAGATGGATGCCTGTTGAAAAAACAAGCTGCAGCAAGCTGAGGAACAAAGGATGTCATTATATGTTATAATGATAACTGGCATGCATAGGTTACATACTGTACATCATTGAAAACATGGATTTACACTGTAATGAACACCACAATAGGTTTGAACTGACAGCTTAAAATACTGCTAACTACTGTGTCAGTTCAATCATTTGACAACGTCTCACCTAAACTGTTCTTGATTTACCTATAGCTGAGAAACACAAAGATGTACTGAGTAGGCCATTTATAATGATCTATTCAGGATAACTACACAATTGTTACTGTGTCATTATCATATACTAGCCAGAATTTAAATTCTTGTGGCATAACCTATTAGTTCAATTCATCTTCTTAATAAAATGGTGACTCTATTCATTATGTTTGATTTATGGGTGTCCACTCTGGTGAACTGTAGCCTAGTGTGGTTTGCTGCGATCAACAAGCGGCACTGTGTGTGACGACAGCGGCGGAAATATTTTTTCGCTTTTCAAAATGGCACCGTCTCAATCAGGAAGTGGAGAAAACAACTAGAAGAAGAATAAGTTGGATAAAATTGACTATTGCTGTTACTTTGACGCGACTCTTCGTTCAACACAAACCTATGTGAACGACCTTTAGATCGGGAATACGTAACACATAAAAGGTAAGTGTACTTTGAGGATTCTGGAAAAAAGCGAGCGACACATCGGCAGTGTTTCCCAATAACAAGATGCGTCCAGGGCAGCCTCTCCTGGGCACGCATGTTTTTTACCACGGGCTACGCCGGTTCACAAGCCCCTACCTTCAAAATTATTCATTACACGAGGCTTTACTAATAGCAGCATGGTAGTTTTAAGTTGTAGTAGATGTAATCAGTGAATATAACTCAATAGCGTTAGCGTGATGCAGATAAAGCAAGTAGCAACCAAGCTAACTAGCCGCTGTTACTTTGTAATTAGCTTATTCTAACCATCCATTTGAGCCGCTGTTAAAATATCCATCTGTTTTATTTGTAACAAGAACGTACTTGTTTAAGTGATTTCCAACTGAACTATAATCTAATTTGATATTCATTACACTACGTATTGGCACAACACAGTATCGTTTCAATTGCCTTCGCACACAATGTACAAAACGAACATACCCAAAGTCCGAAAACGGCTAAAGCTATGCTACTAAAGCTAGCACTTTTAGCTTTAAGTAAAACGTTTCGGCTCGGTAAAATCGTTGGAGTTTATCGATAATATTGTTTTTTGTTGTCTGTCATTCATACATTCTATTTAGTAAACTGTAAATACATGGTAATAAGTACTTATTTGCTCGTTACTGGTTTTGTTTGTCGACTGATAAGCTAGCTAACAGTGGTGGCATTAACAGTATCTAGAGCTTTGGCTGCCGTTCTTTGTGCTTTGTGGAGAACAGTGTTTCTCTGACCGGTCTCAACATGAATGAACCATTATTTACGAAAAGTCCTTATTAACTATCTTTGAAGGGACACATATAAAACACAAAATCAATTTAGATATATCTGTTGACCTAAAAAAATATGGACCCATTGTCATTGTCGTGTTATGCCTCAGTTGTAACCTCTGGTCAAATTAAAACGAGGGCAATGTTTAAGGGCCCTTAACCTATTGTTTGTTTCGCTTCTAGTTTGTTATGCTTATTCATGTTCTCAGAGGTGTATGTTTGATGCATTGTATTTGAAAAAAAAACATACTTATGTGATAAGATAGATGTTTTGTATGTGATATTATCTAATAGGTATTAAGTGTGTTGACTGCACCATATCATGGGCTTTTAGGCAGATGAAGAAAACTGGAGGAGTGACCTGAAGGAAATGAAAACCTGACCTTCTCAGGTTTTTTTTTTTTTTCATCCTGCAATTTTCACTCTTTAGTTTCCACTAAGTGCTTTGCCTGCAGCTAAGGCTAGCCAAGCCTCATACAAGCCATGACTGATTGTAGGTTACCCTGGATACTAGCTATTTATCCAATTATGTAATTTCCGACTTGTTGATGTGGAGACTATTTGGTGACTGTGAATTGAATGGCACGCTTGGCTGTTGTCCCTTCTTTCAGTTGATTGCTATTAACCCGAGTGATGTGGCTAGTGGCCTTGGTTCACTTGCGGTATAATCCTGCTTGAATCTCAATCTGTGTGTAAATATACAACACACTGACTGTCTTCCTTTGGGCTATCAGCAGCAATAATTTTCAGTGTGTTATCTCTTGTGTTGTCGCTTTCGCAGAGGTTGGTTGAAACTGCTGTGATCCATGGCCTCTGTGTTTCAAGCCCTGCTCTATGACACAGTCTCTTCTCTTCTTTCGTCTTTGCTAGACCTTCCCTCTGCTCTCTCATTGATGCCAGTGATAAATCTCATTTATGGCCCGTAGGCTGATTGGGCGGAGGGCGAAAAATGTGGGCTGGGGGATGGGTTCGGAGCTAGGTAATAAGTTTCATTCAGTTCCTGCTTTCCTGGAATCTGGTCTTCATTAGATAATCATTCATGTATTAAACATGGCAGAGATGTTGGCTCAGAGAGAGGGACTGAAAGAGGCAGTCTGACAATTGTTTGGGGATATTTGACCACAGTGCTGCTGTTCTTCTTTTATGCTAAGTTGACTGTCCTGACCTAGACTATCCCCTCCTGGAGGCTACTGTGTGTGGATTTCTACCAAGCCACAAGAGACATGCGCATGATATGACTGAAAAGGGTTTTTCTGTGGAAAATGTGTAACAACATCCTTCTTAGAAAAGAAATGTGAGTTAGTACAAATGCTGGAAATATCAGTGTCCTGTCGAGACCAAACACATATGTATCACCATCAGTTGTACTATCTGAACAACTTTTAATGATACAAACCCTGTCACTGGCTTATCTGTGTATCTATTTATATTTTGATGTGTTGCACATTAATAGCTTGTAAAAGTTACCTTTAAGTTGCTTCTTCAGTGGTCCAGTCATGGAAATGTTTAAATATAGATTAGACAAGACTAGTGCTTCAAATTAGACAGAAAGAATGAAAGCAACTATTAGTAAAGTGGGGGCAAGTAGAGAGATCATGTTTTGTTTTATACGATATATTACTAGGGGTGTAACGATGCACTAAATTTCGGTTTGGTTCATGTTTTTTGAGGGCTTGGTTTGGTACTTTTTCCGTACATTTTCAGTACATTTTCGGTTAAAAAAATCCTACACTAAAATACACCCCTGTAACAATTACATGTATGCCAGAGTCACGCGACTATTGGAGTCAGCAAACACGCTGTAATGTCTGAAACCGTTAACTAAGTGAGTGCACTAGATTGTCCTCTATATAGTGCAGCACTATGTAGTGATTAGGGGGTTAGGGACTAGGGAGTGGATTTGAACACAGCCCATGCCATGCTTGACTACAGTCCATCAATTAATAGTGTCCGTGCGGAAACTCTGTGTGAAACTTTGTTCCTAAGCGCTAAAATCGTACATTTTTATTACAAAATAATGGTACCAAACAGGCCGTACCAAACAATACACTACAACCATGTGTACTTACACCCCTATATATTACTGTCTCTGCCAAAGAAATTTTCAGTGCCATAATGAAATGCAGGGTAAGATAAGATATTACCATTTGAGAAGTTCTCAGTTGGCCTTTGATTAACTGCAAAGTAATGCCAATCCTAATTCATTGTCAAAGCCTGAGCATCCTTCAATAATGACTGTAGAGCCATTGCCTTTGCTACTGTTTCCAAACAAATCCAAGTGATTTTAAGTTTGTGTCTGCGGCCCACAGCTTTGAGCTCTACAGTTTGCTGGAGGAGTAAGTTTGTCCTTAACTCTTCACGTCTTTACTCTACAGCGACACACACAAAATGACTATTGAATTACAACCTTAAGTACCATTTTGTTGTTTGAAATTCCATGTGACATTTGTCTTTCAGGTAAGCACAATGGTTTAGTCACTGATCAGAGCATATTTGTCTTTCTTATTTGACTTTGCATTTAGGATAGAAAGTGAGACATCTCCACAGGAAATTTGTTTAATATTTGCCTGTAAAGGCGTACTTCTCAGGAAATTAGGCTGAACATCAAGCAGTCACCAAAGTTCCTGAAAGAATAGGCCTATATATCTTTGAATTCTACATCTGCTCAAGACTAAGTGGGCATTTAGACAAAGTCTCAGAGGTGTGCTGCATGTAGCTTAAGTCTCAGCTTTGTGACATGATCCAGATGGGTTCATGTAACAGTAATGGGCTACCTGAAGCAACAGGCCCAAATCGGTAGAGTTTGTTGTTGATACACACTGCTCTTTTGCGTTAATGCCTTCTGTGTCATTGGATAATTGTAGGATCTTTTGCCTGACATCACAGCAATGAAAGTTATTTGCCCAAAACTGCCTTGGAATTGTTTCACAACAGAGAATGTAGATGGGTCAAGCAAAAACATAACTCTTCAAATGGCCTGCCTGCCTTTTGGTAAAGTGCACAGGTAAACAGTATTGTATGGTATAATCCAGCTCAGTACAGCCCAGTTGAGTACGGCTAACCAGTTATTGTGATGTCCTGCATACGGACCCGTACTGTACTGCTCCAGTTGACAAACGTGCCTTCGGTGCAAAGCGAGTGGGCCTGAGAAGTGGGGTCAGTGAGGCTGCTGTGGAGTACTCAACTGGGACACCACTTGGGCAAGAACTGGAGCACAACTTACTTTAAATACTTTGATGCGCTCAACAAAAATAACAACTTTTTTGTACTTGTTAAGGGAACGTGGGAAATCAAAGTTCTCAGATGCAGTTGCTTGAAAAATGCATACTTCTACAGTGTCCCTCTGAGCTTCTGCCTGATGGTGTTATGTCTGACTGTGGACATCCAGGAGCAGGGCTGATAGTCAGGAGGATCCTATGTAAAAACAGGGAACCAGCTGCGTCCAATCAGCTGCAGGATCAACGCAAGGGTCAGATGGGGATAGAGGAAACAGCCCATACAGCCGTCTCTCTGTGTCTCTGAAGGAAGAGTAGACATTATGAAAAGAAACCTGTTGACTACACAATGCATCAGGGCTCGGGCTGTTATCACGAAAATGAGAAAAAAAAACCTACAAGAGATAATTACATATTTTATTATATGTCAAGTCGTGTACTCAGTGATCACACAATCAGTCAGTAATTTTAATATTTGATTGTTATGGACATTTTATAAATTAAAAGATGTCCAACATGCTTTACGTAGATAAAAAATAAGACAAGGAATGACAAAATATCATGAAATATTATAGGAATTTAATTATATAAAAAAACTAAAGATACTATAATCCCAGTCGGGTCAATACGGTAAATTACTATTACCAAATATCGTTCAAAGCATTTTAAAAAAAGTGTATAGTACTTATTTGCTTCAGACCTTTGTCCTGAGTGTGGGGTCTGCTTTCAAAAAAGTGGAACTAAACACTGCCATCAATGCATTTTATGTCTACATTCATTGCATTATCCACAAGCAGAACCAGCGGCATTAATTAGTGAGCCCCTAAAGTTTATTATATAGCAAGAAATGAGAGGCCACTGCTCATGAGGAGTGCTAAAGACCTGGAGCAACATGAGCATGGTGTCATCTTTCTGCTGTGAAGAAATGAAAAGACAGAGGAAACGGGCAAAGACACAGCTAAGTGGATCTTTGATCTCGCAGCAGCCTTTGATCTATTTCTGGTGACGGCAGCAGAAGTAGAGGGATTGCTCCTAAAAGAGCGCCATCGAGCTGCTGGAAACCATTGTCAGTGATCTCGTCGTGCGTCTCCGCTCTCGGCACAGCTCCGTCACTGCCCCCACTGTTAAACCCCTCCTGCATTCACCTGTTTCTCTCCTTCCCCCGCGCTCTCTCCTCGCTCTCATTTCATTTACCACAACAAAAGTATCCTCCGAGCCACGAGAGCTCAATTAAGTCTCCTCTTTACGGATAAATCACTGTAATGTCTCATTCAGCTGGTGTTTGCGGGTTCAAAGGTATTCATCATCAGGGCAAAGTGGTGCTGAATGGCCTCTCGGAGAGAAGCGATGAAAATCTAATGAAGATTAATTGGCTTGCCTCGGTAAGTAAAGAGTCTGATCCTTGAATGTGAGGCGAAGTCATTCAGGCCCTTTTTGTTCTGCCCCAGTCCACTTTGATAAATATTTAAAAAGGCAAAATGCAATAACAACAGACTCCTAGAACCCAATTTGTTTCCATTTGCCAGTTTTTGATAAGAAGGCAGATTTGGTTACACTCTCATCCGATCATTAGTGTCCTTCCCAGTCTCCCGCCTGTTTACTGTCCGTTTACAGTAATGTTTGTGAATGGAAACAACGTTTGCATAAGCCCTAACTGGAATAGATGCTGTCTGTGGTCTCTTTTGTTTGTATGTGCTTAAGGCCGTTTGCGGACGCACGAGCACGTACTTCTGTGTGAAAAAGGTGCAAATTAATAATGCACGCTGTTTTGAATGACAGGCTCTGTGTTTCCCTGGGAAGTAACTTGTTCCTTTTATGAATATTTCATCACAGCCGTTAATGAATCCAGCCAGTGAGGGCAATCATAACCAGCTAACAGGCCCCTCGCTGCACCGGCATGAGGCAGTTGATCATTTGTAACCCGATTACCGGTGATGCTGATGGACTCGGATTGGTGGTGAGTGACTGCTGTGCATCAGGTTGAATGATTGTTGTCAGCCAGGGACATGTCAGGACTTGGGCAATGTGTTCAGGCTGACAGCTGCAGACTGAGAGTGTTAATGAAGGGAGCGGTGTACCCTTACTGTACCTGCATGTGCTGTTAACCTAAGATTTGCATATAGAACCACTGTGATAAACTGTGTCGCTTCAGTGTAACCTTAACTTGTTTGGCTGAGCTTTTATACAGACAAATCATTTCTCAGAGCTTTGGAGAAACCCCAGCAAACAGTTTAGCTGTCATTGAATTAGCATAAAACATCCTGGTGTATTAAAAAATGTGTGGCTGTCACTGACTTCTTCTGTTGCAGGAACTGTACAGTGACACCCCAGACCAGCTTGAGTCCGACTTAGAGGTATACATACAACAGCAGCTTAATTTTTAACTGCATTATGGAGGTGAATAAGTCGGGACAAAAATTAGAAAACTAGATTTTCTGGATTTAGTTTGTATCTGTATTATAGAGATTATTAGTTAGGATCTTATTTTGACTGGGTTTCATCATGTCTGTCATGGAGGACTGGACTCCTCCTCCAAGGAACTTTTGTAAATGAGCAGCAGAGTGACTGTAGTTGAGTTTATCATGAAAGGAGTCCTGAGATTATCTTTTATTTATTTCACTTTTAAAGTCATTACTGCATTCTTTGTCATTTTTGGTCTTTAGGTGCCTGCCCCTTAGGGAAAAGCCGGTAGACGCAGCATAGGCTTCCCATTACCAGACTTTCCAAAGCTGCCAGTTCGTTTACACCTACACCACCACATTACAACCCATTGTCAGTTAGTGACTTTCTCTCATTTTCTGCTCAGTAGGTTCCCAGCTGCATGAACTAAACAGGCCAAAAAAATCTTTACATTACATTTTTACTTTACATGTTGTAAACCCCACAGAAATAATGAATGTGGAAGTTTCCTTGTTTCCCCGCTCACATGCCAGCACATGCTCGAGGTGGTTGCCCTCGTGAGTGTTAATCGTGACTTAGCAGCTTAAGGACATCACACTTCCCTCTGTGATCCTCATGTGCTCTGGCAGCGGCCGAAGCCACCAGCGCGCCGCTCCTCTCCATCGCGCCGTGCATTGCGACACTCACCTTAATGTGCTCCGCCGCACATGTTGCTCCGCTGTTACTACCATCACACATAAAGGCACATGTTGTCTTTTTGATGTGACAGGAGCATATTGCCTGTTAACCTTTGTGTGGCAGAGAGGCCGCCGCAGTGACTCACATAGCCAAAGGGAACCAGCTGCCGTACAGAACGTTTGCATCTCTAGAAATTCTCCGTAGTGTAATCTATCCGTCATGTTTGCAGAATTTACTCTAACGTTAATGAAGAATGGCCAGTGTTCACTTCAGTGAGCTTCCGCGTCAGGCCACCCACAAAGCGGCGAGAGGGAGACGAGCGCTGTGTACAGACCAGCAGTAACCTTTGGAGGAATGACAGATTTAACAGATTAGGCAGGAACATTTGCACAGTGATGGCAGTGACTGTGAGAAGGAAAGTGTAACAACTGCTAAATGATTCAGTTCTAGATTTGTTAACGTGGTCCAGTCTGAACAGTGGAAATAATCTGGACCGATAAACTTCTACTACATTCATTTTATGACATTTTTAGCAAACTGGGCTATTTTGAAGCTACACTACTCCTTCAGTGGGTTGTGCTCTGCTGAAGGACAAAGGCAGTTCATTTTGGCAAAAATAATGTCATATGCTATATTCAGTTACAGTGATATAAAATTACCTTTCCCACAAATGTCTTCCAGAGACAGTCTCTCTCTGCCTCTCAGTAATTAGTGACAGTGCTGCTTAAAATACTTTACATAAACCTGTGTCCATTCATTCATTTAGCAGACAGCCTAGGAAGGATTATAAAACGATGTTATTTGTGCGCTTTTCTTTTGTTGCCCTTATTGTGTACTTCCCCTCATTATTTTTATGCCTCTCATATCACAGACTGTTCCTGATTCTTTCATTTGCCCGCCGTGCAAATAAGAAGTAGCGGTACATAGCAGTAGTAGCAGTAAGCAGTCGGTTTCCAGTATTGCGGGGCCTTACAGGAAGGGCATATCTGGGACCACTCTTATTGTAATCACTATTGATTATCCTCGGCGGTCTGCTCGAGTGACGGAGGACAGCAAATGACAGACATTTTTCTGTTGCTTAGAAACACTTGGGACTGATAGTTGACGAGCTTGTGGGTGGGAGGATGGATAGGGTCATGGGACATCATAGGAAAGCAGTGTATGTGATCTGAAAGAAGATGCAGAGAGTGATGCAATGTGCGTCAAGTGAGGCTGATTAAGGGAACAGCTGTCAGTTACCTCAGTGTTCACCAGACGCACACACACAAACACAGACACACAAATATATACACAGACACATTCCTCAAGGTAGAATGTCAGCTGCGAACCTGACCCTCTTTCAGATTGTTGTCAGTTGCATCTGCAGAGATTAGCGGGCAGTCATGTGTTATGGCCAATTCCCTCTTTGCAGCAAATCTGTGAGACACACTCCACTGAACTTTATCTCATGGTAGGACTTCTCATAGGGGGCTGCTATCACTCAGTAATCCCTGGGTGACACTGATTATAGACTTGAGTGAGCATTTGTTAGAGGTGCTCTGATTTTTACATTTAGACGCACCACAGTTTGATTTAAAGCTCTTTTTTAGCTAGTAATTTTGATAGGTAAAGTATATGTCATATGCACTGCTAGTATATTATTGTAGTTCAAGGGCTGAGGGCTATTAAAACCCATACAAGGTAAGTAGAGAAGATTGGACAACAATAACAATATTGGATCCACAGAAAATTGAGAGCAATAATTGTGCAGTTTTTGAAATAGAACCGTAGACTCCTTTCTGTGAGATTTTCTTCTACCAATATACTGTCTCAGTTAACCTTGTGCCCCATTTATGCTCCACCAGCAACACAACTAAAAGGCAAGCCGCTGTCTCCTTTTACGTCTTCCTTTTCTGCAAAAACTGACTGTCTTCTACTGTGTATTTTTTCTTTATTAGATTCTGATTTGAAAAATGATGCCTCATAGAAGCCGCTCATTAAGCAGTAGTGCAGTGTGTTCTTTTGTCAGAGGCCCCAGGTCGCCAGTTTGCCCTCTGCTTTGGGCTTCCCCACATAAAGAGGTTTGTTTCAGTCGCTGTATGTATCACGCTGGCAGCCTGAGGGGAAACCGGCCTTCTTTCATGTCGATTGGCTGTATTGGTGCTGGATGTGTTATGCCAGGTCTCTGTCCAACATGCACATACGCCCGACACACAAAGGACCCCTTTTACTTAGACCCTCATGAATTCTATCAGGATTTATTACCTCAGCGCTGTCTCCGCACTATGCTCCAGATCGGACCGAGCGAATGAGGAAACGGAGGACTTTGGAGGTTTGTTGAGGGCAAGGAAGTGTTGCTGTTGTTACACAGTGATGCACAGTGGGCCGGCGGATTGATGTAGTGACATTTGTGTGATATTTGAAAAAAAAAAAATCTGTTGTTTGTTTTCTAGATATGTAGCTGTTGGGCATTGATCGTACTTCTAGAAACAGCAGAAGTACCCCACTTTTGCTTCAGGGCATATCAGCACTAGTAAAATCCTTAATGATTCCTGTTTCTTAAATATAGTTGTATGTCAAACATATTTAAGCACTTTAACGAAGCACATGTCTTTCTTAAACGTGTGCTTATCATTAGCATTTGCATGTGGACAGGAGCTTGTTAGCTTTGCAGTGAATCCACAGTGTGTCATGTGAGTCTAGTCCAGCCACACACAGCTGTCATTTTACGTGACACATGTCCAGCTCTACATTTAAAGCACTCTCTCATGGCCGCTGAAACAGACTTGTCAGTGGGCTCTACCTATATATATGCTATGCTATGACTTGATGAATATTGGTAATTGAATAAAAAAAAGACTCACAATGAAATATATTTAGTTGCTATTCTTTCTCATATTGGCCTGTTCCACTGCAGCTCAGTCTGCTCTGTTTATGGACCGCCTGCTGTGAGTTTAATAGGTTTTCTGATGAATGTCAAACCATCTGAGGACACAAGTCTATCGGTAAATAAAGACTCCATGGTTTGAGTATGGCCTTTGTGGATTTTGTCTGATTAAATATAGCCGGAAGAAAGGTTTTTTTTCTCTCTGGCATCATATGGTACAAGTAATTGTGCTTTTGTTAACACTGATGCACATGCCCCTGAAATATTCCAATGTCTGGTTTCTCTGTTTCCTCCAGGTCATGGATAGGATCTGCCCTTGTTAGACCTACTTCGAGAGACGCAGCCAGCACGAGTCGGGGTTGGTGGTGTGTTGTCTGAGTCAGCTGGTGGCCATGCCTAGTGCTGTGGTCTGATGCCAACCCTGCCCTCAGCGCTGGCCATGGACGGGGAGAACTACCTGCATCCAGAAGGCCCTCAGCTGGACAGTAGCCTGTTCTCCGTGGCCTCAACTAACATGGAGGTATAACAATTAACTCTCACTACAGTCATCATGGAGGAATCGGCCTGTAACATAATTTCTAAAAAGTAGCTTTAAAAGTCATTCAGTTGTCAATAAAAAGTAATTAAATTGTCATTAACCCATGTAAGGAATGACTTACATGGGTTAATGACAGTTAAATGACTTTTGTGTCAAAAGTTTCTCAGCTACATAATAATCTTGAGATCGACTTTCAAGGTCCATTCTTGAAATGAGAATGTAAAAAATATCAATTTTTCTGAATGGATCTGGACTAGGCGTCTCAGAGTCAGATCTTATTTCTGTATGGTCTTCTTGGTCAGCTGATCATACTGTCCATTGTTCTTTCACTTTCTGTGAACAAAGTTGACATAAAGCATAAAACAAATTCTTAACTAAACTAAATTAAGCATTTTAGTGGTGCAGTATTAAACTACTGTTTTTTTCTTTCTGTAACCCATTCTTGCTGTGTGTTTCAGAGTTCAATATTTGCCTCCTCTGGTTCCTGGGGATCCTACTCTCAGCCCACTGGATACAGCATACACTGCCCTATGCAATCTGGAAACCAGTAAGTCTTGTCAAATTGTGTAGCAGGGTCATGATGACATCACACAATGTCAAAAACTTCACATTTCCCCAAATATTCAGGTGGTAAATTTGCTTTGTTTTTCTGGCTGTAAAAGTGTTCCATTACAATAACTCAGTGGTGGTCACAATGAGCACTATAAAATGTTCCAGAAAGACCACAACCACAGGAGTTTCTGTTCACACATCAGCTAACATGACATCTGAATAGAGGCAGGACTATACCTTGTTTGTTTTTATAGTGTGTAGATTTCAGCTATTACTGTTCAAAGTCTTTCTTTAAACCAGACTAAACCAAAAAGTTGACAAATTTTGCTCTATGAATCATTCATTTTGCTTATCTTTTCCAATTCAAAAGTGCAGGTGTGAAACGCTGTGCTGAACAGCAGCCTGTGCAAGGAGGGGATGGCTTCTTTTTACTGAGGCTTATTTGTTTCCGATGGTGGGTGGCCTGGCGCCAGCCTTACAGAGAGGAGGGGGATTATTCTTAACATCTCACAGCCTGGCTCTGTTTTTATGACCTTACTTTTAAATGACAAGTGTTGTCTCGCTGATATCACGTATTATGTGCGTGAGAAAGTAATAAAGGCCATGCAACACCTTGTGCATTTAGAGGTGAGGTGTAGACAGTGTGAGAGGCACAGGCAGCTGTCCTCATCACTCTGGTGTATCTGACGTATCTGTTTAAGAGATAGAGACAGAGTGTTAGGTCTGGTGAGGGGGTTAGTTTGAATTGATGCAGGTGTGTTTTATGGTCTGCCTGTGGTTAAAATAGGAATAAATGCTGATTTTGATGTGTATTTCAGA
Organism: Rhyacichthys aspro; assembly: GCA_036850595.1. Taxonomy (NCBI): domain Eukaryota; kingdom Metazoa; phylum Chordata; class Actinopteri; order Gobiiformes; family Rhyacichthyidae; genus Rhyacichthys; species Rhyacichthys aspro. Next base: position 15,552,562 of record CM072151.1, read on the forward strand.
CTGAACAATTCTTATATGAGTTTCTGGGCAGTTGTAATGTCTAGAGATTATGAAGATAATACAAAAAATCCTGCCCAAACCCATTTGAAAAGCTCTATAGCAGTGGTGGGCCAACTTTTTGGCTCATGGGCCACAATGGGTTTTAAAATTAGTGACAGACGGGGCTGTCACATGTGAAAGCCAGCTGGGCAGTGTCTTTAATTTCTATAATTTTGTTCAGTGTTAACAAATACAACTGGATGACAGCAAATAACTTGTTTTAGTGCTTGACTCCTCAGTAGTAGACTGTTGGAATATTTTGCCATGCCTGTAAACTGCCCAAGCCCACCACTTGTCTATAGGCAGTCCAGCCCTGGCCATGTATTACATATGTTTAGAGCTGCCTTCTAACTACATAGTGGAATAATGTTATTGTTTTATTGTAATTATATGCAGTTGGGCGGAAGTTGAGTGGTTAAAGGGACTATGATAAGGGACCCTAAACCTAACCTATAACGCTTATGCATTTAAATTACAATGTACCGTATGCAATATGTTTTGAATGTTTGGGACATATCTCGCCAGAACCTCCTCAATTTCTCCAAATTAGTGTCTTCAAACAACAAAAAAAACAAAAAACCCAAACAAAGCTTCTCTGTAGTGACTGCTATGAGTATGTGTTTAAAACTTCAAACACTGAATGACGTGAGAGGACGGCCTGTGGTTTTCAGGTTCACTAGAAAAGTGGCATTTTCTGACATCACAAGCTTTTGAGATGTTTATCTGCGTCTTGCAATACACAAATGATGTGACCAAACCCACCACTCTCATGATGAATACACTGTTGTACGAAACAAGCAGATTTCGTTATCCCACCACAAAAACCTTTGTATTCCAGACAAAGGTCTTGAAAAGAGATTTAAATCCGTCTTTATCGTTTCTTTCAGAACTGTGGCCTGACTTACACTTTATGGTTGAATTGATTAAACTGCAGCCTTCAGTTGTCAGCTCACATGGCTTTAAGGAACAAGCTGAGGAGTAAATAGATCATATGACACTAGTGTGAAGGAGCCAGTACTTTTGTAAACGCAGCAGCTTATTAAGAAGTGAACCTTGTGGACTTATATACATCACACACGCATTTATAATACTAAAGCCTTATCTGTACGCTGTTGTAGCCAATGATGATAGTGCCCTCAGCTAAACTGGAATCCTTTCTAGTTACTTGACTCAAAGTTCACATTTGTGTACTGTTGATACAAAATAAGTTCCATTATTGTTGGCTGGAAGGAGGAACTTCCAAGGAATTCATGAGTGGGTTTTTGGTCAGCGTGGGTGAGTGTGTGAAACCATGTCTCCAATTACTAAATACATGGCTTGAAAAATTGTTTCTATCATTCACCTGCCCTCTGCCTTGTCACCAGTTCAGCTAGTGGCCACTCTGCATCAATTTTTGATTTTCATGCAGTATTTCATGCAGGATTTTCCCATATAGTTCAAAATGATTTTATTTTATACTGTTAATTGACTTGGTTGTGAATATACTGGGAGCTAAAACACACACACAAGGCCTCAGTGCACATGCTCTATGGGCAGCATCACAGGGAAATAAACCAAAACCTTTTTGGGCATGTGTACCTGGCTACCAGCTAACCTGGCTTCCATAAAAGGCATTTGAATCTGGTGATTGGGTAACTGTATTTTGGTTAATAATGGTAGTAATAATAACGGTCGCTACATTATCAATCCTAAAACACGTCCTTACCTGTTAGTGCTACCTCATCTTTGGTCAAACAACAGCGGGTTGGGACAGAGATATTTTGGTTGGACCAGTACAAGATTTGTGAGTTTGTGAAATACAAACATAGTGTAGTATGATGGAAAAGTACATTTTGTCTTGTTAGTGGTTTATTTGAAATGACTTATATCATTATTTCCTGCACTATGACTTGTGTCTTATTTGAATTTCAATCAGGCACAATGTTTTTTTTATTGTTCTTTTAAAATGTATTATAGCCGTTACATATTAGTTCCTTTGTGTGAGTGATAAGTGCTACTGGGGTTCAGTGATTGAAGGTTTATTGCCTGTTATTAGCCCGTAAACCGCCGCACCCATTGTTTTTTTTTCCCAGATGTCACTTGATTAAACAGCTCAGTGTTACTGATGCAACCACAGAGAAATACTTAACATAACATCTCTGCTCAGTTTTATTAATACTCAGATGACAGATTGTAAAATAATGACTGCCTTTAAAGATGCTGTTTACTGGTTGGTACATGTAAACAACGGTCATGTCGGCCCCTCTGGCTCGGAGCTATTAACCAGCTTTGTGATGTTGGAAAGCTGCTGACATGGTTTGGCAAGCTCCTGCTACATTAATATCATTGTAAAGGGATAGAGCAGGGGATTTCCAATGTGGATGCTTTCATTTTTATGCTCGAACTGCTCTTGATTTAAGGAGTATGACCCCCTAAGGTGATTTATTGATTAAAACCTATGAACCTCAAATGGACCCTTTGAATTTTACTAGTTTATTTGGCTAATGTTCTGACTCAATCTTTTTTTCATCTTCCTGCTTGAAACAATCATCCTTCCTGATCTCTGGCCCTATGTTAGAGAACACGCTGTCAAATCCCATTGAATGGCTTAGGCCGAGCTCAGTCTCTCTGAGCCGGAGCCCTGGCACGTGATTGGCCGAGAGGAATGCTGGGTGGCACAGTGATAAGTTACAGCATGTGTGCATTCACTTTCGTTTTGAGTGTCCGTCTATTACTGTCGGCACTGAGGCATGTTACTTCATGATGACTTGCACTCAACGTGAATCTAGGATAGACAGGGTTTGAGCGGAGCTGTTAGTATTTAGAGGAGAATGCTTTGTGTTAAGGAAAGGTGGAGCGAGGATTTTCAAAGGGGGTAGGAACCATTATTTTTTTACATTCCTCTTTTCATGTTGTGCTTCTACTTTCTTAAATTTCTCAAAATAGTTATCGCATATTACATGTTTTTCTAATATTGTGCAGCCCTACATTCAACATAACTAACCTCGTAAGCTAACAAGACTCTTGTAGAGTCACGTACAGCTCACTTACTAGTTTGGGTTTAGATAAAAGTTAACAATATACCAGAAAGCCTTTTTCTTTGTTGGAAAAGCCATCATAATCAATCAATAACAATAATGTCTAACACATTTTTACTTTTATTTGATTAAACATATAATATTTTACTTTAAGGGTAAACACAAATCAGTAAATAGATATGTTTGAAAAGCACGTTTTAACCCCTATTTCTCCCTTCAGGCAATACCACTTGAACAGCAGCACTACCACCGTTCCGGATGTGCACATGGACATGTACTCGGGATTCTCGGATGTGGACTTTTCCAGCCTGACTCTCCCCAGAAACGGAGACTTCTCCCAGGTTGGTTGCTCTTTTGTTTTTATCTGTCTCTCTTTCTCTGTTACTATTTGACTAGAAGGAACAGTCCTCCCACTCACGTCCTTTACGCTAGATTTCATGTGCGTTCAGCGTAATGCACCCTTAAGCAAGCCAGATTAAAGCAGAGCGAAGTCTAGACCGCTGTGGTTCTGTAGTACCTGTCCTGGTCCTGTCGAGGCATGTCATTAATAAAACATTGTCATTTAACGCTGCACTGCTACATGGTATTCTCTGGGCCTTTCTTAACTACAGTCCTTGAGAAGAGAATTGTGTATCCAAAATGTGTTTTGAGATGGTTTGAGGAGCTCGAGAGGCTGCTGTTTTGCATTTCAATGTTTGACTCCAGTCAGTGCTTTATGAATAGGAGGCAGTTGTAATGACACACACCAGTGAGTTTCTAATCTGGAGTCTATTTGGGCTGAGCTGATGAGCGCCATTATGGTCCGGTATTAAAACACAATACTCCATAATGATGAGTTTTAAAGAGGGCAGTCATGGGTTAGTGAGCGTTCTGTTGGCTTCCCCCCAACGAGTACAGTCCGTCTGATGCTTGGAAAAGGCCCTGCTGGTTCCTGGTTCAACATGAGGCCAAAGCAGTAAATATGGGATAAGGAGTGATAGGGGTGATGTGGAAACGTCATTACTTTGCTTGATTATGCATTTTTAAAGCTTCTGAATGAATAATGCATTTTTACCCGCTTAAAATGCAAATGATCTAAATGTATTGTCCAAAGAAAATTAGATATCATTACAATTTTTAAGGAATGGGACTGTTTTATATGTATGCTTTAAGACTAAATATGTGGAAACATCTGTTATAATGTGTTATAATGTAAATTGTTGTCAGGAAGTCCTGCATAGTTTTAGAGTAAAGGTGCCATCTTGTTTTTTTAATCAGTTACAGAAACAAAAGCATTGTTTGGGGGAAAAAAACCAAAACAACCTGGCTTCTGCAGATAAAAAGTAAAAGTATAACAAGGACAAAATGTACACTACTGTGCAACTGTTTTGGCAGGTTTGATGAAAAGCTGTAAATCAATAAATGTAACATTTACTTGTGTGTTTTATCAATTTACAAAAGAAAACTCTAAATCAAAAGGCGTTTACCTTCAGAGCTATTCTAGGTACACATGCACACAATTTTTAAAGGAGCTCAGCAGATAGGTTATTCTAAACATTTGGAAAACTAATATCTTCTGTGGATAAAGGCTGAGATGCTTTTGTCTCTTCATGTTAATCCCAGACAGACAATCAGGACTCTGTGGGGGCCATATCATCACCTCCAGGACTCCTTGTTATTCTTTATGCTAAAGATAGTTTCTAATGACATTTTCTTTATGTTTAGGATCTATCACTTTGCATGTCGAATGGGTAAAAAATCACACATTTTGTATTTTTGGAAGCTTTCACTCCTTACACCATTTCTTCTCACCTGCCAAAAAGTTTTGCTCAGTACTGTAAGTTAGCATGGATTAGTTTTATGGCTCCATAAACATTCACAGACACTGATATCAGAGATACCATTTCTTCCTGTAAAATGTTTTTATGCTTTCATTTTCTCTTTGAATACGTTTTTGGAGCAGAAATGTCATTTGGATTTAAAATTAAAAGAACAGATTGTGGTTAAGTTAGTGTGTTTAGTGACTTTACTATCAGTGACATTATGTTTATGTCAAAAAGACCTATAGACCATAGACGAATTGGCAAAAGTTTAAAGGAAAAACTTGGACTGCTTTTCCAGGTGTGTCACATTTAGGCTTGCGGAAATATACTAATATTTTTGGTATTTTAACCAAGCGGTATTTTAAGTCTACACGAGAAGTGCTGCGTCACCCTGTGCGTTTTCTCTTCCACTTTACTCTCTTTTTGTTTACATAAACCCTCCACTAACGTGCCAAGGTCTATGTTTACTCAAAGTATCCTCTGTCCAGACATTAAAAATTTGGCAGCTGTTGAACTCTTGTCTATGGTGCCAGAAGCAGGACGTGGTGGCAGTGGTTTTGTGGAGTCGCGGATGGATGGACCGTTTTTTTTTCCTGTGGCATGTGAATGTGAGAATTCGTTGCCAGTGTTGGTGCTTTCTCAGCTGTTCCTCCTGCTTTTGGACACTCCCTTCCATGTAAGGCACGCGGGGAGAATGTAAGTCATGGGGTCATCGTGACTAATACCTCACACTCAGTTCGCTGTTTTCATCCGCCTTCTCCTTTTTCCCCTTCTGTTGCCATGGCGCCCAGAACATTTCTCATTCACATTCTTTACTGTGTAGAGTAGTGTTTGAAATGTGTGTGTGTTGATGTCATAGTTTGAACGGTCAGGTGACATCCGTGTTTACATCAGCTGTTTCCCTCTTGGTGTAGAGTTTTCAGCGACTCTTCTGGTTTACACAGCGCCCTGCCGTTTCAGAGTTTGTTTAGTTTAGCCGAAATATCCTGGTGCAGCACGTGGACAGGAAGTCTAGCTCTAGATTACAGGGAACATGAAAGAGTCCAGAGATTGTTTGTATTTTAATTAATAGTGACTCTGGCAACCTTCTGGAAATATAAAATATAAAATGCATAAGATAAGCTCGCATACGTAATTAAATAAAATGCTCAGTTTATTAATATGCTGTTAATTAAAGTTCTGAAGCACAGGATACACACACGGGCTTATAAATAAATACATTTGGTTGTAGTTCAGGCCAGCAAGCAAGCAACACTGCAGTTATGTTTAATTTATTGCTGCTAGAAAACCCAATTTTAAATAAACGAAATCACTTAGAAAATATGCCATTGCCAGGAAATTCTATATTTATGGCAGTTAAATGAACACATTCATTGCTTTATTATCCTTTCTTATTTTATTATTAGCCTTAGATCTTGGCAATAAGCCACAAATCAATATCACAACTAATTTATCTTTTATTTCAAATCTTCAGCGTAAATACATGCTCCATTATTAAGGCAGGGATATTTTTCAAAAGGTATGGTGCTTATCAACTCATAGTCCACAAAGATTATTATTGTCAGTGATATTATGCTGATTGTTGATCACAGCATTGAATTGCTTAGACCTAGTTCATGCGTATTTCTAAGAAATACAGTATTCCAAGAGATAAACACTAATCAGAGAGTTGACTGCTCAGAAAGAAAAAAAGTGGAAAAAAACAAAAAACCCATTCGGACCTCATTATAGGCTTGTTTATGAAGGATTTAACAGATGAGAATGTTTAGTTTGCACTGTCAAGTGCCAATCACATGCTTTCATACAATGGGAGCTACCACTGGCTGCTTGGTCGACATTGCTTGTTAATACTGAATCATTTGGCAGAAAATCATACTGGAACAGTAGCCATTCCAGCACTGGTTAAGTCTGCTTACTTAGGGAAACTAACAAGAACACACAAACCAGAACACACCTAAAAGAACAAAGTAGCAAGAACACACTAGCAAGAAAACACCTACAAGGACAAACCTAAAGTACACACTTAGAAGAACACACTAGCACACTGATCTTGTAACTTGCAAGTGCACACTTACAAGTACACTCTAGCAAGTGCACACTTACAAGTGCACACTTACAAGTACACTCTAGCAAGTGCACACTTACAAGTACACTCTAGCAAGTACACACTTACAAGTACACACTTACAAGTACACTCTAGCAAGTACACACTTACAATTACTCATTAGCAAGTACACACTTACAAGTACACACTTACAAGTACACACTTACAAGTGCACACTTTCAAGTGCACACTTACAAGTACACACTTACAAGTGCACACTTACAAGTGCACACTTACAAGTACACTCTAGCAAGTGCACACTTACAATTACTCATTAGCAAGTGCACACTTACAAGTACACACTAGTAATTTCACACTTACAAGTACACACCTACTTACTTACACCTACAAGGACACACTTACCTACCTACATACCTACAAGGACACACTTACAAGTACACACTTACAAGAACGCACTTACAAGTACACTTTTACAAGTAGACACTAACAAGATCACTCTCACAAAAAAAAAGAAAAACATAAACAAATAAATGGAACAATGAAAGTTGGGAACAGTGAAATATGGGATCTTTTTTTTAGTCTTTACTGTGTCTCAGTAGAAACGAACAGTTGGCTGCAGAGGTTCATCAAAGTCATTTACAACATGAGTCCCATCTCACACTCACCACAATGACCACATACAGCGGTCAGTGCAGTGGAATGTATAGATCCACACGTGCACACTCACCCGATTTTTGTGGATTTAAAAAAGGTGAATGTTTATACAGATTAGTGAAAACAGCGCTTTCCTGGAAGAGAAAAAAACAAAAGTCATTCACTAACCACTTTGGCTAACCTCAGATAGTGAATACAGCACCCTGCTCACTCTTGCGTTTTATGTAATCTATGCATGCACACATTTATGCACTTTCGCTTAGTTCTGTAACTGTTACTTTCTTACACACATACCCCAATTTGTTTAGTGCATTTGTTGTTCATTTGCAATAAATGTGTTTCAGTTAAATGGTTTCTCAGAATTATCCATTACTTTGTTTTATTGATCACTTCTGTCACGCAAAGTTCTGCCGTTATGACCTCCTAAGAACAGGGAAATTACCCATATGGACAACTTCGTTCAGACCATTGTGTTGAATCAAAGGTGCGTTGCGTATTCCTGGCATATTAAATAATCAGGTTTGTCTTGTTTTTTTCCCTCTGTGTGATAGAAATCAGCCAGCCTTCACCATTACTTCCTTATGAGATACTTGAGTGTGGTCAGTAGAATGCCACAGTCTAAAGGCTGAAAGTCTTTTTCCTCCTTTGGGAGCATGCCCATTGCTCCAGAGTTTAATCACTTCACCCAAAGGTCTAAACAAAAGTGTATAAATTCATATATGAAGTGTCTCAAAGCAGCTGTGTTTGCCCTGGATCCTTCCTGTTGTAAACTGTGATGTAATGAGGTAAATGTGTTAGTGTATTCTTAAGAAGCTCATCAATGATTCATCGCTCCCTAATGACCCTCTGTGACCGATGTGCATGCACACACACATTATTCTGAGGATTCCCACTCATACTGAGATGACACCATGGACAGGCGCCGCTCCGTCTCCGAGCGTCTGTCTCCCCCTCAAGTCCAATGGAGATGGACATGACGCTACCTTACCGTCCTGCTTTGCTATCGCGTCTTCCAGTAAGCACTGCAAATGGGCCCTGTACAGTACTTCAACGGAATGAGACAAATTGCATTATTTCTGCAGTTTTAATACCTCAATTTCCTCATATGTGACAGCTGCTTGAAGAGTTACACTGAAAGAAAGCTGATGTCCGAACCCTGTTTTTGATCAGCTTCTCGGAGTTGTTGAAGTATCCCATTTGCCATTAGTTTTCCAGAAAATTCTTATTAGAAATTGTGGCTCTGATTCCAGTAAACCAAATTATATTGAAGCATTATTTAAAAAAACAAAACCTAAGCACAAAAATAATTAATGCAAATTATTAAAATAAAAAACTTTTCGACATGGTCTTGACAAGTCAAGCCTGTTAGGATAGTACCCTCTCCCTACTTGGCTAATTAGCTGAATTGTTTGCCTTCTCATTAGCGCGAACACCTCCGAGCTATCGATCTCTCTATTAATCTGAAGTCATTAACAGAAGAGCGGCCTGTGAAATGAATCCTGTGCAGACCAAAGACAGGGAATGAAGTAAGGCAGAGAGCCAGGCAGAAAGTCATTCTCTAAATATAATAATCATTAAAGAGTGGCCCGGGCCCATTAAACAGAGCGGTAAGCAGCGGGGTGTGAGGAGCGGCCAGGTCCACAGCGCAATACTGTTTACACTACAAATGCGGTTGAGTTACACCATGTACAGTAAAATGGGCCTGACTGCCAGTAACTCTAGTCACTTACCAACAAAAGCATCATTTCCTGAAAGCTCCTCCCCTCCTCCCTCCCTCTGCTGCCCTCCTCGCCCCTCCTTCCCTCCCCTGCTCACTCACTCACTCACTCACTCACACTCCATAGCACCTTGAGCTCTGAGGAACTAGTCCACAATCACTATGACTAAACCCTCTATGCAAATACCTGGCTGTCCTGGTGAAGCAGGAAGCATGCTTTAGACCGGTCTGTGCCTCTGCTGGGGAGACGTTGTGTATGAGTGAGTCTGGCGGCCACAGCACCTGTACCTGCGCCACAGGCAGATGTGTGTGTGGAGCTGGGAACAGGGCCAGTGGTAGTCCACAGCTGGTGGAGGGTGAACATCACATGGAAGAAGTGTGTGTGAGTCTGACCTGTGTGCAGCGTTGGACCCATGTCTCTCATGCAGTTCTGGACTAAACTATATGCACAACTGGGACGACCGCTGCCAAAGGTACCATTTGACTTCCCTATGATGAATTAAGAGCTCACACTGTATAGATTTAGATGAATTGTAAGAGTCGTTCTCAGTTGAAAGCGTGTTGTTTGACAAGTTTTTTTGTGTTTATTTGGAAATGTAGATAAGCGTGTGGGTAAGTTTTAATTGCCTACAAGGGACTGTGTATTTAACCTGGACTTCCTTGAACAGATTTAGAAAGTACTTCCTTTGAATAACACCAATAACCGGCATAGTCTTGTAATCTTTGCCTTCCCTGTTGTATTGTCCTGTTGTCATAAAAACTTAGGTGTTTATTGAAAGCCAAAAAGACTGAGTAAACAGCTCTGTGAATATGTGGATCTGCCAAGGCCAACGTGTGCGTTAGTCACCCGCCGCTCCTCTTAGCCTCTTATTCCCGGCCAGGAACTATGACAAATGATGGTCCACCTCACCCCTCGCTGGCTTCCAGTAAGTGCCTCAACCTGATATCTTGTCACGCTAAATGGCCCTCATTTTACTGGATAGCTTTGCATAATAGCGTTTTTGTTTTTTCGAGATCAGTTTAAATCATTCATCACATGTCACTATCTATTGACTCTTTCTCTTGCACCAGCTCTCGGGTCTAATTTCTCCTGAATTTGACAGAAACACAAGGAACTGTTTTCATACACATGCTGAAAAACTGCACAGTCAGGGTTTTCTTTTAAATGGCCCAATAAAACAATGTTAAGACATAATGCCTTTAAGCGTACATATATGTGTTGTAAAATATATCAGCAAGACCCGTGGATAAACCTGCAGAGCGTGGTTGAGTCATGGTGGTCTACACATTGTTTCCTGGTATTGCATTAAAGTGTGACTTTGCCATGCAGCTTACGGGAAGTGCATAAACAATGCTAGTGAGGCACTTTAACAGGAGTGAATGAGAGAAGAACAGAAAAGAAAAAAGGATTTATTTTGTAAGCACTTGAATTGTTGACAATGCAACTTCTCTGCAATAAATGTAAAAAATAGACTGCAGATGAAAAAAGACTACTATTTCGTTGGTGACCAAAATAATTTCAGCTTTTGCAAGTGACAGTAAATTTCTTTAAACCAAATCAACCCTAAATGTTTTTGTTATCATGTTTTGTTATCCGTCATATTAATGCAATCTTAAATAGTTGCGCTGTATTTTCTTTTAGGAATAGCAGGTCAGATTAGAACATTCTTTACCCCAATACCTCTTGAAATTCAATGGTAATAGAAATAGTTTCTATCCGATCCGACAAACTTAAATTCAAGATTGTCTCAGCTAAACTGCCGTCGTATTTTACTGTTTTTGTCAGTTCTGTTTGGTACACCAAAGTCAACAACATGAATTTACTGACCAGCTTAACCTTCTGTTTAAACTGTCTCCCTGTGTCTTCTTCTTCCCACAGTCCTCAGTCTCATGGTCTGAAAGTCAGTAATGTGGCTTTTTGTTGATCTTGCATGTTTAGATCGTGACATAACGGTTTATATTTTGTAGGGATGAGAAATAGAAAGTTTACTTGCGGTGTGACGGGAAGCCTGATAAAATTGTGACGCATTGTATTTATTGTTTTTTTGAAGCTAAAAGAGGAACTCTCTAGTTTTTTGGGGGTTCTTGTAATAAACGTATTTTCCCCCGCTACGTTTAGACAACAGCAGAGTGTTATTATAGAAAAGCCAACTCTCACAATTCACAGGGTCGTACAGTGTTTAAAAGTGAAGGTGTGCCACAAGTGAAACTTTATCCAAGATCTGAGAATATACTGTTTCCTTTAATTCTCGTTTTGTTAAATATTTTAGGTTTTGATCATGGTAAATACACATCGTAAAAAAACACAAGAACAGTCCAAAAAATGCAATGTTGTTATTTTGCAATGAACAGAGTAGCCTATTTTCTCCTTTTTTTTTTTCTTTCTCATTTGTTACTGTTGCACATGTCAGCACTAACAATCGTGGCAAGAGCCGTGTTGAAATTTCTGCACAACCAAGACGTCATCTTGTGTCAGCACTCTTCAAACCAACACATACTCTTTGACTTTGTGGCGAGGCGTGACTTCTACAGCTTCAACAGCGAGGACAGCCTCCGGCAAGAGGCTTTTTCTAGACCCTCTCCTCAACCGCGTCCTCGTATGAACCCTAAAGTCTAAACCCTCTCCTTTTTCGATTTGTGAAGTCCAAAATATAATCTTGTGGCATTTTTTGACTTCTAAGTATTTCAGATTGTGTAAACTTATCTTTTGTGATCAGAGTATTCAGCATCTTCTTCTTCAAAGCCTTGCGACATAATTTGTGATGTGTGACTTGCAATGGGGCAATCTTGAGGTCGTCTTAAACACACACTGCTTTTCCGTCCTTCTCCTCGCTGCTAACAGTTGACATGGCGTCCTTTTATTTTCCAGAACATAGGAAAACACTGGAAAATTCCGTGAGGCTTGTAAGCTGCGATCCTTTTCCTGGCTCGGTGTGCTCTCTGACTTGGCACGACATGAAGTCCGCCTGTCAGCAGGTTGCTCAACAGGGTTTACCGCTTTGACGGGTCTAGAATAGTCTGTCTGGAAGATGCCGCTGTGATCTAGACACCTCTGACACGATGTTGGTCTTCCTTTAATTGACCTTTACAGTATATAAATGTAATTAGAGCAGCGCTGTTAAACCTGTCTGCAGTCTTTTACATTGCAGCATTCTAAATTTGGGATTTGTTTTGGTTAAGCGATCAGTTCCTATTGCTTTTTGACTTTTAATGAACAGAGAGGCATATCGACACAAAAAGATATGTAAAAAATGTGTGAGATTGCCTTTTTTTGTTTATATTATAAAGATTAGATGTCCCAGTTCCACTTTTTTCAGAACAAATACCTGATATTGAACCAAGTACAGATAGAAATAACCAGTATTTATGAATCATGCACAGATTTTTCATATTCTTTTTCAGGGACTTTTTTTGAAGCCGACAATTTTTAACCTCTTCATACAAAGCGCTAGCACCTGATTTGACTTTTTCCGTCGAAACGTCTGGTGTAAACCTTCTCATCTATTAAAATCCTAGATCATATCTTATTCCTATTATTATACTCTGTTCATAATAATGCGTTTTTATTTTACAGGAGCATTGTAGGATAAAATCTTAATTTCCATTCTAGTGTGTTAAAATAATGAGCAGTAAATTCTTATTCTTATTATTCTTATTCTCACCGTTGTGTGTTTTTAGACTAAAACAGGATGTGCGGGATTTTTAGAATTTCAGTTCTGTCCATTTTAGTTTTCCTAAAATGTTGCAATAGACTCGCACACTATTCAGCTTTTGAGCTTTATTTATAGTTTCTTTTTACAGTTCCTTATTTTTGTCATTTTATTTTTGACACTGGCCTTTGATTTTTCTCATATTTTTTCACACTTTCACTATGAACTTCATTGGCTTACTTTTGTCTTCATGTGCCACGTTTCCACCGCAACAGAGAGCTCCGAGACCTTTCCGAGTCCTGTGTGACTGCTTCTACAGGTTGGCTCCAGTTCCTGCTAAATAAAGCTCGAACACTTATAAGTGAATTGGACAGAAGACAATTCAGCCCATTACTAAAAATAAAAGCGCAACTGCTGGCTGTCTTTAGCAGCGGATTGATCAAACTTTGCCAGAAAGTGTCCACTTAAGTCTGTGAGAAGGTCAGAGAAATTCAGAGGCTGGATCTGTGCTATTAAAGTCCCAGTTGAACATGTGTGCCATGTGGAAATGCAGGCAGACAGCCGGGTACAACATAATCCAGACAGAAGGAGAGAGCAGTGTTCTGCGCCACACACTGGTTTACATTTCAAATTATCTCAATTGTTCGGTGCTTAATGGGCTAGCTAATATGCTGCCTTTAATTAAGAGTTATATTATGGGAATATGGGTCAAATCGACTGTTGGAAAACATAGCTGTAGGATGTATTTCGGGAAAACAAAGTGAAATCTGCAGATGAGACCGTGCAGAGGTGTGGGCTGTGTGTTAGTGTGTGCGTATATATACTACATGTGGGTGTGGGGGGTAAAGCGGAGGGCAGGGGACTTGTTTCCTGGCCTCGGAAAAGCAGCCAAGAGCAGGCAGTGTGTAGGAGGGGGAAACCCTGGAGCTGGCCCGTCTGCCCTCGTGCTGCACCGGGCTTTTGCTTTTAACAGGATGTGGCTGAACACTTTATAGCTTTTTGATAGCGTGGGCGCGCTTAGATACCTGGAAAGACAGAGAGAGCGCTACTTTCACTACTCACAAGGACAATAGTGCATTTGTAAAGGGAAGAAACCACAGCTAAATACAAAGACTTTAAGGCCTTGATTCATATTCTAAGGCTACAGCCATAATAAGATATAATTACAGTCCATAAGTGAGCCAGTTTAAAGTTGCCTCTTTGATATGTTTCATTCTAACTGTTTTGTCTTTATTAGGAATGGGTTAGTATTTGAGCCAAGGGAGGCTCACAGTTCTATTGAAAGGATCTGTTTGTATGTAATGTTTATAAAAGTTGGAGATAAGATCATTAAATTTCCTTTTATGGCAGTATTGGCCCATAACGTCTGTGTCATAGTAGCCACTATCATTGTCTGATTTTAGGAACAGATGTTTCTCACTTCTCCCAGTTTGAAATGGTTCATTTATATGCACTATTTTACTTCGATTATTGCTTTCGGCCTGAGTGTTTGACTTATTAGGAAGGATTTTCTGGGCTTTTCAGTCTGTACAGGGAATAAAATCTTAGGTGTTTTATAATGGAAAGGTAAAACATTGCCAGGTAAATACAAACAAAAATCTAATATAGAACACTGTCTTGTATTTAAAATGATTTTTATTATAAAATGATTAAAAATTTAAAAGATCATTGACAAGCTTTAAGTTTTTCAGTATATCACATATATATATATTCACATGTGGACTTTTTCACTTGTTATTGACTGTAATGACATTTGGATATTTTATTTTACGTAAACAGAATTTAAAAAGAGATGCCTGCAGACAGAAAGACATGCTGAGATTTTCTCCATGCAGTAGGCAGAAGGGGGTGAGACTGGCAGCATTATTAATTGTACGTTCTTGTGGCTGTGGAAGGAGCCTGATTACCATCAGAGCCGTTGGAATTCAAGCCTTATCTCTTCTTGGCAGAAGCCGGTCTGAGGAACACTAGATGAAGCAGCTCTGGGTTCTGGGGCCTGCCGGGGGACAAACGCTGCTGCCTCTGTTCCGCTCTGCTTAACAACTCGATTAGCGTGCTACTGAGCTTGCCCATGTCTCGGCGGGCACCAGCCAACCTGCTGCCGCTCACTGTGATTCCTCTGTGCATCAGGGCGCTCCACAAATGCTCCGCGTCACTACACTGCTCACCAAGTGCTCATCATGCTCTATTTGATGGTTTGATGACGTAAAAGATTGAAACCACGTTCTGATGTAACATGACAGTGACCCCCAGCTCTAAATCCAAAGCTTATTACATTAAAATTAATTTACCTTTGGATGTGTTTAGCATAATTTGGTTTAATCTTTTTCATGCAAATGGTTTAATTCATTTCTTCCGGTAACACTGTAGCTTCGATCCTAAAAATACTTTTTTTAGATTATTAGAATATAGTCTCATCATGAAAATGAAACAGGTAGAATAAACCCTCTTTCATAAAAATTGTGCAATATTATAGGGTATTTAAGTGTCATGTACAATCTCATGAGAATTAACATGTAAATCTCAAATCCATGTCTGTGTGCCAATGTATTTTTCACAGCTAACCTTTACTATGTGGACGTCTGTTTACCAAGAACTCACACATGAAACCAAAAATAGGTGACAAAAGTGTGTATTATATTATATTTTATTAAGATCTGTTTTCAATTCCGACCCTAAAAACACAGTTGTTTCACTGAGCGGTCTTCTAGGCACAACAGCCTTCAGAGCTCATGCCTGATCTTGCCCTCAGGAAGCACACGCACACAGGGAAAGGTAGGGCGAGGGAGTTTCGGAGCGACATAATAATAGCAACGATAAGCTCTACCCTTGAAAGAGCCTTCTGTCTTATGCACAAACATCCATATAGGAAGAGCATGCCTTCAGTACACACACACACACATCTGCACAATGGCCTGTGTTTGTCTGCGTCCCTCTTCAGGCCCCATTCCCACATGATGTAGTCATGTTGACGCTAAGAGCCGCACATCATCTTTTACTTGAGCTGTGAGTAATGTCTATTAGGAAGCCATGTCAAGAGCCAGCACAGCGTCCAAAGCATTAATCTGCAGGAGTGCATCGCTGAGACTGAGTCAGCTCCTCAATTAATCATTTATCTCCGTTTGTTCGCTGTTCTTGGACATTCTGTCTCAGTCACAGTGGCGTTTTGTTCATGAAACCTGGTTGTTTGTACTGTTCATATGAGAGAAATGTGCTGCAGAAAACAGTTAGTCTTTTTAAATGTGATTTTTGTTGGTTATCTGTTTCTATATCCCAGTCTGAGCTAACTTGTTACCAGCTCTTTTAAGTGCCCCATATCAGTCTGAGGGGTTAGTTGGAGTACAGGGCTGTGGGAATCTCTGCACATGCCCCAAACAGAATAAATATAGTCGGTGTACACAGGCCCACACAGTGACCGCTGCAAACAGACACCCCTCGGCTTATTGTTTCCTACCATGCTGTCTCAGTCCCCTCCCCTCTTTTAAATCCCTCTGTCCCTATCTCCCATATTCACGTTTATATGTCTCACGGGGCCTAGGGGGTGCCTGTGACAGACTAGTTAAAGGACATGGCATGCTAATGGCTCGGAAAGGATATGAATAGAGGTCCGACTGGAAGGCAGCCATGGATGAAATGGCACGCTCATTATGGCTGCTCCTCACTTTCTGTTTTACATGCTCACACATCTGTGGATGCCTCTTAAGCCTCTCAGGTTACTCCCAAAAAGTGCCATGTTGGCTTGCATCCATTGTGACTATGTGTTCTTTATGGTCCATCAATACCAACTACAGTTTTAATCACCTCTACGACTGTGTTATGTTTTACTGGGTGTGAATATATCTAATGAAGTGTGATGGTAAAGGGATTACTTGTCCTTGCTTTTATCTGGTTGTGGTTAGTTTGATGGGTTTTAATGGGACTTGACATGTCACATTTCAATGACACTTCTCTTTTTAGGCATAAACTCAATTTGACACTCAGCTCTTGGGTACATTTTGCGTTAATTCAGAGGAAGAACTCAACGTCATGTCTCTTTGTCTGTCTTTAGGATCTGTCCTGCATTGATGACCTCTCCACAAACTCTCTGTTCTCCTCTCCGGCGGACTCCCTGTCAGAGTATGCTGATGCCCAGTCCTTCATCAGCACAGACAACCTGGACACGGTGCCCACCCTATGGGACGTCAACACTAGTACCACCACCACCACACCAGCACAGAGTCAACTAGAGGTCAGTTGCAAGCACACACAACTTCCACTGTGTCCTGCCACCTGTGGGTTATTCTGATATTTCCTATGTATTCCTTTTTCACCTCTGTCATTATGTAAAATAAATCACAGAAAATACTTCCAAAAGAGAAACTTTCCTGCTTAGTACTGTTGAGTCCTCTTTGAATTTGATGGCTTTGAGGAGATCTTTTTTGATATAAATCTAGAGTGCATCTGTTTGTCTTGCCTCCAGAAAATCTTTTATATTTTCCTTTTCATTCTGCCCCCATTTCATCCATTATGTTTCCCAGATGCACACAGCTTTATCTGCCCTTTGTTGTTGTTGTCGCTGCTTTTCACCACCACCACACGACAAATTGCATTTCACTCAGTGCTGCTCCACCAGACGTCTACAAAGTGTGCCATTGCATGACACGTGCATGAGGGCTCAATCGTGTGCACAATAAATCACCTTTTATTTTATTTTTGTTTGTATTGTTCATTGTGTTTATTTGAGCTTGTGTTTCTTTATTTTTTTGTTGGCAGCTGAAGGGGAGCAGCAGGTTTCATGGCTTGTCCAGTTTTGATGATATAACTGCTATTATCAGCACCCCACCTTTAGGAGGATTTCAGGTAGCCAAAAAAAACTTATTTGATTTGATGTAAAAATGGAACTAAGCTCAGATTGGAGGGGCCTCACAGGTTATTATGTGTGCAACTGCAACTTGACCTTTGTGTTTGCAACCCGAGTCATTTAGACTTAAATTACTAGACTAAGGGCCACATTTTGACAGTGCTTTACATGCAATACCATATTTAGTGTAGTCATACTTTGGCCGACTTTAGCAACACTGTATTACCAGCGATGATGAAAGCATTGCTGCATGTTGCATTTGCTGAGCCCTCTGCAAATCACATTGTGTAGAGATTAGAGAACACACTGTGGCATACAACGCTTAGTCTTTGAAACGGTCTTTATTAACATGAAAGTTTTTGAGATATTTCCCAATCGTCGATTTAGCAAAATGTGTCCTTTTCATTATTAAGTGTTAAATTGTAATATTAATCAAAACTACAACTAAATCATTCAGCTTATGTTGTTTTCATACTTGTTTTATTCCAATAATTTTGTTCATTGCATAACATATTTTTGACTTTTAGCTACACTCATTTTTTTACAAGCAGACCTGATATGGTATATTATGTCTGTACTAGGCCCCGAAAACCCAGGCAGCGGCAGAGGAGGAAGAGGACGCAGAGGAAGAGGAGTCAGAAGAACTGGGACATGTAGACACCTATGCTGAGTACAAACCATCCAAATGTAGGTCACCAGAATGAATGTCAACAACTGACTGCACCATTTTGCATAGCAATTATTGTCTTTATTGTGGATTAAAACATTGTGTGTGTCTTGTTTTCAGCCACTATTGGAATTTCTCATCCTGACATCGTAGTGGAGACCAACACACTCTCCAGTGTCCCTCCACCTGACATAACCTACACCCTGTCTATCCCTGAATCGACGATCAGCAGTGGTCTGCTGTCCGCTCTGCAGCTAGAGGCAGTCGTCTATGGCTGCCAGGTAAACATACTGATGCATACTGAGCCCATAAAACTCTCTTTGACCCAGTGGGTTTGCATTTGTGAAAGCATGGTTGTTTTTCGGGTCTTTCAGCAACATGAAGTGATCCTACAGAATAACCAGAGGGCAGGCTTCCTGATCGGAGATGGAGCAGGGGTCGGAAAAGGACGCACTGTGGCAGGGATCATCCTGGAAAACTACCTTAAGGGAAGGAAGAAATCACTGTGGTAAGAGCGGGGACATTGCAAAGGCTGCAACTTTTAAAACAAGTTTCATGCTTTATAACTTCTTTAATTACATTTTTAGATACAGCCACTGGTAAAATACATTCTTACACTAGCGTACACTGGTGTTAATTGTGCTAAAGATTGTTGAATCACTGATTTTGCTCCCCCTGCCCTTGCTCCCCTTAGGTTCAGTATATCCAATGACCTGAAATTTGATGCAGAGAGAGATCTCAAAGATATAGACGCACCCTATATTCCTGTGCATGCCTTAAACAAGGTGAGTCCAAATGCATCAATATAATGTATATTAATATATATGTATAATAACCCACACATGTGAAGCAACTTTTTACATCAGTTTGGTTCTTTACAATTATATAAAACATGATCTCTTACTGTAGATTAAGTATGGAGACACAGCTACCTCAGAAGGAGTCCTGTTCGCAACGTACTCTGCGCTGATAGGAGAGAGCCAGGCAGGAGGGCAGCACCGGACGAGAATTAAACAGATCCTGGATTGGTGCAAGCCAGACTTTGATGGAGTTGTATCCTTGAACAAATTCATTCAGCAGTGGTTGTAAACCAGTTTGTTTTCCATTTGTGTCCGGTACTTCCTTGACCATTGTCTTCTAGATTATTTTTGATGAATGCCACAAAGCCAAGAATGCCACATCTACAAAGATGGGCAAAGCAGTGCTTGACCTGCAGAACAAGCTGCCACGGGCCAGAGTGGTTTACGCTAGTGCCACAGGTAGACATGACAAATACACCTTTATATATGTTAGACAATAATAAAAGAAGATTGAAGATATAAGAGCATGTGTAATGTGTGCTTCAGGTGCCTCTGAGCCAAAGAATATGATCTACATGAGCCGCCTGGGAATCTGGGGTGAGGGCACTCCTTTCAGAACATTTGAGGACTTCCTGCATGCCATTGAAAAGAGGTTTGTATGGGTGTATCATTTTCATACCTTAGTCATGTGAATTTATATCACAGCAGTTGGTTCTGTGGGAACTTCTGTGAGAATCAGGTTCAAGTCAAGGCTAAAGATGGAATTATATTGAATAATTTATATGTAATTTGTATACAGAGGTGTCGGTGCCATGGAGATTGTTGCCATGGACATGAAAGTAAGTGGGATGTACATCGCCAGACAGTTGAGCTTCTCAGGGGTGTCCTTCCGCATTGAAGAGATCGCCTTGGACGATGATTTTAAAGTGGTTTATAACAAAGCTGCCAAACTGGTGAGTTATAGAAAAATGCCAAAATGTGTCTCCTATTTACATAACATAAAAATAACATAATATAAACGTGTACACCTTCAGTGGGCGGAGGCTCTCCAGGTGTTCATGCGTGCAGCCGATGAACTGGGTCTGGTCAGCAGGAAGTCTCTGTGGGGACAGTTCTGGTCGTCTCACCAGCGCTTCTTTAAATACCTCTGCATCGCTGCCAAGGTCCGCTGCCTGGTGGAGCTGGCTCAGAAAGAGCTGCAGGCTGGAAAGGTCAGTGTAACATGCACACCAGCAATCACTAACCTCTGGGTAGATCCAGGAATTATAGTTGGAAATTTTTAAATGGATAATTTCAAGTTGATTTATTATATTGTGCCTCCTCAGAAATGTGGTTTGGTTGTTAATGTATGCTGTCTCTCCTACAGTGTATAGTTATAGGTCTGCAGTCGACTGGAGAGTCCCGCACAAGAGAGGTCCTAGATGAGAATGATGGGCATCTTGACAGATTTGTTTCTGCAGCAGAGTGAGTCACATTGCACTCTTCTTACTTTACTTTTGTGCATTCCAAAATAAATTATACATCAAGAACAAAGGAAGCACTTTGAATTTGTTTGACCTGAATCTGTCTTCAACATACGTGCCTAATACACTTTAGACACCAAACCTATCGCCTGACAAACAGACCAAGTGTGAAGTCTAAGTGTTGAGAGTTACTTAAAGCTATTCATTTTGATTGTTCTGTCCCTTTAGGGGAGTATTCCAGTCCCTTGTCACAAAACATTTTCCATCAGAGAAGCAGAGAAGGGAGAAGCCGCCAGGGAATAAGAGAAAACGTAAGTGAAGCGGGTGGATCTCCTTTCTTACTGCTGTTTTAGAACAGTTGAACACTTAAGCTTTAACTTAAACGATCTGTTACCATCCAGGTAAGCCTAGAGGTCGGCAGCCCAAGGTACCTAAACTCAATGTGGACAGTGGCGGCGTGATCAACATTAGCGACGACAGCAGTAGTGACTCTGAAGGCATGGACACAGACTCCAACTCCTCACCAGACTCCCTAGAAAATGATGATGTCATCTTTGTGAACCACACTAGCTGCCAGACAGGTAAGACAATACCTTTGTCTGAGAAGCGTCTCAATCAATGACACTTGAATGTAGAAATTCAGTGTAGCACAGTCAGCATTGTTGTTTTGCCACTGGGCTTATGGTTAATGCTGTTTCTTTTTTGTGTTCACAGCAAGAATAGAGGAGATGAAACAGGGCCTCCTGTCTAAAATAGCTGAGCTGGGAAAACAACTACCTCTTAACACTTTGGACGAGCTCATAGATAAGTTTGGGGGACCAGAAAAAGTGTCAGAGGTACGATACACAGTTTGCATTCGTCCTGATTATTTCTATTCATGTCCTAAAGTTGGCTTCCAGTCTAACATATTTCTGTGGTTGTTCTTATGTAGATGACGGGTCGTAAGGGTCGCGTGGTTAGACGTTCAGACGGCAGTGTTCGCTACGAGTCACGAGCTGAGCAGGGTCTTACTATCGACCACATAAACATCAAAGAGAAAGACCGCTTCATGACTGGAGAGAAGGTCAGTTACACCACTCATACCATGTACTGTACATACCCCGTAGCGGTATTCATTACATCTGAACATTCAAGTCTTTACCCGTTGCGATCTCCACCGGTAACACTAACCCCTTTTCCCTTTTCTAGTTGGTGGCTATCATATCTGAGGCAGCAAGCTCTGGGATTTCCCTCCAAGCAGACAAGCGGGTGAAAAACCAGAGACGCAGAGTCCACATGACGCTGGAGCTGCCGTGGAGTGCAGACAGGGCCATTCAGCAGTTTGGTATGTCAAATAAAAGAGTATTATCCTTACTATGTTAAAAAAAAATGTGATTGCAGCCAGTTACCCCACTCTAAGCATGTGACCCTGCAGACTGAATGCTATTGTTTAATACTGGTGGTTCTGTTGATGCAATGTACAAAACATCCTGCAGCCATTTCTGTTCATGAACTGTCTTTTCTGGTGTTTCCTGTGGCTTACCTGTGCATGCCTGTGTTCGGGTGTGTCTACACACAGTGAACAGTCTCTGTCATTTCCTATTAACTCAAATTCTGCATAAGTCTTTTGGACGTGCATACAAAGAATGGAAAAAAAATAATAACAGAGGCTGTCTTTGTGAGTCGAAAAACAAACATGAACTTTTCAGCCTTGTGCACTTTTTTCAATCAAACTTGAAAATACATGAATCACATTTTCTTTATTGGATGTCCATATGTTCCCTACAGTAACTTTTATAGGTGATTGTTTAGATAGTCAAAACCAAAACATTTTTAATATTAGATAAGATTAATATACACAATTATAAAATGTATATAAAATGTGGGCTGTCTTCACTTTGTGTCTAGGTCGTACACATCGATCTAATCAGGTCACGGCACCAGAGTACATCTTCCTCATCTCCGAGTTGGCTGGGGAGAGACGGTTTGCCTCCATTGTGGCTAAAAGATTAGAAAGTCTAGTAAGTTCCACAACTTTATACTTTTGTGTGGTCGTTTGTGTGTTGGGTGTACTTTCTCTGTGTGTCCTCTGTTTCATTGTGAATTTTATTGGCCATGTCTTTCTCTCAAGGGCTATTCTTATTCATCTTGTTGAGTGAGAGGGATTGTTTCACAGTGTTTATTGTTTATTGAGTTTTTCGTTGCCATCTGTTGTCATTTACTTTTTCACCTCACGTCCTTCCTGTTTCCTACATGTGGCCTAGAATCTACAGACACTCTTATTACTGACTTTTATCAGCATTTTCTTGGTGCACAAGAGAGTTCCTGGGTCTTTCCTCATTCCAATAATGGAATGTACCTAAATAGTGTAAAAAAGGACAACCAAAGGTCCTTGTCTGGGTAACTTGTATAGTCCACAGCTATTTTCCATCTGTCAATACGGCTCAGCACTAGTAGTCATTTATTACCATGGTGACACAGCTTGACAATTCTTTTTGGGGAAAGAAGGCGAGGAGTGTGCAGAGGGATGGCGGTTCTTGGAAGTACTTTGTGCGTCTGCCAGCCCTGTTCGGTAAATCCACATTGAGAATAGGTCACACCACATCTGCCTGCCTCCCCAACCCAATACAAGCGAGTGCACACACAGACACACACAGTCACTTCAACAGAAAGCTGAGTAGCCGAATTTTGCAACTGACTGCCTCCAGAGCACTGAGGTCAGAGAGTATTCCCCGTGTTTTGGAATCTGCTTATATTGGGATTGGTTTCAATTCTTGCACAGTTGTCTACCTCAGATTAAAGACTTAAAAATGTCATTAAGGTTGAAAAACAATGACACCATGTCCTTTACTGATCACTGTTCATTTTTTTGGCACGTTTCTCATTGGACTTCTGTAACAATGTTATTTTGCAGGGTGCTTTAACACATGGAGACAGAAGAGCCACTGAATCCAGAGACCTAAGCAAGTACAACTTTGAGAACAAGGTAGACATTTTTTATATACATTTTTACCAAATCTAAATGCAAGAAACGATTTAGAATACTTCACTGTAAGAGCACTCTCATTGCAGTACGGTACCAAGGCTCTAGATAAAATCACCAAAGCAATACTCGGCTACATAGAGAACAAAGTGCCCCCTCCCAAAGGCTACCCTGGGGGTGACCCTCTGTTCTTCAGAGGTATGTTTAATTCTCCTTTTCTCCTTTCATGTGTCGACACCTGTGACAAATACTTCCTTGGGTGTAACTATTATGTTTTTATTACAGACATGAAACTGGGGTTGATGGATGTGGGCATCTTCTGTAGGGAGCCTCGCTTTGGGATCAATACTGAAAAAGGTACAAAGACATAAACATATTTATCTTATTGTGTGCTGTTAGCATTAACTTAACCACAACTGTTTTGGGTTTTTTTTCCACCCAAGACTGCACCATCACCAAGTTCCTGAACCGCATCCTGGGCTTGGAAGTCCACAAGCAGAACTATCTCTTCCAGTACTTTACTGACAACTTTGACTATTTAATTGAAAAGGACAAGAAGGAGGGAAAGTACGACATGGGAATCCTAGGTATGGAGCACAAGTAGTTTTAAAGGAAAACTAAAACATACTATTTTTGTGACCTTTACTTGCTGTTCTATTAGTCAGGCCTTTCTGTCAGGAAACATCAGCTCTAACTGTGGCTGACCTTAAAACATTAAGGAAAACAGTTACTAATTTTTGAATGTCATTTATTATTTTTCTCTGTCATGACAGACCTTGCCCCAGGTAATGACGAGATCTATGAGGAGAAGCAGGAAACCTTTTTGACAGCTGGAAACCCTCAAGATGGACAGGTTGTTCTATACAAGGTGGGTATGAGAAAAAACCTTTACCATATTTATAAGTAATTGTGATCATACTGGCTCAGTATCTGACAAAAGACCTTATCAATCGCACCAGAAGCAGCAAGTAGAAACATTGGCACATGTCTTTAAAAAATATAAAAATAGTAACAGACACACATATCTTAGGATGAGGCTTGCACACAAGTCTTGGAAGTGCACACTGGGTATTTGATATAGCCTGTGCTCCCAGAGGTAACCTGGGACTTATGATTGATGTCACTTTGCATAGCAGCACGACTGTGATCATACAGGCTTAGCCCAGGGCTGCTCTACCACTGGAGACAGTATTGGAAGGTGGGAACAGGATAATTACTGGTATCGTCTGAGTTTGTCTGTCAGCTGCAGGCTAACCTACATTTGACATTTACAACTGCCATGTGCGGCAGAGATAGAACCTGTTTAGCAAGTGTAGAGTCTGAGATGTGTTCTTTGTCAGAGTGAGGCTGTTTTTTTTTAGTTTCTTTTGTCTTTTTGTTTGTGATTCATACAAAAATCTGTCTTCCAATTATTGTCTCTGTGACTTTGTCTACCCCTGAGGGCACCTGTCTAACGTCTTTTATCTGTTTGCTCCTTTAGATCAGTGTGGACAGAGGAATGCCCTGGGATGAGGCCTACAACCGATCATTAAAGCTCAGCAATCCTGATGAAGGATTTTACCTGTCTCTAAAAGTAAGTTATAAAAAGCCTTGAACCATGGCCCTGGAGTACTGTACAGTATGTACTGGTAATGCCATGCTAATGTTATAGCGTCACTGTGACCTTTTGGAAGTTTATTGCATGACTGTACATTGCTTCGTAAGAGAGTTTACACTGTACTGTGCTACATCTTACAGCCACGAGGTAATACTCTATGTGTATTGCTGGCTGAGCAAGGAAGAGGCAAGAACTTCATTGTGTTCAAGCCCAACATTGGCAAACAATCCCCTCCTGAAAACTTGGACAATCTACAGCTACGTTATCGAAAGGTAAAGGAACATTTTAAACAGAGTTGTCTTTATGTAGCATTCTCTGTGTGTATTTGTATCTGCTGCCCCCTTGTGGTTATGGACTGCTAAACTAGACAGAATTACAGATTTGGCAATATATGTTCAAAAGCCCTTTCTTTTAACAAAAAGATTGGTACAATAACATGATTTTATTTTAGTAAGTGGTTAATGTATTAAGTAACACTGTGATTTCTGGCCCTGCCTCTCAGGTGACCCCAGAGGAAGCCAGAGACCACTGGGAGAAGCAGTTTGTCTTTTCTTTCAAGAAGTGCTCTCATGCCATCTGGTAAGCCACGCTCCACAACAGGATTAATGGCTTACTGCATCCAATCAGACTCTTTAGGACTCAGTAAAAGTAATTTGAGGTCAGATGCCATTCTCAAGGATTTGCAAATCACCTGAGAACTAGTCATGAAGAAATAGCCTTCTTACATGTACTCGTAAATCAAAGGATTACATGACAACAATAACTTTTACCACACACATTTAAAGCATGATTTTATTTTTATTTAGATTGTATATAGTTTTTTTCTTGCTGGATGAGTTAAAGTGACTACTTCTTGTTCTCAAAGGAATGGGAAATGTAAGAGAACAGAAGAAGGCCAGGAGTGTCTGAAGGGCATGAGGCTGCGACAGTACCACATGTTGTGTGGTGCTCTGCTGCGTGTGTGGAAACGAGTGTCCGACGTTGTTTCTGACATCACCAACTCCAGCATCCTCCAAATCGTACGGCTCAAAACAAAGCAGCATAACAAACAAGTTGGTAAGTATGTCCCTTTCTCATTGACGCTGATTTTTCAATGGTCAGCTACACCGACTAGATCATGATTTTTTTACAGTCAAAAGGTAATTAAAAAATACCTGCAAACAATTGATTTATATAATTAAAAGGTTGAATTAGCAAAAAGGTGCTTTTAGGAAGACAAAATGATTTGTTTGTTCCATGCAATGTTAATTAGTGATGTTTGTGAGTATTTATGTCTGCGTTCTCCTTGTGATTACCAGGTATCAAGATCCCAGAGAACTGTGTGGCACGGGTGCGTGATGAGCTGCTGTTAATGGACGAAGAGGTGAAGAGGAGGCGCAAAGAGAAAGAGCAGCAGGTCCTGGAGCAACGACTTGCAGAGGAGCGCATGCGCAAAATGAACCAGGAGAACAAACACCTCCTGGCCAATCTGTTCAGCAGCAAACCCATATTCAACCAGTCAATCACTTTGTCCCAGAGTCAGCTCCTTAAACAGAAACTGAACCTGCAAAGGACGCAAACCCAGAACGTTTCGCAGCTACAGCGAATACAAACCCAAAGTCAGGCAACGTTACAGCAGCCAGCGCAGAACTTAAGCCAGCTGTCTTTACAAAGAGGTCAAACCCAATCGAGAACCCACAATAGCTGGTCCAACAACACTTCCACTAGCACCAACCAGGGTTCTCTGTCCAACTCTGCCATCATGAGCTCCAGTTACACACCGTTCTACCCCCAGTCATTTGTAACCAGTTTCCCACAAATAAAGCCCCCATCTCTTCCACTCCACCAGAACACACTCACTTCGAAAGTGTCTTCCAAAGACCCCCTGGACGAGATCTTGGACCTGACTGTGAGCTCGCCGTCCCCTTCGCCGGACACCACAGAGGGCGGAGTGAGTCTGAACGGTCTGTTGAGTCACTCAAATTTTAAAGACGTCTTCGACCTGGAGTCTCTGATCTCACAGAGTGCCCAACAGAGCAGCCAGCACAGCACACAGCCTCTTTTACTACAACAGCAGCAGCAGCAGCAGAACCACAGCCTGCTGCCCAACAACCACCAAGACTTATTAGATTTGTTTGACTTGCCAGTGCCCTCCCAGAATCCCACACAGAAAGCCAGCCCTTCGTCTTCTACCTCCTCTTCCTCCTCTTTGTCCTCCTCGTCTGTGTCAAACAACCCTGTTTCCCACGGCCACCTGTCCACGTCCACACTGATATCCACTTCATCATCCCCGTCTGTTTTCAGCCCGTCCTCTTCCAGCTCTCTGTTTCCCAACTCTCCCTTCTCCTCCTCGTTTCTCCTGCCCCAAGCGGACTCTCTGCCCCTTACCAATGGCAACTGCAGCCCTGGCACTCTGGACGTCCGCGAGGCTCTCAACAGCATGCTACAGGCTGGACCAGACCGCAAATCTGTCATCCAGTACCGACCCCAGACCTAAGACCTTCACATCAATGTCTCGTTTGGACTTTTAGCTTTTATTTACATATTTGTGTGTTGTCCGCTGCTGTTCACACCCCTCTCCCCTCAGGGTCTATAGTCATGTCACTGCCTGCCCCATGCTTCTCCTCATCCACGTGTTCTACACCAAAGTGTGTCCTCCACAGAGAAAAGGCAGCTGTTAACGAAAAACACACAATGACTGTATTTAATCAAAAAGAGGAGCTGTCAAAACAAACGCTTCATTTGATGAGGTAATCTTTTGAGAATAAAGCTCTCGCTGCTGGTTTTTACGAGCTAAGATTGGTGAAGATGCTGGAATGCCTTCTGTTGCCAGTAAAAAACACATCTTTAGACTTTTGCTTTACTGTTACTTTGCTTAAGGGTTCGACTCATGTTGACCCTAACAACGCTGTATGCAGGGCTTAGCAAACATTAGTTTCATAGAGAGGTATTGTTCAACTGGAAGGCAAGAAGAAAGAAAAACGAAAAAGTCTTTTAGCCATGAAATGCCTCACTTTTCATTTTCATTTCTTGTGTGTGCTCGTCCTTGTGTGTCTCCCTGCTTGTATGAACACTAGTGTGAGGGAAAAGGGAGAGGAAGAGCAGTCTGCTGTTGCAAACAGTGCCTTTGGAAAAATCTATTAATGCAGTCTTTAAAATCCATGTAGCCTAATGTATAGATTTGTACTTGGAGCAATGGTTTTAACTTTAATTTAATATGATATATTTGTAATAAATGTTTAATCCTCTCAGACATTGTGTGTGTTACACTATGCTGGTGGTGGGTTTCAGAAAGAAACCTCCTCACAGCCTGTTTGTGCTTGTTCGATAGTAAATGGAGCTGAGGCCGAAGCAGCAGGCTTGTGCTCATTGTCTGTCTGTCCACGCTGATGAGACGGCGTACTACAAGTCAACTCAGCTGTGCTGCATGGGAATTAACTGTGTCCAAAAAGATATCAAGAGTTTTTGTGTCTTTTTAAGTGATCATAACTTTTAGAGATGGGACTCCTGGTTTGATTTTGGATTACTCAGGAATGTCTATGAGTGCTTTGCTGTTGTCATTTGACCTACATCAATTGGTGTAATTATAGTGTATTCCAGAGAGTTTTAATTGGATCTATATTGTCATATTGGGTTCTTAAAGCCTCACTTTGAAATGATTAAAATATCAGTCAGTTGCAGGTGATTTCAAAGAGAAGAAAAAAGAAACCTAAATTTGTCTTGAACTTTTATTTAAACAGCGTCTAGGCTTGTTCACTGTGTAAGATAGTAAACTTGTGAGATCTGCCCATTGTTTGTGTGAAAGTGATGCACTGTAGTTGGTGTGTGACAAAGTTCCCAGTTAAGTTCAAAGAGCAATAAGTCCATTTTGTTAATTGATTATGCCACAAAAATGCCTAGTCCTGTTTACAACCAGTAGGCATAGTATGGTTCCTCGGTCCGTTTGACTTCATACTTTTTTCGTTAAACAGCAGACCTTAAAATGTGTACATCCTTTGTATAGTCAGTTTTTACGGGGTGAGCGCAATGTGTCCTAGATGTTTTAGACATTGCTATTCTGAAAGTCATTATTTATATTTAAGGGATATTTAGATTTTAGATATGTTATTCTGCTTATTAAAAGAGTCCAAATGTATGGTCAGGGAAGTTTCTAGTTTTCAAAATAATTATTACAAATTCTATTATAACCTGCCACCAAATACAATTGCACTGTTCTGTACTGCTGTACAGTTTCTGGGTTTATTTCTGCTCATATTGTCATGTTTTGCATTTCTCAAGAAAATGACCTCTCCAACTTGTAGACCTTTGTTAGGCCTTGAGTTTGCTGAAAAATACCAAAGTATTCCACAGACAGCCCTGGCTCTACACTATCAGACCATTATCAATCTCAGGAAGAAACCCCCAGGAGGTGTAACGGTGGGGCGTTAGCAGAAATCTATGAGTTCCCCATCTCAGCATTGGTGAAACTAACCTATACATGTAGTCTTTATTTCTTAACTCTGTGCTGTGACTTGCTGTATTTGTGTTATGGACTTAATGTGATGGGTTTGTCTTTTGTCCTTGTGAAAATGTTGGTGATTCTCAATGTTTATGCCTTCTTAGGGCAAAGATCAAAGGCTGTTTCTTTTTAAGGAACATTATTTTCTGTGGACACTTTTTTACGTTAAAGCTGGCAGATTTTTTTTAGTCAGTTCACCCCTGGTTTATATAATAATGTGCAATTGATCGAGCTGTCCAGGCCTTTATCCTGTTCCCTCAGTGGAGCACATATTTTGCAGTTGACTGACTGTATCTCATGTGTTCATTTTTTATTATTATTATTATTATTATGGTATGGCTTCCTTTTTCCCTAATGTTTTTGCTTTTAAACTTCTTCATCGGGCACATTCCAAGACATCAATCTGAAAAAGATTTGCCTAAGATTTATGCATTAGAGACCGCATTTTAGGACAACAAAGCTTTTTTAAGACTATTATATTTGTGTAGTTAGGCCTTTATCGTTTTATTATTATTTTGCACTAAGAATGGCATAATCAAGTTACTGTTCTCCTGTTATGATTGAGTATTGCAAGCTTGTGTTTCAGATGTTCATTGCAATGCTACGTGTATACTGTAACCATCTTATCTCCTTTCTCCACCGTTTGCATATTATATAAATGTTATCACTTTCAAATAATTTATTGCTAACAAAAAAATGAAACAAAAACATGCTACTGATTGTATGTATTTTTAAACAAAGCCTATTTTTTCTGTAAAAAAAAGAAAAAAAAAGAAACTGTGTTCAGCACTTTTATTCTGGGTTGTGCTTTTGTTTTCTATATATTTATAATTTAGATCCAAATGTATATATTGTAAAATTTGTGCCTTTCGACTAATTCTTTAAAAGGTTTTCTACTCATTAAAGGAAGGACTATACGAAAATGCAATCTTAACTTTGTAAACAAATAAAAACTTGAAGATTGCTGAAAGTGTGTTGTTTGTTCTTTGAGGCTCACATCATTCTTTAGTTGGCAAGTTGTACCCGAGTGTTCCTGTTGGAGGTGTATTGTACAATTTACTGACTGCTGCAGGACTGATGAATGAGCACTACTACAGTCTGGCTACTACTGGTCTGTCAAAAAGTCATTTTGATATTTTGACTTTGATATTTTTGTGAGGTAAAATGAAATGCCTATTTAAAAAAATTTAAAACAAATATCTCAGCAGAAGTGTATAAAAATGTTACTTAAATGTCAATAGCTTTTTTTTCTTGTTCTTCACGATACGTTTACAGATGTAGTAATTGAAATTAACTGCTGTAGTCGCAATTGAGAAATATTTGATTATTTATTTATTTGAGAGCTACATCAAACTTTTATGTATTACTTTGGCGAAAAAAGAGTGTTTTGCTGAAACCGAGAGGAAGTGTTTGTGAGAGCGACTTCCTGTTTGCGTTGAAGCGTCATGACGTCATGAAACCTACCTGAACGTTTCGCCGCCACGCCTCTTCACCTGTTGTCGGAAAGATTTAACTGCGGAAAAACTTTTGAAACCCGAGACAGTCCAAGCAGACCAGAGACAGAAAAACGGGATTTTAAGTGATATTTTTGCTCTTCAAAGAAGTTGTCGGCGACTGGCGCCAAAAGAGAGAATCGCAAAGAGCGGAAGTTTAGAGGTAAGCCACATTACTCCTTCAGATATACAGGTGATGGTCACTAAAGATAAAGCGCGATACACACATAGTCAAGCTGCTCATGAAAACTAAACATTATCGATGTGAATTTATTACATTTTTCATATTTCATATTTTATTATATTCAACATTATAGACCCACTTATAGGAACCAGGAATGTCACTGTCATAAGTCATGTGGAAACCTAGCTAAACCATGTAGCAACCACAGCTATAGTGTTAGCTTTGAACACTTAAAGGGCCTATATTATGGCGTAGTTATTAAGCCCCACGTGTGCTGTTATTATTATTACAAAGTTTCAGTGTGCAATTGTTTTTTAAAAGTTACTATTAAAGCTACAGTTATTTTTATTATTAAAACATTAGTGCATATGATGGCAATTAAAAGTACTGTTTGGTTACAGTATGTTCCCTTTTATTTCAGCTTGGTTCCTATTTAAACAAAAAGAGGCCTGGTAACACCTTATATTTATGCTAATTGAAGGATTTATAGGTTATAATTCGATTTAAAAAGTCGATTCAGTTTTCACCAAATACTTGTGTTTGTATGTGGCTGTCAGCTGCTGTAAGCCCCACTTTCTTTCTCCTCTTGCCATTCTGGTTCTGCCACACTTACAAGTTTCTACCTGCCTACTGAAGAGTTTCACAATAGTTTCGACTCTACATTCCCAACCAACTAAATCTTCCTTTGCATTGGTCCAGTTGAGGTTACTTACTCATGCAATATTTACAGTCATCTAATGAGGAGGATTAGTTGTTTAACTGTCCCATATGACATCACATTACTAAAGCTGAGCCTAAAATAAAGACTTAAAAAGACGTAGTAGATGCATTTGCTATATACGAATGCCTTAAAAACTATTTGTGTACGTTATTTGAGTTGATTGTGCTTTTGCCACGCGACAGTTTGAGGCGATATGCTCCGTTGCCCTCCAGGTACATTTGTTTCACCTGTTGCTATTCACTTATTGCATTCTCGAGACCAATTTGTTAACAAAACCACTAGACGAAAAATAATACTGCAGTTCTCTCATTCATTCGTGTGCTCGTCGCTTTTCTCACTGCAGACTTAGAACAAGAACAATGACTACCTATATGACCTGCGGTATTTGTCATTCTAACTGCAGGCGCTATCACATGAGAAATGGATGTGCACACACTTGACAGTACATGTGATGACTAACTCAAGTGGAAGCTCCTCAAATCCCTGGCCTTTGTAATTACAACACTGTAATCCTGCGGCGTGTTTGTTTCCTAAAGCTGTAAATGCACAGAGGAGCTTTAGTATTGTCATCTTTACCACTGTGGTTGATGTCTTACTTTTCTGACTTCGTCTCTTGTTAATATTTATCAGAGTGGCATTTGCAGGATGCTCCAAGAATTTCAGCTATGCCGCAAAACTGACTCCCTCTGTATTTATGGAGAAACAGTGGAACAAGGTGCAGTGGAAGTTGTTTGTAATTTTTTTGTGTGTGCCTTGAAAACACCGTAGTAGGCAGTAGCTGATTGTATACCTGTCACTGAGGGCACACCTTGAGTAAGTGTTTGTTTTAGTAACAGTAGTGGTTGTTGGCCGTGCTCCATTTTCGTCAGGCCTATTAATAATTCAGCAGCTGTGGCATGGTTGACCAGCCGCCAGCTGTTTAGGCCGATTGAACCAAAGCCTCACATCTGTTGTCAGTGAAATTGCATATTACACGAATTTATGAGTGAACCATGGAACTGCTTCTACTTTTATCTTATATCTTTATCAGTTTCTTGAAGGTGGTGGTAGGTTCGATAAAAGGTCATCTAACAAGGAAGGGTACTGATAACCAGAGGTCTGCCAGTGCTGTTGAGGTGTCTAAGAGTCCACTCACAAACCCAGACGGCCAATCAAATCCCTCTCTGTCACCGTCGTGCTATTTCCTGACGATAAACGCATCGTGGCCTGTGTAGGAACCTTGCAAAACTTTACTCAGAGCAAGCAGACCTATAGTGTAGCAAACAGCCCGTCAATTATTAACAGCCCAGTGCTCTCATTCCCCGGACGTAACCATAGCACCCAGCAGACTGAAACTTAGCCATGCAGTCTGGGACCTGCTGCTGTTGCCTTGTGGGAAATCCTACAAGTTAACCGAGGCTCACACATACCTCTGACAGTGAGAGGGAGAGGACGACTGAGGATAACCCCGGTTTAACGCTCGCAATGGATTTAAATTTATACATGTGAAGTTGCACATCTTCACCTGTGGATTGTTTTATGACTTAGAACCGCAGTGACCGGTTTTGAGTTTTTTATCAGTGGTTTAAACAGTTTCAACAAAAGGACTCTGTTGTCATCATGAATCTGGCTCAGCGGATCAAACTTATGAAGCACTTTGGATCGGTGCCACCGGACACTCGACCGCCGCTGCTGGTGGTGCCTGTAAGTGGACGTAGTTGAACATTGCCTTTCTGTTAAAAACTGTATATAGCTGTTGTGCCTTGTTCAGTTTGCGCTGGTCTCCTGTAAACTTTCCCCTTAAGGCACTGACTTTTTCAAGACCTGAGGCTGTAGTTGGTGAAGCTCTGTTGGTTTTGAGGCGGTAGTATTACATATAGATTGTTTGCAAGAGAGTACAATTGCGTAAAACCCTTGTATGACAAAAGGGAAAATGGTAAAACAGTCCAATTTGTCTATAAAAGCAGGACAGGCCTGGTTCTAGAGGGATGCTAACTGCTTTTTAATCTTTTTGACAGTAACTGTAGCTGCACCCTTTAAAGTTCTGATGTCATTTTGTTCTGGGATTGGTCCTTAAGCAGGGAGTAAATATATAATATATTATTTTAGAGCACATAATTATTGTTACTACGTGACTGTACATTTTCTAAAGGGATGATGACTCTTAACTACCTGTAAATTCGCATCATGTGGTCCGCACTCTTTCAGATGAGCCACCGAGGAACTATTTTTTTATTTACTCCCATAAAACAAACACCACATTTTTGTTAAGTCCGTGTTTGAACAATCCAAGTTCCCATGATCCCTCAGCGGCTGCTTTATCAGTCCGCATACCTCTGTGTAATTACCTCTCACATTTAAGGAACTCAATGTCTCTGGTCTGATGTGAGCGTGGACTATGTGAAGGTCACAGCGGCTCCACCTTAACTCCACGTTCATCAAAGGGCACTAAAGGCACAGTGGGCAAAGGCTGCGAGGGGGAGGAGCGCCGCAGGTGAGCTCTGTCCCCCCCAGACGCACTTTTTCCTCTCTGGTGAGCGACAAACACCACCGCCGGTCGTATTACAGATAATTCTCTGCCGGAGGATAGGGTTTCTGGCGGACGCGCATCATGTACGCAGAGCTGAGGTGAAGAGGAAATAACTAGGGTTGGATTACTGCGCGGCCTGTGATTGTTTTGGTTTTTGGTGATGCTGTGTGGAATATAACGAGTTCCTTGAGCGTCAGAGGCCACAGGTGTTTGGTTCTGTTTAGAAATCCCAGTGGAAGATGGAAGTGAGGTTTAAAGATCATGTGGTAAGTGGAACTTGAGCTGTAAGAGCTGTACAGTTGAAGTATTCTGACTAAAACTGGGGTCAGCACATCCCCTCGACCTGGTCTTCAAATAAACTGGAAGTCTCTACCACTCCATAACAATTTAAAAGATTAGCTATTTGAATATAAGCCTTTATACATTATCTGTGTACCTCTCCTCTGTACTTCAGTTGGTTTACATTAAGGTTTATTTTTGCAACTATGATTTGTAACTACTAATCCCTTTGAGGCCCTTCTATTGAGTGATCAAGGTACTCTGCTAACCACTGCTTCTTTGTTGTCCTCAGCTGGTTCACCTACAACATAATGACCACTGAAATCCCTTTATAAGCAAAAGGCAGCTTCTACAAATACATGCAACACTTTATACTGAATAAGGGTTGGAATAGCGTACAACAGTAACAGATTTAAGTACAAGTGTCAGGTGAGATGAGAACAATGGCTCGTCATGTTGTCAAAGTCCAGCTCGTATTTGAATAAGCAGGTCAGTCCCTGTTTTGTGCTTCCTCTGGTTCATTATTAACTCGAGCTAACAGCAGGTCTGCTGTTCACAGGTCACACATTCACTGTACGCATCAACTGTGCTGGGATTTAATAGGTTGTTGAGTTATAATAAGATCAGGTAGTGTTTAAAACTATATGGCTTTTTTAGGGGAGTGTCAGCAAGTTTGAATCTTGGCGGTGACTTTCCTTCTGACAGTAAATTCTTGAATGTCAACAAGTACTAACTATGTGACCTAGATAATGTCGGCTTGCATTTGACGAAACAGTACAGCTGGGTTTACCTTCTGATACTGTAAGTGGTGGCTGGTGGTGATGTTGGGTGGTCGAGTAAATGCATATCGATCAACACTACTGCATGCGTTTTGGACATTAAGTTATAGCAGTACACATTTCAGAGATTACTGCTTCATTGGATACTGCAAATGTTTCAGACAAACTAAGAGATGATTTCAAGTGCAGCTCTTACCGACAACCTTTCTGATGCCATTATGCTAATGCTAAATGCAACAGATACTGCTTAAGTTAAAAAAATGTTTTAAATAATATCCTGCTGTACCTGTCACTTCTTCGCAGCAGTCTCAAAAGTACATTGGTTTTGCCCAAATCTTGCCCAAGTCTCTGGGCTTAATAAATTTTGCCCTAATGGTAGGTAATACAAGAAGACGGGTCTTTACATCTGTCAATCACCAAATTGGGAAGAACGGCTGTCAAAAAGAAGTGCCTTTTTCCTTTTTTAAAATATTAGTGCCTTCAAAACTATAAACACTATCTATCTGCCACACCATATGAACATAAAAGTAAGCATATATTTTACAATACATTATTACTGCCTAAAACACAGGAGGGGCTTGGCCCGTTGATACCAGCTGTCCCTTGATACTGTGTGAAAGATGTTATAACGTGTCATACATTAGTATTTTTTTTGCTTTTCCTAGGATTTTGAAAAGACCTTTTAGGGCAGCAATAAAGCCTTATGACAGAAAAAAAGTCTTATGACAAATCTGGAGGACCGTAGCTTGATGACTCTTTTACATATTGTGAATTACATCATGGTAGGCCTGCAATACTTCTCAGAATAAACTAGTAACTACTCTCCTAAAAAAAAATCCTAAAAATCTATCCTCTGACTCCGGATGCTGCTGTGAGGCTGTTATTTGACTAGCGCTGTTTACACACAGAAATAACAGCGAAGAGTGTCTGTCAGCCGTACTTCCTGTGTGTACATACGTCGAGTTGGCCCCAAGGTGCTCCGTCTTATTGGCACCACAGGGACACAGGCGCGTTACACACAGGTGGCCCCACCCCCACACTGGTCAGGCAGGATTACGACAGGTGAGAGCATGTACAACAGGCTGAGAGTACACACACTTTATCACTCGGATTAGGCTCCACTGTCCGTCATGTAAGAGATTTATTCACCGAATTATTAGTGACATAATTTGATTTCTGAACTTGTGTTTTGTGTATGATATCATTTGACTAATTTTATGTTTGCTCCTTTCAGAAACCAGGCATGGAGGAGCTGACAATATGGGAGCAACATACAATAACTTTAAACAAAGTAAGTTAAAGACAGTGTGTTACGGTTTGTAAAGATATAACTGTGTGTCGCTTTCAAAACTGAGTATGACTATGAATGTAAGTGGTAGGGCTTTCCGTGATCTGAGTTCTGAAAGTGGAGCCGTGATGTATGGCACAGAAGCCGATTGAGTATTGTTTTCTGGGGCTATTGTCAAAGAATTGGCAGGGGCTGTGTCGGACCGCTCTTCAGACCTCTCCGTTTCACTGCACAGACTCCAGGAGGAATTCAGAGCGACACACCCTGCTGCACCTCTTTACACTCTCTCAGCTGTCCTGCCACATACTGAACTCCGCTGGAATGTGCTCCTTCTCCCTCTATCTCTTTTCCTATCGCCCACACACCTACAATTACCGCATTCTCTCGTCTCTCTGTCTTTTTCCATCTGTTTTATTTCCTTTTTTTAAAAAATGTTTCTTCTGTCGATGAAAGGATCCCAAAGTGGGGTTTGGCTTCGCCTTATCAGGAGGGAAGGACAAGCCTCACCCAGACAGCGGAGATACAGCGGTGGTCGTCTCAGATGTGCTGCCAAATGGACCAGCCATTGGGCGCCTGTTGTAAGTTGATTTGTTTGACACAAGAAAAATGAGCATTTATTTGCATACAGGTGTAAAATAATCCCTAAACATCGTCATTGTAACTTTAACGTGTCTATTTGTGCTTTACAGCAACAAGGATCAAATTGTTATGGTCAATGGAGTGCCAATGGAGAATGTCCACTCTAACTACACTATTCAAATACTTAAGACATGTGGCAAGACTGCTAACGTTGTGAGTAGAAAGACAACACACACACCCCATAGACGAATTTTAATTCACAAAACGTAATCACTTTGTTTCCTCTTCCAGACTGTGAAACGGCCCAGAAAGATTCAGATCCCAGCCACCACCAGGCCAAGTCGGGCCGCATCCCATTCCAACCTGCTGGAACACGACGCTCCCAGGAAACCACGCCGCTACTCGGACGGTAGCGACAACCGAGAGTTCGAGCGGTACCGCGCGAGAGCCCGCAGCTCGTCCCCCGACCGCAACGGACACGGAAACACTCTGCCTCTGATGTCGTCGGGATACAAGAGGCTGCCGCACGGTGTGACAGAAAAACCCATCAGAACTACTCTGGTTAAAAAGAGGGCCACAGATGGTGAGAGAAATTCACTCAAGCTTACCAGCTAAAGCAAAATATATATAATAGTCTAATCTCTGGGTGTTCTCTGTCCTTAGAATATGGACTGAAGTTGGGAAGTCAGATCTTTATTAAGCACATGACAGAAACTGGACTGGCTGCGAAGGAGGGAACTCTGCAGGAAGGAGACCTCATTCTAAAAGTAAATGATTAGGTTTTTTATGTTCTACCACCCAGCTTACAAGCCTGACATAACACAAACGACCTTTAACACGTTTTGACATTACTTTCTCTGTAGATTAACGGTATGACGACGGAAAATCTGTCCCTGCTGGAGACTAAGCACCTGGTCGAGAAGAGCAGGGGCAAACTGACCATGACAGTCCTGAGGGACGACCGCAAGTTCCTCGTGAGTATCCCGGAGGTGGCGGACAGTGCCCCCAACAGTGAGGACGAGCACCGGCGGGGCAGCAGCTCAGAGCTCGAGGGTATGCATTTGTTCTGGTTGTAAATAAAAGGAAGGTGTGTTTTAATTAATGAAGATATGTGACTAATGTGATAAGTGTGTTTTTATCAGATATTTCCGACCTGGATGATGACATGCCCACTCACAGAGCACCACGTCAAGCCACCAGAGAGAAGCGCACTCGCAGGTACATACCTAATCCTGCCGGGCTAAAACCTGTCCCTCCACTTTTTTTGTTGTTTCATTTCCTTAACACAGCCTTTCTTGTCGTCTGGCTTTTGATCAAATTGTTGTTTTTCATTTACAACTTTCATCATTGCAATTAAAACAATAATGTACCGTTGTAACCAGGACTCGAGCTGAACCCGCTGTGGCCCGTTCACGAGATGCTTCACCTGTGCGTTCCACTTTGTCCCGACCTCCACCAAAAACCTATGCTCCTCGCAGACGTAAGATTGATAAAAATAGAAAAATGTGTGTTGAAATGTATCGTATGTAAGTGCTTTAAATGTTTAAA
The DNA here is from genome assembly GCA_036850595.1 of Rhyacichthys aspro. Taxonomy (NCBI): domain Eukaryota; kingdom Metazoa; phylum Chordata; class Actinopteri; order Gobiiformes; family Rhyacichthyidae; genus Rhyacichthys; species Rhyacichthys aspro. The sequence continues at coordinate 15,591,692 of CM072151.1, forward strand.
TGTGCTCTTTGTTTGTCCAGCTCCATCTGAATCTGAGTCAGACCACAGTGCATCTCCACCTCCGAGAAGAATCAGCCCGGATATGAGGGATAACTCCAACAAATACAAGTAAGAGCAGTTTATTTGTCACTCATCCTCAGTAATAGGTTTACTTTACGCTAAATATTTCACATAGGCATTAATTGATATTTACCAATAGAAATCACATTCTTAAACATAACAGTAAGCACATGCTATTGTTTTTACTTTTTCCAGAAGCCTGTCTGGAGTGTCCACCCTGCCCAACCCTAAATCTTCTCCTTTAGCCCCCAACTGGAGCACGAACCGCCCAGCTTCTCCTCAAACTCCTAACTGGAGTGCCAACCGCCCGACTTCTTCAGCGTCACGGCCCCGTAGACCTGTCTCCGAATCTGACTCAGATCGCAGCGCCTCCCCTCCGCCACACAGAGCGAGCCCGAGACCCGACAGCAGATACAAGTACAAATCAAGTCTTACTGTGTAAAATGATTGTACCACTCATGTTACTGTAATACTGTACTGTTGCTAACTCCTTCCTCAAATTGTCCTCTAGAGTTCTTCCTGATCTGGCCCCTTCAGCTTTAAGGGCGTCACCCATTACTGTCAGAAATGAGCCACTACGGAGGGTCAACTCTCCCGTCAGAGTCCCTGCCCCAGGTTGGTAAAAAACAACTGTCTCTACAGATCCTGGATTCTGCCTGCAGTATTTGCATAGTGTGTTTGCTGCTAGACAGGTCTGAAATGTTAAACAAAAGTCTGTTTATAGCCAGCTATTGTAAATAGAAACTGTTAATATTATTTAGTTTGTAGGATAATAGTATTAAAAGTACGATTTCACTTGATAAGTTAATACTATGTGGTAGGGCCCTAAGTGATGCACTCTAAACTGATATTGTTTTCTGTGTTTGCTCTTAGACTCGGAGTCGGAGTCAGAAAGCAGCTTGGCGCCTCCACAGAGGCAGAGCACCACCTACAGCCAGGACTCGTACAGCAGATACAGGTACAGATGAAGGGCTGCCCCACCCCATCTTCATACCCCTAACCCCTTCCCTGAAACCCAACAGCATCCTGTGGAGGGGGACCCCGAGCACCGCTCTGGCTCCATTTACATTAGCTAATTCAAAGTTTTATTTAAATTTTCCGTTTCCCCTGTGTTTTTTGTGGTCATTCTTTTTTTTTTTTTTTTTTTTGGTTGAATATTTTGCATCCATTTTGTTTTTGACTGTATCCAGTGTTTGTGATTATGTTTGCATTTTGTTAAGCACTGAAATAAAAATGACTTCAAATAAACTTCACCCTCTCCTGTATTTGTGCTGATCAAACATTTAATTAAGCACTTAAGCAGTAATGTCCTTAATTTTGGGAAGTAAAATCTGCATGTGTGATATGGCATGTTTAAAATTCATATTACATGGAAATGGAAGAAAACTAATAATAATAATAACATTTGATCAGTCACAAAGCAGTTAACCAACTATGAGAGAGCATCCCTCGATGTACTAAGGTGAATATTCAAGCAGTCTCATCCTCAATAATCAATAATCATCATATTAGCCACAGGTGCCCCTCTCCAAAACGTAACTCAGATTTGTTGTCTTCCTCCTCCCTCACTCCCACCTCCCGTCTTCTCTTGCAGATCTCTTCCAGATGTTTCACTGCCATCGGTGGATCCACCACAATGGAGCAGCCACAGTGCCACAGTCAACAGCCCACCACGCAAAGGTTCAAACTTTATGTTCATACTTATGACTGAGGTTATATCTAGAGTAACCAAACGTTATAATTTTGTATATTTGATGTGTGCAGCTCCCTCAGAGACTGAATCAGAGGCCAGTTATGCATCTGTGCCACGGAGGGAGCCTACTAACAGTGAACGCACCAACACTGTCAACAATCGCTACAGGTTAAATATGCCTCTCAAATCTACTTAATTTTATTTTTTCATTAGTTGACTATAAACAATGAGCTAATAAAAGAAACTTAAAGGTGCCGTTTGTGCCCCTTTGGCGACATCTAGTGGCACCATTGCAAAGTCCACCCTTCTCAGTTCTCATTTGAACACATACAGTAACCCTCCATGGATATGCTGTTGTCGATGAGCAAATCCCACAGAGATATGTTTGATGAGTTTGCTTTTGGAATGTAGAAATCATTTTATCTCATACATACATACATAGTGCTCATTAAGTAATAAACAGGAACAGGAAGTAATAAATCCTCACTGGGTTCTATGGAGGTTTAATGCATGCACCAGATATAATTAGTCTATATATCTGTTAATAGTTTGTTGAACCTCAATAAATCACCAGACTTGTGCATGAAGTTGTTTAGATTACAGAGAATTGGTTGACAGTTGTAAACAAGTGAGATTACCAGCCGATCAGATAAACAGAACAGTTTTAAACAGTCGTCACGTGGAAGCAAAGAGAAGAAAGCACACCTTCAGGGCTCCTACCTCCTGAGTCAGTGTGTAAAATGATACCGACAGGATTTCTGACTGAAGTATCTGCCTTAATCCATGCACAGGTGCTGTTTTACTGGTACATAACGGTACTCATGACTGGAAATAAAGTGGTCATTTGATCCTATAACTTACATTATACATGTTTGATATGATTATTTTATCATCATATTAACAAAATTACACTTCAGCTCAAGGATTTTATGTTCCGTGCTTCTTCCAGAGTCCTTCCGGAGGCCAGTGTAGTCGCTGTGAAACAGGAGTCTTCCCGACGAGCCCCCTCTCCCACCAGACCGCCTCCTGACGGTCAGTGCGTCCATCTGGATCACTTTCTCTCACTTAACTGTTTACAATCAGACATTTTGTGAGTTAATGCATTACCTTTACTCTTTCAGATTCATCCGAGTCTGATCAGCTTTCACACCTTCGGCGTTCAGGTAGCTCTGAGCGGGAGGACGGCCCCCGCAGGTACAACATTAACCACATACCGACATCAGCCTGTATCTATGCACATTGACAGTTTATTGTCTAAATTTCTTATTATGCTTATATCTGTTTTTGACTTTGTTGCAGCGCCCCTTATCCTGCTAATGGAACAGGCACAGTCAGGTCGGGGATTTCAGTGAAGAATAACCCGCCTCTCTATTGTAAGTCTTGCCGTCTGTTCACGTTTTTAATGCAAATAATGGTTGTGTTGAACAGTTTTAGGCAAATAATGTACTGTACGTTTTTATACACAGCCAAGCCTGCAGAGGAGCCTATCTACTTACTACCTCCAGACTCTTATCCAGCAGCCACACCAGGGTGAGTCATAAACATTAGAAACAGTTTATGACAAGGAACTGAGATAGTCCAAATAACTGTATTAACCTGACATTATTCTCTTCCTCGTTTTCCCAGGTATAGTTCAGATGTTCACACTGTGTCGTTTGTGAAAGAGGGCAGTGTGGGGCTAAGGCTGGTTGGAGGCAACGATGTTGGTATCTTTGTGGGTGGAGTTCAGCCAAACAGTCCTGCGTATGAACAGGGAATGAAAGAGGGCGACCAGATCATGAAGGTGAGAAAGTACTGCTTTATGTATAAGTTAGTTCTAGTCTGTCTGAATTTTTTTAATATCTGAGCACATTAACAGTTTTAGATAGCTGTTATGGACTAGATTTTAACCATGTATTGTTACTTTTCAAGGTAAATGAAGTTGATTTTGGACATTTCACTCGAGAAGAAGCAGCCAACTTCCTTCTCAATATAAATAGAGGAGAACATGTGGCAATTCACACACAGAATAAAATGGACCGTAAGTCTAATACAGTCACATTGTGCTGTACATGTGGTTATTCTATTATCAGTCTGTTGTCATAACATAATCAGTTATAATTACTCTTCACCAGTTTATAAAAAGATCATGAAGTCCAATCTGGGAGACAACTTTTACATCCGCACACACTATGACCATGAAGGAGAAGGCCCGATTGGTCTAAGCTTCACCAGAGGAGAGGTGTTCAGGATAGTGGACACTATGTACAAGGGGAAGCTAGGCAACTGGATGGCCATTCGCATGGGCAACGACCTGCATGAGATGGATAAAGGCACCATCCCCAACCAGGACAGGTCAGAAAAATCACTTTTACAAGTCCTGTTTCCACAATATGTATTCATTATAGTAATCAAAGGCTCTTTTATTACATCCTGTAGGGCTGAGAAGCTGGCCAGCATAGAGAAGGCACAGCGGGCCACTGGAGAGAGGCCAGTGTCAGGACCAAGAGCAGAGTTCTGGAAACTACGGGGCCTCAGAGGGAACAAAAAGAATGAAAAGAACCGGCGGACACGTGATGATCTTCTGCAGCTCACCATACAGGGCAAATTTCCAGCCTACGAGAGAGTTCTGCTCAGAGAAGGTTAGTGTGTGCTGGAACTATTTCGTGATGTCGAGTTAAGAGCCAGCTTTAAAACTTCCGTTGTTTTTTACAGCTAATTTCAAACGACCCATTGTCATTCTGGGGCCTCTTAATGATATTGCCATGGACAAACTGGCTCGAGAAATGCCTGATGAATATGAAGTGGCAGGTTAGTTTTTTCCTTCCTTTAACCATCTCAAAATAATGTCAATGTGCCATATTTTGCATCAATGTAAAAATGTATGCATGTTATTGCAGAGATGGTGCCTCGTAGTGGAGCTGCAGACAGTGCCTCCACAGTTATTAAACTGGACACTGTGAGAAGAATAGCAGAGAAGGTGTGAATCTAAGTCAAAATGTCAAAAGTCTTATATTTACGGAGAAAGGCATTTCTGAAAGTACAACCCTGTCTACTCTGTGTCTTTTCTTTTCAGGATAAGCACCCCCTGCTGGACATTACTCCAACTGCAATAGAAAGGCTGAATTATATCCAGTACCACCCGATGGTGCTGTTCTTAGATCCTCAAAGCCGCAAAGACGTCAAAGCCATGAGGCAGAGGTACAGCCCCAGCTCCACCAAGAGCTCCAGACGCCTTTACACTCAGGCTCTCAAGCTCAGGAAACACTGCAGTCACCTGTTTTCAGGTATTTATACTCGGCTGTTTTCATAAAAGTACATGGATATGTCTTTAGAGCACATTCACTCTTCACTCACCTTAAAGACTAAAAGTAATCTTCTATGTCCTAATTTTATCCTCAGCCCGTATTGACCTGCAGCCTAACTCCCATGTTTGGTATGAGGTGCTCAAGGATAAAATTCGCCACCAACAGTCCAAACCTGTCTGGGTGTCTGAAGTCACGGTAATAACCTCATACTGACTTTCCTTTCTTTTTTTCTTTTTTTATCTCACTGTCACAGACACATTTTTACATCCAATTAATGCTGTAATCCAATGAATTCTGTGTAAGTAAATCACTTTTGATGCTTCTCACTGTGAACTATTTCTTCTTGAAGCTGGAGACTGGTGGAGAACAGGATCTAGATGCACTTGACCAAACCCAGTCGGACTACCTGAGCGCAGCCAGTGACTTGGAGGACACAGATGGAGAGGGCTTCACTGACGGAGAGGCTTACACTGATAATGAGGAGTTAGAAGAGGCTTTCCCAAGTCAGGACACATCCAGAGCTCCACGAGGGTCCAGGTTAGCTGGAGTGGCTTTAGCCCGATCGTCTGAACCTGCCTATGGGCACCACAGCCCCGGTGTAGATCCTGAGTATCACTCAGATAATGGCTCTCACAGAGAAATACCACCACTCATGCACGTTCCTGAGCCGAGGACGTACCGACAGGAACAATACAGTCCTCCTCAAAGTCCCACTGAAGAGGACGACACAGTGCAGCGCAGTTTTACTGACTCAGACTTCAGTGCACTTGATGTTGTTCCACCTGTCACTCCATCAGATGGGCCACCAGATTTTGTAGCCCCTGACCCCACCTTGCGGTACTCTATGAATGAGCCAGCACCTGAGGAAGACCGTGAGAGCCCACAACAGGCCAGCCTGTCTGCTATTGAAGAGAAACTGCAAGAGGTATGCTTTTGGGTAGAATATATCTTGCTATTTAGATGGCCTGTGATAAACTATGAAACAAATCTTCCTTAAGTTAATGGTAAATCTTTGATATTCCAATGTTCTAGGCTCGTTTGGCAGAGCCTCAGGCACAACCAGAGAAGAAAGCCCCGCAGTTCATTGTGTAAGTGCTTCATTTCATCTCAAAGTTTCAGATGTAATCCATATTGCTGCAGTGGAACCCCTGCAAACCCCTCCTTTTCTTTGTCTCCACAGGCTCGCTCATCATCACCAAGCAGTTCAGTTCAGACGCACACAGATACGAGGCAGCAACAGCTCGGACGACGACAACGATGAGAATGATGACATTGATGAAGATGAGGCTGACGACATTGAATGGGGTCCAGCCACAGAACTTTAGATACTTCTAAAAGGACATTCTCACTCCCTGATCTGACCCAGTTGTCCCTAGACCAAGATTCAATTGGCATTTTAGTTTGTTGAAAATGGACAGAATATGTCCAAATCTAAACTCTAAACCTTTTTACACATTAACTGCATAGATTCTCATACATCAATGCATAGATTTGTATTTTTTATTTGATATCCTACTAAAAGTACTTAAAGATTTGTACAATTTTTTTGACTCATATAATTATGTGAGAACATTTTTTAAATGTTTATGTGTTTTATTGAATTTTTTCTACAATAAATATTTTTTTCTGAAAAAACAAATCTTTTGAAGCATCTCATTCTAGCTGTTTAAACTCGGTCTGAGTTAGCTCAGTTTATACTGTAAATAATTGACCATTTCTACAATTATTTGTATTTTTAATTGTTAATTTTTGTGAGTATGTTTAAATGAATTAAAATGTTAATTGTTTAAGTTGATAGCTACTGGTTTTTCTTTTCAGAAAATAGGATTCTTTTTTATTTTTATATTTTTACAATAATTCCATCAATTGCAGTTTTGTAACATTTAACGTCTCCTGATACGTACACATTGTCAATGTGTTTAACTTGTTCATTATTTTTATGTATTTTTCATGAAAACATGCAGAACAAACACAGAAATGTGGTCAACTTCCTTACATTTTTAAATGGCAGTCCTTATATTCTTATTCAAATATAGCAATGTTTGCATTTACAAGTTTGTCCAAAATTGTATGTACCTCATCTTCTGAGTGGGTTAAACCGTTTCAGAGGGTTTCTTTCTGCCACGTTAACTCTGGTGGTGCGGTCTAATTTCTTGTAAACCTGTTGAAGTCTCATCCTGGTGAGCAGGTGCTTGTGGCGGAGGAATACTCTCATGAAGGACACGTCACACACGGGAAACACGTGTGACAGGCCCCATTAATAATTACTGGGACTTTAGTGGGTTTCTAGTTTGTGGCTGGACGCCGTATACTGCACTTCCAAATTAAGATTAAAAAAAAAAACTCGTTCACTCATGCGTCTCTCCTCGTCCTGTTGAAAAAACTCAGAGCGGATGCCGGTGATCTGTCTGTCTCTCTGTCACTGTCACTGAGCCTGCGCGGCTCAATGTGCGACAGTAAGAGGAAGACAGACAGACAGTTCTCGTGGCTGAAGCTTGGCCCGGGTGGCACTGTGGTCCCGCAGAGCGCGCACGGCACACCGGCACACAAGTGGCGAGTCGGGGGGTGGGTGGGGGGGCTGTGCGTTAAACTCCAAGAAGTCGGCATGGACGGCAAAGGCACCCTCAAGATGTTCACCAGGAAGAAACGAGAACTTATCAAGACGCCATCCATCTCGAAGAAGAGCCGAGCAGGAAGCCCCGGGCCACAGAGCAGCGCCCCATCTGTGAGTACAGCATCACTTCTGTTTTCTGTCAGATGACCCTCTGATGGACACAGGGGCAACACAGAGCTCCAGATCTGAAGTCAGTGTGTGTTTGAGGGGCTTTGAGCACTTTAGTAATGATATACCTGAAGTTCCACACAGAGGTATTGATATAACTATCATTTCACAGAGGAAGTATCCACCTCAGAGTAGTGTGTGCTAGAGTAGATCAGTGCAGAAGTTAGGGTTTAAGATGGGGAGAAGGTTGTAGGAGAAGGAAGGAGCATGTTGAAGCGAGGAGGCAAAAGCTACAACCCTTACTCTACCAGCCAAAGAGTTAAGAAAACTGAAGCGAAGGGCAAGGAAAGACTGGACATACTGCCCAACAGGCACAGCGTATGGCTTAAACAGGTATGTCAGCTTTTTGTGTTTACTGTAACCAGAAAAAGTCTTTAGTAGACAAACTAAACAGGCCGAGTAACAAAACCTGTCGGAAGCAAATGAAATGTTCCATCTTTCTGTGAAAAATCAGTTTTGTTGACATGTTTAAAAGTTGTTTGTACCAGTATAATACAACTGTCTGTACTGCAAACATCAAATGGCTTTTGTGCGTTTCTGACACGACTCAGTTCACCCCACCCTTCAGCGGCCTGGAGGCAGGAAGTGTTGCACAACGCAGTACAGGATCTTGTGAAAGTCCTGACATGTGTTTACCAACATCATCAGTGCCTCTGTTTTTAGCTTTAATCAACTGCAGATTCTGTGATGTACTTTTTTTTCTAAGTCACGTGTTCATCCTCGTCCCTGTCCTTTCAGCTGTCCATTCTCCAGGAACAGCCTCGTAAAGACATCGGCGACGCCACCCTCTCGTCTTCGCCCAATGCATCTTCATCGTCGACGACTCTGGCTCCGACCTCTGCCGGGTTACTAGACCCCTCCATGTCCTGCCCTGGGACACCCATCGCGCAGCACAACAAGATGGCTTCCATGCACGTAGTGGGCTGCCCGTCTCCTGTGGCCACGCTCAGGAGACCCACTTCCCTCAGCAGACATGCAAGTGCCGCAGGTCAGCGTCGACAACATACTGCTGTTATCAGTCTCATTTAAAATAAAAGAACGTTACCCACATTTGCACAAAGAGTCTATAAAAGCACCCAGCTACATCATTAACCCAAAAACTGCACACAAAGGGTCATATATCTCTGTTTATATTTTTCTTAGGTTTTCCGCTTCAGTCCTGGGTGTTCACTAGGGGCCAGGGGAAAGGGGCCCTGACCCCGACCGCTCCAGCCGAGAGTCCAGAGAGTACAGCCATTGAGGTGGAGGACATCCCAGCTCTGCTCAGAGATGTGGCCCGCTTTGCTGAAGCTGTCGAGAAACTCAAGGATGTTGTTCTGGTTGAAGGTAAGTGTTGGACCTACATATCTTATAATATTTCTAAGTTTGAGAAGGAAACCATAAAACATGTGAGTAGGATCTCATCCCAGCAATATTTTTCATAAGGCTCTTACTATTTTACTTACTATGTTTCGTTTAGACCCTTGTCTGTAACAAAGTTGTGTGCACAGAACCGAGAACGTGTAAAAAGGCTTGTTTCAAGAGCGGCGGATGTTGTACATTATTTCCAGCGTGTTATGATTAACAGCCTCTCATTACTGATTGCATGTCACCGTTTTTAGACTCAGAAGTCCTCCTACATCGGGCACGTCAGTGAACGAAAAGAACAATAGTGTTTAGCCCCCCTCTTCCTTTTCGTTTTGACTTACACAACGAAGACACCGGGACACATTTGTATCTTGCGCGCGACAAGTCTCCTCTCTCCAAATAAAGAGCTGAGTTTCCGGAGCGCCCACGTTTGTCACCCACGCTCTTCACTCCAGCAGGAAGCTAGACTCTTGTTTACAGCGCACTCACTTCAATTGAAACGACTTTCATCAGCGAGCACTGATTATACGAAAGTAAAGCCGGCCATCTTGACTTATACCGCTTAATTCACATTTTACAGAGGACAGAATTAGCCGTGTTCATATGTGTCACGCTCTCCTCCCTGAATGAGCACTCTAAACAGGAAGCCATGATGGATAGCCTTTGACAGAGTGGCCTTGTCCACACTTCCTCTACATCAATGTGATGTCAAGCTGGCTCCTATTAATTGGTAGCATTTTTAAATTTGAAAAATAGAAATGGAAGAGAAATAGCCACATCTTCTGTAGCATTACGTTCAGGTTAGTTTGGCCTTTTAGTTAGTGCTGGGTAGACACTTTGACACACATTTACAGTCGGTGTCAGACAGTGGGAGGATGGAGGGTCAGCTGACCTCTGGCCTCCTGTCAGCACACTGTCATTATTAAAGGAGTGTTTGTAGTAAGAGACACATACATAACCTTGAGGAGGAAATGAGTAGACTGTCACTTATCACTGACATCGTAAAAGATTGCACTTTGCCTGGTTTGCCCTTTAACAATACTCCAGCTTTGTTATGCTTTTTTTTTTTAATTTAACCTTTATTTATCCGGGAAAGTCCCATCTTAGATCATAGATGAGCAGTGATTTTTTTTTTTGTTTTTGTCTTTTTCCAAACTTTGTTTATTGGGTTTTTCAGAATAAAGCACAAGGGTATGTATAAAGCAGTGAAATTGCACATACTCCTTTTTTAAGATTTTCAAAAAGCGAGATGAATATATAGAGAGTATATAATTAACATTTAGGAACACCCCCCGCTGTATAAGGGTAATCAATTACAAAATTAATAACAGAAAAAAAAGTAGTGAAATGTTTTTGTGCAATGGATAGGATAGGATGACTGGTTTCCATTAAAGCAGTGGCATTTTCTTATTTTGAAGGAATGGATATAACTTAAAAACTAAAAACTGCTTAATATTTCACTTGACTTTTTAATGCTTTCATGCTGTTGCATAGCTGCACCTTTATAATCCCTGTCCCAAACCTTATAAATATTCACTTGTGAAATAATAAACATAAAAGGAAAGTGTCTGAAGCCTGAATTTAAGAAACAATGTCCTTTGTGCGCCCTCGACTGTTGTTTGATCCAGGTAAGGAGAGTCAGCGGCCCGTTGCCCATGAGTGTTTGGGCGAGGTGCTCCGTGTGCTGCGTCAGGTGATCAACACGTACCCTTTGCTCAACACTGTGGAGATCCTCACTGCTGCAGGAAAACTCATATCTAAGGTTAAAGGTCAGTCCAGTGTGTGCTTCCTGGAAAGAACTATTTATTATCTGACTTCTAAATGTATCAGTTTTGAGAAAGATTGTAATAAACTGATATATGCAGTATGGTATTTAGTGAACCTAATGATGAGCATGAATGTGACAGGTTTCCACTATGAGGCGCCTTATGAGGCTGATAAAATGGAGTTTGAGAAGGCAATTGAAACTATTGCAGTTGCTTTCAGCAGCAAGTGAGTACAACCCTTATCATTTTTAACTTAATAGTAAATGTCAGATGGCTAGTTCTAATGTTAATCACTATTAATATTTTAAATATTCAAGAAAATGTGTTGTTATCTCGATTAATTGATAATCCAACATACATTACCTTTTGTTCAAACACAAAAATCAGGTAGTACAAAGTTGCCTGTTGTTGGGAATAGGAGAGAGAAGTGCTCTGATGGTGACACATTTGCATGAGGCAGAGCTGAAAACAGGAAGTGGTTTTCATCTACAATGTGACACAAAACCAAAACTGTTATGCACACTGTGATCTGTAAATGTACAGCAGCTCAAACAGTGCAAATCAAGAATTTACATTTGCACTTTGCGTTTGGATATAGATATTCTATGACATATTAACCATTATATTTGCTTCATTATTAAGTTTTGTTTGTAATTGTTTTGTCATACCTCGTATCTTATATGGTGTGGTATTAAGACCTTGATAAATAATGTGATAAAGTCGCAGGAAAGAAATATATCGTAGTTGATGTTCTTTTGCTGTATATACATGTGTATATCACATGTGCCATTTTGGATTTAGACATCAGTCAGAAACTTTAGAGGAAGTGAGTTGGCAGAGACGGTTGAAATCTGCCTGACATGTCTGTTTCCTCATAGTCTCAGCTACTTTCCTCAGTTTCTTACATAATACAAGTTTAGTACATTATTCAAAAACAAGCCATAAAATGTGAAATAATATACAGCAGATACTTTTACCTACCTGAGAAATGATAAACTGTGTGGATAACATTTATATCTTATTATATCTTATGAGTTTCTAAATCTAAAAATAAATCTAAATCTCAAGCTCACACTAATGTCATGTCCTAACTGTGCCTTTGCTGGTCTAACTTTTGATTTGTTTTTCCTTAGTGTTTCTGAACTACTCATGGGAGAGGTGGACAGCAGCACTCTGCTCTCACTACTGCCCACTGAGAAAAGCAGGGTGAGTTTCCATCCTTCACACTTTCAATGAGAAAAAAAAAAAATCTGTTCTGATTTATCTTTGTGTTTTGTAGTCTATGGAAAACCTGTATGCGGCTACGGGCCAGGGAGCAGAGGGTGGCCAATACAGGGGTGACCTACAGGACATGGGTAGGCAGACAACACACACTTATTCTAATCAAAGTATACATTCACAGCTCATAATGCAAACTGTTGATTGTAGTAGTTAATCCCACATTAAATGGTAGGCTTCCTTTTCCTGAATATAAACAAAGACATATACATTTGTGTTTTGGTTAGTTATGAATATGATGACAAATTACTACTGCCATAATAAAGAAACACAAATAAAAACCTGAAAAAAGAGTTGACATTGAACTTCCACAGCTGAGTTGTGAAGGCTACAGGGTTGTTTGACTGGAAACAATCTTGTGTTGTGACCCCTGTGTGTGTGTGTTGTGTAGGCAGAGTTGAAGAGGTGGATGTGATTCTCCAGCGCAGTGAAGGAGGGGTGGACTCTGCCCTGGTCTACGCCAAGACCATCTCCAAATACATAAAGGACTTGATTAGCTACGTGGAGAAGCGAACCTCACTTGGTAAGGAATCAAATCATATAGTTTGTTCACTAGACAATTTGAATTTGGTCTAAGTATATTATATTTTCTATTCTTAATTTGGTTTTACCAGAGATGGAGTTCGCCAAAGGTCTTCAGAGACTATACCAATCCTGCAAACACAGTATAACTCATGTAAGTGTCATTTTTGTGTCCCTATTTAATGGTGATATTGACTAGATAAATACATTATATATATCTTATTAAAGAGAGTTTCCACTGAAAATCATATATCTCCTGTGTGCTGCTGCTGCCTTTAGCCCCACATGCCCCTGTTCTCCATCTATTCTTTGGCTCTGGAGCAGGACCAGGAGCAGAGTGTGGGACTACAGCAGGCCAGCACCACACTGCACAGCCAGACCTTCATACAGGTAAACCTTTTTTATTTTTATTTTGTCTTGTCAACAAACAATAATATTGCTGCTGGTTTTAGTGCACTCTTCTCGAAATCTGATGTGGGTTTTTTTTTCTGTAGCCTCTAATACAGCGTAAACAAGACCATGAGAAGAGAAGAAAGGAGATCAAGGAACATTGGATTCGAGCTAAAAGAAAACTGGTGTGATTCATAATTATGAATTATGCAGAAAATAAAATATGTACTCAGTATTTACGGTTGTCTGATCTTTGTTCAGATGGAGTGTGAGGTGAACCTACGGAAGGCTAAGCAGGTCTATATGGCCCGCTGTGAGGAGTATGACAAGGCCAAAATGGCAGCCAGTCGAGCTGAGGAGGAGGGTGGAGGATCTACAGCCAAGTCTGTGGAGAAGAAGAAACGCTTAGAGGAGGAGGCTCGCAACAAGGTTCTTATCAGTACCAGCCACCACTACTACTACACTCATTGTTTTTTGTCCTTTGAGATAAACTAATGATTTTCATGAAAAAATATGACTACACATTTGGTAATGCTATATAAAATGATCACTTATTATACAATAAGACATATCTAGAGAAAAAGAAATAGAACTCAAAGTACTAATGTGTGTGCACAGGCAGACGAGGCAGAGGCCACCTACCGGACGTGCATCGCAGATGCATCCACCCAACGCCTAGAGCTGGAGCACACTAAGGTCACAGTGCTGAGACAACTCCAGGACGTCATCAAACAAAGCGACCAGACTCTCCGCTCGGTCAGAAACAATCACCAAAACCACACAGATAGGCATTATTATTTGACTGATAAATGCAAGTTACTGTTAGATACAGATATACAGTTGCACACCGGGAAACACCAACAACAGAAAACTCTTTGTATACACACTAAATGTCATGTCCTATACAAAACTGAACTTTCTGGTCTTACTTCTGATTTGTTGATGTGCTCTGGTTCAGGCGACTATCTCCTACTACCAGCTGATGCACATGCAGACTGTGGCCTTGCCTGTGCACTACCAGACTCTTTGTGAGAGCAGTAAGCTGTACGACCCAGGACAACAGTATGCAGCTCATGTGAAAGACCTGCAGCTGCCAGAGCAGCCGCCTGTCCACTACACGTTTGAGGCCTACTCCCCATCCAGCTCCTCGTCCACACAGTAACAGACTTATAAGTTTCATGTATTGTGTTGTATTCATATTTAGTTGTACTGACCTCTTCTTGTTTAAATTGTGGCAGCCATGGACATAGGCCAAGGAACGACAGCTTTAATGCAGAGCAGCCGAGCCACACAGAAAATCAAGCTGGACAACAGGAGAGTAAAGAAACAGAGGCTCAGAGAAAGAGTAAGTGTTGGACACAGTTCATCCACTTTCATTTATTATCTTACAGACCTGCATTCTTTTGTTGCATTGTTATAAGATTGTTGTGATGGAGTATAGTACAATAGGTATCGAGCATGTAAATGATGACTGAATTCTATTTTGAATTTTGCCTTCAGGGCAAGGCCACAAATCATGGGGCTCAACTGTGAGTGATGACAGTATAGTAGAAGAGGGAGGTCTAGATTCTCCAACTGCTAGCTCGGGTAAGCTAATTCTTTGTACATTTAGGTTAATTAGAGTATTAAAGTGAAGTTTAAAGTTCAAATAAATATTTTTAATTATTGCAGGTGACATCACTAAAATTCCACGAACATCCTCTACTTGTACCGTGTCATCCAATGAAGATGCAGATGACAAAGATGGAAATGTAGCTTCATTTGAAACTCCAAGTATGTTTTATTCTCCTTCCACAAATCTTATCATAATCATGGCTAAAAAGTGATCAACTAAAATTAATTTTATATCTCTGTAACAGATATTAATGGTATGGATCCTGACGTAGTGGTGTCTACCAGACCTTTTCGTAACGTTGGCCTATCTAAAGCAGCTCAGACCCACCGGCTGAGAAAACTGAGGACTCCATCCAAGTGTCGCGAGTGTGACAGCTACGTGTATTTCCAGGGGGCAGAGTGTGAGGAGGTGAGTTCACCGTTGTACTCAGACTTTCATAATTCAGGAAGGTTTGTCACTTCACTTTTTTCTGCCTACAGTGTTTCTTGGCATGTCACAAGCGTTGTCTTGAAACTCTAGCCATTCAGTGCGGCCATAAGAAGCTGCAGGGTCGTTTGCAGCTCTTTGGCAGGGAGTTTTCACAGGTGGCCAGTTGTGCCAGTGATGGCATCCCCTTTATCATTACCAAATGTATCTCTGAGATTGAGAGAAGGGCACTTAAAATGAAGGTGAGTGTGTGAATACATTCTTATTGTTATTTTAAAGTTTAGTATTGAATTGTATTTATTATTGTTTATCCTTGTAGGGCATCTACAGAGTGAATGGGGTCAAGACTCGAGTGGAGAAGCTTTGTCAGGCTTTTGAGAACGGGAAGGAGTTGGTGGAGCTGTCCCAGTGTTCACCACATGACATTAGCAATGTCCTCAAGCTTTACCTTAGACAGGTACGAATCATGAGTCTCACATTCATTTATAATCCTCATTTCCTATAGTGTAGTGGGTATGGTCTGCTCTTTAACAAAGTACAACTCTAAGTATTCACTAAACCAGTTATTGGTCTTTTTTTTCTTCGGCTACAGCTATTGTGTTCATTCTTAAATCTCTCTTTGTCTTCAGCTGCCAGAGCCCATCATGCCTTTCCACCTGTACAACAGGCTGATGGGATTGGCAAAGGAGAGTCTGCAAAGTGATGGAGATGCCCCAGAGGGAGAAGAGGGAGAGGTCAGCCGTAGTATCCCTGCTGTAGGAAGAGGGCCAGAGCTGGTGGACCTAGGCCCTGACACTGACCCAGAGACCCTGGCTCTTGTCGACAATTTAAAGGAGCTTCTAAAGGAGCTCCCGAAGGCTAACATTGCTACACTACGCTACATTATACGCCACCTTCGACGGTCAGTACTTCAAGACAGTTTTACTGAAAAATGGTAGTGAAAAAATTGTTAGCATTGTGTCTTTTATTGTCCCCTATCATCGGTTTCTTTCAGGATTGCAGAGCTGGAGGATGATAACAAGATGTCTCCTAGTAACTTAGGGATTGTGTTTGGACCTTCCCTGATGCGACCTCGTCCCACTGGAGCTACAATATCTCTATCTTCTCTGGTTGACTATCCCCACCAGGCCCGCATTGTGGAGGCACTCATAGTCTTCTATTCCTCCATCTTCCAATCCAAAACATCCCAGTCCAACAAAAACTGCCGTTCTGCATCTGCTTCCACGCAGCAGCAAGTAAGGCACATTTCACACATTCACCTCATGTCACGTCTATCTTTAACTAGTTGCAATGATACCGTGTTGTCATGCAAATAACTTATTGCTCGTTTAGAGCACTGTTGTGGATGAAAAGAGTGTGAGCTCCCCTGATGAAGAGGACAAAGTCGAAGAGGAGCAAAGCAAACCAGACTTTGTAGAGGGATGCAGTAAGTTTGCATCAAATTCAAAACACTTTGAAGATCAGTTGTATTTTGTGTTCTGTTTTATAGTCTGTAGAATGCACACTTAACTATTTTATTATGGAAACAAAAGTGTGTGTCTTGTTTTTAGGTAGTTCTTTAGGATCCCTGGGATCGAATGAGCAACTTCCAGACTCTGACTCAGAGCTGGAAGACAAGGAGGGGGAGGAGGAGGCAGCGCAGTTAACACTGACCCACTGTCTGACCAAGCAACAGAGTGAGGCTAGTGTAGATGATGACCAGCTGAGCTACAGAGACAGTTTGGACCTGTCCAGTGTGTCTGCAACACACACTGACGTAGAACAAGATGAAGACCTTGACAACACCATATGTGAAGAGCCCCCCGCTCTGCCAAACAGTGGTCCCCCAGATGATACACAAGCTGAGGAGCAAGTAAGTATCTCCCTGGCCAAACTGAACATCAACCAGTCTAACAACAACTACCCCTGCTCACCAATCTTACAGCTATCAGGGCTACCCCTGGCACGTCTTTGTGGAAAGAAGTTACCCCTGACAAGAAACAGGGACAGTGAACCTGAGTTTGTCTGAAGTGATGGTGAAAATAATGTTTGAGCTGAAGGTTTCTGTAAGGAGACAAATGAGATGATTTTTGTTTTTTAACTTTTATACTTCCAGCTGTAGAACCAATGCATGCTTACTGTTCTTATTCACTGATGTTATTTGAGTGATAGGGAAATGTTTTAACTCACAAAGTTTGTATTTTAATTAATTAACTTTTTGCCTGTAATAGACAAGTGGTGTGCAAGGTTACATTGTTTAGCAAAGCAGAAATTTTAAGCATTTGTGCACTTGTGGTGCTGGTTTTCTTCAGCACTTAAATTTTAACAATTCAGGTTTTCTTAATTGTTGCCTGTATTGCCTTATTCATATTCAGCCTATTTTAATAAAAAGTATTTACATTAAACTCAGCTCTGTAATGTGTTAAATAATAAAAAGGACCAAGTCATCCAGATGCGTTTTCCATTGGCCATAAGTTGCTACTGAGATTGAATTGCTCCCAGATGGAAAAAGGTAAGCTCTCAGTAAGTTATATTAAAAGGATTACATATGACACAACCTCTTCCAGAATTAAAAAACATGAGGACACAGCGTGCATGAATACACATATTTAGATCCAAACTGTAAAAAAAAAAAAAAGAGCAACATTTGATACAAGTTAAGGTTTATTTTACAAAAATCTTAAAAAATAACACATTATTTGAGACAACCCAAAGAGCAAAAAGCAGGCCTCAATTTTACGATTTCAATTTAACGATGCATCAGTTCCTGTATCCTCCAAGTAGCTGAAGGTGTTAAAGAACAACGTTAAAGATTTGCTTTTTCTAAGTTGTTTTCCTCAATTTTTCCACATAAAATACTACAACCCATACCTCTTTCACTGAACCAGTCTGTATGTGATGTACCTTCCAGCTGTTTCACTAGGTCGGATAATCTTAACTACCTGGAGATTAAATGTTAAAAGCGGCAGAATTTTAGTTGAAAATACACAGCATAATGTTATCAAATGATGCCATTGTGTGACAAATTACTTACCTGTCCTCTTTTTAAACCAAAGTAACGGGCAACAGGGTCCCCTGCCTGGATCCTTGGCAGCTGACTTTCTTTTAATTTACTAAAATAAATGTATTAAGGAAAGACAACAGATTTGTATTTGTACCCTGTCTGTTCACCAACCATGTTTAGATTACTTTATGTACAAGAGACCAGAAGGATACTATCTTGCCAGAAGTTCTGTCACTTCTTCTTTTGTCATAACAATATGTTCAGGGACAAGCTGAAAGACAAAATATATTAAATTAACTGAGAATTTCCTATCCAGGGTTATTTATATTATTACTTTAGTACAGTGTTTACCTCATGCTCTGTGATGTTAATAAGCAGTTCCTGTTGCAAAAACTGCTCCAGTATGTACTTGGGTGCCATGTCCACAAGAGACTGTAAAGTGACAACTACAATGAGATCACATTCACACATATTGGGATACCTAATAAATTATGTGCTTACTTGTTTTGCTGATGGTGTCATCCCCATCTGAACAACTATAATGGCACGTGTGATGTTTTCCTCCTGCATCCTCTGACAGTACATCTTAATAGTCTTGATTCCAACCTTGGGCTCCTCTAGAAGCGGAGGGAAATAGATAACAGTACATTAAGGCAGCTCCTACATTCTTGAAGACATTGCAATTCGTATTTATATTGCATGGTTTAAGAAGGTTTAGTTCATTTTGACCTACCAGGAAAGAAAACAAACATCTGGTCCGTGGGGTCATCATTGTGAGCAACCAGCACAGTGAGGTCTGTGCGCCGGGGGCGGCCCTCGCTGGGCTTGTCTCCAAACTGACTCTTGAATTCATCCAAGGTCTGGTCCAACTCGTCCTGCGTCACCAGGTAGCCTCTGTCATGGCACAGCTGAATGCAAATACAGACCACAATGTTACGTATTTTTGTAATTTTTAATCGCTGCTATTTATCTATTTATCTAACACCGTGCAGTTTATAAAGCTATGGAATTTATAATATTTAGGTCAATTTGTTATATTAAGCGACAGTTTTTTTGTTTTTTTTGTTGTCATGTTGGCCTATGCCCTAACCAACTATACAAATTCTTAGTAGAGTGGAAATGAAAGACACTTTGCATCATTAGACCAAAGCCAAATCATATATCTATAGCCATGGGACGGACCCGGTACTAAGCTAAATGCTAGGCTAATAAGATAAATACAATAAAAACATATGTACAAGGCACACCTGCATGATCGTTTTACGAATCTTCCATAGCCTGTATGTCTCCTCCTCGTCATCCATATCTTCGCAGGACTTACAATTGATATAAATCAAATATAAACTGAAATTTGTGAGCCTATTTTGCTCGAGTTGAAAACGCGACACACGCTAGTTGGGATATGGGTCGCAGGCTGATGACGCAAGGCTGAAGGCGGAGTTTGTGTTTCACAACA
Source organism: Rhyacichthys aspro (assembly GCA_036850595.1). Classification (NCBI taxonomy): domain Eukaryota; kingdom Metazoa; phylum Chordata; class Actinopteri; order Gobiiformes; family Rhyacichthyidae; genus Rhyacichthys; species Rhyacichthys aspro. Next base: position 15,611,297 of record CM072151.1, read on the forward strand.
AACTCTGGCTCACGAGGGCGGAGACTGCTGCTACAATGCCTCTGATTGATTAGATCAAAAGAGGCCTCTTTCCGATAAAAATGAGGCCTGTTTGTGTTATTTTGACATTTGGCGTGGTGACGACCTGTGGAGCACTGCTGGCTATGGTATTGTACTTTGTTTTATCCACAACGGTAACGTACAACTGTACAACTTATCTCTTTTCCTGTCGCATGGTGGTCCTACTGTTTGTGTAACTGCGATGTTTGATTGTTTTTTTCTTGTGAGTCTGCGCATATGTTGATGGTATTTGTTGTCGGGCTTTTATTGCATGAAAAATGCTTTGTGTTGTCTGATTTGTGTAAAGCAGATTGTAAATACAGTAAGATGGCACCTGCTAGTGTTTCTGTCATTCAGTGTTACACCTTGCAGATTCTACACAGACTCACGATGTGCTTTAAAGGTGAGAGAGCATGCTTCTTGGGTGTGACACCGGATGTTGTCGTTTTTTTAAGAGCTCAGACCTCAAATGACCGCTGTCCATATCTGCTATCGACTTATCATCAAAGTACATGATAAATGCTTAAGTAACCAAAGTCATGCACGCATGTGTAGTCATGTATTAAAGCAAGTACATAATAAAGCCAGTTAGGTTGTCCCAACTTCATACTGTTTTTATCATTATTATTCTACACGCTTATTTTAAAGAATATGCCCCTCTTTTAATTTGTACACTTGTCTTGCGACATGAATGCTGGGAAAATGTGCCAGCAACTAAGTAATCTGATTGGTAAATTGCCCAACTAGTGTGGGACTTGTGTAAGGCTTTATCAAAGGACTTTTTGATAAGCACAAAGAAAGCCTTGCCTTGTATTTTGTGTTAAATGCTTGAAAATGTATTTGGAAAATCCTACACTACCAAGGTGTACAGATATTTCCCAATAGATACACATCTTGGTTTATGTTATTCATTTATAACTGGATGAATCTGTTGCAGTAGCAGGCAGCTTTGGTGTTTGATTTTTCAGTTTTAAATATATTTATCACCTTATGTAATGAGATTATGTGTTTCTTAAGACTTTTGACCTTTGATTTGTCCACATGCACATTACCTGACTCTGACCCTCTTCACATTTACAATGACTCAACAGTCGTCACAGGCTAATGCTGTGGACTGTGGACTAAGTAGATGTGCACAGGACCGCCTCTAAGCTGTATTATCAGCTGCTCCCTTTAAATGTTGACGCTGCTTTTGCGTTCGCTCAGTACTAACTCAGTACTGGATTGGGTTCTGTCAGTGAGTGAGTTTATAATATAAGGGTTGAGAACGCTTTCTGCCCTCAGAGGACCGTACTGAAGGCCAGTATGCGTCTCCTAGGGTCCACTGTCCTTTTCTCTGTTTTGCTGCAGGCTATGGTAAGAGATTTGAACAGAAAACTAACATGACATGGTCAGGGCTCTCTTTTCTTTGTTGACCTTAACTAAAACAGATTCCTAATAAATCAGTGTTCTTGTTGCTGCTTTTTAATGTACCTTTGTTCTTAAAAAATATGTGTTTAAAATATTCAACATTACAATAATTGAATTGACGACTTTAAAGCACATAATTCGTTCTTTAGTTGTAGAGCATGACAAATCTCTTATCAGTTATTATGGGTATATTATAAGTAACTTTTGTCTTTTCTGACTATTTTTTTTAGTCTGCTCCAACAGAGGACTGGCAGAGGGCCACTTCGATTTACGACTTCTCTGCACTAGACATTGATGGCAATTTGGTGTCTCTTGAAAAATACAGGTAAACCAGCGGCCAGTGGCTACTTACTCTAATGCCAAATGTGCTGTGTGATAATCTTTTAATCCCCACATGACATGCCTGTCTCTGTTTGTATTGTCAGGGGTAATGTTGTCATCATCACCAATGTTGCCTCCAAATGAGGTAAAACCCCAGTAAACTACTCTCAGTTTACAGAGTTGTACGCCAAGTACGCTGAGAGAGGTTTACGCATCCTTGCCTTTCCTTCAAACCAGTTTGGAAACCAGGTACTCATTAGCCCTTATACAATGTGTACATTAAAAGTTTATTAAGACTTATTTTGATATTTTTTTATGAGATTAGTCATGTTTGATTTTCTTATGTTTATTCCCGTTTTATAGGAGCCTGGCACTGAGGCTCAAATCAAGGAGTTTGCCCAGGGTTACAATGCCCAGTTTGACATGTTCAGTAAGATCGATGTGAATGGGGCAGATGCTCACCCACTGTGGAAGTGGCTTAAGGACCAACCCAATGGGAAAGGATTTCTCGGAAAGTAAGTTGACAGTCAATAAAGAATGTACACAGAATATTTAAGGATGCAAATCACCCTAGTTTTTTTTTTTTTACTACAACTTCAGAACAAAAGTAATGCTATCTTACTGATTAGCTCTGCTTTCATTCCTGCAGTAGCATCAAGTGGAATTTCACTAAGGTAATGTTTTTTTTATTTTAGATGCTCTCTCTAGCAAGTAATGCTTTGGTAATAAAATATATTTCTCTGTCTCTCCAGTTTTTGATAAACAGAGAGGGGCAGGTGGTGAAGAGATATGGACCCCTGGATGATCCAAGTGTATGTACATTTCTCAATATGATATGATGATACATATTGGTCTTACTCTGATGATAAAAATGATATGACACTAATATTAAATCTATACAAAACATTGTTCCTTTCCAGGTGGTGGAGCAGGATCTTCCCCAGTACCTCTAATTTGATCACAAATGGATGACCAACACTACTCTAACTGACAGTTTTCCTTTCCATCATATTTCACCTATTTCTTTGTCTCTATATGAGCACCAGAGAATATAACATGTGCTCGATCCCACTTAGTGAAGGACTGTCCATAAACCCAGTTACTGGAAAGGACAGACCTGATAAAAATTGGCGTACAAACCTCCTGGGAAGAGAACAGTGTTATATGAATCTGGATCTCTGGTGAGACATAGAAGTAGTTATGTGTTAACATTGTTTCAAATAAAAAGCCCTGACAACTTACACGAGTGTTTGTGTTTGTTTTTGTGTTTGTCTTGCAATTTATTTGTTTAAGGTATCCAATTGTCTCATTAAACTTTTTGTTTTTTAACTTTCTTTACTTATAACTTAAGCTCTAAAGACACTTACAATAGTAAGACTCTAAAGCACAATATATAAAAACAATACTGTACTGTACAATTTTCAAGTACATTTTTAAAGTAAATTTGTTTTAAATGTGCAACAACTTAAATTGAATGTTAAAGTGGTAGCTTACACAAATGTGTAACTAAACGTATAGCACTAAGTTTTACAAAGCTACCCTTTATTGATAAATTACATAAATTTTGTACATTACATAAGTACATTTAAAAGCAAGTACTTAAATATTTTCACTTAAGAAAGAAATGTTATGTGATACTTTTACTTTTATTGAGAACTATTCTTCCTCTTTATCTGTACGTTTCCTCCACCACTGCATAAAAGCTAATCAGATATTTCTTTCTTTTTCAGTAGTGCAACGACTCACTTTGACTTTGACAGCTACAGATCAAAATACAATTTATGGCAGTTAAACTAATAATATAAAAGTAGATCTCCAGTTGAACGTTATTTTAGGGTAAAGGGTCGGGAAAAGGGTAAAAAGGGGGCCAGATGAGATTAATACTGCCTGGATGGTGAAATCCTAACATGAGTTACATGCTGCAGTTCCTCCTGTGTCCAGTAGAGGGCGCCTGAGTGCCCGGCCTCAGCAGCAGCAGAGACGGTCCAGTAGCAGCAGTCAGTGCAGAGCTGACAGCAGCGGAGTGCACTGTGTTCCGCCGCCGTGACGGACTACCGCACACATGAAGGGACTGTCACGGATAACTCACACATACTGCTTCTTCTGACTGCTGCTACACCTCCGAGAACACATACACCCTCCGTACCCCCGGGTCGATCCGTCACTGCGGGTCTTTCCTTCGCAGGACTTGGCTGTTTTTTCCTGCGGGAGACTGAATGGAGGCAGCAGCCGAGGGAGCGGTCGGGCTGTCGGAGGCCGGGGACGGGAGCCCGCTCTCCGGGGCCACAGCATCCGAAGATGGGGACACGGTGCTTGGAGTGAGCTACGGGATGGACGCTGGAGACATGGGTATTTGTTTTATTTTATCAATAAGACCAAGACGTAATAAGTATTATTTTATTGCTACTGTATCCATTTACATTTGTGATGCTGTGACTAGAAAGTCCCGACTCATCTTTGCTGCTAGCTAGCTCCCAGCTAACCGAGGTTGAATGGATGGAAAAGCAGGTAAACTTAAGACTCTTCAGAGACATGTACATCGTAATGTGGACGATAATAATGAGGTTTACCTTTTATATTGATTACAACCTGTGCTGTCGCATGGCTTATGGTATTCACTACAGCTAATTATCTATTTTTGAGGTTTAAGGGTCTCAAATTCTACCAATAGGCTTCATTTTGCAGAGGTCACCTTAAAGCTGCAGTAGACAACACTGAAAGATTGAAACATTTTACATTTTAAATACACCATCCATAATAATGCAAATATGACTTAATGTTGTGTTTGAAAAGCCACAGGCCATACCTCTCTTTAGAACAGCTGTTATTGTAAGTATTTTATATCAGTAGTATCAGAATATTGTTAGCTATATGTTTCTATCTATAGTACAGTGTTTGTGTGTACAGTGTTGATGTGAGGGGCCAGGGGTTAGTCATGTTACATTCACTGTTGTTCATTCAATGTCAGTCAGAGTTTGGGTATTTGTGGAAAATTGCTGACTATGACAAGCACATGCTCATGGATCAAAGGACTGTGCAGTGGGGGACACTCTTGGAGCCCGTCTGTAACACAATGTGGGGTGCCTTTGGCTGCAGATGTTTTTTTTGTTTTTTTCCCCCCTTGCCTGATGCTTGCTGGCGCGTGTCTCATGTACCCGGGGTAATTTCACAAGTGTGTGCCTGCTCGGTGCACCTTCACATGCAATGGAAAACACAGACTGGCTCGACTGAAAGACTGAAAGGACAGGGGAGCCTTCATGTGCGCTTTGATACTTTATTACATTGAGTTATGATTTAGTACGGCTCCAGTTTAAGCTTTATTGAGTCCCGAATCAGCTTGAGTTTACGGATAAATTGCTTTTAAAAACTGACGTGGAGAGTAGACACATTTCAGTTATTTCTTTTCATCTGTGCAAATGCACTGCAGTAAGTGCTTAAGTAGAGAAATCCTCTAACAGTTTCAAAAGACATGGCAGGTCATTTGTGAGAACAAAACTGCTTCAGACATTTATATTGTTTGCTCAGTTTGGTAATGTGCCTTCATCTCTTCATCACTACTGGAGATGGATAGACTGTATGTTCACACTGGCTCCAATGCAACATCTATCAGTCATGGTTTCTCATTGGCTTGGGTTACTTTCAGTGTCACAGCTCTCAGCTATCAGTGAGTTTCTTACACTCTCCCAGTGAAAAGGATTTGATCTTCATTGTGCTTCATTGTCAGCTGTAAACGATCAGCTTTATTCTCCTGGAGATACTACATACAGCGTCACATCCTGCAAATCCATAAACTGCACCATTCATTCTGCTGTGAATGCGTGAATATGATGCTGCGGTGGCGTCACAGCTGACTTCTCTAATTTGTCCCCATTACCCACCTCCTCACCTTTACCTCTATCCTCTTGTGATACCAGTGTCTCAGCCCCTCTCTTGTCATTCTTCATCAGTCCTCTAGTTCCTTGTTTTTTTCTGCTTTAGACGCTGCTTGTCACATTTGCTGACTGAAGCACAAGGGGTGTTTACCTCCTGTGGAACTCACCATCCATCTGTTTGCTTCTTATTTTTCACTCCACGATGCTTTTGTACGCCCCCCCTCCCCTCTCTGCGCGGTGCAGTGTCATTTTACATCTGAGTGGCCGCTCCACAGAGCCTGTTTAGCAGTTTGACCCAGCGCCAGGTTATCTGATGTCATAGTAAAACGTAGATGATGACGCAGGTTGGTTACATCCCACATACTGCTGATTTTGTCTTCAAGGGGGTTTATGTATTTGTCCTAGCAGTTTTCATCCTTGTGCTCAGATATTTAATAGTCTGTGAAAATAAATGAGGGAGAAAAATTAGAGTAGAATGAACTATCCTTGTGTTTACTGTGGTGACTTTGCAGCAGTAAAATGCCTCAGAAGTTGGGGACACAGAAAACAGGCTCTGTTTTACTCACTTGACTGCAGTGTCACAGTGCTGGCTCCCTTCAGAGGGGAAATAAGGCAGTGACCTGCTGTTTTCAATTAAAGGTTTTACAGAGCCAACTGCGGATGCAATTATTACTTCATAATAACCGCCTGGAGCATGAACACGGTCAGAGAAGAGCACAAGGTTGTCCACGTTTTGGAAACATCCAAATGGAATTGACAGTGATTATATGCTTTTTCATATTCCAAATCCATCCACAGATCTAAGGGTGGATGGCAAAGCTTTGGGACATGGAGTGAAATGCCAGGGTTTAGGCTGTGTCAGTAGGATGACAGCGGTCCAAAAAGGTCTTTATTTGTAGAATACAGCATTTCAAGATAAATCCTAAAAGAACTTCCATGTGGATCAGTTATATCATAAAAGGATTAGGCGATGTATGAGGCTGCATTTACTAAAGCTTTACTCAGATATGATGCAACACATAAACTCGGTCCTTTTAGTTTAGAGAGCTGTGTTTCATATTCTGCACTATGCTCAGACTGTGATCTGTGAATTGGACCTGTCAGACTGTATTAATGCATTAATGCACTGGGCTGCCATATTCAGCTTCAAATTGAGCTAAGAAATATGTCTTTTTATGACTAGGTACTAATGCAGTTCAGTTCCTCCCAAAAAACACTACATTTATTAAAAAAAAGAAAAAAAAAAGGGTCTTTGCAAACGTAATAAAAGAAAGATAATCTACAATCTAAGATGAGAAAGTTGTGTGTACGTGTTTGAGTTATAGATTGAAGAGCGTAGAACAAGTTTAATACTCGACACACTCCTGTCTTGTGCAGTGATCAATTATATTGATCCAAAGAACCTTGTGGATTCTATTCATTATTTATGTTGTTTTTTTATTTATAATCTTTGATTCCAGGCTGTATGCTGTCTTCGGTTTGCTGCATTTACCTTAATGTGAACACACTGTCAGCTCTATCAGCAGCTGCAGGCTGTGTTATTTGCTGCCTTGTACTTTACAAAGGGCTACTATCTGTGTCTGTCTGGTATTGTTTTGGCGTGTGGTGTCTGTGGAGAAGATTTCTATTTGAAATCCACAGGCAGAGGAACCACTCGCTGTGTAGCGGAGACAGAGTGGGAGACTGAATTCTAATTATGTGAGTAGACCTTGCTGAGTAACCAACAATAAGCATGAGGATGCTCCACACAGCAGTGGTGTGTAATCATCTGCCTGGTGTGCACTCATTAGAATGGGCCGGTGTGCTCAGGGTGGGATGTGTGGTGTAGGCAAAGATTAGCTCGTCTAAAAGGCACACTCAGGGGGATGCCTCAGTGGCTCACCTAGTAAAGCGCATGCCACATAACCAAGTGACCCAGGTTCGATTCTCACTCATGTCCATTTTCTCTGTGTGAGTCCCCTCTCTCTCACCCTGTTTCCTTTCTATCTAGCTACACTCTCTTTATTAATAAGTGTAAATAATTATAATAATTTATTTTTTTTTACATTAAAGGCTTCCTGGTAACATTTGGATGAAGGCACAAGACACTGAAGTGCGTTGTTAAATTGGAGCAATATCATAGCTAACAATGAGGACACTATCTAACTTTTAGCTGTCACTCGAAGTGGAATAATCTCACTGCTGTGTCTTTTTGTGTGAATGAAATTGTTGTTCATCTGAGTTGCTCCACTCGTTGGAAACACCACAAGATGCTGCTCTCAGCGGTTACACACAAGAGGCCCATCACTGCTCTGTTCAGCTGTTATTTTGACTGTCATCTGCTGCTACTCCTCTTTCCTCTCTTTGTCCCAAAATGGCTTTTCTCTGCATTTAGAAACTCTGCAAGTATTGCTGGGCGTAGCTCTTATCCTGGAACTCAGTAATGAAAAGCAGAATGATATTGCATAAGAGTGTGAACATTTTGTGTTTATGGTTGCTAAGAGGATGTAGCTGTTTTTAACGTTGCCCGCAGAACAGTGTGGTGCTACTAAAGCCTGTCATTCTCTTTAGGAGCAGAACGACCTCCCTCTGGGACTATAAAACACACCAACTCTTGACAGAGCATTTCATTCCTTCAAAGACCACTCTCATTTGCCAGCATCATGTAGTCATAGTGCATAGAAAGATACTCTTCCAGCAGTTCCCATCAGTGCGCAGGTAGATCCATGTTGTCGTTAATGGTGCTGCGCACTTTGTAAACACCAGCTTCTATCATTCTAATGTCTGTCAGGACATAGCTGACCTCTCACTGAGAAAAGTGATACTCATTTCTATCTGTTCCATTAGACGAGTGTGTAATGAAGCTGGTGCTGTCCACCTTTTCTAAATGGCTGCAGAGCTGCGTAGATTAGACCAGTGTCATTAACTGACAAACACCACATTTCAGCTACTCCTCATGGTCTGTTTCCCTGTTGAATAAATGGTTTGATACAGAGGACACTGCTGGTGCTGTGTCAGCATTGTTTCATCAGCAGAAAACATATTCAACCTTTCTTTTAAAAAAACAGAGTGGGACCTCTGTGCTGTCTCCGGATAAAGTGACGTAAAATAACAATGTCACAGACGAGAGGCAACTTAGAAAAACAGACAGACGGTATCTTGACTTCTACCTGTCCTTGTTCCGGTGCCATCTTATCCTGATAATCCAGACAGTTAGTCTGGCACCCGGGTGAGAACAGGATGGAGATTAGGGATAGTAAAGTAACACTGACCGGGACTGGTTGCCCAAGTGACCCAACTCTAAGTACTAGTACTTGTGCTACTGGGGCCAGTGCATTGATTACAACAGAAGGTATATACTCATATACTTGGTTTTAATTTATGAAGCCTATTTTACCCCTCTATTTTCCTGGGTTGACTTTAGCTAAAGCTCTAATGTCTTGTTTAAAGGTTCAGCTGCTCTAAATAGAGTTACTGATATTTGTTTGTCTGAAGACACAGTTGTGTATGTTACAAAAAAGCAAAGGGCCTCTTTTTAACCCACTGTGGCCAGGGCACTTGTTCATCATAATGGATCACTTGTCAAAGTGAGAAGCTAAGGACACAATAGCTTTCCTTGAGTTTTGCATTTAGCTTTATTTAAGAAATGACATGAACTGAGCAATCATGAGATCTTTCTTTCCTCTTCATTACTTTTTATCATTCTTAGACCAGAGTACATCGGCAACTGTCTATGTGTGCATTTACAGAGACAAGCAGGAAGGTTAAGCTCTAAGGATATTATTCTGCCAGAGTCCCGTAATGGGAGAAATGCTTAAAGCCTCTTTAAAAAGCTTAGCATTAGGAAGTTGATGACTCCTTAATTATAAGTGTCACTGTCCAAATAGTTCTGGCGGTCAAGCACGAGAGGAAACTTGCTAGACTCTGATAGGTTACATTTTAGGATGTGGTGGTATGTGGTTAAATGGCAACATCATGCTGTTAATAGAGCCTCTTTGTTGTTGTACAGTGCAAGGTTTGTTTGAGAGAAACCAGGACACACTGACTTGTAAACGCCCAGCTGTCTAAACACAGACCTTTGGCTGATGAAGGCTAATAAATGTAGAATACACATATCAATCTGACGTCTTGTACCTTTTCAAAGTATGCTCTTTGTGTTGTCATGGAATACAACACAGCCTGATGGTGCTGCGAGCTTAAGGGTGAAATGGCATGATGACTGATTTAGGATCAGTCTGCCTTTGTTTTGTCTTCTACAGCCCAGTCATAACTGTTTCATAAAGAGTGAACTGGGTTGAAGTAATCCTAAATTAGCATATGAAGGAGTTTCTGTGCAGCTATTTGAACTGTAGACAACAAATGACTGCTTTTCAGTTCTCCCTCAGACTCTTGCCAGTAGTAATATTAACCTCCCACAGCTTTGTTTACCACCATAAGAGCTTAATATATTTCACACAACAAACGATCTCTGTAAAATGAATGAGCTGCCTTGTTGGTATTTCTGCTCTTTTCAAACTGACATTTATGGATTTTAGCTTTACACAGGTTATTTCAGGTGAACTCACTGACTCAATAAGCAAATGCTGCTCGGCCGGCATGAAAAATTAACACCTGATCGATATTTGGGAAGCCATTGTTTAGCCTTGGATACAAACAGTCATCTCAGTCTGCCTCTTACTTAGTTTATCCTCTGGGAATCCCCTGATTGATCTCATTTGGGTCTAACGTCCGTCAGTAATACACTTCTGTGCTTTCCACCGTGAGATGTTAGCATTTGCTTCACACACCCAAGTCAATTTGTGAGTAGTTTAAAATTACAAAAAAAAACAAACTGAAAAATATTGCTTCCAAAATATTCCAATAATGTGACTTAATATTTCTACAACAGTATTATAAAATTAAAGCATAGTAGCTCGGGTAAAGCAAAGTTCGTTCCTGCTAAACTGCTGCTAGCATTGTTATTGTTATTAATAGTCATGCACTTCTTTTAATGATAAGGCAGTTCAGTACGAGTTTAGCCTTGTACGCATGTGATTTCTTTCATGGTGCCTTGCTAAAGCTCAGTTTTGCAGCAGTGTGAAGGAACACGGCAGAGCAACATCTGTCTGCTGATTGAGGCCACACACACGTGCATGTGATATAAAAATGGTGGCTGACCTGAATAAGTGCATCATGTAGAATGTAATGAGATTTTAACTTGTTGTGTACACGGTTTAACATCTGAGGGAATGGCCTTATTAGCCTCCTGGTGTTGCTTCTCCGACCGTTGCTGCCCTGGCTGCTAATGGAGCAACTCTCTTAAGGCTTATGAGGCCATTAAACCAACACATTGCAGCCGGGCTGAGCAACACTCTCATAAGAAGCTATTTATTTGGACGAGTCTATTTGGTGTTCCATTCCCTGGGCAACAGTAAAGACTGCAGATGCTGATGTGAGACCCATTTTCTTCATGCTCTCACACTGCAGCCTCTTTACATTACCAAGGAGGGCATCGCTTGGAGAGATGTTAACACCGCCTGACTCCATGCTGTGTCAGTATGTTTTTAGACCTTTTTTTTCCTGTGTGTGAATTGTGAGTCTTAACTGTCGGCTCAGTTTTCTTTGTAATCAATCTTTGAGATGGTGTGACATCTGAGAAAATACGCTATATTTTCACAACCACAACATATACTTCTATTACATCTATTTTTTTGTCATGCTGGTGAGACTGACATAAGCAGGGCAGGATGAAGCACATGCCTCCCACTTCATTTCGACTGTGTTTTGAAAAGTGTAACGTCACACATCTTCACACGCATACCTGTACAATCCCCAGCAGGTTCAGACACGCAGAAGGGAAGAGATTTGTCTGTAGTAAGACACTCAACGTTCAATACACCACACACAAGCGAGGAAAACCAATCACACACATTTATATACGCTTGCACACAGCTGGGAATATGTAGTAAACAATAATGTGTCTTCTTTCATTATCCGCCTTCCCTCACAAATGTTGTTCCCTTGATTTTACAGCTTGAAAGGAGTGCTATTGGATTGGCACGCTCTGGCTTGCTCATCTCGCAAAAAAAAAAAAAATGTGTGCGACAGAGGGAAAGATACGGAGAGCTGGTGCAGGAGGAGGGGGTTGTTCCGCGGCTCAGTCACATGGGCATCCACGAGCGGCAGGAAGACAGGCCGATAGCGCAGAGAGAGAGAGAGTAGAGAGCTTGATGTATTCAGCTGTGAACACATGAACCGGTGAATATGCTCGACCACCCCTGAGTAGCACGGGCTTAGGTTAGCTATTACTCAGCCGGGTACCTTACAATTTGACATTGTTCAGCGGTTTCCAAGGACACACTGGTGCATTTGAGTGAAAATGTCAACTTACCCTTCATGGTAACTGTGCCATTTTAGAGCAAGCAACCAATCCCAGCCTCTCATTTTGTTTTGATCTTTTTACACCGCCGTCCTTGCATTTGTTAGCAAAATAGTGAATGTATCGTAAGTGAAAATTGGCATATGCTTCATAATAATATTAAAAAATGCATCTCACCACTGGTTTGAATATGCTGCTGCTGTAAACATATCTGCACGAAATGCCACCATCTGGACGGCAGACTGACTGGTGTCTTTGGTTGCGATGATAACAGAGGGAATTAATCAGGCTGGCTCTTGTGCCGTCTGAAGCTGCCTCTCATCCCCTTGTTCTGTCACCCTCCACTCTTTCATTTTTCGCCTGCCCTCCTTACCCTTCCATCCATTATTATGCCGAGTGTTATACCTCTATAATTATACGTCTATTTCAGGCCTTCCCGGTGCAAACAGTCCTCTGATTGCGCTTCTTGACAGACTGCATCCTGTTATTACACAAAAATGAGCACTTGGAAGATTCTTCTTGGGATATGTATACGGACAAGTCGGATTTTTGTCTCTTCCAGTGTTAGATATTGTCCAAGAGCTGGTAGTACTTTATGTTACTCGTGTTTATTTTGTTATTTCTGTAAAAAATGACATAGGGCTGTGTGCCTTTGTGGTTCTCCTGGAGCTCTTCAAGCCGACATGCACATGCTTTGACACTGCTTGACACTGTTATTGCATAATGTTGGACCGCTGTGGCCGTCCTTTGGGATTCATGTTCAGAGAAAGCTAATGGTGCTGAGTAATGGAGGCTCTGTCTAACACACAACGTCAAACCTCATGCCTGTCTGTTTTCTCCTTTCTGTTTCAGACGCTGCTAAGAAAGCCTTCATCACTGAGGTGAGCTCCTATCCGTCCAATCCTCCACATGAGTATTTTCTGCTTCTTTGGACGGACTAGATGTAGAAATAGGCTGTAAAATACACTGGTCCCTGTTAATGATCTTATTGTCTGCTTCAAAATGAACACCTGGTCTGAAGTAGACATCTATTCATTACATCAAAGCTTGATGATACTAAAAGGGTCACAGGGGGATACAGTGTGTCCTCTAATTTCTTTTGATTGAAATAATGATCAGTTAACAGGTGCAATCCCTCTTAACAAAGCCCTCTTTTGTCTTTCATCAGATGCCCTCATCATCAGGGCTGCCAGGTCAGGGGAAGAAGATTGGCCACAGAGGGGTGGATGCTTCGGGAGAAACGACATACAAGAAGGTGATATTAATATAAGAGGGCAATCAAAAGTATGTTCATCACCTCAGAGAAGCACTTTTCACCACATCCCTGTTTGTCCGTTACACTCTTTCAGACCACGTCTTCAGCCTTGAAAGGTGCCATTCAGCTTGGCATCGGTTACACAGTGGGCAACCTGAGCTCGAAGCCCGAGAGAGACGTTTTAATGCAGGACTTCTATGTGGTGGAGAGCATCTTTTTCCCCAGGTCTCAATTTTACGCATAACATGAAAGCATTGTATCTATCTTCTATAGTAATTAGATTTCCGGTGTGTTATTCAGATTACTAATGGCTCTTGATGTTTTTTATTCCAGTGAAGGTAGCAACCTCACCCCTGCTCATCATTTCCCAGACTTCCGCTTCAAAACATACGCTCCTGTGGCCTTCCGCTACTTCAGAGAACTGTTCGGCATCAGGCCGGATGACTATCTGGTAAGACCCTGCTTAGAGCTGTACTGCTTTTGCCACTTTCACTTAAAAATGATTCAAAGACAGTTGGAGGAAACCACCCAAGCACTATGGATAATAACGTGCATTTTTAAAAGCAAAAATGGATGTAATAATGGATTTACAAATAAAATGCACTGAAAAATATAGGTAGTTGAATGGGTTATTTATGTTACTAATAATTGCATTAAGTTCTATCTACATTAAGATAAACTGCATTGTAATTATTTGTATTTAACAGCAGTGCCATCTCCAAGTTTTCATTTCCTTAGAAAAATAAAGGTTCTAGTTCGTTTGAAACATTACTGAAAAAGTAGTAGCACTTGCCACACAGGTTTTTATTAGATTTTTTTTAATTTGCAGTCATTAAAGAAGTGATTATGAGTTTGAAGAAATGTTCTAAGAAAGGCTATAGAGGGAGAAGAGAGGCTCTTCCAGGGCTCTGAGGCTTGTCTCTCCCCATCAGTTTAAAGGACCTAGAGCAGTCTAGCACCAAATACACACAACGATTACTCAGTGTTTATGCATATTCCATGTGCTCTTATCTTTAATGCAGTGGAATATAAACCACGTGCCACCACATACTGCTTAGTTTTCTTCTTCTTTTTTCAGACAGGATTTTTCCAGTGTTTCTTTTTTTATCATAAGCGTTTAGACACAGTGTTACTCACCTTTTATCTCCTGTTACATGCATGAAGAAAATGTTAGATAGAAATCATTTGTGCTTATTCCACAATAGTTTAGTCACTATTAACCATTTTACCAGGTTCTTTTAGTAGGAATTGTAAATTCCTTCTTTAAGTGATTTGAGCCACACATTAAAACTAATATCTGTTACTGGATGACGTTTGCAGTTGTTGAAGCTCATAGTTTGGTGTTAAAAATATTCTGACAAACATTTTTACATTTTTCTTTCAAATTTATACACAGTGAGTTTTTTTGTAAAAACAGGTATGACTTTAAATGCCAAGCACCATACAGGGGGTGTTTTAAAAAGTGAGCCATTAGCAGGAGGTGGGTAAAGGCAGCCTCACCTTCTAAATGATGTGTGTCATTAGCACATGCTTTTGAACGACAATTGTCACACCAGTGGCAGGTAGGCGATGTTGTTATTAACAAAACCGTCATTACTAAACCATTTTAATGAGTTTTACATCTGTGTTTGTACTTCATGACTACATCTGAACAGAGTTTTGTGTATTTTTTTCATATTATTTTTATGTGATGCGAATAACTTGCCATTATCCAGGGTGGCTCAAAGCTGCTGGGATAGGCTCCAGCCACCTATGACACCTATGAGTGAAATATTTCTGGACAACTTAGTTTAACAAATGCCAGTTTAACAGATGTGACATTGCAAAAATGGTTGTTTGTAATGAGTATTCCTCTTCTGTGTGTTCCTACAGTATTCTCTATGTAACGAACCCCTGATCGAGCTGTCCAACCCTGGTGCCAGCGGTTCAGTCTTCTATCTTACAAAAGACGACGAGTTTATCATCAAAACTGTGATGCACAAAGAAGCTGAATTTTTACAGAAACTGCTGCCAGGATATTACATGGTAAGCAAACATTGTTTTGTCTTTGTGAGGGGAAGCATTAACAAGATGCTCTGTGACAGCTTATCTTAGAGGTGAATAATTAGGAACATTTGTAGTCAGGTTGCATTTGCGCTATGCAAAGACTGTAGACAACAGAATGGAAAATCAAACCAGCTACCACACTGATTAATTAGGTTTGGGGTTTTTTTCTTTTTCTTGAATAAGGCTGTTTAAGACCTGTGTTTTCTCAGCTCCATCTCCAGTGGACACCTCTAAACAGGTCACAACAAACCTTGCATTAACATGCGTCTCCATCTGTGTCTCAAGTGGCTCGTCATCAGTTCTCACATCTTATATATGTAAATAAACCAGCCGTTCTATAAGGGCTGTCTGTATGCATTTAATGTAGCTGCACAAATGTCCAAGTTCTATTTTTTTCTCTATGTCTGTTTATGTAAGATACGTAAAAAATGACCTACAGCACCCCCAAAAGTAGTCTAAAGGACCAGTTCTTAAAATTGTTGACTCTATATAGTACATAGTGCTGTGCTGTCCACATGACATGAAGTTTGCTGTGTATTTTTACCTTTGTCGTCATGTGTCAACATCCATATGTGATAAGGCACAAATGTTTGCAAAGGCTAGTACATTACGTGCCTTATTGTCACTTTCTGAGATTGCTGACCTCTCTAGTAATCCTATTTTATATTGAAAGGTCATGGTTTATGTAAGACGCTGGGAATTTATTTTCTTTCTGTGATATGGCACTATTTTTCTATGAGTAAACTTTAACAGTTTTATCATATAAGACTCAATCCTGAGGCCATGTGGTTTCATAACTTCAGTAGCTGGATGTACTGTACTTTAGTCGAACAGAGCATAGCTTGCACCGACAATATCCCTCCCATCTTTTTACAGGCTCAAGGCTTATTCCGAATTCACTCAGCTACAGCTCCATGTATGTCCATGCTTCAGCTTCTCGGGTTCACGGTCCGCAGCCTTGTGTTTATTCATGTGACAACAGCCGTGACCAAAGACCACGACAGGAATTAATTTAATCATTTAGGGACACTATAGTCTTCTACACGTTTACTGTGACCTTTTCCACTGTTATGGTTGTGTTTCGAAATATTTTGTCCGGTAATTTGTCCAAGTCTGGAGGTGGAGACAGTATCATGTAGAACAGCTGTAGCTTGAGGCCAGACCACATTTGCTTTGGAAATGTGTAAGACAGAACAGACAGACGTGTCTAGAAAGTCAAGTGTTTTTTAAAGAACAAAAATCGTGATACATAAACAGTTTTAATCACAAGCTCATGCCGTGAGACAGCACGCGGGCAGTCATTGTTGCAACACCACATGTCTCCTACAGCTGACTGGGCTGAGGAGTCTGGCTCTGGGCAGCATACAGATCGCTGTGATGTAACCGACTCCACTGCCACTTCTCTCCCTCTTCTGCGTATCTCTATTATCCGCCCAGTCTTTTCCGTCCTCCCTTGTGTTTTCCTATCTCATCGCTCTCTCCGCTCTGACACTCTCACTCCCAGTATAGTCATTTCTTCTCCTTTATCATCTGCTCGGCCTCATCATGCGTTAATCCTTGCCTTCCGTCCAGCCTTTTCTTTCATGCTCGTGCTTCTCCTCCATCTCTCCCAGTTCTCCTCCCCTCTCACGTGTCTCTGTTGTTGGCTTGTCACTGCTCTGGCCTCTTAACATTGACAGAAGGCTTGTGTGTGGCTGAGGGCAGCGGATGCCCTTTTTCTCTCTCTCTCACTCTCTCTCTGTTTGTGTTCACTCTGTCGTTTTACCTCTCCTCTCTTTTTCTCTCTTTTCTCATCTGAAGGTCGTTTGCCAAGTGCCTCACAGGGACTGATCCTTTTATCCTCACTCCCACATCCTTTCTGACTGTTCCTCTTCTGCTCTTATTGTAAACACTTTTGATGTTAAATGTTGGCCTTTAAAAAGATTTGATTAGGGTTGTTTTTGTCTATAATTTGGCTAAAATATTAAGGCCAAACAAGATATAGATTTATGTAGATATAGCTAAGCAGGATATTGTTTTACAATTTCTATAAAGCTAATTTAGTTATGCGCCTTGTAACAGGAGTTTGTCATCAGTAAATATAGATTTTGTCGTCCACAAGTCAATGATTTTCTGCAAAAATCCAATTTAAGTCTTAATGTATAAGTCAATATTTGAATCTTTTAAGCCAGTGTAGCCATAATCCTTTAATGTTCAATTTGTATTTAAGAGCTTTTATGAAATCATTGCCTTCTTTTGTGTTTTCACTTCTACAGAACTTGAATCAGAACCCCCGCACTTTGTTGCCCAAGTTTTTCGGGCTCTACTGCGTCCAGTCGGGCGGGAAGAACATCCGCGTGGTGGTTATGAACAACGTCCTGCCCCGCGTTGTCCGCATGCACCTCAAATACGACCTGAAGGGCTCCACGTACAAGAGACGAGCGTCCAAGAAGGAGAGGGAGAAAGCCAGGCCTACTTTCAAAGACCTGGACTTTATGCAGGACATCTCGGATGGACTGATGCTGGACCAAGACACTTATAATGCACTGGTCAAGACTCTACAGAGGGACTGCCTGGTGAGACGAAGGGTTAGAAGGGGGGTGTTTTGTTCTCATAAGATAAAGGCGGATCAGTCCTAAGGGTGATAGTGAGGGTGGTTTACCAGATCCATTAAACACAGAGATCAAGGCCCACCAGAGGAAACAGAGCTGCTGTGAAGGAGGCTAGAAATCATGGTTAAAGGGAGGACTTATAGGGCTTAGAAGGCAGGATGAATCAATACTTTAAGGAAAAGAAGCAGACACTAAACATAGACACAAGGAAATCAGTAGGGGGCAATAGTAAAAGCAGGACACTAGAGGTTTCCTAATCAATGAAAGAAGAAGCTGGTTAAAAGTAGGCAAAAGGAAGGAGGACGGAGAACTATACATTGTTTTATGAGAGTGTCTGGCATTCCACTGAAGCTTCACAATAAATTAGAGCTTTGTTACGAGCAAGAGGTTTAACAAGGTGTCTGGTCTGGTTGCAGGCCTTTACTCGTCTTATAAATCACCATCTCCGGTTTACATAAGGAAAGCCTGTGCTGTAGGTGTATGGCAAGCTGGGTTTAATAGCAATCACTGTGTGTGGTATTGTGCTGCGATTTGACACTGATTAATGAACTGTCAGTGTGTGCGTGTGTGTGACATGGGTCCGTTGGTGCTCAGGTGCTGGAGAGCTTTAAGATCATGGACTACAGTTTGCTGCTGGGGGTGCACAACATGGACCAGGCGGAGAGGGAGAGGCAGATGGAGGGGTCCCAGGGCGATGAGAAACGGCCTGTGGCCCAGCAGAAGGCCCTCTACTCCACAGCCATGGAGTCCATCCAGGGTG
Organism: Rhyacichthys aspro; assembly: GCA_036850595.1. Lineage (NCBI taxonomy): Eukaryota > Metazoa > Chordata > Actinopteri > Gobiiformes > Rhyacichthyidae > Rhyacichthys > Rhyacichthys aspro. Next base: position 15,629,928 of record CM072151.1, read on the forward strand.
GGGCAGCATGTGGAGGCTCCATTGACACAGACGACACGTGAGTCCAGCCACATTATTGTTTTTGTCAGGGTTGTTCTCATTGTTACTTGTAGCAATGAAAGTACAGAAGTCATAGAAAGTTTAAACCACTGCACAAGGAATGGCTGAAGTGGCACATGAGAGACATCAATAAGAGGTTTAAAAGAAAACATTAAGCTCCATCTTCCTGTGACCTGATGTCAATTTTTTTTCCTATCCAGCAGTGAGTTCTGTGGTTTAGACCATATTCAGCTGGACTCGAGCTCAGTGGATTATAAGGTCACCAGTGGTGTCACAGTTCAAAGCCTGCTAAGCTGTTCGAAGCCAGTTGCTTAGATTTAAGTGAGATTAGATAGTGTGGAATGATGAACTATTAGAAATGCCCTCAAACAGAAATGTTATGTGATGAAACTTACTAGCTCTACTAACGGATTACTAGTCAGATAGCCACTCCATTACATCTGCAAGTTTGTTCTGGGAAACACCAAATGAGATTATCTTTATAACATACATAATCGTATTTGGTGCTTCCCGGAACAAATTTACAGATACTATGTAGCGGCAGCTATCTGACTAGTAATCCATTAGTTGAGCTAGTATATCTATATAACATACATAGGAGCGTCGTATCATGTTGCAGCAGACAGTGAAGTTTATGAGATTAGGGATGATTTTGTGAAAGGAAATGATTGTATTAAGCATTTCACTGTGCAATACCAGTACAAAAGCTGTATGGAAAAAAATGTTTAAAACAATGCTGCTGTCTTACTGCTCAGTTAGACTGTGATCTCTTGATCTATTTTTCTGATTGCAGGATGGGTGGTATCCCAGCTGTAAATGGAAAAGGGGAAAGACTTCTTCTCTACATTGGAATCATTGACATTTTGCAGTCCTATCGGTAATCCAGACTGAGATACACCATCTTTATCATACTTTTGACTTTTTTGTGTGATTGTTGCATTAATGTGTGCTCTTCTTTGTGTCTGCAGGCTAATCAAGAAACTGGAGCACACATGGAAGGCTTTGGTTCATGATGGAGTAGGTTCTGCATAGTATTTTTCATTCATCACAAACAACAACATTGTTTTATCTGCCTTACACTGGAACTAAACTGAACCACAAAGCTTTGTACAGATCTGGTTTGGCTTTGTCTTAGGTGTTTCTTGTGTGTGCTGTGCACCCTGTCAGTGTACATTTTAACGCCCATATTGACACTCAAACTGCAACAATATACTTGACATATTTACGATACAAGGTCTGACAAGGAACAGGGATCTTATCTGTTCAGAACCCATGTCTGTGTGTGTTTCATTTAATTAAAATCTTGTTTAATGTGGACTAAGCTTTATTGAGTTTGATTTAGCTGTATACTCAGTAGAGGTACAGTCATTCTCCTTATTTTCTGCAGAGATTACCTCTCACTGATCTCGTAATTGCTTGGGTCATTATCTTTTGAGACAGAAGAATCTTTTGGCTGTGGAAAAAAGCATAAATACACAAAGGTTTGCAATTTACACTGGACAGAGGTGAATATTATAGTAATAGCACCTTTGCCAGCACTGAGGGGTAATTATATTTTCATAAACAACCCTAGGCTTTGAACTTGTTAACAGCACAAAGTTTAATTCACAGACATCAGACATATTTTTCTCCCTTTAAATGGGAATGTGTGAAGCACCACAGTCTTCAGATTAATTCAGTCTGATGAAATACCACCCAACCCCCTCTTTCATTACTCATCCACTCTCCCACTCTATTACTCTAAGACTTGAGTGGGAGAGGTACCCTATAACAACCATGCGTGCGTCACCGTCGCTGATGACAGTGGTTACTCCACTTATTCCCACTGTGTGACATATGGTGGAAATACATTTTAAGATGAAAGTCATTAGGATTTCCACTGAAGATGATGCAAAAGGCCAACAATAACTGTTTGCGGAGGAGTTGCAACTCTCCCTTGTTTCCTCTGAACCAAACACCAAGTGTCATCTGTCAGTCTTCTCTCAGTGTTATCGCAGCTCCCAGTGGCAGCATAAATAATGAAAAGACGTGTCTGTGGCCTGCTTGGACTCTGTGCTCCCGTATTTTTTGTTCTGTCTGGTGGCCTGACCCAGCTAAAGACTAAATAGGACACTAATGTGCAGTCGAATTCAGTCTACTGTAAGAATCAGTTTGATCGTTTTACTCATGCACCATTTATTTTATTAATCTGTCTGTCCTGCAGGACACTGTGTCAGTCCACCGGCCGGGCTTCTACGCCGATAGGTTCTACAAGTTCATGAGCAACACGGTCTTCAAGAAGAGCTCCTGTGAGTTTAATTTACGTCGAGACACTGCCTTACATAGTCAGACAGATTAGTCTGGGAAGAGCTACAAACACAGGCATCAGATGCCAGGCTTTTGTCTTTTTTACTGCCAAGCCGTGACAGGAAAATCAGACACAGTAGCGGGCTGCCTTATTAGGTGCTGTTTCATGTCAGATCATTTGAGAGAAAGCCTTAGTTTGATCTTGTGTTGCTTTCTTTTGAATCACTTCCAATTTTCTGTCAAACAACCCTAAGATTTTTACATCAGAATACTTATTGCCTTTAGTTTTTGTCTGATTCCTTTATATAGTCCATATTACATTATTTAGCATAAGCTCCAAGCATTATACCTGACCCATTTTTCATATAAATGCAGTGGCATTGTACATGTTTTATTTTCCACAGTAATTAAGACTGATATTGCTGAATATTCAAGTGAACAAAGTTATGTAAATGGATTTTGTGCCAACAGCCTTGAAGTCTTCTCCCTCTAAGAAGGGCCGTGTCTCTCTGACTGTGCCTAAGTGCGTGGGGCCTGGAGCAGCTTGGTCAGCCAGCCAGCTTCCCTGTGAGAGGGATGAGAATATCTATGACCTGAGAGGAGCTCGCAGCTTCCCAACACTAGAGGATGAAGGTAAATACACTGAGTGTGACAATGCAGACTCACTCAAACACAACATTGTTCTAATATGAGAAATAAAACGTCTTGTCCTCACCAGGACGACCAGATCTTCTTCCTTGTACTCCTCCTTCATTTGAAGAGGCCACCACAGCGTCAATCGCCACCACTCTGTCCTCCACTACTTCTCTGTCCATCCCCGAGAGATCCCCCTCTGACACAGCCGAGCACCCTCGCTACAGGTACAAATATGGAACTCTCGGAAAATGTCTTGTCTTTACACAGTTTCTTCATGTTAAAATGAGAAACTTAGTACTGGTATATTCTATTTTATCCTGCATCTGTGGGGATAAAATGATGGAGAAAAAAATAAACATGGTTTGAAATGACCTGCATGAATATTTAAGGAAAAACACTTTAAAAGAGCTACAATAGTCCTGTTGTCCACTGACACAGCTCTTTTTGTCTCCAGGAGGCACACCCAGTCTCTCAGTCATGACGGAAGGTGAGTGTTGACCATTACTACTGTTCCTCACTCCATAAACCTTTTGCAACTGGATTTATTTGGTGTTTTTACTGGAAGCTGCATGTTTTGACTGCTTTTGGGTGCGGTGGGCGGCGGGTAAAGAGTCTCTGAGGACAGTCTGTCGGTCGCTGTGTTTATGAGTGGGTCCATTCTTCTGCTGAGACGTGCCACTGTTCATGTTGTTTCATAGTGTGTGTGTGTGTGTGTGTGTGTGTGTTTTTGTTTGCGCTTCCAGGACTCAGGAGGAGCTGCGGGTGCGTGAGGAGGATCAGCAGACCATCACAGTGGAGGTTGAGTTGAAGAGGCACGACAGCGAGCCGACCATCTCTGTTCCTCAGTCTTCTCCTAAAACCAGGTAACCCAGCAACAGAGGGCTCGTATTAACCGGGATAAAAATAAGCTGCATTACGAAATTAAACTCAAATGCAGCCCTTTTCTCTGTAAATATGGAAAAAACTGTCGAAAACGTGACTCTGCCACAGCGCCACATTAAGTACTCTATGACCTCGATGATTAAAATGACTGAGTTTGAACCGTGGGGATTGGCCTCTATAAATAACTAGTGTCTCACCTGGGCTCAGCCAGCTGTTGGATTAGCACAGTTTCTGACATTATTAAACAAAGAAAGCGGCTTGACCTGTTTGCCATTTTGCTACTGCAGGTAAAATCTGCAGCACTCATCATACTGTATTTGGGTTACGGAAAAGTGCACACATGCATGTAAATTTGTGCAGTGTGTCTCTTTATGGGGTGAGACCTAACACGGGGGGATCGAGCTTATAGAAGTAGGGCAGTGGAGCAAGAAGGCCTGGGGGCGGACATTTTTGCTCCCATAAAGCTGAGATGACCTGACTTTTTATTTTTAATTGCTTTTAATTAAGGTCTCTAGGTGAAAATAAGAGGACTTGATATTTGTATTTACAACTAGTCCATAACATCTCACAGATATGTTTTTTGTGAAGTCATATAAATTATGCATTGAACGAAGCCTGAGCACAAGGCAACAGGGTTGGGTATGTGTGGATCTGGATCAGGGTGTGGTTGCCGAGGGAAACCGTGTGTATAATTGGGTCTGATGCTACGAAGGCTGTGGCTAGACATATGGCCTGAGGCTCTGGATGTAGCTGGCGGGGAGGAGGAGGAAAAGGAGGAAATGGGCAGAGAGAAAGAAGCTAAGAAAGCATTGAAAGGCCACTGATTGGCATTGGGAGTGAAAAGACTCGTTCAGGCAGCTCTCACCTACAGCTAGGGAAGATGAGACCGAGAAACAACCGATAAAAAAAGAAGAATGAAAGCTTAAGGGTTAAATATAGAGATGGCAAGTGAGGGAATCAAAATGACAAGAGAGTCAGCCAGAAGAATGAAAGAATACATCAGATATATTAGAGGCAAGCTGAAATGGAGAGGACAGTCTGTAAAGTTTGAAATACGGTACAATAAAGGATATATTCAAAGACTGTTTACATCATTTAATCAAGCAGCGACGCCACACTTAGGGCTTTTTGCCTCAGTAGCCAACAACTTCTGTACTTCTGAAACCAATCGCAAACACAGAAACTGTGAAAGCAAAGTCGATGTGTGTTAATCCTCCCTAATAGTGGATGATCTGGCCAGAAACAATACAGGATTGTGTGGCAGCAGACGGCCAGCTGGCACATCGCTGGGCTTAAGCCGCTAAACCACGCACTCACACAAACACACTCACACAGCTGTTGAATTTTAGCTGTCCCAGTCTTGTCCAATAGCAGAACAGACTGTGATGCCAAGTGACCCGATTAATGGCCCTTAATGTTGGAAACTGCTGTGTTTGCATCTCCGTGGAAACACTTGTCGAAAAAATGTGCATCTTAACAAAGTCCTTCCGCCTTCTACAGTGAGATCCAGGAAGAAGCCGCCGCCGAAGCTGAAGCAGGAGCCGCGTCCAGCTCGGTCGAAGCCGAAGCCTCCTCCTCTTCTGCCCCAGTCTGTGCTGACGAAACCCCCTGCAGTCCCAGTGTGGTGGTCGTGGAGGCAGACCAAGCCAGCCAGGTGTCCGGCTCAGGATGCACCAGCCAGGCCTCAGTGGACGACGAAGACGATGTGCCAATCACAGATATCTACCTTGTAAGCCTCAGTGAAAGCACACATTACTGTAGGACTAGCTCCCATTATGTTTCATGAAGTCATCTTTCATTGCCAGCTTCATACAATCACACTCTTGCATCATGAATTGTAAGTTTGGTTGTAATATCACTGGACTCTTATGGTGCTCTCCTGCAGAGGCGTTAACAGGAGGACTGCAAAAATGGCATTCAAGAATCCAGCTGGTATGAGAGAACTGTGTGTAATGCTTACAATTTTGCAGTGAGATAAATTGAGTTGGAGTGTTTACTGAGTTAATAGCATGTTCACTTTGTTGTTTGACTCTCTTAAGCATTCAGTTGAAGCTTGTCTGGTTTGTCTTTGCTCAGTTTTGACGGCTCTTTGGAAAAGCTACAGTCAGATCATTTCCTCAGCAAGTTAAGATCTGCTCACAGTCACAGCTCTATCCAAGTGTCAGGTGCAGAACTGAGCACGCTGCCAGCGATCACAGTTACAGATAGAAATGTTCTCACTTAACACTGCTTTTGCCGGGTGTCCCCTGTCAGGATCCAAACAGCGTCTAATGTGACATTAAAAGGCCTAAAGACCCAGATGTTGGTCAGTTTCAGAGTTATTTTACAATCCTCCTAAGCTGCTCTGCTTCGTGGCCTGTTCGTGCTTCAAAAACAGATGACACACAGCAGCAGGAGGTTTCTAACACTGCTGTAGGCAAAGTCACAATAAAATGCATCGTGGAGCAGCTGCGTCAACATCATCTTCCAACATGAAGTATTTAGCTTGCTCTTTCTCATAGACGTAGCGGTCTAACAACTGCAACAATGGGGGTAGATAATAGATTGGATACAGTAAAAAACAATTACAAAGTTAATGTGGGTGCGGTTTTATTTTAGAAGACAGGATCCAGGCTAGTTTTTTCACTTTTTTCTATCCCTATTCTTATCATTCATTGAACATACTGCTTTTTCCACTCCAAGTTTGAATATGTTGTCTCCCAATTAAGAAAGAGCAACATAACAACAATAACATTTAAACAGGAAACATTTCAGGAAACATAGTGAATGGTGGGCAGTGGGTTGGCTTTAAATAAAGTACAATGTGTTTTCGGAGGGGAAACACAGCACACGATGTACTGTGATATGAGAGTGATTGGAGGCAGGTGTGTGTGACTTGTCACTTCACAGGTCGCTCGGAGTGACTCGCGGTTAAATTATTCAGCCGCTATCAACAGTCTCAACATTCACTTTTCATGATTCCTCTTCTCTGCCTCTGTCTTTATCTAACACAATGCCTTTTCACTCCCATTTTTATTCCTTTTTCTTTCTTTATCCTTGAAATACACAGAGGTGCCTGGATGAAAAAATAAAGTGGCTGACAGACTTGTGAATTCAACCTGTCACCACTGACTCATCCAGAAATTTGCTGCTGGGTCGCACACATTCACCACTATCTCTTCCATTTTCACCTCAGCGTGCTTTTTGATTATTATTTCATCTTTTCTCCTGTGTCCCTCATTTTTCCACTTTTCATGTCTTTTTTGTTTGTCCACGTGTCATGCACCTCTTCTGTCAGTTTCCTGATGGTAGGACATGGGTGGTGTCTCCTGTCCGGCAAAGAAGGAAATGCCAGCCAAGTTGGCCAGTAAGTGTGTCCAGACAGTGTCTCTGGGCTGGGTGTTGACACGTAAATATAATTTCTACCCTCCCTTTTTTAGATATAGCCTTGTCTTCCTGTTGAAGTAGATACTGGTAGATAGATTACACAGACGTGAGATGGAAACAAGTGCAAGCTTTAATCTACAGTGAGTGAAAAGTGAAAGAAAACCAATACACTCCCTTTGGTGAAAACAATGCAGAGCTGTAGGCGGAAAAACTAAAGACGAGGAGTTTGTTCTTTTGATTTTATTTTCTTGCTCACTGACAGCTTGCTTCATCCCTCTTACATCAGTGAGGAGAGCGTGTGTGAGCTTGGTGTGTGTGAAAGAGAACGTCAACCCACTCCTCCTCCATAAGTTTAGCCAACATACCGTGCTCCAGCTACTTCCCTCTCTTAAAGGGCTGCTACGTACAGTTTAGAGAAGGTGGTTGGAAAAAGCACACGTTGTCTCTGACTGAGGATGCTGTCGGTGACCATCCTAGCATCTTGGTGTTTCTTCTGTTCCCTCCTACTTCTTCCCCGCTCCTCATGCTCCCCGTTTGGCTGCAGCACCTCATCCTTCACTTCACTTTGGAGCTAGTCCAAACGGAACAGTTCAGAGATGTCATCATAGTTAGGTGTTTAACTGCATTCCCTTTTTATTAACGCTACGTCCAAGTGTAGTCTGCTTACTGCTGAAAGGATTAACACATCCTTTTTTAACATTGAACTGATGTGTCAGATCACACTTTCCAGTATCTCTCAGCATCTCCTAATGCATCCCTAACTTTCATTTCCTGTCTTGTCCTCTCTTCTTCTTTGTCTTCCCCCTGCCTGCCCCAACCACCCCAACCCCTCCTTGCTGCTTGTCTGTGTGCTGCTGGCCCTTTTCCCCTGTCTCTTTGGCTCCCTCTGCTGTGGTGGGTGTGTAAAAACAGCCTCAAGAGGACAGGACCTGGGTGTATTCTCCGCTACACTATGGCTCAGAGTCTAAGGCCGTGCCAGATGGGGATTGGGAAAATGAGACAGTAAGTGTACTCAGGAAAAAAATGTTTCTAGTGAGAATTTCTAAAGGATGGAAGGATCTAGTTGTGCAAAATACAAGTGTAAGACTAGGCTGCATCAGGAAGCCCACCCTACATTACAGCATTATCATTCAGCATCATTAAGTCGGGTGGAAATTGTGGCTGACTGCCTGTGTGATCATTTAGTCCATGACCAGTCATCTGTGTCCGTCTAACAACAAGCTGCTCAGTATTTTCTACATGCATCTCCTCAGTGGCTTCAGAGATGCCATTGTACTTCAACAAGTGCATGCTTCAGGTGAAATTGTATGCATATTATTTGCATAAGGAGTAGGGCTTCTTATGTTTTTGAGTCATTCAAACTAAAGTTTAGATTTAGGGATTTTATTTGCCAACAGTTGCTCAGAATTTTTACCTGTTTTGTAGCAAACAAACATATGAACCAAGGAAACTCCTTTTATTCTAACTATTTGTGTTGAAGTAATATGACTGACTGACTTGCATATTTCCATTTATTTTACACTAATTATATAATACAACACATTACGGGCCTACGGAAGACACTGTTAAAATTTTCTTGTATTTCTGTGTTGGGTATCATTCAATACTGTTTTGAAGTGTGTGTGATTCGTTTTCAAGGTTCTAGAGAACAGTTGAATTCAATGTAATCATATATTTATTGATAAATATAATTTAACTTTTGTTTTCTTTCCTCAACAGTAAATCCTGTTCCCTGGTAGAGAGAGGCAAACATCTCCCTGAGAAGGACTTGTCTGTCTGAAATCCAGACTCAGCAGTAGCAGCTGGATCGCAGTCTGGACCAGGATTTATAAACATATACAAAAACTGAACACTCACTCCAGGGATAAAATTGACTCAAGTCCTGAGGGGAGGGATCCTGAGAGTGAGGACAACCATCCCCGCCTTTCACTGACCCTAACAAAAATTGAATCATTGAGTAAATATGTGTAACATAGTGCGTATAAGGCTATAGTCTTATATGTTTGACATACATCAAAAAGGATAGTACTTCACTGTTTTGTTTAATGCACAGCCATTTTTCGTGTCCCATAGGTGTACCTACTAACTCCACAACTCCGCAACTCACTAAACTACTGCTCAGTCAACCAGGAACCTCTTAAAACCTACAGAATATCAACACATCTCAATGTGGCATTCACTTTAGTAAACGGTGTGATTATCTGTGTATGTAACCAGCATAAAGCAGTGTCAACCTGTGAGATCACAGATTATAATGTGCCAAGTAAGAGCGGAGGGTTAGACCATGCTTTTATAACTCCGATTTCATTGATAACTTGATCATATCATTCAAAGACTCACCACAATTTCTAAACACGCTATGTAGACATAAATCATTTGTTACTTATCTATGTATGTGGAGTTGGTATCATTATTTATATCAAATGTTATCCAAGGTTTTTCAACTGTGAACTTTTATTTATTATAATATTTTGTTCTTGTATTCTGTTTTATTAATTGGTACTTTTCACTTTTCATCATTTGCATCCAAAGAAGGTGAAAGAGCGAAGTTTTTATTATTTGTCATTTCAGTGTTGTGGGCTTCTGTTTTTGTTTGAATTGATTGATTTCTACACTATAGCAGCTATAACATTTGTGTAGTCATCTTCACATCCTCCAAGTGTCTTCCAGTGTTATTGGACACATGAATACACATGAATCATTTTAACAGTAGATCTTCATGTTTACATGTTTTGGTGGTAAAACGAATCTGCATATTGGTGACCATCAGCTCACCTTCACCTCCTCACTTTTCAAAAATCCACAGACTGGATATTTCCCATATTTGTAGAAGTAGAGCATCAGCTGTAGTATTTGGAGTCACTAGTGTACCTGTTATCTGTGTGTTGAATGAACACCGTACAAGGCAGTGTTCACGATGTGAGACACAGCCATTTCTAAATGGATTGAATGTTGTTTGCACTTGAAAAGAGGACCTAAAGATGATCTAGTGATAGAGGCCAAATAAACATATGTTATGTTAATTCTTTGAAATTTTGGACTATCTTCTCACAGAATCTGATAATTGGACAATGTTACTGCTGACACTCTTAAGACTTTAGTGAAGGTTTTCAAATGGAAAGTTTGTTTTTCTCTTCGGTCAGTTTATCTTTTGTACGTTCTATGTCTGTTTGTTTCTAAAGCAGGACATATCAATGTCACAAGATGTAAAATATGTTCATTCACGTTAATGTGTGGTTGTAATCATTTTGCTGTTGTCAGATTGAGACCAGAGCAGCAATATTGTGTAAAGTCTAGCTTTTGAGTTCATTTAATTGCCTTATTGAGATATTTCAAATGTAGGCTTGTTATTTTTTTTCACGTGTGCTGTTGTATTTATTTTTCTTTCTAGTCTATAGTTGTGCTCCTGAGAATGTGTACATAAAATTATAAATACATATATAAAGATATATAAATATATTTTCCATTTGAATCTGAGAATATTATTTTTTATTTGTTTTTATTTTTGCTGCTGGGCAAGAAATGATTGCAATCTATTACATGATTTACTGTATCATATTCTTGTGTGTTTACTGAGAAGCAGCTGCTGTATATTAACGGTCTATAATCCACAGCTGTTTCTTTGTAAGATTTTCAAAAATGGACAGTTTTGTGGGATCTACTGTATACTGTACATGCAAGTCTATAGGGATTCTTTCAACTGTTCAGCTGTGTTGTGTATGTGTTTTCGCTGTGTGCCCTCATCCAATAGGGAGAGTCCTCTGCAGAGACATAGCATGATTTCCAATGAATATGCATATCAGAAATGTGTATTTATGTATATGTGTATATGCATCTATTTATAAGTGAGGATAAATAGATGGTTATGTGTGTGCGTGTGTGTGTGTTTGGACTCAATCAGAATGAATACAAAATAAAGGAGTTCTATAACATGTTGTCCATGTAAATAGTGTACAGTATTGTTATCTGTATGATTTAATGCATAGTCTTAAAATATAGGTATCTTTTGGTAGCAACACAACAGTCTATGTACTTTGAGGTGTACAGTTCTTGATTTTAAGAATGCCAGATAGAAAATCAAAAATGTAAAAGCTCAGCTTATTAGAAATGATAACAATTGTATTGTCTGCCTGGCCGGTGGCTCTCCAACAGTCTAAACAAAAAAATTAAATGATGATAGCCTGCCTGTGTCAGTGTGCTATCCTTGATCCCTCAGTTTAAAGACAATAAACAGCTGAGCAAAACTAAGACGCTAATCTTCATAGTTAAGCTGAAGTGCTGTTGCATAGATTGTTTAGTGTTGTTTATCTTTGCCCAAACTGTTTATTGTCAACGCAGCTTTTTGCAGTATTTTTCTTTCAGGGGTAAACGTTGTTTTAGCTGTTGCGTTATTTATAAGGGCGTCGAATTTAGGAGAACAAAGAGTAGCGCCTCCGGGCCTCTGCTCACTCCGCTTTTCTGTGATGATTGGTTCGCCTTTTCAAACGCGTATATGATTGGTCAATTTGTTTGTCAATCACCAGGATGACTTCTCTGATTGGCCGAAACAGTCGCTGTCAAGCTCACGTGCCCATTCCCTTCCTGGACAGCGGCCGGGAGAAGTCTGTTTTTATTCGTCTAAAAGTACTCAAAAAGGATTATCCGAAATGGGAGCTCGAGATGACGAATATGACTACTTATTTAAAGGTAGTTTCTTCTTCGGCGACTTTAAATGACACTATTATTGGTTTGTCTGTAAAAGTTGGTAGCAGTCATATGTCCTGAGGAAGTGTCACTCCCCGATTAAGCCTTCGCTAATGCTAAAGTTAGCTCTACAAGTACTGAAATCAGCAAACGAACAAATGTACCAATATTTACAGTGTCTTTTTCCGATCTCTATTGTTATCTTTCTGTAGCATTTTATCAGATAACATCAGCTGGTTTTATTCTAATGAATAGCCTCCTCATCTCGGTGATGCTAAGTGCTAATTGATTAGTAAGTTTAAATAAGAGAAACAGATGGCTGAAAGTAGCTAGCAATCATATTAGCAAAGTAGCTGTTTGTTTTGTCGAAAACATAGCTAACCCGGGAGGATATAACATTACTGTAACTATCTACCCTAACAGTTGCTTTCTGCCTAATCATGGGTTTGGTTTCACTTCCCTCGTATGTCACCTTTTTTAATGTTAATATAATATTTTAATCTTAATAATACTACATACTGTAGTTGCGGCCAAATCATATGGTATTTTAGTATATCAACTATATCGTTTACATATGTGCCTGTAAAATTGGTTCAAATTATGAAATTCAGGAATTTCCTTAAATTCATTGGTGCCCTTAAAATGGAAATCACTTATTGGTCTCTCAAAAACGTGGAGGTTAATGTTTTTATTAACAAACTTCTGTCATCTAGCTTTAATTCATTGTTTTACTTTTTTGAGTTTGTAGCTCTGAGCCAATCACTATCTTTATATGAAGCCCTAGTAAACCTGGATTTGAGTTATATTCCCTGGTTAACACTAAAAGAGAATATGGGACACCTAATTTGATTTGTTTACAGACTTTTGCTTGAATATTTTTAAATGTCATTTAAAACATGTTTTACTGATCAGTTCCACGGTTTGGCTTGTGGTTGAATACAGTTTATAAGGCACAGATTTAAATTAGTATGTCCATGTGGTTGTTCTGGTTCTAGTGGTGCTAATCGGAGACTCTGGAGTTGGGAAGAGTAACCTCCTGTCCCGTTTCACAAGAAATGAGTTTAACTTGGAGAGCAAGAGCACCATCGGTGTGGAGTTTGCCACCCGCAGCATCCAAGTGGACGGCAAGACAATAAAGGCACAGATTTGGGACACAGCTGGACAGGAGCGCTACAGAGCAATCACTTCAGCGTGAGTTGAGAAATAAATGCTTAATTTTGAACAAACCTGCCATTTCATCACTGGTATAGATACTGCAAACAGTTGCCTATTTTCCTGAGGTGTCTTTTGGATCAGATGGATAAATGTGTAGCTAAAGTTGACCAGTGCCCTCTTCTTCTCAACCAGGTACTACAGAGGGGCAGTTGGGGCTCTCCTAGTCTATGACATCGCCAAGCACCTAACATATGAAAATGTGGAGCGCTGGCTGAAGGAGCTCAGAGACCATGCTGACAACAACATAGTCATAATGTTGGTTGGAAACAAAAGTGATCTTCGCCACCTCAGGGCAGTGCCCACAGATGAGGCCCGAGCTTTTGCTGGTACTTAAAATTCTGTATAGTTGGAAGACACTTTCCATCAGCCACAAATGGGTATGGTTAACATTTTTTTATTTTACTCATCAGAAAAGAATACACTCTCATTTATTGAAACCTCAGCCTTGGACTCGACAAATGTTGAAGAAGCTTTTAAGAACATTCTTACAGGTAAAAAAAAAGCACCCAATTCAGTGAATATGCAGTAAGCCTGTTCAATACTTTATAACCCTAATATACTGTCGCTCTCTTACAGAAATTTACCGTATTGTGTCACAAAAGCAAATATCGGACAGATCTGGACATGAGGATTCTCCTGGCAATAATGTTGTGGATATAAGTGTTCCCCCAACAACAGACGGGCAGAGAGGCAACAGACTTCCCTGCTGCCAAAGCCTGTGACACTTCTCTGACTTTCTCTTCAGAAACCTTTATTACCTCTGCTTTATTTCAAGCACTCAGCTGCAGTCACAATCAAACCTTCAGAAAACTGTGACTGTAGTTTGACATTCCTCTTGCTGGGTTCTTCTTTGTTCATTCTTTGTCTTCCTTTTGATTTTGAATGTATCTGAATATTTTACAGCTTTGTAGTGGCTTTAAGACCAAGAAGCTATTATCATGTAAAAATTCAAACTAAAGTAAATAATTTGTTTTGTTTAACTGGTTCCATTGACCCACTCCTGTAGGAATGGCGAGGGATTACTAAACTTGTTTATCAGTGCTCTGAGTGATTCTCTTCAGCAGTGAAACAGACATGATCTGCTCATTTTATGTTTGGTTAATCTGATCTGCTGTCTTGGGTCAGGTATAAAAAAGACAATAGTATTTTTGGAGTATAAATATGAATTGTATCTGAATTTTCTGTTGCCTTCATCTTCTTCAGTGTAAAAAAAGTTTTATTTTTCTGTGTGTGTGTTAATCCTAGTACACCAAAGTAAAAAATCTTCATCAGTTTCTCAATCAGGACTGATGAGATGTTCATGAGAAAAAGCTCAAATCTAGGCAGTTAGCATGTTTCAGATAGGCTTTTTGAACTGATGCACTATGTCCAGCAATTTCAGTGGAACAAATCAAATATTTCTGCAACATATACTTAGCTTTATTACAAGGGTTTTCATTTAATATCATATCCCTGTAGGTTGTAAGGGAAATATGGTTGCACTCTGAATTATTGGTTTGGTTTCAACATTCTCATGTCACTTTCATTTGTGGGCTACTTGATGATGTAATCTTAGATGATTTTAATGTACACTTAAATTGACACTACAGAATAAAAATATCCAAATTGGTAGTTGAAATGCTTTCTTTGTACTACATTTACATACTGTATAATAGTCTTCAAAGTGCATTTGGTGCAGGTGTCTATATGTAGATATCCATGTTGAATTTGGTGAAGTGTATGATTATGTACCACAATACAACTGATGTGCTTGAATAGTAACAACATTAAAACGTTAGTAAAATGATTTGTCAACCATTTTATTGTAAATTTGTAGCTTGACTAAAAGTAAAACAAGAACAACTGAAGCCAACTATATTTAAATAAATATATAAAGAGATTATTTTTGGCATCATAACTTAAAGATGTGTGAAGAATGATAGAACCACACTGTCAGATACATAATACTGCTTCACCAGGTTGGAAGGGAACTGCCCGTATCTTTGGAGTTTATTTACATAGCACCATCTAGTGGCACTTATTGAATATTTCACTATAACCATGTAAATAACAGCCTTAACGTGGAGCTCAAACAACTTCATTCAGGGCTTACTAAGACAGCAACAGCTGCTTCCATCATACACTGGAGTAACCTTCACAATAGTGAAGTGACAAAGGCTTCTTGAAGTATTCTTATGGCAAAAGAGAAGTGCACAAGTGAAATCAAAAGTACAATAAAACAAAAGAAGAAAGGATAGAGTAACAAAAGGGCTGGCTGTGAGCAGAGCTACAGGAACAGAAAGTGCACAGATGATGAGATGTCAGGTAAATGTGGAGAAGTAAAGGAAGAGAATGAGTGTCATTGTGGTGAGCATCACAGGCTCTGGCAGCACTGGAGTTTGTTGCCCTTCTGGCCGTCAGTAGTTGGTGGGACACTTATATCCACAACATTGTTGCCTGGAGATTCATCATGGGCAGATCTGTCTGCTATCTGCTTTTGTGATACAATACGGTAGATTTCTGTAAAGACATAAATGAGGGAAAGACAAGAATTTTGAATAAATTTGCCATGCATCGTTAAAACATTCAGGTACAACATTCTTTTAAATGAATTTTAAATAGCTCATTGCACAGATAAACTTGCATTTCCTACCTGTTAAAATGTTCTTAAATGCTTCTTCTACATTTGTGGAATCCAATGCAGACGTCTCAATAAATGACAAGGTGTTCTTTTCTAAAAGAAATACAAGAGAATATAGTATCTATAAGACTGATAATTGTTTTATATTAGGGGTGCACGGTAGCGGAGTGGTTAGCGCTCCTGCTTCACAGCAAGAAGGTCGTGAGTATGAATCCCGGCCGACCCAAAAAAACATCGTTGGCCGATTGTTGGTCAATGTCTGCGTCTAAGTGTCAGCCCTGTGACGAACTGGTCACTGTCCAGGGTGTACCCCGCCTAAGGCCCAAAGCTGCTGGGATAGGCTCCAGCCACCTGCGACCCCACAAAGTGGGACAAGCGGTAGAAAATGAATGAATGAATGTTTTATATTATCTTATGAGAGTGGTTTTTGGCAGCTAGCTCTTCTGTATGAAGTCTGCATGTCCTCCCATTTTACCGTAGGTTCTTTCAGAATATCTAAAGACATGCGTGTGTAGAAGAACTGACTTTAAATCCACACTGGATTAAAACTGCACATTCATTAACTGTAGTGTACAAAAACCTGGACAAAGCAGTGACGTTTAAAGAAAGTCTTTCAAGAGTTTTTCAAGAATTTTGGCCCCTTGTCCAATTGAGTTTGACACCCCTGTCCTAACAAGATAAGTGGTAAAAAATAAATAAAATAATTGCTTTAATATACCTGCAAAGGCTCGGGCCTCATCTGTGGGCACTGCCCTGAGGTGGCGAAGATCACTTTTGTTTCCAACCAACATTATGACTATGTTGTTGTCAGCATGGTCTCTGAGCTCCTTCAGCCAGCGCTCCACATTTTCATATGTTAGGTGCTTGGCGATGTCATAGACTAGGAGAGCCCCAACTGCCCCTCTGTAGTACCTGGTTAAAAAGAAGGCACTGGTCAACTTTAACTACACATTTATCCATCTGATCCAAAAGAAACCTGTCAGGAAACTAGGCAACCGTTTGCAGTATCTATACCAGTGATGAAATGGCAGATTTGTTTAAAATTAAGCATTTATTCCTCAACTCACGCTGAAGTGATTGCTCTGTAGCGCTCCTGTCCAGCTGTGTCCCAAATCTGTGCCTTTATCGTCTTGCTGTCCACCTGGATGCTGCGGGTGGCAAACTCCACACCGATGGTGCTCTTGCTCTCCAGGTTAAACTCATTTCTTGTGAAGCGGGACAGGAGGTTACTCTTCCCAACTCCAGAGTCTCCGATTAGCACCACTAGAACCAGAAGAAACAGTCAAATTTGACTGCTATCATTTTGGAGGGATACTATATGTATTTGAAACTTCAGGTTTCAAATTCAGGTAAAATTTCCTCATGTTGACCTTGAGTCACTAAGAAAGTAGTGACTATGTACTGACTTAGCACTTATCAGACTTTGCCCTGCTGGGAGTTAAGCAGGAAGAAGCTGCCAAAACCTGCTCTCTGGCAAATCTGACTCAACAGTTTCTCAAGGCCGTGCTGTAAAGACAACACCAGCTCTTTTCTCTATCCATCCATACACATTTGTATGTGATGGGGAATCTTTGCTCTTGATAACTCATTAAAGGAAGCATTCTTCAAAGACCATCAACGCAGTTAAATATTTGGTTGTACTTGACATCATTCATCAGTAATCCAGCCAGGTCAATTGTACATGAAATAACACTTTAGACACAAGGTCAAGCGTGTAAAATAAAAGTTTCGAGGCTGTTTGGTGCCGCGGGCTACAGATGTGTAAAGGCAAACAGTAACCACAAGGACCCAATGTTCCTCTTTTTGTTAAACGGTCTCATTTAGAGAATCTGTAAAAGGCAAACATACCTGAGATGCTGCTGTTGGTACCAAACATATAAGTACTAACTACTTTAACTTAAACGTCAGAATGAACCAGTTAATGTTCATGTTACAATAAACATTAAACGTTAACTTAACGTAGTTAATATTGTAGAATTAAACACAAATGGCTCCACCCATAGAAGCTGCTGGCCCGCATTGCTAAGTTCTAAAAGGCCATTTAACTACTTTTTGTAAATAGAAAAACACATTATCTATTGGGCGTATGGCTGGTGACAATCTTCCATAGACTTAGCAGCCGAGAAAGAAACAAACAAATCGTGACTTCGAGATCTCAAGCCCGAAATGAGTCGTTCTCACTTCAGTTTTGCTAGCTAACGTGGCTAAGCTAACAGCTGACATTTACCGGAGCAGCTAGCAGAGTTAGCGCAATGCTCAGCCAAGTTTCTGCCTTTTCACACAGAAAAACTTGGGCTGCGTCTGTCCACTCACCTTTAAATAAAAAGTCATACTCATCGTCTCGGTTCCCCATAATTTATAACTATCACCTCTCTGAGATTGCGGCGATATCAGATATTTCCTCCTCTCCCCCTGCCCAGCTACAGTTGCGCAAAAATCTTCTTCTCTGCGCTCCACTGGCGGCATGAAAACAATTTTATTAAGTGATTATCGCCCCCTACCGGAGAAAAATAGCCTTATAGTCACTTCCAAAATTCCCAATAAAAAGAATATTAATTAATAATTGTATCAGTGAGATAAATAATAAATAAATAATATGATATTATAAGAGATATAATGAGATATATGCTCATTGGCTAAATACCATGGATTTTTTCAGAAGATTGCATAGGCCTACATAGGTACAAGTCCTAAATTATTACATTAAATTACATTGACTAGAGAATAAAGTAGGAACAAGCCATCCTAATGCCTTAAAGGGGACACTGACAACACTGTTAGATGAGCAGATAAAAACATGACTGATTAAATTCTTACTGTGGTGGCAGAATTATGATTTGGGGATACTTAGCATAAATTTTGTGTCTTCAGTCAGAAGAGGGAGTGATCAATATGTGACTAAAACAAACTTCCCACTCAAGTCTCCCTGGATGACTATGTCGGTTACTTTAATTTAAACCCGAACTTTTAGGAAAAGACTGTGTAATAGGCCTGTTCGGTTACATACTGTAGGTATTTTCAAATGACAGGAATCCCAGGTGTTTTCCCAACCTTGAGAAAGATCCACTACGTCAGAGAGCCTTACCTGTGGATATTTTTAATAAGACCCGCCTCTTTCCACCTGGGAACCAATCAGGAGCGAGAACAGTGCCTCGTTTAAGCGCATACCCTTTCTTCCTTTTTTTGTAAACCTTTCCTATTTCTCCAGCAGTTGGTTTGCACTCGTGAGATTAACCTGTTTCAATATTCGAGCTACAAAACGGTCATTATACATTTGAAGATTGCATTTTGGAATGGCAAAGCGAACAGGACGCCCGAGGAATCAGCTGCCACACTGCTACTATGAGGGATACCTGGAGAAAAGGTCCTTCAAAGATAAGGTAAGGCTAACTTTTGGAGAAATCAGAAAATTGAAGTTAATCAAGTTTGAGTGAATATTAAAGATAGATAGATAGATTCAAATAGATTGTAACCACTTCTCTTTGTGTAGGCTGGTTTTTGTTGTCTAAATCAGGGTCATTGCTGTTTAATGTGTAACTAGACTATTGTGCAGGCAAGTGTTTTAGATTTCCCAACAGTTACCAGTTTGTTGCAGTAGAATAAGACCATTATTATAACAAGTGCATAAAGCCTGGAGGGCCAATAAAAACAGGGGAAGGTTTGTTTTATATTTCTGGTAAGTTTGTATGGACTTTGACTCGTGTGTATGACATTACCGCGTCTCCCTGACTGGTCTGACTACTTTACTACCATAAAGATTAGAAGAACAAGGAACTGCGTGGAAAAAGCATTGAAGCAAACTGGCACGGCATGCTGTGCAAATCAATCTCTTGCACTGATAAGAAACTCTAAACACAAAATAGGGGCAAAGGTAACTACTGTATTTAGCCTAAAACTGGTGTAGAGAAATTACATGTGTGAAAAATAACTGGTTTTGGTGTTGGCGCATATAAGCAGTGTCAAAGATCTGTTAAACTAATCTGACCACATCGGCCATATAATAACAAGGGCAAACAACATATTACTGTAACTGCAAATTAGTGACTAATTCATTGAATAGTTGCATCACAAGACTCTTCATGTGGTTTCCTTCAAGTGCATTGTTATTAATATCACCATCAGTCAATGTGCAGTTTCACTTGTGGTTACAAACTCAACCTACGCTCTTTTTATAAAGATTTCCTCATGGCTTTTATTCCAGTCTTCAACATTTCGACAAAGTATCTTTATGATTTAGGTCACACATTGCACCAAAACTGCAGTTTCTGAATCTGTTGGCAGTGTGGCGTATAGATGAAGGACTGGGCTGCACACTCAAATATGGATAAGATTTTAAAAAATACATAAAATTGGTTAACACTTTCCCAGTTTACAGCTTGCAATCTAGGACTTTACATGAGACTTTTTAAACAAGTTAAGTAACACCGCAACTACTCATGTTTACTCTTTTTCTACTTGAGTCGGAGATTGGTATGTTTAACCTCCTCCCACACTGTAAATACACTATGTGCACATACTTTAATAGTAGCTTCTGTACCTTCCTACTAACATAATTGCATATTCTTTAAGTTGTCTGTTTCACATGCTTGAACAGTGTCTTGTCTTTGTGTACAGACATCTCGGAAGCTCTGGACCTGCTTATGTGGAAAAACACTGTTCTTCTTCAATGACAAAAGAGACACAGATGTAAGTCAATGTTTGGTTTGATTAAAAAGGATCACAATAAGTAGCCTCTAATGTTTATGTTTGCTCACAGTACATTGATAAGGTGGACCTCAGCAATTTCGTCTCACTGACAGACGACAACAGTCTCGACCGTAACTTAGATGCAGCCAGAATGAACCTCCAAATGAAGCACGAAAATATCAAATTCACTGTAAGAGAATAGAAAGTTAGCATAAGATCTACACATTCATGAGAACCTTGTTTTTAACAGCTTTTTCTATTTTCAGGCCCCTAATACAGAAGCCCGAGAGTTGTGGAAGGGGTTCATTCACTCAGTGGTTGAGGTCAGTGCCAGATATGTCTGAGCTAGAAAATCTGAAAATTGTGTTTGGATTTGGAAGTGAACCCGTTGTTTGTCCCTTTAGCTGGATGTGCCCACGTCCCTCAACCTGCTGCCAGGACAGATCCATATGCTCAAAGAGGCAGTGGAAAAGGAAAAGGAGAGATTACAAAATGCCTCTTCAGCCACTGATACCATCACCAGTCCATACGTTAGCCTGTTAGCAGACATGCCTGTGTGAGTACACTTGTTAATTAACCAATATCCAATCAGACATAATTGTACTCGGAGAGTCTAAACAGTCTGATGTTTTTGACTGCTGCAGCTGTTACCACAAAGTGAACCGCTTGGAGGCAGAGCTGTTACTCGAGAGGGAAGCGGCGAGGGGCAACCTGCTTCTGAGGCCCAGTGGAAACGGATGCTCCTTTGCCGTCACCACAAGACAAGACCTGGGAGGGTACGAACAGCACTGCACATTCATTGAATTCAGCTTGATGTCTGCCCTCACACCCACATACTGTATGACTTACTGTAACTGCACTTCATTTGGCAAACACACTGTTTACTGAGTTTGTACCTTGTTAAAGAAGAAGTAAATGTGTAGCTGATTTTTATTGTCTAAAAGTTGTTTCTATTAAATTCTGTACTGGTTCTGTTTGACGTACATTGAATTAGTAAGGAAAGATAAAAGAGTTGAAGCTTACATGTCCTTCTATTTTTCCTTTTCTCCAGCCCAGTATTCAAACATTACCGTGTGGCTCGAAGGCCTGAAGGTGGCTTTGCAATTGATGTTGATAATCCTGTGAGTATTTAGTCAGCTTAAGATAGAAGTTGAGTTAATGCTTTGTTTTACGCCGTAGTCACGTTATATTACATATCAAACCTCAGAGAGTATGTAAAGTGGTATTTGGGATCTAAATAATTAAGTTAAATGTGTGATAAAGATGTATAAATCCTTGTTTTGTTGAAAAAGCGTAGCAGTAAATGGTAGACAGTTACCTGAAAGAAACAAGGAGGAAATAAAACTTACACCTAACTACTTTAGTCCACAATAACATTTCACAACCCCATAATTACCTTCACGGTAAATCACTGATCCAAAATTAGTAACATTTCCTTCTCAGCAATTATAATGACATAATTCTTAATGGGGATTATTTTTGGAAATAATTTTAGCACTGGGTGTGTTTTATTTCCATTATGTTATTATTGTTGTGTGTAAAATTGTACTGTTTTGTGCGTAGGTCCTATGTGCCACGCTCCATGATGTAATCAACTTTTTAGTGGAAAAAACAGAGGGTGTTCTTATTCCTCTGGTCTTTGAAGAGGCATACGAGAAGAGCATCTGTACGTGCACAAATCATCACGTATTCATTGTCTTGTTATTGTATTGTCTAAAAGCTTGAAAATCGATCTCAATCTTCTTACTGGTTTCTTTTGACAGTTTTTATTCAATCTGATAATGAAAACGGAGAGAAGAGTGTTCAGCGAGCCTCGTCGAGCCCCATCCCACCAAATGTTCCTCCGAAACTAGGTAAACACATACAAATCGCACCATTATCCACATACCCCCACTCGAATATTCAGAGTATTTGACAAACCTGTTTGCTGTGTAAAAAACAAGGCTTTAAAAATTCCTCTTTCCACTGTTTCACTTTGGGCCTTTTCCGTAGTCGTGTTTGCATGAATGTGCCTTTTAGTGATTCTATAAACAACAGAGACATATAAAACCTGCAGGACTTTGTGTTTACAAATCACTTCTAGTAAAATAAGATGGTATTGCTATGGAGAGTACATTTCCATTGTTTTGGGCAGTTGTTTAAATGGGCCATGACTGTGTGTATTTTAAGCAACTGTTACGCGCCATTGTTCTTGACGGTATGAACGCAATTATGAGTAATAATTTCATGTTTGGGTTGTTTCTGTTTTTACAGTAAAACGCGTAACTCCAGAGCCAGCACCAGTCGATAAAGAGTGCATATACCTGAATGATATGCGTGAGTATCGCTCCACTGCCATGACACATCTGTCAGTCCTGTTATTCACTCTTCAAACACAAACTGGTGTAACCTCATTTTTTCCATGTCTTTTCTAATTCTTGTCTTCAAATAGTGCCTGAAGAAGAAGAAAAGCCGACTGAAGATGTCTCACCCACTCCTGCTGCACATGTGACAGGTATGTAAGACTGTGATTTTCTTAATTTCAACAAATATTTTTTAAAGGAGAGTTATAATGGAGCAGTTGAAGCTGGAAACTGATGTGCTCAAAAAGGTAGTCAGATAAACAGCCTGTATTGTGATATGGCTATTTTGTTAAAAACGTTTCATAAGAGCAAGGGCAAAATGGTGGACAGAGTGATTTCCTGTGTAACTTTTGGTGTAGGTCACATGTACAAAGTGGCCTCGGAAAGTCACCTGGTGAGTGATGTTGAGAATTTGGCTGAAAATGACATTAAACAATAATAAACAAGAATTCAAATAGAGGTACTGTACAGTATCAACAAGCCATGGTTGCAGGGCCTTTGGATATTGAATGTCACCAGGTCTTATTCCTTGTTTATGTTCTGGTGGGAGCTCTTCTAAAGCAGACTGTCACTTTTTCTCTCTTTCGTAGAAGTGGATAAAAAACCTCCAAAGAAAGCGATGATGCCTCCAGTTCCCGCTCCTCGTAGAATTGTTTCTTCTTCTGCAATAACACCGCCCCCCACAGCTGCCTCGACCACCCCCCCACCCCCCACGAGAGGCCGAGCGAGATGCAACACCAGCCCTATGGGAGAAAGTATGTCCACTGCTTCACTAAGCCACCAGTTAAACATCACATAAAGATTTGCACAGATACTTAATACACCTCTTTCCAACAGCAATATCTGAGCTCAAACTGATGCTGGAGAAGAAGGCCAAGTGTCTGGAGTGACCCCTGCTGGTGGCAGGAAGTCCAAACACTAGATCATTCTCAGCTGCTTAAAAGCTGACGCCCGGCAGCCCGGAGCCACCCTCTGACTGTCACTGCCAGATGATCAACGACTGAGCCCCCCTCCTGTTGGTTAAAGACAACCATTCAGGTGGAGAGTCGGACTTGTTCTGTGGGAAACAAGAGCAAAGACGAGCCGTTTCCACACACAGCTTCACAAATCGCCTGTGTCTGACTTTCAAACCAGCTGTCGATGAGAATGTCTCCGAAGATAAACACTTTATTGATTCACTCTTCAAGAACACTCATTAGTGAATTAATAGTGTGTTACGAGGGCTGGACGTGTCACATTATTGGCACCATTTTTTTTTCTGTTTGTTTTGCACACCTAGTCACTTATCCTTGTGTAAATTCATATTGACATGTTTTATAAATGTTCTTTTTTTATGCAGTACTTATATATATGTAGATATTTCTATTTTCAAAGCTAACCTTTTCTACCAAATATGTATGTGAATGAAGTTCAAACCTTTGCTTGTCACATCATAGCTCTAACATGTGACCTGGCAATTAAATGTATCTGCGGTGTATGAAGTACATTGAAATCAGTGTTTGAAGAAATCTTAATGCATCTTGTATGAAACATGAAACGTACAAAGTGCTTTCACTCCTTTATTACCTCGATGTCTGATACATTATTGTGAAAAATTAAACTATTTACATAAATCTTGACTTTCTGTCAGTGTAAAATAAAGCTAACACAAATCTTCGCTGGATAATTCTTTAAAGCATTGCAGGCTACAGTTATCAGGAGGTGCGTACAGAAGGAGCAACATGGTCAAGCAAAACACAGAAGCATCCCAAGCAAACATAAAAACATACGTGAAAATTTCTATTTTGTTTGTTGCTCATTGAGGTGGTTCTGATACAAATCTCACAATTAGCTGAGGATAATAGTTATTAAAGTGGTATCACTGTTCATATTAGCAGACAATTGTGTAACTGAGAGAGACACACGTACATAAAAGCAGGTTTAGTCATGTGAAATTATTGTATTCAGTGCTGTTGTTTCCAAAATCCTGAATCCAAAAGTATCCACTAACTGAATTTCCTAAAATCTACAGTGCAGTTTGTATGTTGAATAATATATGTAAGTTAAAACAAACCTGGGCCTCAGCAGGAAGCAATATACCCAGTCAACTTCTCACAAAATATGGCATGAATACTGTTAGTTTTTCACACTAATAAAAGAAATGGGTTATAACGTGTGAAGTGAATATTTTGATGCTGATTCACAAGTTGCCTGCAAACTGCAATTTATTCTGATTAATATTTTAGACTAAATTCTATTCAAAAGCATTGTGTAGAAGCAGGCTGGTATTCGGGTTACATTGAATTCAGATGGTCTTATGAATAACACTGCCACAAACATAAGTCATTTTTTAAAAGTGACACAGGAGACCATATCCAGTGAAAATGTTTAAACGCTTGATTTGGCCTCACTTAGGAGATGAAAAGGAAGGCACGGGGAGCAAAGTTTACAGGACAGGGCTGACCTTTCACCTGCAGGACAGTATGGCCGACAGTTCTGGAGATGGAAAGTGAGGGAAGCGGCCAGCGCTAAATCCCTGCTCTAGCAGCAGAGATAGTGTAACCATGTGTAAAGAGGAAAACTTACAAGATCATGGTGCCCCAAGCAATCATAGCAGCCGCAGTCATACGTCTGAAGAATTATGTCACTGAGCGATCAGATGATTTCCATCTGGCAAAATCCTCTCTGTTTTCCTGATACACAAACACTGTGCTTGGAATAGGCTGAACAATCACATGTCAGTGAGTTAACTCTTGATGATATGGCTTGACTGCAGAGGTGATGTTCTGCTGTGGTCACTGTGGTTAGGTGTACTGTGGACTGTGTTGAGGGTCTATGTGAGGCTGGCATTGGAGCTGCTAGTGCCACTATTCTTCCTCTGGCCACTCTGCACCACAGTGGGCACCTGTAGACCAGTCACTACAGAGAAACTTCCGTTCCACACCTGTAGGGGCCAGCACAACAGTATTTGAGAAACCGACAGTGTGACTTGTCTACAATATTAAAAACGAACAAAAGAAAAAGTTCTCACCATGAAAGCTGGTATAACAGGCTGCAGGAACTTGGTTTTAAAAGAGTGCATCAACTGCTTTGTTTTAGCATTATAGAAAGATAGGACACCTAAAGAAAAAAGAAAAAGTGTAAATGATACAGATAAATTATAAAACAGCCAAAAGAAATGAATTCATGTTTTTATTCTTTTGCATAAGCCCTGATAAAGTCTTACCTTCCTCAAAGTTACAGTAGACTCCTATACTGTTGGGAATGGCACAGTCTAGTGTTCGAGCCTTGTTGTTATGTTTAGCCGTGAGGCTCTGCTGCAGCCAGTTGTTCAGGTGAATGCACCAGGACGCGTTGCTTTTTCCCAACTGGTCAAACCGCCCAAGGCTACGCAGGGCCACGCCCACAGCAAAGGCCTTGCTCTCCTTGTCAAAGCGCACCTCCCAGTACTGCTGGCCAGCATCGATCAATGTGTCAGCTGGAAATCAATATACATATGTAAGTTTACAGTGCCGACTGCTTTAAATTGCCAGTTGTCATTTTACTTATTAACTGTATTTATTGTTACCTAGCACTGTGTAGGACTCTGCAGTGAACCTGTCTCTGCCAGGTCGAGCTGTTGGGGCTCTCTTAGGCGACATCAGAGCTGATCTGGTCACAGACAACACAGATAACACAATTCATTCATTTACAGCAAATTCTACAACAACACATCTATACTGATAACAGACTGCTGACCTGGCTGGGGAGTGCATTGGCGAGTTAGTTCTGTTCTTTTCTTTGCGGATGTCCTGTATCTTCCCTCCACTGCTATCCCACTCCACACTCAGGTCCTCCACCTTGAGGTTCTGGTGGGACGACGCTGAATCAAGTTTGAAGGTAAAAGCTGCCAGCACAAAAGGTTTTTAATAAGCTGACTAAATATTCTAGCTAACTGTTTTAGACACTTTGTTATCAAACCTGCAGAGGACACTGACCATGAGTTTCTAATGATATTGGCTCTGAGAACTCTCCTGCTACAGCCTTGTTACACGCCTTCACTCTGAATGTCATGTACCGTGTGTCAAAGCGAAGACCTGAGAATTAAAAACTCTTCAGTATTTCATTCACTTGAGTTCACCTCAGATGAAAAGAAATATTAAACAGGTCATATTTTTTCTCCCACCTGTGATTGTGTACTCCATCTCTCGTATGCCCTCCGCAACCATCCAGGGATAGTCCTCTCTGATGCGAGGTGGACCCTCGTGGTTAGTGCGTCTATGTTCTAGTATGTAGTGATCTATCTTGCTGTCGGGCTCTGGTATGGTCCAAACTATAGTCACTGTGTTGTCACATACCTGACACTCAGACACCTGGATCTCTGGAGTGGCAGGAACTAAAATCAGAAGAGAAAGGACCAACTATGAGATTCAAAATGTATGGATAGTATTTGCTCAAGAACCATCCTCAAGCTACAGCTGATATAACCACATAGTCCTGTGACAGTGGCAAGTTACAAAAATGCTAATGAAACATTGACATGTAAAAGTAAGATATTTACTTGTAACATAATGTTGTAAATCACTTCATAAGTAATTAAAACAGCACTAAGTGGACATATCACATTTTGAGGACACTGGTTGCTTAATGTTTTATTTCTTTAAGTAGCTAGCTGGTTAACTTTTATTATTCTTGTGGACTTCATGCAAGTTTGTTTGAGAAATAAGTATATCAGAGACTTTTTGTATACTGCTACAAGCAGTGAGCCCTGTGGTAAACACGTGGGTTGTAAAACCAAACCAGCGCACAAAAGAGTGATATATCTCCATGGTTTATTCACTGCGAGCAACCTCATTTTCACTTTCCATGTAGTAAGTCAATTAGAAAACAATTCAAGCAAAAACAACTAAGCATGTCGAACACACAGTTACTTCACAAAGCAATTGACTACACTTGAAGACAATGTTTGTGATGTGTATTAACAGCTATGAACATGTTCTTCTATGTTGTACCTGAAACCTGAAACAATGTAGTTAATGTGTGTTGGTTTTAAATTGAGGCAGACCTGGGAGAAATTTAAGACCCTGCAACATCTCCTTTTCTTGGCTGAAATCCACCATCAGGTGACTCATGTTGTCACTGGCTTTTGCCTTGAGGGAGAGGCGAAAGGCTGGAGCCATTGTCACGCTGCAGACAAAGAGAGACACAGAAAGAGACAAACACACAGGGTGGAAACAAGCACGGTCCATTATTCAACAGAATCTCAGGGGGTAAAATGGCTGACTCCAACACTGTTCTCTAGGAAATGGGCACTAACTACACCACTACCTCTGAACTCATCATCCTAGTCCATGTAAAACACAAAGCTATAGGAGGAAGGCAATCATTCACGGGGTACACACAGGGTGGTATAAACTGAAGAGGAGAGCAAGAAACTCAGAGGAATCCACACTGTCTATGAAATGAGTGCAGTGACTACATGTTTAAATGCATGCACGCTACATGATCAGATCATCAGATCATTGGTTACAAAAGGCTATGACAAAAGAGAAGCAATGGATGACTGAGTACTATACCTATCCTTAATGTCTTTGGCCGCCTGGAGAGGAGGAGCAGAGAGGAAAAAGAAAAGGAGAAGAGATACGGAACGAAGAGAAAAACTGAGTTGTTGTTGTTGTAATTTTAACACAACATAAAGCTGCTGTGGCTGTGTTAAATTTACTGTGCTGCTAGTAAGACAATGCAAGAAGGGTTGATTAAACATATGTATATATCATATATATGGCACTTAAATTCAGCAGTTGATCAAAGTTTATGCAAAATGAGTTATTGAGTATGAAGCAGGGCCAGTGAAGTAACATTACAACTGAACTGCTCTTTTACCTGAGTGAAACCGTCAGTCTCTGAGGAGCAGAGCGTCTGGTTGGCCAGCTCCAACAGCTCCTCTGAACTCTCCAGAGCTTTGGAGCAGGCACTCAGCTGACTCTATGGAAGACAGCAAATCAGAACCAAGGAGTGAAACTCAAAGACTCTTTTTATACAATAAGTCTACTGTTCCCCATTGCAGGAACTGAATCATTTGAGCATCATGGATTGCTCCTAAGGCTGCACCAAAACATTATATATCAATAAAACAAATATGAAATCATACACCAACAATATACTGTGAACAAACTGTACACAAATATGCATGTGTTTTACTTTTAACAAATTATAATACTGAAAGATACAGTATGATTACACAGTGACATTTACATTTATTTTTTTTCAGTTACACTACTGCATATGGATATGGAACTCCATACTTATGGTTTACATGATAAACTTTCTTTATTTGGTACATTAATGCAGATAAACCAACTTTTTTTGTATTTCACGCTTTTTAATGTCTGATGTATTAGGGATTTATTTCATAAAGCCAAAATAAACAGAAATAACACAGGATTTTACAACATCTGACCTTTAGAAAAAAGAAATATAAAAGTCAGGCTTTAAGGTTAAAACACTGACAGACTCTGTAATTAATTAAAATGTGATAAGATACTATGTACTTTTTCCAAGACTTTGCAATGCCACATATGTTCATATTTCTAAATGCGCATCTTATTATAATGTACTGATTAAAGTCCTATTGTTAAATTAGATCAAACTGATTGTGTACAGTTTTTTACCTGCAGCTCGTATGTGCGACTAGCCCGCTCCTGTTTGATGCGAGTCAGCATGTTTTCTTTGATTTCATCCAGAACTGTGTGCAGGGAGTTAAACTCAGACTCAAGGTCCTCTTGGACTCGGTTGGAGTTTGCCTGATGACACCAGTAAAACAAATTAAAAACACAATTTGGTCTTGGGTGTGTGTAATTGTGATTAGTGCATGAGATTAGTTTACCTCTAAGTTTTCAAGGCTCTGTTTAAGAGAGCAGACAAAGTTTGAAATTTCTTCATTTTTTACAGCCAATGTGTGGGTGATTTTACGTAGAGATTCCTGGAGAAAAAACACATGTTAGACAAATATGATCCTTTAAGTGAATGGATGTAACACAATACTCCCTTTCCATCTCTCATCTTGTCTTACAACACCATCAAAGAGTGGGCTTCAGAACGACAAAGAGACTGTACTTAATACAACCCAGCTAATCTTACTAACTAATAACCCTTTAATGACATGTTAAGGAGAATCTACACGGCTGTTTGATTGTGGAGGACACAATGAACTCTCTGATCTGTTGTTAGGACATGATGAGATCAGATCACAGAGGGGCCGTGAGTGGTGAGGACCTAGCCTCAGTGCTTAAGGTGGCCGGACACTTCACTGGCGGAAGGACGCGCATGTATAATTTAATAATGCTGCTTCACTACCGCAATACAGCAGATGTCTTCAGAAGACAAGCGTTTTCACTAAAACATTTAACGAATGTTTTAGACTCGCCTTAAGTTTAATACAATTACAGAAGAAATGGTCATTCATTCTTGGGGCTGTGTGTAATGCTTGTTGGTGCAGCTGCACCGAGGCCCCGTTTGTCGGCGACAATTCAAGATTTGCCACAGCTTAGCCGAACAAAGCATAATGAAGTTTAGTGCACACTGTTAAAATACAAACAACACCACTCGTGATACCGGTTCGTCTACCAAACACGCCTTTTAGTGGCTTCTCCCCCTCCTTCCTTTGTACGCTACGCCCTGAGACGGCTTTGCCCCATCCGAGACACCTGTTCCCGGGGCTCCGACTCACCTTCTGGTCTCCCATGTCGTCCCAACTTTTCCCCGGCGACACACGAGCCGCAAACACCGCCGCTGTGTTTCCCTGTCGCTTATTTTTGCAATATTTCCTCGGTGGAGCTGGTGCTGATGCTGCCGGAGTGTGTGCAACGCATCTTCGGACGACCACCAACGCCTATGGGCCGTAGCGTATTGTGCGCATGCACCGGGGGAGGATTCTGGGTAATAGTGTTTCCAATGTGCACTGAGGGGAGGAAGAATGGGAAATGTTTTTTAAAGTGATGTGGACAAAAAACATAATCGAAATATAGTATAGAGCATAAAATATTTAATGTTGTCAAAATAAACACTGTCACAGTTTTTTTTTTGCACTATTAACTTTTTAAAAATAAATCTTTGTATTTATATTACAGTAACGGTGTGTTTTTCTGGTACATATACATAGGCCTACATATTTTGGAAATGCTTAAATATATAAGTAATCTGCACTACTTTATCAATGCTAACACCAGAAAGTTGCTAAATCTCTATTCTAATCACATCCTCCAACCAGATTAATTACTGTATATTTTTCACTTTGTAATATTTAACTCAATTGAAAATATTTGATCATTTTCCAGTTTGGATATTTCAGACAAGAAATAAAAACGTGTCGTTTTTCGGACACCCCATTTGTGAAATATTGCAATAAGAATCACTCTTTGTTTTCAGTTTATTTTTTGTTCAGTTTTGAAACACATTCTCTGTTATTTGTTAACTTTGAATTCTGACAATGTTGAGAACTGACATATTGAAACTGTCAAGAATTTAGTTTTGTTGTTCTTGTAAACAACAAACAAAAATAATTTGTATTTGTTTGTGTCTGTCTAATGCAGCCACACCTTTTGAAACACAAAAAAAGATTTTTTCATAAATATAAAATGATGATTTTAAAGGTGTCAGAAACCTTTTTTTCACCACTGTATATTTGATTGACTGTAGTGCTCCATGAGGATTACAAGTACTTATAGGTTATTAGTCAGTGTCATTACACAAGTAGGCTATGCATACTGTGTATTCAGCATTTATCCTTCTTAACAAAGCTCATAGCAAAAGGAGTGAGAGACAAAGAGAAGACCAACATGCTG
Organism: Rhyacichthys aspro; assembly: GCA_036850595.1. Classification (NCBI taxonomy): domain Eukaryota; kingdom Metazoa; phylum Chordata; class Actinopteri; order Gobiiformes; family Rhyacichthyidae; genus Rhyacichthys; species Rhyacichthys aspro. The sequence continues at coordinate 15,661,484 of CM072151.1, forward strand.
CAAAAGTACCAGATATATGTTTTGCTGAGGGCTTTATCTCATCATCTACCACTAGACACATTTGCTTTCAACAGAATCAAAGTTTTCATAGCACTGATTAGACATGCTAGAATAACTGAAACAGTAACCAAAATGACATAATGAACTCAAATATTAGTACATGCTTGTGCATTTTAACATAAATACTGTGCAGCTTTTAAAATAACTTTCTGCAAAACTTAACATATGATTCATGTTTTTACTGTTCCTCTATATAATAGGGTTATGAAATCAAGATAGAGAAGAAGGTATAACTTTTATGTGGTCTTATGTACATTACTGCTCTGATGTGCTGGTGTACTTTTTGTTGTACATTTATGTTAAGTGTAAAATAAGTTTGAAAGAAACAAGTTAGTGATTATTGTTTCAGGTGTTGGAGAAGCTGATGTGTCTTTAAAGCAAATCAAAAGAAAAGGACCATTATATTCGCTCCCATCTGGTCTGAGGCCATGATTGAAAAATTCAGCTTGTTTGCACAGGCAATGGACCTGAATAAAACAAGAAATTCATGATATTTAATTCTCTCTTGTCACAGGAAACTGTTGTAAAATTCATGATATTTAATTCTCTCTTGTCACAGGAAACCATGCCCCCCCTTTTTGGGTTAAGCAAAATGGTGATGAGATCAACTGCGTTTTAGCACCTTAGCACCAAAAGCCACAAGGGTATCGCACTGCAATGTCATTGATGTGTGCCCTGTTTAATCAGAAAAAACTGCAATGGCATTTGAGTCTTTTCAACCAGAAATCAAAACCAAAGCATTTGTGACTGCTCCTACAACCCTATAAATGTCACATTAGCAGTTTTACAGCATACAATGAAAGGAACTCACAGTACACTCAAATGAAACCCCTCCTCCTACCCAACTTTTTTCATGCAGGTCTTTCTGGTGAGAGTCATGTAACATAAACAGAGTAAGTCTGAGAGGAAGAGCATCACACGTATGTGATATGAGACAATGGAAATGTGGCTGTGGCACTTGGTGATTTTATTAACAGGTAAGAGACTTCCTTTATGTAAAAAAACAAAATAAAATTGATATTCACTATATTAGAGTAAAATTGGATGCTTCTACAGGTTCAGTATTAAAAAAGGAGCCTGACTCTTAAGTGTAGTTATTGTTACAAGTATCTAATTTGAATGAATTTAGAAGAAAGAAAGTAATGGTTATGTATGGTAGTTTCAGTGTTCACTTCCAGTGTTAAGCACAATTGTTGTATTGTAGATAATGACATTATACAGAATAAACATATATATATATTTCTATATGTAATCATATGTCTGTTTAACTCCAGTGGCAGGCATGGTTCTATCTGCTCCCATCATTGTCACTGTGAATGAAACGTCAGGAAAGAAAGTAATTCTTGAAGGTTCCTCTGTGATTTTGCACTGTAGCCTGTGGACTGACATCCCTGAACGGTACCGAGTGTTTTGGAATTTCAACCCCAACAGACCCTCGGACAGCGGCTCACAAAATCTGTCTGAACACATGTGCAATGAAAACATGACCAAAGCTGCCCATCTGAATAAAGACGACGATAGAAAGACTTTGGACACATACAAAATGGTTGCCTCACAAAATAACACTGGATGGTACTCTTGCCGTGCCAATGCTGAAATCCCCTTTTATAGGTCTAACAACAGCAACTGGACGCAAATAGTTGTTAGTAAGTATTGCTCACAACATTACTCAAAGTAGTCATTATAACTATAACACATTCAGAAACAGTAGAGATCATTTGGCCTGCTGTGACAACGGGAATACTTTCAAAGCTTTATTTTGTCTTGTTTGTGACAGATAACAGTTTAATGGAGCATGCAACAACACAAACAGTGATAATTGAAGAAGGTGTGTGTACACGTCCTCTATAAGAATTCATACATTTATAACCAAATGTTTAATGTGTTAAATTAAGGGGTAAACTACACGCACATACAATGTCTGATAGAGTTTTTAAAATTGTCTTTTCCACAGGCTGAAAAGACTACAATAACTCCTAAGATATTAATGATTTTTTTTTTGTCTTACAGAAACAGCAAATTCCTCTGTCTGGCTTTGGGATGATTGGTGGATGTGGGTCGCACTGGCAGGATCTTGCCTCATTTTAGGGATTCTGCTGTTAGTGTGCTTTGTACTGAGAAAAAGACAGCTCAGAAACAGAGGTAACACACTTCTTCTTGAGCTTTATATAACCAAGAACATCTTATGGGTCGCACAGTTGACCAGATTCTAGATAAGGTCATTTCTGTAGGTACCACAAGCCACACAAACAGACATAAGACAGAATGATTTGAGAAATTGTTAATTGATCCAATTTTGCAGTTCTGTGATACAGTTCATGCAGTTTATTGTCTAGACTATGCATGTGCTAAATAATTGCAGCACCTTCTTCACTGCTCATGTCACAGTGAATAAGGTTGTGGTTTGTGTGAGGTTTGACAGTACCGGATGAGAAAGCTTTAGACAATGTTTTATCTTGTGCTTGGTTAAAGCAAAGACTAAGCTAAATATTCTTATCTGTGCAAAGGATCAGAAGACAAGGGCCAAACAGAGCCTAGTGCATTAGAAAAAATACTGCTCCATTCTGAGAAAAATATCCAGAAGTAGCACAAGCTGTCTCAAAGTTTGCACAGCGACGCCCACTCTTATTTCATTTTGAATCAGCACAAAAATGAGAGCAGCACCAGTAGCATGTGTCAATCAACAAGAGCAATACCCAATCATATGTTACTACATCATTAGTTCCTCTTCTTATTTTAATAGCCACTATGTAAGAAAGAAAGAGTGGCATCTCACTGCTATAACGGAAAGAAAGACGGAGGGCACAATGTGGTTTGGTCAAAAAATGAGGTCGTGTGGAGTCACGACAGAGTTAGTGTGAATTCTAAACATTATCTCAGCACGGGCATTTGTAGTGGAAAAGTAAATGTTTGTTAAATTAAAGTTATACATAAAATAAAAAGTTGCATCTTTTTAATATAGTTTTTATAGTTTTCCCATTTGGCTAATTTACTATAAAATGTTAATGGTAACCTCACACATTTTTCCTTCATTAAATGTTGATATGATAGGTTTAACGACTTATGAAGACTGCCAGACAGCATGTACCAAGATACAATCTAAACTTTAGGCTCACAATAATGAATTTAATTTATATTGATCAATTTAATAATATATTATGTGTTTTATATTAAGCTGCATACATTGTTTAAAGGTAAATGTAGATGTGGCCATATAAAAGAAATAATGCAAAAGATATAGGTATGAACAGTATTTGCAAAAACAGACATTAAAGTAATGTGTATTAACTGCAGACATAGACTGATTTAACTGATTTATACTGAGTTCTGTTAGAAATATGTAACAACTACAATAAATTATATGCTGCCACTTTCCCTTGAGGCTTAAGGATTCTTGTTTTTTTCATGTTTTGCAGCATCGGAGTGTGCCGTGTACGCCAACATGCCTCGGGTGAACAGGCAGCCCTCACCTCAACCGAGGTCACTCAACAACAACCTGAAGACAGACGCCTCTTACCAAAACCTGCAGACCCCCAAACTCGGCATGAGATACGAGCACGGCCGGCGACCCCACTGATAACATTATAGTAAATCTTGTCCTCTCATGTGAAGCTTTATCAAGATGCATGCCGCATTTGTGAATGTTTGAAGCGGGTGGTGTGTATTACCATGTTCAGCCACTAGATGGAAGTCATGAGACGTCAAAAAGTCATAAGGAAAAAGTTATTTCTAATTTACAAAATAGCATTGTGCCCTTTTAAATAGAATGTGTTTAAATATAAATACATAATAAGCTTTTTAAATGACTTTTTTTTTTTCTTCAAATATTACATCGAGTGTGATTGGTGCTAACGGTTGAGGCTTTGCTTACGTTGAATTGTTTGTGTAAAGGTAGCGAAAAATATTCAAGCAACAAAAACTGTGTTAAATTATTGTATTGAAGAATTGTGGAATAAAATTAAATCTAAAAAAATTATTTATTTGTGACTTCGCCAATCAACTACCCTAAACGAGCAGATAACGTAGCTAACAAAGTTAAAGCGTCCCATGCTGCGCTCTGATTGGTTGATGGTATTATTTAAAGAAAGGTGCAGCCCGTGGTCACGTGACCAGGTGCTGCCTTCTCTTGAGTACTGGAGGAGAGTCGCTCCCAAATGGATCCAGAGGAGACCGTTCACTTCGGCGGCGCAGGTGGAAACAAGAACCAAAGCTTGACAGTAAATTAAACTCTGGAGTAACAACTCCCGGTGAGTCCAGCCTACGCCTTTTCCTCTGTTTATTCTGCATGTTTGTTCCACAGGTTTTTTGTTTGTTTTCCTCGGTTGCTTGTGTGGGAATTGGGGATAGGGAACCTGTGGGTAAATAGATAGTATAGCGCCCAGACAAGCGCACTGTGAATTCTCTGCATTAAGATTATGGGAAATCCTCAACTAATAATAGCAGCCCAGAGCCTGTCTAAGCAGTAGTAGTAGGACAGACGTTTAGGAACAACAATCCAACCACTTACTGTTAGTGTGACAGAGTAAAGGCTGTCTGCATGCAGTAATCAGTCAAGGAGGAGTCATCAACAGTGTGGGCAGCTTCTGTAATAAACTATAAAAATTATCTTTCAAATGTAAAAAGCATGTTCTATTATTGACTGTTAAATTTTTTATTAATTGTGCCTTAATTATTGCTTACTATCATTGTCAATTGTTGGCATCTCCAGTGTGGATATTGATACCTAAATTACATGTCAATATTCTAACACTTTTGTATTTTTAAGTGATATTGTTTGTCATGTAGGTTAGTTTATGATAGGCCTGTTTACCTTTTCCTCGACATAGCCATAGCTGAAAATTGATGCCTAACATCATAACATCTAAATTTGTTTAATGCGCACTGATGTGTATTTTCAGCCTACGTTACCCTTCAGTTCAACTGTGGGGTTAAACGTGATACTTAAGGATTTAAGCTCAGTGGATGGTGAGAATTTCAGCACATGACACGAGAGTCTGTCCGAGTGTGCGGCGGAGCCTAGTAGGTGCTGTCAGTGCACTCACGGTAGGGATTGCCCAATTTTAGCTGTCATGCCACAGCTCACCCAAGGGTCACAGGTCCAGAGATATGGCTCTAAATAATCCCCAGGCATTCTGTGGTCAGACTTGGTTATTTGAACAGGTTTAATGTACACACACAGGTTATATAGCTCTTTCAAAAAAAAGTTTGTTTAACACTACCTTTTGAGAAATCTTGTTGAAGTTATAATAAGTTACATAACACTTAAGAACCATAGAAGAAAAGAGTGTGTCATGATTTTAAGCGAAGACCAGTTACATTTTGATATTTCAGAAGACTCAGAACATAGTGTAATCCAGTGTTTTCATTGTTATTATTGGAGCAGTAAATAGGCACTTTATTGTCAGTCAGTGTTACAAACCCACACAATACAATGTTTTGTGACATTTGTTATTTTCCTAACGTTTGAATCTGTCAGTAAACTTGTCAATCACAGGTAGAGGACACAAACGTTTCCCTTTTTGCGACTCAGTTCCTGCCAGGACTTGCCTGTGCCTGTGTGTCATTTATTGTTTCACTGCAATTGTGTGCACCTAACTACACGTCTCATCAGTTACATTTTAGTTGTCATATGCATTTTAATCCCTTCATTTTTGTTTAGCTATTAGTTGTCTAAGGATATCTGCTGTATAGTGAGCTTGAAAAGTGCACTCACTGCATGTTTAAGAGTATTGGTTTCAGGTAATTACAGCCATCCTGTGCATCATAACAAAATACAACAGCCTTCTGTCATTATTATAAAAGGATGGCATGTTTTAAGTAGCCCATGCTTGCAAAAAAAAAACCCAGTCCTGAACTGGCCTGTGTTTTCCACAAGTGTTTCACAACAACAGTGTGTGACACAAGGAGTGTCAGAGGTGAACACCCTCCCACAACCGGTTTCCTGTTTGGGCCCGACTGATGGAATACTATATCAGAGCCAGTCAGGTTCTCTGCCAACGGGCCTCTCTACTTTCAGATGGTAGACAAAGACAGACAGTGAGGCAGTTATTCAGGCTGCATCAGAAGTTTACAACAGCCAATCAAGCCCTGAGGTTAATCAGTTACAGCTCAAATAGACCTCGCCCATCCAGTTCCTTACAGTGCATTGACACATACATAAGGTGAGCCGGGGGCCTACGCACTCTCCAGCTGACTGACTGTTCACACATCTTTTTGGATTTGATCTGTTATGACTCAATGTGACGACAATACCCTACTTGTCTCTGCATGTTTCAGGTGCTGCTGTTTTGGGGGATTTACTTTGGATTGGGAGCATACTGTAATTGCACTGAGAGTTCACTGTACAGATACGGCTTAGGCTCCTGAGATGTCTATAAATACCAAAGTGCTTCAAGTGCTTGGATAGTGAGAAGATACTGTCAAAGAGTTTCTTCAGTTTGCTGTTGTGGTACATGTGCAGACCTTTGAACTCACTGCTGAGAACATACTTACCCAAGTTTTCCCTAATGTTCTTTTTTTATTATTATAGTGTTTATGAGTCACATCTTGGTAAAAACAATAGCAGAGTAGTGCTTTGCTAAATGTAGATGACAAATTTATTTTTGTACTTCCCTCTGAACTGTAAATTTCTACAAAGGCAGCCTATCCTGTAAAAGCTGTACAGTGCGTGTAATCAGGCAGGTTCTGCTGGCTGTGCTGGAAAAAGCATTGATCCCCTTTAAAGAAATTGTACAACTGGCTTTAACACCACTGTCATATTCATTCTCTTACACACCCTTCTAAACTGACATTGTTGTTATTGACTTGAAGGCAAAGATATAAAAGAAACAAAGATAACCAAACCAAGGACAGAACAAAATGACCTTAGTTAGCACTAAGAAGAGACAAAAACACACTAAACCCTTTATTAATGAATGGCTAGGTCTAGGTTTATTAATGAATGGCTAGATCTAATAAAAGTATGTCATAAGGAACCATAATGAATAAATGCATTGTGAGCTACTGCAGTTAACGTTAGTCATGCATTAACAAATGCATTTTGGCACTGTTACTGTGTTTCATAAGATTAGGGTCATGCAGTCCATGGGAGGGCCCTTCCTGATTAATTAATGAGACAAAGAAAGCAGGAAAGATGAAGGATTTATAGCTGATAATAAAAGACGCACAAAACAAAAACAAGATATTCAAAAACTTATTTTTTTATTTATTCATGTTGATCCAAAACTTTCTTTTTAAATAGGAACCTCCAACAATATAGTGGTCCCATTGAATGTGGAAAACTGCTATGTAAAGTAGTGGCTGTTAACCTGTGAACAAACATCAGCTATGCATCCCCCACTGCTATACACGCATATGTCAGTGTGAGTGCCACTCTGAACAAACAAAGGCAGAGAAAAAAGGGACAACTGCTGCGTGTTCTTCTATTATTATAGTCATACCTGGCTGTCTGCACCGTTTGGAGGCATCTGTCGAACCTAGTGAAAAACAAGTCGAAGTCATTCTGTTGAGCTCAGCCCTAGAGTCCCTCCCCATAACAGCCGCGGGGAGAAACTATGCAAGACTTTGGTGCTTTGACGACACATATGTGGACCTATACATGCAGGAGCTCGTCCTGCTGTGTCAAGTAACAACAAGGAGGGAGCATGGCAGTTTGTAGCAAAAAAAAAAAATGCACATTCAAACCCTCGCTTGTTCACAGCGACTCCAACCACAGAGGGGAGTTAGTGCCTTAGCTGTCTCTTGAGGAAATTTGGATTCTGTCATTTTCTGTCAACAAGCAGGGCTTTGTAGTGTGTTTCAAACAACATATCTTTCTGAATCCTGCTTTTTCTTGGCGCAAGCCAAAAAAAATCTAAATATTTGGAAAGAGGCAGTGTTGAGTAGTGTGCTCAAAAAAAGATAAGAGTTTAGTTTTTACCTCGTGAGCATGCTTTGTGTTTTATTCTGAGAAAAAAACACCTTGATGAATTTTGAATGAGGCAGTGCTCCTCAGTTAGTCAACACAGAACCAAAGAAGTGGTAGGTCTCAATTTAGTGTGAATCCCTAGGTAACAGGGATTCACACTGCAGCCGTGAATTATTATTGTGATTTGCATGCATGCCCAAACCTGAACTGATCCCCTGTGCTGTGTGAACCCTGCTGCGCCCAGAGGAAGCAGGCGCTTATCTGGGAGGAGGACAGGAAAGAAAGCAGAGAGTTGAGGAGGAAGAGAGAGTGGGGGAAGAGGGGCAGCAGAATTTCACTTCACATCAGTTTCCTGATATGTGTGTGATGAGATACTCCAGCCTGCGAGAAGACTACTTTTCCAGTGATGTAAACAAGACTTGTTTCGACTTCAGGATATACAAGCAGGTCAACAGAGATTGCAAATACAGTTTATCTATGGAGTGTCAATTTTACCAAATCTAAAGGACAAACATTTTTATTTCTAGTGGAAGAAATCAAACTGTTCTAACTATCTGTCTTTGTTTTCCAATCTTTTATCTTTCCTCTAACAGAAGTGGGTCACCATGAAGACCATCTCCTCCTGCATCTTTCCTCAGTAGTTGAGCAATGGCTTCTTCTCCTTCAAGAGAGGACACCAATGGCTCATTAGCACTGCACTGGAGACTGACGCCGACATAGTTCCACAACGTATTTTGGGATTACCTTTTGTAAACAACTATGAAACGTGTGAGAGTGGCACATGTCCAGAACAGCGACATTACCGCACCGTAACAAAGGCCCCATCTGTACCAGGACCTTGGACCATGTACTGTCTCTGATAAGGACCTTTAGTGGTGGAGCTGGACAGCTCTTCCACACTTAGACAAACCTGGACTCTGAGCCATGTCTCTTCTTTCAGCTTTGAGCATTGTCTGTGGAATAATGCTTCATGTTGCAATGAGTACACTCAACACTCAATACTGCATCCCAAGAAAGACTGTCCCCTATGTCAGTAAGTCAAAGGCTCACACTTCCTTCACATTATGGCTAGACTTGGGACTTTACAAACAGACTGAGGTGTAGTATGCCTGTCTGGCCACATCCATTTGTATCCCTTCCCTTTGCAGCCATTTCCACTCAATAAAATGCTTTGTTTCTTAAGTACACATTTTATTTAAAGAATAGAATATGTAGTCTGAAGAATGGCTGACCAGGCTTGACATGGTCATTATTTACTCCTGATTCAAACAAAAATCTGGTGTATGGCAAGCTAGAAAATGATTATAGATTACTAAAAATTCTTTCTTGGCCCTATTTATTGTATGACCGAAGGCAGTGTGAAATATATGACATATTTAGGAGCTTCTGAGTCCCCCAGTGTCCTTTTGCAACAACTGTGTAATAAACTAGCTGATGTTAGCCCAACTGAGAGATGAACCATTCTACTAACCTGCTTTCATTAGGAAGAAGTTCTAAATAAACACTCTGGGTTTTTATTAAGCTGAAATAACAATATTCAGCTTTAATATAGTCCAGATATTCAATTTTCATTGCTAGCTTTTTCTCTTCACATAAAATTTGAAAGAAAGAAATTAAACCACACTAAACCACACTCTATTCTTGTCTTCAGATGAGCTCAAGTCGTTCAGAGAGGATGGCATCTTCAACTACTCCACTATGCTAATGCTAGAGGACATGGGTGTGTTGCTGATGGGAGCCAGAGAGGCCGTATATGCCCTGGACATCGACAACATCTCTGTCAAAAAGGCATCGGTACGTGAAGATGTTGCTGTGATTCAACAACCTTAGTCAAAAAGATCTGACCAAACATTTTTATTTGATATAATATGGAGAGGTTTATCCAACCTTGCTCTCTCTGCCCTTGTCTGCATGAGTATATAGTACTACTATTTTGATAATAAGTAAAGGTGTTTACTACACAAGTTTGCCAGGGTTGTTCTAAGTGTGTTCAAGCTAACATTTCCCATCGAAATTTGAATGAGAAAAGCTTTTTTTGAACTTGAGACTTGTCTGTTGTTCATAATTCATAATTGTAGTCCCACAACTGTCACTATAAAATAAAGCATGTCCTCTATTGTGGTGCTGGTTGTGCAGTGAGTTCTGTGAGTTCTGTGAGTGCAGACACTCCAAAGCGCTGTTGTCACGCTGTTCGGTTGCGACACTGTTGTTGCATGCTTTGACATGACTTCTGCTTATGTTGTTGCAGGTGTACTGGAGAGTAACAGAGGAGAAGCAGAGGGAGTGCACATACAAGGGAAAACAAGCTGAGGTCTGTTTTAAAAAACAAAGCCTACGCATGCCTACTTTTACTTATAGAGAGGATAACTCCAGGATAACTCAGCGGCTCACTCCCTCATGCAACTTATCTCTGCACATTTGTAAATCATTTATATCACGCTGTTTTTCTCAGCTGCTCACTTTTCTTTGAAGTGCTTTGCTTACAGTCCTGTCCTGAATGTAAAACCAAATAAAGGCATGAGAAGAGCATGACAAGCACACATGATTGACCTAGTGGTCAGCTCTGCTCCTGACAGCCGCTGCAGGATATATATCTGTGCATGTTTGTGTTTTTGCGGCAGAACTAACAAATCGTTGACCTTGGCATTCTCTCGGCTGGATCTTGTTGCAGGTGGAATGTCGAAACTACATTCGAACCCTGCACAGAATGAATGACACCACAATGTATGTGTGTGGCACAAATGCTTTTAGTCCCACCTGTGACTTTATGGTAAGTAAATACAGAAAGACTGTGTTCCTTTGAACTTCGCTGAAAGATGCTTAAAATGTAATGTTCAATTCAACTAAGAATGCAGAAAAGGGCTTTTCTGAAAAGAGCTAATGTCTTTGAAATCTTAGAAAATCCTTCTAAGTATAGGAAATGCTGATATCACATTCACTTTGCATATTACTTTCTAATACAGGACCTTATAGAGTACCTTTTCCATGTCTATTGTAGTTCATTGGCACAGACTTAGAAGTGGTACTTTCCTTTAACTTCAGTCCAAAACTGAGTCTCCCGGCTCACTTTGTGTTTCACTTTGTGTTTTTAATGTCTTTCTTTCCTGTGTTTCCGACAGACGTTTGAAAATGGACAGCTGAGGCTGGAGGGAATGCAGGAGGAGGGGAAGGGGAAATGTCCTTTTGATCCCTTTCAGAGATACTCCTCCCTCATGGTTGGTGAGTGTCTGAGCCAGGTTTGCTGACAAAAGACTTGGAAACAAAGTGATGAAGACTGCTAGATGAAAATGCACTCACAAAAGAGATGTAATATCACATGATAACTGTGCGGATTTTATAGCCTTAAGCTCACTGTGCAATTTCACAATTAAAAAGAAATGTATTACATTTAAAGCCTCCTGTCTTTGTTGTTGCTGCAGTAAATACTCATCAGACAAAGGCAAAAAAAAAGTTTATTTCATTAGGAAGCATATTTATCACATATTCTTCCAACATAATATGAAAAATGGATTTCCTGGAATTTAGCCTCATCGCCTGTTCCTATTTAACAGGAAATGACCTGTATTCTGCTACATCTATCAACTTCTTGGGCTCGGAGCCGGTGGTTCTGCGGAGTTCAAGCTTAGCTCTGCGCACAGAGTTTAAGAGCTCCTGGCTCAATGGTGAGTCCCTGTTACATAAACTTCATATTCACATTCTGATGTGCTCCTAGATCATTACTCTTTTTGGCAGCTGAACTGCCTTAAAAAGGATGCAGTGGCAGATCAAAGTCCTTCCTATGTACATCTCAAATATTGATTTCCTGTCCTTTTCAGAACCAAACTTTGTGTACATGGACTTTGTTGAAGAGAGTGTGAATAGTCCTGATGGTGACGATGATAAAGTCTACCTGTTCTTTAGTGAGAATGCCATGGAGTATGACTTCTACAGCAAAGTTGCAGTGTCACGAGTTGCCCGAGTCTGCAAGGTACCATCAGGTTTTTAATATTCAGTTAAATGAGAAATGTATTTGTGGGTCTTCTCAACACACCATTAAAGGCTCATTAGGAAAAAATGCTGGTTTAAATTAAATTACACATTTATGTGCAGAAATGTATCTGACAGAGTGTGTGTCCTTGTTTAGGGGGATATGGGTGGCCAAAGGACACTGCAAAGGAAATGGACATCGTTTCTAAAAGCTCGTTTGGATTGTTCCCTTCCTGAACCCAGTCTGCCCCCCATTGTCCAGGATGTTTTCCTACTCAAGCACAAAGATTGGAGAGAGAGCATCTTCTACACTGTCTTCACTCCACAGTCGTGAGTAAATCATATTGTATTATGGCTTTACAGTATCTCAGACAGGAAAAGAAGAGATTTGTTAATAATACAACTGCTTTTTGAACCAACTGTTTCTGCAGGAGCTTGTCCCAGGTGTCTGCAGTGTGTGCATACAAGGTGTCTGACATTAGAAACATTTTCACTGAGGGAAAATTCAAGACCCCTGTTGCTGTGGAGACATCCCATGTGAAGTGGGTGATGTACACTGGAGATGTACCAGTCCCCAGGCCAGGAGGGGTGAGTCTGCACATAAACTTACTATGTGTGGTAAATGCAAAGGAGAATATTTTTTTAATGTAAAAATCTGTTTCAGTGCATCAATAATGTGGCGCGCAAAATGGGCTTGAATCGCTCTCTGGACCTTCCTGACAAAACGCTTCAGTTTATAAGAGACCGTCCCCTCATGGACGAAGCTGTTCGGCCCATAAATGGGGAACCACTGCTGGTCAAGACAGGAGCCCTGCTCAGTCGGATTGTTGTGGACAGAGTTCAGGCACTGGATGGTCGGGCATATGATGTCATGTTCATTGGCACAGGTAATTCTGATGCAATCCAATTTAAGTTACCAAAATAAAATGGTAACAGTATGGGAAATGTCAGATTTGCATAAAAAAGAATAAAGCTGGAAAAATTAAAACGCCAAATGCCCAAGTTAATTGCAAAAGTCAACACCTTAGCTGACATTTTTTTCCTTTAACTGTTATACATTTTGTTCAGTTATGATTTTTCAAAATGAGATCCACTGGTTGTAATTGAAAATGTTTTAACAGTTGTCAATCAAGTGATAATCTAAATGACTATAGTAACAGGGCATATTAACATTATCAATGAATACAGTATTTGTGTATTGTTGTCTTCATCACAGAAAACGGTTATATCCAGAAGGCTGTCAACTACGCTGGTGAGATGTTCATTATTGAGGAGATGCAGGTGTTTGAAAACCATGACCCTATTAACATCCTGCGTCTCTCATCCAGCAAGGTAACAACTTACTCCGGATATTATGTTGCTTTGAGGCTTCAGCACTATTCATAAAGGTATTAAAGTATTACATTGTTCATTTGATTCTGCATACACAGGGTCAGCTTTACACTGGCTCAGAGTTCGGTGCTGTCCAAATCCCGGTCAGTAACTGTAGCCGCTATGAGTCGTGTGTGGACTGCATTCTCGCGAGGGATCCATATTGCGCCTGGGACTTCTCCACTCAGCGGTGCTCCTCGGTCAGCAGCTTGTCCTCCTTTCCAAAAACTGTTATACAGAGTCTGAAAGAGGGGGATGTCTCACAATGCCCTCAACCAGGTATGTCCAGTCACAGTACCTCTGTCTTAGCCTCATCGATTAGGAGACAATTAATGGTTTATTTTGGTTTTAGACCCTGTCACACCTGTGGAGGTTGTCCTCATGCCAGGGAACAACATTCAACTGCCTTGCGAGCTGCACTCCAATTTAGCGCAGGTCCATTGGCGATTCAGTGACCAAGCACTTCACTCCAACGACAAGTACTACATCTACAGCGGAGGGCTGCTCATTCTGGCCGCCGCCGAATCGGATAAAGGTCTTTACATTTGTGACTCAGTGGAGCAGATCAATGGCAGGATGTACAACCGAACTATGGTGGTTTACAGTTTACATCCAAGTCTAGACTTAGGAGATGCTACGACTCCTGGTAATGGCGTGACTATTTCCTCAGTGAGTGTGAGTACATCTGCACCAGAAACGGAGATCGTCGAACCATTGACGCCCGAGAATCAGCGAGATACAGGCAGAGTGTCTCGCTTAGAGGTGGCCGTGGCACTGCTGTCATTGCTTTGTCTATCCCTAATGGGTGTTATATTTTGGATCTGGGCCCGAGGTCGTCTGGAGTGTCTAAAGATTGCACAGGCGTCCAGTCAAAGTGAGGAGAAAAGGCAGTCAACAGAGTACATGCACATCCAAAGCAGGACTTCAGAGATAAAACTCCTGGGGGCAGAGTGTGGGAGACCTTGCACTTCCAATAATAATCACTGCGCCGTTGACTTCAAAGAGAACGGAGTGCACCGCATTACTTCTCTGGCCAACATTTCAAGTCTGAACGGTCTGGGATACATAAATGATGAGTCTGAAATTTGACTCTGCAGAGGTATATGTATAATTTAGTCCAAGGCTAACGACTAATGTGCACTAATTAGCCTCAAACAGGTGTAGCGCTTCTTTGCATCAAAAAAAAAAAAAACATCCTTTGATCATCAATACTGTATATCTAAGATTTTCTCACTCAGACTCGGCAGCTTAAGATCGATACACACTGACTTTTCAAGTTTGTATTTTTGTAAACAGATTGTGAATACATTTGTGTATATTATGTACAGTCAAGACATTTTTCCAACTATTTATTTTTTTGCAATGAAGTTTTTCTATTTCATCTTGTGACTAAGGCCAACACTACTGAACAAGTAACAGTTTGACCTCTATGCATTTCATTTCAGGCATGTTTCAGTCATGTTAATCATGATTGGTAGACTACGGTATATTAGTGACTTTGCCAGTGGCTCAGGATTTCCAAGATACTGAATGTCACCTGCATCTTTGCTTTCACAGCACTGATTACAAGAACTACAACCTAAATCTGCATCTGTCATTACTAACAGCAGTCAGAGCTTCTGTACATTTCGGCTGAAGAGATTCCAAACTAAATGTCATATGCTGTATATTAAATTCTTCTCAAAGATGTTTGGTCATATGTGAAAATAAAATAGAAAAAAATCCACCATACTGGATTTGTATGCAATAATCTGACTTTGATTTTACTAAGGTACAACCACTACTAGTAGGTACTACTAAATGGTCTTTTATACAATAAACAGCACAAAAATATTTTATTAATATTTATTGAAATGTTCTGTTACCGTAACAAAGTTGTAGTATTTGGCCACATATAACAGAAAATATACAGTATTCATCCAGGCAGTTGGCCTTGACGGACACTTGAATGACAACTGTCTTGGGAGAGCAGGCATTTTCCCAGTTGATTCATAAATTTTGTTGAAATTTTGGCCAAATCACAGCTTTAACTGGACATATCACCACTTCTTTAATGGTTTACCAAATGAAGAATAAAATAATTAGTGAATGAAGTATCGGGCAGCATTTATAACAGAATTAATCCAAAGAGAATTCAATAAGCCAGTTGTGTTTGTCTATAGTGTTTACACAAGGTTGGGACAGTTGAATTATATGCAGCCCCACACTCATAAAAGGCTGCATGCATGCGCACTGTAGTCACAAAAATTCAGTCTATGCAGAGAATAATCAGATTGACTGAAACAGTGACAACAACTGATAAGATGCTTTCACCCAAGGGCCTTGACCACAAAAGCAAATAGTGTCACTAAAAGCTACACAAACATAGACATGAGAAAAACTGAAGCAGAGGTCAACACCACTACAATCTACATGAGGTGTGACTTTATGATACTACAGAAATGTTATGGCACATTTGTGCACATAGATTTATGCACCATTCATGTTAAAATGAAATAAGTTCACATGTTGCTTCACTGAAGCATACTGTAAATTCAGTTAAACAAAAAGCAGTTTTGAGGCAAATGTTAAGCAAGATATTTTTCCACATGCAAAGACAGCAATGTTAAGGCGCATTTCAAGGCAGGCAAAGCAGGCAAGCACAACCATTATTAAGCATAGTGTATCAAAAATATACTGTCAAGTCCTGGCAAAATCACACATAAATCAAAGATCACTATCGTGCAGTTTTAAGAGAAAACCCTGTACTTAAGTATACTATAGTGTCTAGCATGCAGGTCTGCTGGAGCATCATCATATTCTATCATAAATGTCCATAAGCCAATAAAAAGGTTTAAAGAAGAAAGTTTTGGCAAATTTCATATAACCCTTTCCAGACTGAAAAGCGTGAACTTGAAACTGAACGTTTGTATACTATCCTCAGTCAGAAAATGTCCCGATGTTTTCTTCTTTTAACATTTATATTAGAATATAAGTAGGATGACTGAGAATGTCCAGAGACAAATGTCCATAAGGCACAAGCCCCTCATACACTCGCCCTAAAACAGAAGCCACTCTACCATTTCCAATTCCATATTTGCAAGACAAACATTTTTAATGTCTTGATTTCTAATTTACTTCACTGTAAACAAGGTTTATATGGAATACCATGTTTCATACAACCCTTGCATAGCAAATCTGTGATAAAACTTTTATGTCCTATACTCAGTCAGAAAATGTACTCATTTTGGCATTTTACCCAGTTAAATGCTGTTTTGTCCACCACAACAATGGGTGACAGTCCCATCTATGTCTCCATCTAGAGGAAATCCAGTGCTATCACCACTGACTATTGTCAGGATAGCTGGGCACTGCAGCAGGGTACTGGGGAAGGCTAGGGCCTTGTGCTGTCTGGGCGACAGCGTTGAAGCCTGCTTCCCGCACTGGAGCACTTTTCCACATCCCTGTA
The DNA here is from genome assembly GCA_036850595.1 of Rhyacichthys aspro. Taxonomy (NCBI): domain Eukaryota; kingdom Metazoa; phylum Chordata; class Actinopteri; order Gobiiformes; family Rhyacichthyidae; genus Rhyacichthys; species Rhyacichthys aspro. The sequence goes on from CM072151.1 coordinate 15,678,235, forward strand.
GCCCACTCTTCCTGGGCACGCTGCATACTCCCACCACCACCGCGGTACAGTCTGTGAACCTGCCACAAGAGAAAGAAGAAATTAAAAATCAGTACGGACTTTTTTTTTTAATTAATTCAATGGGTCTGTGTTAGCGCATTCCAGTGTGTGCATATCTACCATACATGCTCACTCACCTTAATGAGAACCAGTGCCATTAAAGCAGTCACCAGAGTGAAGAGCAGAGTTGTGATAAGCATCACTATAGCAGAACCCACATTGTAGCTGAAAAACATCACTGTTGCAATCCAGCCGCTTTATTTTTGGTGAAAGTCAGATGAGGTGGTAAGCGTTAGTGCATCATTCAAGTGAAAAGCAGTTTACACAAAAACAAGGTTAACACAGGCAATGGCAAGATGAAGTGAAGTACATACTGATAATCAGTATAAAACCAAAAACAATAAATAGTGTTAAAATCCTCAAGCATGTGTTTGTTCTACAAATAAAGTATCATTCAACAAGCACCACAATGAAAAAAGAAATCCCGTAATAGTGGAGACCTGAGAGTCCTAAGTTATTATTCAAAATTATCTTCAGTGAGTAACTCTAACTCACTTTTTACCTGATATTAGCCCTCATAACCCGCACACTAAAAATACGAGCATGTTAAATATTTGGTTTTGAAACTCACCATGTTCCCCAGCCAGGGATACCTATAGTCTGAATAAGAGCCAACACACACTGGAGGAAGAAGATGAAAAAGAAGGCCATGAAGTTGAACGAGCTATCTGCCCTGAAAAGAAAACATGGAAAAAAGTAATAAGATAAACAGCTGGCCTTTGCAAAATGTATTCCATCCCTCAAAAGATATGAATCACATAGGGGTATTTATAATAAGCACAGAGAGGGCACTAAAGTTATTAGTAAACACAACACACACAACTCTGAACCACAGACATGTTAGATACTAACCTAAAGGCTTTGTATAGTGGTCTGAACCAACAGGTGTAACTGCAAGGGCTGAACAAGAGGAGCCACAGCAGAGAAAAGCCAAAGTTGGTGGCACCTCCACCCCCAGCCCACCAAGCAATACAAGAAATCACATTGATGCACAATGTGGCCGAATACACTGCATAGGAAAAACATTTTAGTTTAGTATGTTAACAGGGGAATAAGAATATGTATATTTGAAATACAAAAATAAAAAACATACTCATCCAAAGCGTGTAGACTCTGCGCACCAGCTGCTGGTGGGGTGTAGGAATTTCTTCTTCAATATTCTGGTAAAAACATGGCTTAATTTTCATAAACTTGGGCAGGGGAGGAAAGTTATTTGCACGCTCTAAAAAAGAGAAGCAAATTTTAACCATATTAACAGCTTTTGTTTTACATTTAATGTATACATCACAAGGGCATTGACTTATAGTGTATGTAGGAAAAGATAGAAAAAGATATCAACATACCTGCCATTTTATACGACGTTATCTGAAAACAACAGAGAAAGGAAAATCTTCAAATACAGCAAAACCTAGTTAGCGAAAACAGAAAAACTAACTTTTGCGTTGAGTATTTGTAGCAATGAGATGCTGACTCTTTTTGTTGTATCAAAAGACAAAACTAATAAAAATGACATTATAAACATATCTAGCAGTGACTCTAGGCTAAGTGAGTTACTGTTAACTAGTTCATTTAACTTAACCGCTATGGCAGTTTTCTACAGTTAGGACTATCTAATGTAGGCTGTTCAGTTCAACTGGCTTTCTTCAAACTAGCGTTAAATACTAAACACGTCACCTCACACTGTATGGGACTAAATCCCTCAAAGCTGTCTAAGTCACGACTGATGGGGTTTTGTATGGTGTAGCGTTAGGTTATTTTATCAGTAGCTTTTAGTGGCAACAAGGGCCGAGTCCTTAATGGTCGCGGAGATGAATCTAACAGTACTATGTTTTTGCACTGCGGTTGTTAACAGAGCCAGATTAGCTGGCGGTTTAATGAATGAAACGTGCATATAACCACAAAAGTAAACTTAACCCATCAAGTTAGCTTTACCGTATTTCCACGTTTCCGGCGAAATCTACAGGGGGGCCAAGAATCATGCAGGATGCGCTTTTCGACCCTAACAAATACAATGCGCCTGCGCAGAATAGTAGCGCTTGTAGTTTCCATGGTAGTTTCACTTACTTAATAGTTACGTTGCAAAAGGCCTGAAAGAACTACAAATCCCACACTGTACTGGGTGGGAAACGGGAAACGCGTGACTACAACATGACACACGATTTAGGAATTACACACCTACTTAATTGATTAAAAAGCGGTTCTCAACTATCTTCAGGTAGGAGCGCATCTCACCAGCGAGGAAAGTGAAGTGCCAGTTTTAAAAGTAACTGTTCAATCAACAGTTTAATTGATATTGCCAAAATATTTGTTTTTCTTGCTTTATTGTGCTAAAATGTAAGCAGCATGTTCTAAAAAAAGATATAACAGCACGTTTATTTTGACAAAATATATAATGTTACACGCAAAAGCGTGTTGCCTGAAAGGTTTTGGCACTTTACATTCATTTTCTTTCAGGGAGCTACCCAATATACTTCTAAAAGTCACTCCCTGTGGCCAATGAAAATGCTAAAACCAGCTGTCAGAGGGTGGGACTTAAGCTGGAAATGGGCGTTTGTTTTATGTAGCATTGAGGACCGAAATCACAGTCACATTTCACACACAGTTCAGGCAGTTGTGTTTGTGTAACTTGCATATGTTGTTGTTCTGGTGGCACAGTTATGACCCGAATCAAATGATTGAAGTTGTTTTTTTCATTAATAATAATAACATGCAGGATGTTCCAAACAAGAAAACTCTACTATGTTGTTACTACTACCAGTGCGGCAACCACCAACTGCAAAGTGCAATACATTTAGTTAAAACAAACGCTCCCATTACTGTTCAGTGACTGGTTTTGGGCCAATGAGCTGCGGCTCTTGCAGGAAGTGACACACTCCCGCCAATTCCGAGCGGAGCGCGGAGCCAGGCTAGGGGTGAATGCTGGGAGTTTTGGGGGGATGCGGAATGAAAATGTGCAATATTTTGTGTTAAATAAATTAGAAAGATAATACTTTCATCGATAACACAGCTCAACAGTTCTTCATTTTGGCCTGTTTTCGAGGGTGACACCGTGTATTTTCGTTTTAAATTAACGCCTGTGAGTTTTGTACAGTGGAGGATCCCGGTCAAGGCTGGGACTGAATGATGTTGGCGGCGGAAAACTCACCTGTGGACGGCGGACATTTGGCATCAACTCCTCGGAGAAGAGGTAATGTTAACGCCATCTCTTAAGCTAGCAGACACTCTTTGTAGGGTCCAAAATGTACGTTTTTATCATAAACATATAGCGTCGAAGTATCAAACACAAGTAACGTTGCAGTAAACGCTGTCAGCGCAAGATGCCGTCCCCATTCTTGGATTTTAAACGTTAGCTTTAGTCAATCAAATCACCAACTGTGTCTCACAATGTGAACGTAAAGGTGACAAAGCAATCCTTAACACTTTATCACCCATGTTGTCATTTATATTGTGCTAACAACTTGTTTTAACAAATCTCACTACTGCTACAGCTCGTTTCTCCTGATTAATGATTGTAGGCCTACTGGCAGTCTATAAGTGGATATCTGCCCATCGTTTTTAACCAGTTTCAGTGTAACTTATTGGTATGTGTAAACTACTCAAGTGTCCTATGACTTAGGTAAATTAAAACTAGGCATTTATGCCTAATAGTTGTCAGCTCCTTCCTATGTTTTGCTTAGTGATACTGCTAGTTTTTGTTAGGTTAGCAGGGAAGCTAACCATTCAAGCGAATGGGAAAGGTCAAATTAAGATCTGCTGCACATAAAACCTATATCTAAAGACGAACCACAAGAGTCTTACCATAGTCTTTATCTTTTCATACACGAAGGCCTCTAGTCAATAGACTTAACATTTGTGGAATGTTATTTTACATGAACACAGTTGGACAAGTTTTATTAGTTCGCAGCCCTGAGCCTGTGTGCGGAGCACAGGGCCTGCTGTGCCTACCACTACTAACACTGGTTGGCGGGAGAGAGCTAACCAAACACTGCAGTCCTGGTGGTTTTAAGCTAACATGCTAGCACATGTTGTTATAGCCCTCGCGTCAACAGCTGCACTGAAGGAAGTGTTTGTGGAAAGCACAGCAGCCAGATATTACCAAAGAGTTTATGTGCAACAGTGACATTAGCTGGAGTTGTTACAATTTGAATATATTGTAGCAAAGAAAATCAATAATTAAAGTGAACGGTCGAACACGCTGTGTTATTGTTGTTATTATGTGCTATTTATTCATACACTTTGCTTTGTATAAAACTCCCAGCTTCTGAAACTGGGAAGTTGAGTTGGAGTCACTTTTTACATCTTTGTTTCTGTCTTAGGCATGGACTGCAAACCAAATAACAATGCAAACAAAAAACTTGTCCAAGGTAAGCTTTTAGGTCATCTTTTTTCCAAATGTTAAAATTATATTGATAATAAATAAGTAGGTTCTTACATTTTTATCTGTAAATTGTACAGACAAAAATGATGTGCCAGAAGATAAAGAATTTTTAAAACTAAAACCTATATTTAGTAATTCATAAACACATATTTAGTTTATTCTTTACAGTACTGAATCGTGTTAACACCATACTCAGTCGTGTCAACAGGCCCTAGTTATCCCTGATTTTTTTCTAATATTCTGCCTGCAGCTCGTCTCCCATTCAAGCGCCTCAACCCTGAACCGAAAGAAAACCAGTCACCCAAACGTCCATGTGCCCATGCTTGTCCTGAACCAGAAGTCTCAGACAGGGAGAATGAGAATGAATCCTCTCCAGTTCCTGTACGTGCCGGACCACCATTGGTCAATGGTCGTGGTCCCCTTGATGGCTTCCTTAGCCGCCGACGTCCTGCATCCCCCGATGAAAACATGGTCATAGATCTGACTGAAGATAAGTTATCTCCTGTGAAATGCGTTTTTCCTCCAAAAGACAAGCATCAGAAAAAAGATAGAAGAGTTTCTACTGGCAAGTCAAGCAACAGCAGTCAATCTCCAGAAACTGTAGACTGTGTATTACTAGATGATGATGTTACAGGCGAAGTAGAGAAAAAAGATCAGATTGGATCCATCTCAATGCTTGACACAACACAAGAATCTGAATGTGAGGCAGAGCAACAGAATGAATCACAAAATGTTTCCAGCCTGGGAAATAGGTCAGTACTCTCTGCTTCACCAGGCAGTTCCATGTCTGACAGCTCACCAGAGAAATTAAAGACTGAGGACCCTTCACCCACCACTACACCAACAGTAAGTGTAGATGTTTTCTTTTTTAATTTGGTCTTCTTGCAGTGTAAGTAAAAATGTACTATTTCTAGTCAGCTGCAGTGTATGTACAATATCTTTGAACTGTTATTTCTTAATCTCTCACAGGAGCCAAAGACCACACCTAAGATCTCTGCAGAGCAGAAAAAAACAAAAAGACGCTCCTTGAAGGTAAATATTTCAATGTTAATTTTACATTTCATAATTTAATTTTGACAACACACCTGTCACACAACACTGTTACAACAAAGCTGATTCCCTTTTAAGAGTTTTCAAGAACAAGAAGAGAGACTTCGGCTCCACCAGGAGAAGGAACGTCAAAAGGAGGAAGCTAAAGTAGCTAAAGAAAAAAAGAAGGAAGAAGCTCGCAAACTCAAAGAGGACAGAGAAAGGGAAAAACGCGAGAAGAGGGAAAAGGATGAACGTGAAAAGAGAGAGAAAAAAGAGAAGGAGGAAAAAGAAAAGGCCGAAAGGTTAAAGGCAAAAGAGGAGCAAAGAAAGTCTAAGCTGGAGTATGTCACTTCATTTTTCCGGTCACTCTTTGCCCAATAGAAGAGGTTGGGTTAAACTTGACTATGTTTCAGGGCTAAGCTTGAGGAGAAACGTAAGAAGGAAGAGGAAAAGCGAATGAAGGAAGAAGAAAAACGGATGAAAGAAGAGAAGGATGTGAGTTTACAGACAAGTCAGATGAATTTTGTTAGTGGATGGTAATGATAATCTGACCTGTGCCTTTGATTACAGCGCCTCAAAGCTGAAAAAGCAGAAATCACACGATTTCTACAGAAGCCTAAGGCACAACAGGCTCCAAAGGTTGCTCATTTTTTCTTTTAGCTTCATTTTCTTCAGTGATCAAACATAACATGTTTTTTTTGGTACATTTTTGCTTTCAGTGTGATTCATTTTTTTCTTCCTTGCTGTTTTTGCCTTTTTAGACACTTTCTGCTGCCTGTGGAAAGTTTGCTCCATTTGAAATAAAGGAGAACATGTTTCTGGCCCCACTGACCCGCGTTCAGTGTGAGGACATAGCTCTGGAGAAACTGGATGAGTATTTATTAAATCCCACTCATAACTTAAATGGACTGAAGGACTGGATAAGTCAAAAACCCCGTTGGTCAGGCCCCACCAAACCTAGAAAAGCAAATTCATTCAGGTAAATCTGGGTAGAGTTCACCCAATCAAACCAACATGGTCTCTGCACCAGGCCACAGTAGTGTTGACTCAAGTAGTAACATTAGTAACACATCTGTGTGCATTTATTTCTCAGTGAGTCTTTAACAGTGGAAACTCCTAAACCTGATGGAGTTCCAGACCGGTCACGTCATGGACCAATGAAGTTATTACAGTTTCATGAAAACTACCGTCCAGCTTACTGGGGCACCTGGAGTAAGAAGAGTTCACACATTTCATCTCGATGCCCCCTCAGACAAGATAAGGTATCACTCAAATCTTGTGACTACTGAAATGTAAACTGACAGTAAACATGCACTGTGACCTGAGCCCAGTGATCCAGTGATATAGTAAAGCTGTCCTTTGCCCCAACAGAGTTTGTTGGACTATGATGTTGATAGTGATGAAGAGTGGGAGGAAGAAGAACCAGGAGAATCTCTGTCACATAGTGAAGGCGTAAGTTTCATTGGTTTTCAAATTTACCTGTATTTTGTAACAACTTTGTCTTCTAATGGCCCAAGAAATGAAAACTTTGTAGCAAAGGAAAGGTAAGGAAGATATATGTGTTCGTTTGTGCAGTGTTACTCTGCATTGTGCACCTTTTGTTTCTTTCAGACCAGTTCTGTCCAAAGGTTGCTGATACAGAGACAATAACATCATAATCATGGCTTTATTAGAGCTTTCATGACACTGTCAGCACAAGCAGTGTCAAACATTTTTGCTGGTGTTTCAGGCACAGTGTTCAACACTGGCCTAATACTTATATTGTAATTATAAGACTCACAAAGATGTGCCAGAATGTAAAAAACATACAGATGTCAAATAACATTGTTAAATATACATTATATACTTAGTATCCACAAAGTATTTGATATTTTAAGTGAATAAAAAAAAAATGGTATCTTCAGTAATTGTGTAATTTTTTCCCCCCTAATTGTGGCTTTAATATTTCTACTCATAGGAAGATGAGGAAGAAGGGGGAGAGGACGATGAGGATGATGATGGCTTCTTCGTACCACATGGCTACCTGTCTGATGATGAGGGTGCACTTGAGGAAGAGGTATCATAACGCTTTAATGATGGTGGTCATTAAAAAAAAGATTTCTTGAAGGTTGCTTGTTTTTTGTTCTGTACAAAAGTTTGCTTTGTTTTGGTACCAATGTAAATGTGTGTTCTTACAGGATGGTGGCAATCTGGAGAAACAGAAACTTCAACAGAAACTCAAAGCAAAAGAGTGGGATGAGATGACCAGCAAAAAGAAGATGAAGTTGCTAGAACCTGTAGTGAAGGGCTGTGTTTGGGAGGGAGAAAGCCTGGCCTCAGAGTTTTTCCATCCTTATGCTTTGTGTCTAATAGAACCTTTAGCAAAGGCAGACAATAGCCCCAGTCCAGAGGAGCAGTCTCTGAAGATCCAGAAGGAAGCACAGTGTAAGTGTGTCTGCCATGATTATCTAGTGGCCATTGTGGTTTATGTTGCTTTGGAAAAGAGATTCTGTTTTATCCAGATGAAGTAGATGAATATTGTGAATATCATGTACATACCACTTGAACATATTTGTCAATCTTTCCTTAGTACTTGGTCAACTGCTGCCTTTGCTCCATGGCAACATCAACAGCAGCAAAGTGATCATTACAGAGTTTCAGGAGTTTTGTCGTCAGCAGTCTTCCTCATCGTCCCCCCCTCAACTGTCCAGTCCTCAGAGCTCTACAGACAACATTCCCTCGAGGTGATGCCATCACTGTTTAAAAACACATAAATACACATTTCTAAATCTGATGTTGAAATGTAATAGTTCTCATTCCTTTTGCCAGAATACAGCTGAGACGCCTGATCAAGAACAATGCTGTTTACGAGAAGCGCTCCACCTTCAGGCGTTGCTGCTGGTACGTGCATACAGATGTCCTGAACCATTTTGGCCGGGAGGCTCTTCCAGTTCCCTGCCAGTGGACCTACCTCACCACAGGAGCTCGAGAAGAGGCCCGTGAAGAATCACAAGCAGCCACAGGCTCTCAGGGAAACTCTCCTACCACTCCCCAGACCTCCTCAACTTCTGCCTCTCACAAAAGGAGGAGCACAGGAAGCATGTCCATCACCAAATTCATGAAGAGATGTAATGAGGCAGAACCGGTACGGTCCCCATGTTTGTCTGTGTTTTATTAGCTATTTATTCTCCTGCTTGAAAATCCTAAAATCTGGAGATTGTTGCCTAACTTGTTTTTCATTTTCCAGTCAGAAGCAATGGAGGCAGATGGATTTCAAGCAGATACAGAAGAGGACGAGGATGAAGACTGTGTCATCATTACGTCCACACAGAGTGGTGAGTTTGGGGTATTTAATAAAAAAATTCTGTATCATCTGCCGACTGATTGAAGTTAATATTACACTCTCAATTAATGCATTAAAAACCAAACTTTTGGTCAAAGTCTGAACTTGAACATTAATATGTAAAAATGTATGGTCCAGGCTTAACCAGAGGTACCTCTACTGAGAAGGACCAACCAATGGAAGTCACTCCATCTGAGCCAGCTTCTCTACCAGCGTCCAGCACTGCTTCAGCGCTTGCTACTGCCTGACAACTTTACTGATCACAGTCTTCATGAAGACCTCACAGCTGCTCTTTCCTGAAAATCACTTGTCCCTGTAAATTTTATTTTGTAAATTCCTCTATCCTGGGTCTGAACTTTTCCACACTTTAAAACAAATGGAGACTCAGGTTTTGCTGGCGTCTACAGTTTCTTGACTTGTGATAGATGCTGGGTTGTAGTTGTGGATAAAGTACGAGTTCGATTATTGAACTACTGGGTCGGGCATGTTTCGTGTCATGACTCTTATTGTGGAGGGATTTCACTGGCACTGGCTACAGCAGATCTGCTTGAATCGATTGAGGAAAATGCAGAACATGAATGTTTAGTTAAAGCAAATCAAAGCAGACATTCAGTACATCAAGAACATTATTCACATTTTTTGGAAATGCTAAAGATGTGGCATTATGGGTTTTCTATGAATCTTGTTTTGGTCTCTATGTATATAGTTTACCTAAAGTTAAATCTAAGGAAATGAAAGGCAGAAAGTCAATCGATACATTTCCTTTGTATTTTAATGGATGCATTTATTCTGCTATTTCTAATTCTGATAACTCGAGTAGTTGCTAGATCTGTGTTTGTACAGTTAGGTCCAGTGTATCATTTTATAAATATGTATTTTCTGTTTGTCAAGAATACTTGAACAAGAAATTCATTAAACATTAAAATGCACTTTTATAAGACAGTCATTTGATCATTATCAGTGTACAGAATTGCCTTCATGTTTGTTGAACGCAAGTATGCAATGCTGTAGATCTTGATTACAGGCAGGTTAAAAGCAATAAAACAAGTCAGAAGTTAAACACAACTGCACACATCAACTTAACCTGTTAAAGACACTATCTGGATCAGTACAGAGTCAACAAGAAACACCCAATTGTAACCAGACTAACATCAAATAACAATCCAAAAATGAGAATTGTTTCAATAGTGACAAAGTAATGGTTTGGATAGACTAATGGTTAATATGCAACTCACATGGGATGTATTAAAAAAACAATGAGAGGTAGGTTGTTGAGATAACGGACCAAGATAAGCTTATTTTGCCAGTAAGCTTTCTATCTTGGAAAGCATCTGTCTCTTATTTTCTCTGACAGTGTTGTTAAGTGGAAATGATTTCTTTGCTTTTAAAGTTGCAGTATAACTATTCCAAACATTTCCAAACAGGATTTCCCATTTCATAGCTTCATTTACCTTATATTGACAATGCGGAAACAGCTTTATACAAATTAATACAAAATTGAAGCTGTGCACATGTAGTTGTCAGACTGAGCGGAGTCATTAACCTGCACTGTATTAAAACTTTTGTATGAAATAAAATGGTAATTAAAAAGTTTGGGTACTCAAATAAAGACATTAACATAAATAAAACTAACTTGGACATTGTATGTACATAGTGTTTTTCAAACAGGTTTTTGGTGTTATATGACAACATGCTATGTTAGACTTGAGGTTTTAATTATCTAAGCAGTCAAAAGGTCTGCTGTACACAGTCAAGTAGTGCAAGGGTAACACAAAGCGGGACAAAACAGTCAACAGAGTGCAATACAGATTCATATCTGAAGGTCAGATTAAGCATTTAACATTGTGCACAACCAGCAGTACTCTCTTAATTTGACTTAACTTGCTTTTATCTACTTTTACACTATGAAACTTCTCTTGCTTCTTAGCATAAGCATATCCTGACAGTTTTTTCTTTAGAACTGCAGGGTCATCTCTACCTCACAGCAGAGAGCAGGGCATGAGAGGACTGTATGCTTGTCAGGGTAAAAATGTCCCTGGCCTATCACTGTCTGCTTCTGACTTTTAGTTGTTGTAAAGATAACACAAGTTATTTGGAAGGGGCCATTTTCCCTGTGGTGCTTTAGGAGGTAGCAGGGAGAGTGCAGGGCTTGTGCTCAGCTCAGGGTCCGGATGTTTTCCAGCAGTACTGGTTTGAGAAGTTCTGGGCTCTTTCCACCTGCTGCAGCAATATCTGCCTGCACAGCTGTATCCCAGGCAAATGTTAGTAGAGCTGCAGGGACCTGTGCAGCAAAAGAATAAAGTTAGCTTTCACTTTCATTCTCAAATAAAATGATAGGAAGAACATTATTCATGGCAGACTGGATGCCAACTCACCAAGTTACACTCAGCAAGAGCAACCTCCTCTGACTCTTGTAGTTTTTGTCCTCCAGGAGCAAGAAGTTCAAAAGGCTGCCAGCCGTCCATTAGAGACTCCCTGACAAAGCTGTACAGTGTAGGGAGACGGTCCCAGGCATAAAACGTCCCTGGAATAAGACAGTTTTTTTTTAACATAACTCATTTTCGACTAAGAACTAAATTGCATATAAGTATTAGGAAAGAACTTCTTAGCATTGCATTGCATTGCATAGCATGCAATTTACTACTAAATAGTAGCATCATACCTTGTAGCAAGTTTCCATCAGGCAGCCTGATTCTAAGCAATGTATAGTTGTACTTTCTACGCTCTCTCTGCTCGTCCTTCTCCCGCATAGCTTTAGTACGCAACATTGAGTTCTTTTCCACCAAATCACTCCTGAGAAACACATATTATTCAGTGCCTGTCCTGACTTAAACAAAGATATTGACTTTTTTTAGCTACTGTGTTGAATGGATGAATATTAAAATTAATATTCCCTTACCGCTGCTGCTGCTCTCTCTTGAGCTCCTCGGCTGTAAGGTTATAGAACTCAGGTGGCAACTCAAAGCGCTGGGCGTTGGGAGATGGTCTAAAGGCCTGAGGCTGTCTGTCCAGCTGAGCTCTGACTGGTTCTCCTCTCTGAAGACGGTCTCTTCTCTCCTTCATCAGCTCCAGGTCGTCAGGACTCTGTTCTGGCAAGACCAAGAACTCCTCTTCCTCCTCTGAGGGGAAAAAAAATAAAATAATTTGTAATGACTTACACAACGTAATTTTAGTCTGTTTCTTTCATTAAGTTACAGCTAGAGACACTGAAACTGTGATTAGTAGTTGTGGTTTACCTTGGCCTTCTACAGGAAGCATGGTGCTTGTGAAGCCGAGTGCCTGAAGGAACTCTCTACTACCCTCCACACAACGCACTTTCTCCTAAAAATAAAAACAGTGTTTTTTACCATGTAAACCAGTTGTCATTATTTTCATTTTTTATGTCGTGCTTCAAAATAAAAAAAAAAAGTAATATTTATTTAAAGATTATTATCAATGATTAAGTCTACCTCTCTATTTAGCAACACAATACTTGATTTCAACACGAAAATATGGTTTAATAGCAAAATTTACAATAAGATACCTGGAAAACCTTGTTGGAGAGTTTAATCTTCCTGTATTTTTCTTCTGATGCATTCTTACATATATTTTCTACATACCTGTTAAAAATTAAATAACATTATTTGCATGTTATAAATTTAAGCTTCTTGTTGCTGGTTAAAATGGCCTTATAATGAGGAACGGTCACAGTCTCACTTGCTTATGATGTCAACAGCAGCCTTCACTTTATCTCTGTCTTTGTTAAATGTGTGGATCATCATAACAGAGGCTTCTACTGCATCCTCCTCAAACCTCTGACGGTAAAAACAGAGCATGTGATGTCAATAACACAGAGAGCAACAATTATTGCTATCATTAAAACAATTGTGTGCCAAATCTAGTCCAAGTACATCTTTAGACCTACCATTAAAATAGCCTCCTTTATGTGGGCCTCCCTTCCACTTTTTGTTAAAGTTGCTCCAGTTAAAGGGCATGTGAAATACACCCCTGACACTGACAGACTGGAAGGGTCTTTAACTTGAGAGCCCTGGAAAAAAAATAGTATTAATCTTCAAAGTGAATGCTCAACTCTGTAAAAAGGATGACTGTGGATACTGTCACTTCACATCTACAACAATCCACTTGGAAATGTTAGGATACCTCTGCAGTAGCAGCCTTTTCTTTTTCAGCTAATGCAGCTGCCTCTGCCTCAAGTTCTCTCTTAACTATAACAAAACAATTAGGAAGAACATTTAAACATGCAATTAGTCATATACATACCAAATATATACAGTACATGCCCCGATAAAACAGATTGGTAAGGCTAGAAAGATACAGTTTCTGTGAACCTACCCTGGTTGCGGATGGCATCATGGGAAGTGTGCACCTTTGGCTTCTGCTGCTGTTCAATCCGAGCCAGTGCAGCTGCCCCAGCTCTCTGAGCTCCTTCACTGGGAGCATGACGCTGCTGTTTACTGGAGCTGCTCTGGCTGGCTACAGGTTTGGTACTGCAACAAAGTACAGGACAAAGATAGTAAAAAAAACAAAAAAAAAAAACAAAACAGCTCTAGATCAGTGTTTGTGTAAGATGTGTCAATGATCCCAGGTGCAAACTTTCAAATAAATAGAGAGATTTACATTGTGACAAAATTTTGTCCTTTTGGTGTCCTTTGGTTGTCCTGGGTTCAGTATTGTCACTTTGTTCTGTTTTACAATTGTTTTGTTTACTTTTATGGCCTTTTGGTCCATCTCAATTTTACTAGACTGTTGTGCCATTCTAATTTCTTTTCCCCCGGTGATCTTTCGCGTTGTCTCAGCCAGTTTTCAGCATATTAACAGTTTGACCCTGATTTTATCCACTGCACTGTCTGTAGCTTCAACCTTAATGAGATTTTTAAGAGATTACCGTTAGCTAGGTTAGCGTCAACCTGTCAAATAGTGTACGCCTCCCACTGTGAAGTTAGTTACATAATACACCCTTAAAGACAAAACCCACGGCCTGCTAACGCCAAATATACGTGCACTCAGTGGTGGTATTTAGCAGATTAATTCTCTAACAAAGCAATACTCGCCTGTATAACAAAATCTATTAGCTACCTTCTAAGATAGTAGTAGGCTAAGCAACTAGCTAGTTCTAGCTAGAAAAGTTACCTGGTATCATCCGTTAGTTTTTTACCAGGTCCGACAGATTTAAATTTGATGTCCTTTTTAATGTCTTCAAAAAATTTCTTCATTTTCTTCAGCTATGACAGAATTATGCTGGCCGTTTAGTAAACACGCTTTTATCAGGCCAGGCGACCAGAAGGCTGACCAAAACAAAAAAGTGTCAGTGCAGAAAGAGAACTACTTCCGCTCCACAAACGGATATGCTGCCCTCTGGTGGCAGTCAGACAAAAAACAAGCCTAACAAAAACGCGCTTGCAAATTATATACATGTCAAAAGTTCATAAAACAAGCGATGTAATGAGAATGTGTAAACAATATGAAACAAAACTAACTGTAAAAATCACTGAAAAGCAAAATATAAATTACCAATACATTCGAGTACAATAAAGCAGCTGAACAAAACAGCAAAAACTAATTGGAACACTAACTGAACATGAAAACTGTGTCAATTAAAACAACAACAATTAAACTAAATGACAGATAATGTATACTATAGAACAAATCATAGGCAATAATGCTAGAAAAGGCTTAGGCAATGTAGACTTCATAGTTTGCTCTCCTCTGCATATACCACATACTCTGTCAAAATTTGAATTGACAGCGCAGGACTAATCCTAAAGGCAACTTAAATGTACCCAAAGATAAAGTCCTGGAAAATTTTTGTTTAGGTGACCCGCTGATTTGTATAGTTGGCTTTAACTTAACTTTAAATTTGTATGTGTATTGTAACCTTAAATTTGTATGTGTTGTAGAAAATATTTCTGTAGTCACAATAAGTTCTAATGTACACTTGTGATTTAGATATTGCAGCAAAAGATAAATGGTTTTGTGTAGTATTGGGGCTAATGGGCTCATTTGGTTTGTAGACATTCATGCAAAATCTTAATGCAACATCTTCTTGTGACTGCATTGGAATTTTACACACATTTCAGCCGACGTGTGATGAGAACGAAGCAAAGCCTGTAGCAAAATTCTCAAGATGAACCTCACTCTTTTCCTTGTGCTTTTTCTCAGCAGGGTGTCTAGTTTACCGCCGCAACATGTGTGCGTCTCGACAAGAATGCCCTGGCCCAAAGCTCAAGCCAACTGCAGGAACCAGTACACTAACCTATCACCTATCATCAGCAAGGAAGAGGAGACCAGCTTCAAACAATCAAAATACTTGCATGGATTGGACTCTATAGAGATGTGAAACTGGAGAGACCTTCTTCTCAGTGGAAGTGGGCAGGAGGAGGATTTGCAAACTACACAAACTGGGCACCCCAAACTTACATGTACAATAATTATGCTCTATGGACACCTGATGGATGGAAATCCTATAGTGGAAGTGAGCAGTATACCTCCTTCTGTTTTAATCTGGTTGTTGTTGAGGAGATGATGTCTACTACTGCTACTGAGAATGTCAAAGTTACATGGTTGAAAGGACAAACTTGCACAAGTTAATATCCTGGTAATGTAAATGTTCTTGTTTACTTGAGGTAAATGGTACTTTATGTACAAATATAAGTCATATTCCTCACAAACGTTTAGAATTATGCTGGACCTTTGTAGAGTTCTGTTTAGGTTTTCGTTTTAACATATTATCTGTGCATTTGATGTGTTTGTTGGGATTCTCTAATTGCCCTCTATTATACATGTCCTTGTATGTGACTTTTGTTAGTATTCATTTAACTTTGCCTACTTCTCTTCTTAAAGCCATTTACTAATTTACAATGACTTTATTTTGTTTGTGTGTCCTTTAGTGACAAAGTGTAACTGCAGCATTTAGCCGTTTATCTTTAAATTAATTAAAATTAAATTAAAATTAAAATGCAAACATACATTTAGTCTGTTTCCTTTTAATTCCTATCTACGTTGCTAATCCTGAAACAAAACAAACGTTAGGTAATGCGAACTAGATAAAATGTAGATAAAATATCTCCCAAACACACATTAGTTGAAACGATTAAATGCATTGCCTTGTACCTTTAAGCGGGGTTTGACAGGAGCATGAGGATTTTACGGGGGGCACTTGAACGCCGCATTGAGCGCCACAACTGCCACGTCAAATGTGACGTACGGGAGGTGTTGTCCGGGTTTAGAGGCGGTGTAACCAGCTCAACAAACTACTGGCATTTATGTGCTTTAAAGCCAAGAAGAGCCGCTTTGAGAGGTGAGCTTTGCATATCCCATTCACGATACATTTATTTAGCTTCTTAGCCAGCACATAGTCATTCATTCAGCGGATTTCTGCCGGTGTCTGATACGCGGGTAGTTGCCGGACAGACGTCTGCTTGTCACTCGTATGTTTGGTGCTGAAGACAAGCGCTAACAAAGAGTATTACATCCAACTTGTAGGTTATATAGCAAAAGTAAATAAGTAGTTTGTTTGTATTCTGTGTATTTACATCAGTCTATTAATAAACTGCTAAAGTGGAATCTGTTTATGCTTCATTTAAAATGACAGTGTTAATTACACTTCATACTAACCTTTAAACGCCTCATTCAAAGGTCTTGTTCTAATATCAATAACAATTTTATTGTATTGTATCTAATTCAGCAGGAAATGTCTGCTGCAGCGTCACAATAGTATAATTTCCTGGTCCAGGTCATAGGTGAGGATTTAAACTAGAGACAAATTCATCCTTCTGTTGTAGAGCTAATGGACATCTTTAGGGCTGGAAATTTAAGCTGGTCCTGCCAGTCTGTGAATAAAGGCTGCTCTTCTAAAATGTCTAATCAATAATGATACACAAACATCTTTCAGGTTGGAAAAGTTAGCCCAAAGTACTGTTTACCATGGACCCCAACACCAGTGGACTTGTGCAGAGGTTGGCTGAGGCCAGCCAGTCTCACCTCCTGCAGTTCTGGGATGAGCTGAGCCCCGAGGAGCAGGCTGAATTAACCCTTGACCTGCAAGGAATGAACTTTCAGGAGATCAGTGGCTTCTTTAAGAATGCCATGGAAATGTCCAGCAGCTGCAAACATGAAAAGATGGATGCTCGAATGGAGCCAGTTCCTCGTGAGGTTTTGGGGAGCGTGACCAGAGACCGGGAAAATCTCAAAGAATGGGAGCTGGCAGGTTTGTGGCTTGTACTGCCTGATATGTTACATTTAAACACTTGATACAAAGGATTTTATTTTCAGTCCTTGGCTACCTGGTATTATTACAATGATTTAAGACAAGGAAAACCAACACTAGATGTTCCTTATTTTGGATGACTCTCAAAGAACAAAGAATTTGAGAATATAAAGAAAAAGAGGTATCATATGGTAACCAAGATGTAGAATGCAGTGTATTATTCTTATTTGGTTACCAAAAGTAAAGTCTCTTGACTGCTTTGCACAATATTCCTCTCAGCGTGGGTCTAATTTGCTTTGTGAGAGTTGGAATTTATCCCAGGACAGAATGACAGAGAAGCAGCAACACCAAACATCTGGTTTTGGTTTAATCCTGACGTAAATGGAGAGAGGCTGATTGACCCTCACTCATGAGGTCACTTTTTGTTGGGACTGAATCATTGTGTTGTTCAGGGTGTGGTTATGTGTCTTAATGTGTTGGCAACTTTGGGAGAGTAGTCAAAGTCTAGAGGGCCCACCCAGTCCTCTGGTTTAAACCTTGCCTGGCACTTGTTACCAAAGTGTTGTGCATCAAGTCACGTAGCTAAAGTTTATGTAAGTTCCCGTAAGCTGTAAGCTAATTGTTATGAGCCTCTAATCAAAAGCAATAAAGGCAACAAATTTGATAGGTCACATCATAAAAGCCTTGTGTCATAAATGCTTATGACACCTTAATAAATTATGCATGCTATCAGTGTTGTTTTGGAAACCTTGTTATTGTTTATCAAGTAGGTCTTCAGAAAGAATCCTCTATCAAAATAGATTAGATATTGTACAGAATGAAACTATGCACCAGTGAAGGCAACGCTTGCATAAATGGGATTGATAGTTTGATCCTTGACTATGACCTCATAGACATGTAAAAAGCTTAATGTCAATTTGCAATCAGAAAAATAGAAAAGTAGATTCTATTATGAGATTTTATTATGTCAAATAAACATTCAATAATCTATGTCAATAAACTATTTTTCTCTTTGCCCCTTTAGGTCTGCATTGCATCTCTCAGAGTAAAGTGGCAGCTTTGCTCCTGGCTGGAGGCCAGGGGACCAGGCTGGGGGTCTGCTACCCTAAAGGCATGTATGATGTAGGGCTGCCTTCCCACAAAACCCTCTTTCAGATCCAGGCTGAACGTATTTTAAAGTTACAGGAGCTGGCTGACAAAAAGCACAAAACAAATTGCTGTATACCATGGTAAGTAACTTATTCTAAGAAAAAATATATTTTTTAGGTATGATTATGTTCCAAAAACCTGGAACGTAAGTTGACAGTAACATGTTTAGCCTACCCAAATTCTGTTTTATGGGTAGAATGTGATTGCTCAAAGGGGGTGTGCATTGTAGCCAAGAAAGACAAGATTAAACTTTTTCCTGTTAAACACTAGTAGTGTTATGAGCATGTGGCATTTCATAAGGAAGTTATAAAATTCGTTTTATTGTCTGTCATCTATTAAACTGCATTTTACATGCTAACCAGATATTGCTGAACTTGTTCTGTGTCATTTAAGAGTATCTTTGAGCTATGTATTGGAAAAACAAGTGATTAATTTTTCTGTGTTCTTTTCAGGTATATCATGACCAGCGGAAGGACAATGGAGTCCACAAGGGACTTCTTTTCTCGGCATAATTACTTTGGCTTGGACAAGAAAAATGTCATTTTCTTTCAGCAGGGCATGTTACCTGCTATGGACTACAGTGGGAAAATCATTCTGGAAAACAAAGGCAAACTGTCCATGGCCCCCGGTAAAACCACATCTAATCATGTTATCTTGGATGGACTTGATGGAGCTGTCTGCTGACACTGAGTGCCTCTTTGCTTTCTGTTTCAGATGGGAATGGAGGTCTTTATCGAGCTCTAGGGAGCCAGGGCATCTTGCAGGACATGCAGCAAAGGGGCATTGAGTCCATCCATGTCTACTGTGTTGACAATATACTCGTTAAAGTCGCAGACCCTGCCTTTGTTGGTTTCTGTGTGCAGAAGGGCGCAGAGTGCGGAGCTAAGGTAACTTGTGTTTGTGTTTATAGGTTTGCAGTATATATTTACACATATATGATTTGAATTTCCTTTTATCTTAATATATTAGGGTATATTATATCATAGTCAGTAAATTCCTACTTCTAATTATACATTGTACATCACAAGGGCATGTCTTCCAAGTAACAGCTATGATTACTATTAAAATAGGAATGGTATGTATGTGGCAGAACATGTTATGAATCATGTTCCCTTTAAACAGGGCTTGTTGTTGGTTTGCAGTAATTGTTTTATTAAAATGTTATCCTTAACCAGCATTAATGGGCAGTAAACTTATTTAATCAAGCTGTTTCCAAAAGACCTATAAACAAGCTGGTAAGCACGAAACTGAATTGTTTAATACCCTGTAATGATTACATTCCATTAAACAGCGCTGTGATATGCTTGCCTTGTTTAAGAATTGAATAAAAACATAAGGTCAACCAAGACCTAAGAGATAAACATTCCCTAATGTGACAGGTTTTCCAGGAAGTTTTTAAAGTTAACTGCATTTGATTAGTATCATTTGGGTGTGTGTTTATAGTGTATTAAATGTTGCCAGGGCAGTTTGACGTTTCAGTCATTTACTCCTTTTCCTTCTCAGCGTTGACATTGACAGAAAAGCACCACTAGGTCGAGCTGTAGCACCTCCTTTGTTCTCCTCTGGAAAAGGGAATGAAGTCATTATATCTTTCAAGGAAAAGAACTTTTTGAGACAAGTTTCCTCTCCTTCTCAGTCATTACAGTCTCCGATGACATGAGTCTGCTCTGCTGATAGTAAAGTGAAAACAGAACTGGAAACACTTTGTAGACCTTGTGTGTATCTATGTAAACGGACTTCCTGATTATCTTATCTGTATCTAACCAGTGCATTTACAAAGTCAGTAAATGTGACCAGTGCCGCGAAACTAGTCGCTCAGTTTATTTAAGGAAGGGCAATATGTGAGTAAAACTTGTCTTGGCAGTTTGTTCTGATCCTTTGCAGTTTGAGTGTTTAATTAGAAATACTGTTTGTAGGCTACTTTTCTGCATGAAAGGTGCTGATAATGTCCAAAAGGAAGATATTTAACTATTTTAAGTTATAAAGTCAGGAAGTAGAGTTATCATATATTTGAGATAAACTAATATATTTACTGCTACCATACAGTTTCACTGGTGGAACCCTCATCAGAGTAAATAAATATTTTCTTTATAACTCCATGTCTATCTTCAAGGTTTTTTCAGATCGTCCCACACCAAATATGTCTGCCATATAACAGTACATTAACCATGATCCTTTGTTGAAAATGGCCTGTGACTTGGCACGTTATTTCCAAACTGAAATCCATTCGATTATACTGTGTTTATTTTCCACACAACAGAGATCAGAGTGAAATCTTCAACTGCGTGGAACCGAAGCTCTCCATGAGCCCACTCCTGTTTGACATTATGAGTTTTGCGGTGGGAGCAGAGATGGAAGGATCAGATCAGAGCGCAGTCCCACCCTCCCGTCATAAATTACAAACTCTGCTCAAGTTCATGTGGCTTCCCTGCCCCCACCCCTTTCACCAACCCCCTCATCAGGGCTCCAGTCTGTCATTAAGAGCCAACACATGGGGAGAGGGTTTTCACTTGCAGAAGACTGTATAAACTGAAGCACACTTTGTTCCCGTGTTAAACCTGTTGAACCTTAGTACAACATGGACAAATAATAATTCCAAGACACTGAACACTGTGAGCAGCTTGAGTTTTGTCCCTAAATTACAGTTAGAAAATGTTTTACTTTGCTGTTATTTGCAGGTGGTGGAGAAGACCAACCCCACAGAGGCTGTAGGTGTTGTGTGTAAGGTGGATGGGCGTTATCAGGTTGTGGAGTACAGCGAAATCACCCTGGCCACGGCGGAAAAGCGCAGCGCTGACGGACGACTCATGTTCCACGCAGGAAACGTGGCCAATCACTACTTCAGATTTTCCTTCCTTAAAGATGTAGTAGAGTAAGAGCGTACTTTAGATAATATATGAAATAGAAGTGTGCCCTGAAGAAATAAAATAATAGCTTTTTTTCTCTTTATTTAACAGGAAATATGAACCAAAGTTGCAGCACCATGTAGCACAGAAGAAGATCCCATACGTGGATGCTAACGGTCAACTCATCAAACCGGACAAACCCAATGGGATTAAAATGGAAAAGTTTGTCTTTGACATCTTTCAGTTTGCCAAGTGAGTATAAGCGCCATAAGAAATGAAGTTTGAACCAAACTCCTCTAGAGGTGGCTACTAGTCTCCTCATTTGAGCTCTTAACTGGTCCAGTAGATTAGGCCTGCCAAAGTCTTTACGAGCTGTTTCTCCACTTTACCTCCTCAACGTCAGCTCTGAGTCATGCCATTACTAACAGAACTTTACATCTAATGAAAGTATTCCTGTAATGATTGACTAATGGAAAAACTCTGTAGACACAGCCAGCTTTTTTGAGGTTTATTCATTTTAAGTTAAATTGGAGGAGAAAGCATTTCTGCTGTTTGGGAGGAGATGGATTGCAGTTGTGTCCAAACCAGAGGAGAGGCATATAGAACATAGAAGGCCTGAGCCACAAACGCAAAACAGACTTAAAAGAGCTACTCACTTAAGACTGGCTATAGTTATTTCCACCTGTGAGTCAGAAATTGGGTTTCAATTTGATCTTTTAAAAGTTTATATCCAATCTGGTAGCTACATCCCTTGACATAACGTTAAACCATCTTCATCATGACACGGGTGCTGGTAGAAACAGACAAAGTACTCAATGAATAACTTGCCTGGTGTCTTTTCAGTTGACTGCTGTCATCACTTCTTCTCATCCAGTAAACTAATGAGAGTCAAGCAACCGTGTCAATAATTCCATTCAACTTTATTAATCCTCTGGGGAAATTCAGCTTTTACTGTAGACCTCTTCAAATTAATTGCCTCAGACTTCATTTTCCACTGGCTGATTGATTGTACAGTTTTATGGCAGTCGGGAAGAAGGAGTCACTAAGGAGTCACCAATTTCAGAAATCTACTGGCTGCTCTCTGTTCAAAAGCCAAAGGCAGGGGATGAACCATGTTGTTCATTAAACAATGATGTAATGAAGAGGGCATCAGGTACAGCCTCTGTATCTCCTCCTTACGTCTCTGGAACCAGATGACAAGCATCATAGACACTTCTTCCTTGTGGATCTACAGAATGATCCTGGTTGTAGCAGGCATTAGAAATAGTGTTAAATATTAAAAATCCCAACAAAAATAATCAAAATGGAGTGAAAATTTGACCATCTTCTGACATTTTAAATCAAAAATATTTATAATTTTGACTTGGATGTATGAATTGTATTGGCTTAAGTTCAGATAAATCATTGCTCCTAACAGAAAAGCCCAGTTTACACTCAGAATTGCTAAAATCACGAATGCCCAAAGTATTTTTTAAGGTTGCTTTTTCACCTGTACATTTAAACCAACCACTTTTACATATTCTACTCTCTGTTTCCACCAGCATGTTTGTTGTGTACGAGGTGCTAAGAGAGGATGAGTTCTCCCCGCTGAAGAACGCAGACAGTCAGGACGGTAAAGACACACCCACCACTGCCAGACACGCGCTGATGTCGCTCCATCACCGATGGGTCCTGAACGCTGGGGGACACTTTATCGACGAAAATGGCAGACGAGTGCCTGCTATTCCCAGGTGACCATGCATAGATTACTAAAAAACTCAACACTAAAGGTTCCCTCAAAACAATGCACACAACGAGGATGCTGGCACACAACATACTCTACATAGGTGTTCTGTGTAACTGTATGCATTTTTTATTATATTAATTGAGCCACACACTCACCTCCCCTTCTCTCATGCTTGTGTCACGTGCGATGTTTCCAGAGACGGCGCAGCAGTCAGTGTCACAGATGGTGTCAACAGAAAGTAATTATTACCCTGTAGTATTAAATGCATGGTGATGGGGTTTTGGCTTTCTCTTGCTGCTGCTCAAAAGTGTCAACACCTTGACCCTGAGTCCTGATTCTTGATGTCCCATTTCCTTGACTGCCACTCAATATAAGGTTTTAAACTAGAAAAAAATGCTATTTGGCAGCTGTTTTCCTGTTAGTGTGTGAGTGGTGATGAAGGAAATACTGGTGAGGATCAGTTTGGATGACATAGTCCGCTTCATCCTGGTCACATGATGTACAGCCTTTATGACCTGTTGAGGGATGATATTTCTTTTAGACTTTTGCTACTAATAGAGATGATGTATTGCATGCTGGGTAATGGGGACCAGACAGTGAACTTGTTGATTGCTGCAGTTCCTTCTTTACATGTCCTTTGCTTGCTAGCTTGCTTTAAGATGAGCTGTCCTAATAATTCAGCATTCTTCTCTTCACATGAAGCAGATTGTGGACCTGAAGCACATAATCGTGTTTGATTGCCTTTAATGATTATCTAGAAATAAACAAATGGAGTGATGGGTATGTGATGGACAGTTCCTCGTCCAAAGGGTACAGGGAGAACACATTACCGGTCATTCATCTGTTTTCTTCTAGAGGTCGGGACTAATCACTGGTCATGTCTGAAACTGCCTAATCACAAACCATAGTAGAAGAACAGCTGTGGCAAGGATTTACAGCTGCTTCTCCAACCTTCATTTCCATGAGACAGTCAGTCATTCTGTTTTGTTTCTTCTCTGACGCACTGTGATTTTGTGATTTTGTAACACAGCCTAAAGGACGGCACAGACCTGCCAATCAAATGTGAGATCTCTCCACTGGTGTCCTACGGGGGAGAGGTAAAGAGCTCTGTCGGGTTCAATGAAAACTCCAGATGCTGTCCTGCCTCTAACAATGAGCCTTACCTGTATTATTTTTCTCAAAGGGTCTCGAAGAGTTGGTGAAAGGAAGAGAATTTCGTCCGACCCTGATGATGGACAAGAGCGGCGTTCATGAGCTGGTGAAGAATGGAGTTTAGAAAATGGATCAAGTTGTCTCCCTCTGTTTTCTGCGGAAAAACTGTGATGTCATCGCTGTGCAATAACATTGTTGAATGCATGTCCTTATGAACGATTCTGAATGAGCAAAATGAAGTTTACTTTTTAGTTTGTTTGCTTTTTATGTTCCAGTAGAATGGAGCACTTGAACACTACTAGATGAAGGATCTTCTTCAGGTGCATCTATTTATTTTGCTTACAAAACTTATTTTTGTATCGCTAGCTGCTTTATAGGTGGGAATTGCCATCTAGCCATTTTATCTTTTCTAGACAACAAGGACTGAGATGGAATATGTAAAAAGGTGTTAAAACGTGATCATGAAACATGGTACGGGCTGTGGGGGGTATTTATGATATTGGCTTCTTATCTGCTTGTAATGATCAAGAATCGATCTGAATCAGCTTTAAAATTGCTATGATTTCTATCAACTTTATTAAATTAATAAACTTAATTAAAATAAAAGTGTGTGATTTCTTTTGTGTTATTTTTTGCAACATACATTATACCATATTTTCTGTGCATCTTGAACTCCTCTGTTTTCTGACAAAGTGGTGCATACTGCTGCATAAGAATGTGTGTGAGTTTCTCATCTCGGCCTGTGTATGCTGGATGTGCTTTTTGCATTATAGCCCCTAGTGTCTTGAATCAGATTTTCCAGCACATGGTTTATGTTTAAGATGGGCCAGAGCATGCAACAGCGCTGTAGCCAGTCAGGAAATATTCTTTGTGGCTCCTTGGACTCTCTGTTCTTGCCTTTAGCTCCTTAGCAACATCACGACTTGACCTACACAACCATCAGTCTTATGATTTGTGTGTAAACATTTCTCTATATTTAAGTACACAAATACATCCAAATCTTTAGAGTCATATAGAATTATCTTATCATTTTTATAATTATTAACACAGCGACAAATCATAGTTATGGATATAGCAAGTTTCTGAGTGAAAAGCTAAGAGCAAAATGTTACTTTGAATCCCAGTCTGTAGCTGTCAAGAGAAAGGCTCTTTTCAGGAGGAAAAAAGATTTCTGATTGAGTGTTGGATCCTTCTTTAATTGAAACCTTATGTGTGGCATGTGGAATTCTGGGACTTTGGCACACTCCCAAGAATCCACAGAATGTGCAGGTTTTTTTTCTCCTCTGCGTTGCCTCTCTCTCTTTCCCTGGACTCCCTCTTTTTTTCTTCTCTGTGCAGGGGTGTCTTACATCAGCCCAGTGAGTCCTGGTGAAGGCAGCTGACGGACGGACGCAGAGGAGAGGCACACAGAAAGGCAGGGATCGGGACATCCAGCTGTCACACTCTAACTGGAATATTCTCTAACCATCTCCGAACAAATGGTCTAAAAGGGAAAAACTTCATACAAGTGAGTCTTCTTTTGATTCTAATGCTTTGTCCTTACTGCTTTATGCCATTGTATGCACATCAAGGTGAAGACTGTGTTGAACTTTACTGAAGCCATGTTTAGAAGCTACACGTTTGAACTCACAGAGGAAGCACAAATTTGAACTTCGTGTCCTTTTGTGAGCAGTAGTTGCCAGTTCCATAAAGCACAGCCATGCATGACTAGATTCAAACTGCAAAAACATACAGTTTGACTAAAGATGGACTTTCTCAGTTTATGGACCTATACAAGAAAAAAGACTATCTTTCCCATTGCGTTTTAATGACATCTTTGTCTCAGATTGATTGTGGTTGGTGGATGAAGTGTTTACTGCATCATATAAATTCTTCGATTAACTTTTTGTCATACTAAAGTTTGACTGCTCTGCATCAAGCCCACACGGATTTGAAGCGCCTTTGTTGTGGCAGCGTTGCTCTAAGGATGTTTTGGAAAGGTTAAACAGTGGAAATACATTTGGGCTCTTATGCGGTTCACGAGATTCTCCACAGATTATGTCAGAGAAGGCCATTTTCTTTAAACTCCGTGTCTTTCGTTGCTACAGAGTGTGTTATGTAGGTGTTACGTAGGTGGTATGCAGGTGTCCTTATGTGGTATGTGGGTGATAGGTGTGCACACAGAGGCCTCTTTTCAACCGAACTCCAGCTATTGGGTTTAGTCTACACAGCGGAGTTATCGGAAGAGTTAATAATGAGTCTGAATGAGCTCATGGCTCTGACATTTGAACCAGCCTTCAGCCCACTTCAGGCTCAAAACGAGACGTCTGGATCAGTGGAGGAGTTATTAGAGACAGGTCAAGGTAATCCAGGTCTCTTTACAAAGCACATTACAGAAATATTATCTATGTAAGACTGAGCAGAAGAAAGGAGAATGGCATCATTCTCTGTGTTCAATGTGGCTTTGGCACATAGCTGTCATTGTTCGCTTCTTAAACCCTATTTCTTCTCATTTTAATATTTTTCAATCACAAAAATTCAAATTTAATAAAATCTCTTCCAAGGGACTGTCCATGTTGTTTGGTGTAGCATAAGTCGCTGTACACGATCCACTTCACAACATGAGCTTTCTTCCCATTGTTGAGCCCTGTTTCATTGCATATATAATCCTTTTTTTTTTAATTACTCCCATCAGATGCTTAGAAAAGGATATTCGTTTTTTATGAAGCCACATTGTGCAGGGATAAAGGATAAAGCATAAAGACAAACAAACCAAACAATAAAGCAAACAACCCATAGATAAAAGTCATAATAAAAAGAGTGGGTGTGATTTTTTCCTATTTGTTTAATGAAAGCAGACTTATTGCTTTTGACAGGGATACATATGAAATGCCTGTGGTCACTGTCAGTGGAGTGGTTAATGTACTCACTCCTATCCCATTTAAATTTGTTCAGACAGCTGGAAAACAGAGAAGGGAGAGCTATTTTGGACAGATTTGATCCTGGACCGCAATATATTATCTGAGTGTAATTTGCTATCTGATACTGTGATGTATAAAAAGAGGTGTTTTGGTGCAGGCGTCAAGTGCTTTTAAGAGTGGAGCCACATTAGCAGCTGTTGTCATCTCAGCGTGTCATTTCAATTAGCGGCCCTTCGCTCTGGAGTTTAGAGACGACTGACATACTCACATACACATGCTAATCATATAGCCAGGCCTATAATTTCAGCCCCACATTGAAAACACAGCCGTGGCTTACTTAGCTTAGCTGTAACTCTATGCTCATGTTGATTGGAAGTGTTTTCAAATCAATGTTTGTGGGAACAGAAAACCAATGGCACATACACCAGCATGAGGTGCACACTGTAATTTGGTATAAATAGTGCCATTTTGAGGCACATCAGGCTTAAAATACCACTCTGTTGACTTTGCATCCCACACGTGCTTGACCTTCGACCCTGCCCAAACCAGCCCCTCTCATCACCCGCCATTTAGGACAGATAGTGTTACATGTAGCCCCAAGTAAGCTGCGTTTTTCCCTCATTTTCCTTCATTTTTTTAAACAGACAAATCATCCAGAAATGATAAATCGAAAACATGCATCAACTTAAAAACACAGTAGTCAGTGTTTAAGGCCGTCTCTGTGTTTGCACATGTGGCCTCTGCCTTTCCTCAGTCATCCCTCATCGACTGTGGCCCGTTTACATGTGGCAGTCTCTTTTCTTTCATTCTCTCTAACTATGACATTCATTATCTCTTTCTCCAACTCGGCGTCTTGATGGTCTCCCCGTGTTTTCAAATTACAGGGAAGGTCTGAGGTAACTAAGCATCAAAGAGACCTCATGGCGCAGGGCACACCGCCACAGATGCTAGCCTTTTCCAGTGAATGAGTTGTCATGGCTGACGTATCGCAGACTGGACAGTGGCTTTATTATCTAGAATAAGAAACAATGTCATTTTGGAATGATTTTTAATAGTTTTACAGTTAACATTGCATTTTACCATTACTGTACATATTTCTACTAAATGCGAACCTGCAAGCTAGTTTTTCAGTTTTTGCCCATTTTTTAAAAGCCACTGAATGTCCACACAGACTTTTTGTTGTGTCCTTGTTTCAGATTGAATAAAAAGGGATTTTTTTGTGCAGCTGAGAGTCTGGGACACCCGCTTTTTTTTCTTTAAAACCTAGTAGTGTGCGGATTCATTTACCTACCATTTGCTTTCGTGATTAATTCAGATGTCCACTTAGAGCTGAAATTTCAGAAAGCACTTCTTGTAATAGTCGAATGCACATATGCCCCTCTGCTGTGGATGGACTTCTCCTTTAACAGGGGAAGTAAGGAAAAAGAGGAGGATTTTGGCCGTGGATGCTGTTTTTCCAATCTGACAGTGTAGCTGTGCACCTCAAGGCCTGGATATTCGATCAAAATGGATTTCCAGTCAAAGAGTTGGGTCTACTCACCTTACATAACAAACAAACCCTTGTCATTGCACCACATTGATTAGAAAACAGTTTTTTGTTTTGCTGAAAGATGAAAAACAGTGCAGAACTCGGCTGCAGGTGTGCTAAGTGAGAATAACTTTTCCCCCAAAGGTCTCACCTTTTTGTCTCTAGTGGCCTTCAGATTTCAGCTGGCAGCTTTTATGAGCAGATTAGCTTCACAGGCCGTTCTACCGTCAGAGAGTAGCAGTGTGTATGGTTCATTGTAAGCGTCGCATTATAACATTGGTAGCTAAAAGACTGAGGACATGAATCATTAGATAGGCTGTAGGAGAGGAAGCTTATGTGTTTTTGTTTGCTGCTATCATAAATGGAACTATGGTGTAAAGCATAAAGATTATAGAGCTATATATATAATAAATTGTGATTAAATGTGGTAAAACCCTCTATCTATTACTGATCCACTAATGTTTTCTAATCTGGCCTGTCGTTAGCCTCAACAGCTACTTTACTTGAGGTTTTCCTTCATGCATCTTGCACTATGAACTTTTTCCAAATATTTTAACAACTTTTGTCTCTATAAACTCAGACCCAATATATAAAAATGCATATAAGAGGATATGAGTGATGTCAAAGTTTTTTGGTCCCCTCTTATTTAGATCACACATAAGCTTTACCCCCTATATCTTATACTAATTGCTAATTTCTTCTGATTTTTACAGTGAATTTTTTATGTTTGTTTTAGAGAATACTACACTATGTTGGTTGAAAAGTTATTATATATAATTTAGGAAAAGCCATGTGAGGAAGCAATATTTCAAAATCCAGAACAATCAGTGCAGCATAAAATAATGTGTGTAATGTTATGCTTTGTAATGTTTAACTAAAACATCGATTTATCTTTGGCTTGTAGAGTTTCTATTTTAAAGCTGCATACATGAAACCTCTAATGCCCATTTTGTAGCCCATGAAACTGACTCAGATTACAGTAAAAATCAATCTTTTCATCCACTCTGTCATAAAGCAAGCCTGTATCATTACATGTGCTTTGTGGTGTACAATGTCCTACAATTATACATGTGGAGTGAAACATGTCTCCCTAGGTGTCCTATCTTATCCACACAATGGAAGATTGTTGTCCTGTGTTCGAGCCAAGAACATGTAATTACATACTGCGTGTGTGCGTACTGTGTGTCCTCAGACTTTACTGCTGGGAGTTTACACGGCTCCACCTGGGTCCGATTGGGAAATGTGATTCGGATTTCATGCATTCCCATAAAACTGAAAAAAAAAAACAAAAAAAAAACTGCAATGCTTTGTTACGGCCTTAAGGGAGAAACAAGAGGATATAATAGGAAGCACATGCATTTGGTTATGGTGCGTAGCATGTGGCCGCACTGTATAGTAATCAAACTCAGCAGCACCATTGCGGCTAAAGGCGTGCACACATACGTTAAACAGGCTGTATACTACTCGAAGTGTTTGGCCTTGTCACGTCTGGAGAGCGGCGTGGACTGGCCTCTGCATACCAACAGAGGCAAATGCAATGGAGCATATTTGACATGTCACTGATTACACTGTGATTCTGTATCCATAATGTGTATACATATTCATTAATTCAGAGCAGCGCTATTATAAACTTTCATTGTCCCAAGTGGCATTTTTTCCTTCCTGCAGTCATTCAAAAAGAGTCGTTTTGGGCTAGGATTCATATTTCTTTCATTTAAGCTATTTGACTTTGGTTCATCCATGTCCTCTTTCACATAAAATGGAATAATTTGCTGAATACTTGGTTCATAAAAATTGCAGGGCCAGAACCAAACGTTAAGTGGAGCCTCTTTGTGGACTACTCTAATCTCTGCTTTGAATTCGCAGCCAACATTTTAACAGCCTTTTTATTTTAATATCTGTCATACTATAAAGAAAGGTATTATTGTCCTCGTTAGACTGCACCAATTATTATTCATGTGTATAATTATGATGGAGCACCGCACCTTTCTACTTTTTAAATCTATTTTTCTGCTGCAAATCTTGCTGTTTGGTGAAAGTATTACGAAGTGGTCTGTTAGGTTGTATGTGTGAGTCAGAGACAGGACTGAGCAAAGCCAGTTAAACCTGTGTGTTGATTCAACTGGTTTTCCCAGAGTCAAGGACCATGATTGTCTGTGTGTTCAGCTCTCGAGAATTTCAGAGTATGCTCAAACCGAAAAGTCTGGGAAAACAAAATAAAGTGGTGTAATGTTTATGATGTGAAAGGTCTTCGGGAGGACATGATGAGTGTCTTTGAACTAGTGTCTTCTTCTGTCTTTTATAAATCAGCGCAGAGTGGATAAGTAATTCAGCTTTCTGATTCAGGAATGAAGGTGCAGCTTGAGTTTCTCGGTCCAGCTCTGTGGGCTTGTGGCTTTCTGAGGGGAGTATCTGTCCTTCACCGCTTCCTGAACTAGCCAACTGGGAGCTGATATTTATGGGGAACAGACAGTTTTTTTTTGTGTTTTTTTTTTTTTATTTTTTTTCAGCAGAAACCCAAGTCAATAGCTGTTCTATTCACTCGACTCGAATTAATATAATAAACATAGGTGGCTATTTGTGTTTTTGGCTAATGCATCCTGGTGCTAGTTAGTTCACACTGGCACAGACTGTGTCATGTGACTTCTTTTTTATTTCATAGCATTAAAGATAGTTGTGAGTGTGAGAGGATAAGTTTGAAATACATAGTCCATTCATGCCTTTTTTGCCATTTAGCCACAGTAGTATGAGGGGAACATGTTGCTCATTAAAACAATAGAATGAATGGAATATTTGACAGTCTTTATGATATAATGGAAGTAATGTGAAGGCTACATTCTGGGACGTAGACCACATTTGGTTTTGTTTTCAGATTTGCAATCAAAATGGCTGCTGTGCTGGGGCTTTAGGACTTAATCTTAATACTGAGCATGTGAAGGCTTTTCTAAAGAGGCTGTTCTCCCCTAAGACCGTCATCAATCTGACGGTTAAAAATGTCTACAAGTGTAGAAGTAAATGTGGCCAACTTTCCCTTGTGAGCTGTAACTCAGTGTATCTTAAAGTCTGGTGGCAGTGCGTACAGTCGGTGGAAAGTCAAACACCGCTCTGTTATGACTCTTGTCATTCACTAGACTTTTCTGTTCCTCTCTTTTATGGCTCTTCTCATCTCCATAATTTGTACTATAGAAGTCAGCGCCCATATGCTTTGGTTGCTTTATACATTTTTTCGCAGAGTTTGTTTTTGGTTCTTATTTGGGAAGCTTTTAGAAGTGTCAGTGGACCCGAGGTTGGTTTATTTTCATAAATGTGCAGCCTGGAGTGTGTTGTGTTTGCGTATGGATAGTTAGAAAGATCAGGCTGAATTTTAAAACAACATATGCACACATGGGGCTATCTGAATTGATCATCTAAATGCACAGTAAATGCAAAATGAGTTTAAACATCTTTGCAAGTGATGCCTGTCCCTTTTTCACATTTTGATGAGAATACGTCCTCAGTTAAAGTGAAAATACAGTGACTTGGGTTTACAGTGAAACGTGTGACATTTTGTTCCAGTTAATCCTGTGATGGTGTTATTTTTCCCATCGTCTTTGAACTTCAGAAAAAGGTGACTCTTGTTTGTACGGTTGCCATAGTTACACCAGTAGTGCTGAAAGTCAAACCAAACACTGCTTGTTGCTGCACAATTTGTTTAATTAGCAGTAAAATGTCAGACATCCACGGAGGAAGTATTTTCCAGAACTAATCTCTTGGTTAACTCTTTGACGTATTCTGCTAAGTTATTGTTGCTTGAAACTGAAATGAACCAGAACTTACTGGACGCAGTTTGTTGCTCAGATACGACATGAATATTTTTTTCCTGTGAGACGAGAAGCAAAGAAATTTCCAGAGCTGTGAACCTGTAGCTGCTGTACTGCTGACTGATGTGATGTTACTGAAGCAGAGCCCAGCCACTCATTTTACGCAGGTTTTGGGAAGCAGCTGGGAAAAGCAGGGGCGAGTGTGATAATATCATTTTCACCTTTAACAAATGCTGAGAGCTGTGCGGTGTTAAACCATGACTAAACTTTTGATTTTCTCGTCAGTCAAAGCTTATTTTTTTTACCCTTATGAAAGCATTGTGTATCCTTAGGCGAGGGCAGGTCACAGCTGTGGGATTTAATCTGTTCAACCTCAATCTCAAGTAAAGATTGGTACATACATATCAAATCATTAAAATATCCCAATTGAAAAAGAAAAATCCCGCTATGAAACTCAGAGTGACGTTTCTATCTTGTGAAAAAATCCTGCCAAATCTTATACATTTTGAGAGATACCAGTCCCATTTGTGTGAGTATGTTTTATGTAGAAACAATCTGGACTTTAAGAATCTGCAACCCAAAGAGTGGTTCGCCTCTTTTTTGATGAAACACAAGCTGCCTTTACATAAACGTAACTCAGCCCACGGTAAACACATTTGTGCCTTTCAAACACACACAAGCCGTCAGGTGTTTGTGTTTCATTAGCGGCGAAAGGAGCCGAAAGGGGGCTGTGATTTAGTAAAAGAGCCTCAGCTGGGAAGTGGCTGCAACCTGAAGCTGCAGGAAATGATCGGGAGGGAAGCATTAAGATTACGCACTAAGAAAGAAGCATTTAGAGTGTAATTAGTCAAAGTTAAAAAGGTACATCAATGCTGGGAGTTTGGGGTGACTGTTTAACAAATGATGTTGTCTCTATCCACAATCCAGTGTCACATATGAAGCAGAGAAACTAATCAAATTGATGTTATTTTACTTTTGGGCTGAAATATAGCTTATGTGGGCATGGGCTCAAAAATAACAGAGAAAGATTGTTATTCATAGATAGCATACGTGCATAATGAAGGCCTGCACTTCATATATGTCAGGAGTACAATTGCCTCTTTGGTTAGGACTGCATGTGAAATAGGTACCATCTATTGTCTATTGGGACAGATCTAGTTGAGTCGAGTTTATTTGATAGTTCATACTGAGTGAAGTCCTATTTTTCAGCATTGTGTCCCATTAAGTATTGTAAATCAGTTAGAACTGACCCGGTCTGTTGCTGATCCTTCTATTTTTTGTGCAAAAATATCAAGTTAATGTTGGTTTTGGCTGGTCATGAAGACCAGGAAATGTCTGATACACACACAAAACCAATGTCTCTCAGTGAAAATTCCCACAGTGCTACACTAGTTTTGTTTTACGTTATGCTCCTGTGAGTTTGGATGACCCTGCTTTGGCGATGCCTTTTTGGAAAACAGTAGTAATGGAAGTATTAAAAAAGAGAGAGTTGCAGAGATGCATTAACATGAGGTACTGGTTTTAAAGTCGACTTTCTCGCTAATACAAAAGAAACTGTCTTGTTCTGTGTAGCGTTGCATAAGCATTAACATGTCGTAAAGCATAAAAGCACCCCGGTTATATAACAAAGAAGCTGCGCTGCTGTAGAAGCACCCTCCTGTTTTACACAAGTAGTTAACTCCGGCACATTAGAGAACCACAATGAGCTCGAATCCACATGTCTTTTGTGAAACGTGTTCAGATGTGTGAGCCGACACATCCCTATTGTTGATGCTTAATTAGACGTGAAGTTGCATTGGTCAGTATTTTTCAGTTCTTGTCCGTTTGTATTTGGGTATTCATAAAAATCATGTCTTTCCACTTTTGGTCTCAGCGGTAGTTTGAGGTGGCTTGTAGTCACTGCCCCAGTCCTGCTGAAGTCATGTCTGTGACTCAGTTGCTTTATATCTCATTCTCTCCCCTCCATCACGTAACTCTTGATTCATGTCTTCATTTCTTTTTTTCTGTAGATGCTTGTGTGTTGCAAATAAACTGAAATTTTCAGTCTTGTGTGGCTGACAGAGAAATGTTCCAAAGATTATTTAATAGACCTTTTCCAACGAAATGGAAATTCCATTGTTGGAAAGCAATTATTTCCTTTTATTGAATGAAGTAAAAGTGTGCTTGTAATTAAGCTCCCATTTTATATGTCCTAACAAATGTTTGGTTCCCATGAATACCACTGAGGAAAGTAATGTGTACTGTATGTTTTCATAACCCTCTGTTTCTGTTCATTTTGCAGGTCAGAAGCCGGTCTCTGTCCATGTATTCAGGATGAAGCACCTGTGGGACATGCACTTCCTCCTGCTCGTCCTCGCAGGGCTGCTGGGAGTCGTCACCTCGCAGGTTAATCCAGGTCTGTGTGCCCACAAGTTCCACTCTGCAATGAGATCACATGAATGTCATAAAATGCCTTGTGAGTCTTGGGTCATGTTGTGTTTGGTGCTCCAGTTCAGTCCAGACTGGGACTGATTCAGATCTTGGATAAGTGCTCCTTTGTGGTCTCCTCTCTCTGGTCTGGCCTCTTTGATCCCAGCATGCACGCCTCTCTCCAGCTCTGCCTCCAATGTACGTGCGGTTTTTGTGATGTCAATGAAAAGGACCAACATTTTTTACAAGGAAATAGAGTAGCAACACTTGGTTGGCAGAAAGACCATTGAGAGGCAACCAAAAAGACAAAAAAAGAATTTAGTTGCTCTTAAAACTGATGTAACAACCAGAAAAACTAATATTTGAAGAACATTGGGCATTGTAATATGTGACTCTTTTTATTACTGTAATTACATACAACAACAATATCACAGCATTCACAGATCACACTGACCAAACTGTGACAACCAGTGTAGCTCAGAAAAATAAAAATCCCCCTCAAAAAAAACCCCACCCACTTTTCACTTTAAAAATGAGAAAATGTTTGCAACAGTTACCCTTTTGACCCAAAGCAAACCAACGTTGTGCAGAGGTTTCGTCTTTGCAGGCTTTGGTTACATTTTTTTTTTTTTGGTCTTACCACATGTATGCATCTAAAATAGCTCCATTTCCTTGAGTATTTTATCAGGTATACTGTGTGCACCTTATGTTCACAATGATTTATTATTCCCTCTTAATCTGCTGCAAACAAGAGTCACCACAAAACACACATATAAGTTAACAACTGGATTCAGTTTTTGCATTTGGAGGTACTTTCCTTGACTTATTACTTGTTTTGTGTTTTTGTGAGTGCATCTGTGTTCTAATGAGAGTGTGTATTCTGACGACTCATATACATACGCTCGCATGCACACTTAGTCTGTGGATCCAGCTATCCCACTGGAGTCTGTGGCTAATGCATACCAGACATTCTGACAGCAGGAAAGTCCATTCAAAATGGCTGTGTCTTTCTCCCCCAACACTTGTGTATCTGCATACAAGTGTGTGTGTGTGGTGTGTGATTTCCAGTATTAGGCCACTCATAAGTCATGGAAAAGTAGTGTTTGTGCATCTGATAATGGTCAAAGTTCAACCGGTTCAGCTGAAGGTTTTGTATTTAAAAAATGACCATGAGGATTTATTCACTCAGCGACCACAGTGATTATTTAAAAAAATCACCTCCAGTTTTACTTGAAGCGTAAATCTCAACCTGTTGTAGCCCTAATATATGGAAGCAGGACATATCCACATATAATTCTGCCTAATGCTTTAGTTCTGCTGCATTGAGAAGAGGCTCATTTTTCCACAGTCTGGAAATATTCATGACTGAATTTAGTAGAGAGATGATGAGTGATGCCAACTTTCCCCTGTTTAAAATTCCCAAGCAATGGAGTTATACCATCCCTGTCTTTCCCATTTTACTCCTGAGTGGGCGAACTTTATTTCACTGTGGAACGGGAAGTGAAGGACTGTGGACACAAGAAAGAACAGTAGACCAATTAGTATTTCTGTGTAGGCCTCCTCTTGGAATGACCATAAATAAATAGTAACATAGCCAATCCTACTTTATGTTTTGAATTATTATAAATGTGTAAATGTTAAAGTAGGAACAGATTTCTTAGAAGGATGCCAATTTTAGTTGAGCTTAAATTACATTAAATTGATGTGTGTTAGCGTTTTTATGACGTTTGTGGGAGTTGCACCTAATTTTGTGACTTTAGATGACTCCAGACCCTTACATAATTGCTCCAAGTTTGAACTCACCCGGCCAAGTGCTTGGGCAGGACCAGGGCCAGGTTCGACCAATCATGACTTACACTCAGTTGCTGGTGAACATTTCCAAAAAATTTGAAGTTGATGAAATATGAAGCATCTTAAGCTGTGTTTAGTCGACCTCAAAACATTGGCATCCAGAAAAACACATAAGCTGATCTATAAGTGTAGCAGTCCCGATGTGTAGCTTAATGGACTAGCAGTTTGTGACAGATGCAAACAGCAACTTGGCATGACTACGCACAGTGTGTCTATGAATCTGTATGGAGCCAGATGGACAGCAAACATTTGAACAAGCTGGCCTTTCAGCTGCGAGGGAGCGGTAAAAACCAAGAGGTGAGGTTTGGTCAGTTACTCCTTCATCCCTCTCTGTCTCCCTCCACCACACAAGGCTGGTATTTTTCCACCTTTTCTGTGGTGATATTTTTAGATGCTGTGGCCCAATGCGGAGCCTGATGGGTGGGGGTAGTGTGTGCAGGGGAATATGGAGCCAGTAGATGTGTGTGTGTGCACTACTGCCCCGGCTGCTCACCCCAGGGGTCACCTCTGAGTGGGTCGGGTAGATAAATAAACACAGCAAAAACCAACATTTGGAGGAGCAGTTGAACATCCGGTACTGCACACTGAAACCAGTCTCTTTCTCAGTCTCTAGGATGTGGTTAAAGACTGATAATGACTCCTATTTTCTTCCATTACGACCAAGGCAATTACTTCGTTTTTGTTTTTTTTTCCAAATGGTGACGATGTGTTGTCTGTGGTCTCTATTTACTGTATCTGTTTGGCACGACTTAATACGCAAACTTCACAACCTAAAATTACACCCTCATGCTAAATTTTGCATATGTGGTTTTGCAAAGACACACTTGAGATATAGCGCTGTATTCGTTTCTTTGTTTACATTCTGCAGTGGTACGATTCTGCCGAAATGACACACTGGTAGCTTTTCCTAGATCCCCATCGCGGGCACATACACTGTCAGTTGTTCCCAAACTTATCACACTGAGAAACACAAAAACAGACTGTTTTAATCATGAATTGAATGTTATCTGTTCTGCAATGCTGCCATAGTATAGCACATATAGTCAAATTCATCACACAACTTCCAATTCTTCTCCCAAAAAAGGACCAGATATCCAAAATGCATGCTATGTTGGGCTGAAGTAAGATTTTAACGCTTTTTGAAGGTATGAATACTAAAACTCTCTCATTTATTTTAGGTAAATAATAATAGTTGGTATTAGGATGAGTGAAAGGATTTGTAGAGATTACATTTGTATCACAGGCAAAGCAAGTAAGTTGAGAATGTGTAGCCTATGTAGTATAGCATAGCATAGTATAGTATGGCATATTATAAAATAGTACAGTATAGTACAGAGCTCTAGTATCGCATTGCATAGTCTAGTTTAGTCTTGTATTGTATAGTATAGATGAGAATAGTTTAATACTCTGTAATGGTATAGTTTTATATTGTAACGCATAGTATAAATGAGTCAAGTATAGTATAGTTTAGTCTAGTTTTCTATAGTATAGTTATTAGTTAGTATAAATGAGTACAGTATAATCTAGCTTAGTCTAGTTTTGTATAGTATAGCATAACATAGCATAGCAAAGCATAGTATAGTATAGTATGGTATATTATAGTGTAGTATAAATGAGTGTAGTCTAGTCAAATCATTAGTGAATAGTATTGTATAGCGCAGTATAGCATAGCATAGGGGCACTAAACATGGCCAGTGTACCAGCAGTGGACTACAGTTTAGAATCACCACTATTTCATCAACTATAAAATACTGCCCCCACCCTCCAAACCCCCCCCCCCCCCCCCCCCCCCCCCCCCCCCCCCCCCCCCCCCCCCCCCCCCCCCCCCCCCCCCCCCCCCCCCCCCCCCCCCCCCCCCCCCCCCCCCCCCCCCCCCCCCCCCCCCCCCGGGGGGGGGTCCCCCCCCCCCCCCCCCCCCCCCCCCCCCCCCCCCCCCCCCCCCCCCCCCCCCCCCCCCCCCCCCCCCCCCCCCCCCCCCCCCCCCCCCCCCCCCCCCCCCCCCCCCCCCCCCCCCCCCCCCCCCCCCCCCTTTTTTTTTTTTTTTTTTTTTTTTTTTTTTTTTTTTTTTTTTTTTTTTTTTTTTTTTTTTTTTTTTTTTTTTTTTTTTTTTTTTTTTTTTTTTTTTTTTTTTTTTTTTTTTTATTTTTTTTTTAATAAAATTTTTTTTATTAATATTATTTTTTTTTTTTTTTTTTATATTTCAGTATATTTCAAACATACTTTTTGAGCATTGTATTTCTTGTCAACCTATCTTGGTTTGATTATAAATTAGATTACACTATGTGCATGCACCATATGAATTATGTATGGGTATGTGACTAGATTAGGTATACAATAAGTTTACATGGTTTGGCATACACCCAAGCTAAATGCTAATAAGAAGGGAATGATTGGTTGATGTGGCTTGATGACAGACAGAGAGTAGGAGTGGTGCAGACTTGAAAACATTAGTAAAAAGGAGATAATCATAAACAATGACATAAAGAGGAGTTTAGAGCGAAGGCTGGAGGACCAGATGAAAGCAGCGAATGCAGTGTGTGACATCTGGAAGAGGTTTTATTCGCGTCTCCATGCAAGTGTGTGGCTGTGTCCAGGTCTGTTTTTGTGCACTTAGAGTGGGTGTGTATATATTTATACGTGTGTGTGACTCAAGGCAGTGTATCAGGTCACTGGTCCCAACACAAGCCTTTTGGGGTTTCCACATCTTGAATTTTAAACAAATATTTGGAGGAGATCAAGAAATAGGAAAAGGGAATCACAGAAGGAGAGAAGAGCAACAGCGGGACAGAGAGGGCCTTGAACCTGGTGCTTTGCTGTTGCTGGCATCTTCTCAAAGGTTTTTCTGTCAGACAAGGGGGCCAACCTATGAGGATCAGCCTCTCTTGTACTTCCGCCATCTAAGACCTGACCTTACCATATCACGTTTAGCAAAATCATGCTTTCCAAGGGCTCTTTCATCCATTAACGGCTAATAGTAATTTCCTGTAAGGTGGAATTATCGGAGCTGAACACACTAAACCCCTAACTATACATTCATTCAGATTTTTGTAAAACGTCTTTGTCATGCTCACTTAACAACCAAAACATTTTGTCTTTACTGAGAGGAGGATTTTTCTAAGCACTGCTTTAATGGAGGGTTGGATATTTTATAAAAAAGCCTTCTATGAGATACTTATGAATGGCGAGCAGTGGAGAATTGTCAGCACACTCATTTTGGAGACATGAGATGCAAGTTTTGTATGTTTTGAGCTATTTGATATACTTTTAACAAACTTCTATCAGTTTGTGGTTGTCTGAATGTATTTATTTTGTCGTATTTTGTCGGGGAGACCACACAGAAGAAAAAACGAATAGATAGAAAGTGGAAGGGCATACAGGAAGCAGAGGGCATATTACTTCTCTTGACCACACAGAGGGGGCGAGGTGGGCTCAAAACGCCTCTATTACCACATAGACACTCCATGACTAACTCGGCTACATGGACTTGATACCAGCACTGTTTGAACTGGCAGGGACACCCAATGTACCCTGCTTATTATTTCAATACTTTAACCACATTTCAATTTGACTGTGCACTCACTTGGATGTGCGTGCCACTCTCACACCATCACACCAAACCATATGTCGAGCACTATCCATCACGTTCTGCCGGAGTCTTGACAGGAGCTGCTCACTCTGTATTAGCAATGTCTCGCATGTGTTTGAATATGGTTTCCAAAGTTGAGCGCCCACCAGCGCTGTGGTTGGTCTTGAAGAAGTGAGAGGAGGTGAACACAGTGCAATAATCCAGGTAAATAAAAGTAGTGGGGAAAGTAAGAGAATCCCTTGTTCGAAAAAATAAATACTGTCAGAAACAAAATCATTTGGAGAGCAGATATGTAGGTAATTACTGGGTTGTAGTTGTCTGGAATAATGTTGTTACTTGAAAATCTGTCAAAGGGCCACTGTGGAATCCTTAAAGCTGTGTGCAAACAGCATGAGGACTATACAGGGCCCAAAGCCACAAAATGAAGACAAATGTTTCCATGTGTGAAAGGATTATCAAGAAAATGTTCTTACTACCACTTTGGCAAACTGAGTTCTTTAATGGTAATCACTGATTCTTGTATTACTTTACCAAAAACAATGTATTATTATTATATTATTATTATAACTGCAAAAAAAAAAGAAAAAAGAAAGAAGGAGATGAACTTTTTACTAATTTTAACCAAATTAGGTACAGTGTATGCACCCCAATAGAAAACATATTACACAAGCCTGTGCCTACATGCAAAGTGAGTGAGTGTATTTCTCACCAGTTTCATTGGAAATAAAAAACAGAACCAGACAGTAAAAACATAACTCAACAGAACAAAAACAAAAACAGAAGTCCGTCCTCCCCCCACCCACTGATCAAACCACCCATCCCAAGGGTCAGTGCAGTTACACATAGAGACTGTGCAACATTTTTGGAGGTGAGTCAGAAGAGTCTGCCAGGCCTCAAGCATAGTGCTCCTAGCCCTATGTCCTCAAGCAATAGAACGTTTCTACATTCTTTAAAGGGAGCTTATTATATGACTACATACATAACAGAATGTCCCTGCAGAGCTACCGTAGTCAGAGGCAGTTTTTCCTGTTTTTAATTGTCACACAATGTACCTCCAGGTGTGTGCCGGTATCCTCTGGGCATGTCAGGAGGACAGATACAGGATGAGGACATCTCTGCCTCCAGCCAGTGGTCTGAATCTACTGCTGCCAGATACGGCAGGTAAAGGCCACACACTGACACACACATATGCACACAATCACTGTAACACAGTATGTTTACCTTGATAATGAGTGTTTGTGGGTGGTTTATGCTGCAAGGTGCCTGTTTATTTGCCATAAACCACAAAGCGGGGTATCAGTTCTGCCCATGGCCGCATGATTAAGGAGGCGTGTGTGTGTGTGTGTGTGTGTGTCAGCAGTAGAACTTGGGTGGCCCTCACTAAGGATCAGGGTAATGATGTAATATATGATCTCCATCCAAACCTGGCTGTGTTTTCAGTCAGGCCGGCCTCCCTCTCGCCCCTGCCAGACCTTAGCCCAAAATTAACACTTTAAGGTGAATTTACGACACAGGTTTTCACAAGTGTTTTCATAATGGTCTGAAAGTCTACCACAGGACTCACTTTTACTTTCCTCTCACCTTTCCTTCTCCATCCTGACCCAGTTATTCACGTGTTTTAGTACTTTCCTTTTGCCTGATGTGCGCATCCACCCACTCATATTTCTTCTTCTAGGTTGGACTCTGAGGAGGGCGACGGTGCGTGGTGTCCGGAGATAACAGTCGAGCCGGACCACCTGAATGAATTCCTCCAAATTGACCTGAGATCGCTTCACTTTATTACCCTTGTGGGCACTCAGGGCCGACACGCAGGGGGCATGGGTAACGAGTTTGCGCAAATGTACAAGATTAAGTACAGCCGTGATGGAAGCAGGTGGATCTCATGGAGGAACAGACAGGGCAAGCAGGTGTGTTCTCACCTTTGTATTTGACCTTCATCACAATGTACTGTCTTCTCATATATAAGATTGCGTTGATAATATTATAATGTTATCTGTTATGTTTTGACTTAGTTATCAAGTAGACAGTATTAAATGAAGCGTCAGTTCATGGTGGACTTTTCTCTTGCAGGTGATCGAAGGAAACAGAAACGCCTATGACATAGTTCTCAAGGATCTGGAGCCACCCATAATCGCCCGGTTTGTGCGATTCATGCCTGTCACTGACCAGTCTATGAACGTATGCATGAGGGTGGAGCTGTACGGCTGTGAATGGCTGGGTAAGATACGGAGCGCGTGAGAATGAAGGGTTAGCAGAGGGAACTGTGGGACTGTAATGATTTATTTCACTGAGTGTTAAGTGAATCTTACCTTTGAGCCCATAAAGATAAAGTTGATTCTATATGGCCAATCTTTATCAATTTTTTACCTCAGGCTTTGCACATTTTTAACATTTCTCTACCGGAAATGATATAATAAACCTGTAATGTTAAGTGACGTTTGTTTTTTTATTTACAGATGGCCTAGTGTCCTATAACGCTCCAGCTGGTGAGCAGATGACTTTATCACGTACTCTTGTGTATCTCAATGACTCTGTGTACGATGGGGCTGTCATCCACAGGTGAGTCTGTTACTATTCTTTCATCACAATACAATTTTTCATTGCTGTCATGATTAGTACTCTTTTTTTTTTACTCATTTTGTTGTTGCAGTCACCATAGAAATAGGTTAGTTAGAGTTATACAGTGGTGAGGTTGACAGTTGGTTTACTGTTGGGCAATCTGGGAAGAAACCGCGCTCAAAGAATTGCAGCCCCCAGAACAAATCCTTTCTGTTTGTTGACAGCACTGTTTGGATGGTGGTGTTGTGGTGAATAATGTCCTCCATGACACTACTCCAGGCTCAAGGAAACAGTGGAGATGGAAAATAAAAATGGACCATATTAGAGTAACAGCCAAAATCTAAAGTGACAATTGGCTTTGTGATGCTGCCACCTAGTGTTGACAAGTTGCTCTTTAAAACCTTTGAGACTTTTAGACAGATGATGGCTTAAAGGCAACGTTTATCCTTAACAGTCTTTTTGTTTTTCAGTATGACAGAGGGCTTGGGCCAGCTCACTGATGGAGTGTGCGGTTTGGATGATTTTACAGTCGGTCATGTCTACAGTGACTATGTGGGCTGGAACAATGAGAGCTTTCCTAATGGTTATGTTGAAATCATGTTTGAGTTTGACCGCATACGAAACTTTACCTCCATGAAGGTACTTTTTTTTTGACAATTGATGCTAATATGTTTTTCTTTTCCATTCACAACTAAAAAACCTTGTGTCTTGTGCTTTATTTGTTTCCAGGTCCACTGTAACAACATGTACTCAAAGCACGTCAAAGTCTTCCGTCAGGTTGTGTGTTATTTCCGCTCTGAGTCAGACTGGGAGCCGACGCCGCTGAGCTTCAGCCCTGTAGAGGACAAGAAGAACCCCAGTGCCCGCTTTGTGACGGTCAACCTGGCCCATCACATGGCCAGTGCTATCAAGTGCCAGTTTTACTTTTCTGAAGCTTGGATGTTATTCAGTGAGATCACCTTTCAGTCAGGTACAGAGAGATAAAATATGCAATACGTCTGCTTTCACTCATTTCTAATGTCTAATTTAAACACATACAGAAATTCTTTTTATTTACAATTTCAGATACAGCTATGTACAACACAACGCCGGTTCCAACCAATCCACCACAACCACAACCAGGTATAAACATAAATGGTTATAGTTAAGCATGTGCAGTAAGTTCAGACATTAACATTCTTTTCTGCTGAAGTAGAGAGTTTACTCAGTAGAACTATCTTTTAACCTGCATACACACACTATTAAAATGTTACTTTTTTAAAACCATTTTTATGTGTTCCCTTCCCAGAAGATGACCCCACCCACAAAGTAGACGACAGCAACACTCGCATTTTAATTGGTTGCTTAGTGGCCATTATTTTCATCCTTATAGCCATCATTGTTATTATCTTATGGCGCCAGGTG
Source organism: Rhyacichthys aspro (assembly GCA_036850595.1). Lineage (NCBI taxonomy): Eukaryota > Metazoa > Chordata > Actinopteri > Gobiiformes > Rhyacichthyidae > Rhyacichthys > Rhyacichthys aspro. Next base: position 15,722,182 of record CM072151.1, read on the forward strand.
TGGCAGAAGATGTTGGAGAAGGTTAGCTAATTCCTGACTTATAAAGTCAATAATATCCACATCACACCTTCCTCTGGGGTGTCATGTGTTTTCCCTCATACTAAATCATTTATTCTAGGCTTCTCGTCGGATGCTGGATGATGAACTAACTGCTCGTCTGTCAATACAGAGTGAGACATTTGCTTACAACCACAACAACCCCCAGTCAACTACTACCAGCGAGCAGGAGTCCAACTCCACCTACGAGCGCATCTTCCCTCTTGGTCCTGACTACCAGGAGCCCTCACGTCTCATTTGTAAACTGCCTGAGTTTGCTCAGACTTCTGAAGAGCCAGGTACATTCAATATATATTCAATTACAAATACAAACAAGTGAACTCAGATCATAAATCTAATAACTGTGTTATGTTGCAGCTTCTTCAAGCACAGCAGCATCTAAATCTACCACATCAACTGTAGGTCAAGATGGAGTCCCTCACTATGCAGAAGCTGACATAGTAAACTTGCAAGGAGTAACTGGAAGCAATACATATGCGATTCCTGCCGTCACCATGGATCTCTTGTCGGGAAAGGATGTTGCAGTTGAAGAGTTTCCCAGAAAATTGCTGACATTCAAGGAAAAGCTCGGAGAAGGCCAGTTTGGGGAGGTGGGTTCTCTTCACTGCTGTTTCTAAGATTTAGTCTGCCTTCAGTATTAATCTTTTACTGTAAATGTACTCTCTCCCATCAGGTGCACTTGTGTGAAGCAGAGGGAATGCAAGAATTCATGAACAACGAATTTAAATTTGACTATCCAGAGGAGCAGCCAGTTTTAGTGGCTGTGAAGATGCTGCGCTCAGATGCTAACAAAAATGCAAGGTGCTGGTTTTTGCAACTCAATGTTGAGTTTATGTGGCTGTTCACTAACTTGAGCGTTTTTCTTTCAGAAATGACTTCCTGAAAGAAATAAAGATTATGTCCCGTCTGAAAGATCCAAACATCATTCGACTGCTGGCTGTTTGCATCTATAGTGACCCTCTGTGTATGATCACAGAATACATGGAGAATGGAGATCTTAACCAGTTTCTATCACGACATGAACCAGAAGGACAACTTGCTTTGCTCAGCAATGCACCCACAGTCAGGTAGATTGATTAAAGTAGTTCCTAGTAACATGTTATCCTCTCCAGTCTTATTGTAGTGGCTCTTGTCTTTGCTCCACAGCTTTGATAATCTGTGTTACATGGCTACTCAGATAGCATCAGGAATGAAATACCTGTCGTCTTTGAACTTCGTTCATCGAGACCTAGCCACACGTAATTGCTTGGTGGGAAAGAACTACACAATAAAAATAGCCGACTTTGGCATGAGCCGAAACCTGTACAGTGGTGACTACTACCGCATCCAGGGCAGAGCCGTCCTGCCCATACGTTGGATGTCCTGGGAGAGCATCCTGCTGGTAACAGCTTCTGCTTTACTGAAATTAATGCAATATTTCCTTTTATTAGTTTCAAATACATTTTTGTTCTGTGCAGGGTAAGTTCACCACAGCTAGTGATGTATGGGCCTTTGGTGTGACTTTGTGGGAAATACTTAATTTCTGTAAAGAGCAGCCGTACTCGCAGCTCACTGACGAGCAGGTCATAGAGAACACAGGCGAGTTCTTCAGGGACCAGAAAAGACAGGTCAGTGCATTAAACTCAGATTTAACACAAACTTGAACCACCTGTAAATCTAATGTTGTCATGTCTTGCTCCGTGTGGTTTAGATCTACCTGCCTCAACCTGTCCTGTGCCCAGACCCACTTTACAAGATCATGCTGAGCTGCTGGAAGAGGAACACAAAGGAGCGGCCATCATTTCAAGGAATACACAGAGCCCTACAGGAAAAAACATTTTTAAGTGTTGAGGGCAGTGTTTAAGACAATGATGCCCTGTGTGGATGGCCCAGGTTTAAGCTAACATTTTTCATCAAAAAGACTCAGCTGCAACTTGGGAAACACTGTTTGACGAACAAAAAATGCATACGTGCATGTCAGCATCATCTCAATGAAAAAACTTACAGGCAGTTCTGAGGACATCATTCATTTTATGGAACATTAAATACACCAAAACAACATTTGAACTATGTTAAGGAAACCAAATTTAAATGTAGCAACTACCATACTGCACTTTTTAAATTTTATTTTAATTGAATTGTGTGTTTCTCATGTTACAATTACGTTGTATACTATGGAAGACTGCTTGAATGTAGAATGAGTGCAGCAAAAATACTGTTGCTGTTATTTCAAGTACTTCATCTCAGTTTCTCAGACTGCACACATTCAAACGCTAACAGAAAAACATCTGTGACATCTCCCTGCAGTGATTTGATGTGTATGTGACTGTATTTTCACTAGACAAAACTCTAATATCAGTATTTGTTACAAATATTTATATGTTTATATTTGTTATAATTTGATCATTTGTTGATTTATGTTATGTTTTGATTTATTGACATGCTCTTATAGAAGAGATTAATGCTACCATTTTAGTTGTTTTTCCTTTTTTAGTCTTGACAGACCATATACATTTTCTCCGATCATATTTCCAAAGGTGCTTATTGGGAAGCTTGGTTATGCTTTTGCTTTGAAAGAAGCTGAAAGGAAAAGTGAAATGAGTATTTGTTTGATGAATACAGACATCCAAGTCTTATATCTAGCCTTATTCTGTGCATATTCTCTTTATATTTTAACCCACACACTACATATCACTGTTTTATCAGTTAAGCCATCTTCAGGCTCTACTTTTGTGTCAGAGGCCTTTATACCACTCATCTTGGCCTTAAAAAATTTGGTGGTTTAAATGGCTAATTTTTAACGTTTTGTTACACAAAGATCTGTGTCATTTTGTAGGAAACAAATAATACAGATGTTAACAAGCTTGTACATTGATGGAACAAAAATAAACAGGAGCTGAACTATTTAAGAGTGTTATTTATTTAGCAGATGATAAATGTTTTATAGCAGCAGGTTGTCCAAACCATGTATAGGCTGAGAACATGGTTGAGCTGACTGGAGGTGTGCTCTGATTGGCTGGGAGCATCTCTCTTGTCCAATCACAGCATGCAGGAGGAGCTCAGGTTTTTTGATGATACCAATGAGGCTCAAGATACAACACTTGTTGCTTCTCTCCCTGTATTCTTGTCAATTTAATCCAAGAGGATGCCTCAAGTGGTTTTGGTCACAGGAGCAAACAGGTAATTGATACTTTTATTATTCTCACTGTCAACTTCAAATGTCAAATTTCACTTAAAATACTTATGAATTAAAAAAAATAATCTTTTCTTCTTTTCTTTGAAAATTGTCTTCTTAACTGATTTTTGTCCTCACCATTTAAACCTGAAATGGTCACTAAGTATTTTTAAAACACACAACAAACAAAACAAGTAGCCTACCGTTTTTTTATGTGTGTACATGACTATTGTTATAAACCTGTCATTACATTGCACTGTATGGTTATTGTTGTAGTGGCGTTGGCCTGGCCTTGTGTAAGAGGCTCCTATCTGAAGACACAGAGGGTATCCAGCTGTGTATGGCCTGCAGGAACATGCAGCGGGCCCTGACTGCCCGCTCAGCCCTTCTTGCCTCTTACCCTTTGGCCCATGTGGACATTCTGTGTCTGGACACCAGCAGCATCTCTTCAGTCATCAGTGCTGCACAGGAGTTCAAGCGCAGGTGGGATAGGAAGCAAAAACACATCTAATAAGTAGAAATGCATCTAGCATAATGCCTGTTATACCTGCACAATTAAAACCTAGGATCATTTACTCACAAACTACAACAAAGTTTGTGAGTAAATGATACTAGGTTTTAATTGTGCAGGTATAACAGGCTGGACTACCTCTACCTGAATGCAGGCATCATGCCAAACACACAATTTCACTGCAAAGCTCTTCTCAAAGGTCTCTTCACTGGGTAAGTTTGTTCAGGAGTTCAGAAATGTTATAACAATAATATTAGACACTCTCCGGGCTTCCTCGTGTAATAGAGAAACGTGTGTGTGTCTCAGATTGTTCTTTGTGTTCTCACATTACTCTTTGTGAGACTATTTTGTAGATCCAATGTACCTATCTGTGTGTAACTTTTGCCTACCATTTATGCACATCTTGACCTTGGTAACAAGTTTGAACCTTTCCTGGGGTTACTTCCTGTGCACTGGGCACCATATAACACCCCATTCTGACTTTCCTCTTTGCCTCCCAGTAGTCTACACACCACTCTGTAGTACTCTGTAAATGACACAGTGATATCTGGATTAAATACCATTTAGAGTTGGTGTCAGAAGTGGAATTCATATTCACATGGCTGGTATGTATAAAAGAAATATTTTAAACATCTATTCATTCCCTATACTTATAGGTGGTGTTGGCTTAAGCCTATCCCATCTGCATAGGGTGTGATTTATTCCCATGGGCAATTTGGAATCACTAAAGACCTGCATTCTCCTTGTAATGTCTTTGAAAATGTGGAGAAACTCTCACACAGAAAGTACCCACAGAAGGACAGGGCGAACATGCAAACTCCATATTTAAACATGTTGTTCTAATATATACATATATTGTTTTTGGAGCTTATTTCTTATAATATTCCTGTAATGCTTGCAGCAAAATCATTACCATGTTTTCCACTGGAGTGGGGTTTCTAACCCAGAAGGACAACTTTACCCCCGATGGCTTTCAAGAAGTGTTTGCAACAAACCTCTTTGGTCACTTTCTATTAGTGAGTCAACTCTAAATGATCTTCTTTCATTATAATCTCCATTTCTAGGTATGTGACATCATTTTACATTCAGTGCAGAGATATTTATTCCTTGAGGCTTTTGTCCTTGAAAGGTGTATAAATGACACTGGATCTTCACGTCACTTAGCAACGAGGCTTTTTAAAAATTTATAAGGCACAGACAAGTGTCCTAGCCGTAAGGTCGCTGCAGAGTATTCTGCTTACAGGGTGATTACAGATGGATCCTGGGTATTAAATAGCCAACAGAAAGAAACAGCTATGTAACCTTTTGTGCAGTGTTTAGAATTTCATCACTCTTACAAGAAAGACTTAAAGATAATTCTTTTGTTTTGATGTATTTATAGATAAGGAAATTGTGAATTAACTTTTGCATAGCCTTTGCTGCTCAAAAGAGTTATATTGTATCTCATAAGCTCTGACTATTTTTGTTAAATAGGTTTGCAGGAACACAACAGATCTGCTAACCAAGTCTGTACTCTCTTGAGATACACTTGACTGTGTGTTGTTCCAGTTCAGAGAGCTGGAGCCAGTCTTGTGCCAAGGTGATCAGACTTCGCAGCTGATTTGGACTTCCTCCAGTAATGCCCAACGCTCAGCCTTTGATCTTGAAGACATCCAGCACAAAAGAGGTTGTGAACCTTACAGCTCCTCCAAATATGCCTCGGACCTGCTCAGCCTGGCACTCAACACACATTACAACCAGCAGGTCAGCCCATAGGTTTCCAGTGCTGTTTACCTCTGCCTTGTACATTGACTGACATCCATGTGTTGTTGTCTTCTAGGGTCTGTACTCCTCTGTGATATGTCCAGGTTTTGTCATGACAAACCTGGCATATGGCGCTCTGCCGTCTTTTCCGGCGTTCTTCTGGACACTGCTTTTGCCTATCTTTTGGATTGTGAGTGTATGACATAATGCAAATCAGTTTGGCTTGTTTGGGTGTAAAAAGCCCCAAAACATTTTTATTTCTCTTATGATGCAGATAAGAATGTTCACCAATACCTTCACCCTGACATCTTATAATGGAGCAGAAGCTCTGGTAGGTCATATTTCATTTTACATACATGTCATAATACATATTTGTTAGAAAATGCTATAGTATCTGGTTTCCTCTTTAGTTTTGGCTGTTTAAGCAGAAACCTGAATCACTGGACCCTTACTACAAGTACCACAGCTTAACCTCTGGGCTTGGATACACTTACACACAACCACGGAAAGTAAGGCAAGCAAAACTTCATTGTACAATAAGGTTTGACTAAAGGTTCATTAATCTTTTTCACTCTTTCACAGATGGATATTGACTTGAAAACCTCAGAGGCTCTCTATGACAAATTATTGCAACTAGAAAGTGAAGTAAGGACAAAACTGAAGGATAAACAACAGGAATCCCAGCATGTCCAGAGTCCTGTGTTATGTTAAGTTAACCCACCACATAGTTCAACAGATTCTACACAGATAACATCCTTCAAGAGATCTCTTTTTGCATATAATTTACTCTACACATTATAGTTAAAATGGAAGTTGGTTTCTGTTGTATTGTATGTCCTGGGCATAATAAAATGTCAATCTTAAAGTCCTACAACACACCTAGGGTGGTTCCTTCTTCAGTAAGTCCACTTCATTGTATGCAGTCATCCTGACTGGCAACAGTCTGGTTTTTAATCCCATGCTCCTCACGATAAAATGCAGTGCAGTCTGTCAGCAGGCTGTCAGTGTCATCCCAGAAGTTGACATATGTCTCGGCATTGTACGGAGGAGCTGGCAGATGTGTGCTACATCTGTGTGGCTCTTGTGGTGCACACAACCAGGAATGGTCCTCGTGGTGCACTGCATATTTGACGGCATCGCATTCATCCTCAGCTCCGCTCAGTTTCGGGTTACAAAAAGCCCAAACCATTCCACAGAAATAGACAAAAAATGTTCCCATTACCATCACCATGAGTGCGTATGACTCTATCATGGCTTTGGTGACTGGAGAAGGCATTTTTTTGATGACTGTGCTTCAACAAAGAGTTTAGGAGTGCCTCTTTGTGCATGTGACGTCCTGTAAGCTGCTATGCATAGGCATTTGTCACGCTGTGTAATTAAAGTAACCCACTATCACAATATAATACAGTATTCTATTAAATACTATAGGTGAGAGAAAGACATTCAAAGACATGGACAACAACCTCTGCACTTATTTATTTTATTTATTTAGCTTTTTGTCATTTATTGCCTCATCATTCATATTGACTGATAAAGTATAGTCAAATTGTTAGTCAACTTAATCTGCTCTTAGCATTATATTTATTTATTTTAATGTTCAATGGCCTCTCACTGGTCAGCTGAAGAAAATAAAATTCATCCAAAGGCAAATGACCATGTAAGTATGTGTATTTGTAAACTATATATTGAGTGCAGTGATTTAGGAAGATAAAATGTCAAGAATTTCAAACTCAATTAATTTTAATTTCAAAAACAAATAAACAATTATTGTACTAGCCTCATTAATACTTTTTTAATAACTGTTATTTATTTCTGATAGGTCTGCATGTTATTTTGGCTGTGCTATTTTTCCTATAGTGAGATAAATTACGCACAGACAGGGTACGAGTTTGAGGTAAAGGTAAATACAGCAGTTAGATGTAGTTATTTGTCACTACTAAAGACTGTGGCTATATGTAAATGAAGAAATATGAATAGGTCTGTCAGACCATTCAGTTGCACCTGCTGTTTTCTTTGAAGTTTACACAATTCTTAATGTAGATATTTTTAGTAGCAGAGCCGAGTTGGGTTTATCTCGGAAGCAGATAAAATGACAATATATTTATGGAGAGTGACAGCACTATACCATAGACTAGACATACTCTGAGAAGGTTTGTCTAAAAAGTTGCAACCTATTTTCCTCCCATGCTTGACTTTACAGACGCTAAAGGCAGTGGCATTGTGGGTACAGTAGTTTTCCACTTGTCTGTCAGCATTTTATTCTCATTGGGTCCCACTTCTAAAGAACTACACGCCCCGCCCGCGCCACAGCCAGTGTCCCGGATGTCTATCGCACCGGAAGAGAAGAGGGTCCTTTTCCCAGCCATCTTGTGGCTTCATCTAGCGAAGTGTTCGCACCAAGCCTCGTAGAATCGGAGGAAAATCCTGCTGAAGGGGCGCCATCATGCCCGTACAAATGCAAGAAGGTTTTGGCTGTGCCATAACCAATCGGTACGACCAACTATTTGACGATGAGTCGGACCCTTATGAGCGGTTGGAGCAGGCCGAAGTCAAGAAGAAGAAGGAGGCTGCTGCTCCTGCCGCCAAGACCGCTGCACAGGCGGCCAAGCAGCCCAAAAAGGAGTCCCAGAAAGAAAGGAAGAACCCACTGACTGACAAGAAGGAAGACACACAAGCCCCCGTCCCACTCAAGAAAGATGGTAATGTGAATGTTTGCGTATAACCCGCCTTTAGCTCTTTAGCTTGACCCAGGCTAAAGTCTGCACACTAGCGCTCGTTTACATGCCCCGTGACATGAGGTCCGCATGGCCACTATTGTGCTCCCGTGGGCTGTCATTCACTGGAACAATAACTTTCGTACAAACAGTGTTACTTTCAAATGTGTGGGACTTAGTCTCTTTTCGTTTTAAACAGTTTCCAGGCCAACTTGTTCAGGCTTGTTTCCCTGCAGGCCTTGCAAACGCGGATGAACCAGGAGTAGTTGACTCGGTCCGAGACAAATTCGCCAAAAGCAGTTACCATTACTTTTGTCAAATAGTGGACATACTACTTAAACCAGTTCTTCTGTCCCCTGGCAATCCGAAAACTTTTTACTGGCTGTTTTAACTGTAAAGGCCGAGTCAGAGGATCACCAAAGCAGTTAAAGACATAGTAAATACATGTGATATATATGTGCATGTGTTTGGGCCTACATACACATGTTTTCGGCCCCAGTCAAAGCTCGTTGTGTCAGACACGGACCTCGTGGTTTCTGTGGGGCGTGTAAAGCATTACATCCGCGCTGCCTCTTCCCATTGGCGCTCAGTGCATGCTGTCATTTTATTTAAACGTCAGGTACGCGGTAATTTACTGCTTCATCATTTCCAACATCTTACATTACAAACTGAAGGTGTAGTTGGCCACTTGCAGTGTGTCAGTTGCCCAGTGGGTCATATCTGTAGAGTTGAGAGGAGACGAGACAGGTGGGCAGCCTTTAGCGCTACCAGCTGCTCTGGTGAGTAAAGGGTGTCTATTTTGGTAGCTGGGAGTTGGGCAATGGGTGGGACCTGTTGTGTCACTTAAGGCCACATGCAGAAATCGACAATGAAATTTGAAATGAAATTTGGAAATACACCTGCCTACTAAAATTACACTGGGAATTTAGTAGTTGCAGTGTAACTAAACTGTTATTAGGTTATATCACATGCAGAGGAAGTGCAAGACGGGAAGACTAAAACACCTCTTTGAATGCTTCACATAGTATATATAATTATTTGATAAATTCTAGCAGTTTGCCTGAGGCTTAAAAGCAGAGCCTATCAATGCTTATTTTCCTCTATCTCTTTATCTGGTCAAATGTAGGTGCCGGCATGAGGAGAATGGGCCGAAAGCCAGAGGGTGATGGGCCCAGACCCCAGGGTGGTCAAGGAGAGGGTCGTCCTCCCACAGACAGAAGACCAGCCGACAGGCGGCCACCTCGTCGTTTTGAGAAGCCAGCTGGTGAAGCAGGGGAGAAGCCTGAAGGAGGAGACTTCTCTGTAGAAAAGTGAGTTCGACTGACTGCAACTAAGAGTAGTTATTGCTCCGTGTGTTTTCTCAGGTAGATGACATTTTCCTTATTTGGGCCACTGCTGTTCTCAGCAGAGTGTATTAGTGCATGTAATTGACTAGTCACTTTCATGCCTTACTCATAACTGAATGCTTATTTCCTGGCTGCCTCTGTTTAAAACATAGGAAAACTGACTTTGATATGATTTTCCCAATAGTGAAAGATTTTGCAAATTGAGAAACTTTACTCTTTTATCACATTGACCTTTAATATTATTAGCAACTTCCAACTCAGTTTAAACCAGTTCAAAAGGGCAGTTAACTCAACTTCATCATGGAAAAGACTTAGAAATATAATACATTGTTGTCCCAAAATGATACACAAAAATAATAGTACGCTAAAGCATAACTTACAGTGTGTGGTAAGCCTGCATTAGTGTTAAGAAATCAACAAATATTTAATTCAGTTTTATTTATATAGCCTAGTATCACAACAATTGCTTCCAAGGGCTTTATGAAAACAGAAGGCAGCAACTGCCAGACAACATCCCCTGTAAGTAAAACTAAAAAAAAGAGAAATCTCAGGGAGAATCGCAGAAGGAAGGATCCACTCCCAGGATGGACAAGCAATAGATTTGTCCTGTACAGTCACTGACAAATAATATAGTATAGTCATATGTACAAATGAGGGAGCTCGGAGCTGATTCCATAAAACTGTAGGGTAACTGAAGGCTATACCTCCCATTGAACTTGTAGGAACCCTAGTAAGGACTAGTAACCCTGCATTTTGACATACTATGCAGTTGCAAGCACCACAGCAACTTGAAGCTTGTGTAAGGCTCTGCATCATTCACACATAAAAGACCATAATACAAATGTGAATGTATGTCCTACTCATGTTTTCCGAAAGACTGAGCCTCATTACTCTGGGGTTATGCACGTAAATGGAGTTACTAAAACTTCTTTGTATTTCACCCTAGACCTGCTGGTGACAGGCCAATGAGGGGACGTGGCGGTGGCAGAGGAGGTCGTGGAGGCAGAGGACGCGGCATGGGTCGCGGTGATGGCTTTGACTCTCGAGGAAAGCGTGAATTTGATCGACACAGTGGCAGTGACCGATCGTAAGCACTGTTGGCATTATTTTGCAATGCTTTTATTGGTTCTCTTAACGTGTTTCCCTTTTATGTCATCAATGTTTTGTGATCTTGGCTAAAGCAAATGTTGTTTCAGTAGTCTGAAAGGTGAAGAGAAACGTGGAGGAAGTGGATCTCACAACTGGGGCACTGTCAAGGATGAACTAAAGTAAGTTGAGATGTACAGCGTTTGAAATGGTGATGTTGGGATTAGTTAAGAGCACATTAACCGCTAACAGTATTCAGCAATAATACCAAATGTCACTTATTCATTCAAATAGAAATTGATTTGTAAAGACTTGACTCCCGTCCTTTCTTTGCAGTGAGCTTGACCAATCAAACCTTACTGAAGAGAACCCTGAAGGCGAGGAGCATCCACCTGCTGACTCTGAGAACAAGTAATTTTTTTTAAGTGTCCTCATGGGAAAAAACTGGTCTCATGATCTGACACTAGTGCGTTTTGTGTTACTAACCCTCAGCATGTTTTAATTGAATTTATTGAAGGGAGAATGAAGCAGAGGAAGTTAAGGAAGAAGGCCCTAAGGAGATGACCCTTGATGAATGGAAGGCTATGCAGGACAAAGAGCGTGCCAAAGTGGACTTCAACATCCGCAAGGCCAATGAGGGAGCTGACTGGAACAAAGGATTTGTGCTGCACAAGTCCAAGGCTGATGTGAGTCAGAAAATCAGTTAGGCCTCATACTGGAGGTTTTTGGGAGCTTATTTTAGGCTGACACATATGGTTAGCATTACTCAGTTACTGTACTTTAGACCTCTGTCTCTCCAACCAAATCATGTTTTGTTTTCTATCACAGAATAAGAAGGGTGATCTGATCGACCCAGAAGGTTATGATAAGGTATGTCCTCTCATGTGTGCATTGTGAATGTATAATATTTCATATTATATACCATTTGTTGCCTGGCCAATCATCTTAATTATTTTTCTGTTCTAGACAGAGGCTGGTCATGATGTCATATTTCATGATATCAACATAAAAGGCAAACCAAAAATTGAAGGTCTAAATGTTTTGTTATTTCAGGTTGAGGATGAACACCACTTAAGAAAACCAGCTAATGACATTACGACTCAGCTGGATATCAACTTTGGAGAGCTTGGACGTCCTGGGCGTGGGCGTGGTGGACCCCGTGGAGGCCGGGGAGGTCGTGGCCGTGGGGAAGCCACTAGGCCTGTCCGTGGAGGAAGGACTGACAGGGTAAACAAACATATACAAGTAACATGTTTTAAGCCTGTGTGAATGAAATGCTCTGTGTAGAGTTAGGCAAGTTGTATCCTGTATGACGTTTTGAAATCATGACATTTTATTGAAGATGCTCATTTTTTTCCTCATCAGTCATCTGCTTCCGTGCCCAATGTGGACGACCCAGAGGCCTTCCCAGCCTTGGGTTAGACCCACAGGAGCCGCCTGAGCACCTCCACTACGAGGCTTGCATGTTCCTGGATCCTTCAGCAAAGTGAAATGATGGAGAAGACTGTCATTAACTGTGGCGCTCAATGTGAGAACTGAGTTTTACTTAATAAAAACAAAACGAAGATGGAAAAAAACAAATTACAAAAAAAATCAAAAAAGAAAAGGACTTCTTGCTACTCTGGAGCAGCTTTATTGGTAGAGGTTTTGTACTTGGAAACAAAGTAGCAGGGATGTTTTCATACAGTATTCTTTTCAGAGGTTATGCATTGTCCATTGATGAATTTTTGTAATTGCTGCTTGAAAATATGCATTTGAAATATTTTAGTATTTTAAGCTTGGTGTGTGCGACATTGCGTTCTTGCTTTACCAATAGGCACTGTGGAGCTGCAGCCCAAGCCTCTAAGCTCTGCCACACCAGGTGTTTCTGAATTTAGAGCTTCACTCAATGAGATTTATGGATTTTTCTTTATTTAGCACTGGGATATTGTTTTATATTTTATACAGGAGGTCTATTCTTCTATGATCTTCGTCCTGTAAATTGAACTATTTTCATAAATTCTTTAGAGACTATTTCACATGGTGCAAAATAGGACATACTTTGTCGCTGCCTACTCTTGAATACATTGATGAAATGGCTCTGCAATCTTTAGAGTTTTTGTATGAATATGTTCAAAAAAGAACATTAGGTCACTTTTCAGGAACACAAGGTCATTAGCTAAATTTATTCTGATCCTGAGACAGTTGTCGAATGGATTAAGGTTCCTGTTTTATCTGTGGGTTGCATGTAGGGTGCTAATTTCCCCTGCCCATTTCATCCATGAGTACACGCCACAAGCAGCTCAAATAATGCCTTGTCTTTTCTTTAATGAATGATAATGGTGGTGAGGTGGTGTCTTTTCCTGTTTACACACTCCACTCATGCATCCCCCTCAGATGTACTCAGCCCAGCTTCAGTTTGTTTCTGCAGCCTGTTCTATGCTGAAAGTTCTCTCTCACCTTCGACACAGCCCTGTAGCCTCCACAGTGGCGTCACTGCATAATTGCTCTGAAAGAAATACAGTTGTTCATTGTGTGGAACGACTGAAGTGCTCTACACGTGTGAATTCTAACCCTGCTATTGGAGACCTCTGTCGGTAAATAAAGATGGTCGATACATTTTTTGCACTGCGACTCTTCTGTATTCTCCATGAATTGTATGTATTTGCTTCCATCTAAATGAATGAGACTTCAAATCTTGTTTCACAGGGCTTTTGGTTTACTGCATTTTAGTTTGTATATGCACCAGTATTCTATATAGGAGCAAGATCAAATTTATTTGCGTTCATATTTCCTTATAAACAAAACTGCTTTATGCTATTCACCTAGTTTAGGTCATACTATGACTGGATTGTGCATTTGAAAGCAAAAATAATTCACTTTTATTTCACTTCAGTTGGAGTGTTAGTGTGTACAGAGACTGAAATGGTAATGCTTAGTAATTTATGTGACAAAAGCACTATGGTAGTACACCAGGAGGGAGCAAGGAGGTAGTTAAGGCAAATCTCTGCTAGAAAACTCAAAAAACACATTAAAAGCACTTAAAAACAAATGAGCAGTTTGAGATACTGAAACAAGCCTGGCTTCTCAAACGTCCAGAAGGCAGAATCCAGGTTGAATCAAACCACCAGCTCAAAACATCAATCACACTGATTAAAGAACTCACTGCCGCCAATTCTGACTGCATCAAGAGTCAACTTTAGTCCATAATCCATCTGACCAACAACGGGACTGTGAAAGAAACACAGTATATCCTCTATGTCCTCATTTTCCTCCTCAAACATGCCCTCTGTCTCGTGTGAGGAGATGTAATCTTCCGTCGTGTTGGTCTCCAGAGAGGTGTGAGTATTGTCCGAGCTGTCCGAGTTGTGGGAGAGGCTCTTGATGTACGTGGTCGGAGGGTAAACCGGTGACGAGGGCTCTGAGTCCGACCTTAGTCCGGCCTGGGGACAGAGCAGGAAGGAGACGTCTGCAGTTGGGAAGTTATCGCCGCTCTGTTTGGGCAGCTCCTGGATATCTACAAGTATCGGATCTTCCTCGCTCTCAGTCACAGTGGAGTTACTTAGCTGCAGATGGAGTTCCACTTTGCCCTGTTGGATGGACAGGAATCAGGACACAAGCCATAAACATTGCTTATTTCTATTATTTTAACATTGTTTATTCATTACAATACCTTCTCTTGTATACACTCTTTTGCCCATTTGCTATTCGCAGGGTCTGGAATAACATCAAGCATGAGACACTGGAAATACACCCAAAACCTGAGGAGAAATAAGGAGCAGGTTGATGCAAATACATTAAAGTACTTTGGTTACATGTAGATGCAAAAGGTTTCATATTAAAATGCACTGCCAACAGTATAATGGCATTCAGATCAGCTATGGGTGTTTTAAAGTACAATATACAGTATTTGTAAGATGAATACAAGCCTGGTTTGGTTTTGAGCTGGTTTCATCGCCATGGTAACTACAAGGCTATCCCTTTTTTTCTGGCAAACCCAAACTGGACCAATCAGCTGTGAGCAAAGTCTAACTAATCTGACGCCTCACAACTAAGCCTTTTGTTCTTGGCCTCAATCTTTTTGTCCTTTTAGCCACAAAGGATACACTTTTTCACTCTATGTACAACAACAACGAGGAGCTCATTAATTTCCACTTTGAACAACGTTTTTTATATTTAATTTAATTAGTTTTGGCCACTACCATGTTGCTTTCTGTTCATCTGCAGAGAAATAGCCATTAGAAAATGATAAAATACAGGCAGCGGGCAGTACATAAACACTTAGCTCCACATTGTTCTACATATATGTGGAATAAAATGGATTTCCATGACGTGACCAGTAATTTATTTTTTATCATCATGTATCAATCATGTATATTGCTGTACATTAATGGATGCTGTGTAGTTGTTTCCGATACAGAATATATGTGGAAATGTCTTTTGTAACAGAACTTCTTTGGCGATAGAAGAGCAAAAATAATTGATTTAATCATTTATTTGGGAACAGTTTGCTAGCACCGATGTTGTGTTTGTACCTTTGTTTTACAGCTGAACTTTGGCACAGACAGAGCAAAAGGAGCAGGATCAAAACCAGGACTCCACACGTGAGCAGTAAGGGCAGCTGGGAGTCCTCTGCAACAGTAAAGGAGATGAGGCAAAGTCACAAACAGAAACACAAACTCAAAGACACAAACAGATGTTAAGTGATTTGAATATCTATCGTTATTGACTACTTGTGTCATGCAATAACAGTATTTTATCATGTATAACGCGTTTTAGAACCGGTCTACGCCATTCCAGATTCATCCATTGCTAAAGAAATCACAAATTCCGCTTACGTTGGATGAAGAACTTGACCTTTTGCCCCGCACGGCCTTCTCCTTTAGCAGTGGAAGCAGTCATCCAAATACTGTAGATGGCTGGGGACAGATCTCTTAAGACCCAAAACTTCTGTGACGCTGATACATTGTCTAAAACACATCAAACAGTGTCAGCTTCACCAACAGCACAAGAGTAGCACAATTTTTAAAAAAATGATCAAATGTTATCGTCCTTACAAGACGTCTGGTGTCTGCTGCTGTTTTCCAAGTAGATGGTGTAGACGATGATGCAGCCCCGGCGTTGAGGCACAGACAGCTCAGACCAGGTCACGTTCACTGTGTTCCCCTTCACTCTTTCCTGGAGGAACGGTCCAGCTGTTGGGACTTCAAGGCACATTAATGGAAAGATTATTCTTAAACTGTATTATAAAAAATAGCCTCTAAACATGCTGCTTTTGTTTACCTGACATATCTGTGTGGAGACCAGTAAAAGTAGTTTTGCCCACTGACTTCTCACTGTAGAAAACATATACAGCTCCTTCATAGCACACAAATGGCTTCATGTCTGCAGACAATAATGTGTTACAGTAAAATAGCTTCATGATCTGCCATTTTATCAATCAAACATTTACAATACTGTTACATGTCTCACCTGTGATGACAACACCACTGCTATTTCCGGACACTCGAACCCATCTGAGCTGGTCCAGTCTTTGTCCATGTGGGTACCACTCGACCACGTACTCAGAAGGAATAGGTGCACTTTCAGCTTTTGTCCAGGAGATGGTGACATTTCGATTGTTTGTTGTTACTTTCACATTACCAGGAGGCTTAGCTGGAGAAAGAAGTGTGTGTGTGTATAGATTTGATGATCTTAAATGATAATGAAGCACTTTTTTGGGTTTATTTACCTTTAGAGTGGCGGGTTGTGATCTTGGCAGGGGGAGAAAGGCCTTTGGAGTTGCGAGCACACACTGTTACTTCACAATTGGCGACAAATGCAACTGAATGACTTCGAGCATCCGCACTGACTGGTGAATTCTGGCTGCACACTGTGACGATGTACTCTACGATTTTTCCAAGAGCGACGGAGACGTCTGCTTCCTGCATGAAGAGAAATGTTTAAAGGCGCCGTCTTTGATTGCTGCTGCTGCTGCACAGTAAACTGAGTCTGACACCACGTCATACACATCATTTCTGTGCAGCTCCCCTTTTCTCATAAACTGAAACTGCGGCAGCTGGTGTCAGGTTTCAGTCATCTCTCACTGCTTCAAAGTGACATTAACGCCGTGCAGGTACATGTGTGTGAATGTGGTCAAAGGTGGAGATGTGTGAGCGTGTCTGAGTATAACACCTCAGAAGTGGTCAACTGTTGACCTTTACTTTGTACAGAACTTAAAGCGATGGTTTGAAGAACTGAAAGTGTGGCTAAAACATACACTCACACTGAGAAAGAGTGTGCAAAGTTAGAGAAAGCAACAATTTGGAGTCTCATAATCTTTGTAACATATTTATAAGACAATTCAGACACGTACCTTCCAGTAGACTCTTATAGACTTGTCCGGTTGGTCTACGGTGTACCACACATCCAGCTCTCTGGCAGGAGCTAAAAACAGAGATACGTTTAGTTATGATTTCAAATTATTGCCACTGTGATGATTGTTTGTAATATAAAGACATAAACACAATAAATATCTATATAGAGTTGTTATTAACACAATATGTACAATATACAGTACATCTTATGAATACACACAAGATACATGTTAGATTTTAAGTATACAACATAAATAGAATATATTTTAGAAACACAGCATTGGTTAAAGATGATAGTATGTGCTTGATTAGTATCCTTGTATCCTGTATGGTCTTATAGGGAAAGACACAGGGCAGTAGTTTACAAAAGATTAATAACACATTTATAATAATAATCATATGAAATCAAATCTGTTTAAGACTTGTAGTGCCCTTTGGTTTGATGCGAGGTGAATTATGACCAAAGGACATTGTCATCTGAATAAAAAGGGTATTATTTTCAAAGGTTCACAGTTTATTTCTGAGCGGAACCACAGAGAGGCTTTTAGAAACAAGACTCAGAGTGAATCAAATGTACAATTTCACTTCTTGTTTACTTTCAGCTTAGTGTTTTTGTTGTTTACATGCGGCTGTGAGGGTTACTGTACGTTAAATGCGAATTCCGAGTGCACTCCCTTGTTGGTGTGTCCTAACTGTATTTACGCCTATAAAGTGTGAAAACACCAAAACACTTGACTGCACCGACTTCATATTTAGTGGCTTCCTGGAAGACGGACATGTGACCTGTTTAACACTATGTCTCTTCATGTTCAGGAAAAGGCTGAGGAGTATATCATCACACCATCAGTTGAGCAAAAATGCTGTGTGATGCACCATTTCTTTTTAGCATCTACTCACATTTCTTCTCACACTAATGACAACTGATTGCGAAGTACTGAACTTCATATCGTTATCGTATCATCAACCCACAATCCCCAAGGTTGTGTTTTAGTGGCTGATTTGGCAGTAAACAGATAAACATATAAGATAAAGGAAACAGTGCTTGATTATGTGACAAACTGCTGTACACCACAAAGTCAGTGTATGTGTTACACACAGACAGGAAATACAAATATAAAGTCTTGAATAGATGTCAGACGTAAACATTTTTTTACCTTCCTCTTGAGTCCAGTTGGAAATGGTGGCGCTCCACTCACTCCAATGCCCTGTACTGAATCTGGACCTGGCTCTGAACTGGTACAATGTGTAAGGCTGGAGCAAGGGAATGAGAACCAAAGCACTGTCCCCAACCTGCAAGACACAATGACTTCATTTGTATATATAATGTACGCATAAGTGCAGGTTTACACACTTTTTTTTTTAATTATTTACTTTCCTACGTATTTCTTTCTAGCATTAAAATGTTTTTTATGATATTTCACAATGTTTGAAGCAAGATATTTTGACTAAAGTGAAATTTCATTTTGCTTCTGACACTGAGTTCACTTCTAAAAAACAGTGTGACACGACTCATATCTGCCTTTGGCTTTGAATCAGCAGCTGCTAACGGAGTCCACAGTGATTCACAATGACCTGTTGGTGAATGTCAAACAAAGCCCACTTACAATCACCCACTTATCACTGGATCTGAACTCACCCTGAACTCAGGTACTTACCGAATGTGGATAACTCATCCATGTTTCTCGTTCAGATTTGTAATTGATCTCTAGGTGCTGGGTCTTCACAAGCTGCTCCACTCTGATGGTGCAATTTCTAGAAGAGCACTCGACCTGGCGCAGGACAGGCATCGGGGGCATCACTGTTTACATCAACACAAAAGGTATTACATAAGCCAAAATGTCTTCTTTTAGCAGAGGTGCTTTCTTTTAGGCTTACTTATGTCACTTAGTGTGTAGTTTATAACTGAGGACACTGCGAAACCCAGTTGGTTTTGAATGTGGGCCCACACAGAAATAACGTGCACTGAACTGTCCACAGTGAAAACAGCAGACGGAGAAGCAGTTCCCTTCACAGAGACATTATATAGCTCTGACGCTCCTGTGACATTATGGGAATAAGTTTGCACCCTAAAACACACAATACTGAATCATTAGTATCATAATATCACATGAAACACATATAAAAGCTTCTTATTCTTAGATGTTTTTTATATTTATTTGTTTTGAGCAAGTCAAAAAACATTAATAAAATAAATCAACATATACCGACAGCATAAATATTATTGATGTTCTGTTGATATTTCATCAACAGATTTCATTAACATTTTTAACAATGAAAGTTTGTTTTGTTTTTTTTCAAAAAGGAGTGGGAAGAAGAAAACGTATTTAATCCCACCCCCATCTCACATCAAAGAACGTAACTTCCTTCCTTAAAGACTTGTAGACTCTTGTATCAAAACAAATGTATGGAAACCAAAAGCATATTATAGTTATACGAATAATAAATAGATATATATATAATAAAATATAAGTAAATAAATATAATAAATACATAAAGATAAAAATGTTTACCATAAGCTGGAGTTATTTCTCAGATAAGTGTCTCGTCCACTGCTCCAAGTGCAAACCACGGATGAATAGTGAGTATCAGCAACTTTGTAAATGCATGAAAAGTTGGTGGGGGCATCAGGTGGGTCTGTAGCACAAACACAAAATAGCAGTCATCAGGTTTGCCCATGTACCATGTAATAACAAGTGAAAGTTTTAGATGTTTTGTTTGGGACTGGGTGCGTTGTATGCGGCAAATTTATTTTGACTCTTTTTGAGCTTGGTGTGAACTGAGAAAGTCACACTTGCCTTTCACACTGTGCAGTAAGAAATAAAAGAGAAAGGAGAACCAGTGTGTGTCCTTATGTAGCACTTAAATCACAAACAACCTTTGAGTGAAAAAGTTACTCGAGTTTAGACATCTTGGCATTAGATACTCACATCCAGCTGATATGTCCAGTCCACAGGAGTCTGGTTTGGTGTCACTGTTACTCTTCCGGAAGAAGCAGTCACAGCTATATGTCCCGTCCTCTTTTAAGTTTACCACATCCAGGTATATTGTTGTGGCGTTGTATTTACTGTGAGCCTGTTCTCTAGGCGGGTGGCCACTGTACATAGAGCGGCTGCAATTATAGTTGAAAGTACAGAACACCCTGAAAGGGGAAGTTCTCTGCACCACGCGTCCAGCACTAGACCAGATCACACAAGACTTCTCACCTAAAGGAGAAAAAATAAAAGCCTTATGTATGTAACAGGAACTATATATACACAATACTGTGCTGCCAACTGAAAGAGCATATTTTTAAGTGGTTTATTAAGTCAGTTTAGGGAACTAAAGACATGTAACCACAGCATCTCCTCAATGTCAATAATAAAAACAGCATTGTGTTCTGGTCCTCTCTATCCATGCTCTTACCCAGGGGAACAGGTTTTAGTTTGATTTCAACATGTTTTCTACTAAAAACCTACTCAGATCTGACTAAAACGTGTTCAAATCCAACTAAAACCTGTTTAAATCCAACATAAACCTTTTTAAATCAGACTTAAACCTGCTCAAATCCAATTAAAACCTGTTCAAATGCAACAAAACCGGTTCAGATCCGTCTGAAATCTGTTGAAATTCAACTAAAACCTGAACAGGGTTTAGCTGGATTTGAATAGATTTAAGTCTGATTTGAAAAAGTTTAAGTTGGATTTGAACATGTTTTAGTCAGATCTGAGCAAGTTGTAGTCAGATCTGAACGGGGTTTAGTTGGATTTGAACAGATTTCAGTCGGATTTGAACAGGTTTTAGTTGCATTTGAACGGATGTAAATTGGGTTTAGACAGGTTTTAGTTGGTTTTGAAGAGGCTTTAGTCAGACTTGAACAGATATTAGACAGATTTGAACAGGTTTTAGTTGGATTTGCACAGGTTTAAGTTGGATTTAAACAGGTTTTAGTCAGATTGGAGCAGGTTTAAGCTGGATGTGCACAAGTTCAAATTGCATTTAAACAGGTTTTAGCTGTGATTTGAACAGATTTTAGATGGATTTGAACAGGTTTAAGTCAGATTTAAACCACATAAAATCTCTCCTTGTGCTGTGATTGGTCCCTGAGCCTGACTTCGGACATGTCTGCTCTTACCCACAGCCTAAAGCTAACACTGATGCATGACTTTACCCAAATCAAACAGATGAGTATGAAAATGAAAGTTAACATAACACAGAATATTAAATTAAATCCTGACAACCTACCTTTGCACATGCGCACAGCCAACAAAGTAAGAACGGTGAAGATGGACCACAGCTGCTTCATTGTCCCAATAAGTCACCAACAAGTGGCTTCTGATAGTTTTATTACATCGCCACAGGAACTGGTTTTCGTTAAAGGTGAACAAATATGCAGAAATAAACACGTCAGTATTTTTTAATAGTATTTAATCAGCTAATTTACGCGGACAACACGATCCAACGCGCAATAGCAGAGAAATAGTCACGCTGAACTAAATAAGACGTCTAATGAAAGCTTAACATACTCACAGGACATCCAAAAAACATCTTCAAGTTGGTTTTAGGAGATGTTTGAAGGGTTATCGTTCATCGAGAGAGCTACACTTCATGATGCGTCCGTGTGTCCACAGTGAGGGTAAGTGACGACAGTGCCGCCTCTGCAGTTTGTCACAGGAGGCAGGCAGACCGACCCAGACTCAGGGCAATAAGGAAAGCCTCTGCTACAACCATTTGACTATGATGAGCCAATTAAAATTCAAAACTTCCTAATACAGTATGGCTTTACTGTTTATTCCTTGATCTGATCTGAAGAAAGGAGCGTAACGTGAACATTTTGGATTTATAAACAATTGAGACGTGTTTTTATTTAACATAATATAATATCTGCAGTTATGGAGATTGTCTATGAGGAAAATCATCATTTAGTTACATTTATTTGTCTGTTTCCTAGAGTAGGGACTCCATGTAGCCTGACTAAACCAGCCCTAAGCCTTTTGACGTCTCCCAGACAGTTGTACATCAGGTTAGTTTGAGGTTAGTGTTCATCATATTTTCCACAGACTTAAGACTCCATCATATTCTTACACTGAACCCGAGGGGACTTTCCTTGGAGGTTCAGAAGGATAAGTTTGTCAATATGCTTATTCCACATAAAGAGGGAAGTGAGAGGGCTATCAGGAAACTCTCAGTAACTGAGAGAGAGAGGAGCAGGTGCAGAAGCATATCAACAACTGGCAACTGGGTATTAACACGAGGCACAGCCACAGCGTGTTTCCGAGGGATTCCCCCTGAATATGGTTTGGGTGGTTTTGAAGTCATTTCATTGACTTGACTTGTTCTTGTGACCGGGGCTTATCGTTAGAAACATCAGAGGACACACCTTCATTTGTCTTACACTTGAGTAGTTGTTTCAGAGAAGATTTATTCAGGTGTAACGCCTCGGCTTGTCATGCATGACACAGTATCGTTGCTCATCATTAAAACATAAAAATACAACACTGCTGGAGGGAGAACGTGCAATAATGTGTTTACTTTTAACAATTGGGGAGCTTGTGTTGACAAATATTATTGAATAGTGGGTTTTGATGGGGAAAGCATCACGTCATTTACAGATTTCTTTTTACTATATTTATGTTGATCAGTAAGGTACAGAATACACGTGCAAAATTTCTATATTACAAAGTTGCAGGTTATATATCATTGTATCAATAACTTCCACAACTTCTCTCATCGTCCCAGCCTCTTCCTTCGTCTTTTTCATCATTTCAAATGTATGATCCTTGACATTGTTTTGAGTCATTGTACAAATAGTAAAAGATGACTTAAAATAATACTTCTCAAATCCCACCAATTGACTAAGTAGTGCAGTTTTCCAGTTGTTGATGCTGTTCTTTCTGTCTCAGGTTGTGAGTTACTTGAGGGAAGTACCCACTGGTCATTATCTCTGCACTGTTATGCGACAAATCAACATGTGTCTCCTCAGTGCTTATTTCACTCTGCTGCATTAGCAACAAAGCAGATTCGCTGTCCATATTAATCCCACTTGTCCTTCTTTCCGGGGAAACAACAGGTGGCCAACAAAGACCATGAACAATATCCAGATTCAGCTGCACTGGAGAGTTACATGGATCCACCTCAACATTGGACAACAATCCTCCAAGAAATCCTTCCAGTTGGCCTGAAGACATGTCCGCTTTGTCACTCTGATCATCGTCTGTCTCCGTAATTTCCTCTTTGTCGAGAAAGGTGAAGGCGGCTATATGAGGTTTGTAGCTGACATGCTCCGTCATTAGGCTGGAACTGAAAGTCGTCTCAATATCGGTTTGTATCGGTCCTGAATCGACATGGACACACGGGTACAGTTCCTCCTTCACTTCCTGTGAGAGAAAGCTGATGGGAGATAACGAAGGGTCGCTGTAGGAGGAAAATAAGGATGGCTCACTGCTGTTCTGCTGAAGATGGAAACAAAAAAAGGACATATAAGCTCCAAGTAGCAGTAGTAGTAAACAGCTCAACAAACTAGCTGGTCATAAGCTGCTAAACCTATGGCTGTTGTATGTAAATGTTTTGGAGAATGTGACGACAAAAGAAGAGTGAAGCTCCACTACCCGATCTTCATTTTGCCATCTCTGTCTCACATTTCATTCCTGTCTCACATTTAAAAGTACTAAAAAAAAAAAAAAAGCAGCCTAGGGTCCACAAAATACTAATACATGTCACCAAACTGAAGGTTAGTGTTTAGCCTTAGCTTAGCTGCGACTTCAGCGTCAGAACAGCAGTTATCTCCTCCTCATTAAACATTACGTGATTGAATTAAGTAATTAAGTATTTATCCACATTTTACGCTGCCTCCCCTGTTTCTGTTGATGCTTTTCATTTTTAAGCTGTTTCACTGTTTTAAATACAGATTAAGCTCTGAAAATACACTTTATGAGCGCCTGTTAAACTTCCTGTAAGCTAGTGTCGACCAATGGGAGCGGTCCTTTTTGGAGAATGTGATTGGCCAAGTTCCTGAATAGAGGTTCTCACCTATTAAAATCCCTTATAATAAAAAGTATGGCTTATAAAAGGCCTGCTTTTTCACAAATGTTTTCTTTTACAATATACTATTTGGAGTTTAAACCATTTTCTCCAACTAGAGGAAAACATATCAGGTATTTTCTGTTTAAAATACCTCCAATAGTTTGATGGCATTGCTGTTTTCCATGTTTGGCATGTTGTCCCCAAGCCAGGCTGGGCCCCATGATATGCACTTCTGTTTAATCCTAGTGGGGAAAAAGAGCTAGTGATTAGGACCACTCTGTATGTATAGAATACAAAGCATACACACACAGATAACATACTTTGCACATTGGCTATTTTTTTCTTTCAAACACTGTATACGTCTTCCATTTGTAACACCGAGTATGGCATTTTTAGCACACATCGTCAAATGGCTAAAAACAATCTTACTTGACATGATTTCTTCACAACTGCCTGAAATGTTTTCTTATTACGCGTACTGGTATTAATCATGAACATCAGTATTTTTCCATGGTTAAAGCACCTAATACACTAACGTTTCTATTCGCATTAATTTTGTGGGTTTTGGTTAGCTGCTCACATGGTGGTGTGGCCTTTCAAAGTCAACCACAGTGGCACCCCATCCTTGTTACGAGTAAAACAAAACCTATCTTCATATTTCCTGATGAATGCACGTTTATTCATTCAGAATACCTTTTCCTCACACACTTCCAACACATCAGGTTGACTATGATGGCGATAAAGAAGGTAATGATGAAAATGATCACAATCACAAGGCCAACTAGAGGAGACAGGAAGGGAGAATGTTTAGTTTTACAAAGCTCACATGTAAAATGGGAATTTATATCTCTGTTCTGCAGTGTTTGGGAGGAATGTGTGTAGTAGTGTAACCTGGAGGGGGCTGGGTAAGAGGATATAAGATTCCCCTGTGGTCCCTCTCCTGCCGAGGTGGAGGCAGTCATCTGAAGACCCAGAGTGCCTTTGGGACAGTCCAGCCACATCTGTCTGGGAGCAGTGCCAGGTACGGTTACTAAAAAGAAACAGAAAGATAAAACTATGAAGAATTTTCCACGTGTACCACACACTGGAAACAGAATGAGCTGAATCGAATAAACTTTATTGTCTCCCATTTGTAAACAAAGGCAGAAATTTGTCTTTGGCTTGCACAATACACATTCACACACACAATCTATAGAAGTATCAAATAGATTAAAAGTCATACATATACCGTATGTATCTGGAGGGCTGGTTTAGTAAAGTGCTAAGTGCTGGGGAGAAGTGATTGGTTGAGCTTTTAATTGCAAGTGGGACAAAGGACTTTTAATAGATGTTTTTGTGAGAACACAGAAGTCTGTCCCTTAGTCCTGAAGGAAGAAACTGAAAGTGGTAAAAGAGAGGATGGCTATATATGTGTAGAATCTTGTGGCTGAGGCGATGAACTGCTTTACTGTGAGACAGTTGAGTTTGCGTACGTCCAGTAAGTTTGCTCCTTATCTTGACTATTCTGGACAATTTTCATTAGTTTTTAAAAGTTAAATGGCCAATCCAGGAAACAACATTAAATGTCAGAATACTCTCAATCTAATTATTGTACTTTTTACTCCGAAATCTAATCTGGGGGAGAAGTAACTTCAAAAAGGCATGGGAAATTGTGAAGCCTATCATATTGTATTATTGTACTACAACATCTAAAAGAGCAGCATTTCACAAAGACAGGGTCGGCGAAAGAATGATTAAAGTAACTTCTGTCTGAAAATATTAGCTCTATCAATAATAGCACAGGCATATGTTTTAAGGTATTATATAGGTTACATAGCATCCACTATTCACAGAGTGTCATAAAGGAAAGAGGAAAAAGACACATTCTCAGGTGTACTCTTAAGCATCTGAAATAGAGCTGCTGCTACCATCATATGGTTGCATGTGTGCACGTAGCCACACTGCTTCCTGTACATGCTTTGGTTACAGCCACTTCTAGACTTTATGATTCACTCCAAACACACTGTCAATATGATTCTCACTGAAACAGGCTCACATGTGGCATCCTGTGAAGGTTGCCACTCAGAATAATTATTTTTTAAATCAAAGGATTCATGTGTATGTAACATTTTTTTATACTTTGTATTTGTTATAATTTTTGACAAGAAAGAGGATGAATTGTACAACATTACTGGAATTAGGGGGCCAAAAAAAGAAAAACACAGTTCAGCTGAAGCTTTGTGGGAGAGACACTTTCCATTTTGTAAGAGCTGACACTGCACTGTATAAAAGACTGTATATATCATTTCCTCAATCATGTCACTTAAGGAAGTGTAAGTAAAAGCACATGTGGACCTTGTGTCAGAGGATTGCCCCGAAAAAGGTGTAACTTGCATATATGCAAAAAAAAAAAAATTGTCCTAATTTGAAATCCTGCTGCTTATGAGTTGAATTTTGCTTATTGTTTTGCATTTGTGTAAAAGCATAAATTGTACATAATACGGAACTCACGACTGAGTTGAGAGTTGCCAGTGTCTAACACGTAATAGTAAATAGTATAAGAGGTGATGAAGCCTCTTCTCTGGTCCACTGCCAACTCATCCCACTGGACCAGGATTTGATTAGGCTCATGGACTGAAACTGACATGACAGGACCAGACAGTGGCTCTGGAAAAGACACAGTGATACAAATAGGGGTTTAACAAGATGGACAACGCCTGTTTAGGCACAATCTGAAGTGAGAAAGAAAAAACTTACTCAGTTCTTTAGAGTAGACTACAGAAGATGATGGAGCACTGACACCTCTAGTGGTCACAGCGTACAGAGAAATGTTGTACCTCACTCCTGCGCTCAAACCTAGAGACAACAAAGGGAGTATTCAATTAATGATGTGTATTTTATACATATTTTTATTAGTACTGTGCACAAGGTTTATGCAGGTGTGGGTATAAAAAGTAAACTATAAAAAGTTATATAATGTATGAAGATTTTTATTAGTTTACAAAATGCAAAGTGAATAAACAGAAGACAATTTTAAATCAAATCAATATTAGGTGTGACTTTTCCTCAAAACAGCAACAGTTCTAACTGTTCCACTGTTTTTGTTCTCAGACAAAACCAAGCCAAACTGGACTAAACCAGATCATCAAATCTCAGAAGGAACTAGGTTAAACCAGACCATGTAATCCCAGACAGGACCAGGATAGACTCCATGATGTTGGGATCAGGGTTATACCATCACATCAGGACTCCATGTTCTGAGATCACTCTAAAAAATAATGTGTTGTCTTCCACTCACTTTTCCATTTTGTAAATTGATTGATTGAATAAATAAATAAATAAATATGTAACATTTACACAGTGAAAAATACTTCTTCAAAAAGTAAGGCCCTTTCTGTACACACAACCATCTGACTGCATTTTACTGGTATTGGATCACTGTGTCTAACTATACTATGCTATGACCACAAGAGGTCAGTGTTCACCTCTAGCACACACATATACCTGTGATGGTTGTATTGCTCTGGTCTTTGGACAGTGATTGCCAGTGAAGGGCTGTTGGGGGAAGAGTTCTCCACTCTGTTACATAACCCAGCAGGTCCTTTTCTTGATCAGGACTGGTCCAGGAGACGAGCACAGCGCTGTCATTAACTGCAGGCCTCACCTCTTTCAGAACAGGTCTTGATGCATCTACACAGACCCAAATACATGAGTGATTAGATCCTACTTAACATCATAAACTCTATTTGAAATAAACACTATTTATATATCGTACCTGACTGTGTGAGCGGGACGAAGGCGGGTGGAGACGTTCCATATGAGGTGACAGCACTGACACTGATTGGTTTTAATAAAGGTACTTGAGCTGAGCACTGGGACAACCCGGGAGGACAGGTTTCTTCCTGTGTTTGACCATTACCGAGGAGGATCTCATACCGATGGACCTGGCCGCTGTAATCAGCAGAAGGTGGAGGCTAAAACAAAAGCCATTTATCATGTTATTTTTTAACTCACAAAAACTGCATGAACTCAAATAGATTCTCTGGCATTACCTTCCAGAGAACAGTCACCAGGAGCAGCCCATTTTCCATCTTCAAGACAGAATCCCTCCACACGTGCAGTGGCTGCGAAGGACCTTGTGGACATAAGTTTTACCATAAGTTTTCTTTTACAGTAAACAGCACTCATGTTGTTAATATAACATAATGTTACATGCCTTTGCCGGGGGTTTTCTTCCAGAAAGACAAGCTCCATTTGCTGCAAACTGACTTTAGGACAGAGGGAGGATTAGTATCTGTCAGTCTCAGTGTTTTTTCACATGTCTTCACCTGGAACTCATAGTCTGTAAGAGGTCTTAGTCCAGCTACTTGGACCAGACTTTCGCCAAGTTCTGAGCCCTCAATCTCTTTCTGTAAAACGACAAGAAATACTGTTACCAGCCGTGTGCATTACTATTATCTGGGAAATGAGAGCTGTAACAATTACCCATGAGCCATTAGCTGTGCGCACTCTAATATAAAGCTTGATGTTTTTGAAGGTCTCACTGGTTTTCCATTGCAATATGGCTGCCAAAGAGTCATTCTCAAAGTTGATGTGTGTGATATAAGGGATCTCAGGAACAACTGAAATAAAAAGCACAGCAGAGTTAGCAGGTGATTTTGAATTAGTTCATTGAGCCTTGACTATTTCACTAGTGTACAGCGCAGAGGGCAGAGCTTACCAATATCTCTGAGAGAGAAGACATACGGATCAGAATAGAAATGTCCAAAGTAGTTGTGAGCAGCGATGGTCAACTGGTACTTTGTATGTTCGTCAAATACTCCA
Source organism: Rhyacichthys aspro (assembly GCA_036850595.1). Taxonomy (NCBI): domain Eukaryota; kingdom Metazoa; phylum Chordata; class Actinopteri; order Gobiiformes; family Rhyacichthyidae; genus Rhyacichthys; species Rhyacichthys aspro. The sequence continues at coordinate 15,750,930 of CM072151.1, forward strand.
CGAGGCATGGAACACTTCTCCTTGTTGTGGATCTGACCAAAGTATATCTGGGAACCATTTGATCTAAAATAAGAAGATGTTTGTATTTGATTAAACTGCCACAGTTTTCCAACACTGACCAGTGAAAAACCATCTTACATCTTGATTGAAATATTGTAGGAAGTAAAGACATGGGTCTCTTTTTCTTTTGCCCACACACAGTCTATGAAATGGGAATTCCTTGTTGTTTCACAGCTGAGATTTTGAGGTTTATCTGGAGGGACTTCAGGGAGAGAAACATATATTTAGAGATTTTATTCCAGGGGTTGGTGTCCTTTGAATAAATTGCTGCACGTACGGCCACCACGAAGGTTCATGCCATTGACATAGTAGATAGCTTCACGATCCTTTCGCATGCAGAAGACTCTGGATTGTGGCACTTGCACATTTGTCAGTATAAATTTTGCACTGCAGTTGACTAACTTGCTTGGAAGCACTACTTTGCCTTCAAAATCCAGATATATCTCAGATCTGAAAAACAGCATCATAACACACATGGAAAAATATATGAAAAATAGTGTATTATTTAGTATCTGGGTATGGGTATAATCAAATGGTTTATGGTAGCCTTTTCTATTCTTACTGGTGTTGACATTTGTCGATGTGACAATGCACAGTCAAGCTGGAGCCCATGAGGAAGGGTGAGGCTGGCTTTACTGTCAGAGATCCAAGTCTTTGGAAAATGTTGCAGCCAACAGGAGGCAAAAGCCAGCCTACTCACATAAAAAGAAACAAATGCTGAGTAAAAACAACAGTGTTTTTAATTTAGAGGTGCATAAGTGTGATTCACAGCCTCTACTGTCAGATTCATTTCAGTATTGTTTGACTTTTGTGTATCTTCCCATGATTACTTCAGTGGTAAACAAAAAAAACAAAAAACAAAAACACGGACATACTTTTCCTTGTTGTGGTCTGTCAGAAAGAAACAGGGTTAAGAGCTCTGAACCACAACGGCTACCAACTGTACGACGATTTTCTCACACGTTTAACCGGTGTGAAAAGTGTCTGTTTAAGGAAATATTGTCACTCTGAGACTTGAACCAAGTCTAAACAAATTGGACTAACAAACACTAAACAAGAACAAGTCCCAGGAATAAAGCAGTAAACAGACCTCAATTCAGGACTAAGCCAAAACCCAGCCTAAAACTGCCCAAACCCAGTCTATATTATCAAGTCACATTATTCAACAGCACCCTCCAGACAAATCAGTAGAAAATAAGTGATACTTACATACGATGAAAGACAGAAGAAGGATTTGGCATCTCCAAACACTTAGGCACAGATTCATTTCAGATCATCTTGTATATGTCCCAGAACCCCCTCGTCATGGCCAAGAAGCTGTAGAGAAAACACATTCTGGGTACATATTCACCATTCAGTTTATTTTTTTACAAAGTGATTCTTACCTCAGCCATGTGTTCACCGACGTTCCTGTAAGATGACATTTACAGAAGAACAAAAGCTCCTCGTCATAGAGGCTCAGTGCCACATGGTGCACACATAAGAGGCATTTGTGTCTCTGGTAAAAAAGTACTTCAGTACAGTCTCTCTTTTAACCCAAAGTTAGATCTGCCAAACATCTTGCTTCATGAGATTCAGCCAAAGTAAATGACATTTTTGGTAAATGTGAAACATCTTAAAGAGGTCACTGACCTAGTTGGGGCCGCACACAAAAAGAGTGAAGCTTCAGTTTGAGATGTCCTACTTCTGCAGCGCGCTTTCATCACCACAGCTTTTAGGCTGACGCTAAACATCAGAAGACACATCACCTGTTCTCTTCAAATATGCTGCAGTGAGCAAACAGTGAACTTATCAACATGTCACGTAACATGTCGCATCTGAGACTTCTTCAAGAAACATGCTGAGCATAGATTCTGCAGATACAGCTCTGACTGTCAGATAAACATGCTGATTTAGCCGCAGATGAAGTGGATAACAATACAAGGCAAAATACCAACAACTGATTTACCCAGAAATCAGTAATCGCTGTAATGCAGCATTCCTATTCAGTGTTATTTTAAGTGTATAAATTGATCCACTTTAATGGCAGTATGCAATCTTGTTAAAAACAGATAATTTCCAAAGAGTTTGATTTCCTTTAGCAGCTTATTTTCCATTTCTGACTTCAAAAGCTTTCAAGGGAAAACCCAGAAGTTACAACGGGGGGAGGCCATGTTTTTGTCAAGATAAAAGAAACCTTGCGTGTGGTGTTTACTCATATTACAAATATTGTCTCCCACTGCTACAAAAGAATTACCTAATGACGTAAATGAGGATAAAAACAGAGACTCTTTCGAGAAAATATGCAAAATATTGTTTTTATTCATTTTATAGCTCACAAGTCTTGTATAGTGTGTATAGGATTCTTATATTATATAATATAATATAAGAATAATATTTTTCTCAATTTCTGATCAGATTAGTGTGAATTCCATACAAACTTATGAATAGTCAGTCAATTTCAGTTTATTTTATATGCTAAAATAAAAAGATTAGGTACAGAGAGAAATGGAAAGCTGGTGTTGTACTTGCTGAAAACTACTGTGTGTGTATATATATATATATATATATATATATATATATATATATGTGTGTGTGTGTGTGTGTGTGTGTGTGTGTGTGTAACATGTATGTTTATGTATAAGTAAAATAGTAATAGTTCAATAAACTGTGTATTATGCGGAAACTCATGCCATTTGTGCCAGATTATCGTAATACGGCACACAGGTGGTACGGTTTGGGACTGCGGGCGATCCCCATTTTGAACTCCTGACTGGGCTGCTCTCCTTCAGGAGCAGAGAGAGAAAACCTCTGAAGGAGAGCAGTAAAGAAGAGGAATAACTCCATCCTGGCCAGCTGTTCCCCCAGACACACACGCTTACCTGACAAAACACAAATTGCACTGCTGTAAAAGGATTCATTTTTATAGTTTCTCCAAGAGAAGATTTATCTTTTACGTTTTTTTCACTGAATTACAGACTTACCAGTTGAAAAGGGCAGAAAGGCCTCTCTCTTCCTAAATTTGCCATCCTTGTCCAGGAAGTGCTCAGGGTTGAAGGTGTGTGGTGATTCCCACATTGATTCATCGTGCAGAACAGAGTCCAGAGTGGCCATAATCATGACGCCCTGAGAAAAGACACACTTATGTGTAAATAGCTCAGTCTGTCATAAGCAGGTCATTGGCCTGTGTTGGTATTGGTTGGTCATTACCCAGCTGTGGGTCATTAGCATAACCTGCACCAGTTGTAAACTGAGCAGAGGTTATGTCTAAGTTGCCCCTTTAACTCAACTACTTGGCCTCATGGCCAATATTAAGAGGTTACTGTCCTCAAAGTAGTTCCCTTTCTATTTTAGTTGAAGGTGAACTGACTCTGGTCCACTTGGATTGGGTCTCTGCTGGTTTAGTTCAGAGTTAGACGTATAGTTTCCACTGTAAACACATTACATTCTTCACCGTAATTGACAGCATTGCTCACATCGCTCTGTTTGTGGCTTCAGATTCTGTTTTATGGATGTACCAGTTGCTGATCAAGGTTATTAGGATTTTAAAGACACTCTTCAAGTTCTCAGTTTCTTAAACAAAGCCTGTGGACAGTTTTGTGTTGTGAAGTTAGCTAGTTCTTAAGTGCATTGCTTCTGCTCTTTACAGGAACAACAGTGACAAACTGGGTAGTACCAAAACAAACAGCTACTTAAGGTTGGTGGTTTAATAGTTTTAATTCATTGTAGATGAAGTTAGAAGTAAATAACTTGTATTTCAAATCTTGCAGCCACTGTGTACCTTTGGTATGGAGTAATTTTCCAGCACGGTGTCCTTGGAGGTCTGGTGGACCACATTCAGGGGGAGAATGTTGCCCAATCTCTGGATCTCATGGATGACTGCATTTGTATAGGGCATATTTTCTCTATCGTCCATAGAGGGCAACCGAGATGTACCCACAACAGCATCGATCTCAGCCTGAACTTTCTCTGCACAGAACAGGAGGTTTATCTATGTTGTGTGAAAAGGCTGAGGTGCATTACATATTACACACACCTTGGATGTCAGGGTAATTAATCATGTACAGTAATCCCCACTGTAAAGTTGTCATAGTGGTCTCTGTTCCAGCAGCAAACAGATCCAAGGCGGAAAAGCATAAATTGTTGAGGTCAAAACCAGCATCTTTATCCTCTCTCTACAGATAAAAAAGTGCATGGAGATTTAGTTTATGGAACTAAAGAATTCCCTTTAACAAATGTAGTAGTAAACTTAAGTCACTAACCTCTGCTATTTCTGTCAGAAAGCAGTCGATGTAGTCTCTTGGAGATGAGGGGTCATGTGTTTCCCTGTGTTCTTTGATCTTGCTCTGTACATAATCAATCATGTTTTGAGTCAGAGTAAAAATCCTCTGATGAGGTCCAGGGATCCGCTTCATCAACCACGGTGAAAGGTTGTAAAGCTGTAGAGCAGCCAAATGTTAACTTTCTGAATTATGCTGCTCTGGAGCCAGCATTGTTGATAACAAACATAATTAATGAACAAAAAAATCACCTGAGCCCATGTACTGCCCTGTAAGTACACCAGGTCATTGAAACTCTGCAGAATAAACTGATGCTGCTCGTTGCTGTACTCAAAGCGGTCTCCAAACACCAAGCAGCAGATGATGTTGGACACTGCCTTGTATACCAACAGCTGAGCATTGAAGGGTTTGCCTGAAAAAAGCAAAAAAGGAAAACATCCAGCAAAGGTCCTGTATTAAACACCTGTGTGTGTGTACATACATTTACATTTTGTAAGTATTTTATTTTTTGAGATCCAGTCAACGAAACCAAACTTTGATACTGTACAAAAGCACTAAACAACACAACTTGAGACAGTAGCTCATTTGCTGCTGTTGACTGTAATGTCCCGTACCTTGGTGCAGAGCAAAAGCCTCCGTAAGATACCGGCTCTCCTGTTGGATGGACGGCTCTAGGGACCTCTTCCCCACACCAAAGTTTCTGAGAGTGTGAAGAGCAAATCTCCTCTGCTGTTTCCACAAGTAACCATTGGAGGCCACGAGACCTATCCGCACATCACCAGTTAATAACATAAAATGATCATTAATAGGATGATAAAAGCTCAAGACATATTACCTTTATTTCCAATCAGGTCTTCGAACAGTGGAACTGTGGGCCGATCAATAAAGTCCTCTCCTCGGATCGCCAGGGCCTCTCGCACAAGCTTATACCCATTTATCACCACAACTCGTCCACCAAACAAATTAAGGCTGAAAATGTTTCCGTATTTCTGTGCGTACTGAACAAAACAACAAGTAAGGATGCCGCTTGAAACTCTTTGCATGAGGATAAAAAGCTCACAACTAGGGTGTTATTTGAGGTTTTGATAAAACTACTCACATTCACTTGCCGTTATATGTATTTATTTCTTTGATTTTACATTACAAATAGCCTATGAGATGTGGTCCACCTCCTTTTTTGTGTGGTGCTTTTTACATAACTCAAAGCTTTAGTCTGACATAACAGGAAGTGGGGTAAGGTTAAATAAGTTCGACAAATCTCAATACAGTAGGCTACAGCGGAAACAGCTGGAAAATAAAGAAATATTTATTATTCTTTAGTGCTTAGACGTACTAAAATGTCAACATATTTTTCAAAGAAACTAAATGAAAAATAAAAAATAAAAAAAAATAAACGCGAGCTTATAAGAGGTTACATGGTGCTATAAAAAGTATGGCGGACTTTACCTGAGCGAACTGCAGGTGAAGTTTGGAGGGCGTAATGCGAGGCAAGTCTCCGACAAAAGGGAAAGGCCATGGTCCAGGAGGGTAGTTTTTAGGCCGCCTGTTTTTAAAAATATCAGCAAACAAGGCAAAGGCAAACAAAAATAACAGAATGCTCTTGTAGTCTAACCACTCCAACCCCAGAATGAGCTGCAGTGCCTCCATCTCTGAGTTTAGGTCGTGTCCCGCCTCAGCTTCGCGTACATTCTGCTGCAAAACTAGCGTAATCAGCTGCACCTAGAATTAAAGGGCGGCTTTACAATGCTCTTTACGGTAGGGGCTCAGCCAACGCCAACTGTGGCTCGTAGTCCGATTGTCATCTGGATTAAAGGGCATTTCTTCATTTGTGTGTCGCTATTATGTGAGCAAAAACTGACCGAATGTAGGTAACTCATGTTAGTTCCTGAAACTCATATAAAAAGACAAAAATGCCTCTTGTTTGTAGATACTCTGGTGAGTTTGAATAAAGGCGTTTTTCTTCATTTACTAACTTAAATCACACTTTGTGCACAACGAAGGTGAACTGAGAGAATTTTTGCTCAATTGTTTGTTTGTTTCTTTATTTGTTTTTTTGTTTGTTTTTTTACTGCAACTCCATGGTCATCCGATTTACCCTGGCCAGATGTACCGTAAAGACCCCTTTAACAGCGCACTCTAAACACAGATGTCAGGCTTTTCAACTACAGACCCCCTCCTCCGCCCCTTTTCCACGAAACACTTAGTTTTGTAATAGTAGGCCTCTTCCTGCATGGACTTTATAAAAACAATATTTTCTAACTCATTTTTAATTCCTTAATAAATACACAATGAACAAAACTCATACCTGAAATTAACATTTCTTGTTTTGTTTTTTTTGCCATATCACTGGGCCAAATGTAAGTAGTAAATGTAAATCTGTAACTAGACAAACACGTGTGATAACATTATATTCCTAGACAGCAATATTGAAGTCAAACTGATTAATGTCTGGTCGGGTGGATAAGATTATTATCAGTCAGTGATTGCTATAATTTAATACCACAGCCTATAGGCATGGAGTCTGCATGTCTATATTACAGATTTACTGGCACCATTTTTCTTATTTGCAATAACCTTTAGTATGCTTGAACTTTACTGTTCCTCAATCACCTCCACAGAGGTATGCAGCCAGTCAGGAAGCAGCATGGTGAGTTCATGCCCCAGTCTTGTTTTCCCTCTCACCCAGAGGTCCCAAAGAGTTAACAGTATTACGCAACTTTCCTCTCTTGTTAAGGGCTTTATATTCTGGTCTGCTCTTCTCTCTGCTCTTTCAGACAAAAACTGTATCAGGGAAGCATGATTTTTCAAACACTCTTTGAGTGCCTGGATTTTTCAGGTTGGTGCTTGTTTATTTTTGCACTTTTACTTCTGACTGATGTTATCAGAAACTGGAGGCCTCAAAGTTTTCCACCAGGACCATGGGCTGTGCCTTTCCTCGGAAATATATTCACTGGAATGGACTTCAAAACAATAAACAAGGTCAGGGGTTCTACAGTGTGCACCAGATAATTGTTACTACTTAACATTACTACAGTCAGGCATGAGAAAGATGTGCTGTTTAAGGATAAATAACACAGATACAGTAGATAAATCATGATAAGGACAGTTTTTTTCAACAAATGCATGCCCCTTTTTTTATATTTTCTGCAGAGTGCATTTTGGAAATTCAGTTTTATCATTAAAGCACTTGCATGTTTGCTAAGCAGCTGGCTCAGGAGTACGGCCCAGTGTTCAGTCTGAGGAGAGGCAGTGAGAGAATGGTGTTTATCTCAGGATATAAAATGGTCAAAGAAGCTCTTGTCAATCAACTGGACAGCTTCACTGACCGACCAGTTGTCCCTCTCTTCCATGTTATCTTCAAAGGTTTGGGTGAGTAAACAACAGACATAACTGCAACCAGATAAAAATATAGTCTATAGTTGGTCTGAACTCTTTTTTTTCTGACAGGCATCGCTTTGAGTAACGGTTACCTGTGGAAGAAGCAGAGGAAGTTTGCCAACACTCACCTGCGTTATTTTGGAGAAGGTCAGAAGTCACTGGAAAAGTATATTGAAGTAGAATGTAACTTCCTTTGCGACAGCTTCAAAGAAGAGCAGGGTATTGAATTAAATGATAGGTATTAGTACTTTACATCAAGCACAAGCTAAGACTTAGGCTTTTCTTTTATCTTCTCAGGAAAACCATTCAACCCTCAGTACACCATGACTAACGCAGTCAGCAACATCATCACCTCTGTGGTGTTCGGGCATCGCTTTGAGTACACCGACCCGAGGTTTCGGAGATTTCTGGAGTTGGACAGTGAGGCCATTTTGTTGGCTGGATCACCAGTCTCTCAAGTAAATCCTGGACCAATAAGCAGTGAGCAGAATATGACTATACTTTACCTGAATGACTAAAAAAGTGTGAGTGTCTCTCATTCACAGCTGTTCGACATCTTCCCTGGTTTGATGAAGCACCTGCCCGGCCCTCACCAGACAGTCCACAGCAACTACAAACAAATACTGGAGTTTCTCAAACAGGAAGTAGAAAAGCACCAAGAGGAGTGGAACCCAGACGACCCTCGAGACTATGTTGATGTTTACCTGGGAGAGATGGAGAAGGTAAGGTACAAAACACATCAAAACTCTGAAGGACTAGTATGGTGTCGTGTGTTATTAACTGAACTATTCTCCTTTTTTTAGAAGAAGCAGGACCCCCTGGCTGGCTTCAGCATTGACTCCCTGCTGATTTGCACCCTAGACCTGACAGAAGCTGGGACAGAAACTACTGCCACCACTCTACGCTGGGCTCTGGTGTATATGATGAACTACCCCGAGATACAGGGTCAGTCATGTCATACTGACTAATGCATTTCAGCGCGGTGTTTTTATAGATGTGTCTATGTGCCCTCAGAAAAGGTGCAGGCAGAGATAGACGCAGTGATTGGACAGTCTCGCCAGCCCACATTGGCCGACAGACCCAACCTGCCTTACACCGAAGCTGTCATCCATGAGGTGCAGAGGATGGGTAACATTGTGCCCCTGGGATTCCCCAAAATGGCCAGTAAAGACACCACACTGGCGGGATATTTTATACCCAAGGTAAGAGACTATGCCTGCAGTGAAACAATGGCTGCTGCTGTAAAAATGACTCGTGTACACTTTCTTTTAGGGCACTGCTATCACGACAAATCTCTCCTCTGTGCTGTTTGACAAGAATGAATGGGCCACTCCGGAGAAATTTAACCCCGAGCACTTCCTGGATGCCGAGGGAAGATTTCGGCGAAGAGAGGCCTTTTTACCATTTTCTGCAGGTACTTTTTCACGCTAACACATGATTCATTTCTGTGACATTCTGCTAACTTAAAGGTGCCATGTCTGCTCTTTTGCCAGGAAAAAGGGTGTGTTTAGGGGAGCACCTGGCCAGAATGGAGCTGTTCCTTTTCTTCACCTCACTTCTGCAACACTTCACCATCACACCACCTCCGGGAGAAATGCCCAGTGTGGAGGGTTTACTGGGCTTCACCTACACCCCTGCACCGTTTCGGATAATAGCTGTGCCTCGCTAATCCTTGCGTTACTCACATATTAAAAGTATGTCCTCATCAATATAAACATATAATCCAGAACTGAGGGCCTACTTTGCTTTCTGAAATAGCACTTAAGCAAGCAATTTTTTATTTTTATTTTTTATCTCGCCATATAGTCTTTGTTGTTGTTTTCTTTTTTTGCTTTGAATTGTGCATTCTTTCACCTGATATTATTCATGCATTTATCATCAAACATGTACTCTTAATACATCATTGCTTTTTCATGACTAGATGCTTTCTTTATTGCATTTTTGTTCCAACTACCCTCTCACCTATCTGCCAATCAATATTTGCCCAGCGCTACTCAACAAACCTTTGCTTCTTGGTTGTCTGATAAGATATATAATGGACATAAATAAATGCAGCGATCTGCTGTTGGTGCATTCACTGACATGCAATTCAAAGGTTTTATTTATGGCCTGCAACAAGATATCTTACCATGTGATAATCACATATGTCACTTTATATTACGCTGAATATATTTAAGCATAAGGCAAAAAAAGAATCATTTATAATGTAAATGGTTAGTTTTTAAGCATGTAAAACCCTTTCCCCCAGCCCGCCCTGTTGTAGATCAAGAAACCAATCCGCACAAGACTTAACTTTACTGATCCACAAGGGAAACTGCTTTGTCACAGTAGCTCAGCTGCAAATGGATCCGGTAACTCTCCAATTTTCTGATTCTCTAATGTTACTTTCTACGTCCTAGTCTTCTAATTCAAGTCTGGGCTGAATACCTTTAGCCCCAATAGCAGGTTATTGTGTGTGCCATTGTGCTTGAACTGTAAAAAAAAAAGCCCCTTTTTCTTATTTTTGTGGCAATTTAGACACATTTGTGCCATGAAAAACTATAAACACTATGTTCTAGAAGCTTCCACAAAATATAATTACATGAAAAAATATACATTTATGTAAATATATCTAGTAAACGTTTAACAATACATTATAAAGCCTACGTGACAGAAGGGGTTTAGCCCACCTAGCCCATTGATACCAGCCACCTCTGAACATATCTGAAGTGAACATATGTGAATTTAAATATGTAGGAAAATATGGAATATACTGTACATGATATCCATGAGAAAGGTGAATGTATGATAAGGTGCATTAACAGGAGGTGGCATGTGAGGATTAGGAACCATCTGTTGCATAATGGTGAGTTTACAATACTTCACCTGATAACCAACAGATGGTTAATAATGAGAGCAAAATGAGAGCAATAAGGATCTATGACTGTTTGGAATGATTCTAGGTCTAATTATTTCCACTTTAAGCAAATTGAAGATTCAAGTTTGATACTCTGAGCACAACAGCAACACTGCAGGTGCTGTATACTGTGTCACACGCCCATCCTGAACTTTACCTCCACTTCTTTTGTCTAAGGCTCAGTGGACTGGTTGCCCTTACAATAATAACAGCCTTGTATTTGTTGTTGAGTTTCAGTATACTGCTTGTATGTATGTTTTTTAATGAATAAAATCATTTAGAAAAAGGCTAAATAGCCACAATAAGTAAATATATAATAGTTAATGATATATTCATGTTATGATAAAGGTCGTGTTTGTCCAAAGCCTCTAAAGGTGGAGCCTGTTGAAAATTACATAATGCACAGTCAGGTTCATTGGTAACTCAATAGAAGGACTAGTGAGAGCAGGTTTCTCCACTGAATAGCAGCACAGAGAGCTACTGCATTATTATCCCGGTTTAATCATGTGGCTCGACAGTTTACTGTTGGGTTTGGATTTTAAGGGGATTCTCCTGTTTATTGTTCTGTTCATACTGATTGCAGACTTTCTCAAAAACAGGAGTCCTCCAAATTATCCTCCTGGACCACTGGCTCTTCCTATTGTGGGAAACTTCTTCGACGCGGACAATAAACACCCCCACCTGAGCTTCTCCAAGGTTAGCGTCAGATTATTGGTGTATTTATAAAGCCACAGTGACCAATTTGATGATGTTGTTTAGACGTCATTTTTTTCTATTCACAGTTGGCTGAAACCCATGGAAATGTGTTCAGTTTCCGCTTCGGCAGTGAAAGATTTGTGCTTATTTGTGGATACAAGATGGTGAAAGAGGCCTTACTGACCCAAGCTGACACCTTTGTGGATCGGCCGTACAGCCCAATAGCGGACAGGTTTTACAAGGGAACATCAGGTGTTCACATCTCACCTTACCTGAGTGTCGTGAAGCTCTAAAGTCCACTGACCTGCTGCGTTTTCTGCTGCAGGTGGTCTCTTCATGAGCAACGGTGAAAAATGGAAGAGGCAGAGACGTTTTGCCTTGTCCACACTGAGGAACTTGGGTCTGGGTAAAAGCACCATGGAGCAGTGCATCCGTGAGGAGATCCACTATCTGCAGGATGAGATGCAGAAGGACAAAGGTGTTTACTTTCACAGATTTGATCATTTCAAAGTCAAAAGAATCAAGGTCTAAAAATGACTTACTTTTTCTTGAGGTGAGCCTTTCAACCCAGTGGGCCTTTTCAACAACGCTGTGTCGAATATTATCTGCCAGCTGGTCATGGGGAAACGCTTTGACTACAGTGACCATCAGTTTCAAAGTCTGCTCCGGCTCATATCTGAAATCCTTCAAATAGAAGGCAGCGTGTGGAGTCAAGTGAGACAGTTGATCTTGTTGCTACATTACACACAATATAATCATAGCGTTTGCACATTGCATTTGGTCTGTGTCTGTTTTGAGCTGTACGAGTCGTTCCCCTGGCTGATGAAGCACCTGCCTGGTCCGCACAACAAAATGTTCAGCAGCTTCATCACGGTCCATGAGTTCATTTCCGAGGAGGTGAAGAGGCACAAGGTGGACGTGGACCACAGCAACCCCCGGGACTACATCGACGCTTTCATAATCGAAATGGAAAAAGTATGTGAATAACAATGACTGCAGCCGACACGTGCTACATGCAAACAGTCATTTACCTCAGTATTCCTGTGTTTACAGCACAAAGAAACAGACCTCGGCTTCACTGAGTCTAATTTAGCTTGTTGTGCTTTGGATCTTTTCTTTGCTGGGACAGAGACCACCTCCACCACAATGCAGTGGGCTTTGGTTTACCTCATAAGGCACCCTGATGTCCAGGGTAAGGGCTGTGAACAGACTGGTGCATACAGTAGATAAATTAACCACATACTGCAGCAAAGAATAAAGCTTCATAAATCATGGGTCAAGGTAACTTCTTCAATGGCATCAATATAGTAAGAACTCTAATTTCACCACCAATACACGATATATATAGAGTGCTGTGCTGAAAAATTTTGCCCCCTCCCTGATTTCTTATTTTTTGGTACATTTGTCACACTTCAATGTTTCAGATCATTAAAGAAATTTAATTATCAGACAAAGGTAACTCAAGCAAACTAAAATAGCAGTTTTTTAGGTGATGATTTCATTTATTAAGGGAAAAAAGCCATCTGAACCTACATGGCCTTCTGTGGAAAAAGAATTCACAGATTACTGCCAATGAACCATGAGAACCACTGTCCACAAATGAAGGAAAATAAAATATGGAACAGTACTGAACTTTCACAGGAGTTGCCGGCCTATCAAAAGTGAAGCTAGTGAAACTTCTAAAAAAAGTGATCAACCACAGTTAATTCTTGATTTACAAGCGCCTTTTTCACACAAGGCCATTTAGGTGTAGATAGCTTTTAACACTGAATAAATAAAATCATCACTTAAAAACGGCATTTTGTGTTTACTTGAATTATCTTTGTCTAATATTTAAATTAGTTTGACAAATAAGCAAAAAAATAAAAAATCAGGAAGAGGGCAAATCCTTTTTCACAGCACTCTAACTCCTTATGAGTCTGGATAAGATTAGGTTATATACATTTTGTGGGACCTCTAGTTTACACTCTTGTTAAAATTCCAGAGAAAGTGCACGCTGAGATAGACAGAGTGATCGGACAGAGCCGCTTGCCCACGATGGCAGACAGACCCAACCTGCCCTACACTGATGCCGTCATCCATGAGATCCAGAGAATGGGAAACATTGTCCCACTCAATGGATTAAGAGTGGCAGCCAAGGACACAACACTGGGGGGGTACTTTATACCCAAGGTACAGCAAGACACTCGATTCATTTATTACATTTTAAGTGAAGTTATCAGTATTGTTAATTATCCTGAACTGTGTATAGGGCACAAGCATATTACCCATCCTGACCTCGGTCCTCTTTGACAAGACTGAATGGGAGACTCCAGAAACGTTCAACCCAAGCCACTTTCTGGACACAGAGGGAAAGTTTGTAAAGAGAGAAGCACTGCTGCCTTTCTCTGCAGGTAAACTATTAAAGGGTGGTTGAGTGTAGTTTGTGGCCTTTTTTGCTGTCATCTTGTGGCAAAAAAGCAGATTCTGCACCTCCTACTCATGTGAACAGCTATGGCATATTACAGCAACATGTCTCTACTTTTCAGGGAAACGCGTCTGTCTTGGAGAAGGCCTTGCTAAAATGGAGCTGTTCCTGTTTATTGTTGGTTTGCTGCAGAAGTTTTCCTTTTCTGTTCCTGATGGAGTGGAGCTGAGAACAGACGGTGTTACTGGAACCACACGAGTACCACATCCCTTCAAGGTTCACGCCAAGGTCCGCTGAATTGGTGACAGTGCCGGAAAACCTTTTTAAAGATTGTAGAATTATTGGAGATAAGAAGAGATAACAAAGGAAAACCATGATGATCAAAAATATTAATAAAGACGCTATCAACCTTTAAATGTTGCCTGTGAATGAACCTACTCGGTCACCATCTACTTGTGCAATTCTCGATAACACTGTTGACAGAGTAATTTAAATGTTCATAGAGGGTGCATATACAGGGTGCTGAATAAGGGTCAGTAAAAATATGTTTTGTTTTAATTTAAGAATGAACATGTTTTCCAAAATAAGTACCTCATGCAGTAACACATTGCTGTTTCATGACATACATGTTTATGAAAGCACTGAGGACTTAAAACAGTTATAGCTGACATTGTGTCAGTGTTTCTAAATGATTGTCTTGTGTGTAATGGTGGGCAGGCCTAAGTCTATGACAGTCCCCATTACATCTACATACCATGAGTTAGACAACCCTGCTATGAGAGGATGAGCTGTGATATCGACACTAGTGTCTTCTTCGTCCCTGGTGCTTCACAATGCAGATTTATGATTTGTATCTGTGCTTTGAGTCGAGGGAAATACTGCTTGTGATTTTCCTTATGCTGCTTGCATTGTATTTACGGAGAAAAAAGGACCCGCCTAACTTTCCGCCTGGACCACCAGCTCTTCCTCTTTTAGGAAACATTTTTAACATTGAAGCAAAGCAGCCTCACGTCTACCTGACCAAGGTAAGAAGACTGCTGAAACTGATCTTTACAGTACAGGTACTTACTTATAAATATGGCCAGTAAAGTCCACTTTGTACAACAACCTGTGATGTAAGGCTGAACAACACATCAGCCTTTGGCAGATAAAGAAAAAAGTTAATTAGTTCTGAGATTCTTCCCAAGGGAATGAATTAATTATTTTGGAGTTTTAGTTAGCCAGGTCTATCAGCAGAAAGAAAAAAGTATAAATCGTGCATTTTGCTTGAACAAATTAGAAAACAGCTAAAGTCTGTGCAAATGACTGGAAAACAATCAGGACATAACTGTCACATGGCAGACAACAGTGCACCTATTCTCTCCACATACATTCACAGCTCGCTGATGTTTATGGGAATGTGTTCTGCATACGCCTGGGGAGAGACAAAACAGTGTTTGTGACTGGCTACAAGATGGTGAAGGAAGCATTAGTGACGCAAGCTGAAAACTTCGTCGACCGTCCTTACAGCCCCATGGTGACGAGATTATATTCAGGAAACGCAGGTGAATGATAAGAACCACACAAACTAAGTTTAAGTAGAAGTCTTGTTGAAACGTCTATTTAACCTTGGTGTTTTCTGCCTCAGCCGGGCTGTTCTTCAGTAATGGGAAGGTGTGGAGGAGACAGCGGCGGTTTGCTATGGCAACATTAAGAGCATTTGGCCTTGCCAAAAGCTCGATGGAGGAGAGAATCTGTGAGGAGAGTCAGTATCTGCAGGAGGCCATGGAGAAGAGTAAAGGTTGGGAAGAGCATCACAATGTATATTACTAATTAGTAAACTATTTCAGTATCATGATGTGATTTTAGGTGAGCCTTTTGACCCAGTGCCCCTCTTAAACAATGCTGTGGCCAACATCATATGCCAAATTGTATTTGGGAGAAGATTTGACTACAGTGACCAACGCTTCCAGACCATGCTCAATGATCTCAATGAAATGGCGTATCTGGAAGGCTCTGTGTGGGCTTTTGTGAGTACAGAAAAGCTGTCTTCAATCATCTTACATAAAACTGCAACAGCCTTTGTGACTGTTAATTGACCTCATATCTTTTTTTTCAAATAGCTCTATGATGCTTTTCCAGCACTGATGACACACATACCAGGGCCTCACAATGGCATCTTTAGCCATGCCAAATCTTTGGAGGCGTTTATCAGGGAAGAGATAGAAAGGCACAAGTTGGATTTGGACACTAGCAGCCCACGAGATTACATTGATACTTTTCTTACAGAGGAGAAAGTATGTTCTCAACACTGTTGTATGATTCATTATAAACCTAATTGTAAATTACCCATGATTTGTGTCCTTCCACTTTATCAAACAGAACAGTAACCAAGAGCTGGGTTTTAATCAAAGCAACCTGGTTCTATGTTGTCTGGATCTGTTCCTGGCAGGAACTGAAACCACATCCAAGACTCTGCAGTGGGGTCTTGTCTATCTCATCAAAAACCCTCATATTCAAGGTGAGCATCCAGAACGCCGCTAACCACAGGAAAAAAATCTATAAGGACAGAAGAAGAAACAATCGATAAAACATGAACTGTTTTGTGTTGTATGTGCCACAATTTAATTATTGGTCCAAACTTTTAAAGAGAGAGTCCATGCTGAGATAGACAGAGTGATCGGACAGAGTCGCCAGCCCACGATGGCAGACAAGCCTTACTTGCCCTACACTGATGCTGTCATCCATGAGATCCAGAGAATGGGAAACATTGTCCCACTCAATGGATTCAGAATGGCAGCCAAGGACACAACACTGGGGGGGTGCTTTATACCCAAGGTACTGGATATTAGGGGAACAACTGTTCTTTTAAGTATTTTGATATGACAATGTAAACTGTGATCGTTATGCACAGGGCACATCTGTAATGCCAATCCTGACCTCTGTGCTGTTTGACAAGACAGAGTGGGCCACTCCAGATACATTTAACCCTGAACACTTTCTGGACGCTGAGGGAAAGTTCATCAAGAGAGATGCTTTTTTACCTTTCTCAGCAGGTGACATTTATATGCCAGAAACAAAATATAGATGGTAGAAGCAATATGAGAGCAGCAATAAAAGCAATGGGCTTGTTTTGCAGGAAAACGAGCATGTCTTGGTGAGGGCCTGGCCAGAATGGAGCTGTTCTTGTTTTTCATCAGTTTGTTTCAGAAGTTTTCTTTTTACACTTTGGATGGAGTTGAGCTGCGAACAGAGGGAATCATTGGCGCAACACGCACCCCACATCCATTTAAGATCTATGCCAAAACCCTTTGATAATTCTTTTCCATGTCAACTATTAATTCATTACATTATCACCTTGTGTCCTTTTCCCACAGAAACCCTCATTGTGGTTTTCGTTTATAAATAAAACTGTTCTCATGCATCATGTGTTTGGTGTTGGTTCTACAGTTAAATTAGATTTATATTTATCCAGTACATTTATCTATACAACCAAAGTGCTACAAAAATTGACAGAAAAAAAGTTTATTCACACAAGAAAGTTAAATTTTAGTTTTAAATGATTGAAAACTCACTTTTCACACTATTCCACAAAAAGTAGAAGCTTCATGTGCTACATTCAAACTATTTGATCATTTCATAAATTATCTATTACAAAAGCATAAAGCCCAAAATCACATACTAGTTATTGCAAACATACATACAAACAAACACGGTTATGAAATGTTGCCTTTTTGTGTTCAAGAACATTTACTACACAGAAACGTAGAGTTTATATTTTTTGACATTTGGTTCTAGTGCTGGTTTTCAATCATAATTACAATTTAACAGAATATTTTTTCCATTACATTATGTATATACGAATACAAACCCATGTTTCAGAATATTTGTTGTTGCAGATTACTAAAATATTATTATGATTCAACTGTATTATATATAGTTGACTTGAAATGGGAAAAAACTATTGAAAGCTCTTGGTGACCAGCACCAAATTGTGCTTTTTATCGGTCTGCTGGATGAAAATTGTAGGATGCCCTCTCACTGCATAGTGTACTATAATGTCTGTACATACATTGTCTTTTTACAATGCATCAAGTCAGCAGTAGCATTCAAGTTTTTTATAGATACATGAAAAACTAAAGCTTCAAATTTATAATAAAAGCATGATTCATTTCCCATACCTAACAAACTGCACAAGAAACAGGGAATCTAAAGCTTGAATGATTACGAATTATTAAGTGATTATCAGTAGTGCATTTGGATTTAGATCGACGTGGTAGTGAATATTTCTTTTGCTATTCAGAGAAAAGAGGCTAATTGTTCTACACAAGGTCGGCCTGTGAGCAGCAGGCAGTAGGGCATCGAGTTTTGAGCCCAGTGGATAACCTTTAGTAGTTCTGTTTGATTACATAAGTGTTCTTTATTCGCAATCAGCTCACCTCACCTCAAATTCTGCCCCGAGCATTGAGGGCAGAAGTGTTTAAGGTCACTTAAGTGTCCAGTTTGATTGTACATTTGGCTCTAAGACAGTTTCACTTGGAGGTAGTCGCAGGCACGCTGATAGAAAGTGCCCGACGAGGAGCGTTGGACACTTGTCGCTGCTGTGACAGGAAGGACTGACCTGGGGACAGCATAGGGGAGGCGCGCCCACCCAGACGTGACTCAATGGCCAGCTTTTGAAAGTTTAGACTCTAAGGATGACATGGATTTCAGTTTTTGTTGAACAGTTAAATCAAACCAAATGTTTCATAATAATTCATAAATACCTTATTATACCAGGCAGTGACAATCAGCTTTTCTTCATACTCCTTCAGCCTGGCCTGTTCACACTGACGCTGCAAAAGAAAATACACTTTATTTGTCTTTATTATTATTATTTATGTATATCACAAGACATAAAGACATTTACCTCAAGACTGAGTATCTGCTTGTCACGGTCTGCTAACTGATTTCTTAGAGCCTGGATCTCAGCAGTGGCTGGGTTCAGTTTGGGGTCCAGTGCTCGGATAACCTACAGAAAGTGGAAAGGTTATTAACGCTAAATGTACAGACAAAACTAATGGTACTCCAGTACTCCACACACATTCAAAAATAGACTTATTTACTGACATTGCGAGCTTTCTCCAGGTACATTTTATATCTTTCCTCCATTGCCCTCATGTCATCATCTTTTTTCTTCAGAGCAGCCATTAGCTCATCTACCTTCATGGCTAACAGATTAGAAATACACCTTTTTAGTTTATTTTGGATTAATGGCATGATATGATGATGTTTAAATATGGAGCAGCTTTGTACATACAGGTCTGAGTGTTGTCAGGCTGAAGGTCCTCCAGAAGCTCCTTCTTTTTTAAGATTTCATCTTGAGCCTCATTAAGCTGCACCCTAACAAAAGACAATGATCATCTTCCTTGTAGCCATGGACAGACATGTTTCAAATAAAACTATGAATTATAAACAAAAAAATTCACTTACATATGTGCATCAAGTTTCCGCTTCAAGTTGGACTTAGAAGAAAAAAATTTAAAATGACTACACAAAATTTTGAAAATAATATGTGAACTGTAAAAATATAACACCATACGTGTTATTCCTATGTTTAGTTATGGTACTTACATCGTCTGGTTTGGCGGCTTGACTCTGCAGAGCCTTCTGAAGGTCCTCCACTTGTTGCTGCAGCTCACTGACCCGCTCTCTGCTTAATCTGGATGGGATAATGGGAAATAAAGTCAGCAGAAAAACAGTAACACAGAGATCAGAGTAAATAAACACATACACCGACATGAGTAGACAACTAGTCTCATACTGTACCTGATCTCTGTGTCCAGTTCACTTTGGCTCTTATGGGCTTCTTCAAGCTGGGCTTGCAGAGCTGCTATCTTCTCTCTTTCGTATTCCTCCTGTTGCACTCTGAGCATCTTGTTCTCATGCTGCAGCCTGATGAACTTTTCCCTTAACAATGTCACATACAAGCCTGCCATTATTATTGCACTGGGTCAGAGGTCAAGCAAATCAAATGTAGTATGAAGTTACCTGTATTCAATAGGTATTAATTCAGCTGCCAGATTGTCATGACTGGGGCTGCCAGAAGGAAGCATTCCTAAATGAACAGGCCATATATTCATCAAACAAAGCGTAGTAGAGTGTAGGCATCATTCTTTCAAACAGATGTTCATTTTGAGCCAGTCACCTGCTTGGGACAGCTGGTGCTGCTGAGCCTGTGTGCACCTCAGTTCCTCATTTATTTCTTTTAGAGAGTCTCTCTCTACAATGATCCTCTAGTGTTAAAAAGAGAGGATACATTTAAAAACACACAACCCATGCGGACTATGCATTTGTGATGACTGTTTTGTTATAATAATACAAACCTCTTTCTCCTTCATCACCGTTTCATGCCTCTCTTCAAGCTTCTTCATT
This sequence comes from Rhyacichthys aspro, assembly GCA_036850595.1. NCBI lineage: Eukaryota > Metazoa > Chordata > Actinopteri > Gobiiformes > Rhyacichthyidae > Rhyacichthys > Rhyacichthys aspro. The sequence goes on from CM072151.1 coordinate 15,771,019, forward strand.
TCATAGGCCAGATTGTCTGCTCGCCTCGTCTCCTCTGACAACTTCCTGTGTAGTTCTTGCACCTGACAAATACATCAACCATCATCAAACACTGTAGGAGCTAATGATTAAAAAATATCATAGCAAAGGTACACACTTTTTTCTCTATTTGATTCCAAGTGTCCAGTTTACCTGTTTCTTATATGTTTCAAGCTGAGCTCTGGCTGCATTGGCCTTACGCAGCTCTTCTTCTAGGCTAACAGTGTTTTGCATGTAGGTCATGTTGTTTTCCTCCAGCAGCTTCATCTGCCTCTTCAGATCACCAAGATTCTCCAGTTTACGCTTATATGTTTCCACTGAAGCCTCCAGCATTACCACTCGGTCTGAGCAGTTCCTGTATAAATTCAAAACACATTCAACACATTTACATACTATATATAAAATTATGTTTCTACAATCTGTGTGTGCCAGTATAGTATGGGTTAAGTTGACTGTCAAGGCCTCATCTGATCTGAAACAGTAAAATCACAGAATAGACTTCTATCTAAACAGACTTTTCAAGACAATATTTGTGCAACACTTTAACATTATCCTATTTTATCCGCAGACAAACCTTAGCACGTCCAGCTCGTCTTTGAGAGCTCGTGACTCTTCTGCTAGACTGGTCAGCTCGTCGTTACGATGCTGGACCTCGATCAGTTGCTTCTCCAGCTCTTCACAGTGGATCCGGTAATCATCTTTAGCTGCCTCTAGCCTGATGGATACAGACAGCGTATTCAGATTCATTCACCAGTGACCGCCATAAAGAAGAGCTGGTACAAAGACAGACCTGAAATTCTCCTCCTGTATAGCTTCCAGTTGTTGCTGTAAGTGACTGTGTTTTTTTCCTGAGGCTGTGCTTGGGTCATCGAATGAGTCCAGCTGATTGGCCCGATCAGTTAGAACATCATTCTCAGCCAATAAGCTATTCCGTTCTTCTTGAAGAATTGCCACCTGTCCAAGATGATGAATAAAATGTTGAATGAGCTAAAATATTTCAAACAAACATCGCCGAGAACACTGGGCAAGGTTATTTCCAACTTGGAAAATGATTCCATGCAAAGAAGCAAATGGATGCATTAAAACAGAGCTTTGTTCCTCCCATCTGTTAACAGGAGTTATTTAGGCTTGAAGCAAGGTACAGCAAGTTCATCTTAAACATGTTAATGTGTGGTTAGTTTGTTTAACATTTTCCCAGACACTGGATTATGTGGCATCAATTTCTGTCTAGACATAAAAGCCACAAAAACCTGTGATATCAATCTAATCAGCAATTTGAAGTATTTAAACCTAGAAGCAGGAAACACTTACCCTTTTAATATCAACTGCTTTACTTTCTATATTTTTTGGTTATTGTAATAAACACATCAAGTGGGGACGCATAGTTAAAATGGTTAATTCAGTGTTTCAATTGTTTTGAATTTGGTAGAATTACTTTCAAATTATTCATTAGTCACATCCTGCATTACTTGCATTGAACACCACTGTGGTTAATCCATCTGTTAGCAGAGTTAGAGCAAACATTAGAAAAGATGGATTAGATGTGCTTAGTTTTGGCAAATTGGACTTACCTCCCTGTGATGAGAAATGATGACAAAACAAACCAATCTGTTGAAAGTCCAATTGAACAGTTCATCAGTGCGTTTGCTAATTTTAGTCTGCCTGGACTGTGCTGATTCATCTGGGCACAGCATAGACAGGCAGCCGATAAAACCCAGTCTGTATGCTCACAATCTTTCTGCCACAGCAGCTCCAGACAATGGACCCAAGAATTTCAGTGAAGGCACAAGTCCTGTTTATACTGAACTGTACCAAAGGCATTTGTGTTTTATGTTGATGTGCAGACAGCCACAGCTGGCACTAAGAGTTTAACTAAATGTAGGCATTTGTTAATAAACGTAAATGTATTGTATGTTATTGTATGTTTTCACCTGTATGTCCAGCTCTTGACAGCGCTGGGCTAGAGCCTCCTTTTCTGCTGAAAGTTCAGAAAGGTCCTGTAGAGCTTTTCTAAGCTGGGAAAGGAAAAAGAGGTCAAAATATTTCACACTTGCATAACATAGAGAGAAATAAATATTTATTTGATTTCAGAAATCCAAACAGAAATATGTTACAAACTGACTTTTGAATGTAAGATTGTAAATTTTGTATCTATTAATAAGCTGCTCAGAGGGATAAGAGGGACCATGAGATCATCACTGACCTGCTGTTCCAAGTCCCCTGACAGTTCTGCTCCAAATGGGGCCATGGTCTCTTTACTTATGAGCTGAGGAAGAGGAACAGAAAGAATTTGGTGAAAGTGATTGAAAAACCAAAATGACTGTATAATAACAACAACATCTAAATAAAGTGAATTCAAGTCTTGGACAAAACTGAAAACAGATGAAGTCTTTGTGATGGGGCACTAACCTCCTGGATTGCTGTCATGACGACATGCTGCACAGACTCCTCCAAGGTCATGATGATCTGAATGTATTCTGAAAATGGTGCAAGAGAAATATATCAAACAATGTATCCAATGCCTGTGTCCAACGTGTCATTGTTTGCACAACCCATCAATGATTTGGCCAATGTCAGCGGTTTGACAGGCAGACAACCTCCGTTAACCACATACCTTGTTTGCGCTCACACTTCACAGCACAGCCCAGTACAAGTTGTAGCAGCCGGCCCAGTTGCACAGAGTCTGAATGCTCTGCTACAAGAGCCAGATCCGGTAAAGGGAAACCGGAGATCTCCTGGTCTAAGACCTTGAGGTGTAGAGTAACACATAATACTTTCTTGTGAGCCAAAAACTCAAACTTCTCACATAAAAGTCTCACACTTTTACAACTTTTACAAACTATTTATGTTTCAGTACTTTCGAAGCAAGTTTAAGTGTCTTGGGACTTTATAATAAACAAACAAATCCCATCTGATCTAACAACAACTATACAAACACAAGGAGAACACATACCTCATTATAATAGTCAACCATCATTTGAAGAATCTTCTTTAGGTTGTTCATCTACAAAGATTTCAGCCAATATTAGAGTACAAGTGAAAGGCCACAGTGATTAAATATGTTGCATGCAATTTGAAAATACAACTCTGAATGTAAGCAAAGAGCAAGACAAAGGTAAAGACAAAGCAGGGAACAAGACACTGACACACAGAGAAAATATGAGAATGGTTATTATTGCAAACTGCCACATGAACAATGCAGGGCAGGCTTTAGCAGTAATATTATACAACTGACACACATGCACACATTTCACCAGAGAAGGGAGAGCGCAGGGTCAGGAACAGCAGCCCTGGAGCAGGTAAAGCTCTGTGTCACAGACAGTTTAGTAGGGCTAAGCAAACAGAGGATTTAACAGGGGGCAGGAAAAGAGTCAGTAAGTTAAATTTTGGTACAGGAGAGACGTTTTTATACCTTCAGTCTCCAGTTGTCCTCAACATCTGTTTTGATGCGGCTAAGCCATGCATCAGAAAACCAGACTGGGTCGCTGCAACACACACGTATCAGCATTTAATGTGCTGTGCCATTGCTAGGATGCTGTTACAACAAATCTTTCATCTTTATCCGTTTAGGTCAATATTATGTTTCATGTATTTTTTCTTTTTACCATTACTTTTCACTTTATGATTTGATTAATGTCAAAATAGACTTTATTTACTTTCTGAATTCCTTGTGGAAACATAGGGCAAGGTTAGCTATAAATATGGCATTGTTGAGTTTTTTATGGTGTTTTAAAATTCAGACCGCCAAATGACTCCTGTTTGTTGTAAATGGTCTTAATAAATGGGACATGACCAACAACAGTATGCGTGGAATACATGGTTGTGCATTCTTACATCTGATGCAGGGCTTGGGATATTGCTGCTCCAGTGGTCAGGTCCCCGACCGTTTGACAGGGTGCAGAAATGTTAAAGGTCTGGAGCTGAGAGATAAAGAAGCAGTTATTCTGTGATTCTACAGTGTATTGTTTAATTACTGAAGCAGAACATTTTCATTTATAATAGCAAAGCCAGTGTTTACATATAAATGACCTAACACTGTGCACTTTGTTGTACAGTGGTTATTACCAGTACATTCTGTACATAAGTTTACAATAATACATCTAAGCAGCTAAAAGCAACAAGTAGTTTCTAATTTTTTTTAGACAAATACATAATTGATTAGTAGATTTTAATCTGCATGTGAGCCATGTTCACCACACTGACAGGTCCACTATTTGTTTCTGTGTTGTGTGTGTGTTTTTGTTTTCTATACATCCATCTGTGATACTAATGTTTAAAACTATTGTATTTTAGAGCTAAAAAATAAAAAACAACCTCATCCTGCTGTTGAGTAAACGATATACAAAGCATTTGTATATAAATTAGCTTTACCACAGGAACTGATACGTACAATGCTAACCAGAGGTTGTATCTTTATTATGCTAATATCATTAGCATAATACATTTTGCAATGTGTTTGCAAAGTGTAGTGAACGTAAAGTTATATAACCTTAGCAAAAGAGAAACACTCCACAAATATCTCTTGGTTAACTGGATTAAAATGCCAAACAAACGAGGAAAAACTAATAAGAGTAAAAAATTTTGAGCACAACTCCGAACAGTTTTATTTTATTGTGGACGATAACTCATTGCTAGCAGGTAGATTAATATGGATGCAGCGAAAGAAATAATTGAACCCGCAATAGTACAACTGGTGCTTATTTGATGTTTTATTGTCAAACATTAACGCCAGTGTGAGTAGCGACTATTTGCACAAGTAGCTGGACATTTTTCCTCGTTTGTAGGTTGTGTGTGCGGGTTTGGTGACACCTCCGTCGCAGGTGAATAAACCGCTCTTTCCGGCGTACAGTCAATCTGATACAAGCACAACGTTCACGTACTGAGCGTAAAGCATGAACCTACCCAAATAATGAGGCTTTCGACCAGAGCGGTTTTGTCCTCGTCCATTTGGTGCCTTTTGAAACGACTTCTCTACCTGGCAGCAAAGCTCTTCCGCTCCTCTCTCCGCATTTGTCCTCACCTGCTGCAAACAAGAGGTAAATCTCTCACGACGTTTACGCAACGCCTACACAGGAGCAGCCCGCTCCGCCATGAAAGCAGCGTAAAATGTACGTGAATAGCTCAGCGTCTTAGTGGCTTTAGGGCCCTGGCTAAAATACAGTGATCCGAGTCCGATCCAATCAGTATCGAGATGTTTAAAGATTGACAGCTCACAAATCAGGCTGCAGCCAATTACAGACAGAGCTTCGAAGCCTTTTAATACTTAATTTGACAGCGTTATTCTACTCTTGGCTTGCAATTCTTGTATCGTTTAGATAAAGTTAGATTTTTTTTAATAGCATATAGTTTTTATTTATAACAAACCAGTGCATTAATTTGGAAAGATGCAGCCATGCATACAGACATTTCAATTTATTTAGGTGAGTTGGTTTTCTTTTTAGTATTATAAGGTTGTCCTTTATACCTTACTTACTAACTATGAAATACCAAAGTTTAACAATTTGGAATGAACCCTCAAAATAAGGTAGCTTTAATCTCTCCCTACAGACTTGTCTTAATAAACTGTTGGACTTACCAAAGAGTCTGGCAGCAGGCCAAACATTCTCTGTCATCCATTACACATTACTCACTTAACCGACTTAATCTCATATAGAAAGTCTGAAAACAGTTTGACAGTCCTACAGTGATATTTCTCTCTGAATATTGCCACAATTTGTAAAATATCTAAAAATACAGATACTGAATAATAACTTCCATTTAACATTTGAGTGTTAAACTTCACACACACGTATTTGACCTGCAGCTGGACTTTACTCATTTCACCCGGAGCAGCCTGTCTGTGACAGTGTGTAGAGTAGTAGCTCTGCGTTATCTCTGGACCCCTGCCACCCTCAGCCCCTGACCCTCACTGACTGAGGGCTGCTATTTTTAAATGACCTGAACTACACTGCCTTTCATCTGAGGTGATCAAAGTGGACAATGTCAATATTAGCTGAGATATTTTTGATAGGGTTAACACAACAAGGAAAATGACATTTTTCACGTAGAAGTAATCTTGTTTTATTCTACCTTGTGTTATTTACATTAATTGAATTGAGTATTGTAGCTTTGACCTCCATAAATGTATTTTATTGTTAATGTCAGTGACATCAGTATTTCGAGGATTGTTTAATGCAGACTGTTGGTAGAGTAAACTTTAGGTAAATGATTGGCTAGGTCAAACTTAACCTACTTCAACTCACTTGGAGGAATTTCCCAGCTCTGATCTGGCAAAAGTCATGTGATCCAAATATCCGGGCCTCTCAAGGAAATTAGACTTGTTACTTTTTTGACTATAGCCCCAAAATGAACCACTGTTTTAACCACCATGAGCATTATGGAAAAGGGTGCAATGTACGGAGCACTGTGGTATTGACTGACTAATAGTTTCTCTTTAAGCAGCTTCACTGACCAGCTGATACTGGTTGATTATTAACAGCTAGTTCCAATTTATTTTGTTGAGTGATGCTGTCGAGCAGCACTTCACTTCCTGCTAGGAGACAAAGGAGTCTAACTGCCTGCCTCTGCCATTTCTTAATAATGCACCCTTGCTATAGTTCCCAATCCAGGTAAAAGTATTATTTCAATATATTTAATTATGATTTAGATTGTTAGAAACATTGTTAGAAATCTAATCATTGTTAGAAATCTAAACTAAGCATAGTTTGTATGAAATGTTTTATTTGACACCAGTTTGTTTGTTTTTGTAATGTCAAAATATGTGGAATTATTATTATCCCTTATGGCTAGTTTTCAGTGTGTTGTATCTGTGACTGATGAGCATTTATAATGTATGTTTATTATTGTTATGTCACGTTGCAGACTGTGTGGTTTCCTTGAAGAAATGGCTCAGGGTCACAGAGTGAAACCTGTGATGTTCACACCAAGAAATTTATCCTCACCGTACATCAGCTGTCACAAGGTGATCACTCACACATCTATTTTTTGTCTCCACAATCACTTCGTCATTAAAATTGCTTCAAACTTCCACCTTTACAACTGGTCAAAACTATTATCAATTTTTGAAATGAAACTACAAACTGCAACATTAAAGTTTAACATGTTATCATTAATATTTCTGTATTTTTCTCTCATCCTTTAGGATTCTTCAAATGTATGCTCAACTACAGTTCATAAAGACAGCCAGTGCCCAGTGTGCTTGCAGACAACGACTTTCCCGGTACAAACAAACTGTGGCCATTTATTTTGCGGTAAGCAATATTTTTTTCCGTAATGTTTTAATCAGACCGGACTTTCACTCAAACACTTGTTCACTAGTATGTGAAGTCTGATTACAGACATTCACTGCAGCATCAATATTCTGCATTGATGTGTTTTTTGACTAACTGCAAGGCTTTTAATAAGTAACTGTTGTCATGGATTTCCATTTCTGCTTCTTACCTAGCACTTAACTAAACAAGTGCTCTGTTATGCAAGGTTGGACGTAGCTCTTTTCTGGAAATTCACTTGACTTTTTTATGTGTCACAAGCTGATGACTCATTGTGTCCTTCTGATAAATTAACAAGCCTTGTTATGAGAAGGAACTGCTATCTTATGCCACATAAGTCTGTAATACAGGGGCATCTTTGGGTGTGGGCAGGACTTGAAGTCTTATCTTGACAATTTCAATTGTCAAATGTGCTTTGTCCAATAGGCTGCTGGTGTTACCTTGACCTGAGCACAGAAACCTACTCCAGTTACCACTACACTTGCCCCACTTACCTGCATCGTGTGTTAAACTGAACCATATCAGTTATCAACAATGATGCAATGTTGCATACCTTATAGTCTACAATCACTTTTATTGTACTTGACAGTAAATCTGTTGTAGTGCTGTCAGAGTTGTAACAAGCTGCTTATTTTGTGTAGCTCCCTGTCTAATCACTTACTGGAGACATGGCTCATGGCTGGATGCAATCAGCTGTCCACTATGCAGACAGAAGGTACAGCATACATTACATTTTCATACATTATTGTGAAAACAATTCATTATTTCAACAAAAGTATAAACAAAACATTGTTTACAGGTCAGTGTGCTTTGTCAGTTATTTAATGAGAGCCGGTCGGATCGACAGTCAAAGTTAATTCTGGGAGAAATCACAGACTACAACAGACGTTATTCTGGAACTCCAAGACGGGTCAGTACTTTATGTCTGGATTTATCTGAAACAGATCCTTGTTTCTGTATTTAACTGAAATGTAGGAAAACTGATTGAACCAGCTTAGTAAAAGGGCCACTTAACGGGCAACAACTAAGAGGGATTATTATATTCCCATAAAACTTAGAGAACAGGCGTCTGGTGACACCTGATACTGACACACCTTGACACACCCTGCTTGTCCTTTTCTTTAAAAAAAAAAATTCTCAGTAGGTGGAGTGGTGTAAAATATGAGCACAATTGTACTTTTAGATCGTACCTTTATATGCATTTGTCTGCAATAAAACTAGACAGTTAAAGTTCTGAGTAGATTTGTCTTTGGAACTATCAAGTATATTTATGAGAATAGAAATGTTATGTCTTCTTAATGGGTACATTTAGTTTTCTTGTCTGACATTTGTTGGTCTTTTAGATGACGGACTATCTGTGTGACGTGCCTCTTCTTCTGCAGTTAATGGCCCGGGGCCTGGGCACCATGGGAGGACTGCTGTGGTTGTTTTTCTTCAGAGTAGCCCTGTGCTGTGTGGGGACTGTAGTATCCTTCTCTTCCTCTTCTCTGGAGCCCATCTCGTCCTCTGCAGGTTCCCAGACAGACCCATCGCTAAGTGGCCTGCTGGGAGTCCTGGATGACCTGGTAGTGGTCATCCTGCTACTCATCTGTGTCATCAATGTTAACCAGCAAATGGTTCCACAAAGGAGACAGACTGCAAATGCAGCAACAACACACACAGTCATTGGGAACTCTCTGTAGGTGTTGGTCCATACTCTTTAGTTTATTTTTTCTTGAAGTGGTGGATGCAGTATACAGACAATAGGTCAACATAGCTGCCCAATGTTTGCAGTGCCCTGTGAAATCTAATGTTCAATATTCAGTATTGAGATATATATAAGATTGGAAAATCCTTATCTTCATCTCAGAGTCATACTTGAGTGTTTGACTTAATTTGTCTTTCAGAACTGTACCATAAGTCAGTCATTAGTGTAAAATATTTGTAAATATTTCATAAATGTGTGTGTAAAATAAAGAAATATATTTATTGCCTTTATATCTATATCTTTTAAATGTTGAACTGCGAAATACTGCACATTGTTTTCACATTGTTTATTTGTTAGGTACAGTATATAAATATCCAGATTAGTTGTCAATCAGTACGTCAACACTTTTTAGATTTAATAAAAAAAAACAAAAAAACAATATTAGTAAAGCTTGAAGTACATGGAAGATTTAGTGTAAACAAGCTTTTTAATTTTAGTGGACACATGTAAACCAGCACTATCACAGTGTGTTGCTGCACCAGGCAGCTGCGTTGTTGAACATTTGTAGCCATGGTGATGGTTTGAGAGAAGCCCTGAAGTCCCTTGGGGCCCAGGGCCACTGCCACCCCAGGGTGCAGCGCTCTGGGTGTGGCATCATGGCTAGGTGTCTACCATCTGTAGAGCAGAGACCAGCTATGCCCAGTGGGGAGCCATTAGGGTTGAGAGGGTAATCTTCAGTGGGATGACCCTGGTCATCTAGGTAACGTAGGGGGGCCAGACCACCAGAGACAATCCGCTCCTGTGCTTGGGAGCTAGAAAATTGCATCAGACCTACAAAAAGTAAACTGGTTAAGGTAAAATCAATAAAGAAAGACAGCTGCAGATTACAGAATACACTCACCATGACTCAGCAGAATGAGGGTTCACAATGAGTTTCACAAATTCAAAAGTTTCACACTGAATAACCTTTTCCAATTTTTGAATGAATCCATCTTTTCTCTCCCCAACTTTAGTATTTTGATAGTTTATAGCATTATTGAGCAAGGTAACTAAAGGCTGCAAAAGTGACACTACATCCTGTGAATACTGTACCTTCCCCATGCGCGACCCACACTCCAAGAGCTGAGCCCTCCATGCCTCTGAGCCAGATGGACGGGGACTTGTCAATACCAACACTAACGAAGCGTGACTCAAACCTGCCAGATTTATTATGGGTCAGCACGACATCGGAATCTGCTGGAGACATGGGAGGGTAAAAAGCTGATACCTTAACAAATTGCTTTACTAAATTATTAAATATCACCTTCTTCTCTAATGGATAGTACACTGTAGTGCCTTCGTCCTCTTACCTGTGCTAATGTCTGTCTCTCCGACCCAGCCCAGCAAGGCAAGGAGCTGGCAGCCGTTACACACACCTAAACTCAGTGTGTCACCCCGCTGCCGGAAGCGATCAAATTCAGCCTTGGCTTTTGGGTTGTATGCAACAGTAGCGGCCCATCCTATCACAAAATACAATGTCAGACATGAAACTATTGTAGTAAAAGCTTTGCAAAAGGTAGAAAAATAAATGAGTGAGTCCTGCCTTTTGCTGATCCCAGGACATCGGCATAGCTAAATCCTCCAACAAAAACGACCGCTTTAAAAGGGTCCAGAGTTAAAGAGCCAGCGCAGAGGTCCTGCATTGTGACATCCCACACCTTTGTATAAATAAAAAATAGTTGCATTAATAAACTTTGGCAAAATAATGTTGCTATTGACTTCATAAAATGTACTTTCAAGGAGTAAAAGAAGAATCTAAGTGCTTACCTCAAATCCTGCCATAAACAGAGAAACAGACATCTCTCGGTCTCCATTACTGCCCTCCTCTCGGACCACCGCTACACGAGGCAATCCATCGCCTGTAAAAGGAAGTCAAAATTCAAACTAACACTTAATAATAACCCTACATGTTCTGTAATGAAGTAATGAGGTTTAATATGACAACACTTGACAATTACTGTTAACTTACCTGTTCAATGTGATTAAACATTTTAGTTAAGATAATAAAATCACATACTGTGGAGAAGACTAAATGCAACTAGTACACCTCCAGTTTCTTACAAAGTTGCTTGATGCTGGGCATTTCAGTGGGGTCAAAGGTCAGTTTGAAGTAGGGTTGTGTCCTCTTGGCAAGCCCCTCCTCTTCCTGTTTAACACACAGCTCGTTGGCCTGAAGGCGCTCCAACTGGAAACTGGTGTCCTCCCATACTGCTCTGAGTTTAGGAAGGCCCTCTTTCAGCACCTCCTGTCCATCCACACAAACTCTGATCTACAACAAAACAATATGGGGGCTGTGGTCATTACTGAATCTGAGATTTTTAGATTTGAAAAAAAAAAAAAAAAAGTCTCACCATTGCCTCAGGTCCAAAACCAGAGGTTTTTCCAATCTGAAGGCACTGCACGCCTGCATTGCTGTATCTCTGACACACTGTTTTTACATCATTCTGAGATACCTCAAGAACTAAACCAGGCTCCTCATTGAATAACACCTCCATCACTGTACAGACAGCAAAGACACTTGACTTTTTGCTTGTTACATCGACTTTCCATAAATAAAAAAAGAAACCAAACCATGGTATTTCCTCACCTCCAGCTCCTTGTGATGTCAATTCAACATCAACCCCACGGTTTCCTCCAAAGGCCATCTCCAGAATGCAGGAAATAAGGCCTCCATCGCTGATGTCATGTCCTGCACTCAGCAGATGATCTAAAATAACATGAAATTACACAGAACGATTGTCAAAAGATTTGTGTTTCTATATATTGCACAATAAAACCACTAGATGGCAGAGTCACCCCAGTGCAAAGTTGTTCCTTTTGTGACTTCACATAAGCCATAATAAAAGTCTATCTTAAAACTAGGCATAACTTTTCACCCTTTGCTACAGATGGTTTTTGCTAAAAAGTGCAAGCTGACCACTGAGGAGTGTCTGTGTGGTGTTGAAGCAGGCAGCGAGTATTTGTGGTTGGTCCAGGTCAGGAGAGCAGTCTCCCAGCTGGCTGTAGCACTGAGCCAAAGCAGAGCCTCCCAGACGATGGTGGCCTGGACTCAAAGGAACCCACAATAACACGCCTAGAGACAGAACAGAGGGTCAGAGACAGGCAATGTGAAAATGACTGCTGACTAAATGCTCTAGTTTATCAATACAATACTGAATAATCAGAAAATCAACACAATACAGTAATTATTAACATTTGATAACTATATTACTGGGTGTGAATAAGTAACCTTTGCCATCTGGATCCTCTAGATCAGGTGTGACAGTGGCTGTGATGTCAGGACAAACAGCATATGCAGAAATAACCAAAGCACCTGAAATAGAAGCAGTGAGGAAGCCAAGTCAGTGCTAATGCCTCAAAGTAAATCAAGATATTGATGTGCTTTTTAGTTTTCTTTTTTGTAGGATTGCTTTTGTGTCTGGGCAGTGTGTTTGTGATGGTAAATGTATTAACTGGCACCATTTCCATACCTGGGGCCTTCACTGTCTCTTCTCCCACTCTAGCAGCCATACTCAGAGAGTCCTTGCCCCCGTCGATAGCCACTCCCAGTTGACCCATCACTTCACACATGGCTTTGCAAGCGTCCCACAGATATGCTCCCTCACCAGGCAACTTGGCAGCCCACATCCAGTTTCCACTGCACTTCACATCCTAAAGCACACCCCCAGGATAATTTGATAAATCCTGAGTATATATACTGTATTCTGAAACAGAAGTTTCCCAAACAGTATTTTGTCCATATAGTGGACAGACTGTGTACATATGCTTATTTCAGATAGCTTCAAGTGCACCTTCAGAGCTGTGACTCTGGCAAACACCAGATTAGTGAGAGCCTCTGCCACAGCCATGCGAGCCCCAGCTGCTGGATTCACCAGGCCTTTAATTGGCTGTTCTCCGATTGCTGTCGCTGCTCCCTCTAGGCCAAATGGTGACAGAGCAACAACAGCAACGTCGGCCAGTGGGGTGTGAAGAGGGCCGACACACTGTTGCTGGGCAACCAGCCCAGTCACAGACCGGTCCACCTGACGACCAAAGAAAGAGCGAAGACATGAAAAGCTACGAAGTGTCTGAATAAAAGAAAGAGTAATAGGGAGTACACACATGAAAACAGAAAGACTGACCTTATTGGTGAGGTATCGTTTAGATGCCACAGCGGGCAAACGCAACACTCTGTCAAGTGCCTCTTTTACTGTCAGTTCAGCTGGAAGAGCCAGAGGCTTGTGTGTTGGAGTCACATGCTCCATCTTAAATTCTTTCTGTGGCATCTTCCCCAGAACCCATTCGAGCTGCAAGTCAACGGGACAGCGGCCGCCATTGGCCTGTTCACCCCTGCATTCTTCATCATCAACCAATTTAATCTACACAGACAAAAAAAGATGTGAAGTCTAATGTGTGTGAACAATGTACTAGGCTCTGCTCATAACAGCAGACCAATGGGCACTTATTCATCACGCCCAAAACCTGCCTTGCCATCTCCTGTGATGTTTCCCACAAAGTCAACAGGACACTTCTCCCTCCGACAGACTCTCTCCAGGAAGGCCTTGTCTGACGAGTGGAGCAGCAAGGCATTGCTCTCCTGATACTCTGCCCCCCACAGCTCTAACACACTCAATGTGGGGTCACCTTTCTAAAAGAAATGAGAAAAAAGAACTTATTACAGAAGGAATAGTATGAGCTGGCAATACTAATGTGGTGATTACCTTAAATCTACTGCAGTATATCATAGCTCCAGCTGGTTCACTGAGCTCCTTAAGCACATTACCTAAAGAAGACAGTGATTAACTACCTTAACTCTCCTCATTTCTTCATGTATATCGAGTTTGAGTTTTATACCATTTCCTCCTGCCCCCTGGTCATGTATGCTGCAGATTGGGTTTTCTTCGCTTCTTTCCAGACATGCCCTGAGAGCTCGATTCATCTTCTGCTCCATCTCAGCGTCTCCTCTCTGCACCGCTCCCAGATCCCTGTCACTGGAGTTGTCCCCCTGGACCTGACAAAACACTTAAGAGTGAAACATCTGCTGCCCATGACGTCACTGTGAGTTCCTGTGTTCTTTGGGTTCATACTTGCACAGATGAGGCTGCTCCACCTCCCACACCAATTCTGTACACTGGCCCTCCAATCTTAACCACTTCCATTCCTGATCAACAGCACAATGGCAGCAATGAGTCATTGATCAAGTGGTGAGATTGTTGTGTATAAATATAGCATCTGCATTTACTAAATGTGTCACACTAAGAGTTAGGATATTACCAGTCTCTGCTTCTTCCTTCTTTACATGTGCATCTTCAATAGAGCCAAGTCCACCACTGAACATTATTGGCTTGATCCACTCTCGCCGCTCTCCATTAGCAAGACGCATGCCAAATGAACGAGCAAAACCTGCACAAGACAAGACTTATTTTAATCTATGGAACAGAAACTGTAATACTATAATAAATGATTAGTAATTAAACAATTAATATTTCAGCACTAAGGGCTTTTTTTATGAAACAACAATTAAATCGGACACTCTGACAAAACAAAATATTGAACAACATTTTGTCCATTAAAGAGGTAGGAGGATTCTGAAGCTTTAAGCTAAAAATGACATTACTGTACTCTGACAAAGATCCTTGATAGAGGTGATAATAAGAGCTTTTTTTTAGGCTTTTCCTACATACAATGTCCCTTGAAAACATTTTTGCAACCTAGATGACTACATTATTAATTCCCTAACTAATTTAAATGCTTTGTTGAATTTAATGGTAAAGTATTTGTCACTTTAATCCTTTGTGTATTTCATACCTGAAAGAACAGGTTCTCCAAACTTGTTGCCATAGTCTGAGGCCCCATCGCTGGCCTCAATAGCTACCTGCAGCGGAGCAGCAAAGCTGGATGGATACTCCCAGCCCTCTCCTTTGCTCTCCCAGGGAAGTATATATCCTACAGGAAAAGACAGTGATACAATGTGGAGCTATTCCATGGTTTAAAACCACTATTTCTTGTTGCAGGTCTGACCTTGGACATGCAGATTTCCAAAGCAGTATCCTGCTGTTCCTGCGATGACGTGGCCTCCTCGTCCAGCGCTCTGGACATCTCTGATTCGACCTCCAGTGCCCGTGGTGGCACCACTGAATGGAGCTACCCCTTTAAAAGAGGTAAAGATATCATTAACAACAACCCACGGGATGGCAGGTCTGCATCACTGTTAGTGTACCTGTTGGGAAGTTGTGTGTTTCTGCGGTGAAGATCACATGTCTGAGTGACGGGCGAGTCTCATATGCGCTGGCCTGGGATGGATCTTTAGGGTACAAGCAGTCTAACTGCATTCCTTTGATGCCACTGAACACACAAACACACACACACACACACACTGCAGTGAGTCACTGGGTAACTCATATGGCTCTATATAGCATCTGTGTTCATCTCCAACCTGCTGTTGTCGCAGAACTTAATAATGTTATTTTGGTTGGTGTGTTGCTGGGTGTCCATTATGAGGCTGAAAAGAGTGTCAGTCTGCTCCTGGCCATCAATCACCATGCGTCCGCGGAAGAACCAGTGACGGCTGTGCTCACTGAGAGACAGAAGACACTTTTATGTTACAAGTGAGTACATGCATACGAGTTAAATTTTTTTACCATCTATCATCAGTTTAGTAGTATGTTACTGTAGTGCTTGAGGTGGAAATCTCAGTCTCTTTTCTACTTATATATATGTGCAATAGACACAGGTGAAGAGTTTACTTCTTTTAAAAATGCCATGTTTCTGGCATCACATTCAGTGGTCTTTCTTACTGTTATGTATTATGTACCAGCCACAAGTGTCTAACTGGAGGACGGCATGAATGGTTATGTAAAAGTTAGATATAAAGCCCACCTGTTGGACTGTGCTAAGTCAAAGCACTCCACACTCGTAGGGTTCCTTTTAATGCGCTGGAACATTGATGTGTAATAGTCGAGATCCCAGGAGTCAAAGGCCAGGCCTGTCGACAGAAAAAAGATCCAGAATTAAAGAGCGCAACTGAAGTAAAATGATACTTTAATACTATGTAGTATGTACACTTATATATCATCGATGTTATTAAAATGACAATGCACTTACTACTACTACTGTTGTTGCCATCTCAACTTTTTTATTAAAGCCATCAACATGCCAACTATCAATTAAAATTTCAATGAGGAAATAAAATAATAAAAGCAAACTCCTTTAGGTGCCCATTTAAATCAGATCCTCTATTAACCAGTTGACGACAGGACAATCCATACAATATTTAACAGATTTAAGCTGTCAATATTAATAAAGGAGACTAAACAGACTCTTTATATCAGCGTCCATACTGTGTTCTGCCATAAGGGACTATATTAGCTTGAGACAATTTGAAACAAAGAACAGCAGTGTACAGTCTCCAGCAGCTGCTATTCAAATATGTCATTCATTTTTCTGTTGGACAGATTTTTGTTTTATAATTATTATTATTTTTGTTTTATGACTGAAACTGCCTGCATGGAGATTTTACTGCTTTAGGGGCTAAGAAGCTTTCATGTCCTATTAAGTACAAACATGCGTGCATGCACGTGTAAGATGATGAGCAACATCTTTTCTGTCTTGTGACTGTAACAAGCTAAGTAATAATGTCACACATCATGTGACATCATTACCTCCACAAACAATGTACTCACAGAAAGCAGCGAGTCTGAATGAGGCAAAGACAGGAGGAAAGAAGAGAAATGTTAGTAAAACAGAGTGAGTAGAAGACACAGAGAAAGTGTTAAAGCTGTGCTTAGACCACGTATAACTCTAATCTTACCTAAATCATCATTTGCCTTCTCTAATGCTGCCCGACCTTTCCCCAAAATGTCCACCTCAAAAACCTGCTGCGGTGTGGTTTCCACAGCAAATGATGTGATTGGATGTTGATAGACGCATTCTGTCATACTGTCATACAAATACTCTATCAGCTTCTTTACATCTTCTGTAAACTTCTTTTCACTATCATCATTCGTGGGCTGGGGGGATGATTGAGAGAGAACATCAGAACAAAAAAACAGACCCTGTCCAGAAAAAACAACACATTATGTAATTGCGAAGGGTCAGCCTCTGTGTTTCTTCAAACCTTAATAAGAAACCTTCGAGACCGCTCAATCCGCGTGACATTGGTGAGACCGGCGCTCTGGCAGATGGACACAGCATTAGTTGACCAGGCTGTTGAGAAGTTTAGCCTTAAAAACAAAAACAAACCTCTGAGAGATGATATCAAAGACAAACTCTGAACGCCATTTTAAATACTGTATTGCAATTACATACAATAATTTGAACGATGTATTATGTATATATTTGCCCCTAAAATGGTCTGAAGAGAGCATAAAGAATGACCCCACAGTATTGCTGTATGGAAGTTTTTACCTGGGCCCAATCTCTACTAGCGCCTCCCCACAGCCCTTTGTCAGGTTGGGTTTCTCAGACAGAGGTTGAGCCTGCAGAGGAGGACGAAACAACCAGAGCAGAACCTCCCTTTGTTCAGCATTTAGACTCTCACAGCCTGTGGAGGAAGCATATAGAGCATCAATGACACAATCTCCTTAGTTGTTGTACCCTCCACATTCCCAAAATGATAAGCATCATCATGATAATCTAACTTTAACACAAACTCAC
Source organism: Rhyacichthys aspro (assembly GCA_036850595.1). NCBI lineage: Eukaryota > Metazoa > Chordata > Actinopteri > Gobiiformes > Rhyacichthyidae > Rhyacichthys > Rhyacichthys aspro. The sequence goes on from CM072151.1 coordinate 15,788,665, forward strand.
CTGTCAGCTCCACATTGTAGCACAGTTCAGATGTGATTGACAGCTGAGGATAAAGCTTGGCTGCCCTCTGTAAGGCCTGTGCCCTGACAGCTTCATTACTGTAGAACCTCACAACAGCCATCGCTGAGGGAGACAGAAACAAGCACATGAGGTAAAAACGACAGAGTTGTTTGAAGAGACCATATGACAACACTGATGACCAGTGATAAGCAAAACAAGATTTTTTTAGTAAAGTTGACCTTTGTTCAGGTCACTCAAGTCAACAAGAGCACATAATCACCAAGGTAAGCTATTTGCAAAGACATTAAATAATCACTTTCCCCTTAGATTTCAGACGCAAAAAGCTTAGTTTGAGAGCTTTCAGAATGATCAACAAATCAGTATTATGCATTTATCTGTCGGGCTCTTCAGATTAACCACATTTTTACTACGGTACTCGACGTGCTGAAGCATCATTAATTCTCCGCGAATCTCCGCGATTACTGAGCATCTCCTGATCGTAGACGTGATGTTCGTCCGTCACACACTGCACGATCAGGAGCTTTCTTTTAAGCACAAGACCAACTCCTTTCATAGACCCACATCACTCTACAATTATAATCTATACAATAATATTTTAGTACACACATTACAAAGGGATTCATTAAAGGGTTTATATACACTAACATGACAGACAGTATTACTTAGGTATCCTATGTCGCCTAACACAAAAATCAATTCTGACAGAGCCAGAACAAGAGCCATTTAGCTAAAAACAGTAGCATTAGCAAAGAGCTATTGATAACTTTAGTTAACTTACGTGCAGCAGATTCAGCACTTGACTCTTTGTGTTAGTTAGCACTGACTGAGTCCTGAAAAAACCTAAGATTTTCCCTCAAAGAGGTGGACGTGGTTTGAGTTAGACGCGGGACAGGACGGATGGACCACTACTCCCACGTGTGAGGGGCTCGTGTGCGCATGCGCGACATGCATGTGCAAAACTCGGTCATTTTTGAACAGCTTGTAAATGTTATTGGCACATTTACCCAATAAATTAACAATTAACAAAAAGGAATAATCTTTCTAAAATGAATAAATAAATAAAATGTGAGTTTCAAATGTAATGTGGTTACTCGTTGCTGTAATAGGTGACATTTTGTTGCATGTTTAAACTTGAGCCGTTTTATTGATACTAATGTCTGCGTTATGAGTCATAGTATGTCTTGTAAATTCAAGTGTAGAAAAAACACCATAGAATATGACTTCACAAACAGTCAAATCACTCAGGAGCAGCAGTCTTAGATATATTTAATAAATTAAAGCCAAGGTACAAAAACAAGTTCCTTTTTATTTTATTTTTCCCTCCCCTTCACCAACTACTGTGACAAACACTGTTGTTCTCCTCATTGTTTAACATGGTCTTCTTGAGACCCTGTTAAAGAACAAGGATGGAACGTCCAATCATTCACAGTTTTAACAAACAGCAGCAAGACAGCTGTTCTCACCTCAAGTCTCAGCCTATCTTGCTGCTGCATCTCCCAGTGGGCCTAGACCTTTGCCCCTTGAACACCCCAAACCCCACAAAACACATACATGCTACATGTTTGCAGGCACCTTGGATAAGACAGAAGGATTAGACTGAGATTAAGTTGATCATAGACCACATTGTACATTTCAATGCTGAAAGAATGCTAACAGATATTAACTGGTCTTTCTGATTCACTGAACAGTCTATTTTACAGCCATCACATCACTTCACCAATGTCTCACAGAACAGATACACAAACTGGTGTTACTTTAGTTTTATATGCTGAAAAACGTTCTCAGAGATGTTGCATGCCTTAACAAAACTCTAATCCTTCTTGGCCCACACCAAGGCAGCGACCCAAACCAACAAAAAGGTTTTGGGCCGCTTGTTCACAAGCTTTGATAAGAGCAACAGTTGGTGTGTAGTGAAGATCAATGAGAGATGAGACTGGTCAATGATTATCATTAACTGGTCTTTGCAGATGATAAGAAGATGTGTGTGACCAAGTGGTGATGAAATATAAGATGTGCCTGGTCTGATGATGACAGTAGTTTAAATGAGCATTGGGTAAGTAAATGAAAAACTCTTTGCTAAAAGAAAATTATGCATTTTTACTGTAGGTCCAATATAAGTGCACAAGTGTAAAGAGATCTGTGCACACACAACCTCTCATACTCACAGGCACACATACATCCATAAACACAGAAGTGTTCAGTAATAACAGTTAATATACACAACTTGATTAATTTTTGTACAATTACAGTGAATAAGCAGTCCAACTTCAGATTAATGAATCACTTCAATCTCCCTTCTTTGTTTCTTGTGCCCTTTAGCTCTTGAAGCTACAATAATTTAATTAGCCATCACTGTGTAAAAACTACTTCAGGACCTGTGGAGACTGCCATATGACTGGGAGGGACTGTTCCATACAAAGACAATCCATTTATGTGGTATTCTCCACTTATACCATCTAAAAAAGCTAACAAAAATAACAGTCACAGAAAAAAGTATTTGGCAAATACAGATAACAGGGCATATACCTTGTTGGGTGTACTTATTATTTTGTTCATTATTTTTTCTTGGAGATTCCTCCAACAAACATTGAGCATACCTCTTTCTATTCGCAGGAGCACTGACAACGTCCATGTTTTTATATGTGTATACATATAGAGCACACTAATATAATTCATTTGAAGTAGCTATGAATGATACCACTACCATTTTATATCAGTGCTAATCACTAGGAAACAATCTTGGAACCACAGGAAGATCTAAAAAGGCAGAACAAGATAGAGAAAGAAGGCGGCATAAGGCAGCATGCTGGGAGTGCTGCTCATAGCTTTTCCAAAGAAAAGACTTTTAAAGAACAGTAACAATCGAATATAACTGAAGCAGAGGGCTGCGTCTCATAAACCACAGTGGATGGCAAGTTGGTGCTCAAGTGTTGCCATGTCTCGTCCTGCAGTGGGTGGGTTATTGTAATTACAATCATTTCATGATATCTTCATTGACAGTTGTGATGAATGTTGTGGGATCCAGCTCTTTGCGAGGAGGGCAGAGGTCATGGTTAGGTGAGAGTTCAAGGGTAAAGTTTCAGTATTCAGCAGCGTACTCTGTGCCATGAAGCCCTCTGCACAGTAGTGTGAACTCCTTGACGATTTCCTTCACCCTCCTTTTGTTCACACGTTCTCTGTAGAACCACCAAAAACACATCAGTATACCGAGCAGAGGACTCAGTGTGGTTTAGCCAAAAAGAATAAATGTCTGGGAGCATATTCCTTTGTATCACTATATACTACTGATACCTGAGTATCTGCTGACAGAAATGGTCTTTCTGTTCTGTTGTGACGCGAGACGATGGGAATCCCGGTGGCTGCAGTGCCTCCTTCAACCACACAGTAAGCAGTGCAAAGCAGTGCTTGTTGAGAGCAAAAAGCACTTCTGCAAACTGGTCCATCAGGCTCCGAGATGCTCCGCCCCCAATGCCCTGAAGAGACAACCGAAAAATATATTAATTGCATTAATAAAGAAATTGCATTATTTTGTTGGTTGTTTTGTTTGGTGCTTCCCACCTCTAACACAGCCTGGAGCAGCAGTTTACCCTCCTCCTCTACTATCCTGGCCAGTGGAGGTACATCGAAGCAGTGGGGCAATAGCTCAGTCTAAGGCAGACAGACAAAGAATAAAGGATATAACTAAAACCAATACAGGCAAATTATATTAATGTTTTTGCAACACTTAAACTTGTAAGTGTATGTGCTCACAAAGAACAAGCAAGTCGACTTGACAGTCGGTGCCTCTGGAAATTTGAGTGACAGAACTCCTAGAGGTGGGAGAGAAAGACATAGAAACGTCATTACACTAATGAGTGATGGTGTTAAAGATTTACATTTTTGTGCTGAAAGACATATTTTACAGATGATCATGGTACATCACCAAGTAGACAGAGTGTAAACTCACCACAATGGAACACCGCTTTCACATCCAGATTCTCAGACAAGAACAAATCGGGCTTCCGTTTGAGAGCCTAAGAGGCAGACAAAGGCATTCAACAGAGTATGCTTATGTGGATTCAACCCAATTGGTACTGCTTCCCCAAATTTAACTGCATAAGATCCTTTAAAATAATTCTATAACCATACCCACTCAGCCTGGTAGAAAGCTCTGACAGCAACACAGGACTGAGGACAGATCTGTCCACCAGGCTATAGTTCATCTGTTAGAAGTACTATGTTCAAGAAAAATCCTCCAATGCAGAAGATATAACAAACAAATAGTAAAAAATCAAACTTTTAAATAATTAGAAACTTAAGTCAAACTAAAGGCAATGATGACTTTGGTGTTGTTGCTCTAAATCAATTATACGTGAAACATTACTTTGCTTGTTTTTGGTTGACTGGACTGAATATGCAACAGAAATGTGTAAGTAATTAACATGTGCAGATAAAGATAAATACAACTCATTTTGTAATAATGAACTCATTCAGATGGAGGAGAGAGGGACAGGGATGAAGATTAGATCTATCCAAAGATAGAAAACAAAGTAAGTAGGATGTAGACAGAAGACAAAAATATCAAACAGTAGAGCCATTAGCCAATTTATCTCAACGGATTAATATTAGTTGAATATTAATTCATTTAGGCTTTAATTGGCTCTGGACTGGAATGACCTTAGAAAGGGCAAGGCTGGGAGACTAACCAGTCACCTGAGACTGACACCACCTTATTCATATAAACTTGGCATGGAATAAAAGATCTCACATGAGGCTCAGAGGATGAAGATGTGGAAATGGTGCCCTAAAATTGACTTTGAAGTAGATGTGTGAAAAATCAGTTTTCAGAGTAAATGTGGTACTTTTTTTTATTCCTGAGGAGCGTGCAGAGTGGTGGAATAATTCAATAAGATAACTTAATCAAGAATAACATGGTTCTCTGTGAATGGTGAAAATTTAATGTGTTATTGAATCAGCTATAAGTTACATTAAACATATAAGATTAATGGAAAAAATACATTCAACAGCTCTGTTTAACTTAAAGTTTAACTGTCTGCACTTGATCCATGTGGTTATATGACTGTTAGAATCCACAGCGTTTTGAGGAGACAGTGGTCTCTTCTTCAAACAGTGCCCTTCTATGTCATTCCACCGCCTTGCCTGCATGATGGGACACTTTAGGGCCCAGTTACAGAGAACAGAAAGACAGCAAGAGCAGAAGAGAGAAACAGGAAGAAATCAGAAAAAGAGAGAAAGAGAGAAACCCAAAGTGAATGAAATAAGAAACCAAAAACACACCTGAGCTTGGAGTTGCATAAATGAATCAACAATATCAGGATGATCCCTGGGTCCTAAAATATAATAAAGATGAAACTTAAGAAATCATAAGAGACTAAGAATAATATACAAACAGCAACTGAATAGATTCAACAGTCATGTGGAAACAAAAAGAACTCAAAATATCTCATTGAAATAATTCACACGCGTGTAAGGAACAAAGGGGAGAAGAGGGGCATATGAAGCATTGGCAGAGTCTTGGAGGAACAGACCAACCAAAAACAAAAACAGGCAGAAGACAAAGACATGGGGCTGTTTGGAGAAAAAGAAAGAAGTAACGAGAGAAAAAGAACCAACCTAAAGAAACAAAAGTGGGTTTGGAGTGGGAACCCAGGAGGCACCTCTGTTACTGTTACAGATTGGAAGGAAGAGGGGCACCAAACCTGAATGAATCCCTTTTAACCTCCTCCCCAGCAGGCACAGCTCACAACAATAATTAAATAACTGAAATTCATGAGCACTTCGGGGGTGAGGATACCAGCAAGGGTCCGTTCAGAACTGGTCAATAAGTTCCTCTTTGCTTTAAAGGGGAAACCAGAGCCATTTAGTAAGAATCACACTCAAAAGACAAGGGCAGGATTGGATATCGTTCCTCCCTCACACTGGACACAGACTACAGGGCATTTAAAATGTGGTGAGCAAAAGGCTAGTAGACAGAAGAATCCACTAGCATGTTCCGAGCTCAGAGTTATTGAAAGGAAAAAATTCTACCACAAAGAAGAAATGTCTGTAGTGAGTGCCCAGCTTTAGCCGTTCCCAAACTCCAAACAGGTCTCTTTCTCAACAACCCCTCCAGCCCTTATTCACACTCAACCCCACAGGAGATACATGGCTTATTCAGCAGGCTGCACAGGACAGCCCAGCTCTAATCCTACTACAGCTGGACTGGCCTGCTGTGTTAGATGTCAGCCAACTGAATAAGCTTTTGCGTTGTGCTGTGACTGTCTCCTGTACGTACACTGTTTATAGGAGGGCACCTGCTCAAAAAGAAAGAGTTTAGAGGCAGGATGTGAGGCAGCCAGTACTTAACCAGTGAAAGCAGAAAAAAAAGGGGGAAAAGGGGACAACACAAAAGGAAAAAGAGAAGCAGATGTGGCTGGTACCATAGCCCGAGGCCCACTCTGTCCTGGGGAACACCCACGCATGGAGAACCGGTATCAGCAAGTGTATATAGCCCAACCTCAGCAAGCATAATGTTGCTAATGATGCTGATATTTTCAAGAAACCTTAAAAGCGTAACTGCATCAAAATGTAAAGACTGTGGTCAATTATTATTGTAAAGTTGTGCCACAAGGATATAAATAATTATTTCTAAAAACTGTCATGAAAGTTTATACCTTGAGTCAATAATTGGAATTGCAATGATCTAAAATCAATGTTTTGTGTAGAGGCGGCAGTGCACTGATTATATCTATTATTTGAGACCCTTTGTGGTTGCACTTTCATTAATGAGTAATGAGAACAAACGTTTAAAGGTCACTGGACGACAGAGTCCAATGACCTCTTCTTCGTGGCCCCCAGGCTGTTAGAAAATGAGTCTTTGAGCGACTCCAGAAAGATGCATCAATAACCATAATCATACATTCGAATAGGAAGCAAATTTCCTTTGCTGTATAAATTTGTTTTTTTACATTTACAAGTGCAGCAGGTTATTATTGTTCACCCTCTAAAAATATCAGAGTCATGCAGAGATACAGCACTGATTATTTAAGGAGCAGCACATTCATCGTGTTCACGGGCCCATCCATGCTGTACCCCCTACCTTGCTGGAAGATGGACAGCGTTACTGAGGTAACAAGCTCAAACAGAGCCTTGATGGGTGGGAAGTGGTCTGTCTCACTGGCAAAGATATGCACCATCTGAAATAGTACATTTTTATATCAGGCAATTGCACATATTACACAATAACACAAAGGTTATTTGGAAGAGAAAGAAATGCTATAATGTCAATGTTATGATGTATGATAAACAAGCTTTTATATACAACTGGATGGAAAAAACACAATAAATTTGTTTAGATCTGGTAAACTATGAACTCTATTAACTAGTTTTTCACTATAGCATATAACACACACTCTCTCATCAGTGTCGAAACACTATAACGTGTACCTGTCGAGTGAGGTCAAGGGCTGACGCCTGGGGGATTGTGCTATACATCTGCCCAAGCATCTCACTTAACTGAGACACCATGGGAGCAAAGTCGTGAAGGAGAGTCTTCACCGACTTCTCAAAGATAGCACACACCGCCTAAGAGACAACACAAGATCAGCTTCAGCAAAATGTCATCAAAGCTAAATATTGGACTGGTTTCTTTTAAAAGAAAAACTATGTGCAGATGTGGCCACCTCACCTCTACAACTTGTGAGTCATTAAGCCACTTGCTGAGTACAGTCTGTATGAGAGCAAACACTTGTTGCAAAACTACAACCACCTGAAACAAAGGCATGTTTTTAATACAAAACTCTCAATATCTTATAATTGGAGCCAGTTTGCAGCACTATAGGTGCACAACATATATAGTACATTATGATTATAAAAAAATCTTTATCAAATACCACACATTTTTGTAACATATTCAGTGTAATGATGGTGAGACGACTGACCGGGTTGGGACCAGGTGGTGGTGGTGTGGATTTGACAGGTGGTGCAGAGCCCTCCACTGACTCATCGTCCTGTTTGCTGATGTCCAGGGTCGTAAACAGGTTAGAGAGCAAACCCAGGATGTGGATAATAGCTAGTTTGTTAGATGGATTAGGCTGAAAGAAAGAAATGTATGAAATACCGATTACAAAAAATAAAAAATAGTGTTGAACAAACCATCTGTGAGTTCCTGAAATACTTTCATTCACCTGAATTGATAAAGTCACTACAGAATTCTTTGCTAATAACCATGACAGGCTTTGTATGCATATTGTTCAAAAGCAGCACAGAGTAACTCCATGTAGCCAGCCACTTGGGGCATTATGGTCATTCACCCCTATTATATTGTAACCTAAAGGTGTAACCACTAGGTGCCACTATTTGTCATGCTCCAAACAGAGGCATCCAATTTCCTAGTCTGATGTAATGGCAATAGATCAAAAAGCCAGACAGAAAACAATAAGAAAGAGAGGAAGCGAGAGAAGGTTGGAAGAGCCAGGAGAGTGTGTGTGTGTGCATATTGTGGAGGATGGAGAATAAGACAAAGAACACAGAAAAAAATACAAAAGCTTCTAAACTGACATTCCCAGTCTTTACCAATGGCAGATAAGGAGACCACAAGGTGTTAACATCTAAGTATTTTTAGATAATGTCTACCATTTTTGAATCATCATGATTTTGTGTCTTCAAATCATCTTGACATTTGAGCAGGATAAAATAGTACAGGATAAAATAGTGCTTTTAGATTACAGTGCATGCATCTGTTATAGAAATCAATTCATGTGCTGATATAGACATTAATATCATTTGAATATGAATAATGTCACATTGTAACGGTGTGTGTGTGTTGGCATTTGAAAAGTCGTTCTGCCTCCATGTGAGTCACTAGCCCATGGTGCAGGGTCAAATCCAATCTGGTCCCGCAGAGAAATGTTCTACTGCAGTGACACCATACGGGCACAAGGCCTGTTCTGATTGGCCAGAGTCCAACTGTGCCTGCTCTGTTTGTGTGTGTAGCATTTCATGTTAGTCCATGTATGTACCGTTTCATCCGCTAGCTTCTCTAGTTGCTGAATGTAGGGGGTGATGAGGGAGTGGAGGTTTCTTAAGATGTCCTCCACAGGGAGAGCTGATAGCAGGAAGCCGAGTGCCTGCATAAGCCACATACACTGACTTGTCTGCAAGTACAAAATGACAGGTAGCAGAGAGTTTAGAGCTTGAGGAATTTTATAATGATGCTATAGCCCCTCACTTACAGACTACAGCATACAAATAGTAAAAAAGGTATTGTACAGTATTACATATATAAATACGCAGAAAATATTTTACTCACCTTGTGGATTTGTTTTATAAGCACCTCCTAGAAATCAGACAATAGATGCTTTAGGAAAAGGATTATAGAATCATTTAAAAATCTATTAAATCCTTTGATATAATTAAGAGTTTGCCTTCACTACTGATGACGTGATAATCCAAAAGGTACCTTTTAACCTTTGGGTAAATAAAATGTGTATATATACATAATACTTTTATTCGGTTACATTAGTTTTTTAAGGTTAACTTTTATCTCTATCACTCACTATCACTCTATCTCTATCTATACAACTCAGTTATATTTGCAATTCTAAAATAAAATCAGGTAAAAAAGTTTGAATATTTTTTACTCCTATGGTTGATAGCATATAAATGCTTATATGAAATTCCATATCACACATACCTGAGAAACAGCTACTATGTTAGTTGCGTAGGGAGGCAGGTCATATTTGCATTCTCTGCATATTTTCTTTAAAGTAGAGACAGAAGATACTGAGAGGTCAGGGTTCCCTAAAGCCTGTAGCACCAAAGGCAGCACACTGCTGAGCATCACTGGATGGTCTGCCAACCATTCAGCCAGAGCACCTAGTGACACACATGGTTCAAATACTGAATATAATATAATGATATGTAATGATAATCCTTGTTCTTTTGTCTATATTATGACTGATTATAGTCTCTTACTGCAGAAAAAAAAATCCTATTTGTCTCACCAATAGTGAACATAACAGTGTCTGCAAGCTGCACATTGTTGATATTTATTCTTGGGATGAGTCCAATTAGGCCAGGAATGACATCAGAGTAATTCACATCTATCGTCTCAGCTATGGACTGGAAGCCATAGAGCAAAGCTTCAGTGTGCTGAAGGAGAACATCAAAGACAACATGTTAGTTTACGCAAAAACTGTCTCACCAAAAAACTATTTTAAAAATGTGTCTGCCTCACGCACCTGCCACGATGTGGGTTGTTCAGTATTTGTCAACAGCCTGCCTAGTTTATCGTACAGATTACTCAGCAGCTCTGCTCCCAGCATCTCATACACATACATGAGTGTGTCTGAGATGTCCACCCTGAAAGACAGACGTGCGCACGCAAATATTTTATATTCAAACTTGAAACTGTATCTGGCAATTTATTTGCCAGAAAGGTTTTTCCGTTTCTGCAGCCAGCACAGTGATACTCTATTAGAGTATCAATTGCTGACCAATCATCTTGTCAGGAAATGAATGGAAATTCTCATGCTGTCACTAAAGCAGTGACACAATAATAGACTTGTAGTGCAGTATATGGGGTCAGACAATCAAATAACCTCAGACATACCGATAGATTCTGAACTGTTCCTTTTCATCTGAGGACCAGGATGCATACTCCTCATCAGAAGGGAACTGGGCTTTATGTAGCAGAACATCCACAAGCTGAAAATAGACAGGCCTATAGACCTGCAGATACACTGTCTGCTTGTCTGACTCAAATGACATGATTTCATCCTAGAAAAGGAATACAACTGATTTGTAACCAATAAAAAGTTTTGTACAAACAATTAGATAACTAACAGATTTCAAGCCAATTTTCTTTAGATTTTTACCAATTAAATAAATTAAAATATTACAATGAAAAGAGAAAGCAAGCCAACCACAGGCTTTATATCATAAAATTAAATAATTGTAACCATCTCACAGCACAAAAATATGACTTACTTGTAAAGTGTACCAAAAGGTAAGTGTGAGGGAACTGGTAGTTTCATTAACTGGATAATGACCAGGAATGCCTGTACAAAACATGATCATGTTGACTAAAGCGAGGAAGCTCTGCCAGTGGTCCACTTGCTCCAAAAGAGTCCTAGAGGGAACACAAAGCAGAATTTACCAAGACATAATGAATGTGAACACACACTGAAAAGCAAAGTTCTGATTAAGAGGTTAAGATATGTTGTAATGTTGTCGGTACAAACAAACCTAGAATGGTTCTCTCCAAGTGTGACGGCAATACGACAGATACCATGGCACGTTTCCATGTCTCCACTCTGAACAGCCTCTCTGAGCTGGTCCTGGAGGGCAAGCACTTGGGGAACCATTTTCAGTAAAGTGTTTGTGTATCTGTGCCAGATGGACACACAAAGAAACATTAAAATTATGGTTATTAGTCATGCTCCTTACAAATCTAAAAACTACTACACACTGTGAAGATGTGCTGCATCACTGAATGCAACTGATACATCACTCTTCACTTGAATTTATTATAGCAAACTAAGTGTGAAAAGTTTCAATTGTGTTCTCTTTAAGTTCTCTCTATGGTTATGATTGCACTCACATAAACTGCAGTTACTACCCGGAGCCAGAAAATCTATTCCTCAAAGCCTTTGCTCAACTCTGTGCTGCTGTCAGTTATTGTTCTGTCTTCCTCCTGCTGTGTCAGCCATCTTTAATTCCTTTCACTCCAGCTCAAGCACATGCATGTGCTGACGCATAAACATTTACAGAGAAACACAGTGAACAAACGCTCCTCAGCAGAGGGTCAGATCTGTTCAAGTTAAAATATCACAGAAATCCTGCTGTCATCCTTACTGACAATTGTGAAGGGGTGACATTTGAGGAGGAAGCTGTGTGTCCGCATGAATGTCACCGAGGATATGGTGTTCTTCTGTGAGGATGAGCCGTATAACATGTGTCAGCCCCAAGGGGTTTAGTTTGCAAGCAGTGCTTTGTCTTTCAGAAGAACACTGATAAATGTATATGAATATTCATCAATGACACAGCAAGGTTGTGTGACTTCACCATAAATGAATCCTCTAAAGAGACACAAATAGAAAACTACAGTCTTATACCCCACAGATCAGCAGTGACAGCTGACAATATAAAGATGGCAAACTGGTTATTTATACAGTAAGAGGAACAATGTTGCACATGTAGGGTCTCAGCTCTGTCAGTAAAATGCATTTCCTATGATGTCTAAAAAAGCATTTTTATTTTAATTTCCCTCAGGTCCTTTTATGAAGCATGAGGCGGGATCTGTGGCTCTACATTTTGAAGCCCAGATCCCCAAACAGCAGCCCACACTGACTCAGCTCCCTCCAGAGAGAGCTCCACCCTGCTGAGAAGTGATGTGTATGAATCTGGACTCCATCTAATAAGCTTGTAACTGTGTATTGCTCTACAGCTCTGTTCAGCTGTCTGAACAACTCTATGAGAGAAGAGCCGGGACTAAATGCACTTAAGTTACTGTGGGGGCGTGGCCGGTTGTTCTCATGCACTCAGAAGATCATTCATTTTTAACAAGACACTTTAGAGATGCAGGTCATGCTCTCTTCATTTTAAATACAGGGGCTTACAGTGTGTATGATTAGATTAAACCCATAAAAGTAATGTGTATGCCTTTTCTGATTTATCTTAAAAATGACATTATGTAAATTGGGCTAAGACACTCTCCTGCAGTCACCTCCAGTCTGGGTTGCCATTACATTTACACTGTGTATTACACTTTCTGCCTCCTTCTTGACTCCTCCTTTATTATCCTCCCCCTCCAGCCCATCCCTCTCCCCACCCATGTTCCCCTCTGCAATTACTGCAATGCACTCTGAGGCTGGGGAAATGAGTTGCCTGGCAACAGGATGCAGCTGGACCAATAGCATTCCCCAAATGAGTTGACTGTAATGTCTTTAAAAAGGAAAGGAAAAATGAACACGGAGAAGCATTAGAGGTGCAAAAGTGCAAATTTGAATGAGTAGTGCTAAAGAAAAGAAAATTGAAACACCAAAAGATAGAAATAAATAAATATGCTGGAAAATAAACGTATTATGTTGTAATATGATTTAAAAAAAAGACTATCAACAATTTGGGAGGACTACCTAGCAAAGACTGACAACATGCTTTACTGGGTGTTGCAAAGTACAGAATAAGAAGAATTTTTCCAGCAACACTTGGTGAAGCTCTAGAATCTCAATTGCCATTAACTGTCTTTCCACCATCTGCTCAGTACAGCAGCAGTGTGTTCAAAGCGTCCTGTCAGCAGCAACTTCTCAGAGACATCCTGGCTGTTTGAGGCAGTCCAGAGGTGTGCAGGATTGCGATATTGTATTTACATGTACACACCTGACACTGCTCTCCTCCGTCTTTTAACACCCTTTCTTCTCTTAGATTGTTCCATCATTTGAGCCCTCTTTCTCTCTCTCTCTTAAGGGAGGGGTAATGGGTGCCTGCCATGTCTGAATCAACCAGGGCATGATGACATCTCTCCCTAGTTCTGTAACCATAGCAACGTCAGCCAACCGAGAAATGCTGCTCTCCTCCCCCTGGCTGTCAGCATACCCTGTATCAAACCCTCCCTACTTGGCTCCTACCCTCTGGATGCCCACCCATCCACCCAGTGCCCACCCTGCCTGTTTGCCCTTTTACTCTCCCTCCACACCTTTCTGTCTGCGCCAATCATTATTTCAACAGACATTAATTCAAGCTTTAGCCACAGTGTCATTACACTAATGTTCACACAGTGTCACACGTGGACACACCTTTGGGCATCAGGCTGTGAGATGGCATTGACTATAGCCTCAACAGCAGTGTCAAATAGTTCAGGGTCTGCCAGGGCGCTAAAGCAGTCGTGCACCAGGCTTTCACTTTCGCTGAGAGGCACATCCAGCAGCACCCACGATGACAGGCAGCGCAGCACGCGAGCTTTCACCGCCCCAGGGCTGTCCGTCCTTCGCAGCAGCTGCTGCAGCAGGGGACACACTGACCCCCACTCTCTACCCAAGGCACCCCGAACCTGGAGGAAGAATGAAAGTGGGTTAAACTGCTGTACAGTTTATGTGCAGTATGATCGGTATCTGTGCTAACTGTAAGCAGTGTACCAGTATATTTTACTAAACTACCTATGATTTATGTTTATATAGTGACAATTTTACAACAGTTATTTTATTGATTGAATAAGCTTCAAAAGACCCTGTACTAAATAAATCATTCTAAAGTAAATTATTCAAATGCTAATAATGTTGTGTATATACTGTTCACACACACAATGGTGCACACATACCTGTCCCTTTCGGTACTGAGGCAGACGGCTGGTCTGAAACTCCTCAGGAAGAACAGTGAGCAGCTCCAGCAGTGCAAGGCAGCGTGCACGCCCGTCCACCCCTCCCCCCTCCTCTTGAAACACCCGCACCATCTCCGAGACTGCGCCAGGCCAGGCCTCGGGCATGGTGTTGAGCGCCAGAGAGGCCAGGGCGACACACAGTCGGGTGAGCACCATCTTGGAGCCAGTGGAGAAGCAGGCTATTTGTGAAAACAGCTGGCTCTTCAGAGACTCATACTGGTCTGTGGGAATGTCAGACCAGTACCGAGAGATCTTAGTGTGGAGTGCACTGGCACCAAAGTACTGAATCTCAGGCACCTGTCAACAGTGATAAAACATATATGCCAATGTAAAATGTCTTTATTTACAGAGTGTACACGTAAATAAGTAAGTGCACTGTACCTTGTCTGGGCTAAGTAGTGCCCAGCAAAACTGCCATGCCTGAGGCGAGACCTGAGCCTGCATCAGCCATTTCTGCGCCAGATTCTTGTTGTCTATATTGGGATCATAGTATAACTGATGGAGGGCCTAGAGATGAAGAAGAAGAAGAAAAAACAACTGATAAAGAATCTTCTACATTCTATAGTTTGCTTGACTTAAAAAAGGCCATGTTGGGAGGGCTGCCACTGTGCTCAGAACAGTTGTCAGATATAACACTGCTGAGAGGACAACTACAGTCTTTTGAGAAACACACTTGAGCACACAATAAAACACAAACGGCTGACAGTTTACCTCAGAAACATGAACAAAGGAGAGAGCAATGACCTGAAAACAGCACCATTCTCTGAGGTACAGTTCAGAGTAATTTGAGAAGTTGAGTGCTAATGGGAACAAGGAGGCTCATGCTAAGAGAACATACATAAAGAACGGGTGTGGGAGAAGGAAATAAAAGACAGGGAAAGAGAGCATTAATTAAACAAGCACTTCTAATCCTGTCAGAAAACTCTAGTCTAGGCACTACTCTGCTAATAAGCCCCTTTTCCCTTTTGTGTCTGATACTCTCTCACACATGAACAAGCCCACTGAACTTAAACCACTGGCAACCAGCAGTAAGAGTCTGACAAGCAACACAGGAAGAAAAAAAATCTATTCAGTGAGCTTCTGATCTTTGTCTTTTCCCCGAAGCCTGCAAATCAAATCAATTCGTCTACAAGCAGCCGTCCTCTCCTCCTTTTCACAGCTATCTTTCTTATTCCACGCTCCCCTCAAGCCACAGCTGTCCATCCAGCTTATTCCATGTCTCAGCTCTGTATCCATCTTCTTCGACAATCTACCGCTTTCTCTCAGTCACTGTCTAACAAGGAGGATTAATGATACTGTAGGGAAGCCATGATGGGACGGGTACAATGATGCAACTGTAGCTGAAGAGATGAATATCAATATTGCATCAATGGCTGCTGAAAGCGGAGAGTCTCAGGTGGTATTCACGTGTCCTTTGCCGTCCTGCAGTGCATCTGTATGTAACCTTACTGTACTCTAGGCTCTGATTGTGGTGTTATATTTATGCACACATAAATAAGATCTATAGTTGTAGGTACAGTATGTCCAGCAGACACCGTGTCACGCTTTCTCTATTGTCTATTGCACCTTTTGTCATAGATTTTTGACTCCCTGTAAGCGACATATCATTAACAGTTTGACCAAAACACTGTACATAAGAGATCTAAAGTTATTTAATATGAATGAATATTGTAAAGCTGTTAGGATGTTACCTCACTGTTGTAACCTTTTTGTAAAAGCCTGTGATACTGACTTCAAAGCAGAAGCGGATCATTACTGCAGTCCGCTGTGCAAAAGCAGACCTTTCTATATCAAATCTGAACAGCGCCAGGTCTTTGAGATTGCCTGTCCTTCCGAGCTTTATTATCACAACTGAAGACATAAAACAGTCTGCTCATTTTGGTGCTTTAATCTTGTCACCAAGAGCCACCAAATGTCAGTGTCAGGCATGCAGCAGCCATCTCATCCCATTAACTATTGTTATTAACTGTTGTTCAAAACTGTGATAGTCCACAAATTGTAATAGAAGAATGTAATTTTGCCAACAGATGGAGGAAGTGCTCCCTAAAAAATCTGGTTTAACCTGAGAATGGCACTCTCCTGGCAGCCAATGTCTGAGGTCATTAGCCTCACTCTCTATTCCAACAGGAGGAGGAAGAAATAGTGGCGTAGCTGTGCTTTGTTGCAGGGTTCACCATCTGCTCCCACACCCCACAACAGGAGCTGGTGTGACTCTATTTCCTAATGAGCCCTGGGTATAGCAGGAATATGTGTTGAATTAACAAAACATATTCATCATTTGGATTTTATCTTTCTTAATTAATTTAAAATAGAAAGAAAGACCAATAATGTCAAGATGTAAAACGATTATAGAGAAAGCCACCTATTGTTTTATTAATGTTGCCTTCTTTAAATTTTGCTCTTTTAACCATGGCCTGCATAGACAGTCAGTGAATGCATGCATGAAGCAGGACTTCACTGCCATAGGTTCACAATTTTTCCTGCTGTCTGCAACTAAAGCAGCATGTTTAAAGTTACTGACATGAGGCCAGTGACAAGCTGAAGAGAGCATCCTCACACAACTGACCTATCATGTGACATCACTGTACTTTAAGAGAGATATTAAAGACATACGGAGTAAGATGATTATAATAGAACAAAGGCAACTAGTTGGTGTCAATGTGTGTGGGTGGTTGACAGCACACAGCCAAGACAAGACAAAGAAATTAGGAGAACCAAGTTGCCAATAGTGATAAGTAAACGTAAAAACTCTTACAACGAATTATGAAGATGAATTCTATACAATCACCGAATCAGACATAAAACTAAAGATAATTATTTAGAATAGTGTCTTGCGACCTATATGGCGATGCCTATACTGTCTATACACAACACACACTGATTCTCAGATTCCATTATACAGAAATTTTACTACACTTTTCTGGCAGACAGTTGTATCTTGTATTCAGATCCAAAAAGGTTGAAAGCTGGGCAAAAGGCAAAAAATGTATTTTATCAGCACCAGGTTTGGTCAAAAACGAGTGATGACAAATTTCTAAATCCACCTTTATCAAACATCCCCTTGAGCTCCCTTTGGGTGATACAGCAGTTGTTTGTTCCCAAAGAGTATTAGATGATTTTGAGCACAATAGAGTGCTGCAAATCCATTTGCATGTTGACAATGCTGAAATCAAAGCCAAGAAGAAATGTAATTCATATACATACTATTCATTATGCACCCCAGGATAGTCACAATGTGCTACTTTGTTTTAAGGCAGACGACTGAACAAAGCTCTTTCTATTACCACACACAAACACTGGGCTAGGAACCATCTTCTCTGACACGGTCTTTACAAGAAGCACACATTTAAACACGGCTGGTCCAACAGGAAGCACATGTTTGCTTTTTTTAACTTACGTTTTTTTGTCTGATATGCATGTGGTTCAATTTTGTAATGTGTAAGAATGAGTAGGAGATTTATTTTCTCAACTGTTTAAAAAAGGTAATGCCCTTTCGTTACAAAGTGCGTCATGGGAAAGGATACTTAACATCTTTTTCTGTTGATATATTTATCAGTTCATGAGACAATTAATGTGCTGGATCAAAACAGAAAACATTTTCTAAGATGCCAGTCTTTAGAAAACAGGCTGGTGATCATTCTGAACATCAAAGGTGATTGAAAAACTATGATCTATTTATAGGGAACCTTTTTGTCTCTTCTTTAATATGATGCCCCTAAAATTGTGCACTGTATTGTTATTTATAGCACAAACATAGAACATCAAATAAATGATTATAAGACACAGGTCACTGCTCACTATTGTAATTACACTTTTATTGCAGAAACAACAAATTGTCATTTCCCAGCTGGAATGTGCCTTTCTTTCTTCAACCTGCCTTTAATCATATCACATTGCCCATCTCCCCTTCTATGGCCCCTCCTCATTCACACAGAACACTTACAACCTTCAGCCCTCACTCTCATCATAAGCACAGGCCACCTTTCTTTCTCTCCACACTGCAACCTACGTCTCCCCCTCCCCATCCATCCCCTTGTGTCCCAGCCAGTGGCCACCCAACAGGGAAATTCATCTCAGCAACCTGACGCACACAGTCAACAGCGGCGCCCAAACACACTTACACTCAGATAACCCGTGCAAGCCAATAACCAGAACGAAAGAAAACAACTCAGTTTGCACAGTATATTTTTACATCAACTTATTGCAATCAATGAATAGGAGACGTATTTTGGAGACAGACACAACTGCTGACAAATACTATGCATCAGTACATACACGTTAATGTTATTAGTCTTTTGAACGCAAATGCAGTAAAACTTACAATTCATTAGCTGTGAAAATTGACTGAAGGAGATACTGACCTTCTCTACGTTTTCCACAGTGAAGTCCAGTGCGTCTGGTGTGGCGACTATCCTCCCCGGCGTCTCCATATCCGCGGACACGGAGCTGTCAAATCACCAAAGACGAGCGGCACATGCACGACCACACGACCAACGTTAGACTCAGTCTATCACATTATAATATGTCCCAACTGTTCAATCAATGGCAGTACGACTGTAAAACACGGACGAGTTCAGGCTTAGTATGATTATGACATGAGATGCTAACCGGCAGCTAACATTAGCCCACCACGCTAACTAATAATAACCTCTACAATTGGAAAATGCTATAGCAACAGCTAGCTGCGCTAACGCCAAACTAGCTAACGTAGCAATGCTGTAACTTCACCGGTGACTAATGCAACCAAACGAGGCACTTCAATTTCCAAATAAGAGCATGACAGCCGTATAAATAGAATGGCGTCTTTGTTTAATCTTCGCAAGGTGAGTATCGTTTGGATATTTTCACACCTTACTGTCCTCCGTCAGTGTGAGACGATGCTGGCAGCTCCCAGCCGCTTTTCTGCCTCTGCTCCGTCATGAGGAGCTGTCTGCCGCGTTCAGGTACTGTAGGAAAAACAACAATTAAACTACTGCCCACCGTTACTTTAATAAAGACAATTTCAAAGAAAAGAAGGGAATGAGAAATGTAAAAATAAAAGAGTAGTTTCGAGATTTTTTTTTTTCTCGAGGTTTTCTTACTACAGTCAATTCTGTAATATTCCATTGCTGATATTAGGTGATAGGCCTATATAAAAAGTAATTCTCTAATAACAAAGACAAAGTTATACCTGTTTTTCGCCAATTTTTAAAGTCTGTATTTCTTTTATTGACAATTTTGTCTGTAGACGTTTTTAGGCGATCAGCAGTATTCACTGTAGGTATGGAGCCACAGCGCCCCCACTCGAAATTAAGTGATTATTCAGTTATGATTTTCTGAAGGCCAAAAACTGTATATATATTTTTGGTATTGGCTGCAAATAAACAATAAACAGAAAGAAAATCATTTATTATAAATACACATACAATGAACGTTGCTTACTATTAGTTGCAAATGCCTGTTCTGATCTTTAAGCCTTTTACTGATTGTAAACAATGTAAGTTGTGTACATATTTTGGCGAGAGATGTTGAAGATATAATGTGTATAATAACCTAATACATACAGTGCCATTACACATACTTTCTTTTAGGGTTAATCAGTTCAGAGCGAAACTAAAATTAAGGGGGAGGGGGTTGTTTTTTCCCCTCCATTTAAATAAACTCCAGACCCTTTTTTCTTTTTTTCCCCCTCTATGAGCAGTTTTGTGTGCTCTTGAGACCACAGTAATGGTACCTAGTGTGACCAATTCACTTCTGCGTTACAGATTTTTTTTTTTTTACTGTTTGTGTTGTAATGACAACAAAGACCTCGACTTCTTTGGGAGGCAGTCTGAGGCAGAAAAATTGAATTCAACTTAACAGGCTCCATCTTTGGCCCTAGTACTTCCCATGAAAAATAAATCAAAAGGAAGCTGAAATTCGACAGTACAATTATCGTACACTATACTCTGGGAACCACAAAAAAAGGGGATTGGCTGGAACACCAACAAAAATACACATTATTCAAAGAAATTTTGACATCAAGTAAGAACAGAAAGTAATACAAATGAACCCAAATTTACTGTAGCAGTACGGATACACTATTGCATTTGAATCACACACCTGCATTAACACATTATTAGTTTGTATCAAGTGAAACTGTTGTCTACTGAATGGATTAGTCTTTTTGCTTTTTAGCCAGTCTCCCACTGAAATGCATTCTCCTCTTACAACATGTCAATCCCACATGAACGTGAACCAGTACAACCAATCAGAAAAGGAGAGAGGCGGGACTCCTTGTAGAGAAGCAGATCTCTGATCAGTTTGGACTGACTGACAGAAAGCAGGGGGAGCTGTCATTGCTGTGCTGTGTATGGGATAAGAAGCAGACAGAGAGAGACCAGAGGCACCAGAGAAAGCTGAAATAACAGGCTAGAAAATGGTCGTGCACAGAAAAAAAGCAGACTGTGATACCTTTCTAGAAACTACTCACAAAAAGTTGAGAAGTAATTACTTGTTATAAAGTGTGGTTGGCCCTTTTAAACTATTGTGACACTTAGGTTTCAGAGAATAAACATTCAGAGTTAGCAAGAAATACAGCTTCATCTCAAATATCAAGAGAAGGACACGTTTATTTTAGCTTTATTGGCTCTATCATTAAATCGACATCAACAGAGTAAAGGCGGTATCCACTCAGCCCTTTTGACTATTTTGAACAAGGAACACGTGGCACAGTTTGCGGAGAGAGAGAGAGAGAGGAAGAGCGCGTAAAGGACGCACACAGCTCAGTTCTGTGCCTCAGCCACGCAGACACCGGTACAGCCGCTGACCCAGTCCAGCAGAACAGTAACCCAGTGCTGTCATCTCTCCATTTAAGTGTTGGATTAGACGACGAAAGTAAAAAAAACGACGCGCAGAAGACAAGCCAAGAGGACGTACAGTAATTGTGGTTATTTTCTCCTGTGTTGTTGGACAGTACGGAGCTGATGGAGAGCAAACTCTGGATTAAGCTCTGCGCGCCTCTGCTGCTGCTTATTGTTCTGCCAGTACTGGCTTCAGATGGTGAGAATCTCACAGTTTTTATATATTCAAATTGTTACTATTATAGGACCTACTTGGACTGTGACTTGCAGTTGGCTACCACCTCACATTTCATCGATTAAGTCTACTTTTGTCACTCGTTTGTGCCTTTATTAGTCTGTAGTCTATGGCTCACTGTATTCCAACCTAACCTTATTAAAACCTAGTTGTTTTCAGAATAACTGTTCTGATTTAAGTAACTAACCTGTACATGTGACTGACAAACTTCATTTTCACTAAATCACATAAAGTTAGTATAAAGATACCCTTGTAACCTACTTTTTGTTAATGTGTTATTTCACAACCTTCATTCAACTTTCTACTTACTTACAAACCATTTCTTTTTCCTTCGGAAGTTTTGACCTTTGTTTAAACAATACCACAAGTGATCTTTCAAATCCCACTCCTTCCTCACAGCTCTCAAACCTGTTCCAAACATCCTGTCGCCCTCTGCTCTCAGTTATTCCCCTTTGTCACCAGCACCTCTCATATACTGCCGTAATTGTAAAATGAGTCTAGTGACATTTAAAAAAGGTTTTATTAGGCAAAAGTGTCTCGTCAGCTCGTGAAGCAGAAAGTCGAATGAATAGAAAACAGCGTGGCTCTGCTGGAGGACATTTATTAGTTGTAAATGAGCGGGAAGTACATGGTGATAAATGGCACCTCTAACTGTGTGCAGCAGTGCACTGTCATCTCACTGGCTTCATACTAATTGGGTCCCTCTTTAGTGCTGTATTTTAAAGCAAGGACATGAGGCTAGCTGTACATTAAACTGTGACCAAGCTCTATGTGAGTGTTTGAAGCAGTGCTACTCTTACAGCAGTAAATAGTGTGTGAACAATGTATTCATTTTAAAGGATCTAAGGTGACAGTCTTTTTTGGACATGATTTAAAAAAATGACCTTCCATGATGTTTGTCATTTTTTTATTGCCTTTTAATACAGCTAGTAGGTCTTTTTTGTATCAGGTTTCATTTTTAGCCATACCTGTCAAATCTAAAGTGGCCTTTTATAATCCTCTTCTTCTGTACTTTCTTCTCTTCTTCTACACTATCCTTCATTTTCTCTATTACAGCAGCAACCGTGTGTAAAACAATCCAGTAGCTGCTTTTGGATTCCCAAAACAAACAGCAGAGGATAATATCAGCATAAATGTGTAAAACCTCAGTTTGGATAAAGCTTTGAAAAGGCTTTGATAAACCAACTTGCTATGGCTTATTTGCGAGATTTAGATGAATAAAAATCATTTTCCATCTGTGCTGTTTTACCATTCCATCCCTGCGGGTTGAAAACAGTGTTGGGATTTACAGTAGCATGACATTTACATGGCTGCTCTTTGAAAGTGTTGTAGCCAACATCTGTTTGCAGAGAAATGGTTGGCTCCACTTTTCACTCGCAGGGTCAAGAAGGGAGCAATAGCTCTTTCCCTTGGTACAGACTGCATTGGTCTTAAATTTGTGACTAAGACTGTGTAATATCTGTGAGGGGTGTGAAATAGTGCAAACAGTAGATTCTTTATAAAACTGCTCACCTCACTCACACATACACAGACACATGTGTAGAGACACTTCCCCATCATTTGCCTCAGCTAATGGAGCTAAAACCTGGGAAAACAAGGCCAGCATTATAAGGCCAAATACCTCTAACTATCAGTGTGTTTGTATCATTTAGAGTTCAGATAAGTCTCTCTGTCTCTGTTTCCGTTTTCTCTCTTACTGACTGTGCTGATGAGCTTTGCAGCTGATTATGGAAGTAATCAAAGGCTTCATGGCAGTATGTTGCCCAGCAGTAATCACATTACTTGGTATTAGTGCTCTGGTCCCTATCAGTGTGGGAAAGAAGTCATTATTTGTGCTGTGACTGGTGTGTTAGGTAAAAGACCATACACCAGGGCTAGAGCTAGACAATTAGATGAAAAAAGTGACATTTAAAACATTTTATCAATCCTTATGCAAGATAATTATTTGAATTATTTAAAAAAAGAATATGGGCCATATAACTATAATAAATTAATTAATGTGTTAATAATTGAGCATATTTATAACACAAACTATATGAGAGCAAAAGCAAGTCCCTGTTTATGCCATGAATTTTAACTTGCTGCTTATTTTCAGGTAAACTTTCACTGACAAAACACAAATCAAGGGTCAGATGATTTCTGACATTTAAAATTATCCATGTTTTGAATTAGTGCACCAAATAATAGCGCCGTGTTAATGTCTGTGAAGTGCACTAGACATTAATGACTGTATAATTGCTACTGTCCTTCCTTCAGATAATGATGCTCCTCCAGCTGCCACGGTCACACCAGAGAGGCCTGCTGTTCCCGGCCTGGACGGAGATCCCATGACTCCAGGATCTGAACCTAGTCTTGAGGAAAGTGGTCAACTGAATGTCTCCAACAATAACACAGAATCCAGTCATGGCAGCAGCATGAACAGCACTGCAGATGAAAAAGCAATTCCTTTAATACCTCTGTCAAATAAACCAAATGGTAAGTACAATACTCAGAATTTTTATCTCTGTGTTGGTAAGTTTTGAAAGTTTTGTGTTTTCATACTTCATACTAAAAGAATTTAACAGGAAGTGTAGCCACAGGTGGGCGAAGGTCCAGTAGCTATTTTAAACTATTTATCTTGGTGTTCAGAAGTGGGCCACAAAGCAAGTAGACATGCTGTGACCCGGTTAAAGTGTTGACAATGAAAACCACTAACAACACAGCCATGGCCAGGGAGCTATAAAAAGATGCAGTATGATATGAAAGCAGACTGGATTATTGTAGTACAGGAGCGCAATGGTGAAATACATTCATTGCTGAAAAGTTGGCACTGACTTCATGATTTGTGTTGAAAAGAGGAGAGAAGTGATTAAATGCTGTGTGACTTCTCACAAGGGGCTGTGAAAGGTAGAAGTGAAAACTCCCCCATCTTTACACACACTGTCATACATTTTCACTCAATTTAAAAATGTATCGCCCACAGGGGTGTGTTTACACGTCTGATTGGGCTAAAACTACCCTTTATCTCCATGATATAAAGAAAACGGCAATAGGTTTTGTCAAGAAGAAAGAATATCAGGCAATGTGACCACCTCCACTGCTTTGGTTTAGCGCCTATTGTTAAAAATTGAGGAGGTGTGGATCTGATGCATTATTAATACAATCACGATGTTATGACTCTTTTGTGCTCAGTATAAAATAATTTAACGGAAAGTGATTTAAGCAACAGAGGCCTTCATTTTGTAAGTAACATTTGCATTCTTCCTCCCCAGGGACCGTCATGGACTCCGAGCAGTTTCTTGAAATGAATGTGACAGAGGATTCTACACCAAAGGCTTCACTTCCTGTTTCCGAAAGCCAAACCATTCCCTCCATTACCTCCACTGCTTCCAGCCCCACAAACAGAACTGACGCATCCTCCGTAGCTATGCCAACTGCCGCGCCACATCTGGAGAATACGAACACATCGCAGCACTTTGTCCCCGTTCTGACTGACCCTATGACGACAACATCTAAGCCCACTCACACCACCACCACTGCTCCTGCTGTGAGTCAAATCTCACACACTACTGTCACCACCGCTGTCGCCAAGCCTAGTTCAACTTCTACCGCCGCCACCAGCACACAAAAGAGTACTCGTCCACCTGCGTCAAAGCAAAACACCACACCCTCTGACACACATTCAGAAATCTCCGGTGAATCTCCAGTGGCTTCAACCAGTCCCAGCGCTGAGGCTAAAGCCCACGCCGACACTCCGTCCCAGCTCAATGTGGGGGAAGGCGGTAAGTATATAAAATCCCCATGTGTTAGCGACGCATGAATTTGTCTTAGGCGAGATATTGACAGGCCGAGAAGAAGTCAATTGGCCTTGAAACAAAGAGGATGTTGTTCTTTGTTTTGTCATATAAACACACACATGCCACACATCCACTGTCCGCGACTTCTACAAGAACTGTCACCACCAAGCACTCCACAATTATAGCTCTGTTTGGCAGAAAGACAGAGGCAGTCATGGGACACGAGCCTTGAGCACACTCTTGTGTTTTTCTTGTCTCACGTCTGTCGAATCGTTACATAGAGAATACAATTGTTTTTATTCACACAGAGGTCAAGAACTTAGTTGACCTTTTATCTGTCAATGGGCGTAAAGAGAAACTGGGTCAATCTCCTCTTGAGCAAGTTTAACACAGTAGCATTTGAAAGTGTTGTAGACTCTCCTCAGTGTGGTTTTATTACTCTATGCTTGGCAACTCGCCTCTTTCCATTTGACAAGAGGATAGAACAGCGACTATTCATGGGCCTGTGGTTGTTTTTTGTTTAAACCAGAGAGTATGAAATCAGCCAAACTTACAAAACAGTCTTCCATAGCAACATCCCAAAAAAGGAGAGGCCCACTCCTGCTGTAAAGAAATGCACAAACAGACAGTAAAAGGGTGGTGTGATTTACATTTATGGAAATAAAAAGACACTGTTGCATGTAGAGACTAACATTATTGTCAGAAATAAATGCATTTGTTTAGAGTAAGCCTAAGTCAACTCAAGCATATAATGTTTGAGGTATGTACTAGACACGTAGCATGCTGCTCACACATCTATATTTAGTCTCACGCACAGTATTTTTCTTTGCGCCATATTAAGTCAAATGTATAAACAAATCCTGATGGTGTGTTTCTTGTGTTATTATTCCACCTACAGTAGTGCAGGAGTCTCCCACTCTGGACCCGCTCCTGGCAGGTCTGGTGTCAGCCTTCATCGTCACTGCTGTCATCATCACTCTGCTACTCTTCCTCAAACTGCGGCGGAGAGATAATCGGCCGGAGTTCCGCAGGCTGCAGGACCTACCTATGGTGAGCATCATAAATTACAAATGTACCATATCCATATCACTCTTTGTTATTGTACTTGTTGTGCCAGGCATTCATGCTTCATAGATACATATAAACTAAATCTATGAGTGTAATAACATGGATTTTTCTCCTTCAGGATGATATGATGGAGGACACACCCTTGTCCATGTACAGCTACTGAAGGAAGCCTTATTTAAACTTGTGGTCAAATACTTGAACCAACTTTGTCACAGCCATCGTCTTTCCCCTTAATCTGCCCCAAAAACAGAGTTTGGGTAGGTTCAAGCAAAAAATATTGTTCACTTTGGCTTAAAGGACAGGAAGGAAGATGGCCAAAGGAAAGAAAACATCTCCCACCACATTTGATACGTTTCAATCCATTTTTTGAGTTTACGAGAGTTGGTGGTTTAGTATAACGCTGACATCTTGATCACACTTGGATGGTTCATGTGTGAATATTGATTGAGCCTGTTGTGCTTGACCTTTCCTTTGGGACACTGGTCTGCATTTACAGTAACCTGCTAATGTTTTAAATGACAGAGAAGAAAAACAGCAGTGTAGTATGTTTGAGGCCAGAGAACATAAGGTTACTCACAAGGACCTGATGATAATAGTGTTAACAAGGTTGCACTTTACTTTTTCAGGGGTTGAACAAATAAGAACTATTTTTGTGAATGTGATAAATTGAGGCTTATGTGCATAAAAAAAAGTGCAGACTTTGGCAGTGTTTGTGTGTCTGAGTGTGAATTTGTTCACCTGTTGTAGAGTTTATTTCTAAGCAGCAGGACAGAGGATATAAAAGAGTTACATTTTTATTTTGTGCTAAAGATACTGCTGCAGGTTAATGTTCA
Organism: Rhyacichthys aspro; assembly: GCA_036850595.1. Classification (NCBI taxonomy): domain Eukaryota; kingdom Metazoa; phylum Chordata; class Actinopteri; order Gobiiformes; family Rhyacichthyidae; genus Rhyacichthys; species Rhyacichthys aspro. Next base: position 15,815,775 of record CM072151.1, read on the forward strand.
TTGTGCTTCTCCCTTTGCTTAGTTTTTAGAGAGAGTGCCTTATACAGTATTTAAATTAATACATTTCTTCATCCAAACATTTCCAGCTCTTTGTGTGATTTCAACTGAAACATCGACACGCTTAAAAGTTGCTGCTCAGACTTGCCTGTGTTAGAAAACTTGCCCTTGAGTGTCTTCACCATGAGGCCCCAGTTCATACAGTGTCAGCTGCCTCCAACAGCAAGTGGCCAGTGTTTTTTTTATAATGTTAGTATTGCCCTGCGTGTTGTAAATACAACGGATTAGTGCATCATGCAGACAATATTATGAAGTGTTTGATGTTGCGGTTAAAGCGTTTATAAGGCACAGAAAAGTTATTACATAAACGGACATGCACCTTGTTGTAAGTGGATAATTTGGTGGGTTGAAGTGTTCACATATATCTTTATACAGGAAATATACAAACCCCACTGTCTCACCGTGTGCCATGAACAACTGTGTATAGATGTGAAAGTAGGCATCGCCACACGATTGCCTTCTCAAAGTGATGCATTGTTTGCATCCACACTGAACTGCTTCTTTAAGGATTTATGAGTTGTTAACATTTCTTGTGATGGGCTGCCTTTGTCATTTTGTTTTATTGTAAAAAGTGTTCTGAATAATGACACATTGCTGCCACATGTTGATTCTGGACTGATGTATTTTGATTAAAGATGTTTAAAGCTATCTTTTTGTCATCTCTAGCTTAACTCGTTATAGACTTACTAAACAACAGAACACAAAGAAAAATGGGTGAACTTTTTATTGTTGGAAACAAAACACAAATACTGCACTCAGTATGTGAATCATTTCACTGTAGCTAGCACCAATGTACAATACTTGGCAGATGCAATAAAGTGCAAACACAAGCGTTCCTCTGACCACACAACAAATAACTTAGTAACAGCTTTAGTACTGTTACATCCATTTTACAGCCCTTCTTCCAGACAGTCTATTTTCCATACTATTGATTAGTGAGACTACCCTCCGTCTAGTTCAATGAGCTGGATTGTGTACGCAGTCACCTGCAGTAAACCTCAGTGTGCACAGCTCAGTGAACAACAAATCTGTCCGTCAGCTCCCCAGTAGCTCTGCACTGTAGTCTGGGAGCCTCAATGGGTGATGTCTGCAAGCTGAAATATTTAACAGCTTGATACCAAGCTTTGCACAGTGTGACTCATGTCATACATGAGAGCATAAGGAGGCTCTCTTGAACTGTACACCAGGATTTTACTGGAGGAGGACTGTGTCACAGAATTGATAAGGTTAATAGTCTTTAAATTGTCTTTAGCTGCATTACCAGCTATATGACATTTGAAATTCCTTGTAAAAGGCCTGAATAAACTTTGTTAGTAATTAAATGTCCTATCCATTAGTCTGCTTCATCAAAATTTTACCTTTCAAATCACAGGTTCAAAAATAAAAAATAATCTCAAATACATGCAATATAATAAGTTACCAACATTTATGCCATTTATGCATATCTAGCCAAGAATGTTAGTAAAAATTGGTTAACCATTTCAACATGGATACAACAATTGACATGGATGGTGTTGATACCTCAGCACTAGACACCGGCAAATCATACATAAGTCAAAGCGTTTGTTAAAAAATCTAATCGCTTTTGAGCACCAGGGTAGGACTCCTTATCAGTAATACGCAATATGGGTACAGAGGGTGTAGCAACAAATAAAACCTTATTTTTTAAATGTGACTGGTTTTCCAGAATGCATAGCCCAAATGTAATGGAAGCCAAGTTAGGAAAGATGAATAACTGTGCACATTTTCTCAAAGAGAACATTTAACAAAGGATTGTGGTTCTTTAATGACTGCATGTCTGTTTGGTTTGTTCCGACATGTGGAGACAGTTATTTAGGGAGACTTTGTGGCTTTGACAGTTACAAACGGTCTTTAACGTCCTTATTCTACCAAGATAGAACTGAACAACCTAGTGCCAAAACAATGCTTTGATGTTTTAAAAGCCAGCCAGTATTAACTGACTCTATTTGCTTGATTTAGCAAGCTCTTTCATTGTTTCACTTAGGCAATAGGCGGTGGCATTAAAAATACATTAACTGGTTAAGTTTCATGTCAACAAAATGTTTTTCATGCAGCAAAGCATAATTCAAGTGAAACAAGTTACTGGAAGAGGCCATACTTCGTCAGACCAGGATTGACTAAAATACTGTTCAATGCATGTTCTATTCCTTCTTTTAGGAATTAAGGCTAAGGCTGTTTTATCCTGACTACATCTCTTTGAAAGATTTCACTTTCACAACAGAGCTAAAGCACTAAAGCATTCAGAAGAACGTCATTATCGGCAGTCTTCAAAATTATGCATTTCTGGTGGTGCTTTCTTGTATTCTAGTCTAAAAAGGTCAAAGGTCATTAAGACTTAAGTCAGAACCAAAATCTGGATTTTCGTCATCATCAACAAGGTCATCCCCATCCTCTTCATCATCGTTATCATCCTCTAAATCAGATCCCAGACCCTCAAAGTCGCTCCGTCTGGACTTGATGTTAAGGCGCACTCGGGGCTTCTGCTGAGGAGCTGCTGGGGTTGAGGAGAAGAGCTAGTTAATTTGGATGTGCAATTGAGTGAGGGCACCTCGTTTAGTATTTTGCAGTGGGATTAGGCTGGAACACAATCAAATGTTCCCACAATAACAGTGTACCGATATGTGCTGTGTGTTTACGATGGTCAAATTAACTGGCTTCATGTCCCTAATGACTCTGGGAAACACTGAGAGCAAAGATTGTAATCTCTTCCGGGAACATTAACCTTCTGTTACAGTAAGTCCCAGGAGTCAACTAAATGCCCATTCACAAATACACAGTACAAAAATCCCTTGTGAAATGGCAAAACAAAGACTAGCGGACTACTTTTTAACAGTGCTCGCTGGCTGCTGCATTTTGCCAAATAAATGTTCCTCTTAGTTTCTAGTTTCATGGTTAGCCTTAATCCAAATAACCAGCTAACTGTATTCTGAAAGGTTATAAAAAAATCTAGTGAGTCATTTGTAATGAGATGAGTCATGGGGAAGGTTGAGGCAGATGTGTGGGGGAGGAAGGGGAGGGGGAACTACACGTCCAATCTTGCTAAAACCGTCATCATTGTGTGCCCATCTGGTGTGCTGCCCTAACATTTTCTGACAGTGCGCCAACTTTCAGAGCTTGTTCACGACGGTCAATGTTTGTGGACAGAAGGCTTGTGAAAATGATACGATAGAAACATGTGATGTGACTCAGCAAACTGTACCACACACTGTAAAAGTAGGCCTGTAAGATGACTGTGCTGTCTTCTCCTTTTGGCACAATTCTCACCTGGGTCATTGTCTTCCAGCCATGACAGATCGTCTGAGCTGATTTCGGCTAAACTTGGTGTTGGGCTAAAGTCTTCTGAATCAGAGTCTGGCTGGGACTTTTCAACTCTGACCTTTTTGTTTTGGATGTGAGGGACTGGAAGCACTGGGCTCCCTAGATCAGACGAAAAAGAAAAAAAAACTGTGATGATTAGATGTTATATTAAATATGCATCACACACATCTTATTAAGACATACCTGATGTGTGAACTGACAACAATGGAGTGGGTTCACGTTCACGTAGAACAAGATTTCTGACCTCATCCTTCAGGTCTGACACTGTTGCTCTGTTTCAAGATTTAGATAGCAACATATAATAATGAGTAAAAAAAAAATTATGAAAACCAAAGTTTCAGACAGGTTTTCACATGTACCTGATCTGATGGACTTCTTGCTGTGTGTGAGAGTACTGAGAGACTGTCTTGGCCAAATCAGTGGTGTGTATTCGGTAGCTGTCTGTCAGCTCCTCTAAAGTCTGATAAAAGAAAACAAAGGGAGACGGTAAGAACATAAAAAGGATGCAAACAAAAGCATCCTGTGAGACACATTGTTTACCTTGCAGCTGTGCTCATACTGTCTTCTGGACTCCCTCGCTTGTGTCTGCTGGAGGAACACATCCTCCTCCTGTCGCCCTGTCAAAAGGCAAACCCGGAGCAAATGTTATGTACGAGACTGAGCTTGTCCACACTTTACACCGTGCTTCGAACATGTGCAGTCCTGCAGAAGTGACAAAGCATGATGTGTGTTTGTGACTCACTTAGCTGTGTTTTTAGTTGCTCCACCTCCCTGCGCAGGTGTTCCAACTCCTCTCTACGAAGCTTTGAGCTGAAACTTAGAAAAACAAACAAAAAACAATGAACTTTTATATATAATAACCTTGCATTTTTGTGTCACACAGAGAACATTTTCACTGTAGTCTTTGGTCTTTTCTTGTGGTAAATACACCTATATGGTCTCCACCTCTCCTCCAGGTTGCCTAGCGACGTGGCTCTGGTGATGTGTCCCCGCAGACTGCTCAGCTCACGCCCCACTTCTCTCCTCCACTGCTCTATCCTTCGGTCTGCTCCTGGACTTTGCTCCCTCCACAACTCCTCTCTGTCCCTCAGGTCCTCACGCAGTCTGTGCACTTCCTCTGGGAAAGGAAGGAGACAAAGATTAAGGATTTCTTTTCCTTTACCAGTGTTTGAGAAAATTTAATTACCTATTGAAGTCATTAGCATTATAATTAACAACTTTATTACCCATACTGTAGCATGATAAGATAAGAAACAGTGGACACATATGTGTTATCAGGCAAATTATGTGTTAATATTTGAGATATGTGCAAAACATTTAATTAAAAGAAGCTAATATCTATGTAATGCAAAAAAGTGCACTAAAAAAAATTAAACTAATCTAATGACTGTTAACAAAAGTAAAACTCATTTCCTGTAAATAGTCAATTGTACTAGTGAAGAAGCTACAGCAGATTTCACTCAGTTTATTTACTGTGTTTTCAGTAGATCAGGCAATAAAATTATTTGTTGACTGGAAATATAAACTGTAAACTTAAAAAGAATCTCTTTCACTAGACAGTGTTCGATCTGATAAGGCATTCTTTCTTCTCTGTGAGAATGGCAGGAGTCAGGTTCATCGCTGTAATTCAGACAATAAGATGACCCAGAATAAAGTGAGGTTAACAATAACAAACCTTGTAATGTCTGGATAAGACACTGCTGAGACTGTTTCTCTCGCTCCAAGTCATAAAGTTTTTTTGTAAGTGATTCTACTGCCTATAAAAGATATTAAGAAAAGATTAGAGCTTCTTTAAGTAACAAGCATTTGTTTAAACTGCTGAACAAAGAATTACACACCCGGCTCTGTATCTGTAGTTGTGACTGGATGGCAGCCAAGTCTGCCCACTGCACATTTGGACTAACAGGTGAGGAAAGCTGGCGATGCAAAGGCACTCGAGGAGGTGGATCCAACTCTGGTTTGTCAAGTTTTTCAATCACTGGAAACAAGTCTAGAAAAAACCCAAAACTATAAGACAAAATACAAATAGCCCCACTTTCACATTAATTAAAATGGAGGATTTTTATTAAGAATTAAAGGAGGTGGAGGTATCTGTAAACCAACTGTTATTTTTGTCACCAAGCTTACATGCCATGAAATTTGAATAATTGCTATAGTCCTTTTATAATGGAACTGTTTTAATATAGTTACTCTTGTACATTACTCCTTTGTTTATATGGGAATGGTGTTTCTGAGAAGAAGGGGAAATACAGTAAAACTACATCACAAGAGACTAGAATTTATTCAAAAGCTTTAGTAAACCTGACATGGAACAAGTTTATTTACATACATTATTAGGAAATAGTGCATACTTTGCTTTTATGCTTCCCCTGATGTTAAATAGTGCACCTACCTTCTCTTTTAGAAAATTTGCTAGTTGAGTTCAGCCTCTCCTGTGAATGGAAAACCCACACTTTTCAGATAAAGGACTCACAATATGGTCAAATCTTCACCACACGCTTTAATATTTGTAAAGGACTGCTGCCATCTACAGACTGTTCCACAGTCTCTAGAGTAGGCTACACAATTTCAGTCTTGATTTCTTTCTTATGTCATTAAGAATAGTCCACTACAGTGTGTGCCAGCCATCAACTTACCCTCATCTTAGCAACACTGCTGTCTGCTACTGACAGAATAGAGCTCAGATGACTGTCCCAGTTCATCTCTGTGCTGAAAGAATAAGGAAGGATTGTCAAAATCAATATTCCTTGGCACAGACTATTGTTTTAATCTTGCCATGGTGCCACTGTGTATCCTAGACAAGCGTGTGTCATAGAAAAAGGTATAGTATGGTGATACAGTAACTTTAGACCTGTTTTGTGGTTGGTCGGTGAGGTAACAACCTGGCTACGATCTCTGACACCTTGACGGGGATTACATTACTCCTGTGTAGACATTTTCGCAATAGCGTCAGCTGCTATTCGAAGAAGAAATAGTGGTTTTACAGACATTACTGTCCTACTGTAGATGTTACTTTTGAACAGCTATGCTTAATCATGTCATTAATCGCGCGATAAGCCACCATGTGAATAAGGTTTCATGATATAAAGCAAGCACAGATTAATGATGACGCTATTGGTGCTAATTTCCCATTTATTTAGCAGAACGGGTGCCTTGAAAGCCGTGTTGTGTTGCATAGAAAACACAGACGCCTCTTATTAAAAAAGGACAGAGGAAATATTCTAAAAATAAATCTTGTAATTCATTTAAAGATAAAATACACATAATGTTAAGTGAGCACTTTAATAATAACAATCATATTTGCAGGCTAACAACGCTACTTACCATGAACGTAGCTACATCCACATTTTAAATCCGAGAGCACATAAACAACGTGATTGCGTATGACGTAGCCGCGAGGCTAGTTCTGGGTAATGTAGTCATCTGAGAGGCATTTAGTTTCTGTTTACCGAGACACATTATGAGTGTAGCAGCATATTATTGTACATTCCTATGTTTAATAGTCTTCCGACGCGTTTTTAAGGAAACCAAAGAAAAAAGGGTGCCTATATAGATTTTTATAGAGGAAATTCGTAGTTAGAGAGTGTCACGTCCCACAATGCAAAGCGTGACGTTAACTTTTAGCAATGGCGGCTACCACTGTCAATGTGGAAAATATAACTAAACTTCTTGAAGATTCCCTTTGTAAATTTGGTTTTGAAATTAAACCTTTTAAGGTAGGATATTTGAGAGTGCTGCAAATGCAAGCTGTAATTTAGCAAGAAATGGGGAGTCCAAGTGTAACAAAACAGCTAAATTCAGCTCATGCGTATGTAAATACTAAAGCATGAGGACTGTTTATGTGTTGAGTGTGTACTGACCTCTTTTGTACTGACCCAGGTTGGTTGGTATAACCATGTACTTCCTGCTTCCCTACACTTGTCGTATCCAGAGGACACCCTTGCTGTTGTGGTGCTTAGTACCCCTTCCATGTTTGAACACGCCTTCTTGCCCTTTATGGAAGAGCAGGGTTTTAAGAGACTCTCTGACCCTATAGACCAGTGTGTGAAGCACTTTGTTTCCTCTGCTGTCTCACAGGTGAGTGGGGAGGTTTTCAAGAGATATGTACAGCACCTAAAAATCATCATACTCTAAAGCTAAAACAATGTGGAGCAAATATAGTTTTTCATCTATGTGGGATTTATAATACAAAGACTATGATAATACATTACATGTCTCATTATATGTCATCTAGTGTTTTGCAGGCCATAAAGTCGATGTTGGATATGACTATGAGCTGCTACCCAGCCGAAAACCAAAGTTCTTGGCACAAACTGCAGCCCATGTCTCAGGAGCGGCGTTCTACTACCAAGAATCTGATGTCCCACAACAACCCTGGGGTGAAAAGGTAGCTCAATTTGTACAGTTTCGTCCATGAGTCCATTTTCCCTGCAATTTACTGTATGTGTGTTGGTTTGTTCCCGACAGAAGTTGTTTGGAGTGTGTGTGCATCCAAGATTCGGGGGGTGGTTTGCCATTAGAGCTTTGCTAGTGTTCAAAGATCTTACTGTGGGCTCTGAACTGGAACAGCCTGCTCCTCCTGACTGTGTACCCTCCAGAGAAGACAGGATACGTTTGCTGGAGGCTTTCAACTTTCACTGGCAGGTACTGGACATATACACGGAAAAAATACCCAACTGTTTCACCCGCAGACAAGCGACCTTTAGTCTATAAACCACCCTTTCAAATTGCCTCATGCCTTGTGTTGAAGGCACTGTCCATTAAGGTGTCATCTGGATGGATTTCAAGTTTGACTGTACATTTTGAAAGCAGAACCAGATATTTTCACTTTTTTATTGTGTATGTGTGCCACACTACAGGAATCTTTCTGACTTTCAAAAATAGATTATTGTGTGATTACTTTACATTTTATCTGTTTGTTTGTTTTTATCAATGGCATCTTTAGGACTGGACATACAGAGAGATCATTAAACCCGTGCAGACGTACTCACAGAAACAGAGGGACTACTTCAGCACTCCACCTGCCCAGCGTTTGGCTCTGCTTAAAACTTGGGGTTTCCTACCAGGAGACAACACGCAAGGTGATGCCAGTTCTGACACACAGATATCAGCAAATGGAAATGGATAACTCATGGGAAATACTGTACTACTGACCCTATGCATTGAAGAAGGGGATATATTTTGGTGCAAGCTACATTGACTTTTTGGAAGATACACTACATGCACTACTAATATTGTACTAGATACAATATATAAGCAAAGTGCACTTAATTACTTTTTTTTGCTGTTCTTCTATTCAGTGGGTTCATTTTATACATATATCCTTTTTCTCTTTTTTCTGGGTACTTTTACTATCCATTGTCATTGTTGTTTTAGTCCTGTTCCCAGCCTACTGATTATCAAAAAACAGAAATGTCTTGTTTATGTTGCGCCAATCCCAAATCAGCCAGCAGCTCCATGGGATTGTGAGACTTTCTGTCTTATCTGTCAAATTGTTCTCTTGTTAAACAGTGAAATGGCACGCACATGTAATGGTTTGCCTGTAGATGTCACTCTTCTACCAATAATATGGAAGTATTCCAGCTTTGGCAGTGAAATTTCCAAATACAATAGAAAAGTTCTGACTCTGCAAATAAAAATACTTGGTAAACAATACATTATGTAATCACTGAGTACTGAAGCGCACCATCTAATCTCTACAATTGAATTTTAGACACACATTATCTCAAGAGCAGATTATTGTATTTTCTTCCCTCAGTGGTTTGAAGTCCAACATGTTGTGAATTGCTCCTGCTGAGACATGCAATATTAGGCTTCACATGATCTTTTCATTGCGCCCCATCTTTGTCTCTCTTACTGCATCCCCCCGCCTCAACCCACTCCCCTCTCTCGTGCTATTCTGTCTATCTGTGTACTGAATCAGCATTTCAGAGCAGTATGCCGCAGGCCTGCAGAGAGGCAGACCATGGAGTTAATTATACTCCCACAGATACCTGAGCTCATCGCTAGCCCGCTTCTGTGTTCCTTTATACCTCACCTGCAGTTTTAGTGCTGTTCACAAATCAAAAACTCACAGAAGCTTGATTTTCAAAAGTCAATTAAGACAGAGAAGGTCTTAAGACATAATGATCAGGCACAGTAACTTCTCCAGAATGCTCAGCTTGCAGTTCCTGCTGCTTTGCTGATTCTTTGGCTAGTTTTGAAGAATGACATTGATGAGTCTTGGAACTTTGGAGAACTTTAATACAAAGTTTAAAGCACCTTTCCACTCTGGTAAAAGGAAACTGCTTTAAACTTTGTAATAGCCCTCCTGACATTTCTTGTTGCCGGTGAGGTTGCAAACTTTGCTTACTTTTAAGGTACGGCTTCACTTTCTGCAGCCGTGCAGATGTTGTTTCACAGTTGAATGAGGTGAGGAAAGTAGTAGGACGGGTGAGGGAGGAGGGAGGGAGGCTACTCCTCATCATCGAGCTCCCTCTCTCGTGCTCTCCGACTTCCTTCAGTATCCTGCAGGATTTCTTTCACAATGCAGCTTGACTCCTGGCACAGCTGCACTGCACTCTTGCAGCACTGCAGAGGCATCTGCACTTTGTGTAGAGACAGGAAATCTGATTTACTGCATAGAAATGGGGCTGCATGATTTAAGGAACAGAAAGAATAAGCAACGTTGTTGAATATTTGAAACAAGAGGTAATTTAACACAACTGAAATTCCCCTCAATGAGAAAAGATAATATCTACATAACTTATAATAAATATGTGTTTCTATGTTGGGGCTGCACCATCTCCAAATATACTGAATTTAAGGTATGACTATTGAGTATACAGAATGACTTAACATTTACTGCAATAATCAAGCAGTGTTTATCTTGTGTATGCTGACGTTGGGATAAAAATCTATTTTGCGCAGTTTGTAAAAATCATCCCTGACTTATGCACTTTTTCTTGAAATATTGCAAAGAATAATTAAATAAACTGTCAGTTCCCTACAAATCTACTAGTATCTGACAGTGCTGATAACAAAATTTAGTATTACTCTTTTTGGAAAAGTAGTAAAACTATTGTTTTAGAAAAATGTAAGAATTGCAATGAAATTTGTGCATAACAGCTATTACCAGTGGGACTGGCATGAAATAGAGAAAAGGACATGAGTAGATTCAGTTGTGGATCAGTGAAGCAGCTCTATCCGCCCACAGACATCAGTTAACAGGAGCAGAGAAAAAAGGCCAACAGCAAACCAGCAACACAAGAGGAACCAGCACTGAGTGGGGGCGGGGGATGCCCAAAATCCACATGTGGTATGTTATAGAAGCTGGTTAGACATTTGTATTTTTACATAGTGATTTATGAGTAATATGTAGCAGCATAATTTACCATCTCGCCCTTTTTTCATTTATAAATTATTCTTATAGTCTGACAAAGCATACTTTCTCACAGTGGCTTTATCTCGCTCTCACAACATGTGTGCCTGTGCGCGTGTCTCCAAAGGTTTTAATTTTTTAAAACTCTATTCTTATCAGTTTCATGGATTAGCATAATTAGCTAGTCCTTTGCCTCATTCTCTCTGTTGTAACCAATAGCATATTGGCTTTCAATCTGGAAGCCAATTGACGTGCGGTGGGAGTGGTCAGCTGAGGACACAGGGGTCTGAAGAGAACAGGACAAGGGTAGACTGTCCAATTATCACATTATCAGTCTTGACCAGACAGTTAGGACAGACATACAAGCTTTCAACATGCACTTACTGACGTATGTGTAAACGGATCAGTAATTTATCCCCAATGCCTGCTTTTAAATTTAAATTATCACTTAAGTTTAGTCACCATTCTTACATATACAGCTCACTTAGTGTCTCAGAAATCTTCATTAACACAATCACTCAGTTTGAATAGAAGACTCCGGGTTTTAAGATGTAGCATGTCAAGCATTTAAGATCAGTCATGCGGTAAAACACTACAAGCAATCTTCTAGCTCTTTGGTGTAATTTGTCACACTCGATTGCAATAGTAGTGAAAGTAAGTAAAATATCATTATATTCTTGTTTCTTGCAGGAAAAAGTCATCTAAAAGCCTGTCATTGTCAGCAGAAAGTAAAGGGTTGCGATCACACCGGAGAGGAGGATTAGACCAAGCTAAGGTTCCCCATAATCCTTCATTTTAGATTAGTGCCTCTCTCCTGAGAACATGATATAGTGAACTCTGTGAAATAGAAGTGCACCCTTGTGGTTAAGATCTGCCCTTTATTCAACCTCTTGTTACTTGCAATGACAAAATACAGACTAAATGCAAACACTGAGGTAAACAGTTGGGGTTTTATACCTTATTGTGCGTTTTTCAGTTCAGGAAGTGGGAATAAGAAATATAAGAAAGTGAAAAACAAAGCACATATGGCACTATAATCTGAGGCTGCCAATTGACATAGACATATTGCAAGTTTAAATGGGATGAAACGTCTCAGCATTCTTCTTCTGTCCACGTGCCTTAGCTTTGTTGCTAACGTCTTGAATCAGTGCCACTGTATCGTGTAGTGATTGTGAGTTGATGTAGAATGTTTATATGAGGAGAGCACTTAAACAGAGAATGGAGTTTAAGAGGTCTGCCTCGCTTTGCTGTGCTTTGCGTTTATTTTGAATGACTGCAATTAGCTCCATCACTCACATGTCTGGCGTGCTAATACGGCACCAGAGCTAATTTATAGATGTGCATTAAGTATTACATCACACTGTTGCAATTGAACTCTAAATCTGCCACTTACACCGATGAGTCTTTGACTGATTTTGGGTTCAGAACACATTTTTTGTCACACTCCCCATTTCTTCATTAATGTTAGCATTTTTTGCTGCAGATGTTTTCATCAGTATCCACTGTTTTCTCCAGCCCATCGGTGATTTTCCCTCGCTTCTCACTCTCGCCCGCGGAGAGGCTGCTGTGCTGTGCCGTGTTGCTGAGCCGTGGATAAAAATTATGCTTATTCTCAGCCATCATTGCATGTCCATGTGCTCTGTCACACTCCACATGGGTAGGGTTTCACTTCAACACAGAGTAGTGCTGGTAGATTTAAAGACAAGGACGGCGAGGTAGCCTACTTCATCCATAATATCTATACTCAATCATTTTTAAACAAGAACAGGAACACTTAGAAGTTCTAGCAATCTTACTCATTTAATAGCTACATTCACTCTGTCCTGAAAACTGGCCTTGACAAAATCTGATTTGGTCAGATAAGTTCATGAAGTGGTTCATTTCAGTGTGGATACTTACAGTAATACTAACAAAGCAGATAAGCTGTCCTGCAATTGTAGCTGATGGATGTTTTAATCAAATGGCAATCGTCTAACTATGTGTGTGCTGTCAGTGAGTGGGTAGATGACAGTAGCAAGTGGCCTGATATTCAGCTGTGTATTCATACTAGTATAAGGGCTGCACAATGTGAAGGCTACATGCTTAGGACCATATTGTCTGTGGATAGAACTCCAGATAACACCACACAGATTAGCATACATATTGCTGCAACAGAACCTACACTGAGGTAAAACTCAAGTCACTGTTGTGGTCTTACTGTACACAGACTTATTTGGTAAATGAATGTACCTTCTAGGATGATTATAGCACTATTTTATTGTGCTTTTTGTCAGAAACCAACTGTCAAGCATCCATCCACATTATAAAGCTTTGTGTGTGTCTTACTTTTCACTTCACCATACAGAACATGACTCATAATACAGACTCTTTGAAATTATAACAACTTCAATTTATAAATGACTTCTAACACTGATTGATTGTTACTGGGGTTGCCTGAGGTAGCATTTAATGTATTTCCCAACAATTACCCAATAAAGCGACCAGAGAACTCTATACGTAAAACCCCTAATTAGTGTTTGACCTTAAAGTCACAAAGAGGTGTTTAGTTGCAGTAGAACTGAGACATATAGGCTCCAACTGGCTGTTTAGCATCAGGGAGTAAGTGAGCACTACTAAGTAAAAAAATCCCTTGTAATGGAGATGTTCATGGGTCAAAGTGTCCTCTGTGCAATGCGCTGAAATATTAAGAGGCTGATGTGGAAATCCACCTGAGAAGCGAGAGAATAGGCCGAAGTTAGCACTCCTCGTGTCCACCATTCAGCATCGATAAGAGTAACGGGAGGACACACAAATTCATTAGGCGAGGATTGACCTGCTATGACGAGCAATTTAGTTTCAAACACAGTCGGGCACCTGCGGGAGACAGGAAATTAGCATTTTAAATAGGGACGATTATAGGCCAGGCCAGTGCGAGTGTGTCTTTGTGCAGTTTCACTCACACACGGACACACACTGAGGCTTCTCCTTTTCTAAGTTGAGTAACACATCGCTGCGGTTCAAAACCATGTGAAATATTGACACAACATAATGCTCCTCTCCCACGCTTCGATGCACTTTTTATAAATAGTGCGCTGAGCCGAACGCAGCTGGAGAGCACTTTAAGAGCACTTGAATCTGACAAAACACAAAGGACCCACTCCGCACTACTCCTACATTTCGCTGGCAGGCCTTACAAAGTTATCAGTTATCAGTGTGAGCATTAAAATGACTGTTACTGTGATATTATAACAGTTGCTTTAAAGAAACTAGGAGGAGATGATGGCGCTGGAAATGATAACTCATTAAGATAAAACAATACAAATATCCTAGTGTACAATGATGTCTCTGTGATGGCACTCTCTGTGTTAAATTCATTTGCGCTCTTGCCTACAGTCTGATCATTTCAAGCAAAGGTAACTCAGCTCTTTCTTTAAAAGGTGAAAAAAGCCAAAGGCAGTATTTTTTAATAGTTTTAGTATCAGACTTTGCATCCGACGTTTGACAGAGAGGCTATATATATGCATCAGCTAAAGGAAAGACAATGTGTGTTTTATGTGTTTTTACAGAGGCACTAAATACTGGAGTTAATGCTAATTGGATAAACATAGCTTCAGATTTAAACAACTCATTCTAACCAGTGTGAGACTTCTTTGTAGAGTTCCGTACTGAAAATTAGACTTGGGGCTCTGCATCTGCATATACACAGTGTGAATTCAGGCTGAGTCAGCTATAGCGCTACAAGCATCTGCTTCTCACGCAGAGTTACTCCGTCACATTGATCACAGCATCTCAGCGGAGAAGAGGGAACTCAGACAGGTATCTCTTTCTTTCACTCTTCTCTGGCTTCAGTTCTAAATTTTATTGAGCCTTTTGCATAGATAACACCTTTCTTTAACCCCTTCCTCATCATGGAGTCACAGTTTGTCTGAAAAACATTAATTCCCTTTTTATGTGACTCACTTACTGCTTTTAAAGTCACAGGGCCCATATTACTGTGCCGTTTTGGTGTCTTTCTGTATAATCTATGATATAATCTGTATTTTCAAAGTCACGGTCAGAGCGCAGAGTGCACAGCGTGTTTGTTCTGAGTGCGTATTGGGTGTCTCTCCAGAGAAGACTCAGATACACTCGGAACTAGAACAGGGTCAAGAGGCCATCCATCATTCAGGCACCACTACTATAAGCAGCCACCTAAAGCGCTGAGTCAGCACTTTGTGAGAAATGTATCCTTTATTTGTGTTTGTCCAAAAAAATGCGAGCTAAGCGTGGATGCTATATTTTGCCTGAGTTTGAACAGGTGACCCTTCGAATACACTGGCGCTGTGGGAGGCAGAGGCCTTGTGTTCTCCTGGGTTAGGGAGACAAGGGTGCTATTCATATTTGCTGTATCACACGCCATCACAGGGACATTTCTCAAATCAAGGGACCTTCAACAGAAAATAACAACCATGTTTTGTTATGTTCTGTTTTGGTATCCAGTCTTTGTAGCACAGTACGCCACTAGTTTTCTGAAGTATATGAACGCAATTTCTCATGTCTCCTGTAAAGATCCATTTAGATAAAGTCATAAATCTGTGCACTTCCACACCTTCTCTGCCTATTTAATTATCAGTTGACAAAAGAAAACTACACAAAGAGTTAAATGGCTCCTACAATCTGTAAATATGTTTTTAATAAGCAGGAAAGGGATCAGGGCAATATTTAGCTGGAGGCCTTTTCCATTTTGAGACTCACAAGGCCAAATCCTGCTTGTTTCTGAGTCTCTGCTTACATAATAATATTAAAGTGGCACTGCATAACTTTTATCCAGTAGAGGGCGCAGACCTTATCTTTTTACAAGAGGAGACTATTCAAGCGTCAAGTTTAGAAGAAAAAAACATATTTTCTGAAACAGTCGGGTCATTTGAGTTTATTTTTTACAAATTATTGTTTATGTTGTTTTTTCTGTGCAGATCGTGTGGTTTTATTTGTGATGTAGTAAAACACGAGGAAGACATGTTTGGTCTTCAGCTTCTTCTTACTGACGCCTACTGGACTGGAGATGTAGTGCAGATTCGTTTACCACACAGATTATCAGGAATTCTTTCCCCCAGGTAAATACATTCCGGGAAATAAAAGTTCCTGTAAATGGTGTTGGAAAAGCAGCTATTGGAGGTTTCTGAGCAGCTGAGGGTACTGTGTCAGTGAGATAGGCATGATTCTTACCATCTCATGTCTAAGCACCATTAAATGATCAGAAAAGTTAAGCTGCGCCTATCTGTATGCACACATTAAGCATTATCACAAACTTGTTTACAATGGGCCCTAATGACAAGTGATAATCATACAGGGCCAGATATATTATGTTTTCATTAAAATGCCATGTTAGTATGTCTTCAAAAATTGAGAAAAGTGGCTCATTGTTACGTGATGGAACATTCAGTTAAAATTAGCACTTCTTTCTACTAGATCATGAAATGCTAGTCTCCAATATCAATGTTTTCAAACGTATTTGTTATCACTCATTATGAATTGTTGATTAGCTCCAAATGCATTAATAACATTCAGGATCTATTTGCAAGATGGATAACCACTCGCAAACGTCTTCACATTCAAGCATCTAGATTCTCTGCTGATGAATTTTCCGAAGCAGAATCCGAATGCCTTCAAAACAAGTCCCAGCTTAAAATGATGTAACCCTGCCCTGATATTATCACAAAGCGCTTTTATTTCCACTGCGACAAATCTTTGAATGTCTTTTTCTGTCCAAACACGACTCGGGAGGCAGTTTATAATGTCGCTTAAAATTTCCAAAAGGACTTCAATTACTGCTCTCTGCTAATGTTTTAATTTGACACCTCAGCGCGGCACCAGAGTGAAACCGTTGACATTGACTAAGAGAAAAGGCAGCGAGAGGATGATGAGACCTCATTAAGGCTAAGCAAGAACAAGTGTGTGTGTATTTGCAATCCACGGAGCATGATCCAGCCATTTTGTGTGTGTGTCTGTGTCAGTCAGAGCACATCGAGAGCCCTTGGGAGGGTTAAGTAGGGAAAGAAGAGAGATTGAGGTGGGGAATTCTCATTAAAAAAACCTCCAAATCGGGAAAGGTGTCGTCAGGAGCCACTGTGCGAGGGGACAGAGGGGAACAGAGGAGCAGGAGTGGAGTCTCCTCTGTGGCTATTGTGACATAAGACTGGAAAAGGATGGATAGAAGGTAGAATACTAATTGAAAAGTATAGGGTTTTAACAAAGTTTGTATTTACCAGTGCGTTTTCATTCAAAGGGTCGTGGTAAGAATGGTGGGGTGATTGCGACGGGGCCGGGGGATCCTTGGGGGCAATCGGGTGGTAATGAGCTGTTAGTCTCAGAGGAAGAAGAAGTCTATTAGAGGAAGAGTGAGCTGCTATTCTGAGGTTTAATCTGAGGCACAGGGAAGAGGAAATGGATGGAAGTGAGCCGCTGTTTTTCACTCGTCCTCTCGCGATCTGCTCGAGATAAAAGCAGCGAGGAGGAGGTGTTCGCGAGGTGTTTGGGATGTTGATGTTAGACGTGACCTTTACAATTGGACTTGTGACAGTTTCGTCTGAGCGTGATGTGATCTCTAAGTTTTCTTCACACTCTAACGCTTTCACTTTTGTCGTTGTTATTCATTCTCTGTGTGTTGTTTAGTGTGGAGTTATACTGAGTCAGGGTCATCAAGCCAAATGTCTGGTGGCCATGTTTGTTCATCATTGGATTCAAGCCCAGGGCAAAAACAATTCTGTCTTCTTCTATTATGATGCTTCACTTATCTCTGGGTAATCTGTATTTGCTCATTTTACCATTTCTTAGAGAAAGTAGGATGCTTTTGGAAGTGGGGATGACTAGATATAGTAGACATGTTCAAAATTCAGCGCAGGGGCCAATCATGGCACAAGGTGAGATTTTATGTGGCCAGCTTCAGACATAATATATATCGTTTATGGCCCCAACGGCAGCAGCTTTATATCCATCTAACCTGCTCAAATCTGACTACAACCAGTTCAAATCTGACTGAAACCTGTTCACATCTGACTAAAACCTGTTCAACTCCAACAAGAACCTGTCTGAATCTGACTTAAACCTGTTCAAATCCAACTAAACCTGTGAAATCTGACTAAAACCTGTTGAAATCTGACTAAAATCCTTTCAAATCCAACTAAAACCTATACTTGTGGGATAAGAATAAAATCAGAAGAGACTGTTGGCCCTTGGAAATGTTCCTCTCATCACATCCCACTCTCATCAAACTTTGCAAAAAGTTTGGACACCCGTGAGATACAATCTTTTTCCAGAAAAACTACGAGTTCTTAAAATTGAGTACTTGCCTATTCTAAATACAGATACATACAACAACCAAAGAAAGAAAATGCTTCATGACATAAATGGAGCATTATTTACAGTTTGCCTCAGTATCATCATCACCAAACAGTGTATATAGTGAAAAGGTTAGTAAAGTACTCATAAGGCAGTATCTGAGTAGGTAAAATGAGTGTACACACATTGCATGAATGGAACAAGAGAAGATTCCTTGTATGTTAGAAACTTCAGTCTTCCTTGTCCCAACTGAGATGCTTCCTTGCCCTTGTTTTTGTGCCACTGTGACCTGGTGACACAGTGAGGCAACAGTATGCCAGGTCTGGGACTATAATCCGCTGCAAATTAAATCTGCGTTTGTGTGCTTTTAAATGAGAAAAAACGTACTAATATGTTACCATTATCTGTGCGGGCGCCCTAACCTTCTGACCCACAATGCACATGGATATAGTCTCCCATTACTTGCCATTTACTCTTTCCCTCTGCGCTCCCCTGCTCTTTTTGTCTCTCTGCATATGCCCAGTGCCAAGTGAAGACGTCGCCACTGCGGTATCTGACCCATTCTGGCAGAGGTGAGGCTGGATAGAAAACTGCTGTTCCTGCCAAAAAGACCAGTGCAGATAAGGCAGGGAGGTAATTTGAAAAAGTCCGAAAGACGAGGCAAATGCAGGGAAACAATAAAAGCAAATAAACAAAAAAAGGAGAAGACAAAGAAGCTGTAATTCTGACTGAAGTTATAGATGCAGTCACGTACCTCTGTTTTCCACAAACTTCCATTTTCTCATCCAGGTGCCAGGTAATCAGGTGCAAAGCCTCCATGCATTTGTTTAGAGTGAGCCATGCAAATATTAAACATTTTATTTAATGTAAAGAAAGACAATGTGTCATTTTCATCTTTCCCTCTCATGAAGTTTGACCTTTGTGACCTTTTTTGAAACAATCTAGGCATGAAAAGAAGCATGTTTGTTTTTAGGAAGTGTCTTGAACATGTCTCTATTTTCGGTCCCTTTCTGATTTTGTTTTAGGAGCCAATATTAATGCAATTATAATTAGTTTAGCAAAGTTCATTTTATTTGAACTAGCTCATATTACATTGATTTACAACTGCTTTGTTACCATGGCAACATTCAATCAAACTAACCAAGAATGAAATCCTCAACAAATCCTCTTCCATGTTTTCTTGCTGCTTGCTTTTCCATTTTAACTGAATTATACTTACTTTAGTTGAGTCAGAGTTCAAAATTGAATGTATAAAACTAATGAAGACTGGTCTAAGACATGTTTGTAAAACCTGTGTTCACCTCTACCCAAATTTCAGTCCAAAATGGAGCCTCAAGAGCTGTGCTTGAACCTCAGATAAATGCAGTAGCCTAGTACTGTCTTATCTGTTCTCTTAAACCTAATATAAAAAATGATTTCTCTGTATTGTGTCCTTTATAGTACATAATCTGACTTTCTCCTCACTAAAATGGCTGACCGTCTGACCAAAGCGTTAGTCAGGCCATCTAATGATAGTGTGGTCATCCCTTCTTCACGTCTCAGTCTTATCTTAACACCCTTCAAGGGCACACAGGCCGGGGGAATCCTTCTGGCAGGAAGTCTCTCCTGTGCAGCCCACACAATGTCACACACACAGCAGCTTCATATACTCAGACGACTCTGTGTGTCTGATCTGACAGAGCGGGGTCACCTTCTTGATGTGTGTGTGTATGTGTTTGAATATTGAACAAGACATGTTGCATGATTTGAATAAATAGCATGACAGTTTAACCTATGCTCAGGCAGACTGTAGAATGATACAGTACCATAAACTATGAAGTCACATGTCCTCTCTGTAGAAATTCTTTCAGAACATGTGGCTAAAATATTAGGCAATGCTTCTGATTACTTGTTAATCTAGCCAAATGTGTTCAAGGATAGTTAATGCTGCATCTGTTGCTCTTTGATTGTTTGTGTCCAATTATTTGTAGTGGCAGTTTATTCTATTCTTTTGTATGTATGGCATAGAAAAGGTCAGTATGGCTGGGCAGGCTTTCAATGGCCTGTCCAGTAACATATTTGTTTATTCAGAAGGTCAAGCTAATGACCAGAGGTGTGGACTCAAGTCACATGACTTGGATTCGAGTCAGACTCACGTCACAAATTTAATGACTTCAGACTTGACCTAAGAAAATGTAAAAAGACTTGGCACTTGACTTGGACTTGAGCCCTATGACTTGAAAAGACTTGATAGTTATAATTATATAATCTTGTTACTTGAAAACTTTGAAAAGAAAGCAACAATTAATTAATTTCTCCCAACTTGAACACCCCATCTCTCCACACCAGTGGAGTTTTCAGCTCCCACTGTGCAAAAATGGCTGATTGACTTTTGGTCAATTTGCAATCCTTAATCCTTCATGTGACAATAAAAAAAGTACTTGAGAGGCACAAGATTCATTATTAAAATTACATGTTCCAAAATCTCTGAGTTGTATTAGTCTGTTGTTTTAAAGCACTTGAAAGGACTTGAAACTTTAAGTATAGACTTGACTTGACTTGGTCCTTAACTTGGGGCTTGACTTGAGACTTGAGGACAAGGTCTTGAGACTTCATTATGACTAACAACAATGATGGTCTCACTTCTGCTAACGACAGGTGCAAACCACAGTTATGGCAGAGTTTTCTCTTTAGTAGAACCACTCTGATGCTTTTGAAGCCAAGCCTTGTAAATAAGCCTAGCAGCAGGTAATAGAGCTGTCAATCATGCATCACTTTTAATTTTATTGGGAACATGAAAAAATTGACTTTGATGTCTTTTGAATAGGAGTTTCATATCCATTTCCTTGTTAGATCACTCTGTATGTTACCTGAGAAGGGAGTCTACTCTCTGTATATGTTTGGACACAGAAGCCACACAGTCAATAGTCAGTAGAGTTTAGAGACTGGAAATGAAACTGAAAAAGGACCGGTCTACAAAGCCTACGACCCCCCTTGCAGGCAGTTTTGTGTGTCCGCGCAATGATGGGATGCGTTATTGACTTATTGCATTAGATGGTCTCTGTTCTCAATGCTCACTCTCTAACATTATCCTTAGAGAAATAACAGGACCAGACCCAGCACACATGCACACACCCACACAAATGGGCTGAAATAAAAATGCTTCTCCGCTTCTGTGCTTTGGGGCTATTGTGTGTATGTATTTGTCTGAAAGCCTGTGTATGTGTGTGTTTTTTGTGTGCGTCCATCTGTCTGTCGTATATATCTCTTTACTGTCGCTATCACAGGCTCGAAAAGGCTTTAACATCCAGCAGTAGCAGCAGACCAGGCAGAGTTTCGAGGATTAGAGGCTGATACGTGGCTGCGGTTTGAGAGAAGCCGCTCGAGCAGTTGGCACCACAACTGCACCGAGGGGAAGGAGGGAGTGGAAAGAAAGGGAAAGAGGCAGGGAGGAGCGCAGAGAGCCAAGCAGGTGGGAGCGAGGGGTTAGGACAGATAAAGAGGGAAGGAGGAGACGAAAACATCCATGTATACATCCACTGAAGTCATCTGTGAGCCTGCTTTAATACTAGGACTATTTCGGGGCCCAGTGTGTGTAGTTTGGGAGACCACTATAACAGAATCAGAGTGTCTAACATAAAAGAAGTGGATTTGTATAGATCTACACATACCTAGGATTAAAGATTACTGGGCTTCATGAGAGGGTTCAGAAACTGTAGCTCACACATTTATAGCCCAGTTTTAAAGTAGGTTTTCAGTTTTAAAAAACCCTCGTCTGAACCCCTCTCTAAAACCCCATTTTATTCAGGTGTTGAAAAGGAGAAATCTTACTGTTTCATGGAAAAATAATAGCAGCAATGCATCTCAAAAAAGTTGGGAAGGAAACAGCTGGAGGAGCATTTGGCAAATAATTAAATGCAAGGCTGGGTATAAAAGAAACATTTTAGGAAAGCAGGAACACTTTCAGAAGTTGAACATAGTTTGCTGTGACATCTACAAATGGAAGTTAAAGCTGTGTCAAGAAAGAAGAAGACACATGTGAAGATCATCCAGAAAAGCTGCTGTCTTCTCTCTTTTAAAGCTCTTTTAAAGTGGACTGAGGCAAAATGGAAACTGTTCTATGGTCAGATTAATTAAAATGTTAAATTATTTTTGCACAGAGTGAGCTTTGTCCCAGAGAAGACAGTTTCTGGATGATTTACACGTGGCTTCTTCAGTGAGACAGTGACCTCTGGATTTTTTCCTTGATCAGACCTGTTTTTAATGTGTTGCTTCTGGAGATCACAAGCATCGCCTTTGACCTTGTCCCTTGTCACAAAGGTTTCTTCAGATTCTCTTAATCTTTTGATGATGTTATGTTCTGTAGATGGTGGGATAGTGAAATTTGACATTTTTCTGAAACTGTTCCACCATTTTTAGATTTTTGAACCTCTGCCCATCTCTGTTTTTCCAAAATACTCCTTTTATTCCCAGTCTTTAACCTAATAAGTTGCCAAATGCTCTTCCAGCTGTTCTTTTAGTACCACTTACCCTTCCAGCCTTTTGTTGAGCCCGTCCCAACTTTTTCCAGATGTGAACTATTATTTTTCATGAAACAGTAAAATCTCAGTTTCTATTGTAAATAAAATATGGTTTTGTGAGATTTACAAATCATTGCATTCTGTTTTTTATTTACATTTTACACTGTGCCACAACGTTTTCAGTATTCGGTTTGTTTTTTGGTTGGAGTGACAATGGCAAATAAAATGCTAGTCTTCTTGTAATTCATTCCTTTGCAAAATCACCTTAATCCATTCATTTGTGATGGAGGGGTGTTGCAATGCAAGTAATGAATGGATTTCTCTACAGTTTTGAGACTATTTTTACTTACACTGTTACTTCCAACAATAATGGGTATTAACTGACTGCTTACATATTTTAATGTTACATCAAATCTAGGATTAAATGAGTTGATTTACCTTATAGACCCCAAGTTAAGTGTGTGGGAACCACTGTTACCTCCTGCCTAGGACCCCTAGTGTCTTTACAGTGTGTCTTTTACTTCACTACTCACCTAATCTTTTATTGTACAAGTGTATTTGTGACTTTTCATCTAATTATAATAAGAACAGCCCTTTAAATCTAACAAATAACTCCATTTTACTCACAGTATTATTCAAGTATCTTTTATTGAAGAATTCCTGAACGCTTTATTCTAAGACAAGAATTCTAGTCACTTAAAGTCTTAAAAAAGTTGTTCATCCACTCTTCATCCATTAGTTCTTTATTGCTTATAATTCATGATATACAAAACTAAAGAAACTCTAAATGAAAAACAAACATATTATTTACAGTATATTATAATCTGTATCAATAATACACACCCCATTTCAGACCAAACACACATCCACACACACACACAAAGAGGATTGCTTGGTCTCTGTTGTTCTACATGTGCAACCTGCTCTGACAGTAAGCCGATGCAGCACGTCTGATCACTAATCAGCAAACTAACCATGTATGTGACAGAACACACACACACATACATATGCATGTGCCACGAGTTGATGCGACGAGGGCAGGCGTCACAAAGCAGCCTCTTCCTCGCAGTAATCGATTGCGAACACACAACCGAAAACCGTTACGCTCCAAGGGGCTTCCAACGATTCATGTCAAGCACATCCGGCTTAATATCTGTTAATGTCTCTCTGCCCTCTCACACCTGACCCACCTTTTGACACCTCCTCCACCAGCAGCCACAACCACATCACAAGATAGATGGGTGGTATTTTTATATCTTTGCCTCTTGTTGTGCCCCGCGGCGAGTTAACACCAGCGGAGCGCGCCACCAACTCCAATAACCACACTGTTACTTTTGGCACACAGACTGAGTCCCCGTCCTGTGACCTAGTCCCGGGAAAAGGACAGACGTTTTGTGTCTGCTAAACGGCTCTATTTCCGTCCGCGGCGTAAAAATGACATTGAGACAAAA
Source organism: Rhyacichthys aspro (assembly GCA_036850595.1). Taxonomy (NCBI): domain Eukaryota; kingdom Metazoa; phylum Chordata; class Actinopteri; order Gobiiformes; family Rhyacichthyidae; genus Rhyacichthys; species Rhyacichthys aspro. Next base: position 15,839,777 of record CM072151.1, read on the forward strand.
CAAAAAGAGCCCGAAAATAGCAGCTTGCTGTGCAAATGATCCAAAGAGGAAACAATGTATTCGAGGATTTGCTGTCGAGAAGTTGAGCTCTTGTAGGTCAAATATTTCTTCCCAGCGCCGTGTAACATAAAACGCACTGGCAGCCCCTTTAAAGCTTGTATGCCTTTGAACGCACCATCCGATAATGACAGCCTAAAGATTTAGCTGATGAATTATAGGTGCAGGTGTGTGTGGACGGTGCGAATGCCGATGCCATCGCTGGAATGAGCACAGAGGATGAGAGATTGATGCATAGTAAGAGACCAAAACGGGAGTGTTTATGTCTGTAGGCCCCGGCTCTGACTTTAGCTGTGCCCTTGAGATTTATCGAGCATGTGTGCGCGTGAGTTTGTCTAATGTTCAATTGTGCACTCCATTGTGGCAGATTACCCTCTTATTTACTCTAACGTTGTCACTCTATTCTGCGACCACATAAAGATGTACAGCCACCTTCATAAACCAAACATTAATAACCTTAGAAGAAACACACTGTCCCGCCCATCGGAGAGTTATCATCAAACCGTGGCCATTCATCGGCAGCATTTCGGAAGCCACTCAGCACGGAAAATGAGTAAACACAACACTATCAATCAGTCTTTCAATAAAGCCGCTAAATGCATCAATCACGATGAATTCCCGCATCTGACGGTGACCCTGCCCCGCCTGTATTCACAGTTTGCCGTCTATCATCGCTAACCGGCCGCTCGAGTCGTGATGGACGGGGCGGAAGTGGAGCAGGATGGAAGAAGGAAGAAGGAGGCTTTGGATCAGTCTCAGCTCATGAATCACTCGTCTATGTAGCGCTGGGAAAACTGCTTCTCTGCCCCATTTACACACACACACGTAGCCTACACACACCGAGAAGTACTTTGGACTAGCACTCCAAAGGCCCACTTCCACTCTGACAGCTGGGCTTTAGTCCGCGCGCAGCACTGTAACGTGAACTCAAGCGCGCCAGGCTTCCAGTCACATAGTGGAGCCTCATCATCATCATCATTAGCCATAGCTGCGACTCGGTGTTAACGAGCGCAGTCACCGTGAACTTGCCCCACTTCTTCCAACGACACGAGCGCGTACGACACCGGAGCTCCTGTGAACATGGGGGAGGTACTGTATAAAGACACACAGAGACAAACATGTGCACAACACCAGATACAGTAACGTGAGGCCTCGTTTTACCAAGTGGTAGCCTGCGGTATGATTCAGAAAGGATTTTGCGTTGTAATTTTGACGTTTTCCAAGATGGAGGGTAACAGAATAACAGTGATTTGTTGAAGGATGGAGCTTAATACACTCCAATCTGGTCGATGGAGAATCATAACTTTTGTCAAATTTATAGACTGGCTACATGTCATACTGTAATGACTTTCCATGATTGACGGCGCAGTGGAAAACCAAGAGAGTTTAGGGTTTGAAACTAACTGTACCACTTGGTAAAAAAGAGACTGTAGTGTTGCTATTGTATTAACTGCCATTTAGTGCCACTTTAAAGGTACCCAGTGGAGTTCTGTCAAAATAAATTTACATTCAGATGCTTTCTTTGTATTCTAGTCACTTTGCAATTAAATGAATAAGGTTATGGTGAAATTGGATGACTACAGATTGAGTAAATGCTACACAGGGTACCTTTAAGATCCAGTGTTTACATCTCGTTCTGAACAGCAGCAGTAATGCCCAGTCTCCTGTCAGTAAGTTTGTAAAATAACTTCATTCTAAGTTTTTACATTCAGTTAGTTTTTATTATAGTCCTCCTAGCTCCTGTGTGCATAAGGAATCGCTCTTATTTTGACCTTCCCAGATCCTTCTGCTCCATTTGTGTAAATGAGTGTGTTTAAATGCATCACTCACTCATGATTCTCATTTCAGGCTTTTTGTGAAGAGCACTTCTCATGGTTCACAGGTATCTGCCCACTCAGAGAGCTCATCTCTGTGGAGTGTCTGTGCTAAGACAGGCAGTGTTCATGTGTGTGTGTGTGTGTGTGTGTCGTCTGTGTGTTACTATTGTTGTTCAAGGGGTTATTGCTCTCAATAATCTCAGAGGTCATTCTGTACTGAAGTGAAGGCGTAGTCATCCTTATTGCTGCCTCCTTTTTCTCACCACGCACACACACACATCCTGTCTGATATGAAAATATGCATGTTGTGATGGATAAAGGGGCCATATGTAATGATGTAACTGTACGAGTGATTCCAAATAAGCCGTGACACAAGGCAAAAGAATGAGTGTGATGCACTGTCCTGTTATTTCGCTGTTATTTCACTCAAAAAGGGGAGTCAGGAGCAACTGCACAGCTTAATCCTCCACAAAAATATTGAAACATTTCTGAGCTGATTTTTTTTCTATTAACAGCACTTCCAAATGATAGCAGCTATGGCCATTTTTGTTTTGTTATCATTTTTACAACAGTTATCACAAACCCCACTTTGCTGCGTTGATATAAATATTGCTGTGGTGGACTTCTGCTATCAAGTTGAGACTTTATATGTTATTTGTTACTACAACGCATACGGCCATATTGTTTTGAAGTCTCAGTTAGCCGGAATTGGCCACATTTAGCCTTAGTTAGACCCGTCACTCCCCAATTTGCGAACATAAGCACATGCTCAGACCATTTGCTGTCTGCTGTAGGGTATGGCAACACTATACTACAATATTTGATACCCACTTGATCTATTTCACATTACAATGCGAAATAGATAAAAAATTTACATTAATATTTAAGATTCTAATTGGCCTTAATGTTTCTAATATGTTGCTTTGTTTTGTTTGGTGATTACAACATACATACATTTTTTTTTACAAAGCACTTTTAAAGAGTAAATTCTGGAAAATAAACTTTGCAAAACAATACTGTGTCAGCTGCTTGTAGCGACAGAATAGGGAGGAAAGATAGTAAACAATTTTGAGATGATGCAAATCGGGGAGTGACAAAGCCAGTTGCCATTTCCACACTGTTAATCCCTCCAAAAACTTAACACTGGGTGATGAGCCATTTTTTTTAGAGTTTACTGATTTTGAATGTGACAAAACTACATATAGCCCCTTTAAATCCAGATATGATCATGAGCATGAGGTGATACTAAATCCATAGAGACTGTCTGATCTCGCAGAGCCTTTGGTCTCAGTGTCATCCTCTTTTTGTCTGTCCTCGGCCCAGTCCGTCACACCTCCATACTGGGCTTGCTCAGATCCCCGTTCCCCTGGTTCCCCCCTCCTCCTCCTCCGCCTCCCTCCCCCATCCCGCCCCTGTCGCCCCCCTCGTCGTCACTGTCCAGCTGCTCGCCCTTCCTCTTGCTGTAGCGCTCGTACAGCACCATGAGCACGCCCATGACCCACGCCGACACGGTGCCCGCCGAGAAGATGACGAAGCCAATGGCGATGAAGAACAGGTAGTCCCAGTAGCCCAGGCCTTGGTGGCAGTCCGCCCGCAGCTGCATGCCCACCTCTGCCAAACGCTGGCCCGCCAGCTCTGTGGGGCTGTGGCAAACAGTCTGACCCTCGTCTGGAAGGGAAAAGGACAAGGCAGATGGCGATTCATGAGCAAAGGTGTAGTATAAAGAGAATGATCAGTATGTGCAGCAAAATGTTATTACTCTGGAGAAATAGCTGTAATATGAACAAAAGGCAGGCGCACGTTGATGGAAACTGTATAAACCCACACAAACAGAAGTTAACAAAGCAGTGATAACCTTAGTGATAAATGGTCCCGAGAGACATTTCCTCTGAGAAACGTAGGTCTTTGGTGTCTAGGACATGGCAACATTATTATTCTGCAAGCGCACGCTCACACATGCGCCAAAAGGTGATACGAGTCTCGAACACATCAACCCTGCCACACATTACACACTGACAAATCACTGAGCAGCAGCGCAAAAGATAAGGAGATGAGTGTTTTCCCTGATAAAACATCTGTGGCTCATAATGAGGAATATGATAATCAGCCTGCGTGATAGCAAACCAGCACCACACACACACAGTCACAACAATGCCCTGACTAATAGATGTTTACTTGTTTTTTATGCTTTTGCTGCCTTCATGTGTTTCTCAGATGGTCCTAGGTGAGCAGGGCTGAGCCGGTGTGCAAATGTTGAACGGTTTTTGTCATAATGCAGAATTCATTTGGAATTAGAGGTCAAAGGTATGGGTCAGGCTAGAAGTTCACAAAAGCCTTAACAAATGTTTTAATTAGTACCAATGGAGTGTACCAAGAAGGGAACAGAGCTCTGTATCTATCTAACAGTGTGATCAAAGACAAGAAGAGCAGGACGGATGCTCTTTTCTTGTCCTTGTCTCTGGCTAATTCCCATGCGCCGTCTCTCGCTGCACAGATAATTGAGCTGAGATGATAAGCATAAAAGAGATGACGTCTGAAGACAAAACATGCTTCCAGAGACAACATGCTTCAAGATGGGATAACCACAAAAATGAGAAAGATGCACACGCAGTTGTAAAAGAGCATATGCAGTTATAGTGACCTCAAATGAGCGACGGCGGATGAGATGAGGAGGGATGGGAAAGTCAAGAATCGTATCTGGCGCGCTTCCTGTCGGCTGATGAATTACCGCTGTTAACAATGTTAATTAAACTGCACTCATCTACTAATAAAGCCAAAAGGTCTGAACATGGAAATGAGCGATGGCGGAAGGATGGCGAGAATAGTCAGAGATGATCTATACTCTTCAGAAGACTTGCCAGGCATTAAGAGGAGCAGCTCAAATCAAGATGGTGGCTGAGGAAACCAGTGCTGCCCAGTTGGACTGGATCTCTAATCACAGAGCCAAGTTTGGCTTTTGTACAATACATACTCTAGCTTAAATTAGTTTCAGACACCATGAAAAGCAGTACTTTTGAGGCATAAGCTCTGTTCTGATAGATGTTTGCATTTGTTCGACATTACTTACACTGCTTTACAAGAAGAACAAGACTCCTACAAAGCCAGTGACTACACGTTTTTTTACTGAAACTTGATTGCAAACATAACAATTTAGTCACTGTGGCTATTTATGATTTCCAAAAAAGACGCTCTCTATTCCCAGGCAGTAAAACTCAAAAATCTGGCCAGGACAGTGATTATGGAACGTTTTAAAGGTGAGCTGCGCAGTTTAGTGCAAGATGGGCCAGCCAGACCCATTTACTTATTTTAGATAATGAGGTCGGTTTGGAACCTTTCCATTGAAACCAGTCCTACACATTGTCATAAACAATCTAAAATGGGCCAGGCTTGTATGTTTTTTTAATTGTGTTGGTCCAGAGGGAGTTTATGATGGTAAAAATGTTGCAAATGTCACCACACTTTATTGAAGTCTTTAGAAAGTAAATATAAAGAGAACAACCACTTTAATGACCTCAGATTTAAAATATTCCCAGTAATATGCTATGTCCTTGCTCCAGTAGATTCCTCATAAAACAAGATAAACCCATACATACAGTGCGGAGATTCCAAGTGTAAATAAAAACACTGAGTCCTAACGAGGACGGTGTCAGGCCTTTCGTTAGTGACAATCTCTTCTTATTGCACCTTTAATGCTCCACTATTGTACCAAACCATTTCCCATTTGTTTCCCTCTATTGTTTACCTCTATAAGTTGGCAGGGGCCAGCAGTTCACACAGGTCCCTTGGTCACTCTCTGTGGCCATCTGTGACGGTTTGGCCTGGCGCGCATCTACTGGCTCTCATTAACCTGCCAAACGTCGCCTGGAGCCAGGTGTGGGACATTTCTCTCATGCGTGTCAGCCCTGTCTGTTATGTCTGTTATACCTTATGCAAGATTGATGCTAGAAGGATTGTTTTCACACAAACGTCTCCCCAAGGGTATTCTGCGTTCGTCTCCCTGTTTTCACCAGCACCTCGTAGAGTCTACTTCTCGTTCTTGGCTGCGTGTGGAGCATTGTCTGGTCTCCACTCAAAGCAAAACCTGATGAAAGCCAAGAAAGGCATCGACATTCACCCAGCGTTTGGCAGGTGCGGTTTGAGTTAGAAATGCATTTCAGGGCCAGGGCTAAAATGGGAAAACTTTTTACTCCTCTTGTTTTTATTATACTGTATCCTTTTATGACCTTTATCTGTAAACCCTTTTTCTTATCCATTAGCACGCACTTAAAAATGCAAATATTTGGATAAGTGCTCTGTTTTTATAAAGAAAGAAAAGCTGAATAGTGGTACCACATGTAGACCTACACACAAAGGGTACTAATCTAATCAGAGGCCTCATGAAAATGTTTTAGTATGACAAATGTCCCCATCTGCACAGTCCAGGGGTTTACTCAGTGCTTTAATGAGTATGATGTGAAACACAAATCACTTCTGAGCCCATAACAGTCAGAACCAGCACTAGGTGGCTCCATTGTGTCTATATCCAGTCTATTTACTTAAACCACTGACATTAAAAGTTCAATGCTTATATACAGTACAAGGGGCGGGTATCTTTGCCTTTGTGACATAAAACAAGCATGAAACATATACAGATGTATGGACTGCATTATAACGCACAGTTTAAGCAGTGAGTTGTGCAGCTAAAACACAAAGTTTTTCCGATTTGAGGAAATAAAGAGACGAGAAATTTTATAAACTTGTTCAAAGAAGAAGAATCTGGCTTAATTAGGTATTTTTTCATCAAGTTTTTGAAAAAAAAACCTTGTGCGGGATACACCTTCAGGTAATTGTAGGGCTAACCTAAATGCAAGCTATTGGTCAAAACAATGTTTTCAATAGTATGGCTTCAAAAATAACACTGCTTGTATTAAATAAGTAGTCATTTAAAGATCCATAGAACCCATTACTTCCTGTTCCTGTACTACTCAGAACAGACGAACTCAAGGGCTGTTAACCCTGCAGCTGCTAATGCACAAGAAGATGTAATGGCAGATTCCCTTCGAAAATATATCACCTTTTTAAACCTGGTGTTTAGGCCAGTCCTGAAGCATGGATTTATTTATCTAATAGTAATAATATATTATAAGAACATGAGTGTTTGGAGCACAAAAACATAACTTTTTGGAACGCCACTGTTACCTCATCATTTTCAATCGAAAACCCCTCCTTGACCAAGTTTGCGTTTTCATGGAGTGAAGAGTAAAGGAGCCGCCAAACTGCAAATGAATCTTTTTGGGTGAAATACATTGTTGTGTAACAGCCTCTAAGCACTGCTCGAGGAGAAGCCCATTCGCTCTGTCTTTTTACAATCATGCATGAAAACTTTATGAACTTATGAAGTGTCCCTGCAGGGCTACTGTTGTGTTTACAGGAAGTGTGTGAGGTTTGGAATTTGCATTTCATCACCAGATGCTGCCAGAAAGACTGTACCTTTAAGATATCAACCCTGATCAAACCATCTTATCTCCACTGAGATGTGTTAACAGCACCTGATCAGTCAATGTGCCCAGCTTAAGGACTAAGGTTTATGATTTGATTTATGTAGTTACCTAAGAAGTAAAAAAAACCAAACATGCTTGGCTGTCCTGTATGATCGCAGATAAGAGAAAATCATTTGCATCTTTCTGAAGAAAGCAGGGAAAGGTGGCAGCCAGGATGATTCACTCTCGTCACTGTCTGCTTCTTTGTCACTCTGCATCTTTTTTTTTTTTTTTCACTTATCCCATCACTCAAGCTGGAAAACCACTCAGACATCATTCTGGCAGACCGCCCTTGACATTTTCAGCGCTTGTCCGCATTTTACATGAGACAGATTTTTTTTCTCCCACTGAATCGTGCGCCCATTAACGTACGCCTTCCTACTTCTGAAAGCGTTCAGGTGACATAAACCTACATTAAAGTCCGGTGCCCCCTCCCCATGTTCCCATAAGGCACAGTGTTTTATGACTCAGGGATTCAAAGATGCAATTTAATTTAGCAGCGTGAGATTTACTCTTGAGACTTTGAGCTAAAAGTGACCCTAATTTGCACTTGCCTTGACGTCTTTTCTGATATCATGTCTGCAGAGAGTTTCAGTCCCCTTCTAAAGCCTTTACCTCCTTTAAGTGTTCTCATGTGCAGCTTTTAGACAGCCATTCTATAGAGAAATAAGCGCAGGACATTTTCAGGTTACAGCGTGAGGATGTGTGTGTGTTTGAGGGGATTGGAGACTCCTTAATGCGAACAGTTTTGGGGCAGCGATAGCAGCTACAAAGCTTGACACTTTTTTTGCATGCTTGCTGCAGTGCAGTTTCCATATTACTCTACTGCAACTCAGCACTGACTGGAAACCTCCGCAGTGGATGGATAGATCGAGCGGGTCCAAAATGACTGCATCTGATAACAAGCTATTGCCTCAAATAGGAGACATTTATCGCCATTGTGATAGTACAATCCCAGATGCCAGTTTTGTCTCCAATTGTAAGACAGGAAGCAGAGCATGGTGGTCTTCTGCCGCCACACGCTGTATTTTAGGGTTCTGACGATGTGCAGCCCAGGTCGGAACATAACTGAAGGTGATAAACAACAACAATGTGGATACAGTGATGCAAATATGAACAGAATTTGTTTGACTCACAATGAACTCGACAAAAAACCCACTGCAGCTTTTGTGTCAGTGTCTCAAATCATCAGCTGGATCCTTTCCAAACACACTGACAGAGGTCACTATAAAAGTGGACAACGCTGGTGAAAACACTTGTTCACAAAGTTCCCACTCTTCTTTTTTTGTGCATCACACACATTAAAAATTTGGAGCTGTGGAATTACAATTTTCTACTGCTAAACTTCAAAGGCGCCTCCAGTCAGTGTCGAGTCAATGATGCATTTCACACACATGTTTACAGTAAGCTCATCTTAAAACATACAGATGATAAGAGGCGGGGGGTGTTAACCTGCAGGGCACGGCGCCACTGCTGTAAACTGGGAACCCTGCTATTTACGAGCAGATTAATTATGCCAATGCAGATGGAAACCAGTATGGCTGTGGTCTCATACGGAGCGGGGGAGGTGGAAGCTGGAGCTGCTACACTTAAATCAAAGCAAATGAACACTTGTGTCGGTACAACGCAATTACTTATGACTGTGTGTGCTATAAAAACACAAGACACAAAGCTCTCAGTGTTTGACTTTCAGTTAAGTTTAGACATGTTTTAAAGTGACCAGTCAAACAAACAAGAGCTATGCAGAAATTAAAGAAAAGCTTATTTGATACATAATAATTGCACTCTCAATTACCATTCAAAACCTTTCAGATAATTGAGTGTCCTGTGGTGAATGGCTTTCCTTTACTCCGCAGATCAGTCGAGCGATGGCGAATAAACAAAAAACACATTTGGACTAAGCCTGTGCAGCAGACACCAGTGATGCATGCTCACGTTTCTGTGAACTTGACTGCGGTCCCAATCAGATGGAGCGCGTTCTCGTTTGTCTCTTCCTGGTTCATTTTGTTTGTTGTAATTTTGTTTCAATGGAAAGAACAGAGCTGTTTCAAGTCCATCACATCTCGGTCACACTAGATTTTAAAAGTTTAAAGCGGTGCTGTCAGGGAGCAACTCCAAGTCCATCCAAAGCTGGGTCTGAGGTGTGTTCGCTGTCAGTAGAGCCAACCGTAATAACTCCTCTGATGAGATTTTAGTCGACTAGTCAGCCAAGAAATTTGACATTGGGTTTGCCCGTTCTTAAAGTGTCATACTGCCTTTACTTAACAACAGCAGCAGCAGTTTTCTCAAAGGGTTTTACAGTGTGTAAAGGACAACAACCTTCAGGGTGAGAGAAAACTGAAAAAACTCCAGTGTCCAGGGCAGTTATATACAGTACATTCACATCATATAAACTAATGAAAATGAATAGAAATCTGTTTAATATCTACCGTAACATAGTCCATAACATAAACATAGTGCCCAAACTATTTAAAGACGGCCATTGAGTGCTTGATTGGACTAATATGGAGCGTAATTGGAAATGATGCGTCCATTATCTTCTTATAAAACATCAAACTGCATTTCAGGCAGCTAACTACACGATGGTGAGGTCAGGAAGGACTAAGAATAGCTGACCTTTTCTCTATCACATCTAGTGCTGAAAACACACGCCTGCACACCTCTCTTTCCTCTCAAATGCGGCATTAGTCAGATTACCAGCATCATTTTTTATCTTTTTTTTCTCCATGCGATCCTTTTTTCTTCCTCTGGCCATGGATGAGTGGAGTGAAGGTCAGATAGCAACAGCTCTCTCTCATTTCTCCCCGTATCGCTTCATCTTATCAGCACCGCTCTGTTTTAGCACTTTTCATTTCCACTCGGCCCGTGTTCGCATCCCACCTGTGAGTTTCTCCCTGTCTATTTCTCTTCGTATTGCTTTGTCATCTCCACACTGGCCCGACTCTTATTGTCTGGGCCGCGCAAACACACAGCGGCACACACCTGGCCGCCTCGGGTGACGACATCAGAAAACACTCCCACACATGCATCACATCCATCTTGTGGAGCCGGGGCGTGCACGAGCAAACGCGCAGAGACATAAAAAACATATCGCGCCGGCGCTCCACAAGTAGGCCAGCTGAATTCGATATGCGTCCCCGCGCCAGATGGGACTGAGCAGTGCTTCCAGCTGATAAATAATGTAGCGTCTACCTGTATTAAACTAAATCGATGCCTCCTTGTCATAATGAATGTTCTAATGAGTTTGAGTGACAGATCTGGGGCACGAGGTGATTGGTAACTTCACACAGACTCTATTTTCTTTCCCATTTTCATCTATCTGACCAATTTTTCCCTGTCAATCTCATCTTATCTTTTGTCAGGTGTCTCCATCCTCTGCTCTCGGCTCAAATCTCATTGTCACTTTCATTAAAGACAAATTCACAAAGAAAAAGGTGGTCTTCGTTCCTTTCTGTGAACCCATATGCCTCCTATTTCGCTCGATGAATATTTAAACGATTGTCCCGTGCGTGGCCTTCTGCGTTGGCTGTTTGCCTCGGGTTGGTGAGGCGTCCAGAAATACTTTCCCCAGCGCTGGAGCAAGTTATAGTTCCCCCAACAGCAACCCAGAATATGCCACTTTACTTGTCAAAATCGACCTAAGGGGAGTACAGACCGCCATTTAACAAGCAGAAATTTGACTTTGGCAGGGAATGAAAGATGGAGAGCAGAGGGAATGAATGACCAGGATGAGGAAAGTGCAGTTTTGGAGCATGTATTAAGAGACAAAGTGTGTGGAAAATCAAAGTCTCTGATTAAGTTTAACTCCGAATGATTTTGGCAGCAACAGGAAAAAGTCAAGGGTTTGAGTTTGTATGTTCTGTGGAGGTTTCATCTGGGTTCACCACCAAAAAACATGCACAATATGTTCCCTATTGGTTAAGTACTCTATTGAAAAAGAGATGTGCAATGTCTGTTGGAGTTTGCAAGATAAGTAAAGGTCAAATATAAAATAAAATAGTCTGCATGAATACAGATATTTTATATAGATTTTTACTACACACAATGTTAATGCTATACCAGTAGGTGGCAATAAACAATATGCCAAACCTTGATGGTCACTGTTACTAAAAGAATCTGGGCAAGATACAGTTTAAAGCTCTTAATTTTGGTAATGAATAATAAATAAAAATTTAAAAATGTATTTTTTTAATATGATGAAGGAATGCATAGGTCATAGGTCAACCTACCCAAGTGTTTCTAATATCCTTGTTCTCAACATATGTTTTTACCTTATTTTATATAATATTAATATCAAAATACCATGGCCCAAATAATGTAAAATATTTCAGGGATTCTGCTGTTTTTGCTAATTGAGTAAAAATTATTCTTGAATTAAATCTGCTGGTGTTCATATTATGCTAAAGCTTTCTTATTTGTTGTTGGGTTTTTGTTTTCTCTTTTCTCTTCTAATGATAGTGACATTTAAAATTTCCTATCACAGCTTTAGATTTTCCAGACAATTATAGCCTTTAGAGAAAAGTAAGACAGGCAAGACGGTTAGGGTTAGAGAGAGGAGAAACAGTGGCCCACTCCAAGGTATCCCAACAATCTTTTAACACTTTAATGCACCAGCTCTTTGTGCTAAATAGCTCTGTTCAACATCCAGTCGCTAGGAGCTTTGTTTGCTGACAAAGCAGAGCTGCTGTTTCCTGCAGCTGAGGCTGATGAGATCACACATTTTGAGCCAAAAAGCTTATGCTTTAAGCTGAAATATGCAAAATCCTTGTTAGTTTCAGGCAATGAAGGTGAAGAGGACTATAAGCAAAACTGGCTGTAGTGGGTTTTGTGACAGTCGTTTGACCCTAAATTCAAACAGCTTACAGACAAAACGGGAAACTTCAAAAAGAGCACATAAGAAGAAAGAAGTGATAATATTTCAAACTTGTACAAGCATAAAAAATATCATAAAAAGCCCAGGGATCTTTACCCCTCCATAAAAACTCACTAAGACAGTTTTATGAACACATATTTCTACTGAAACAATGTCTAAGAACTATTCTGGGTCTATGGGAATCATACTCTTCCACATAACTAAGGTAAGTTGAATTTAGTTGAAATTGCATCCCACTTTACGAGATAACAAACAAACGTAATCAATAGCTGATTGTGCTGCTCAGGCTGAAATATTTTTGCAGCTTCATACGGCCTCCTTCTCCTCTGAGTACCAAAGGTTGTCAACCCTTGGCCCCTAACGTATTACTGAAGACATAACAGACTTTCAGAGGCAGATAAACAACACATCCACACTTGCATGCACCTGATTCATTTTCACACTAAGAGGTAGCGACAGCTGGAATCTCGGGACATTAGACTCAGAGCCCTGCAGGCAGAACTGAGGGCATTCAGGACTGTGCTGCATGCCCCAACACACAAATGTTCTCTTGACCCCGTTCCCTTTGCACTGGTTTATAAAGGCATCACTCGTGTGTCAAAAATATGATGTGAATGCTGTGCGGTACTGTATGATGGAGAAAATATTAGTAATAAGAAAATACTGTGATGTGTTTGAGGGAATCAAAAGTTCTTACAACTAAATATCCGTCCTGCTGCTATAAGGCTTGCACGGGCAGTGGAGTGTGTATGTGAGAGAGTGTGATATGAAAGTGACAGTAGATAACAACTTTGGGGACTGGCTGCCTCCAAATGGACTGTCTCCACTGTCCTCCTCAGTTTACTTCTCACTTGTGTCCCCTTATGTCGGTGTCTGGGGTGTGTTTACACTTTATTTTTAGTTTAAGACCCTAACAAAAACTAAAGTTTACATCTAAAAGTACAGATCTGCTTAGTGTTCACCATAGCATTTTAAACATCGCGCAAACAGCTACTGTAGATGGCGCTTTAATAAGGATTTAGGACATTAGACCTATTGGATATAATGTTTAGCCTGTTCACTTTACTGAAACTGAAATGGGCCTGGAATCCCTTCTCTCACATGAAATCCTGACGACCAAATGGACTGGATGTGTATAGTTTATCCTGCATCTATTGGTACCGCTCCTGTTTAGTCTGTGTCTGTTGTTACTACTTCCTGGAAATCCAGCTTGTATTTACAGAGACTAGACTAATCCTGTATATAATTGAAAAGGAATTATTGTGGCCGGCTCGGGCTGTATCTTCATTTATTCACCCAAAACAATGCTTGTTTTGGAGTTTAATCTACTAGTCTGACAAGATTCTACATGACCGACCAATTACCTCACATTCAGCCTCTGCTTATTCTGTTTTGTTCACACACTGACAACTTCATAAAGTAATGGGAGATTAGAATTGCTTTTTGTCATCTTCTTTCTCTTTTTGGTGCATTTAGAATTTAATCATCCCTGTGTTGTTCACATTTTAATGGAACTGGACGAGAGTTTCTATGGAATTGTGCCAGGAGCCACCTTTTTAAGGCTTCTGTATGCTTAATGTGGATGGAGGTTTGGTTGGCAGTGCTCACACTTTTATGTTTATGTGAACCGCGCTGAAATAACAAAACAAATGCTTTGCTTTAGTCTAAATAAATTAAGTGTAGAGCGTAAAAGCACTCAAACACACTTCGGTGCCAAAGGAGCCACTTGAAAAGACACTGTCCTTAATAGAAGCATAGGAGTCCAGCTTTTTTGAGCACCATCATTAACCATCTGGACTAAAGGGTCGAAGCCAGTGCACAAAGGTGTATATGGCTATTGTGAGTCTAGCCAAATGTAGGTACGGAAGGACACAAGCATTGCCTTCAGGACCCAGACCAACAATGTAGCAAGATCACACTGACTGTTAGGGCTGCTATTATAAGCCCCATTGTTAAGAGACCTACCCCAGTTTACCTGCTCATACAACTCAACTCAATTAACACTTAACAGCCCACATCATCTGGTCACCAAGTCTAAGAGCTGGTGTCCCTTTAATTGAATCCCAGGCTATTTGAAGACTGGACAGATAAGGTGGCAGTTGCTTTCCAAGTAACAGCAACACAAGCGAGCTGATTTGTTGGAGTAAACTTGAGACATTATTGAGACGTGAAGGGCAGTTTGAGGGAATCGCATTACCCACGAGAGCGAGGGAGTAAAATCTCAAGATTGCTCTGACTCCCAGGTCAAACCATTAGCTCTCAGCTCGGTGTGAGTCCAAGAGAGACGCAATAAGTGGCTGGTGTGACGCATGTGGGAGCGCACAAGGAAAAGTGTTTAGGGGAAAAGTGTGTGCATATATTACAGTGAGACAAGAGAGTGATTCATCAGGCTGGCTGTGCTGACCAAACCACCACAATCACATTAACTATTGAGAGGTTTCAGAATTACCTTAAAGTGTATGAATGATTGTTGTAAGGATTTTTTTTCACCACAGGAAGCATGCCACACAGAAACCCCCGAACGTTACACAAAAGCTTTGTCAATAACTTTCATAATGGTTCACACAAATTTGTACTTCAGAGAGGCACACTGCACAGTAGTTATTACATACACTGTGATTCATGATGTAGCTACATGTGTCTATTTTTCACTAAAGAAAGCCAGATGTGATGGTCAACATCTGGATACAAGTTACTTCATGAATAAACTTTGCGCCAATTCTGGGCAAGATGTAGGACATACTAGACTACATTGATCAGTAGTGGAAAAATGACCTTTTCTTTTACAACGTAAAGGCTCAGGTCAGCCACTTAATTGGCATGTCCAGAAAAACACCCATTATACCCTGACCTAAAGGTACTTTGTGTGAAATGATTATTTCTGCAGCGCCACAGTTCACTGACCTTGAAACTTAAAGCCCTCTATCTGGACCCAGAGGCACAGGTCCTCGGTGTCACAGTCGCACCTCCACGGGTTGCCGCTGAGACCCAGAGAGCGCAGTGCGGGCAGTGCTATCAGACTGCTGATGTTCAGCACCGTCAGGTTGTTCCTGCTCACGTCCAGCACTTGCAGTGCCATGTTCTCCGAAAAGGCGTCCGGGTGGATCTCACTGAGCCCCGGGTTGTCCGTGAGTCGGAGCATCACCAGAGACGACAGGGGTCCGAACGTCCGGTCCTCGATCTGGACAAGAGTGTTGAACGACAAGTCCAAGTAGGCGAGTTTCCGCAGATTCCCAAATGTAGACTCTGAGATCTCCGACAGAGAGTTGTTGCTGCAGTCCAGGTAGACCAGGTCGGACAGGTAGTTGAGCTGCAGCGCTGGCAGCTCTCCTATTCTGTTGTTGGAGATGATGAGCTGCCGAGTGGCCAGGGGCAGGTCGTTGGGGAACAGGGTAAGGTCCTGGCCCGCGCACTGGACCACTAACTGGTCATCACACACGCATCTGTCCGGACAACCGGCCGTGAGAGCCGGCGATGGGGTCACCCCCATTACGAAGATGAAGAGAAAGAGGAGCCGGAGGGACTGTGCACTGGGCTCGGGCAAGAGACGCATGACGAGGCCGCCCAGAGCGTCATGAAGTCGGGCTGAGCTGGATCAGGGCTCCCCGGCGCTCCCCGGGCATCCTGCATGGGGCTCAGGGGAGACGTCTGCTCAGGGTCACGGGCTCGTCCTGCCGCTACTTGACTTTATATCCTCTCTACTCTTTCCTTCTCAGAAACACTATCAGTAAGTCGCTCACGCGCACCACGCCACTACACGAGGAGGCATGACTGAGAAGGTGACCGCTTGTGGTTCTGCGAGTGACCGGACCGTGATGGGAGAAGCGCCGCTGACCACTGAGTGAGCCAACCCTACCGCTCAGCCCCGGTGAGTCATCTTTGGGAACTAGTTGTCTCCAGCGGAGTGCATTGTTGTTAGTTTCCAAACAGACGCAACGACTTTAAGTGAAGACTCCCTGCAGAACACATACTTCTCAGTTCTTTACGCGCTCAGTACAAAAGTATCCTCCGTCCCTCCTCTCTGCGCTCTGCTGTGTTACTGAGGCTTTGCGCGGCGCTGTACTGATGCTCTCACCCTGTTTGTGTGTGTGTTCCTCCGCTCGCACACACTGCACCGCACATGAGTACTGTCCGTCCGGATTGTGTGCAACTTGGCAACCTCTCTCTCCCTCTCTTTCTGATATGTGTTTGCGCAAGTCATTCTCAATGTTGCCCGAAAACACGCCTTATCTCGCGTGCTCCAGTGGCTAATTCCTTCTCAGTCGCTCTCCCCGGAGCCTTGTTGGCAACAGAATGCATTCAGATGGGATTGTCTGTTCACTTATTAATTTGGCAGGAGACAGCTTAAGTCTAATGAGCATTACTCTGTTTATGTGGAAGTAGTTTGTTCTGTTAAGAGTCTCATTTGTTCTTGTAAGATTTTCAATATTCAGTGGAATTTTAGAAATCATTTTGACAGATATTAACAGAGCCCCATACGGTTATAGGTGTCATCACAATCACATTATAACAATGCTGAATATCTATATAAACATTTGGTTGGGATTGAGATGGATGCAGAGAGGTTCGTGCTGGTTTAGTCCTGGTTTTGCCCAGTGTGGATAATCTAGTTTAATCAGGTTTAGTCCAAAGTTAAATCAGTTTTAGTGGAGTGTGAGTGTCCAAACACCTTAAGAACAAAAGACTCTTACTTTAAATTCATCAAAATACACACACTAACTTATGCTCTGTCTTTCCCACGAAATCCAAGAAACAAAGTCATGAATCTGCATCTTTTCTCCATCAACTGACTAAAAAGACAATGACAGCTCTGTATAAGAAACATTACAGCCCCGGCACGGACTAACTTCTGATCACTTTGTCATTTCTGTTCTCCAGTGGCCGGCCATGAATCAGTGGGGTGTATCATTACTGAGGTTGGAGCAGCCTGGTGGAAAATGAGCCCATTTGATGGCTCTTGGTGTGTCGCCTCGTCTCCGCCTCTGTCGTGGGTCTGCTGCCGTAATGGCCCCTCTGGATTGTATTCACGGATAATGCCCGGGTAAAGCCTGCTGATCAGAATAAGTATCAGACATCGGCTTCAACAGACGTCTATGTGTTGTTTCCACAGGTTGTTTCCATGTGTGTGTTGTGGATGCATACTTGGAGCTGTATAATACATGTTGTGTCTGAATGGTCTACCCTCTGTCTTTGTCAAAAACCGCCTGTGAATGTGCAGGGGGAGTGGAGCGTGCAGTCAAACATCTTTATTTTTTAATAAGGCTATGTGCAGTGTCAGCTGTCAGGCGCCAGACAACCAGACTGATCCCAAAAAGAACTATCCGTCGTTGCCTCATTGCTGTCACTCATCCTTCATCCACGCTCATTACTTCACATCTTTGCATGTCTCATTTCTTAAATCAGACAGATACTTGAACTAAATCTCAACGAGTCGAACTGCAGAATCCCGGAGTGATATATATTCTTTACTATCATGCTGTAAGTCTTCTTTTCCTATTCTCTCTGTGGCATAACTCTTCTTTGATCTTACTCTACTATCTTACAGGCCGTAACTCTGCAGCCCCCTTTTTCCAGCACATAAAAAACTCCATCATTCTAATGTAATTGAACCAGGAGTAAGATCATCCATCAGTCATGCGCATGGCCCGGACCTGCGCACTGCCATACTGTAGTTGTGTGTGTCAGAGCTCTGAAGCAGGAGAAGAATGAAAAAAAACAACAAATGCCTTTTACATTTGATTGATCATCTCAAAAGGCACCATTAGTTATGTCTGCACTTTGTACTCTCATTTTAAACAAGGGGAAATGTGAAGCAAAAGTGGGCACTCAAACATTTGAATGCTTTTGTTTTTATTTGATGTATTGTGATCAGCTGGGTAGAACTAAACCACAGTCATTCATAAAGGATTATAAACTACTAATTTATAGAAACACGAAGGGAAAATCTTGCTGTTTTCTAGACTTTTTGACTGGCATTTGACAAACCTGTCCGTCAAGGTGATGAGAGCTGGTTCTGCAGTGTATTTGTTATAATCCACCCTGCCTCTATGCTCCTTAGGGGCTGCCCCAAGTCTGGTCTCTTCTGGTCTGTAAAATTGCCATAAATGATCTTCCTTCCTTCAATCTGACCTTAAATATTTTTGACAGCCCCAATAATGGTTTTAAGAAGGACATCTCACGACTGACAAAAAGCCACGTGTGACTATCATACATTAAACTTACAGTATGTCATAAAAACATCACAAAGGTCAAACGCAGTGCACGTGCCCTGAGCAGATAGCTGTGTCTGTGCCTGGCTCTTGACAGACAGATCCAGTAACAGGATGCCACTCACTCCCTCTGACTCATGCCCGGCCTCGTGTCCTGTCACCAGCCTGCGTGCCCACATTCTGCCCTAAGCTCCGAGGACTCTTGAAGGCTGTCTGCGATGGTCTGGACATCCAGTAATCACCGCCTCTGCTCATGTCACCCAGCCTCCTGTAAAACAAAAGACAGGATTTAACAAAGTTGTGGATAAGAGTAAACAATTTTAATAAACGAGCACTGGCTTTAGGGGTTGAAGTTGATTGATTTTGATGTCTAAAGGATTAGTGCAGCAACAGGACAGTGTGTACCTTTAGTTAAAGCCCCTGATACAAGGCTGACCTCTGCAGGGTGGGAGGTGGATTGCAGCGTATATGTGTGTAAGTAATAAAGTCTGCTTTTGAAATGGAAAAGCTGAAAAATCCAACATTATTTTTCTTTGTCATGGTTGATAAAACGATAGCTGGACCAAAGAGAAAAGAGGAGTTCATGTTCACTATGTCTTGTCTGGAACAACCTATGATAAAAATGTAATGTGTCCTGTCTTCTCTTTCGCCCTGCTGACGTCTTAACTGGTCTTTGAAAAGATTACTAGAGATCTTTGGTGGCAGAGGCAGACCAGACAGAAGTGTATCGCCGAGTTTGAGTTACGACAGTGCGTGTGTGTGTTGTGCTGTCAGTCAGTGTTCATCGGCTCAGATTCTGTCACTCACACACCCTCATACATAAGCAGTGAGTGTCATCTACCGTCAGTTTTCCATCTCAGGGCACGTACACGAGAGGAGAACAAACGTGACGGGCAGGATAACAGTCTTTTCCATTTCAGATCACTTAGATAACATGTTCTCATTCAAGTCCTTTATTTCAGCCTTGCTTCATTTCATAATATTTCTCATATTTTCTGACAGTAATTGATAGTGAAAAATGTGTGCACAATTATAGTCTCATTAAAGCACTTAATCCAATACATCCAGCTGACCTGACCCACGGATGCACAAAAAGCCACCTACACTCAACACTTAGAAACAAGGACTGTAAATGAATATGAATCATTGCCAGGAGTCAGTGGCATCCATGTTAATTGGAAAGAGTAAACACAACCAGAAACAATAAAAATGTCCCCCTGTGGCAGAGATGAAATAACCTGATCGATACAAATGTGATGGCCCAAATAACACTGTGTATCTCATGTGAATCACTCATACCAGAACAACTGTCTGGCTGTGCAATTGCATAACCGTGAAGATCTACTCAATAATGCATGGTCAGACTAGACATGGGAAACTTAATGGAATAGCTTACCTCATCACCTGTTTAGTGTGGCCAAAGGCTGCAAAAAAAAAAAAAAAGAGAACAAAAATAAAATAAATAAAAAATAAATATAACCATTTAGGTATTTCCAGCAAATGGAAAGTTCTGCATAATTAGTTAGCCTGTAGCTTGTTACATATTAAGAAACTGAAATCGAGTGGGACAAAAAAAAATCCTCTTTTACCACAACAGCTATTAGGTAACTTTAATTGATTATTTATAGTCTACAAGACAAAAGATCCAGTAACACTACTGCGTAACTTTTAGGGTTACTGACAAAAGCAGCTTTGTGGGAAAAACTACGAGTTTTGGAAGTGATTTCTCAATCCATTGAAGAGTAACCACATAAACAGGAAGTTGTAGATAAACTTCCTGTTGAGTCCTGCCGTGAACAGAAACTAACTTTACCTGCTAAAAATGACAACTGTGCTTCGAAAGTTTGTGACATTAAGGTTTTTATCGCTAAATTCATCTGCTGGATGTTGCAGTTTGGGCCGACGGTTCAATGTGACACACCGAGGGAAGGCGCTGGTGTTGGCCGGAGGTGGTCGCTCTGTGACGGGTTACGCTGACGCACAGAACCGCGCTCAGCACACGGAGGCGGCAGACCCTCCAGAGGTGGATTTAAGGAGGTTAGATGGAGAAGACGATGGTAAATGATCGAAATTCACAATAAATACAGCCCAAAATTAACACATATCTCGTGCTATCACATATCTTATAATTTCAACTGCAACTACAATTGTGGCACATACGGTAAAATTGTGTTTACATCCATGCAAATGTATCCAGGTCTAACTCTCTGACATATTACACATGTTGGTGATTTGTCAGGCTATAAAACTATAGAAATAGCTTATAGTTTAGCTAAATATTATCCTGAATAAGCAAGTTAGCTTGTTTTATCCAAAATGGTGGCTCTGGGATAAGTTGAGCCAATAGTAATTATAATCTAAGGAACCATAAGAAACTGAAGCAAATTTCTTTTTAGGTTTTCAACTATAATTTGTAACATTTTAGTTGATCACAGCACATGGCAGTTTTAGTGTTCCGAGTTGGATGGGGAAAAATCTACCAAAATGTTCCCTCATTATGACCAGGAGATGATTTGTTTTACATTAAAGGCTTATCACAGTTGCATAAAAGTGGGCAGAGAGGATGACTTTCATGGTTTTAGTTCTTTCCTTACATATTTCTTCTAAAATCATTTAAAATTCACAACAAAATTGGAGATTAGAGATCTAGATCAGGGAAACATATTTTCCTTGGCTAATAAATATTGAAATGTGAAGGTGGGCCTAGGTCCAAAGTAATTATTCCTTGTATTGAAATGTTAGTAAAAAATATTATTTAATTCTCCTTTAAATTTGATCCTTTTTTTAAATGCTACATTCAGGTGTTTTAGTTGGATGGTCAACTTACCCCATGACCTTTCTCAACTTACCCCTTACTTGGGGCAATTTGAGCCACATGATCACTTATTTTTTAGAAGCCCATATTTTTCAAAACTTATGTCAGAGATAAATTCTAATAATTTCAACTGATAGCAAAAATCCTAAAATATGTTAAGATATTTTTATTGTACAGTACAATTGTCTACACAATGACCACTTGTGCAAAAAGTGGCTCAATTTACCCCACTTTCCCCCATATGTGCAAACTTTGTTGATGCTATCTTTTCCAGGTATTGTGGAAGTGCTCATGCACAGACAAAAAGCTAGAAACGCACTGGGAAATGTGTTTGTATCACAGGTAATACACCATAATGACACAGCCACACACTTTTCCTACAAAATCTGAACCACAGTGAATACATCGTCTATTGACTGCAGATGAGAGAGCTGGTATCCACTCTGTCCACTGACACAACAGCCCGCGTAGTTGTCTTTAGGAGCTTAGTGCCAGGAGTCTTCTGTGCAGGTGAGTGTTTCCTCCTGACATCTGAAGTCTGCCAGGTGTTTGGAAAGGGATCAAAGCTTGTCTAAATGATGTGTGATGTTGTGCGCTTTGATTTAGGTGCAGACTTGAAGGAGAGAGCACTGATGAATAACACAGAGTCTGACCTGTTTGTTCACAGCCTCAGGTCCCTCATGACTCAGATAGGTATGGTCCAATAACCACAAACCCTGAATGTAGTGTTTTTATGTATATGTTGTACAATCTCTTGGCTGTTCTGCTTTGGCAGCTGTGTTGCCCATGCCGACGATTGCAGCTGTGGATGGTGTTGCTCTGGGTGGTGGACTGGAGCTTGCCTTGGCCTGTGACCTTCGAACTGCTGGTAAGATATACATAGGTGCCGGTAAACCCAAAAGCTGTTAAGAAACAATTTTTTATGCTGTTTGTCTATATGTTTCATACTTGGTTTGTGAAGGATAATATTTTGATCAACTGAAATGGTGCATTCCTCGGTCTGCTCCATGAGTTAATCTATGAGTAAAAATCAAGTTATAAATTAAAGGGACCATTAACAACTTGTAGATGTTTTAATTATCTCTTTCTATTTCTTATGTTGAATACACTACACAGAAGCAGAAAAACCTTGGCAATGTGGATCCATTTATAATGCTGCCAACTATAACTTGAACAGGATCACAGAAAATGTGTTCCTCTGTGGAGAGAACCTATTATGTATTTTGAGACATATACTAGAAAGTCAAAGCATGGCTACTAAGCAGTTAACATTTGACATTGAGCTTCTTGCGATAACAATCTCTTGATGAGCTCTGGGACTAATGAGAGCCACTGAGGCCAGACTTCTGCCCAGCTGTGTGCGTAGTGGAATCTCCATGTGATTGGTCAAATCACTTCTTGCCTCTCTGTGATTGGTGGAGTCCTGACGAGCTAGGTGAGCAGGTGTTTGTCCGTACTGTTCTGACAGAGGCATCAGTCAGACTTTACGCCCTGCTCAGGCTTAATGGCACGCAGCAGACCTTCAACTGTCCTTTATGTGTTTGTGTGTCTGTGTGTGCGTTTCAGCGTATTCTACACAGATGGGTCTGATTGAGACGACAAGGGGTCTGCTCCCAGGGGCGGGTAAGAAAACCAGAGGTCACATGTGCACGCCCTAATGCCCTTGCACAGTACTGAGTGGCATATTGAGATAAATGTACAGTTGGAGCTTGACCTTGGGGTGGTTTGTCCTGCAGGTGGCAGTCAGCGGCTGCCGCGGACCATCGGTGTCACTCTGGCCAAAGAGCTCATCTTTACAGGTGCCATTACATATCCACTCTACAGAGCCTTCACTTGCATCTGGCTTGATTCATTATCTTACACTTACTAGGCGAATGTGCTTTGCCGAAACCATTTAAAATATTGTTTTTAAGCTGTTTTTTTGTTTAAGAAGGGTCACTTTATAGACTTACACTTGCCACACTCTGTCTCTAATTTTTAAAGTCTCATTTTCACAAACCCTATGTAACTTTATAGGACTACAGGAGACAAATGATGCTGCAAAATCATGGGATTTTAACCTTTCAATAAATCTCTTAAGTCAGTGGTGCTCAAACTTACCAAAGAAATGCAACACAGCAGTTTACACAGAGAGCTGTATTACACATTTATTCAATAAACACTTGTTCCATCATTTACACAGAGAGCTGTATTACACATTTATTCAATAAACACTTTATTTAATAAATAAAGAGTTTATAGAGTTTCCATACAAATCTTTGCACTGCTTAAAGTAAAGGTCTTGCTGACATTTGATGCTGTGTTTCTAACATTTTGGAATTATTTTGTTTCTTCCACTGGGCAAAACAATATAATTTCCCCTAACAATTCAGCTACTAATGCTAAAAGAAATAAATTTTAGGAACATTTGAGGTCATTATTTTATTGATTTATAGGCTTGATATTTTGAGGTAGAAAGTTGCATAGTATTGAAAAGTCACAGTAAGATTACAAACCTGCTTTTCACGTGAGACTTGGACAAAACATTGAGCAGCACATTTAACATTTAAAACTATATATCTAAAAGCAGAAACAAAGTAAGTTTTCATCTGCACTTGAGTAAATATTTTTTCCCATTGCTGTTGGGTGCTGGAGAACCTTAAAAAACCAAAGAGTGAAAGTGCTTGAGTATAGTGCTTAAACCCCATACTGCCCATATCCTTCACAGAGGCTTGTTTGTGTGTTATCAGGGAGGCGTATAGGAGGGCAGACAGCTCTGGAGATGGGTCTTGTAAACAGAGCTGTTGAACAGAACGAGACGGGAGACGCTGCCTACAGAGAGGCACTCAGCCTGGCCAGAGAGATACTGCCCCAGGTCAGAATACACAAGACACTGTAACACTCTGCCACAGCTCAGATAGTGATGCATTCCTTCTCCTCCGGGCACAAACCAGCTTTCTTATTGCTTCTGTCATGCTTCTGCACTTCACCACAGCAAATCACCTCTGCTTCTTGTTTATCTCTCTCTCTCCCTCTCTGTTTGTGCTGGTATTTTTCTCTCCCACCTTTTCGTTTTCCTTCCATCTATCTCTCCTTCCTCTCTTCCCTCTCTCCGGGCTTCTGTCGTTCCGTATTTCTTTCACTCCACTTCAAATGCCCGCTGTCGGCTGGGCCAAAGTGGCAGCCAAGTGGAGAAATGGACTACAAATAGCACAGCGGGCACACAAACAGGCAGATGATGAAGCTGGTGTGGATGGAGTGACTGACAGCAATTTGCAATGAATGAAAATGATGGGGATAATAGGCTGTTTGAACCTGTTGATCTATGGGATGTTTTTGGTTGTTACTGTCTGTTGCAGTTGAGCTATATCTGTGCTTATGTGCATTTAAACCTTGTAATTTCTTCCACCCAGGCTCCTATTGCGGTGCGAATGGCAAAGGAGGCAATGAACAGAGGAGTTGAGGTGAGTCATAAGTTATGTTTTTTTCTGTTTCTTGTTCTAAGTCAGTTGTCAGTGAATTTTATTTTTTTCCAGGTTGATATGACATCGGCAATGGCAATAGAGAGAATGTGTTATGCCCGGGTAAGAGCTCTCGCAACTACAAAAAAATACTTATTCTACAAAATGACATTTTGTTTACACTTGCTTCTTATTTTTAGGTCATCCCAACAAAGGATAGACAGGAGGGTATGGCTGCATTCATAGAGAAGAGACCACCAAGGTACACAGGAGAATAAACCCTCTGGTGTGTTACATAGTAGTTACATAGCATTGTCAATAGTAGTTCAAAACTCAATGGTTAAACATGACATCATACAGAAGTAAAAAATGATGTGCCATAATATATTCCTATACTATACTACTGTATTATACTAACGAGAAAAGATCCTTTTATTTGGATCTGTTCATACAAATTTCTGAATAGGTTCTTGTTTAAAAATGATTAAAAAGACAACACCATTACCTTACATTTATGGGAATGTACATTCTTTATTATAACTTGAAAACATGACTCTCAGCAGCACAATGGCACAGTCATATCTCACATAACATTATCATGACTTTTTCCATCTTATACCTGCAATTTTAATTTTAATTTTATTTTACAATAAATGAAACTGGCCTTTATCCATGGTAGTGTTCAGGGGCTCAACTCATGTCATCCAAGATATTAGCAGCAACAGAAAAAGAACAGGGGGTGCTCTGTAATGTGCTGTACCTCTCCTTGGTGTGACGGTTTGGTCAGGACTGAGAGTACCATTCATTCTTGCCTAATACATTTTAAAATATTTTTTAGTTCTTTAAGCACTCTGCCACACTTATTCGCAGTGATGCAAAAATCTGCTTTTCCATACATGATATAGTACCTTGGGTATTCATTTCAGCAACACTACTTGTATGGAGCAGTTCTTAGGGTTGCCAGCACATTGCACCATTACCTTTCCACATTGGCAGATATGTGTCTGATAAATATTGGTTTTAGAGCACATACACCATCCAATATGTAGAAATACTTCTGTATTTTTCTCTTTTTCCTGTCTGTTTAGTTTGAAAACAGTTAACGATCATGTAGACAGAAAAACATGCATCCAAGTCAATCAGGCAATATTATTAAACTCCTTTTCTTTTATGTACATATTACACTCTTTAAGATGAAGGTTAATGTACAGATGTACATACACACATGCTCACACTGAACTGCTTTTGTTGTCTTTAAGACACTTGACGCGATGGGAAGCACAGTGAACATTCAATTATATACATAATTTTCTCTGGGAGGAAAAAAGCTTGAGTCTCTTTATATACATCCATTATGACTACACTGACCACATCTTTATTGCCTTTTGAGAAGGGCAATTGACTTCTGCCATACATGACTATGTTTGTCTGTTATTTCTATTAGATCCTCTAATTTAGAGCATAGCTGTTTTGACATAATACAACTAATTCACGGCCAAACATTAATAAAGGAGAATGCACCATTTTCATAAATTAGGCCTCTATCTGTAATATTAGGAACATATGAACCACTGAACACACCCAAGGCAAGTGTCCTGCCGTATCAGGTCAAAGGCATTATCTAATAAAAGACTAAATTATGAGCAACAGTAGTAATGTGGACCTAAAGGCATAGTTTCATTGAAAAAAAGACTGCTCTAGACAAACAGGCAGGCATTCCTAAAATGAACAGTACACGCATTTAGACAAACTCCAGCATGCTTGAGCTCACAGCAGAGTCATGCGTAAATTAAACGAACAGTTCAATCAAACCAGACAACAAATACTGTGAGTACAACCCACAACTTTTACTATTTAGAGTATAGTCCCACTGATATTTGCATATGAATGCGCCAAGGTCATGATACCAACATCAGACTAAGGTACTGGTTCCACTTATTCTGTATTAATATGATTTTATATTGAGGTTAGCACATACAGACATATTGGTTTAGAAACTAACTCATAAAATAAATAAGGTCAGTATGTGTGCAAAGAATTGCGTTGTTTCTATACTATGTATTGTGTTGTACGCAAGATTTAACAGGCACACAGGAAATCCCTCTGGTGGCACCTAGGTTAAGTCCCCTTCTTGATCTGTGAACTTTTTTTCTGAAAAAAGACATGAAAATATTGTAGAATGATTATAGTTTGCAATACATATTTGTGTACAAGTGTTGAGTTCTTACACTAAACTGATGTCCAGTGTAACTAGTAAGAGTAAGTGTGAGACAGAAAATACTTAAGGTTTGTTTACCTTTGTAAAGTTATTGTGTTGCTGGGCGTCGTGGGTGGATGTTTGCAGGCTGGCCAGTACGGGCGCGGTGTCGTTGTAGACTTTCCAATATACTCTCAGCCAACATTTTGACATCTTTGTGTGTCTGAGGGTGTGCATGAACATGTTCAAGCTGCTGCAGGCCGCCTTCCTCCAGCAACATGCTGCAGTAACGAGAGGCTGAGGAGACATATAACAGAGACAGTAAATAAAATCTTAGTAGGCTGGAACCTAAAAAGCAAAAATCCTACATAGTTTTAATATTGTGATTTGGCAGGAGATGGGAACAATTAATCCCTAAATGCTGACTTTGCTAGGGCCATCAAAGTCTTCACAGACTGAACACCACAAGTTTAAGAATAGACTAAGAAAAAATCCACAGGCAGACAAAAGAATCTGAAGAGATTAAGTATGAAAGTCCTGTTTTACTGTGGATGCCAATACATTTCTTGAGATTGGTTGTTTCATTGTTAGATTTTATAGCATTTTCTAGCTTTTCTTTGCAAGAATCTAGTGGATACTACATATATTTTAATGTCAACAGCTTCATTGTTAGATTTATTTATAAAATAACAATGAAGTCAAAAGGCATGTAGAGTACATGTGCATTACCATTTTTGCTGCAAACATGTTGCATGGCCCAAGCTGCCCAGAGTTGTACACCAGGTGTGTGAAAGCACTCCAGTAAAGGAAAGAAAGGGTTGAACGACCTAAGAGAGGATAAGCATTTACTGTCAGTACTCTGGAATAGCTTCATGGAAGGTAAATTAAAGCTCACAAAATGAGTGATACAATATTGCAAAGCTCTTAAATATAAATGAATTCCTGCAGTGACAGTAAAATTCACATGTCGCTTGTTCTAGCACATCTCTGGTTGATTTACAATCAAAGCAGAAAAGATGAAACCCACCTGTAAGCAACCATTTCACACTCTGGCGGGGGCCACTTTGTAATGACATTGTGCTACAAGGACAAAAAGTTTAAAAAAATGACCATTTCATAACTGAATATCTTTGTGTAACTTAGACAGTTGATCATTCCTACCAGCTGCTCAAGCAGTGAGCATCGCAGACTTGAGCTAAGTGTCCAGGCCTCCTCCCCTCTGGATGTTAGATGTGCAAGGATGCCTGCCGCAAAGTAACTGACCTCCACTTCTGGGCTGTGCAGCAGAGTGCTAATATGGTCCAGAAAGCTCTGCACCATCAGTTCTCCGTGGAGCTCCCCAACCTCTGCTATATTGTTCTGCCAAAAAAAAAAAAAAACACAGCACGATAGCATTATGATATCCCACTGCAGTATTTGAAATGTAAAAGCATGTTTTTAAGAGTAACAGAAACTCACCAGCAGGCCCAGAACCTTCTGTTGAATAGAGGACTCATTGGGAAAGGACTGTGGGAGAGTGAGGAGAGTAAATAAATAAGTGAGTCAGTCTATCCCCAGGCATGCATATTTTACAGAGAAATGTGTGATTCAGAGGGAACAAAAACAAGCATTGGATTTATGTATAAATGGTTTTGTATGTGACCATCATTCAAAAACATGTAATTTGGCTGTACCTCTAGCACTTTGATGAAAAGATCTAGCCCTTGGTTCTCAATAAAATGGCGACAAGTCGTCGGGGACTCATCAGTGAGATTCCAGAGAGCACTTAGCGTGAACTTGAGGGTGGCATCCACAACACCCTGAGTTGCCTTCTGCCGCACTATATGGAGTAGTTGCTGTAGGAGAAAATCAACATATAAGTAATGAATTACAAATATGTTCTTTCTGTTTTAATTGGCACAAGAGCATTGTAGGATTTGTACCTTCACAATGAACAGCTCTGCTCCGAGCTGAGCCGTCTGCTCTGTAGACAACTATAAAAGACAAATGTTAACTTTTATGAAATATGTAACATTTTGGATTCTAAAAACATATGTACATAATATTTACTTTGGCAGCAAGAATAGAGATGATGGCTACAGCCATCCTCTGCATATTTTGGTCTTCATGATTGCAGAGCCACTGCATCACTAGTTTGGCAGCTTCAAACCTAGAACAAGAACAGGATTTAGAAACTATTTGCAGCACATATTCTTTTGCTTATGATCAAATTTGATTAATATTCATTATCATCTTGTAAAATGTGTATTTTATAACCAATTTATATCTATACTGTATAATATAAATATTTGTTTGTTACCTATTAAAGGGGACTTCCTGCAAAATCCGGTCACTGCACAGAGACAGCAAGCAATTCTTCTGAAGCTAAAGAGAAAAAAAACATGAACAATGCACAAATGGTTGCAGGTTTTGTTTTATCTGTGTGTGACTTAAGTATGTAAAGCAGTATGAATATACCTGTTGATGGTTGGGAAAAGTTCTCATTGCCTCCAAGAGGAGCTGAGTGACAGTGCTTAACAGTCGCACTGGCATTCCTGCTGCTAGGTCTTGCTTTGTAAGGTTAAAGACACATGCACTGGCAGCGAGCTGCACATTCAGTGTGGCAGGGTGATTCCTCATGCCCAAAACAACAAGCTACAAACCCAGAAATAAGACAACTTTTAGTAAGGACGAAACCTGTAGACTATAAGGTGCAATGTAACAATGACCACTATATCAATCTATATATCTAACTATGATAAATATACATGGTCACAATGGTCACCTTAAGAATGTCAGGTCGTGGTTTTTCCATGACATGGGTCAGGCTAAAGAGATGAAACAGTGCTTCTCTCACAAAGCCTTCTCTCTCACTGTAGCGACGTAGTGCTTCACATATCTGCATCTCATTGGCCTCACCAGTTACCTATTTTAAACAAGATAATTTAGTAAAAGTGTAAACAAACATGCATAATACAGTGAGCGTCTAAATCTACCTTAAGATTTCCTTCTCCAGAAAGAAAGTCAGAAAATCCAGCATCTGTGGCAAGAAGCCCTACGAATGTCATTCCTGGCCTCTCCTCAACAAATGCCTTAATAGCTGCATCGGTGACCTGTAAAGCCCAATAAATATGAATGAAGATAGCTTTTCAGTGTAAATGAATACTATGACCTCAACAAAAGATCCAATAACATGGACATACATGCTTTCTTCCTGATACATCCAGGGAAACAAGTGCAGGCAGAATGCCTGGCTGTCCAAGCAGCTGACGAGCCACATCAGAGGTAAACTGTTTGTCATCACTGATGTCTAGGTGCTGCATAGTTACACAAGAGTATCAGTGAGACACAATCATTTATAGGTTAAGAAGTAACAGTGATGAACTTTGGAAAGTTATAAACATTTTAATTAACCTGTAATACGTCCAGTTGGCCTATGACGCCCAGCAGTTGGGCAGTGCTCATCTCTAGTCTTTTCAACTGGTGCAGAGTTAGCGAGCGTATCCTCTCCTTTAGACCCAACAGAGGCGTCAGGTTGGTAACTGACGTGTTGGAAAGATCTAGGCTTTCCAGGCGAGGCAGAGAGCAAACATCAATGAGCCCAGAGTCATAAAAGTCTACATTAGCCAAGGAGAGAGAGCGCAGAGCCTGAAGAGAGCTGAACCGATACTGGATTGGTTCTTCCAAAGAGGACATGGTAAGACCTGTTAATACAAGTCGCTGGAGGGATTCCTGTGTCGTGTAGGGTAAAACAAATTGTTTTAAATTTGCATTCTGATGCATCTATATCTAGTCATGACTGCTTTTCATTTTACCTGACAGAACTTATTGGTGGCCAGGCCTTGTAAAATATCAGGTATGGTGAGGTCTGCATTGACCCTGGCGGCATCAAGCTCCAACAGTCTGTGAGGACAGAGAGCTCTCTGAAATGCCTCTGCAGAAATGCGTGCCGTTCGGATGCATGCTCTCCTTAGTCGAAGATATTCACAATTACGAAATACCCCCACAGTGCTGTCATTTAATAGGCCTGCAGGATAAGAACACTAGTTAGACACGATTGCACGGTTCAACTGTGTTTTTATCTGATAAGTCTGGAGAACGTGTGGCAAAGCAGCAGTCAAAATAATAGATTTAGAATATTTTTTATAATTTACCGCCAATTATCAGCACATTGCCTGTAAATGTAGTTACCTTCAGTGGCCATCTTGGCCAGAAGCTGGTCTGCCAGCTCTTGTGGGAAAAGCACAGCCTCTCTAAAGCACAGAGAGCCATCGGGGCGCTTCAGACAAAAATATTCCAGGTTCTGGCTTACATAAGTCAGGCACAGGTCTGTAAGAGCTGCAGGTGATGCCTCATCCTGAAAGTTAAAATGACAGGCAACAGACTTTAAAATGTCGCAATCACAAAAAGACGACACCATTTGCAAGATTATAGAAAAAACTCGCATAAAAGAAAATATGACAGGCACTTACCGTATTTAAAAAACTAGCGGCCATAGCCATGGTTAAAACAGCTCGGGGTTAGCTCATGTACACACAGCAGGGCTCCTTCACCTCGAAAAACTGTCTCTACGACGACTCTTCTATTAATATATTTGTGGCAATATGACGTTATACCGAGAATACGACGAGTTAAAACGTTTATTAGCGACGAACAAGCTAGCTCACTTGTTGTTGCCTCCGTGGAGGAAATTCGCTCTTCGGGCAGTTGTGTTGAAAGCTGTTGATCGCGCTGGATTTCATTTTCACAAGATACCGACCAACCACTGTCGCAACTACAGCTCTGAATTTAGGACCAAGGCCGAGGGGGTATAGTTTCAACGAGTACGCATAGGTCTATTTTTGACTGGACCGACAGTAAACAAAGGTTATCGCACAGGAAGTACATCGGTGAATGGGTGGGACTACGGAAGCCCGCTGGAAAAAGTACGGAAGCGTTTAGGTGAACGAGCAGGCATGGGTGCATTTACTTAACCATATTCATTCAAAGATTTACTTTTGCTAGCGAAAAATAGTACGCGGGAAACAGTTACTGGTAAGGGAACGTGTCGATTTTAACATTTCTCCTTTTGAGGGTCGTTCCGGACTCATAGCGTCACTTATTAAATAATGCGTTATATAGCAAGGTCATAAACAGGCAAGAGAGTGGTGAGTTGAGGATTTACTCTTACAACGCGTGATATTTTTAAGGACTTAAAATTTAACACTCAAACATGGCTGGACTTATTAATTTTGAAGACGAAAAAGAAGTAAAGCAGTTTTTGGACAATTTGGGAGTGGAGTATAGCTTCCAGTGCTACAGGGAGAAGGACCCTGAAGGTAAGTGCACTGTCCACGAGTGAGTGGTGCTGAAACAAGTTTGAGCCACTTTATCTTCTACTATTTTCACGATTTCTGTTTTAACGTGGCTTTCTTAGGCTGTCAAAGGCTGGCGGATTATATGGAAGGGGTCAAGAAAAATTATGAATCTACTGCACAAGTGCTCAAACACAACTGTGAAACATATGGGCATGGGGAAAGTTGCTATAAACTTGGCGCTTACCATGTCACAGGCAAAGGTATATGTCAGCTTTTCTTTATTCCTATTTTGGAGTTTGTATAACACCTATTTCAGTGATATTGTGCTTCCTACTAAAATAATGTTTCCTCTTCTGTAATATTCCACTAGGGGGAGTAGCTGAGTGTCTGAAAACAGCCTACTCCTGCTTTATGCGCTCCTGCAATGCTGGAGGAAAGAAGTCCATAGATGCTTGCCACAATGTAGGCCTTTTGGCTCACGATGGACGAGCTATGGATGGTGGACCTGACGTCAAAGCAGCTCAGCAGTACTACGAGAAGGCCTGCGCCGGTGGCTTTGCTCCTTCCTGCTTTAACCTTAGTGCTTTGTACATTGAGGGCAACTCGAAAGGGCTGGCACCAGACATGACACAAGCACTGAAGTACGCCAACAGGGCTTGTGAACTGGGACATGTGTGGGGTTGTGCCAATGCAAGTCGCATGTACAAGCTCGGTGATGGCACGGAGAAAGATGAGAAAAAAGCTGAAGAGTTAAAGAATCGAGCAAGGGAGCTTCACGGTTTGGAGAAGGAAAGGCAACTTAAATTTGGGGAGTGAACATGACAAATTTGACGTGGAATCGGTGCTCACAGGAGTAGGTCTATATCTAAAATGTTAAGAGGTTGAAAAGATGAATTAAAGTGTGTCTCATTGAGAGAGCTGTGTTATCTATTTTAAGTAGCTCTAATGTACACACTGACACAAGAAAATAAAAATATGTGTTTTATTTGCATGTGAGTTTGCTGTACATTGGAAAGTCTTTATGGTGGGAAATGTTTGCCACTGCAGTCATGAGATAGCAAGAAATCAACATCATACGTGCAAACAAATCAAAAAATTATTCAATCCAACATGTCAAACTCCAAAGCCCAGGGGCCAGATCCAGCTTTTTGGAAGTTTTGTCTTATCATTTTTAATAAAAGATAGTTAATTACATATGTGGCTCTTGATATTATTCTTATTCTAGTCCATTGTCTTTAGAGTTCCATACCTGCTCTTTATGTGGGACGGTAAAAACACATCTACACTGGAATACCATGAGCAGTGAGTTCAAAACTATTTCTAACCTGTTTGCAGAATGGTTATTGTACCTCAAGAGGGCGTTAGAAGAAAACACATGTATTTTTGGAACGACACAGTGCATAAAACGTTTTACTGTGGCATTACAAAGTGAGGCTGGCTTTTTATTAAGAAAAGAATAGCATAGTCATATAACAGCTGATTACAATATAAAAAATATTCTTGGTAAATAACTAAACTGCGGCTGTGGTAGTGATGGCAGTGTGGTCTGAGAGCAGTGAAGCTCCGCCCGCAGCCGTGCGCCTCCTCAGTCCTCATTCAAAACAGAGCACAGCTGTTGTGAGACGCATCGCTGTGTCCTAACCTTAGCTCAAATCGTTAGCTGTCCCGTATCCCTCCCGTCTTCTCATGAACTCACTGGAAACCCGGGACAAGGGAGAGACAAGCGGCGCGCTTCGGTAAGTGATGAGTGAGACTTTTTTGCAGGGCAAAGTTTGTTTTTATCGTCCACACTGTTATTTAGAGGCTCCCCTGCCGCCATGGAGTTAGCAGCTAACCTACCCCCCACGCACGGTTTTGGGTGGGTTTGTTTTTGAGCGCAGGATGCTCCCCAGTCAAACTAGAGCACCATCCATTAAGAAGACAGATAATCCAGTAATAGAGATATGGCTGTGTTTGGTGTTGGGGTGTATACAGTTGGTTTTAGTGGTGTTTCTTTTCCATGTCCACGTGAATATACAGTCGCCGCACCCACGAGCAGCGCGGGGCCACCGCCAAGAGTTTGATTTGATGCTAATGTGAAGTCGTGCGCTCCTGTCCATGCTAATGTTTTAAGCTAGCCGGAGTTGCAGTATGCTAATGTGCATTGTGTTAAAAAGAGCGGGCGAGCCCGTAAGATGGTGAAATGTGCTTTCCTTCGTGAAGTCTTACTTCTTTGCGCTTCTTTGCAAACAGTTTGTCTCTTTGTTTCGAGAGCTCTTGTTTGTACCGATCATTTTGATGTTAGTATGCAGTGTTAGCCGGGCATAGGCAGATCCACTCCGGACCGTCAGTTATTGGCGGTGAACCCCCAGCACATTTGCCTCTGGGGAGTGCTCTGGGTGTGGCGTGGGCTCTCCCACGAACAATGCTGCACACAGCCACAGCCTGTCTTCAAGTGTCACAACATATCTGTCCAGGCCTGGAAGACGCGCTGGGTCTTCTGAGTTTATGGAGATGTCCAAAAGAAGCGTACGCTGATAGCTTGGCATAATTTAAGTAATGTTGACTTAAAAGCACTGACAAAGACTCCAAGTTGAATTGTTGGGATCATATGGCACTTTCAAGCCATCACATCTGCGTTTGCAAGTGTTTGAAATGAGAGAATTCAATTTTACGGATGAAGTAGCCTACACGATTTAGCATTTAGTAACATCATTACATGTATTGATTTATCATAATTAATACATATTTGGCTGTGCTATATCTTTAAAACATCTTTGAACCCAGCGATAGTCTCACTATCTATGAGTGTTGTGACATTATTGTTGCACCCCTCTCTCAAAGGAATGTTCCATATTGATATTTTGTGCTGCTGTTGGAGCTGCTGTTCTCACAAGTGAACATATGACCTGCAGGTCACTGGTTCACTCTCATGACTGGCGTGCCTTTACAGTAGTGTGGTGTCATGTTGTGCAGAAAAGACTGGACAAATCTCTTTGGACTTCAGTTGCATTCTGTAGTTAAATAGCTGAGGATGTAATTATTCAGTGAATATTGTTGTGAGTGAAAGCCTAATTCATTCTAAAATCCCAGTCCTCCATACGCAATAAAAGATTCTTATATTTGTTAACTTGTTCTCAATAGCTTTAAGCTCAACATAAAGTGAAGCTGGCAATGTCATTTTTCTGAACATTTCACCTGTGTGACCCCCTCACAGACTGAAAGGTATATACTGTAGATTTAATACAAGAGCTGAAACCCTAATCCAATAAGACATTGTTAACTCAGCATTTCATTCAGCAAACGGATCAGTGTTGGTTCAATACTCAACCTGATACATGGTTAGTAAATGAATTGAATTCTTTATATGTTGTTTTTTCTTTTTCTCTGAGTGCACAAAATAACCATTTGGTGATTTACTAAAGCTAATTATTGGTATTGTCATAAATTTGTGTAATCAACAATTACTTATGCCTCAATCTTTGTTTTTGTAACATTTCCTTTTTTTCCCTTAATCTCGCATTGGCCAACACCCTACCCCATGTAATTTGAACAGAGAGATTTTTGTTCAAATATACCCCCTGGTAAGCCTACATACCACCTCCACCTGGGCTAATCCAGGAGATGCCAAGTGTACACGGGCCCATCTGTTCAGTACTGCTGTGTAACTGTTCTGTCCAAGGCCTGCAAATGTGATTAGTTAGAGATTACATCTGTGTGTGTGAAATGAAACTCCTCTCAGACTCAAAGCCCCGTGTTTACAAGGGAAAGGGATAAAACACTGTACAGCTTTGCGTCATCGAGTTCAACCCCTGTTCTTTCTCAGGTTGTTGTTTCTTTGATATACATTACATCACCATCGCTGCACAGTTTATGTGAAATGTTCAGCGATGGAGCACAGCTGCTAGATATGCTCCGTCTATGGAGCTAGTCCTCTTTGGTGCTATACTTATTCTTAAAGTGTTTGGCTGCCTCGAGCTCTTTCTCCATGTGACCTCCAGCTAAAGCTGTTGCTCGGTTGCCAGGGTGACTCAATGTGTGTGTCTGGCACATCCATTCAGCGCAGATGGAATTGCGAAGTCACATGTCGTCACACTTCTGTTCTATGCTTTTCTAGACTTCATCGCTGTAAGATGAGATGGTTGATCCAGGCAAGCCCCACTTTTCTTTCACTACTTTGAGGATAATATAACCATCTGCATGGCTTGGAAAAAGCAAAAATGCATGATTTGTCGATTGTATGTTTCTGGTATTTGGTGTGTGGGGGTGCCTAGCTTTTACTTGAGCTATCTCAGAGGCTGGCACCATATATCGCAGCACAGATTGAGCAATGTGCCTTTAGGATGTAAACAGAACTGTATTAGAGAAGGAAGTGCAACACCACCCCCTCCACTTGATGTTTTTGTGTGTTTACCATGTGTGTGGTGTGGCTGCTGTGTTGTAATTACAGTTCTTGTTTTGGAGAAGTGACCGGTTAGAGAGAGCAGTCGGACGAAGGCCACATTAAGAAGGCAACATCGATGTCCCTATTTTGGGTGCAGTAGGTTAAACTGTGTTAGAAGGCCTCCATCTCATTCTGCTGCCTAACCACTGATGGGAGTGGCTCAAGGGTCTGCATGTTGAGTATCGTTTAGTGGTATTTCTGCCCTGTCCTGTTTGCCTCAGCTTTATTCTCTCTCCTTGCCCAGCAATTTCTAATCTGTGCTTCACATGTATGCCATCCAGCAGCCTCTTCCTAACCCGTTCTTTTTATTCTAGTCCCAAGGCAAGACCTGTAAAAATGTCATTCTGTCATTTCAGATCACTTATGTCTGAGTGAGACTTGGGCAAGAAGACCCTAAATCACCTTCTACTCCTCATTTATACACAGTCAGTCGAGGTGTAACATAGCAAATCTGTTCAAACTTTTCTTAGATAAATATAGCTTCTGTATGTGGTTTGCAGTACTACAGATAGGATCAGCTGTAACTGGTAAACATTTCATGGTTCTTTGGATCTGCATTGAACCGTAACAGAGGTTTTGCATCAACAGAGAAATTTTCTCTTCTCTTCGTCTCCACTGCTTTTCCACAGACTAAAATAATAATTACCACAGTCTGAAATTTTACAGGGATAAAGCACCAGAAATGTTAAATATGACCAGTAGAACCCAAATATGATATATTTAAATCTTAGTTTTGAGTTTATTTTTAAATCCCACTTCTGCAACCTGGCTTAGTGATGTATAATATAATAAAAAGCATATATTTCCTCTTCATAAAGCTGAGAATTTAATAATAATTTAAAAAAAAATCAGTCACCAACACAGTATCCAATACACAATCATAACTATTAATATTATTCTACAAGAATCTCTGGTCCTATGGCCATGTACAATAGTGTTCCTTTAGTCAATGTCTTGATGGTTCAAAATGCTTACTTAACTACTTTCATCATCTGACTGACTCATCATTAATTTGAGGAACCCACAGGGCTTCCCCGTCTGGATTTCAGTGAAGCTCATGTGACTGGGTTTGATGTGATTATGTTGTAATAAGTGCTGAAATCCAGCCCTAAAGCTTTCCCTCATTTGGCTTCCTACAGTAGCATGACTTCACCAGGATTTTTTTTCCTCAAATGTAAAAGTGTCAATTTAGAAGGTTCTATCTGTTCTGGAAAAAAAAATCAAGGCCACTGACCACAGTAGTCTCTTCTCTTTTTAAACAAAATTTAATCGACTGTGATACTCAAAGTAATATTTTAGTCTGCTCCAAAAATGCGTCCTTGAGGTTTGACACTCACTCCCTTGGACCGCTCCCGGCAAAGTCAAAAAGTTTGTCAAACTTACACAAATTTCTCGCCTTGTTCTTTTGAATCACTAAACCTAGGCCTCAACTCACTGACCTCACTGGGTTGTAGAGCTGAGGGTCATGAGGTCAAAGGTGATTTCAGGAGCAAAGGGGTATAGCAAAGGGAGCTGGCAGTTATAGCGTGTAGAATGCCAGCAATGAGGCACTTACTCACCTGACACTCGCTGATCTCTCGCCTCTTGTGTCATGTGGCCTTTCAGTTGGGACGGTGTGTGGCAGCAATAATTTGTATCTCTGAATATTTTGCTGTAGTGTGTCTGCAGAGTTTGCTCTAGCCATTGCAAAAGTGATCACAGTATAATCCATTTTACCGCAGCTCGTAAACTGGGCTCAGTAGCATTAAGCTAAGTGGGTGCATTTGTAACAGGCCGAGAAAGAAGCCTTTAAACCTGCTTAAGCCGTACTGTGCATGATGACTTGTTGTTTTTATGGACCATTTCCAGGCCTTTGAAAGCGTTCCAGGACTAGGGTGAAGTTTTGTTGCGTCGACGAGAGCCTTTGAGGTAAAAACTCTGCTTACTTTGAGTTCATTGCTGGCCCTGCTGGTCGTGCATAAACAAAGAGTTGCCGCGCCCTTCCACTTCCCTTGCATATTGTCCCGATCCGCTGGTTTGTGTTAGGTTTTCAACACGCAGCTTCATCTATCTGTCTGAACCCCTGGTGTCTTGGCGAGGAGCGACGCTGAGAGCCGAGCCTCGGTTATGTCATGGAAACTTATGAACTCGCTGCCGAACCCTGCCAAAGACAATAGATCACATACATAAGAAGATAATTCCACATCTCCTCTCCTCTTGTTTGCCTAACTTCATCTTTTCTCCACATAAAAAGCCCACTCATAGGTAAATACAAAGCCTTATATCTCTCAGATCTGGTCCTTTGTTTTCCCACCGAACACCTCTGTAATGAATCATTCCCAGTGAAGGCATCTCTGTCATCTTGGACAAGTCACCGAGGAGACTGTGAAGACCTGTTTCCTGTCGCCCTCGTCAGGTCTCAACACGCAGAAAGAGGCTTGCACTCACATGTCTACATTTATGGATTATTCATCACTAACTGTCAAAACGCCTGACTGTTTATTTACAGCATTCTGAACGGTAAAGCCAGTTTGATTTATAACTAATACAATGACTCACTATCCCAAGCATTACAGGAAATAACCGCCCAAAAAAGAAATAAATGTTTACGCCTAAATGTCTCATTAAATCCGCCTAATAGGCAGTGATAATAGGCAGGATTAAAATGATTTATTACACTGTTGAGAATCTTTTTTATTCCACACTTTTGAGGAGTTGAATGTATGTGCGTATTTAATGTATTTTTTTATTTGTTTACATGGAAGCGTGTGTAGCTTTCAGCCAGTAACAGCTCACGCAAGAAGACAGATACGTACTGTATGACGACAAGCTAAAGTTCATTCAAAAGACAGTGTAAACATGGACTGTACTTTTCCTTAATACCAAAAGGAGGATGTTTTGTCTAGAAACGTTCACATAGTACCAGCTCATATTGTATTGTACAGTGCAAATTAACAACCGCCACAAAATGTATACAATATATTCTACACAGGAAGAGCCACACTTTTGCTGAAATCCAGTTGAGCAGTGTATTCACAGTAAAGTCGTGCTGTGAAATGACACGTCTACTCGTGCTACTGTTTGTGTCTCATGTTCGTATCACTTGCACCTTTTCCGTCACTTCAGATCGTTGTCGCAATTCTGTGCCAGCGGAAGTTACAAATGCCATTGCTGTTTTGTCATCAGTTTTTTTTATTGCTCTAATACTTCTATATGACGTTATGCTTAGTGTTGGCTTACTGTTCGTTTTAGTGTGGGACTGTGGAGTGTGGACAATCGTGACATAGTGAGCAGCAAAACCATAAATGGAGTATTTATTTGGAAGAGAACACAAGGGTTTAGAGTGGAGATGGCTCTTTAAATCTGACTTTTATGCTCAATGTTGATATGTTTCATATCTTGAAGGACGCACAAATTAGGTCGCTCTTCATTTGTGATGGGAAAATAGAATTGTGTTGGACCTAGGTAAAGTATAGAGGGCTGGGGGGAAGGAGGGAGAGTGACATTGCAGCTGAAAACAATGTCTTTCCTATTTTTAGTCAATAGATGAATGTTTGCGTCCTGCCTGTACTTGTCTTCTGGGAGTACAAAAGAGGCCCGGACCAGTAACGGTCTGTCTGTGTGAAAGCCAGCCACACATTGTAGATTGCACAGCCCCTGGCCACGGCGCTCTGTGGGAGAGGACGATCGGAGAGGGGTGTGAGGGGTGCAGAAAGGGGGGAGATGGGGGGAGCGGGACGGGACAAGCCGCTGAAGAGATACAGCTGTTTGACTCTCAGCTGTTGCTCGGCTTCTCGGCGCAGGCTCGGTTTCCTCTCCTTGCCGTCTCGCTGGCCTGTTTTCTCTCTCCCGGAGACACACACGGCCGAATGGAAGAAGCACACAGTGTAACATTGTTCTGCCTCGTCTGAGAAAGATCAAAGAATCCATTTTTTATAGCTGCTTTTAGTTGGCAGTAGTAAACGCTCACCATATAAGTAAAAGAGGCAGTCATGTCCACATTAGGCAAAATCTCACTTTAGTTGTACCACTTTGTATTGCTTTTGCCTCAAGTCCAGAAGTCCACATTTTACTCTCATTTGTGTCATTGTTTTTCCTCACTCCTCTGCTGTGTGGTCATGTCTTGCCTTATTCTACTGTGACCTATGACCTAGTGAACTCTCTGACAAACAACTGTGTGTGTCTTGTCCCTCTGTGGCCAGCGTTAAGTGTCTGTACTGTATGTTACTTTGGTCTTACGTTTGCTTTTCGCTCTTGTGCTAAACACAGGTGTTAAGAAGCTAACACGCTTTGATCTCACACACACACACACACACTCACCCTTTTGGTGGTGGCTGCCCCCGTTGTGTTTGGAAGGTGTAATGTGCTGTTTTATCAGGCCCTTGAGACGGGGCACTGCCATGTTAGGGGAAGTCATGCACATAACGTTGTGTGTGGGTGTACGCTAAGCTGCATTGGGAGCACGTTACCTCGGCCGTGCTCCGTTAGACAGGTTCAAAGAGCTCAGTTATGGTTCAAGGCAGGTCTTTTTAACTTACAGATACCATCAACAAAGCTGAAACTCACTCCCTGCTGCTCAGCCCACTCACAAAAAATGGGCACGAGACACTCAAAGGCATACGCACAATGTGTTCTTTTTCGACTGTTTTATTTGGATAGAAGGAGGAGATGTATGTGAGTAGAACAGTCTATTTTAACTGAGCATATATTAATTTTGAAGCAAATGAGCTCCGTGACACAAGAGATCATATCGTGGGACAAATGAGGGATTGTAATGCGGTAGAACCCCCCTAAAAATCATGATAATTATAATTATAAGAAACATAAATAGCTTTCTCTTAAGGATAGACTATGCATGTAAATAAAACTAGTGTGAAATGAACTGAGTATTTGCCAGTCCTGCTGTGATTCTGACCCTGACCTACTCTGAGAAAAGTGTCATGGAGAACTTCTGTCAAACCAGTTTGGAGGTGTCCTAAGATGGACTCAGGGGGGACACCAACCTCTGAAGCTTGTCTCCTGTAAGGCATAACTCCACTTAGATGTCCTGTACCATTGTACCATATGTGGCCTATGGAAATGTGTCAGAAATGAGTTTGTTGTTAGGCCCAACTCAGACTATATGGATTTTTTTTTAGGCAAGCTAAAACATATTATTAGCAAGAACACTGGACAAGAACCCATGACAGCCACGCATCATGTGGACAATGTCCAAGTAAATGTGTATACAGTGTGTTTCCTTTTTTGTAAATATCCTGAAAGTACTGATTTAGGACAGTATCAAAGATCATTGATGTTCTTCTGTTTGGGGAAACACAGATTCTAATAGATTAGCACAACAACTGAATGATCACTTGTCTGTATTTTTCTTAATGCTACATTAGTGTTAGGGTTGTTTCATCCCTTTGAGCCACAAAACACGTACAGTACAAAATGAAAAAAATATTGACTTATGTTAATGATTTTCTATGGTTGTGCTTATCGATGTGTCAGCTGAATATTATTCAACTGACAAATATAGCCCTTTTATCGCTGATGTTCTATCCAGCAAGACGGCAGTGTCAGTGAGAGGAAGCTCTTTGTTTTGGTTGATATTGACAGGCTTGTACATAGTCCGTAGTTGAAGCCATCCAACTTCCTGTGGCTGGATTAGAGAGTTGTCATTTCTAGAATGAGGGCATTGTTCAAACCAGAACTGCGGGTATTTGTGTGTGTTTGCTCTCGCATAATTGTACGGTTTGTCAGGTTGCAGCATGCAGCGCCTCTTAAGTTGGTGTCTCTCTCAAAAGCCCTGAGGCGCTGTCCATTACGTAGTCCCATGGAAGGCTGTTTGTCTGTCTTGGTATGTCAATGGAGAAGTGGAAACAACATGTCTGAGTGGCATACAAAGATCGATGGCAAAGATGGAGATAGTGTTGTTTTCACTCAAACATCCAGTGTCTGAGTCTTGGTGAGACAAAGTACTGATGCTCAGACAGTGAAGGCGTGTTCATTGGTGTTTTGACAGACAAATGGCATGCTTGTTTTGTCCTGTGCATCACATATTAAGAGAGGGGCACCAAAAAAATTATAAGGTGTAAACTGACAACTACATTTACAGTATGTGATGCATAGGTTTCTGTTGTTTAGCTTCAACCTTCTTTCCAAGGCACAGATACTAAGTGAGGCCAGTTTCTCTGTGTCATTTCAAACTATTGGTTCTGGTCATCTTTTTAAATCTGATGAATATTTAATCTTTCAAGCTGAATTGTCAGAACAGCGTTACATTTTTGAATCAATATGCTTTGCAGGTTTTCATTCTCGGCCTTCATATCTGCTGAATATCTTATCTTCCAAGTGGCATTCAGGTCACACACGACTGCATTAGAGTGGTTTTACCAGTGTGGGCTGACTTTCAGGCTGTTGACCATTCCCCTCAGACTCATAGAGGAAGACATACAGATGCTATCTGCTTCCTCTGAGAGACAGTGCGCCCGCTGCTGTTGCCTTCTATTGTTAGCTTGGCCTTTTCTTGTTAATAGGCCGTACAGGGAAACACTACAGACAGTCAGTGCCGCTGCCAGCACTGCACTTCCTCTACTTCCACCCTCCTTCCTTTTCTCCACTCGTCTGTCACCACATTCAGGTCATTCAGTTTTACTAAAGCAGCACAGTTGAACTTGGGCTGGGCTGTCTGCCTGCTCCAGTCAAGGCCACAAATCAGGCTGAAGCTGGTACACACGGGCCCTACACAAGCTGTGAACTAGCGCTGTGCCCACACGTGATGGCATACTGCTCAGGGGCCCTGCCACATGCCACTGTCGCACGCCTGGCACCCACCTCTTTAAGGGCCATTTACATACAACCACAGTTAAGGAAGATGGTCCAGGAGCTTTTAACTATAAGCATTAGGTGAAAAAGTGTCTCTATGGGATGTAGCAGAAGGAAAATGGAGTTGAGACTGTCCTATACAGCCTCTGTGTTAAGCTGTAAAGCAGGGGAGAAGGAGAGAGCATGTCTAAAAAAAGCAGAATCACACCCCACAGTGCAAGCTGGTGCTATGACACTAACTTTAGATCAAGAGGAATTTCACAAATAGGGTAAAAGATCTTTCTAAATGAGG
Organism: Rhyacichthys aspro; assembly: GCA_036850595.1. NCBI lineage: Eukaryota > Metazoa > Chordata > Actinopteri > Gobiiformes > Rhyacichthyidae > Rhyacichthys > Rhyacichthys aspro. The sequence goes on from CM072151.1 coordinate 15,883,484, forward strand.
TTCAGGCTTGTGACATAACAGCTAAACATGCATCTCATTTTTGGTTGTGAGTTTAGCAGAAAAGCTCTGTTATAATCATGCTGCTCTTTCTGCTAAAAAAAAAGTGCTAACAGATGGATGCAACAGAATTCTGCTCAAAGTTACAGCTAGGTGCATGTTATTCAGTTTCATTTAATCTTATCCCATCCAATCCCATCTGAAGCACTGCAGTTCAACAAAAAAAATCTGCTGTGTTTTAATTTATGCAAATTGTGCACAAAGAGGAATGGAAAGCTCACTGTCATAAACACCAAACACAACAGTGTGTTTGTCTCTATGTGAATATATTTATGTGAATAACCACTGGATATGAGGATGACATGAAAGGATTAAATCCTTCATTTCCTTTTTCTTTGCTCTTATCAAATTTAAATACTGCTCTTTTTCTTTACGTTTAAGAACTGCATTTATCTATCTAGATTCTTTATCAAAGAACATTGTGATGTCTGTCTGAAAAGAATAGATAATGCTTATTCCAGACACGTACACCTACATATTCATGAACCAGTGGCTCAGTATGTAAGATCACATCTGGTTACTGTCGGTGTAAAAGGCGTGTGTTGCTGCATAGGTTTATGACCTATTGATTTTCTTAAAATGCTTACTGTGAAATTTATGACTGCACAGACGAGGTGTAAGCAGTATGGTGAAGAAATGGTGTTTAATTTAAATTATGCACCCGTTCCAATACAGAAAATAAATCATGAAACACACCCAGTTCCTGCGAGGACACTTGGACAGCCTTGGGCAAAAACTATGAAAATATTAACAAATGTGGCATTACAATTACTCTCATGCAGTTTTTTTACTTTTTCTTGCCCCTGTCCCAGTTTAACATGAGACTTCACACTGATTGACCTTCAGCGGGCTCTGAACATCAGCGGCATGTTAAGTGACGATGTGAAGAGGCTGTTAGTCATGTTGCTTCGACAAACACACTGCGCATTGTCCCACTGCTGTTACCACCAACCTCTGCTTGAACAGCCAACCTGCTGAAAGCAGTGTGTATCGAGCCACTGTGACAGGCAGCCACATGCTGTTACTGTGTGGACGACATGCTGCTTATTAGAGAGTGTGTGTGATCGGCCCCACCTTTTCAGTTCCAGATCAATAGTGTTGGCCCCCGGAGGTTTGCCAGGACATTTAAATCCTAAAACTAGCTCACTTGGGACATGTGTGTTTACTGCCTGCGTACTCTTCATGTACTGTATGTGCAGTTTGGACATTGCTTTGGTACATATTGTAAAATAAGAGTGATGTTTCTGTGAACTAAAATGAAGAACAGGGCAAGACTTTATAGGCTGTCACATCCCTCACTGCTCAGCTCAACACACTGACCCACTTTGTGACTTTGGTGCATCTGTGGCACGCTTTAGTAATGCATCAAGCCCTGCTGCTGCTTGGCATGTAGGGCAAGAGGAAGAAACTAATTTGTTTACTTGGTCCTTTTAACAGAATCAACCAACCACAAGGTCAGGCCACTCACTCATTTTGTAAGTACTCATGAATAAGAGCCCCAAATTTAGCTTAGAGTTTGATGTGGGACAATTTTCCTCAGAGCTGTGGCCTACAGTTAAAATCTGCAACAGGCCAAACAGTTGAAGTCATTCCAGTGCTTCACAGCCAAAGCTCAGTCCCAGACTTCACTCTCAGATAGAACTGGACCATATGACTACAAAGTAGTATTGCAATTTATAATGGATTATTACAGTTATTTTGTGAATGTATTTACATAGATAGTTTGTAGGTTTTTGATGAGGGCTTTTGAATGCCACTTACCTATACTATTTTTTTCAGTCGCAGTCTCAGCTTGATTTTGTGATTTTTTTAAATTTTTTTTATTTATCCCTCCCATACACGTGCAGTGCTGTTGTTTAAGAACACACATACATTGGCCAAACATGTTTAACACACTAATCCTCTGTGTGTGTATGTAGTTGTGTGGTGGCTTGCACCTTAAGACTGACACAGTGGAAAGTAAACATGTGTATGCTCACAAAAGTAAATGAGATTAAGGCTCGGGACAGTCTGGTGGGGAGCTAAGTGAAAGCCAGTGTTTCCTCAACACTGGATCATCCATGTTGTGTTTGGTACGGTCAACATGTTTACCACTGAGAAGAAATAGTTTGACAAAGAAAATGCAGCATAGTTAAATAGAAAAGTGGTACAACGATGTTATTTGCCAAAGAATCTCTTGTTGTTTCGTCATTTCGCCTTTGTCACATGAATGTTTTTAGATGTTGCTGCGGTTGTGGCGTTCAGTCTGAGGAGAGTGGTGAGAGATGAGCAGTCAAAGGAAAAAGGGAACATATCATGAACATGTTGGAGCCTTGTGTTTACAGGAATGTAAACGGTCAGTGACAAGTTCTTACGTTATAAATAGTGTAAATGTGCTCATCAACACAAAGAACATGGCTGTATGCATTGTGATCTTTTGTGACAGAGGCTGTTCGGCAGCCGTTGCTTTTGTTTGAACTGCGGCATGTGAATGTGTGAACGCTGAAAGGCAGTTTGGAATAAGAACGCAGGGAGGAAGACGAGCTCAACAGCCTGATTCAACATCACCTCCTATGAGTCACATTTCACTTTGCAATGGTACATCCTCCTCGGCATGCTCGCACATGAATCGCTTCTCGTTGTCACTCCACTTTTGTTATAATCTGCTTCTTCCTGTAATCCCCGAGTCTTATCCTTGTGATGCTTAAATATTGTAAGGCAATGCCAGTCAACTATTATTCCTGCAATCTACCCACAAAAGACTTAAAACCAGTGGGTCTCATATCAGAATCACACACATTACTGAATCTTGTGTTCGTATCAGATGTAGAGGGATTTTAAAGACCATCCAACATCGTTTTGTTTCACTGATAGAAAATGCATCCAAGAGCGTGGCTCCTTTCCAGTTTTCCTTCTTCTGGCCCTGTATGTCTTCCTGTTAGTCTTCCATTTTGATTGATCTTGGTGCTGAAAAGCATGGTCATGTCTTGGTTTCTGCACACTCTGCTCTTGGTCATTGTGGTCTGACTACAGAGAGTGAAGGCACTAAAACCCACAAATTCGGACTTGATTTAGAGGAACAGCTTGGAGCTCTCTGGTCTGTCAGTATGGGACAGAGGGGGTAGTAATCAGGGCGGGGGATATTGTCCGTTTTTGAAGTTTCACAGGTGTGGTCGTGACCCGTACAGATGTAAATTTGAGGGTGCTTGGGACCTTTCTGGACTGTTTCGACAGAGCTCAAGCCTTTGTATTGAGAAACACTGCCCTACACTTTAGAGAAGCCCCAGGACTATGATTTCCTTGGCAAGAATGGTCCACGAATGGAAGAATGCTCAGGCTTCTGTCAACAGAGGTTTAAAGTTTATTGTGCTCAGGGTAATCATATCCACTGTTTGCTCTCTCCGTGAGCTTTGTACCCCGAAGCATTTGATAACAGTCCTAAAGGGATGGGAAGATGTAAGCCCCTACCTGATGGTGGCTAAAGGCCAACTCAGACTGCCAGCATGCAGCATTTGTCTGCAGTCAATCACAAGTCAAGCACAAGTCTTTATTTTTAAGAGTAGTGAGACACCTGCTGGCCAAAGCTAAGCACTACCACAGAGAAACATGCCTGTTGCAAGATGTGTACTATTGTATGGATCAGTGTTAGGTATTTTTAATGTGCTGTCATACATTTTTCATCAAATTTAATGTTTTGAATTTGACAGATGAAACCTATTTCCCGTTAAACTGTTAAAAAATGAGAGCAGTATGATTAATTTCTCAATTTGGCAGATCAAATGGGGACGCACATGTGGCTGAATGCGTGAAAAGCATTTTCTTTAACAGTGACCACTTGCTAAAACCAGTGTTACGCTGTAAACAGATGTGGATGTGTAGAGTGTGTAGTATTTCCTCCCGTTCAAAGCAATGACGCCGCATCTCTCTCTTTTGTTCCTGTCACTTTTACCCAGACAGCAGAAGTTGGTCTCAGAGAAAGACAGGACTTGACTGACGAGGACACAACAGCGAGCTAACCTCACCTCCTGCACTATGCACATCTGACACATGACCAGTAAGTAAACCTATGTGCTTAGAGAAACATGTGAGAACAAACTGTACTTGACAAAGATGGGGTTTGCTGTTTTGGTCCTAGTACTGAAGCAGTGCACAATTCCAGGGAGGGAGGTAATTGCAGATGTCAGCTACATTCTGTCTTTTAAACACATAGTAGCTGTTGCTTCCTGTGCAATTACCCAGTGCTGTTAAACAATGTGAGAAAAGCGAGCGTGATGTAGTGTTGTTTGTTCTTATCTTAGCTGAATACAACTGTGAGGGCGGAACTAATGGTTCTCAAAGCACAGGCCATTTCCGCTCGAGCCTTGAGCCAGACGAAAAGATAGATGCACACAAACATTAGCTCGCAATGTCCATTAGACAAGTTGTGCCTTTGGGTGCCTTTAATAACCAAAGCGGCTCCTTATTTTTCAAATCTGTCTCGTTGTGTGCACGGGGCAAATAGAGATCTCTGAGGTGCCTTGACCATTATTCAGCACACATTATACTATCATCATAACAATAAAGAATCATGCACGGCTTAAATGGCGGTGCTTGAGGTGTATAGGCAAGAATAGAAGAGCAATATAAGCTGTTGGCAGTAAGTGAGAGCTGCTTTCTCCAGAACCCTTCCTCTGAAGATCTCCTAATGCTCAGCCTAAGCCCCGTCTGTCCTGTCCTCTGGTGGAAGTAGTAAATGACAGGCTGTGAAAGTGTCCGTCCATATGGCACACACAGGCCTGCTGAGACAAAGGTTGAAGCTGTCAACACACTGACCTTCAACTCAGCCCCGATCACTCTAGCTTTTAGATTGAAGGCTAATTTAGTTGACATATCAGGATATAAAACAATAATAAAAAACCTACCAAAGTTTTCCAGTCTGTACATACTGTTCTGTCTACACACTCCTTTGCCTGCAGAAGTGATAGTGTTCAAGCCTCTCCAGTCACAAATGTTGCGTTTGTTTTCAGAGGGAGTGGTGGGTTTTGCGGCTGCTGCTGAAGATGATGAATGATCTCCTGCACTAGAGTTCGATGGTGTGGGAATGATGGACCTCCCTAATGGCCAATCAGGCATCATCACCACTGCTGCAACACTCTCTGAGGTAAGCTGTGGTCAAAACTTTGAAAGCAGCACATATTAAGTGATTTAAGGAACAATAGCTTTCTTATCTGCAAAAGGAGCTAATCTTTTATAGTCATTATTAGATGTACTGCAAAACCCTGCACCCCTCACCTCTTCCTTTTCGTGGCTGACCTTCGCAACCACACAAAAAATAACATCTTGTTTTTCTATGACCTATTCCCAGAAGAGCAGCAGCTCAGAGTCTCTCAGTGAAAAAGGCTCTTCAGAGCTGAAGAAGAGCTTTGATGCTGTTGTGTTCGATGTGCTGAAGGTCACCCCTGAAGAATATGCAGTAAGTTATGGCTATTTTTTGCAGTGATAGTTTAGCTGCTGTTAATGGGACCACACTGACTTAGTTTGAATTGAAGAAAACAAGGTCATTTTTTAGATCAGTAATAATTGATGATGTTTGGTAAGCCTCTGATGGATTTTCTCTGACTCATACACACAAAGGTTCCACAGCGCCTATAAACTAATTCCAACTATAGTTTTGTTTGGGCACTTGTGTGATTTGCTTATTGAATTAAAGTAAGGAATGCTCTGTTTAGCCACAAGGGGGCACTGCCTGCCCTCTTCACATCTCACAGAGAACTGAAAACCAAAGCTAGGAGGTGATTGTTGGCATAAATACTTGATGTTAAACATGTATTTTTTTCTCATCCAGGGCCAAATCACACTCATGGACGCTCCTGTGTTTAAAGACATCCAGCCAGAGGTGAGCATCGTTTTAACAGATATTTCTATACACATGGAAAGCAGGCTACTTGAGAGGACAGACATTCATTTGTCTGTATGATGCTGTGATCTCTCCTGACAGATTTTCATATTATATGTAAAAGTCTCACTTTTGCCCCTTTTTGGTTACTGTGAAAGCCACTGACATGATCCTACATGAGATTTCTGGACACTTCAACCCTTTCTGACAGCAGTCATTTGTAACATGTGTTTAAGGCTGGCCACTGTGGCCTTTTACAAGCAGCACATAAACCGCAGCTCAGTGCAGTGTGGTACACACTGACGGACCCCGGCTATTGCAAATAAATCTTCACTTACTTCCTAATCGACCAGCTCTAACATTAAGCACTAACAATGAACGGCACACTCTTGGTAAAACATCACAGTTCGTCCGTCCTAACACCTGCTTTCAATGTATTTAATTTTGGACATCTTTGTTTATACAAACCTTTTAACTCCTCTGCTTTTGTGGAGACTTTGAAAAGATAATTACTTGTGCCAGTTGCATTCACATCACTGATGCTTCATGTTCATTGAGGGGGAAGTCAGTGGCGTTGTCTGGACTCCTGCCCTACTGCCTTGACTTTAGGTTCACACAGAGGCTACTGGGGGATTTGTAAAGGCTAACATGCCGGTCTGCTCAGTCTGGCTTGACTGCCTACAGTATGACTGACTGGCCAGCTAAGTAGGGTTTATATGCTTAATGAAACGTGTCCATGCATGTAGGGCAATTGAAGCAATTTGGAAAATAATGGTTCATGCAAAGGTTGAACGGGTCAGGTGGGCAGGAATGTGGCTTCACATATTAACAAGGTTTCATGTAGTCAGTATGTGTGCAGTTAAAGTGGGGATCAAATGTGGTAGAATAAGAGAAGGGTGTACGTTCACATTGGCTTGACTTTAGGGGCGGGCTGATGAGGTGATGAAGGCTACAGTCTGGAGGCAAACCAGGAGCAGAGTGTACAGTTTGCAGAGTGACCCACAGCATCCTGGCACGCACTGACAGAGCTGCACAGGCTTTTCCTGCTCTCACTGTGCTGCTCCCTTAAAAACCCTTCCTCTAAAGTGAACTGGACTCCAGTTTCCATTGCTGTCAGTCAGTGTACTCTCCTTACAGACACATGATGGGAAATGCAGGTGTGTGTCTGTCTGTGTGCTAGTGCACGCCTGCTCGTTCACTCCATGCACTCCCTCAATAGGAAAATATTAAATAATGTGGTCGAATCATTGAGTTGTGCAACAATGTTTTACTGACATATAGCCCATTTTGCAATTTGAGCACCCTTAAAATGCTATTTTGTAGGATGAGGTAGTTACAACATTATAGATTGGTGAATGGGAAACAGATTTTGACTGAAGTAAAAAGAACATAATTACGGGACAATGCAAATATTTGCAGACTAATTATCTTTGAGATAAAGGCAGTAGGAAGAGTCATTTCCATGATGTCACATAAAAGCAGTGAATATCTGGTTGTTTATATAATTGTTGTTGGGCGGTTCAGATTATAAAACAATACAAAGCAAGAATCACATTTTCCAATACTTCCTGTGTTCATGTCTGCAATTGCAATAATACACTGCAGTTCATAAAATATTTTCATGACTGTAGATAAACTCGATTTGCTGTTCAGTACCATTACTGTAGAGTTCTGTTTCCCATTTTATTATGTGTCCAGAGTCACTTTATTTTGCTGTGTTTTTCCATAATAACTCTACTTCTTAAAATGTCTGAAATGTCCATAAAGCCGCTTTGGCTTGGCCCAGTGCAGTCTGCATTTAGAATAAATTTCTTTCTTATTCCATAAACACGTCATAGCTGCTCTAATGTAATATTTGTGTGAGACTAGACACTGTCTAGATGTTGCTTATGTTACATATGTCTGTGTTTTACATGTGCATGTTACACCTTAAGTGAGATTCTAGCATGAGCTGTTAGGATCTGTCCCAAACAAGATTTGAGTGTTGCATTAACATGGAGCAGATGTATGGAGAACAGCCTGAAAAGTCTGGCCAAAGTCATTGGAAGAAGAAAAGATAAGCGTCTATCACGAAAGCAATAAAATACTACAGAAGAATTATAAAGGAGACACCATAAGAGCTGTGAGAATACAGCATCTGGTCTCGTTTTTATGTTGGATTGGATTTAATTTGGAAAGGCAATTATGTATACTTCACATTTCTACATGTTTGTGTGGTCATGATATTTGTAATTACACATATTATTGGCAAGGCTAAACTCCTGAAGCTTATGTGCTCTAAAACCACAGTGTACTGCTCCTGAGACAAAATCTAAACACATGTGCTTTTGATAATATTTAAGTGACAGGTTATGAGACGCATGTTATTTATTTCCTAGATGTAATGGACCCTCCACTCTATATCACTGATGGGTCATGTCTTTGAGAACAAAAATTGGAGCAACTTTGCCTCAGCCTTCTGCAAACATCTGTTGAGCTGTGAATCTAAAGTAATGTAGAACAGGTATTATCGATGATAGCACCAGAAATTAATGTAGCTGTATAATAATCCCTAATGTCTCCAGCTGAAGCCGTTTTTCTGTTATAATGTCCATCCCATTAAAATGACAAAATGGAAGAGAAAAAGAGGAGGATGCAGGAAACTTGTCAGTAAATCTTTTAAAAAATGAATTAAACAAAACACATGTATATCTGATGAATACTCAGGGAAAAGCCAGCCCTATGATGGATGCATTGAAAGTTTTTATTTACTGCTAGCGAATGTGTTTTTCCCTCTTAGTTTTTCCCCAGTTGTCTTTTTCTATTGTGATGATCCACCAGGCATTGATATTCTGCAGCTGCTTGTTTATAAAAGTTTATGAAAGATGAAAAGCGCGATTGAGTGATAAAGTATGACTGGAATAGAAAACGGCTGTCCTTGTAACACAGTCATGACGACAGCCAAGTGAGTCATTTAGTGTTTTTTGTCTGGCAGCTTTTGCTTCATCTTAGCAGGGGTTTACGGCAATTGTCAATTCCTCATATTTCGGAGTAAACATCTTATAAAACTAAAACATGTAAAAGAAAATCTTGCAATCAGTGTGATCAGTGTTAAGGTGTTTTTTCCCCCCCAGATTTCATTGTGGGTCTGTTCAAAAGCTCTGTGTAGGAGTCTGAAGTCTGCTACAAGATGGGATTGCTGCTGAGCAAACAGAATGGATTTCTTTTTTCAATAGTCTGTCAGCATAATGGTAAATCCAGACTCTGTAGAAAATGTGGATAAAAATGGTTTCTCTTGTTGGCAAAGTTTACAATTCGACTGGTGGAATAAAAAAATAAAAAAACATAGAATGCATAAAGTAGTACTCTTCCAGTCTATGTACAGATACGTAATGGAAGCCTTATGTGCCAGTGTCTATTGTCTGGGCCTGTCTCACTCAAACAACAATGCATTTAATGGCCTTTTTTCCTTGAGTATTATGTAATGTCTTTGGTTTTTCCAGCGCAGCAGCAGAAACCAGAGACATTTGGCATTACCCACTGACCAGTTCAGGACTCCTCTTGTCTGCACAGCACCAGACAGATCGGTGCAGAACATCCCCCCCATTATTCATCCACAGTCTCATCTGCTGCGCAAACTTTCTGCTACCCTGGCTGCCCTCCTCGTTTTGTTACTCATCTTTATCAGTTCTTCCTGTCCTGTCCCGAGTCTGTTTCTTAACATTGTCTGGGATGCAAACAATTTTTCCGTTTTCTTCAAAGATAAAAACAAAAGAAATCGGGCTAGTATCTGAGATGAGGTCATTCCAATTTGAGCTTTAGCTGCAGCTGCCTTTGTGTGCCTCTTTTTATATAATACTCTCCGCAATCTGCCTGCTTTTGAACCGAAATACTGAATACTTAATGTAATATGTAAATTGGGCTCATATGTTCACGTTTAAGATGTGAAAGATAAAGTTTAGGAACATTTATGCTTGGCTGACATTACTTTTCCTGACAGCCTTTTGTTTTAATGTAATACTTTGAAATGGAGTTGCCCCCCCACACACATTTTAATGAAAATTGTGCGTAGCCAGACCGACATGTGGAAATGACGGGCTGCCTGTGGTTTGGCATAGCAGGCTTTTTACTGCTCCCTTTTACTGCAGCATTAAAAACTCTCTGGTCTCCAGAGCTGACTCGTCAAAGCCTTCCTCAACACAACAGATTTTTAAGTGTTGACTGTAGTTTGTGTAACCTAAAAGGGTAAAAGGCTTAATGAAAAATAAAGAACGTAAAATCCTAATAGTTTTTGGAGAGACTGGAGAAAAGGAGCACGGCGCTTTTTTACAAATTATGCAATAACACTTACTTTATTTATTCTGTTGTTAAATGTGTAAATAAAGCCAAGGTACCACTTAAGCTTGAGAACAAATCCACGTGTCGTCTTCATGTATGATTGTAGGTTGTTGGATTTCTGTGTTGTGGAGACGCAGGACATCCATTGCCTACCTGGGTGGTCAGGTGGTAGACCGCGCTGCGACAAACACTCTGTGGAACATCCTGGTTTGGGAATCCTCTCCAGGAGTGTGAACGCTGAACTGGATGATTGACGTGATGGCAGGAAAGAGGGAAGCACTTATTTAAAAAAAGGCAGACGTTAAATAAACATGAAGAGGTGCATGTTGAGGCTCAGTGTCCTGTCCTCTGTTAACTACATCCTGCCCGTCCTGTTGTGACGAGGCTCTTATGGAGACCAGGTTGATTTTTTGCATTCACACTTGGTTACATGGGTCTAATTCTACTACTAACTTAATTAAGAGAGTTAATTAGGATACACAATGAGCGCTCCACTGACTGTTGTGGGATTTTCTTTTTTTGTATATAAACTGTTAGACCTTTAAATGTTGTGGTACTTTCACTTTTTCAAGTTTTTGTCTCGGATGACTTTCTCTTGGGTGAGATCACACGCTCCTATTTGATAAAACTGACATAGTCTACCAATTATCAGCTTGGACCCATTTACACATCCACAGAGATCCTAATACATTTAAATCTAAAAATATTCTGTACATTAACACCCTGCATTAAGTCTCCGATCACCGTTGATTTTGATGCTAGGTCGGAAGAGGGCCTCGTTTCCAATATCCTCTCTTCCACTCCTGTCTGCGACTAAGTTACCATCTGTACCTACTTTGTTTGGTCCTAAACAAGCGGACACATCCTGCTTGACATATGTTTGTGTGGACCTGTCCTGATGTGGCTTGAGTCAGGGAGGTAGAACCAGTGAGACCAGGCTGTGGCTTCTCTTGCACGGCCTGATTCAGCTTGTCATGTCGAAGCACTATTTGTCTGGATTGGCAGGGATTAGAAGGAGAGATTGCACAACATTTTTCCTACTCTTACGTCAGTGTCGCTGGCCTCTGGACCGGCTGTAGGGGCCAGAGGAGGCTCTGGGTTCCCTTTGCAGAGTCTGTGTGGTCTCATCTTTACCTTATTTGTGAGGAGTGCACATAAGGCCAAAGTGAGTCCAGACTGGTACTTGAAAGGACTAGGGTGGTGGTTCTGCTTTCAACATGACTAATTCTACTTCAAATATTCAGTCATCCTTCTGCCAGTTTCATATGACCAAATGTATGTATTTTGAAAATTACGTTGTGTTGCTACATATATTTTGAATGTCTGAGGTACACTTTAAGCAGAAGAGTTCTTTACTTGTCTGCAAATATTAACAAAAGACATTCGTGTTATGACACATTCTTTTTAGGGGTGCGACACAAATCCCTGAAGATGAGACACGAGATAGAGTTCATAAGGATGAGAGCACAAGAGTTGAGATTTTTACAGTATTTATAGTCGTGGCTGGTTAAAAGCTCTGGCTGTTCTGTGTCTTTGCTTGGTGCTTGTGTTGGCCTCATTGTTTCTTACAATGTTTATATAATGTTTGTGTCTTGTTTGTCACTCTTTCGCTGTTCCTAATTTCCACCAGAAACCAAAATGTTGCCAAAGATGATTTAAAAGTGGCAGGTCATCTTGTATACTAATTTGATCCTCACACTCTCAGGCTGATAATTTTTCAAGTCAAATGGATCATTTTTTGCTTTATTCCATTCTTGGTATCTTTAGTGTTCTCAGAATTGCACCTGTATTTTTCCGCTATGGTATTTTAACATCAGCAAAAACAGCACACTGGCTACCATTATTGTACATTAGTTAAATTTGGTAACTACTGATGAAGCATATTCGTCATCGGCTAAAACCTCATCTGGAACCTTTTAAAAAGGGCAGTAATAACATTAATTGGATAATCTATCTTGCAAAATTGTAAGAAAGACCACTAATAATATGTTTCTGTTATTGGCAAGTCTGTATGAGATTAGAATTAAATACAAAGACAGATCCCTCCACATTTTTCTCTTGTATGAATGTACTTGCTGGTTCTTCTCTGAAAATATTCAGTGAAATGTTGGTCTTAATAAAAATGACTGTAGCTTTGTGCATAATACTGACTTACCTGTCTTCTTTTAGGAGCTGTCAAGCTGTGGCTGGAATAAAAAGGAGAAGCACAGCTCTGCCCCGAATGTGGTGGCGTTTACTCGCAGGTTCAACCAGGTGAGACACTTTCACACATTTGGCTCACTTCTGACTCACTAACACCTCCTCTCTCCCACAAAGAGCATAAAGAGAGAGGATAGGGTCTCCCGTTGCACTGTAAAAGATTTATGAGCTTTGGCCAGTTAGCAGTGGAGAGAGTGCAGCTCTTCTTTCCATCATGTCTTCTTCCTCCAAGTACCAAATCATCGCCGTAGCTCTTCCAGACAAACTCACTTTGGTAGCCCTGTTTGTCATGGCAGCTACAAATAACCTCCACATATACATACATTATTAATGATCCTCAGGTGAAAACGGTCAAAGAGGAAGGTAGCTTATGCAACAGGGTGTCCTCAGCTGTTCCTTTTGTCTGGCGTTGAGGTGATTCATGCGTGTTTTTTCTTCTTGTTTGTGCACAGTGGTTATTAACAATTACAGATGTGCCTGCAATATGTTGTGGAAAGCAGACCTTACTCTCTCTTTGATGCATGAAAGCATCAACAGGAAGTGGTGGGCAGTGATGTAAGGGGCAGCCGTGCCCTTAAATCTGCCTGCTCTGTTTTTGCCAGGTTCCTCTAGAACCCGCCGGTTTAAATATGAGATGATCTAAGAAGAATGTGTTGCAGTGGAAACTCTGTCCGTGTATCACAGATCTCAAACGGTGATTCAAGATGTTAGCTGCACACACACTCAGCTGTTGGCAGCCATGGAAAGTGAGCCTTTTGAATAATGAGACTTGGATTGAGAGGGTGTAGAACTTTGCTTGGGATCAAACAGTATTCCTATTCACAAAGTCATTTTGCTGGCACTGAGCTCTGGATGCCAAGGCAGTAAAGAGGGACTCACTTCTGCGAATTAAGTTATTGGGCTCGAAGAGGAGACAAATAAGCAGATTCCATATATCGGCAAAACTAAAGTCACTGTTACTGTAAATCTTTATCATCATGTAATATTAATTGAGTGTATAAATACTGCAGATCAGAGTGAGAATGTCTGCTCTCAGGTGAAATAGCAGTTATTTTGAGCTGCATTAGATAAGGAACAAATTTAATATGCAAAACTTATTAAATAATATTATGAGAATATAACTTTATGTTAAATAAATATATACATTGAACAGAAAATACTAATATATGGTCAGTGCCACAGGTAATATCAATATGGCCAGTCACATAAACTGACAAAGTGTAAATACCTTTTTTTTTTTTTAACTTTAATTATAAAAATTTGATTTGTAACTATCGTTTTTTGCTCAGGTCTGTCTGTTTCCCCTTCCTTTGGATTATTGAAGTCCTGGGGCCCGGCGGTTCCAGCTGGAGGCATTGTTACATTCATAAACCCAGTCAAAGACAAGATTTTCAGGACATAATATTAATGTTTAAAAGCCCTCTGTCTTCAACCAACACTCAGCCACACATAGACACAATGTACACTGTATGTGCAGATGTGGAGCCCTGCCACCACAGTGGAGTGATCTCATCCTACTGCTGTGTTGGAGGCCAGAGCAGATGGGGGGACACATGCTGTAATGAGCCCCGCTGGTATTGTGAATGTGAGAGACAAGCTTTGTCCAAATTGAGCTCATATATTAAGTCAGAACATTGAGATAACTATCAAGCCTCCCACATGGACAAAAGCTAGATTTACTTAACAGCTGTGGTAGGTTTGAAAATGTTTGTTTTCATTAAAATAACAAAAAATTCAGTTAATAGAGGTGAAGGTTCACCATCTTCATTACTAAGTCCCCTCCGTCCATTTTCATCACTCAGTCATTATCTCTACAAGCTGCTCTTTGTGAATTGTGAAAATTAAACACACATGGCTTTGTTTGCTTTGAAAGGCTTACCTGTATAGATTCTGTGTTGTGTATTGGAGAGATGACAGCGACAGGCTATGTCAGTGGCTGAATGAATTTATCTCCTCACTCCACAGCTCCCTACCACTTCTCCGAAACAAAAACAAACCATAATGCTCGTTCCAGGAAAATGAGTTTGTATTGTGTGCCTCAGGAATGTAGAGGCAGACACTTGTACCCAGTGTTAATTTATAGACACACGTTGCATCGCTGACCACACTGGCAAATCCTAAATCAAACAAAGCCAAACTGGACAAACGCATTGACATAGAAAGGCTAATCGTTATCCTCAGAGAAAAAAATCAAGATGGTCAGGCGGTCTTATCAGGACACGATGTGCAGACAGCTGTGGGTTTTGAAAGGTCTCCGAGCCCCGTGGCATTGAAGCAAACATTCCCTCCCATTACGTCCTCTTTTCTCTTGATCGTCTTTTTTCTCTTTCCATCCCACCTCTCCCCAGAGCTCAAACACTGATTGATTCACAAAGGTTTCCCTTTGTGTGTACATGTAATCAGACCTTTGGTTTTCCAACAGTCTCTCTAAAGAGTCAGATTTCCGACATCACTCCTTGTCTGGCCAAATCCTCACGCACATACCTACACACTCTCGTCGTCCTAACCCCTGTCGACATAGTAGGAGTTATTGAGCTTATCTTTCGGGCAATCAGTTGAGATTTCTTCTTCTTAATCGTTTTTCCTTAATTTCTAATGGTTTCTAGTGAAAGGTTCCTATTATCAGTCTGACCCTTACTCTTCGGCTCTGTTTTGTTTCAAGCCAGAGTTCTCTCCAAAACTTGGCTCTGGGCTCAAAGTCCAGAGGTTTAACAAGGCAGAACTCCCTGTCTATCTTTCAGCATACTTAAAATCCACACTGTGCTTTGAAGAAGGTAAAACAAGGGGGATGAACAATAACAATAGCCCCCATGCAGCAGCAGGCCCTGGTCAGCGTTAGTGAATTTTTTGAGCATTGCTTGGTGGACTAATCTGTGTTTTTTTTTTTTTTTTGTTATCTAGACAAGTTTCTGGGTGGTTCGGGAGATCCTCCACGCACAGACGCTGAAGATCCGGGCCGAGGTGTTAAGCCTTTACATTCGCACTGCCAAGGTACAGTACAT
Organism: Rhyacichthys aspro; assembly: GCA_036850595.1. Taxonomy (NCBI): domain Eukaryota; kingdom Metazoa; phylum Chordata; class Actinopteri; order Gobiiformes; family Rhyacichthyidae; genus Rhyacichthys; species Rhyacichthys aspro. The sequence goes on from CM072151.1 coordinate 15,898,913, forward strand.
TTGCACATACATAACCTAATACAGCATACAGTGTTAGGTAACCATTTAAACGTTTAATATCCTGTGTATGTGTTTTCCTTTTTGCAGAAATTATGTGACATGAACAATCTCCATGCAGTTATGGCTGTGGTGTCAGGGTTACAAAGTGCACCTATCTTTAGACTTACAAAAACGTGGGCGGTGAGTATATACCCAGGCATTGAGACACCACAAGTGAGAAAGAGAAGGAAACTTTCGCAGGATCCAATACTGAATGACATAATCCATTATATCCCTATCATTTCAGAAAATAAATTGCACAATTCAGGCCCTATCAGATTCTACATGACAGAAACTGTTAGATTTATTACCGTAATCCATTAAGCCAGAATCTTGTATCGGTTGCAAAATCATGAAGAACGACATAGCTATTTTGTGTTTTATTGGAAAAGTACACCTTACATAATAAAATATTGATGCTCTGAGGTAATAGTGGAAATTTCTTAGGTCCACAAAACCACAGGGGATTCTTTAGCCAGTCAACGATGGCTGTTTCTGGCCAAGGCACGAAGCACCTGCCTTAAAGAGGACGGAGGGACAAACACGCACTTAAAGACTGATCTTTTATAGTTTTCATGATTGCCAAACAACTTTCTGGAACACTAAACATGATCGATCTATTTTTGTGTCATTCTGTGTGATTGAAACTTGTCTCTTGTCTGTTCCCGCTCTGTTTAATAGTTACTGAGCCGGAAGGACAAGGCAACGTTTGATCGGCTCGACTACCTAATGTCCAAAGAAGACAACTACAAGCGGCTCAGAGACTACATAAGCAGCCAGAGCATGGTCGCCTGTATACCATACCTAGGTAAAGTCACTCGCTCAAACACACAGTAAGACTAAATCATTTTAAGTACTGTCTTTATGTCTTTATAGACTAAAAATGTGCTCTACATCATTGATGAAGTGCCATGCTTCCTAGGATCTCTGGTTTTATAATGTGTTATTTCTTGTCTCAGCGTTATGATGTCACACAGATTCCTGCAAGGCTATTTCATGAAAACACTGATGTTAGGCCATGTGCACATAGCTGCACACGTGTGCTTTTACTGCTATTTGCACAGTTTGTTCTTAGTTTCTCTTGATGATGACAGGATGACTTTTATGTTCCTTGCTTCCATGCTTTTTTATGAGCATCTGGCTCGTATCATAGCTACTGCAGCATGATTCAAACTTTGATGTTGTTTATACAAACAAACAGTGTAAGAGTCTGGTTGTAGTTAAAGGATTTTTAAGCAGCTATTTTGTTTATCATGCTTCGTCATGGAAATCTTGGAGTAATGACAGCATTTGGGACAAATCTGGAGCTAATGCTGTGAAATGGCACACATTTGCCATTAACTGTAAGACGCTGTTTGCTTTCTTCGTCCAAAAAGATGTGGTCATTGGATTGATGATTGCTTTTGTTGAAGTTTTTTAATCCATGAGTTCTTTTTAAGCCCGTGAGTGATGTGTGACTAGCAGGATATCCTTGCAGATGAACGAAGCCAAGCTGGCCCACCAGAGACCAATCACCACTCTTTTTACTGTCTGACATTGCCCTTGAACGTTAATCCCCCTGACAACACGAATGAAAGAGCTTGTAGAGTAAAACCGCAAGACTTGTTCCAGAGCATCCCTTCGACAGTGTGGTAATAGTTCTGTTGCATTGACCCCTTTGGTCGAGGTGTAAACTCAATCCATACCATTGGCAGGGAGTTAAAACAACCAAATACACCACAGGACGCTTGACTTTTACAACACTTTTGTGATTTCCCTTCATGCTTTCTGTATCTTTTCTACATTTCCATCTCGCTAGGTGCGATGCTTATCTCTTTCGATAACAAGTCGGTAGAAAGAGCACTGTGTCCGCTCCACAGTCACTGCACTTAAGCTTTTCCACAGTGATACATTTGTTCTAAGCCGTGTGTGTGTGAGAGAGACATTGTGTGAACCCTGACCTGCCATTAGACCAGGCACACACAGCCCTCTCCTGTCTGCACTCTCCACAGTACCAGCCTGTTTTATGCTCAGATGAACTTGCTTCTGTTTTTAGGCCAATCATTTAAGGACAAAGGGCCCACAGAGAAGTATGGCTCCACTGTGACAAATGCATACACTTTGAATGTTATCCTTTACCTTATCTACACATACAAGTGTAGGAGGAGTAGTTAATAGTTAGGCATTTAGAGAAAATAAAGAGCAGTGGATAAATCAAACATCACTTCGAACATACAACCCAAACCTGGCGTGTTATTGAGATCATAGCTTGTTAATATTCCTAATGGTGTCTGTGTAGTTTTATGATGCTCATTACAGAGCATTGTGGCCAGGTCTAGAAAGAGTCTTTTCCACTCCTGCTTTAGTTTTGTGGTAGCACTGGGACAAATATATGGAACAATCAGAGTAATGGAAAGCACTGATATTAAGTGTCCCATCAGTAAAGTGCTGTCATTTCCCTTTTCTCCTGTTTCTGTGAGCTGCAGTCCGGTGTTTTATGGTTGATGCAGACGAGCTAGGTCAACTTAAAAATTCCTCACACTTTGGATAAACTGTATTTTAGTTTGCTTTACATAACTGCGTATTGCATTTCGTTTCTACAGTTCGGAGAGTAAAAGTCCAGAAGGTAACAATAAATTTTGAATATTTTTCATGTTTTCCAGAAAAGAAGAAAACTGTTTTATGTGAACGGAATGTTGCCCTCGTAACTCTAGCTTTTATTACCAACATTGTCTCTTTTTCATTTTTTCTTCTGTTTAGATCTACTGCTGTTGGATCTCTATGGTTTATATTGTAGGGCTATTTCTTTATTTCTTTTTTTATCCTCTTGCACGCGGCCTCTTTGCCAACAAATCGACCAAGGATAATTTGCGCACTTTCTCTTGAACTTTATACACTTGCTTGATGAATTTCATTAAGAGGCTCAATACTCTCATTTTGCTTTAATGCGCAGTATGGAACTAAGCAAAAGGCCATCGTTGTTAACAAAAGAATTTAATTTGACTCAACTCGATGAAAACTGGCAGTGCGTATCCCATCATCTTTTGCATTGTGTTTCTGTTCACATGTTTTAATGTGTTTAATGGCATAAAAGGAGTAAAATAGTACATTACAGAGCCGAATATAAAGAGCCCCGGACTACGTTATCCATAAATACACTGATAAATAACAGAGAATGGCAGAGCGACATCATTGTGAACATTTTGCCTGAGTAGAATCACACCTCTTAAATTAACTTTGACAAATAAAGCCAGATATTTACAAACTAAAGCCAGCTCCGCCATATGCACATCAAACAGGCATATTTTTCAGTTCATGAGTGCAGAAGAATCCCACAAATGATTCTTCCATGTGTCACAAACATTAACTGGAAACACAAATGTAAAATGTAAATGGGATACTTTAGCACAAGCATTAGGTTACAAATCCCCAGCTCATCCCTTTTTAGGAACGATCAGGTTCAAAAAGTCACCGTTAGCGGCTCAGGAGAAATCGAATGTCTTTCGTAAATGGCATTTCCCTTTATTACAAACTGACTTTCAACAAGAGTAAGTACAACAAGGCAGTTAGGACTAATAGTGAATGGTCCCAGAGCTTGATAGTCCATTACTGTCCCGACTCAGGAGAGCAGTTACTTAGCAAGGGCACAGCCATCAATCTCCATCACGGTTTAGAGTCAACGCTGGAGCAAGCCGCTGTGTCCGAGCGCCGCAGTGTTTATTGTCTGAGCGTAAACACGTGCCACAGCGCTTCCTCTGGTCTCACTCAAGGCGCAGCTAAACGGCGACTCTTTACAGTATCTATTCATGTAGGGGTAGTTAGAACAAATTGCTGGTTGGTGGGCGCTTCCTAATTATGACGGGGCGTTTCATTCGATTGGTCGGATCATCAGGCGGGCTGATTTAAGAGAGTAGAAACCTCCCCCGTACTCCGCCCAGAAGATGCCATCCTGAAATTTGCTGCGGTAGACCCCTCCGCTGTACCAAACGCCGTTCAGGTTGGTCTGGCCACAAGCGTTGTACCACCAGCCGCCCTTATGGAAGTGAGCGCAGTTACCTGGAGAAACACAGCATCGGTTAAAAACAATACTATGCGCATATTAAGCCAATAAGTTCTCATTGAAAAACTCTTAACTTTTGCTGCTTTTTTGTGTAGTGTATTTTCATCGCATTTTTTGAATACTAATAGAGATAAATAAATTGATGTTGTAGTTTTAACCTTTAAAAATTGTCTAAGAAAACATACTTGACTCCTGGTCATTTCTACTGTGGCAGAAGATAACTTTAGGCCATATTAGAATGTGTTGTCATAATTTTTAAAATGCTAATGGATGTCATGTAAGTCGTGTGGTTTAATTTGACAGTGAACTTCAAAAATTAAACTTCATTAGTGCTGACATAAACTACAACAGAACAAATGAATCCTTATAGATTTCAGTTATCGCTCTCACCAGAGAAGGCGTCCTTGTCGCGGTCGAGTGTGGTGAACTGTTTGCCGTTGTGGCTGCTGAGGGAGTCCCCAGCATTGCCTTGGTACGTTCCCAGTCTTAGGCGGTAACCCTCGCTCTCTGACTCCAGGCGAAAGCTGCTGTACTCTGCGTAGACCTTCTTCCCTGTCCAGTCCTCCAGCTCAATCATCAGCTTATAGTCGCCCTGTTTGGCAAGGTTGTAGATATTGTCCAGCCCCAGCCAGTGTTCCCCGTCGATGTTGCCAAAGCCTTTCTGTTGGTGTTAAAAAGACATCTCAGTAATACAGACCAACACAAACAGCTCACTTTCAGTCAGTTGACACTCTGGTTTAGCACTTTGTACACAGCTGGCCTTAGCCAATACTTCAGGCAAGTGAGTAAAGTTTCACTGACTTATAAAACTAATTTGTTGAATCTGTTTCCTATTGAAATTATGTTGTTTAAGGTTGTTCTCACTTCAGCTAAATTAGCTATGTGGTAGGCATTGTGGTGATTTGGTGCAGATTGGATAGAGTTCATACAAAAAGTGCAAAGAGCAGTGACACATTGCTGTCACTGATCCAAACAGTCTGTCTGTCTGGATTTCTCATATAATGTAATGTAATTTTGGCACTTAAAGATAATCTCACACATTATCAGATTGAATACACTAAAACATTAGTGTTAGTCGTTTTGTGTTTCTGTCTGATGCACTGTTAGGGCCTGATCTCATCTCGATTACTATTGAGACTATACCCGGAATAAAGGGCAAATGAAGGATAATATCCTCTTTGGGAAGAGAGGAAAATCCACCAGAGCCTCACTGCATTTATTTTATGTGTAGGTCCTTGGCTAATGTTCTTGGCTGCAAACTCGGTGTGAGGAAATCCACAGTTATATGCTGTTTACACTGGAGCTCTGTGGACCCTAAATGAACTGCTAAGATGTGATATGAAAAGCTGTGATTACAGCTCACCAGTGTTTGAATCGAACATCTGAGATTGCTTTTGGTTTGTTGGTCTTACTAAATCCAGCTTTTTCCATAAAAATCTGGGTTGTGTTAGATGTGAACTCGCCTTGTAGTTTTCCCAGTTTCTAAAGAAGTTAACAGAGCCATCTTTCCTTCTTTGCAGCACAGTCCATCCTCCATTGTCCAGGCCATGCTCACACCAGGCCTGGATGAGCCGCTCGCTGCCGTCCGCTTTGAGCAGGTACATGCCACTAGTGGTGTGTCCAGCCTGTCGCACTTGGAAACAGTCCTTGAAGGGGCCTGAGGGGTAGGAAAGGGTTAAAGAAGTGGTTAGTCATTCTTTTTGTTAAAAGAAACTTTAGTTTAAGAGCCATAAAAACTATTTTTTGTCTGTTGTTAATAATTCAGCACCCTTTCTCCTAGCAACCCAGTTGAGTCCTTTGAGTTATAAACACTTTTTGATTATTCTTAACATAGCATGCTGTTCCTTCAGTTCAAGATGTGTTTTTTACTGCATATGAAAAAGTAATTATCATATTCCTAGAGGCTACAGACAGCAAACAAGAAAAAGAGAGTGATATTTGCTTAGACCCAGTGTTTTGAATGGATGTATCATTGTGGTCACATTCCTCAGAAAATGTTCCCTTTTGCATACATTGTCCAAATATCCTCCAGTCAAACAGGCATGCATCTGCTCACGGAAATTCTGTAAATATTCACGTACAATTAGCCTTCAAACGAAGCTACTAAGTTTCATATCGCAGTAGACCACAAAAAGTGGACCCAAGTCAGTATATTTCCTCTCTTTTCCCTTGTGTGACTAAACGTTAAGCAGTATGAAGACAGGCTTTGTGTGGGGGCCTCCAGGGCCCAAACAGAAGGGGGCCTACAGAAGATGGCTTTCTCAGCTGAGTCTAGAAGCACATAGGGACCTAGTGTATTGCTGCAGAGCAGACATATCTAAAATACAGCAGCCCAGCTTGTATTTCGTGAGTACGGATATTTCATCTCAACTGTCTCTCATGGGGTCACCAGGTCAGTTTGTCTGCTTTCTGTCACATTCTTGTCACATATGTACCATGATGTGATATAAAAGTACAAATGCTTAAACTGTACTGTATTGTGGTTGGAGCCTGTTTATGTGAACCTGTAGTATGTCAAGCTTTTAGTATGTGTAGTAGTATGTGATGATTTACCTATTGCCCTAGAGGCCCTTACCCTTGCTCTTAATGTCTGAAATAAGAGGAGTGAAGTACCTCTGAATTACCTCAACAAAAACTAGCCATCAATTCAACTCTTTTTCAGGCAATATATTAATGACATTTAGGGCCATCGCTGTTTCTCTGTCAATTAAAATCACCAAAGGGTGGTCTATCATCATTAGTTGTTTTTAGAGCTTGTTCAGCAATAAATAAGAGTAACGACTAGCGATGCTAAAAGCAACCTGCAGCTGATTATTTCCATGGTTATATAGACTGTAATGTCAGATCTTCGCTTTTGAACTCACAAATCTAAAGAGTAGTTTTTAACAATGGTAAGGGTTATTGGAGGTACTGATGTAAAACACTTAATATCTCCAGTCCCGTCGCTGTTAAATAGGCCTCTTTAAAACTCTTTCATGTCAGTTTTGTTATGAATGATTTGCGTAGCCACAGCCCGCCAGTCAAAACACTGCAGCCCTGACTAATGTAGGAGCCAGCGTCCATAGCGTTTTTTAAATTAGTTGCATATTGAGTATTATAGTTCTCAGATGTGAAAATACCGCCTTACAACAAAAATGCATTAACTTTTTGTCATCATAGTCTGGGATCAGAACTGTCTTATTTTTTCACACCTACAGATATCTTGTTCATCTGTAGTGATTAAAAAAGCTGTTTGAGTCATCTTTTTCCACATCTTTCTTCGTGCATATGTTCATAGCATGTTGCCAAGTGGGAGTCAGAGGAATGTATGATTTCACTGCTTCTTTAGCCCGCCAAGGATGATCCAGCTGTATTTGTATGTTCACTAATTATCTTTCTATAGGTTAACATAATATAATAATGATAACTAGTGACAATTAACCAGTGCCCCCAGTCGTAGTGGAGTAATTGGTTGGGACATACCGTCTGAGGTGAGTGTTCCTTGCGGTGGAGGGGGATTAATTCCAAAAGGACTTGCAGTTGGAGAGTCCATCCGAGATCCTCGAGGGAAGGCTCTGTTGTTACTGTTTACTCTCTGTATTTCATTGGTGAAGCGGTGGTTGACTGGTAGATTCTGAGGGACCACCTGCACTAGCGGTGGGACTACAGGGAGCTCACTGCGCCCCAGGGTCCGCATACACTGCTCCTCCAGCGCAGTGATTAGAATGGACTGGTTGTTGACTACACCAGCCATGTTGGCGAAGCGGGCCTCCAGCTCCTTGTACCTGGACGCCAGGCGCATCATCTCGGAGGTCACATTGAGGACGCGGTTTTCCAGCTGGGCCAGCTCCAGAGAGTTGTCTCTTTTCCGGATGATCTCATGCAGCAGCTGCATGTAGAGCTGGGTCACCCTGGAGTTCATGTTTCTGCTCTCTTTCCTCAGCAGCTTCATCTCGTTCACTAAGTTACCATCCACGTCCACCACCAGCTGCAGTGTCTCAATCTCACGCCGCTGTTTGCTGAGCACTTCCCGCACATCTGCAATGTCCATACGGGTCACTCGGTCCTTGTCTGGCTCCGGGCCTGTCGTGCTGGCACAGATCGGACCTGTTGACAGACATGAATTATTAGGGAAATTGTACAAGCAAGAAGTTGAATCCAGGCAGATATATGATCAGAACTAAATCAGAGAAATAACTTCATGAACCTGTGATTCTCTGCTCTGGTACAAGGAAGGTATAGGAACATTTTTTAGCTTCAGGGTCCACTGGAGCTCTTTTCCTCCTCTGGAGAGAAGGCTCTCTGTTTCTTTGGGCTTCCCTGGAGGTCCGGCAGTAACTTTGATCCCAGAAGGAGAGGCATAGCAGGGTGCACAAAGTCCACATCAGCCCCTGCATTTCTGCTGGCTGCTTAGATGGACAGATGGACTGCTACTGGGGCTTGCTACAAGTCCAGCCAGACCTCACTGAAAAAGACCACAGAGAAAGACCTCATTGTCAGCAAAATTAATGTAAACACAGGGAGTGTTTATTAAGTTCGCCTGAGTAAATCAAATTGGTACCGTATGATTTGATTAAAAAAGTATTTGACATTACAAATTACAAATAAACAGACAATCAGTAACTGTTTAGAAAACCGTTTTGCTGTCTCCAGTAGCAGATTAGTGAGGTTGTTTCACATGGGGTTATTTATGAACTAAAAGATCACTATTTTAATTCAGCCTACAGCATGAAGTCTGCTTTTTGTCTCGGTTAGTTTGCCTGCTGACAGACACTCATTTTTCTGATGTTGTGTTGAATTTCCCCCTTAGTAAGATGTCTGTATGTGGACTGCTTCTGTTGGCTTATCGTTGAAAACTGTCTTTATGCTTTCTTGGCCCCTTTCTATTTTGAAATGTGATTAATCTTTCTTAATAGTCCTCATTTTAATTATAAACCACCATGGTGTATGTGTATAAATCAGGCAGAGATGGATGGTAATGTTCGTTTAGTCTTCCTCCTCGTGGATCTAAAATAAACTGAAAATTTCCAAATGATTTACATCTTATGTCTCAAGACGCTAGTGCTTGAGTTAGGCTGAAGTATATACCATGAGTGTGTTGATAACCTCCCTTGAAACAGTCTTGCCTATTCGCAGCTCTCTTCTCAGTACAAATTGACCTCATATTCCACACAGACTCCTCCGAGGCAGCACAAATGAGCTCCCTCTGTGACACATGCCTCCATTCATGCAACTGGAATTTTTAGAGAAGCAAACGAGGCCCTATCTGTGTTTCATTTGAGACATTTTACAAACACGCAACATCGCAACGGGGGTGTCAAAGAAAGGCATAAAAGATCGTGTACGTTCTCCAGCCATGTCTTAAAAGACTAGTTCTGGCTTTCCCTGCTTATATACATCCTGTTTCTCATTAATGTACAACAGACTGCTAGAGTTAACAGTCCTACTTTAGTTTTTGCATGGTTTTCTAGCTCCTCTAATCTTCCCTGTTCATCTATTCTTCCTCAGTGCCACATATTAAGTTTCTGTGCATCTCCCATATGACGTCATTGTGGTTCTTGAAGAATGCTGGCAGTTACGTCACTTGGTTCAATGGTCTGTGTAGGAACAGCTTTTGGGATAGCTTGCATTACAAATTTGTCAAGTGTGTGCAGTCCTGGTGCTTATGTGTCCATCTGTTTGATTGAATACTATGGCTATCCAGAGACATTCTTCATTTTCATGGTCATGTGTTTTTCCAGCAGGCAGTATGTATGACAGTGTAACCAGGTACTGTATCCTTGCTGGACTCCTCTAATGACTTTAACAGCAGCGTCAGCAGGACTGAATGTGTCTTTACTTTCAAACTAGAAAATGTCTTTCTCTTATTCAGCATTATCACAAGTTCTGATCTAGAAAACCCCAGCTGGCCTTCAGGGGTAGGACTACGGAAGGTGACTTTACAGCTCATCCATCAAGTGTCACCTCAGTTATTTTCCACCTCTGTCCCGTCGCCATCTTGTTCTCTGCCTCTCTTTTTCCTGTCTGCCGGAGCCTGATTTCCTTTCGTGTAGTGCTACGGAGCACGAGGGGCCTACTAGACTTTCTTGGGACCTCAGCATATCAAAGACATTCCTGGAAACACTGAGAGGTCACCGGTGCGTAGTGAAGGTACAAGGTTTACAGTGTTTCCTCAGAACAAGGTGCGCGGCTCCTTTTTTCTGCCTCAACAAACTGAAATGACACACCGCTGAGGGGCTCTGGGAACGAGGAGGATATTGAGTGGAAAACAAGCGGTCACCTGTGGGAGAAAACTTTACGATTGTGATTATCCCTTGACATGACAAAATTTATGTGTATCTGAAGAATAGATATTTGTAAGTCCTTCGAGTGGAATACATTTAGTGTAAAACTGTTACTTTTATGTTGCATTTCATTATGGCTTTAATATAGTTGATACTGCAAACCTTTACTTCTGCCTTGTTCCCATTGAAATCATTGATACATGTATGCAAAGACTACATGGACAATAAAGTGAGATGAGGAGTGACAGGCTGTATGAAGTTAACAAAGCACAGAGATTTAAGGATAAACCATAGGGAATATAAGATCGAAAGTGGGTCACCTTCCTGTCTCACCATCTTGAACATATTTTTTGGCTTAGTCACTTTATTAAATGCATTCCCTTAACATATGCTGGGTCTCCCCTTTTTAGTTTCCCCTCACCTCATACGTCAATCTTTACATCCATTTGACACCTCAGTGCTTCCCGTTTTAAATCAATTTGAAGGTTTATAAGTGCAGCTAATGCGATAAATAAAAGATCCATTTTCCACTTTGCAGAAATAAGACTTGCCATGTTTGTGTTGGGTGTTGGCCTAGAGCCGCTGTTAAACCAGTGGTGACTTTGTTTGGAACAAAAGGCTCGCAGAAGGCCTCCTGCCTGTCGTGTGTTTTGGCAATAGCACGAGCTCCATCAGTCTTCCAAGTGCACTGCAGGGTCCTCACCAGACTAACAGTCGTGAATAGCCAGGAGACATGTGCCAGTGGCCTTTTTAATTGTCCGCACTCCCAACTGTCTGCCATTGGAACAGTCTAAGGACACAGTATTTATGTTTGGCCTACTTACTTAAAGAGTAAGTAGTAAAGTATTTTCAGGTCAACTCAGAAGCACTTTCAATTAAACAAGATACAAGCCTTTCACTGTTTACGCCGATTAGACAAACTTTTAAATAGGCCTCCCTCTCTGCAGCCCTGTTTTTCAGCTGTGTCATTAGACTGACGGAGATGTTTATTCTGTTGACAGCTGCTGGGCTTCAATAAGAGGTTATTATCTGTAAGTTTTTTAGTTGTTTTGTCTAGACCCTAATGGTAGCCTTTTTGACTGCTTGTCCAGCCATGTGCAATCAGTTTGTGTTGTTAACCAGCTCCAGATAATGTCCGCAGTCGGATGTTTGGCCTGCTCCAATTCTGTCAGTTCCTCATTACTCGGATTTGTTGAAAAAGACCAGTTTTCTCTTGGTGCCAATGCAATGGTTTCTAAAAAATTGCATTTTGCATGTTGTAAGGAAATTAACAAACATCACATTGGACAAAGGCTAATGCTACTGCTAGACAGGAAATTGGTTGTTTTCTCTCATTAGTTCAGTGTTGCTTTAGAAAGACAGCGGTAAGTCAAACATTTGGCCTCGGGTTACACACTAGCCGCTGCCAGAAAGTCTTTTTTTTTATCTGATTTTGTGCTGAGAGCCAATGTAAACTCCTGTTAAATAAACCGTCTCTATGGAAAATAGGGTGAATCTGTCAGATCAGAGCCAAAGCTTACATCAGCCATTAATGACATTACATAAATCATCTGTTAATGTAATTGTCACATATGTGCTGCTGCGTGGTTTCTGTATGGTGCTGAATATTTCTATCAGTGAAAACAGTAGCGCAAGGTGTCTGTCAGCTGATCTGTAATCAGTTTGTTAGTGTGCTGGGCTGTTCGTCAAATGTTAGGTAAGAAGGATGAGCCACAGCCAACGAGAGGGTACGATTTCAATTGAGATGGTCACTGCCAGATTTTTTTTTTTCTGGGACTTTTGTGTGTTTTCTTTAAGAACCTGGTTACAGCTCGTCTCCTACAGTGATTTACCAATTCTGATGTCAGTCCGCAGCCTGATTGATTACACTTGAAGAAGCAGGGGAGAAAGACTTGGACAAAATACAGTGTATTTATGTTTTTTTTATAGCCAATGTATTTCCCAGCTTCAACATCTCTTGCTTCCACTCTGTGCTCGCTCTCCCATCTGGCTCTCAGACTTTCCCATCACAAGTCCAATATGTCCAAAAACGCACAACGCATCCATCACCGCTCGGACGTAAGAGTGGAAACAAGAGTTAGGCGAGAACAAAATGGAGATGAGGACAGGAGAGCGAAGAAGCAAGGAATCAATAAACACAAGCCTTGTGTTACACGACAACATGGAGGTCAGCCAGTTGTGTTATTGAACAGAGATCATCTTCATTCCTTTGATCTATACAACACTGTTTTTTTGTACATATACATGACGCATGAAAATATACAAATTTCATCTTTGCGTACTTAGTTTTAGAGAAGTGACTCACAGGAACAAGCTGACCAGAAGTGAAAGCTGAGAAATTCATGAGGTTACCGGGGAAAGGGCTTGTAGACATAGCACGAAAAGGAAAGTAATAAAAGTAACATTTAAAACAGAAACAAAAATAGGACCAGCTGTAACAAAACCCAATAAAAACAAACCAGACCCTGTGTTATTTAAATTGGAGAAACCTGAAGTGAAAGAGGAAGTACCAAATTGTGGTCGTAAAGGCCTATTCGTCTTTATAAACGTCAGAGGTAAAGCAGAAAAGGATCCCTGGTGAAATTAAAAATGAAAGATGAGGTAGCTGTGAGCACTTTTAGTAGCTTGTCAGTCAGTTGTTAGACCCCAGCCTACAGTCCTGCCTGTCTGCCCTCAGAGTTGTCTCACTCACGATGCATATTATTAGAGTGGGAGCCCCCAAAAGCCCCGAGGCACCGCAGCGCCCATCTGTTTTCCCTCTTCTGTTGTGAAACTCCAAACATGTGGGCTGATGTTGGGGTCAGAGGTCGACATATGAGGTCCGCTGTGAGTGTGCGGGATTAGGGCGCAGCACCACCCTTCCTCTGGTCCACCCCCCTCTTCTCCAGGCAGGCTCCGAAAGCCCGCAATCAATCGGTCTTTGTGGTAGAGAGCGCTTTCACCCCCTGCTTCCTCTTTTATGCGCCGCGCACAAACAACCGACGCACAAACACAGAGTTCTTGTGCTGGGAAGATCCACCGGGACGGGGCTCACACTCCGCCTGTCTCTGCGTCTGTCAGACCTCATCAAGATAAGGACCTTCAACTTCCCAACACCCTCCATCACTTCATGACACTCATCCCACTACCTCCCCCAATGAAGACAAACAGCCCCTCACCTCCTAACACAAGCTCCTTTTACCCCACTCAAATACACACGAAACATTAATTAAGTGTAGTTAAAACTAATTCTTTTCCATATTACTACATTTATTAAATATATTGCCTGTTCAGGTGAGTTTTCTCAGATCTATTTATGTTAAAAACGTGGCTTTGAACACGTGCTGCCAGGTTAGCGCTACGTGCTGGAGGAGAGTCAGGAGCGTGAGGAGAGCCTGGAGGAGAGGGGATTAAAATGTTTGTTTTTTTCCAAAGGGATGGTTTACATTATCTGATCTGACTCAATTTTACGCTTCCGCCAGGCCACACCTTGTAAAGCCGTGCCTCTGACTGCATATGTTTTGTTTTAGTGGAAACCAAATGGAAAAACACAACATTACACACTCATTGCTGCTGGCTGGCCCACTTACATGTGTGCCTCTCTTGACCTTCTGGATGGCCTTCTCTGACCTGAGGTGACCTGTCCGCTCAACTGTGTCCAAGCTCTCATTAGGGGGATTCTCGGTGGACTTCACCCCGCTGTTATAAACAAGACCTTTCTTTGAAATCTGCCTCCTTTTCTTTCCTTCTATTAATTATTTCATTTTGCAGATGGTGCTATCCTTGTATTTCAAGAATGTGGTTCATGGTAGTGTTTTCTTCGGTCTTTGCTGTGGTCGTGTTTAACCGCGTGCTGCACCACGCCGGGGCAGTATTTTTGGACAACCCCATGCCGTTCCCTTATCTGCATTACAGCTTCTATAAATGGCTGCTCTTCAAGATAAGATCAGCCGGGTTGGTCGTAGACTCATGTCTGTGAAGGACTGACATACAGCCCGAGGTTAAACTCTACGATGTGATTGGCTGCGTGCCCGTTGCCCCTAAACCACATTCGGCTGGTGCAGTTTGAGTGTGCTATCAATCTCCCGCTGAGTTACAACATAGTGTGTGACAGGACGTCTGGGGGAGCGCTGTGCTAACGGGCCCTGACAGCCTACCATGCAATACCTGATCACTCTTTATAGACTTGTCCAGGGACTCTTAAAAAATTTAAATAGGAAAGGCTTCAAACAGATTTTCTGCTAGGATTTACTGTCTGGGGTGAAGGTTAAGACAATGTGTAGTTTATGTGGTTGTAATGACCCAGGAAAGGGTCTCTCTTATGCGTATATGATTCAGGTGAACACTAAAACAAAGCTAAGCACACAATGTTCTGGATATTTCTCAAACAGCTGTTCCTGCATCTTTTTAATTCTCCTTCTTTCCAGGCTGAATTGAAGTTATTGATATAATGATTTATTACTGGGGTGGGAAAGTGAGAGCGGTGAAATGTGTCTCATGCTTTTTGCCAGTGCCTTGTTTTACCTCATGCTTTTTGAAGGTCTCTGTGTGTGTCTGAGTGTGTGTGTGTGTGTGTGACTTGTACAGTTTCCCTTGTAGTAGTCGTTTACAGTGTTCACAGATGTGGCTTTGTCAGAAACAGAGCACTTTCCACAGATCCCCACAGAAGACCATGACATAAGAGAAAACATTTGAAGATAATGATGGTGGTCGGTGATATGGAAGTGCACCACATTGATGCTGTTAGCGATCAAAGTGTTGTGACCGAATGCTCCGATAGGATGTGGTTAAGACTGGCTTTTCTTCATTAAACTTAAACCTTATGTAGATAACTCGAGCCTCGACTGGAACATTTTACCCTCCATCGTCAGCATATATCTGTATATGATCTCATCTCCAAGGCGTGGAGCGGCCTGCGCTGAGAGCCATGTCACCACCTCATTACGTCTAATATTATTGATCTAACCTTCATTCCAACAGGTTAACTGGCCTCCATCCCTGCAACCCTGTCAGACGCTGCTGTATTAGGAAACCCAAAGCCAAGAAAAATATACAAGGCTGGCTCCACATCTCAAATCTCCACATCTGATCAGATCTGTCCGCCTCAAGTGTTTCTCCGGCATGCGTGCTTAGCTCTGATGTTGCCCTACTTTTCTCTCTTGTCACTTTTTCATCTGTTTACATTTTTTTGTATTGTAGGGATTTTACACAAGACAGACAATACTCTATAATTTATCCTTTCTTTTTGAATTAGACCCTCGTGAACTGAGACCACTGAAACATTCAATTCATAGCTCGTGGCATAACTTCCACATTAAATTTGATATAGTTCTCAGCATGCAGCACATAGTATATGGGTATCCCGCTGTTTGACTCTACAGAAAGACCCAAGAAGCATTGCTAAATGTTTCTGTCTGCAGCCAGAAGTTCCAGTCACGAAACGTCCTAACCTCCCCAACCTCTCAGCTGGAGCTCTCACAGCTGTTCACGCACACACACCGCTACATGCACAAACGTACACAAAGCAAATCAAACCAAACATTTACCTTGTTGTTAACAGAAGTAGTGCTGTTTCCCACAGTTATAGCTTCACCTCTGTAGTGTCTTCGCTGACCTGCAGTGCTCAGGACTCATCCCGGTCCCCGGTGCTCTGCCTCCAATTTGTCCAGGCCCTCTTCTTCTTCCCACACCGACCCACTCCTCTCTGTGGACTCAGCTGTCCTCAGGCTCAGGCTGGGGCATGGTTCAAAAGCCGGCCACTTCCAACACACTGTGCTCTGACAACTGATGCCTCGAGTTTTTCACAAAGGATGGGGAGGGAAAGAGGAGGAGAGGGGAGGAGAAGGGGGACGAGGGTGTGGGAGTTAGATTGTTAGGGTTTTTTTTTTTGAGTGGTCCGGCCCACCTCTGATGTCACTCTCATGGAAAAAGACAAAAAGGAGAGTACCATAAGTGGTTTAAATGATTTTCCTAACCTCTAAAAACTCAAGCAAGAAGAGAAAAGCAGTTTTGAATTTCCTTAATGTTGAAATTTTAATTCTTTGCCTCCAAATCCTTAATTTCCTTGCTTTCACTTGCCCCAAATATGAGCTGCTTTTAATGCAGCAGTCGTTTCTGTGCAGCTTCCTGTTGAGCTTCAAGGGACGTTAAGGGGATGCAGATAGAAATCCTAAGCCTTCAGGGACCTCCTCTTCCGCGCTCATGTCCACTTTTCTCACTTTGTGCCTTACAGCTGCGTCTCCAAAACTTGTAAACTGTCCTTTTCTGCCTCTCAGCCTCTTCCTTTGATTCTAATCAGATGGTGTTGTTTCGTTTGTGTGTAAGGCAAGGAGAGGTTCGGCTATCTGCTGGATCGGCTCCTATTCTCGTGTTGTCCTAGCTTGTTTATACATCTGTGTTTAGACTCTGAATTCACACTGTTGTAAATGTGCGTCTTATTTGCACACATCTGTGAGGGAAACAAAGGTTTCCAAGAAGAGGAGTGGGAGGTTACGTGTGTCATGTAATCTACTGTGTGATAACTTTTCCTACATCTGCACTCAATCTCGATGCTGGCGTGTGAAATGAGAATTGAGAGAGTATGAGGTGGAAAGAAGAGAATGGAAGAAAAAGGCATGCCATCAGGTCACTTTAGAAGCTGTTAATCTTGCTCTTCAGAATGGTGGGAAGCTGCTCCTGGGTTTGTCTCTTAACGTTAATATTTATGTAATGCGAGTATAAGTATCTCAGCCCAGCTCCAAGTTGGCCAGGAAGAGATCAGAAAGATGTGGTGAGGGAAGAGAGATGGCCAAGGGGTAAGACGGTTGAAAAGACCAGTCATCCACGTAATAGACTCATTTCTGTACAAGAGGATACAATTTGGACCCAAAAGAAATCGAAATTACTCAAAATATATGCAAATTTCAGACTGCAGTGCTTTCATTCTCATCTGTTTTGGCACTTCAGATGTAAAGGCACACTGCTCCTTCAACAATTTGTTCTTTATATTCCGAAACGCACACCTGCAAAGCACTTTACGCATCAAAGGAAATCTGGAACCGTTACAGTGTCCAGCCTCGTCTGTGCCTACATGTTTGCTTTGTAATGAGCTGAACCCTCTGTGTTTGGCCGAAAAATCCTTGTTCCATACTAGTGTTCGCCTCTGCCAGATGGACAGTGTCCTCAATTGGCTGGCTATTCTCATTTGTACCAGTCTATAATGCTGTTTCTTTTCCTCTCTTCATTTTTAGGAATGTACCTGTCTGATCTGACATACATAGACTCAGCCTACCCCTCCACAGGCAGTATACTGGAGAACGAGCATCGATCCAATCTGATGAACAACATCCTCAGAATTATATCAGATTTACAGAGATCCTGTACATACGGTGGGTTTACAGTATTACTTTCTTAATATGCCTATTAGATGCATGTAACCGTCTACACATGCACAGTATTGCATTCATTCTCATGTGTGTAAATATCCTCTCTTTTACAGATGTTCCTGTGATGCCTCATATACAGAAATATCTCAACTCTGTCAGGTATATTGAGGAGCTGCAGAAGTTTGTGGAGGATGACAATTACAAGTAAGCGAATAAGTTACTTAAATATAAATCCTTTGTAGTTCAGATTGTGGGAATAAGACTTACATTGCCCAAATTGTACATCTAAGATAGTTTTTGCTTATTGTTAAATCAGGCTGTCACAGAAGATTGAGCCAGGCACCAGCACACCACGAGCAAATGCCTCCAAAGAGGACCTTGTTGGTGAGTTGAAGGTTAAATGTTATTCAAGTATTAGCTTAAAGATGTGAAGATATCATTTGTGCCTTTTTATTAACTTAATATTTAGGCCAGGAAGCATCAGCCTCTCCTCTCTGTGGTCGAAAATGCACAATAGCTGCTGAAGGAACCAAAGTTCCAGCCACACCTCCTTCACCGAGAAACCTGCTGCCCTATGGACACAGGAAGTGCCACAGTCTGGGATACAAGTCAGTTAAAGTCTGAGATGCATTACATTTTCTAGTAAATGGTAAAAAGTATTTCATGCTTGTTTGTCTCTGTTTCTATGCTGGTCACGTAGTTTTATTCACAAGATGAACACAGTAGAGTTTAAAAGTGCTACGTTCCCCAATGCCGGGTCCCGCCACTTATTGGATGATAGTGTGATGGAGAGTCACAGTCCGACGCGGGGACAGGCAGAGAGCTCAACTCTGTCTAGTGGCATTTCTCTTGGTAAGACATAAATATATAATTCAATAAAAGCTGCAGTCCTCTTCTTCCCCGTGTGATGATGTCTGTATGTGTGCACAGGGAGCAGCGAAGGGTCAGAGCTAAGTGAAGAGGTGTCATGGCCGGCTTTTGAGAGGTGCGTTTTACTCATTAGGTTGTTTGTGCTTTCTCACCACATCCACAGCCTCCATCATGAAATAACCTCATTCCTAATGCAAGCGTATATTTTGAAAGCTCTGACTTCAAGGCGCAGCTGTTCAAAATGATCCACCATTAAAAGTCTCTCAAACACACCATGCCCAGCCGAGCTGATAGCCTTGCAGCCAAGACAGTCATGCCTCATTCCTTTTCTGCAGCTCTCAGCCTTTACCAAATGTATAAAAATGCCTCTGCTTCTCCAGCAGCGTGAAATTAATTTAGTGCTTAGCTTTATCCCACCTAACTGTAGTCCACCTGCACCAACAACTTTTTGGTGCATGAGCCAAACATAGACCACTTTGTACTAACCTCTTTTCCAGAACACCATTCCCCAAAGCTCTTAAATCACATTTTTTGCGACTAATTCCACTAACCATTTAGCAGATGACCGCCCTTCCATTTAGAGCTAACCTTTGTAACTCAACGGGACAGATCTGTGATTAAAAAACCCTCAGTTTTACCAGTGTCCATGCCCCCTATCCAATCCTATCTTATCCCATTCTGAACAGGACTCGCTTCTATCACTCTTTGGGCCCAGTGACCCGTGTGGCCCGCATCCCCTACAGAGGAGTCTTGAGGCCCAGCAGGTATACACACCCCCCGTGTCGAAAACAAACCTGAGCTGAACCAAACCCTCTCTTATCCTCACTTCACGGCTCTGGGGCTCTGTCAGTTATTGCTGCGATCTGGCGCTTAGTGTGTGTGCCTCTGGGATAACCTGTGTGTGTGAGGTGAAGGGTCAAGTGTGTGTTATCATTTGATGGTGATGATCATCTCTTGCTATTTACCAACAGCCTATAATCAGTCTTTTGCTCTCTTGAATTTTTTTTTGCATGTTTCCTTCAAAAAGTCTTGTACACAAACACAAAAATAAAGATATGTTCAGACTGTAGTGAACCTAGATGACTTCTAGTTTTCAATATACTCAACAAACTTAGTTTCTATTGTCATACTTAGCTTTATGTCTGACTATCATTTTCAATCAGATGTAAAATCTAACATAAAATGGGACAAATTCTTACTGATTATTGCAGCCAGTGCTTCTAGTTGTTGCATAACGCGCATTCTCTGTGGTTACGATCGGGTCTCTCATCTGTCTCTCTTTCCACCAGGCTATTTGGGTTCTTGCACTGGGCTTCCTGCTCTGATCCTCCTAACAGACACAATCTGCTCACCATCTTGTCCATTGCTGCTCTACATTATGCTTCATAGATTTATATCTGTAAAATTGGACAAAAAAGAAACATTTTCGCAGTGGAGTTCAAGTACATCAGCAGATTGTGTCTGGCTTTGTTACTCGTAGTCTACTGCTGCTATTCTGAGATGCATGTGTTTTTTATTTAGCATTTAATAATTGTTTTTGTTCTTTTTGTTGCAGCTCAGCCGAGTCGGAGGAGTTAGCAGTGCACTTGTATCCTGGAGCAGTCACAGTGCAGGGTGTACTGAGGAGGAAGACTGTGCTAAAGGAGGGCAAGAAACCAACTGTGAGTGCACAATGCTACCTTTTCACACACACCTGTAGGCAGCAGATGAGGAATGGAGGCTGCGTAGTGCTTCAGAGGCACCTAAGGCAACAGAGCATCTCTCAGTTTCTCTGCTCTTTTATTTCTACTTAATTCCAGTCTTTCCAGGCCATGTGTGTACTTTTTCTTGCCCTGCTCAAGTCTTTTTACATTTGCACTGGGATTAACCTACACTGTTATTGCTGGAGACAGATTTTTGTTAACATAACAGGTCATTTGATTTATGAGCTTGTAACATTTATATTTTTCTCTCTTACTGTTTAGTCAGTTAAACACAGTGTACATCAGGTTAAATAGAGTGTTTTTATTGTGTTATTATTCCATCCCAAGCTGATAATGGTCAGTCAGGTTGATGGTGATTATTTCTTGTGTGTCCAGGTGGCATCTTGGACCAAATATTGGGTGGCTCTCTGTGGAACTCAGCTCTATTACTACACTGCCAAGTCCCTGAAGGCCACAGAAAGAAAGCATGTAAGTCTCACATGTTTTGACTGTTGAAAAGTGTTTAGGTGCAGAACAGATAAAGTAATATGAGATGAAACATGCTTAAGTGTGTGATCTTTGTATTGCCAGTGGCAGTTTAAAGACTCAATGCATCACAAAGCCTCAAAACAAACATGGTTTTAAATGCAGAGGAAAACTGACATCTGACAGTCATTACCCACACATCCTTAGTGAGTTTAATTACTAAATGAACTCGAGACAAAACACTTCTTAGTAATTTCTCTGGGGTTTTTACTCAACACAACAAAACATAACTATGGCTTTTGAAACTAAACATATTCTTGTAATTACCGATTATATTTTTTTGGACTGTGTATATGCCTAGAAACTGTGACAGCTGCTGCTTATACTGTATCGGTTTCAGGAACCTTAAGGAGCTTAAAGGAAACTGGGCTGTTCAAAAGAGAAACAGAATAGCAGCGATAGTGACACCGGGAATAAAACAGTAAATGAAAGATTCTGAGAGGAGGGGGATGCCTGGAGTCTGGCACAGTGGGGGGACACACAGATGGTAGCACTCATTGAGTAATGAGACCAATGACATCACTGTAGTCCCGTATGTCACTCACAGGCTAATGAGAACCTTGTGGTGTGCTCAGGCAGGCAGACCTAGAGGTTACACACACACACCACTTGTGTTAACATTCCTTCCTCTTTGGTTTCAGCTTAAAGTGAAGGTAGAATTTAGTTAAAGTCCTTGCAGGAAAGAAATTGAGTGCTATTTCTTGTCTCTTCTGTCCAGTTCAAGTCGACGTCCAGTAAGAGTGTGTGTGTGGTGGGGCTCATGGCAATGATGGCGGATGATCCTGAGCATCCTGATGTTTTTTTGCTCACAGACTCTGAGCATGGTAAGACTGACGTAAACTTTTTTTCTGGTCCAAATAATAGAATATAGTATAACTTTATTATCATTTGAAAACAGATGCTTTCAAAAAAGTTAGCAGTGGTGGACTGTGTGTACGCGAGTCCCATGCTTGTCATATCTGGCATTCTTCCTGTTCATATCCATCTGTGTATTCGCACATACACAGAAATCTTTTAGAAATCATCAGCTGAGCCAAAGTCAAGTGAGACCTAAGCCATCTTTCCAGAGAGCTCAGAAAACAGGTGGAAATGAAAGAATTGGCCCTTAAACTGTTTTGTCTCTGTTGCCTAGGTAACACCTACAAGTACCAAGCGGGGAACCGAATGAACGCTTTGCTTTGGTTCAAGCATCTGAGTGCCACCTGTCAGAGCAACCGGCAACAGGTATGGAGCCGGGCTTAAACATACCCACACACACTGCGCTTCATTGCATTTGACATTTTCAATCTTTTTCCAGGTGCCAGCCAATCTGATGTCATTCGAGTGAGCAATGCCACAATAAGGAAGAGTATTGTCAGTAGTGGAAGTTTTCACTGCCATGAGCCCTGACCGCCAAATGTCCAGTCTACGCCCTGGCCGCACTGCAGCCTCACCTGCCACCACTGCCTTAACCACAATACCCTGTGTGTGCTTGTATGTGTGTGTAACCAAGTGTGGAACTGCGAGGATAAAGCGACTATTCAGGCTGTACTGACTACTGAACAAGGACCTGCACCACTTCTTCTGTCTCCCTTATCCTTCATCGTTGTTTTTGCTCTCTAGCACTTCGACGGAGCCAATTGATTTCTTCTGACAGACCCTCTCTGTCTACAGAAGGACATAAATATCCTTCTCTTTTGATTTTTTTTTTTTTTTTAAGTCAACTATTTTAATGCTTGAATGCAGGATTTTCCCGCCTTTTTATTAGACTGGGCTGGACACATATTTAACCAGATACGCACTGAGACAAGTTACCTATTGGACTCTTGGAGGGTTTTAATACAAACCTTTTATACTTCCAGCTCTCCTCACACTCACAGACATTGTTTCTTTGTTCACTTGCGTTGTCTTGGGAGTTACCGGATTATTTAAATAACCACACTCTTGCACTCGCACACACAGACTGTTTGATTGCGTCGTCGTAAACATAAGGGCTCTGAATTGCAATCAATTTCCAGCAGAAACTATTTCCTCACTTCCTGAATGTGTCTAGTTTTTATTACCAAACTCAGTCCCCTACTTTGTAATATATTCACTAACTGGTTTGTTTGTTTGTATGTATGTGTGTCTTTATATAACTGCTTGGGTGAGGAGAAACTGGGAGCAAGGGCCTAATGATTTTCTTAAATTACAGGTAACTCGTCTGTAGGTACGATTATCCCAGAAGTCTAAGCTAAGACATGTTCACGGTTTGTTGTTACTCCTTTTTAGTCCGCTGTATTTATGTGTTCCTCAGTGGCCATCCAGCGTCGTCTGCTCTCAGTCTCGGCTGTCATCAGCTAGCTTCACCACATTCTCACACACTAAACACTAAAGATTTGAAACTGTGAAAGAGCCCAATGAGAGAGAGCAATGAGAACTCCATACGTGACTCGATCTCATTCTCGTTTTGTTGCTTGGGGGACAGACATTCAAAGCTACCTGGAGCCATAAAGAGCCTGTTTTAAACTGTTTGTTGATATTTTGTGCTGTTAGTTTTTCCTTATTTGGGAGAGATGGTGCAGTTCACAGTATTACAGTGTGGTAGATGATTGCACGTCATATATGAGTTGTCTGTTACATTTACATGTTACAGTTTTCTTTTGTGTTGAAGCAAATTAGTATTTTATGTACTTTTAGAATTTTTTTTTTTTTTCCCTTATTCTGTTGTATTGTAGGAATAAGCTCATTTATGAATCCTAATGACATTGCATCTGATTTAAAAGGCATAAGCACCTTGGTTATGATTGGTGCCAAATGATGCAAAAGTAGTGTTTAGGGGCAGTGCAGAGGTGGGGTAAGACCTAGGCATGTTTACCATTTCCACTTTCCTCAAAGGCAAACAAGTAGACTTTGTTTTGTTGTGTTGTCCATTGCGTCTGCATGAACAAAAGGATGGCTTACTTTGAATACTAAAATTCAAAATCCCAACCCTTTTTAAAATATTTGTTTACACTGTATGTTTACACAATCGTTTGGCCAAAATCACAATCTTTCTGTCTACTCCACTGTTACTGTTTGTACCTAAGAAAACTATGCCCTGCCTATCAATGGGGTGTAATAAATAGGTTTTTCCTGGCAGTTCACAACAGGAACAGATGTTAACATATCTATACTGCCAGTTATAAATCAGTTTCTAATGTATTACACTGGCATATCACCAAACAGAAACAGTTAAGTCTATACTGTATTTTCTAAAGTGATGCAATTTTCCACGACTCATGATTTAAGTAACTGTATACCCATCTTTTCAGATTGACTGTTAAGTTTCAAGCCCATGAGAAGTAATGAATTATTTTGTATATGAACTTTTTTAATTGAGATATGGCAGTGGATAATCCCATGTATGAATGAGAAAGCCAAAGACAGACAAAGGCTGTTACTGAGAGCATGAGTATGCATTTGGATGTCTGCAAATGCTTCTATTTTTTTACCCTTTCAAATTAAAGTCAGATCCCTGACTGGCAATGCCTCCAGGCTGCTGTCAGTGCTGAGCGGTGGGAACTGGCTACCTAATCATCTTTGGGTCTAGTTTCCAGCTCATGCCACAATGTCATGCTGGCTTGTAAAAAAAGAACCAGAGAACAGAGTGTAAGTTGAAATCACATTTGTATTCACTGTATGGTTTGAAAGAGTATGGTAAAAGATAGGTAGGAGCAAAAGCTGTATGAGGTGGGATAATCCTAAAAGTGAAGCACTATTAATCTGATACTGGCGTTTGTTTACCATTAGTTGGCTTGGGACATAGAGGACTGTGAAATGTTAAATTACAAACACAGTGGAGTCTGCAGACGCTAGTTGAAATCCAGTCTAAACCTTTGAGACATATTCAGACAAGTCAGTAATCAGGTTTGGCAATACAATATATCAATGTGTAAAGGAAAATGTGAAGCAAGCACAGGTTGTCACCATTAACCTTGGTGTACTAATACAAGGCTAACAATGATGGTAAAGATGTTCCCTTTTGATGGACACCAATCAGCAAACTCTTATCTTCTCTATTTTTAAAATGGTGTGCAAAACAAAGGCTTGTGAGTGCCATCCTGTAAGATTCATTTGAATTTATTTAGATGTACAAGTCCCTCTTAATCCCACATTGTGTCAAGCGCTTTTTTGTGAGGTTTTCCCTCATTGTATTCTGAGTTTACATCGTATACTGTTTTCATTTTATGAGCTATGTATGGTCAAAATAATGGAAACACGTGTCCCCTTTAGGATGTTTTGTTTTAGAAGGACTTCAAGAGCACTGACACTTAGTTCTAGCATAACAAGAATAGAAAATGTAACTTTATATCTAATTTCAAGATCCTGTTTTAGGATAATTATGGTTAATACAGACAAGACTGCTAAAGGTGCAAATGTCCTAATAGGTCATGTTATATCCTGTTTTGACCATATTGTCTACAAATGCACAATTTGACCTGTATTAACTGCTTTAAACCTGCAATATGTTCCTTCAAAGTTTGTCCTCTTGATTCAGTGAAGAAGTAAGATAAGTACGAGCCTTTGCGCTGGGCAGACGTCAGTCACTGTTTACAAAGGACGTCGACAACCTTTTAAATCATTGCAGGTGACCAGGTTGATGGAGTAAATGACCTTTGGCCTGTGCCCTTCACCTGGTTGTGTGTGCTGTCTGTTTCTGCTACCCATGTCATGACTGTGGCCAGCGCTGTGACCTCACTGTTGAGTGATGCGCTGCCTGGTTTGAAGACTGAGAATCAATAAACACTCTGCCTTTTTTACTTCACACATCTGCTCTGTGACCCTTATTTTGTCAGTGTATTTGTGTGTGGGTATGTAAGAGTGTGTAAAGTGTCTGATCACTCATGATTGTGAATCAGCTACTGACAAGGAGTTATGCTCAGTGACGGCAAGTAACTGGATACATTTACTGTTGCATTTACTTAAGTAACTTTAAAAAAGTTCTTGTAAAAGACAATTTCCTGAAAAAACTTTGACTTTAGATATTTTGAAGAAAATGTACAGTAAATTATTTCACATTTTACTATTACTTTTACTCATATCCGTCTATATGTTCACAGCACCTTGCACTGCTCATCATCAGTAAAAGTCAGGGATGCACATGTATATGTATATTGAGAACAAATTCTCATTTACATCGATGACCTTGTCAAGACGCAGCAATACAAAAGAGAAAGAAGAAAAAACATCAAATATCCATACAAATATACATACATCAAATATCCATACATACAGATTCATACAATGTAGCACAATATGCAGCATGTACAACATAATTGAATGACCTTCTTTCCTGGAAAAGCTGGAATAAAAACTGAACCTTGAATGCACTGCTGCCCCTGAGTCAGTGAAATAGTAGACATATATTTAACAATAATTAAAAATCAACTCATTACTTGGGTTGGCTTTTTACTCTTCCTTAATAGTTTAAAGGATTAATTAAAATGTACTTATTCACTTTGCTTATTGACCCGACTCATTCTTATTTTAAACTAAAGGTGCTTGTGCAAAAATATACTGTCCATGATGAATGATTTTCTGTCACTCTTTTTTTCTCAAAGTCAGTGCGCCTCCACGGTGCGCTCACGACCCCACAGCGCCCCCTGGTGGCCGGGCAGCGCACCTACAGCAGGAGGAAGTGTTTCGGAAGTGAGCGCAGGCCAGAGACGAGTCGGAGGAAAGGGCGGAGGAAAGAGGAGGCAGCCGAGTGGCTTGTAAACTGACGAACCATTGTGTCTATCGGTAGTTAGACCAATTTACAATAATATTCGCATCCCACAAGCGGACCGAAACTTGTAGGCGTCTTTGAACTGCTTTGACGGAACACCACACAAGGTAAGTCAGTAGCCTGTCAGTAAACACAACAGACGACATACAGTAGCTAGCTGCTGCTTTAAGTTAGCTAACATGCAAGGTGTACAGCGTTTTTCCTCAACAACTATTACAGTCTACAGTGATCTGACAGTGCTTTTACAGTAATGCCTATCTTAAAATGCAAACGGCACAGCAACAGAGAAGGTTTCCGTTGCGTAAAATTAGCATGTCTTTTATTGATGTTTGGCGTTTTGTGCAGTTATTCCACTCAGTCGTTTTTCACACCGGTGTTTAAAAAAATACCCAAACGCATGATGAAAGACTGATTGTGTGTTCATGCCTGCGTGGCTAGGCAGCTCTTGGTTGAACTGTTTCTACTTTGTTGATCGTTATTTGCGTTTTTGATGGCATTTTTACGCTCAGGGTTTGGTTTGGTTTGGTTTGGTTACGCGGAGCTTCCAGCTAAACGCCAACAGTAGGAGAGTGTTGGGGTTTACTGTGGGCTGTGAACGTGGCAGTTGTCATTAATTACGCCCGAGCACTACATGGAAAGATGACACTTAACTTAATTCAACTTTGGAAAGGACCATTTATTCATTGCTGGAATGCTATACGACTTGGAAATGTTCTTTCAAGGGTTAGGATGAAGGCACTGGTTTGTTATGGGACCCCAGCCTTATGTGACCCCTATGCACCACCGCAGCAAACACCTCTGTTAGTGTCATCCCATTATCTGTACAAAATACCTTAATAATGTGTGGGTCTAAATAGTTTTCTCCTTTTAATTTGGTCTTTGGAGAACCATGGCTCTGTTTAATTTCATTTGCAATAAGATGAGATTTTTGGGACACTCTTTTCATCCTCATACCTGTGGCCACATTCTGTCTGAAACTGCTGCCATCATGTAAAAGTAGTGTCATATCAACACTGTTAATATTATTAAATGGCATCTTTGGTGTTTAAACTGCCACAGATTTGTGTAGAGTTATAGTTGAACGTTCACACACCCACCTTTACTGCACTTTTCATCTGTTTGCTGTTTCTGTGCTGTAGACGGGCCTCATCTGTGCTGCAGTACTGGGTCACTGTCTGCCCTGAGGGGAAACGAGCAATAGAGGAAGCGAATCAATCTGCTTTCTGACCTGCAAATTATTGACGGTACATTTTTCATCTCTGTCCCTCTCCGCCCTCCGACTGTACTTCTCTTATTTCCCTGCTTTTGTTTGTTCTTCCTGCTATTTCCTGTTGGCTCAGGCTCATTCAGAGAAAGGCAGTGTGGCCGTCCGACGGAGAGGGTGGGACGGCGCCGGGCAGCAGGGAATTGCAGAGGCCATGACTCAAGGGTGAGGGGTAATCACTGCGGGGGACACACACAGCTTCGGGTGAAGGGGTCGAGGCCGCTCGGCGTGGAGATGAAGCTCAAACAGCGCATGGTGGTGCTGTGTGCCGTGCTGCTCCTCCTGGGCCTGGCCAAGATCTTCCTGCTGGATGGAGGCGAAGGTTCTGCAGCCAGCCGCCGAGATCTCCGAGCGTTTCGCAAGGTGAGGCGTTTAGTGCCTCCACAACAAGTGTTTACAAAGACCACACAATGTAAATTGTCGCATAATTTATAGTTTAGTTTATTTTTTAGTTACTGATACATATTTTTTAATAAAAATGACATCCCAGCTATTATAAATCATAATCAAAGTAAACTTTTTTAATTTAATTTGAGCCAAGCCTAAAAATCTATTCAGAATGATTTTTTGGAGATGTTGTAAGGTTTTGTGTTATTTTATCAGATGGAAGCTGGTCTTTCTCTGTCACGGGGCGCTCGTCTCACGCACACCCTTCAGTCGCCATGGGAGATAGCAAGCCAATGGGTGGGCCCCAGAGAGGTGTACCCGGAGGAGACCCCTGAGCTGGCTGCTGTGCTCACAGCTCTCAGCACTGCCAGGATAGAACGGGCCGATGTGGGCTACAAGGGAACGCAGCTCAAAGCGCTGCTGGTCTTAGACGGGGGACAGAAAGTTGTCTTTAAACCCAAGAGGTCAGACCTGATTTTAAACGGAACAGCTCGTTGATGTTAAAATTAAAGGTGGAAACACTTGTTTTTCCTGTTTGAAATGATTATGATGTTGCCTTGTATCCTCAGGTACAATAGAGACTATGTGGTTGAAGGGGAGCCGTACGCAGGCTATGACAGACATAATGCAGAGGTGGCAGCTTTTCACCTGGACAGGTATGTAGACATTTGTTATAGCTCTTTTATGGCATCCCGTGGTAGTGACTTATCAAACTGTAATAATATGACTTATAGAATCCTGGGCTTTAGAAGAGCTCCTTTAGTGGTGGGACGCTATGTCAACCTTCGCACAGAGATCAAACCTGTGGCTACAGACCAGCTGCTGAGCACCTTCCTGATGCAAGGTCAGTATCCAGTCTTTAATATGACTTTGCATAAATCAAGGTAAGAGTGCCCTGTTACTGTGTGCAGTATCCCCCATCTGTCCACTGTCACTTTCTTTTTATGATCATACTGAGTGACATTTAGTTGTATACTCTGGCTGTAATTGTTTGATGAAGGTATGGTTGTGAGATAGACTTGTTTTGCAGAGGATCACACAGCCACATTTCCCTGATAAAGCAAACAGGATGTTTGAAATACAGTAGGAAGATGCTGTCTGTATTATGGGCAATTTAGAGGCTTTTTATCCTCTTCTTTCTTCTGTGTGGCTTTTATTATTCCCCTTTCAATGGCGCATGTATTATTATAAAACATTTAAGTCTTGCATTTAATTTCCTACTTTTTCTCACTTCAGACCGTCATTTTGCATGAGTCGTAAATGTCATACTTTTCTAAATGGCAGGTTTATTAAAGCGGCTGCTTCCTGCCATTAGTGATCTTGTTCATTTGACTCATTCCTATAACAGACTTTCAAATCCTGGTTGCCTGCTTGGGGACAGAATCAGAAGTAGTTTCAGACAGTGGCAAATGCAATACAGCTTAACTAATGCATCATCATGTTTCCAGCACAAGGGCTCAATAAATAAACACTTCAAAGAGTTTCAGCCAAAACACGTTTCATACTTTGCATTTAGCTGTGCATATTTTTGATTTTGAAGTACTCAGAAACAGTTTGAAGTGAAAATGAATAGAATTCTTATGTGTCATTTACAGTGCTGAAACCTGACAATAGCGCAAATAGAAAGAGTATTCATATGTAGATGTGTTTCACATGTAGTATAGTAACCGCACAAAAACGTGGACTGTTTTTTAAAGAAAGAAACCTACCCAGACTGCTAATTATACAGCTCACAAATCTCAAGTGTAAACAAACAATCAATCGATCAAGTGGAACACACAAAAGCATCCACTCTATGGATTATTATAGACGTATAGTAAGTATGTGTCCTGTGTTTGGAGATGTGTATCAACAAATACAGATGTCTTTTTTATTTGTGCGTGTGCCTGTTTCATATCTATTCATTAAAAAGCCTCTCACCCTTTAGGGTCAAGAGGATGAAAGTTAAGATGTTTTTTCTGTCTGCAGGTAATAATACTTGCTTCTATGGTAAGTGCTATTATTGTCGGGAGAGCGAGCCAGCATGTGCTGAGGGGGAAATAATGGAAGGGTCCTTAACCCTGTGGCTGCCGGACGTCTGGCCTCTGCAGAAGCACAGACACCCCTGGGGTCGCACATACAGGGAGGGCAAACTGGCCAGGTGGGTCCTGCTGCATGTGAGAGAATGAGCTCGGTGTAATGACAGTGTGGAAGTAGGGAATGTCACTGCACAACTGAAGCAGTCAGGGCTGTTTTGTAAAATGTAATGTAAAAATGTTTAAGTGGTGTAAAAGGCTGCATTTAGGGACGCCTCAGTCTATCACCTGGTGAGCACTCAAGCGTCCCGGGTTCATTTCCAGCTTAGCAGTATTCAAATTCACATCTAATTTTATTGAATGTTTTTAACCCTTGACCTTTATGATCTTAACATATATGTTGGGTGTATTATTTTTACATTTTCTATGTAAATTGTAATTTGATATTTACCTAAAACTTTCTTTGTCATTAAATTGAACATTTCAGTTTAACTAAAAACTAAACTTGTTTGGCTTTAGAGTGACAGTAATTACACATAAAGTAAATGAAATGTTTCCTTAAAGGAGCACTTTGTAATTAAAAGAATTCTAAAATATTTCCACCTTTCAACACCAGAGTGCAGTGTTTGCAGGGCAGTTTTCTACATCACCACCAGGGGCACTGTTAAAAAAAAGTTAACATTATGAACATTAGGGGACAGTATTACAAGAAAATGTCCCCAGTACACTCCTTAGTTCCAGGGAGCTTCTTGAAAACTGTCTGGATCTGAAGGATGTAAGATACTTCAGTGAAATTACAAAATACTTGTTTTTGGCAACATCTATAATGTATTCAAATTACCTTTTTGAAACATTTCTTGAAGCTAAATTTGAACAAATTTTGAGTTTTAAATCGTGAATTTTGATAGTAGCTGAATATACTGTAAATATGGCCAAAGGTGCGTCTGAGAAAGTCCAGCAGTAGAGTCCACAGGTTCAGGACAGACAGGTGGGGGAGGGGTGGGGCTGAGGGACACAGCCAAGTTCAATCAGTGCTAATGATCAGCCTTAGAGAGAGACTGTAGTGAGAACCAGTGCACTTCAGCCTCTGAGACCTGGACCGTTTACCTCAGTTAAAATAGACCTGAGTAACCTAAACTTTTACAGATAATTAGACAACCACCATTTCCTCTGAAGTACCCTGCTGAAATACTTTCTTCTGAGTTATTTATGTAAATTCCCCAGAGCAGGGACAGCTGAAGTATTACCAGGTTACACTTTGTGGTTTGAATACTCTGTTCAAATGAGGCAGAGAGGTGGAGCACAGAGGAATGGGGTGATAAAGGGTGAAAACATTCATTTCATTTTCAACACACACACCTGCTTGTACCTGCTGTATGTGTAGAGTCAGTGGTCCATCAGTGGATCCAATAAGAGAATCTGCTCACAGTCCTCTTGTTGCTGGAGCAGACTGAAGCCTGAAATATGAACAAGACACACACACACCACAATGATTACGTCAATAATAACCTTTGTCATTATTACACAGAAGATAACCGTTTTGTGTAAATACGTGAATAGCTGTGGTACAGCAGCTCTCACTCTGTTTTGCATTGCTTGTATGTACAAAATATTACAGTAGTGCACTAATACGGTGCTAATACACAGTTACACAATAATACAGTCATGAGCGGCTACAGTGTGACAGTGTTTCACCTACAGATAAACACATAACTCTTGTAGCTTCTTATTTTATCATACACAGGCCAAAACAATCACTGAGGTTTATGGCACAAAACTCACATATGTTCATGAAAAAATGGTCTCAATCGTGTGCCAGACCGTACCGTGGGTAAATAACATTAGCCTATACTATAAGCATAGACTAGGGATTCACAGTAGAAAATCAGAGCCTGCAGCACTTGCCTGTAGCTGAGAGTCCCGTGTCTTTTCTTGGTCCTGGGGTTTTCTCTGGAGAACACCATGGGTCCAGCGCTGACTTTCATTTAGTACTTCATTTTTAATTCCTCCTCTATAAAACGGTGTCTGCTCTTGCTGTGTTTACACAGTCTCTCCACTCTCTGTAACTGTAGTAGATACTCTTCCGGGGGAGGGGCAGCTTACCTGTCCCAGAGATGGACATACCCCTAATTGGTCCGCGGGCTTTTACGGACGTTAAAAAATACTTTTTTATGATCAAATCTCTTAAATAAGAAGTGTCTATGCACTTGGCATACTGCCAAGAGAGTTATTTTTGAAAAATGTAAAGATATTTTGTGAATTTTTTTGAGTATCTTAATTTTTAAGAATTTGCTAAATTTTACAAAATGCTCCTTTAAACTTATCAGTGGCCCAAGACTCTGACATTTAATGTGAGCTCTGAAGATTTTGTGCAAAAGTAGGTACAATTTACTGCAAAAGAATACAATACAATCCTCAGTGCTCTCTGGTTTCGACTCCTACACAGTTTGTGCTAGATTATAGAGTTTGTTTTTGGGGCATTCGAGGCACCCTCCGAGAGTATTTTTTGATCAGGGCAAATCCTACTCAGAGTGTTCATTAAATATTCATTCAGAGAGGACTGAGTGCCTGCTGAGTCAAAGCTCAATATGTGCTGTGTAACTGCAAACCCCTGTGCAGCTCAGCAGGATGGAGGCTGGAGGCTGCCTGCTGTGGCCTTCTAATACATCACATTATCATTCAATGCAAACATTTGGGATTTTTATATGACATAAAGTCAGTACACACAGCTTTTCTCTCTTTTTTTTTTTTTTAAACAGAAAATAACTTTTTCTCTCTGTTTTTGAAATGTATATGCGTACAGGTGGGAGTATGACGAGAGCTACTGTGATGCAGTGAAGAAAATGCCTCCGTATGACGCAGGCCCGAGGCTACTAGATGTGATCGACACAGCCATATTTGATTATCTCATTGGAAACGCTGACCGCCATCACTACGAGAGTTTCCAGGACGACGGAGGGGCCAGCATGCTCATCCTGCTCGATAACGCCAAGAGGTTGAGCTTTTAATATCAGGATCATCTCATTATTTATTCATTATTTATCTTTATTAGTCTTTTAATGTCATAACCTGATTTTAGACCAAACACAGACTTAGCCTTTATTCCTATGCCCTAGCATTTAAAACTTACTTATTATTTATCAAGTCTTGTGTTTTGTTTTTTAGCTTTCTATTTACATTTTTCTAATGCTTTTAGGATTGTGCTATTACCAGCTTTTTATCACCATTGAAGGTACTTTATAGCTTACTCAGAGTGAAACTCATTCAAAGTGTAAAGTTTGTTTTACTTTAGAAGCAAGTCAAGTCAAAGCAAAGCGTGGAAAGTTTTCGAAAGTCATAATTTTTAAAACTTCACATACACAGTTGTAACCATGACACCGTATAATGGCATCCCAGGCATCTGTGTGGGATCTTTGTGAGCAGATAGTTAAAGATTATCAGAATAGTTGGCTTCAGATGTTTGGGAGAGAACTCATCACTGCCATTATCTTTGCTGTTTTACCTCAGCTATCGTTAAACACATCAGAACACAGGAAAAGGCTTTTAAATAACAAATAGAATCTATGCTTGAGGAAATTATTAGAGGAGCTCTTCCTTCTGGGTCAGTCGACTCTGCTGAGTGGAGTTTTATTAGAGACGCAGTGCATTTGAAGTTGGTGTGCTTTGTAGTTTGTGTGACGCCCTGGCAGCAGAGTGTGGCTAATGCATTTTGATGGCCTCTCTGAACCGCAGTGCAGACAACCTTTAGTTTCCCTACTTAAGTCTATAGTTGTAATTTATGGTTTTTTTTCTGCCCGCAGCTTTGGGAACGCAGCTCTAGACGAGAGGAGCATCCTTGCGCCGCTCTACCAGTGTTGCATGTGAGTATCCACCTCAAAACGCTGAACTAACGTGATCATAAACACGCGATTATGTCGGCCTTTGTGTCTCAGGATTCGAGTCTCCACATGGAACAGACTCAACCTTCTGAGGAACGGAGTTTTGAGCTCGGCGATGCGTCAGGCCCTGGCATTCGACCCCATACACCCGGTCCTGGCCGAGCCCCACCTGGCAGCCCTGGACAGGCGTCTGTCTGGGATCATAGCCACCGTCAAGCAATGTATGGAAGCACAAGGCCCAGACAACACACTAATAGAAGACCGAATGAACCTCCCTCATCCATAAAAGCAACGAAAACTGCTAAATGAGAAAAAGCAGGGTTTGTGCCTGTGTCTGGACAAGATATGAGAGATGTTCTGACCAAATGAATTATGATGAAAAGCCAAGAGGTAAAAGGATGGACAGGGTGGAGTATGAACTATTACTTCCTCTTGTGTAATCTGTGTTTTTTACAAGACACACTGGAGTGACTGGCTTTAGTTCAGTGTGTACAGACTTTCTCTCAAGAGCGCACTAAAAGACAAGATCTGCTGTACTTATGAGAACTCTACTACTGGTTCTGACAAATCTGAGAGATGCAGATGTTTCAGACTCTTAAAACACTATTGTTTTAATGTATTTAAGGTTGCCAAGTTGAAAAACGTGTAAAGGATGGATCGCAGCGGAAGTTCTGATACGACTCATTTTAAGTGACATTTTGACTTTAATTT
The DNA here is from genome assembly GCA_036850595.1 of Rhyacichthys aspro. NCBI lineage: Eukaryota > Metazoa > Chordata > Actinopteri > Gobiiformes > Rhyacichthyidae > Rhyacichthys > Rhyacichthys aspro. The sequence goes on from CM072151.1 coordinate 15,933,678, forward strand.
AAAGGCAATTTTGAGCCACCTGACCCTGCCAGCTTGTAAATATTTAACTCAGTAGGAGCAGATGATAGAAGCTAAATGTGTGGATTATAATATTCAGTAAACATAAGGGTGATTGTGTGTATGGGAGTGTGTGTGTGTGTGTGTGAGGGTGCCATACTGTGCCGTACATGAGGAAAGCTACTGACACAACAGATATGACTCTGGGGGGGAAAAGCAGAAGTCACGTCTGCGAGTACAACTTCGAACATTAAAGTACAATCTGGTACAAAGTGTTTCTCGACAGATTCTGTTCTTCATATTTTTAACACTGAAAAGCAGAAGGCCAGTTGTACCAAGAGCGTTTGAAGAGCAGGGGCTTCTTACTTTGAGTTGTTTGCTTACATCAGCACTGAATTGGGATTTACCCTGATGAATGTACCCATTACCACACATACGTTCTAATCACCACATTTTATCCCAGTTGAACATGGTTTGTGGTGTCAACTGACTGCTAATGTTCTAACTGCATCAAGCCACATGTGAAAGAAAGAGTGTGAACTTGTAACACTTCGACTGCGGACGAGTGATTTACATGAAAACAAAAGACATGTCCATGTAAGGGCTGATATAAACAACAACAAAGAAATCTTACTGAAATCAAATGAACTTTAGTGTTTATGAAGTGACCTGTTTCCCATTTTTGGAAAGATCAGAGCAACTTTTTAATAGAAGAGTAGGCCTTGGCTGAAAGGTTAACATTTCAAAGTACTCAAAGTTGCCGTCGATTTTGTTTTTATATAATAGTCATCCTGTTTATACCTTTCGTTCAGGAAATTCTGGAAAACACTTATTGCAGTGGATAAAAATCAAGACCTAGAGCTGAATGTGTGAATATTCCAGTAAATCCAGCTCTGCACAGCCATATGATTCATGTATGACATTTTTCCTTCTCAATATTAAACTGGTGAGAACTACAGACAAGTTACAGGATTGAGTTTTAAAGTTCTTTGTGGCGTACAGCTTCTTCCTTCTTTTATTGGACACAAAAAGGCTGAGACGTTGAATGTACAGCAGACACTTGAGTGAAGGGCTGCAGAGAACAGCTCTTAGAACGTCTAACATGAGCGTTAACAATATTTTAACACCGTATTGGCCTGCCAGACCCACTGACCTTCTAAGCCCAGTGTAGCGGGTCTGTTATCCCACTCACTGAGCCCAACAAGACAGAAATGACTCATAAAGAAGTGAATCTCTGTGTCACAAAGTTAATGTCATTCATTCCTGGAACTTAAACTTAGATCACAAAAGGCCAGACTAATTTTTGAAACGGAATAGAAACAGAATTAAAATGGCAGGCCAGGCTAGACCCCCTTAAGTCCCCCAAAAAGGAGAATTAATAATCGAATCTAATTTATCAGAGTTTCACTGACTGTGGTCTTGGAGAGTGTGTGTCACTTCAGCAGCTCATTTTTTAGTTCAAATGGGGAAAATGGTAAATAGATTTGTGAAGTGCCACTAGAGATGAGATTTTTATTATAGAATTACTACAAGCAGCAGCAACTTCAAATAAACCGTAGGGAAAGTCCTCTGAATAAGTCCTACGTTTGCATATGGTGGAACGGTAATCCACTGCTTTTCTTCCTCTTCTTTTTGGTTTCTTCTTCCTCCTAAAGATAAGATTAAGATACGGTAAGATCAAATAAAATAAGATAAGATTAAATATTTATTTAGAAGCTTGGTGAATAAAACCCATATCATAATACATCCAGATACATTCTTCTTGACAAATAGTAATCTGATTTTTTATTATTAGATTATGATTTTATTCCATTATTTTACATTTTTATTTTTAATTTATTTTTTAGCTAAACAATGCCTTTTCTAACAGTGACATATTGATATTTATTTATTTATTTTTGGCTAAAAGATGCCTGTTCTGACAGTGATATTCTCCCTTTATTTATTTATTTATTTATTTATTATTTTGTTTATTTATTTGTTTATTTTTCCTTCAGCTAAAAGTTGCCTGTTCAGTCCTCCCCTGAGCTCAGCTGTGTACTTTCACTCCACAGACACAGCACTGAACTCCATCACTCCTCTCAGTTGTGTAGGCCTGTTTGTGCTACAGCGCTCGCCACAAAGCACCCCCACCCACTCATCCAACATATATTAACACACGGGGTGTTTTCCTTCCAGTCATTGCCCTCCCTCGTCGGACCCACTTGTGCTCAAAAGCGCCGTGGAGCAGCAGCTGGGGGGCTCACACGATGGATGCGTCGCAGACGGACGCTGAGAGCTGCGTGCGTAACAAACCCTCACGCAGCTGTAAACTGACGCTTCTGGTGGCGCTCCAGATCCTGCTGCTCACCGCTTGTCTGCTCGGCACGCTGTACGTCTATTGGTCCATACCAAGTATGGTAAGTCCCCCAAACTTCTTTTTTAGAAGAAATGTGGAAGAAAGGCTGTTTAAGTGTCATTTTTTAAATTGTCATTATTATCAGATGTACAGGATTTAGACTTTAGGACTATCCTAAACAGAATTCTAGACCACAAAATAGTCATTTACATTGATATGATATGATACAGCACGTTATCAGTTTATTGTAATCAAATATAGAAAGATGATGCTTTCAGGGTCAAGTGATAGACTTCTGGAGATGCTCTTTGGACTCTGGATCAATTAAAGCAGTTAAATGCCGTTAAACCAGTTTAATCATTAAAGATTCATGATGAATAGAGAAAGAAGAGTAAACAGACAAGAAAAGCTAGGCTATATGTTCATGTGAGCACTATGACTAAAAGTTAGTTATTAAAATGCTTCATTAAATCCTAGTGAGGGAAGGGTACAGACTTTATCCGCGGTTCTCAAACTTTTCACATCCAAGTACCACCTTTATGCCGATACGGATCTATGCCATTTTACTTACACTTTTTTTACTCTTAGATGAATGTTATATGAATGAAATGAATTTTGTTTGCTGTGCTGCTTCTTTGAAATCACATTTTGAATCCCACAGCTTTGTTAGTCCAGTCTTAGACCAATTCCAGACTCATAGAGGTTAGCGTTTGGTGAAGGAGTTAAAACAATTAATTTAATATTATTTATTTCAATCCCAAAAGCAGCAGTCCAAACATTGAGTGGGACACAGTAAAGTATATTATAAAAAAGCTGTAACAGAAATCAATAGTCCTACATTCTGTGGTCATGTACCACCACAGAGAGCCAGAGTACAACACAGTTTGAGAACTATATGCCAAGTTAAGTGTGCTCCACATAATCAGATCAAATGTTCATTACAAATGTTGCCCCCAAACCTAAGGAGCTCTCATGTTTTTCTCTCCAGTCATCTCTCTTGATCGTGTGATCTCTAACGCATAGTTACAGTTCCATTACTGTCTTAGTCAGGATGACAGTGCACACTGGTTAAATGTAACAAGCAGAGACTTAGACTTAACTCCTTGAATGCAAAATATTTGAGTGAACCTTTCGAGACTGAACCTGTTAGGTAGAGTGGCGTAATCTAGCCTTGTTTTGCTGAGTGACTTTGTGTTTCTTCTTATGACTATGTCAAAGTGGTACCAAATACCACTCAGATAGCCTCTAACCTTGTTGGCTGTACAGACAAGGAATAATGACTAAGTTGTGGTCTACGTTTAGGCTTCGGTGTTTATCACCATGCTGCCTTTCTCATTACAGCTTTTAATCATCCCACACTTTCCCTAGTTTCACTTTTACTAAACAAACATCAAGACAACATCAGGCAACCTACAGAAACCATAACCTTAATATTTCTAAAGTCGTAATGCACTGAGTGGCCTCCTAAAAACAGAACAGATTACATCTCCTAATCTACATGTGCCTCTTTTTCACAGGAATTACCTGACGATGTACACATCCAGTTTTTTGCCATCGCAGGTCAGTAAACACAAACATCTAATCAGATCCTCGCTTTAGCACTTGTCAAACAACTCACTTCTCCTTGTGTCTAACCTGACAGACATCTCCGGAAACAAAACCCTGGAGTTCAACTACATCCAAGACCAGAACCAGATGGATCTGAGCGAAGAGAGCCGGAGTAGGATCTGTATCCAGTGCACAGGACCCTATGTTTTGCACATGTACGTGTGTTACAAAAGCACCACGGGAGAGGCCAGTGGGAGCTTGGAGCTGCAGGTGAAAGGGAATCAAGATCCACGGAGCACGTTCGAGCTGCGCACTAGCGGTGAGGTCTGCAGGGGGCTCCATGGCGTAGCTTACCTCAGGAAGAAGGAAGAGGCCACGCTGCACTTGTACTCCACTGACAATTTCAGAATCAAAAATGTCACTGTCGGCTTCAACTATTTGCTGGGGTCAAGGTGTGAATTCTGAAGACACACTTTTGGGATTTAAGGAAGAAGGAAAACACCACCAAGGTTGACTCGCAGTCGAATGGTGCTGTGGGAAAAGACAGAAGAAATTGAGGAGACTGCAAAATGTATTCAAAACCTAAACCACCAACTGAAAGGGAACTTGTTCAGGACTGTGGAAGCCTTGCCCCTGCAAAGCTGCTTTTTATATAATCGTTTTTACTGTAACAATATTAAGTTATACACTTTTTACTGAATGTATATTTTTATGAGTCACTTTTTATTCTCGGCTAACTCTGTTTTTTTCTTTGAGGAGTCTGCATGTCCTCCCCGTGTCACCGCGGGTTCCTTCCACCACCAAAGACAAACATGTATAGGTCAATTGGCAACTCTAAAGTATCCCTAGTGAATGAATGTGAGAGTGAATGGTTGTCTGTCAGCCCTGCGACTAACTGGCCATTATCCAGGGTGTACTCCGCCTCAGGCCCAAAGCTGCTGGGATAGGCTCCAGCCACCTATGATCCCCAATGGGAATAAGCGGTAGAAAATTCACTTTTTTATTGTAAATATAGTATGCCTAAAGTATACACCTGTGGACTTCAGATAATTATTTAAACACGGTTTGTTTTCTAGCTCCAAGTTGGTCTAAAATCCAAAGAAAGCAATCTGCACCAAGCTCCAATTAAGTCGTTGTACACAGAGTATTGAAAAGTCCTGTTAAGCTATGAGTTTTGTTTGAATAAAAGCTTTGTGAATGTTAACATGACCCTAATGTGAGAAAAAAAAAAGCACTGAGTAGAGCACTGATAACCCGTTGAGGTGATGAAACTTAATAAAACCTTTTGCAATGAGCAAATCTTCTTTTTTCATGCGTCAGTGTCATCTCCCTTACTACCTTGAGAGTCAGCAGTTTCATCATCACCTGGCACGTACAACACCGTCACAGCCAAAAGTGAAAGTAAGATGTGTACCCTCGTCACAACATTTGGCTGTGATTAAGGATCGGTTAGGAAATAAACTATTTAAAGACCTAAGCTGTTTCGGCTCATCTTGTGTATCATTTTTTGGTGTCTGAAAATAGAACGCGGACAATTGCTCGATGGAAAACCCATTCATGGACAGGTTTAACAAGTTGGAAAATCCCTAATCTGAAGGAGAGTGTCGACCAGTGTCAGCAAATTACAGAAAGTTTAGTATCAGATGGAAAGAGTGAACACTGGTGCAAGTTGGAGCTTGAAAAAGAATCTTCTTTGTTAGCTTCTGCCACAGAGCAACATAACAAATGAGATAAAATGAGTGAGTTACTGAGAGCGAGGTTGTAAAAGCGTTAGAATTTACACATGACATAATGACCATTGAATGAGTTTTATGTTAATCACAGTAAGACCAGAAGACAAGCGCTAGAATCAAATACAAGAATCTCAACACAGTCATTGCTCTGCTTTAATGTGATGCAGTGAAAACACACTGCTTCAAGGTGTGCTTTTCAAACCACTATAGAAACCCCTCATTAAGAAGCAGAGCCCAGACACAGCTGATAACGGTGATCCTGCAGGAAGTGGACTATGACCCTTCACGCGCCCACATGACCTTTGACACACACAGACTTTTGAGTTGTAACAGAAAATAAGGCCTTAGTTGGTTAAGTTTAAAAGAATCATATTAACAGGAAAAAATATCACCACACGTTCTGGTGAAAAGAAGTGAAAGTTTCTTGGCTGCCATTCACCTCACAACACAGTCTGGGGTAACTTTAGCAAGTCTTTAGTAGTGCTGTGACTAGTGACCAATCTTGGTCTTGAGACTGGTCTTAAGACTGTTTTGTGAAGATCTTGGTCTTTTTCATGGTCTCGATCCCTAAAAGTCTTGTCTCAACCAAGACCACAAATTCTATATTTGTCTGCTTTTGGGATTGAAATAAATAAATAATATTACATTAATTGTTCTAACTCTGCCTCCTTCACCAAACACTAACCTCCATGAGTCTGGACTTGGTCTAAGACTGGACTAACTCTGTCTCCTTTACCAAACACTAACCTCCATGAGTCTGGACCTGGTCTAAGACTGGACTAACTCTGTCTCCTTTACCAAACACTAACCTCCATGAGTCTGGACTTGGTCTAAGACTGGACTAACCCTGTCTCCTTCACCAAACACTAACCTCCATGAGTCTGGACTTGGTCTAAGACTGGACTTACTCTGTGTCCTTCCCCAAACACTAACCTCCATGAGTCTGGACCTGGTCTAAGACTGGACTAACCCTGTCTCCTTTACCAAACACTAACCTCCATGAGTCTGGACCTGGTCTAAGACTGGACTAACTCTGTCTCCTTCACCAAACACTAACCTCCATGAGTCTGGACTTGGTCTAAGACTGGACTAACTCTGTCTCCTTCACCAAACATTAACCTCCATGAGTCTGGACTTGGTCTAAGACTGGACTAACTCTGTCTCCTTGACCAAACACTAACCTCCATGAGTCTGGACTTGGTCTAAGACTGGACCAAGTCAGTATTTATTACTGATTAGATTTTATAACTGTTCCCCTCTATCTATTTGGGTACATTGTTGACTGTTACAGGTCTTGAGATGGTTTTGCACTGACATGTTCTCTGGTCTCGGACCAGACAGGAATAAACTGGCACTGACAGAAGAAGTGCACAAAACCAAAAAAATCAATTTAAAAAATGCTGAAAAGTGATGAAATTATTCTTCTGATAAAGCAAGTGAAACAAACATCCAAAACACCAAAACTCAATTGACTAACTATATAAAACCATAAACAGTTTGAGATGTTAGCTGTGAATTCATTCAAATGTGAAACCAACACAAGGCACATAAAAAACATAAACTGTGACGCAAGATCTGTCTGCAGCCATCAAACATGTAGGCGGCACTACAACAGTGATGCAACAGCACTGTCTGTTTGAGCACAGGTGAAGACAAACAGGTCACTGAGACATGGAGCCCGTAAAAAAACATTATTTACAGAATTTAAGTGTGAGAGCGAAAATAAATGTGACAAATGATACTCTTTGAACCAGACTTGATTAAATAATAATCCTCATTCTGGATCATTTTGTGAATGACAGTAAATCAGACGAGGACATATGGGTTTTTATCCGACGGACAATACTACACTCTAAACAAGACAAAAACACAATCAAGTAGCAGGGGCAGTGTAATTATTAACACTGTGCTCAGGTTCAGAGGGATTCCCTGCTACTTGTTTTAATAACTGTGTTCAGGGGCGGGGTTAAAGGGCTTGGGATTCCCACGTTCTCTGTTTTTGTGTGGGAAGACTAGAGTATATATTAAGGATGCTGGATTCAATCTCTGCCAAAGATCTCAGGGAGCATTATGAGGAGCCTTGAAGCAGGACAAGTTAAGTTAGAGATGGAGACTTTAAATGGAGATTCTGCTCCTGAACACTCTCCTGCTCAACAGAGAAGTTGTCTGAGGTGTGTCGTTTTTCTGGCATCACTGATGGGGCTGGTGGCTGTGGTTTCATGCACTTTAATGCTTTACTTCTTAGTGTTCAGGCCGTCATGTGAGCAGGTAAGCAGCTTCTCCCTGTAGTGCACAGTTATGATCTGTATGAATACACACGTCTACAGTCATTCTTCTGTTATGTGTAGGATGTTGGAGCTGTGCATGCTTCAGGAAAAGTCAACGTGACCTGTACACTACAAGGTAAATGGGACCTTTTATTTATGTGAAACGTGAGTTATATATGTGTTCAGCTCAGGACAAGATGTTTATTTCTTTGATCCATTTCTGTTAATCTGGATAAATTAAGTGTATATTTAATATTTTCTTCCCTTTTGATTTAGTATTTTAGGCAGATTTCACTTCGAGCGTTAAAGAGGCATTACAGTGTTAGAGTCTTATCTCAATAACCCATGTATTGTTAAAAGCCCAATTTTATAAATGTATTAAATAAGCTAGAAGCAAGCTCTTTAGTCTAAAAAGCAGTGTATAACTCAGAATTATACTGCTTGAACAAGTGAACATTATTATTATTTAACTTGAAGAATGGTTCTCTGAAGAAGTACATGTGCTGATTTGTTTATTCCTTTTGTCCGTAGTCACTGATCAAAAGGGACAATATGCCATCTTCACTGCAGAGAAAGCTGCTACATACCAGATCCACGGTTGGCTGAGACGCCCCACTGACACCAGTGAGGACGTACGCCTCGTGCACACATACAGCGCTGAGGACCGAACGCTGCAGAAGAACAACAACTCTGGGAATGTCATCTTCTTTTTCACTAAGACCCAGCTTCTGAACACCAGCAGAATAAGTCTTCAGTTCAAGTCAACCTACACTGACAGCTATTTCTATGTCTATGAGCTCTGACCAGACTGAGTGTCAAAGACTGTATGGCAACATGCAGACCTTACAACCAACAGACGTATTCTGAATCAGATGAGTCCAAACCTAGTTTTTGAGTTTCTGTTCTGGCTGAAACTGGTGTGTGTCACTGTTAATTCACCTGTGGCATCACACGAAGGTTTTGTATGGAACTGACTCATACGGATGCCTGTTCACAGCAGGTCAGGGATGTAAAAGACGATGAAATGAGGGTTTTGTAACTTGATTATGCTTGAAAGAATGGACAGTCCCTACTGATCCTGAGATGTTGTACACAGAAATGCTGCAGAGGGTTGTTTGTAAAAGAATAATTGTGCAATGTAGAAATAGTCTTACATTTTTATATCATGATGACATTGGTAGACATTTCATTTCACCTTAAAATCATTTCCAACTCTGCAGTTCAGTTCTCTACTGTCGAACACATGTAATATCAGGGTTGTATAGAAGAACAGAAGCATAAATGTTTTTGACAAAACTCAATTGTGCGTTTAAATACACTGTATAATCCAAATACTGTGTCATTCCTGGCTTAAAAAAAAGTGACAGTGAAAATGTTTTTAAGGAGTTATTTCTGAAGATAATTTCTTGTTTGTACTAATACTGACAAATCCAGATTTTCCAGCTCAGTGTCACGCCCACGTTCTTTGAGTGAGAGTGCTTGTTGTGTAGTAGTCCTTGTATCTGAGGAGGAAGTGAGAGTTGACATGGATCTAAGAGTGCACCCTAACTGTTTCATCATCATGATTTGAAGGATGAAAGAGCACTTGTTTGAAAGACAAAAACAATCACAGTCATTAAATCCACAGGGAAATGCTACAGTTAAATATCTGAACATGGTCGAAATGTTTAAAGCGACAGTTAAGATGCTTTGAGATTTTTTTTTAAAATACTATCCACATACACCAGCTCTGTACAACCCGACAGGTGTGTATTTCACCATAATGACTCTACAGGTAAAGGTGACATTGATCACACTCACTTTTTACCACAGGCAATAAATTCAAATAAACATTTTAAAGGTAAGGTGAGTAGTTTTATGGCCTTTGTGGTAACATTTGTGGCAAAAGAGCAGATTGATGGCCATACCTTACACAGGTGAACAGCTATGGCCCCTCCAGGGACATCTCTCAGTAGAAATAGGTCCAGTGTTGATTTTACCTCAACAAAATAGAACAAAATCCATTTAGTTTTAAGATGTCCCAAACTCTTAAGTAAAACTGTGACTGGGCTTCTTCTTCTGTAGTGTTCAGATCTGCTGTTTTGGGCAGTTATCAGAACAGGAACAGGAAGTGATGGAGCAACCACTGTATTGAGCTTTAATAGTCTTTTTTTTTTTTTTTAAGATAAAGAGTGTTATTTTGATCGAGCAGACTACTAAAATATAACATTAATTGTGTGTTTCATTTTGTCCAGCTGTATACTTAAAACCTTTACACAATGCGCCACTTTCCCAATGCCATATGTGAAGCTGAAAATTATATGAGTTTCACTTGCCACATGCTGCTCTAGTGTGTCTGTAACTGCCAGATTTTAATGATTGGAATCAGACAGAGCTGATGCTGCAACTGAAGGTGACATTTAGGTTTGGCACAGTTCTAGTGAAGTTTAATCAAAGCAGAAAAAAAATAATTAAGTGGGAGTGAAACTTTGTCTTGTGTATTTGGGAAAGTCTGTGGTGGAGGGCCACACGTCACAAACCTTTGACTTTTCCATTCACACCGCGGTCCATCAGCTTGCCCATCTGAGCACACAACCCTCTTTTCTGTGTCTAGGCCTGTGTTTTCCTGTGTTGTGGATGTATGTCCCACCTACAGTCTCTCAGCACTATTCCATTTCTTGCAACCTTTTCTCAAGTGGGGGAGGTGAAGTTGGAACGGAGTAGATCTACCAATATCACAGGTCCTTTTTCCACTGTGACACATAACATCCCCTCCATCGCAGCCGAGCTCACACCACACAGGTCAGCTGACATCCTGTGCTGTTGCCTGCTGCTAAGGGCAGGTAAACAAATATTTATGAGAAACCTTTTAATATGAATTTCGTCATGTGTAGGTCAAAAGAAACAACAGGGCCTGTCCCTAAAAACTGGAAAAGGCCTTAAAATGCTAATTCCGATAATGAGTGGTCAGTTTACTCAGCTTCACCAGTAAGAAAATGAATGTACCTTTCGGATGAGTGTGCTACGGAGCAGCAATTATTATTTGATAACAGGCTTGTGTAGCGGCTAGTAAGCTTTGGTACATCTTAAGAAGGAGCTGCAATTTTGACCTAAATTCATTATGACATTCATAATCAATATATGCTTTTACACAGGATGATGCAATCACAGTTTATTAGCAGGTAAAAGTGCTTTCAGATACCTATCCTTAGAGTTTAGTTTCACTGAAAGGTTGCAATCAAAAGGTTTTTATTTTGTAACAGAAATGTTTTATGACTAGCTCCAGGAATAACTTACCTGACTATATTAGAGTCGGAGCAAGCCAAGCCTAATCATACAGTATTATTCATTACATTACTTATTACAACTAGTGTCTAACAAGCAAGTCATAAAGTCTGATTTAAAGGGGGTAAAGTCTAATGTAAATGGTCTGTGAGTGAAAATGCTATATGTGACTGAGCACTTTCTTTCTTCACTCATGGTTATATCAGACGCTAAGATTCCTTTTTATTTTCTTCTTTGTATTTTTTCCGATGTTTGTGCAAAAAAAATGTTACAAAAAAAAAAGATTGCTCTAACAAGCTGCGGCCTACATTTCTCGTAAAGACTGACTTTCCATTTTAATCACACAGGGAGCGGATGGGCACATTTCTTGGACAATCCACCCACTCTTTTGTCACATCGTCTTCCTAAAAGTGCAAGTGCAATGCAGCGGGGACTGGAGAGCAGTGTGGAAGCGGTTTTCTGCTGCTGGATGAGTCATTTTGAACCCATCCACGCATCAGAGAGGATAGTGTAAGAGGGACACTGAGGCAGAGAGAGACCTACATAAACATCTCGCACCTTTATATGGGAAATCCATAGATGATGAGAGCAGAGCAGGGGTAAGTTAAACACCAGAGTAACCAAAAAAGAAAAGATTGAGACACAAGCTCAAAACTGAATCTAGATTTCTGATTATGTGGATAGGGGAGTCCCGTCTTCAGAGTTTCACCAGGGCTTAACTTTCTCACCTCTCTATCAGGAGTTAGGCTTTATCTGAGCTCATGAGTGGGTTCAATGAAAGCTGGTGGCCGTATAAATGGAGTGGGGCGTCCCCCTGTATGTCTGCATCAGTATCTGTGTTTGTCCGTAACATTTCACTTCATATGTTATGAGCCTTTATGAGCATCAAAATCTGAATGCATCCTGTACAATACGAAAAACAATTCTGCTGCTGACTAAAACAAAAACACAGATAGACCCTGCGGTGTTCTTCTCACATCAGAAAAAGGCTACAGTGTGCAAATGATGATATGATGTATGATAAGGCTTCAATAGACTATTTAGGGGCAGTTCCCAAAACCAATCCACTGATTTACTGTTACAATCAGTACTAGGGAGTGTCAACATAAATCATCTTCACTTAAAGTAACACTATAGTCTTGTGAATAGTGACTTTAAACTAGTCCAGACCATACTGACCAGGACCAAGTCATGGCAGAGACCAGTGAGTCGAGACCAATAAGACCAAGAATCTGTTGGATGAAACCGAGTAAAGTCCATGTCAGGGCCAATCAAGACCAGAACCAGAGCACATACATTGTTACTGATTAAAGCGAACAGTTAAAAAATATTAACAGTCCAAGTCCTGTCTTAATCCAAGTCCAGACTCGCTTAGCTTCCAAATGCTACGAACACGTGACCATGTGGGCCTGTGTTGTTTATAACACGGCTGCTTAAACTTTTGAACGTCGTTGGCAAAAAAAACCCCAACCCAAAACAAACAAACTGTTAGCATAAGTAAATAGTACTGTTTAATGTGACTGACATATATTATATGATATATTAAATGCACCCTCTTGCTTTGTTTTTAATTATTTCATGGACAAAGTACTGCAGCCTGTTCTTTCAACGTTACTGAATTAGGCAGATGAATACTATGGCGCCATCTAGGGCTCAAAGTCAAAAGTGCATGAGGTGAGATTTTCCTAAGGTTTTACAAAAATAACTTTTCTCTCTACACTTTACTTTAACACCAGAGGGGGACGGCAGAGGACCATGTCACCTTGAAATTTGATAGTCTGTTTTTTCCAGGACACAGCAACAGTAAACACAAAGCATAATCATGTTGTTAAATCAATGAATGTTAAAACTACTTAAATCACAGCATAGGTTGCAGATTTTATCCTTGGCTGAAAACACATACGGTACCTGTTACAGTAATGTTGATGGTTGCAACATGCTGGGGCCTGCACAAAACACAAAGCTGGATCTAAAAAAATTAAAACTCTGCTTAGCCCTGTGCCCATTTATTTGCTCCAGGAGAGGTTCTAAAGGTCTGTGGGCCACACCACCGACACAACATGGACCACGGCTATCACAAATAAAGTAGGCCCATCATGAGGAGAATTATACTCTCAAATTGACTCCACTTGTATTTAACTAGGCCTACATGTAAACAAAATAGACTGGTTGGTTGGTCTAGTGCAGTGGTGGGCAAACTAACATGCGGCCCGTTGAGCTGTGTAATGCGGCCCGCCAAGCATTTACAAAGTATTTATAATTTAATATAAGACATCACATATTTGGCCATTTTCCTTAAATGCCTTGTGCTTTTGCTAAAGCTACCATCATATCTACATACAGAAAACTTCCATTCACACAAGTTTTTAATATGGAGTGGACAGAGATATTTGACAGAGATTATTGAGTGAAGTCCAATCAGTAGCCATAAGTCTTATTTGCCAAGAAACTGTGCAAGAAATGGTACAGGTTTTCTAATGTAATTAATACTAGTAATAATAGTTATTTAATAATATTTTATTTTAGATTTTAAAACCTAGTGTGGCCCTTGAGCCAAAAAGTTTGCCCACCCCTGGTCTAGTGGTTGGCTCTGCCCTATACCTCTGTTTGACCACAGCCAAATGTAGCCAGCCACACACGAACAGCTCTAAAGGATCTTCCATCCAGAGATCTGAAAAGTTGCACCATAATTTCGCATCTGGTTCGAGTAAAGAGTTATTATCAGAGTCAGACCAGAATAAACCGGTTATGTGCTTCATTGGCTCACCACAATGCAGCAGGCATCTGATTATATTTTTCATAGATCCATTTTCTGATAAGGTAGTATTTTCATAAAAATTGTAAATTATATAAATACTTTAACTTCAGTACTTTAACGTGAGTACAGATATTGTTTAGCTTCCCTTTGAGGCCATCACAGACATCAGAAGCATGTGTTGCATGTGTGGAAAAGAACCACACAACAATGCCATCGAAAGCCTATTAAATGTATATATTTATATATTTATATATATACAACACACCACAGACAAGATCAGCTCCAGGGACACCACTGCTGTGTCCAAAAAAGAATTTCAACTAATAATCATTTCAGAATTTCACAAAGAAATGTTAGTCATCAAAGACCATGGGCAATTTGAGGAATTATCTTTGCACAGTCCAAACAGAGTCTGGGCTGATTTCTCAACATGTATTTGTAATGCATACTTTAACATCAGTAAAATGTCTATGAGGGTCTCAAAGCACACGTGTCAATACAACACTGATGCTCTGATATTTCATCTCATCTTTACACTTTTATCAAATTGATAGAGTCAGAGTAGCTCAAACCACAGGAAGCTTATGTTTCCAAATGAGTTTTAGTTGATCTCAAATCAGATGAAAGTTTTGCAGAGTGGGCAGAGATCACTTAGGCGGTGTGCTTTAGACAAGTAGACACAGTAAAATTCTAATCAAAAGCATGAGTTTTAGAAAGTTAGAAGAAACATTATTATATGTGTATTAATCCAATCTGTTGAATCTTTGACTGGAGCCTATCCCAGTAGCTTTGGGCAAGTTTAGATTCACCAATTCACCAATATATGTATAAACATTCTAATAATGATTGTTCTAATAACAAAGAACAATACAACAATAATTTCAAGGACTGGTTAATTACTAAAGGAGGGAATTGGAGAAGTTACTTTTCCATCAAGGAGAGAAATACATTGTCAAGAATGATCTGACTAGCAGCTTTAGAAAATCAGTTTGTCAAACTAACAGGACCCTCTAGATGTTCACACAGGAAGGAAATGCACGTCAGAGCTACCACTGTTTGGGCCCCTCATCTGTGCCCAGCCTGCGCTTCATGATGATGTGTTTGTGGTGCAGAGAAGAGCAGCAGCCAGCAGAGGAGCACGTAACAGAATGGCAATGCAAATGTGCTTGTGGTCTCTACATCAATTTTGAAACCCAAATTTACCAAAATGTGCTGACTAAGCTGTGCAATGGTAGAATAATGCAGATTTTACCAGTGTAATAATAATAGTCAAACTACACTGACTGGGTGTTTAGTTGAATTCTTGTATCACAGCAAATAGAATGTTTATTGAATGACAGCTTGAACATGAAAACAAACCTCTTTTAGGATCAACATGAAAACTAATGTGGTGTAATAAATAAAGACAGGGGTTCAGAATAAGTTCTTAAATAACTCTAATAGCACAGGATCAGGTTTAAAAGCAAGCACATTCAGATGTACGTCAAAAATAAATATCAGATGCTACATTATCGTTAGTGTTAACCAACTATTCCAACTGCTTTCCAATGGAGACATCATATTTCATAGAAATCCCACTAAAAACCACAAAGCTTCATTTAGAGAGTGAAAGAGAAACTTAACCCTGTCTGAGACTTTCAAATCTGTCATTTAAGAGTTGCATTAAAACCAAATCTGACCCATTATTCAGATCTTATAGAGTCCAAAAAAGTTTGCATAATGTCCATGACTAAGAAAATCAGGGTGTGATACATTCACAAAAACTCGGTCATACTTCTGCAACTGCAGGGCGGAGCCCAGATAACTGTCTGTTGTCCAGGCGTGGCTGTGCTGTTGGGAGCAGAAACCCTGTCTGTGGGCCTCCATCAGGTTTATAGGTGAAGCATTGCCCACTCTTCTCACAAACACAGAGTGAACGAAGGAGGTCATGGGGGAGCAGTACTTAAAGATAAGCTCCACACGAGAGTAAATGTGGTAGAGTCCGCTCTCGTTGACCTGCAGAGCACCATCTTTAATCCTGTATGTCACCCCTCCAGCTGTGAACCCTCGACCCACTCGGGGTTCCCACCGTAGGGTCTTTTGAGAATCGTATTTTTGAATGCGCCCTACAAACAGGAAAAATAATGTCACTGATGCAGATTGTAGGTTCATCTTTAAAGATCTACTTTGACAGTCTTACCAATGACATGTGCCGAAGGTCTTTCCTCTATGTCCTTTTCAATGGGCCAAGGTTCATACAGACCTGAAACAACCATTAAGTTTGACTCACATGACTTTGTCTTTGCATTAACTATAAAAGTGTAACTAACATTGTTAATCTTACCTATTTGTTTTTGTGGTGCAATGATTGTGTCCAGTTTTGCTCGTTCCTCTGTGCTCCTGTTCAAAGCTTTTACCATCTAAAACACATGAGAACATGGTTTGTCAATACCACAACATAGACAAGCTGGTGCTTCAGAGGTTTGGTTTTGCTCACATCAGAGCACCAGTGTCAAAAAAGGAAATCCTGTCACTGGACTGGTGACCACAGATGGAACAACTGCGTGGTGTCTTGCACTTTTAAATGTCAAGGTACAGATATGGTAGAATTCTGAAATACATACGGAAACGCATATTTCTATTTAACCTGCTGTTTGTCTTTGTGCATTTTGTTGTAGAGCAATGCATAAAAAACAAATACTTCTATGCATTGTCTAATTTTGTTTAACTTGCATTTATCACATATTTTTCTTACCAGTTTCATCTCTCTCAGCTCCGTCTGCAGGTTTTTGATCCATATGGCTCCAATCCCCAGGCTTGCAAACACAAGCATGAACAGCAACAGTACAACCATGGCTGCTCCAGAGCTGACTCCCATGCAGCCATAACTTTTCCCTCTCCTCCTCACCGTCTCCTGGGCAGGTGGGAAGGACCAGCATGGTACTAGACTTGGAAGTGAGCTGGGCTGTGGCTGTGGCTGGCATCCACCTTCATCCACAAGAAAAACCTGTGGGAACGGGTATCTCTGGTCGTACCTCTGGTCATAGCTCATGGTGCAGGTCCAGCAGTGAGAGGTTCACTGAGGTGTACGTCAGCGCATCTGCAGGAGGTGTCTACTTTCTTTAAGAACGTCAGTCTTTTAAGATGAGCAGCTGTCATTTCTTTCACCACTCCCATTTCCCTCTCACGTGACCAAAGAACTAAACCTCAGTCTGAAGCAAAATCCTTTTCATTAGTCTTTCAATTAGAAATGATTCAACTAGTAAAAAAAAAGTTTGCATGTTTGATGATGTAAAATGTTGATTATGTAATTTTATTTGACCTTGGAGTGCACATATGCAAAATGCAGAAGACTAAAGCATTTCCGCTGACCCCCATAAACCACAGACGGAAAGTGTTACCACAACACATTTACCTGCTCATTTTTTCATACGCAAGGCTCTTCTTAAACTAGACCTGTCTGAATATACATTACTTAATCAGGTCAATCTTTATCTCTATCTCTTTATCTCTATATCAATGTTAAACATCAAGTGGTTGTAAACATTGATACAGCAATTTCAGAGTATTTTGTGGGAAGCTGTTGGAGCCACATGAAAAGAGTGTATGTTTCAGTATTTGCTTACTAACAGCATGTCTGTTAAAGCTTGCAAAGATCAAGAGATCGGAAGGAGTGATACTTGGCGAGTGGTAAGAATTAACCCCAACCAATACCTCAGCAGTGAGCTTACTGGAAAGCTGCCTACCTCCCCCCTTCTAGTTTTATTCAGTTGTGGTCTTTTCTGCTACTTTGGCTTATTTCTCTCAATACATATTGCAAACAGCCACTCTTCGACAGTGGTTGGAGCAGTTTCTATTAAGTGTCAGAGCTTATCTTCAGGTTAATCATTGGAAATATTAGTTAAAATCCTGCTTTCTGCATTTAGTGGTTTTGTTAAAGGTTATCGGTGCAACCACATGGGTGGGAGCTTGTGCATTGCTGCAATCTGATGTAATCAGCAGCAGTTTTACACTTAAAACTGATACCATTACACATAGTCAGATCAATTAAATCAAATGATATTAAATAAAATATAAAGTTAAGTTTTAACTGCAAAAGGCAAAGTGTGACAGCAACCCATCACTTGTCCTTTTTGAGTAAGATCTATTTATCATTCTAATGAAAAAGAATAAAGACTCTGAATGTACCATGTGCTGCAAACAAGTACTTCAATTTTTATTTTTCTTCATCATAAATCAAAGTTACTGTGTACTGTATATTTTCAAGTTTTAATTTCATTTTCCCAGGCCCATACAAAGAAAAAGAAAATCCACTTTGCACGGGCTTTGCAAGTTATTGAAGTAAATGCATGACTGCGTCAAACATAGACTGTGTGCAACAGGCTGATGTTTCTGTTTCCCAGAAGTGCTGTGCTGACAGCGGTCCTCGCAGCAACTGTGGCAGCGAAGAGTGGGCTGGGGGTTAGGGGCTAACCAGGTTAGGCTGTTGCTCCACTTCACATTATCATAGAATAACCATACCTTAGCTAAAATGAATCACTGAGTGACTGATTACCTTCTCTACTGATGTCTGTTTCTGACCCTTACTTTCTAGATTAATTTCATGTGGTAATGATGACTGGTTACATAACCATAGTGCAGAAAATGACACTGAGTTTGTCACACAGAAATATTTCCATGACTCTCTCACTTTTCCTGATAAAGCAGGTTTATAGATGTGTTTTAGGACCAGATCAAGAGCTTTTTAGATTGAAGTTATTTCAGAAATTCAAAGGCAAAACTCTTGGTTAGATTTGACCTGAATATGTGGAGGTTCCCGTTCATCCAGGTAGTAGTAAACTAAAGTAGTATAGAAAAAGAACTGCTAAGATGTTGGGATTTGTACTTTTGTACATTTGTACTTTTTTTTAAATTAAAAAGAGAGGTGCTTAGAGAGAGAAGCTAATAGGTACCTATTAGCTTCTAATAGGTACCTATTAGCTTCTCTCTCCAAGCACCTCTGTTTTTAATATTAAAAAATCTACTGTGAAATACTAATTGTATTAAAAGTCTGCAGTTTGTCAATGTACACCAGACATTTTTAAAAATGTTGGATTTTGTTGAGAAGGTAATTATCAGTATAAATTATTTTCTAATGCCATTTGGTCTTTTGTTTTGCTATCCATTTTCTGTGCTTTTTTTAATCACTTTACCGTTTTGGGGGTCTTTTTAGGAATGATTTATTAATCAGGACAAAACCAAGGTCTAACAAAAAAGCAAGACAAAAGACCCAAGACAAACCCAGGACCGAAAATATGGCTAAACTAGGACAAAACCAAGAATAAACCAGAATTATCATTGAGCTAAAATAAAGTCACAACTAAAACAGGAGTAAAGTGAACTAGACCAGGACTAAACAGCTCTAACCCCAAGAATAAAATCTAAAATAAACTTAATCTAGAATAAACTAGAACTAAGCAAAGAATAAGCCAAGAATTGGGCGAGCATTAAACCGAGACTAAACTATCTGGGACTGAACACTTCAGGCTCTATAGACTTGTTTAAATAAGCAAGATTCACAAACCACCATAGCTTCAGGACTCATCATCAGAGAAGGAGTAACTGTCCAGTCCCAGAATATGTCCTCCCTTCTCTGGGACAAGCCTTTTTTCAGTGCCACAGCGTGATGGGCTTTGGTTGTTAACGTGTTTACCCAAGTTTGGCAAACCTGAATGCAAAACTCTGACAAGACTCTGTGTTTGAGACAAGCCTTGTGATACAGATGATCCTTTCAGAGGAGCTGCAGCCACCGCAAGCCTTGTTTGGTCAAAAGAGAGGGGTAGGTCCTGGTTTGTGCTGTCTGTGTATGTGTTTATCCCCATCATTCTCGAGGGGATCTGGCTGTGAATTCTGGTGTCTGATTGGTTCAAAAGTTCTTGTGTCTCTGTGGCTGATGTCTTGTGACTTCCTGTCCCACGGACGGTCACTCCACTCTCACCTTCACTGAGGTCACTGCTTCCATCGAGTGCCTTGGCATAAGGTTTTTTGCCTGTATATGAGAGTGACAGATGAAAGCTCACAAATTCGGTTTAGCTCAGGTAACAGGATTTCATACTGCTTCCTTTAAACTAACAGAGAATGTATGTACTGACCAAAACTTGGAGAGTCCTGTTGCTCAGCTCTCCTTTTACAGTAAGCTCGAGGAGTCCATGGCTTGTGCTTACAGGATGGGTCCAGAGCACGTAGTTTGGATATAAAACGTTTATACTCCTTTTCTAAAGCTTCAATATGAAGCTGAAACTCTGCAATCTTTCTCTCTGGATAATGAGTCAGCTGGGACTGCTGAGATGTAAAAAAAAAAAACAGATGCCTTTAGCAAGGTTTTATTTTTAGGCGATTTCAGAGAATAAAAAGGGGTCATTGCACCACTGTACCTGCAAATAATATTCTATTTCATTTTTGATGCTAGGAATCCACTTTTTCACAGAAGAAGCAGTATTGAGAGTAGACTGTGGAGAATAAATAGCCCATGAGATATAAGCTTATTTAAAAAGCATAGGAAGATTATATAAAAATGTATAAATATTATGATTATTACCAGTTTGGGTCTTTTCTCTCGAACATCTTTGAGACGCCCTTCTGTAAAAGGAGCTTAGTGGTTATCAATAATCAAGCAATAATCACTAATCGTTCTACTGAATATAAACCTTAACAGTTAAATCAGTAATAATATACTGATGTTAACCCAGGCAGGAGGTTTACGGCAGTATTTAAATAGGTATTATCTGTGTATACCACTGAATCAAATTTAGCATCGCTGTGGCTAACAGTTAGCAGTGTTACGAGCTCTTCGTACAAACATCAAACGTTGTGATTAAGCCCTTACCTTCTCTTTCTCTCTGAAGCCACAATCTGTTTAGCCGCCCTTGTTGTTTCTCCTCGTTTCTAGCCATAACTAACTTATGAAAGTTTCATGTAGTAACCGTCGACCGACATACTGCCTGAGACCAAAACAAGAACACGTGACACACAGGGGTGGTCACGTGACACGCACGCAACAAACTACCACCCTCTTACTGTAGTAACCAACAGACCTGAGAAGTCATAAGGTAACGGTTCATTTTTATGTTTATTATGCAGTATTTTTAGATTTGCAAATCCTGTTTTATAAAACAGTGTGTAGCAAAAGGTAAACTACTTTTGCATTGCATAAGTCTGTTTTTCTCTGTGTCCTCTTTTCTGACTCCCTTTACAGTTTAAAGACAACCAATGACACAAAAATGTTCTTTAATATACTTTTAAGAACATATCTATGAATGGAGTTGTTTTATCTCGAACTCAACTTGTCATTTTTTAAAACTATCCTAGACTCCACTTCTCGAGCCTACTTGACTAGAAACATTTTTCTTTTGAGTAAAGTTGCAATGTTCTCATGCTCGGGTGTCTTCTCATTCTCTGCCACCTGCAGGGGTGTTTTCCCCACACTATTAATGGCCTGAAGATCCACTTTTATCATGCTCCCCTTATAGCTGCCCTGTCCCCCGGCTACGAGTGTCTTCACAACTTCCTGGTGACCTCCTCGCACAGCGCAGTGTAGAGGAGTATCTTTATTCTGGTCAGTAGAGTTAATCTTTGCACCAGCCTGTAGTAGAAGAGCAACCACGCTCTCATGGCCTTTCTCTGCTGCAACATGAAGTGGTGTTTTCTTCCATGTATTCCTCTCCTCTAACCCTTTCTTTCTCAGTGACTGCAGTAGAGCTGAAACGATGCTGCCATGTCCACCAGCTGCCGCGTAATGCAAAGGAGTGGAGCCTGTCATGTCTTTAGCCCCTGCCTTTGCCTTGTGAGATAACAGGGAAGTCACAATATTGAGATTTCCCTCCATGGCTGCAAGGTGAAGGGCACTTCTCTTCTCATAATCAAGAGCGTTGGCATTTATTTTGGCTGATAGCAACACATTGACTACGCGGCTGTCTCCTGGAGCTGCAGCTGTCCAGTGCAGAGCAGTCCTCCCCAGCTTGTCAACGGCTTCAAGGTCAGCCTTTTCTTTTATAAGCTGGGTCACTGTTTCTTCATTTCCATGTTGACTGGCTAAATGCAAAGGCGACACTCCGTCCTGGGCTGTTGCATTTACCTAAAGAGATTATAAGACATTTTTAGTCTTAAAAACATACAGAGCTCTAAACTGAACAGATATGACTATTACCTGAGCTCCAGCATTTAGCAAAAGACCAACTACGTCTGTCCGATTCAACGCCGCTGCCAGATGTAAAGGTGTGTGTGCTTTAGGACCAGTAGTGTTGGGGTTAAATCCCCTTTCCAGTAGCTTCTCCATTATGGGTACACTGCCACCCTGGACAGACAGGTGCATGACTGAGGAGCGGTCCGACAATGTAGCATCCAGATTGGCCTGTTTTTCTATTAGCATTCTAGTATAAAAAATATGATGTCACATATCATAGATGAATGAAATATGAAAGAGCGCAATTTTTTAGACCCAATCAAAGATATGTATTTTAGTGAGTCACCTGAAGACTTCTGCGTGACCCAACTCAGCCGACAACAGCAGTGGAGTGTGTCCTTGTCCATCACACATGTTTACATTTGCTCCAGCGTCTATCAAAGCTAGAACGGCAGCATCTTTATTCTGTCTCACGGCTGAGAAGAGTGCAGAGTTTAGATCCTCTTCACTCACAGCTTCTCTTTTTTTATCTGGCATCAAAATGAATTAAAAAGTTGAAACACACACTTTTTTGGCATCTTTAACTCAGAATGAGGGGCCGTGTAAAAGTACTCACCAAAAAGGATCTTGAGGACTGATTTATGATTTAGTTTAATTGCTTCATTCATAATGTCACTGTCCACTTTTGCTCCTGCGTTTAGAAGAGCTGTGACTGTCTTTTCGTGACTCTTTGCAACTGCATAAAACAATGCTGTTTTCTTTTGTTCATTTCTGGCATCAATAGTTGCCCCATTTTGCAGCAGACTCTCAACCAGCTGCCAGTCATCTTCTAAAGCCGCTTTATGAAGAAACATGTCCTGTTTGTGGCTCTCACATCTTTCAGTATCCTCCCTGGAACGCTCCTCTACATCATCCAGATGGTTGTAGTCTAATGTCGCTTGCAGACCAGTCTCACCCTGCTCATACCCTGCTAAATGTGCTCTCTCTACCTCATTGCTACTGCTACCCCTAGTGGCAGCTCTGTGAGAAGCCTTACTGTTCTGAAGGTTTGGTCTCGTGTCTTTTTGGTCGCCAGACTCACGTAGCTGTGTTTTGGTAGATAAATTGTGGTTGTTAACATTGGTATCATTTACTACCTCTGCCAGTTTTCCATTAACAAAGTTCTTTTCTGGGTTTGTTTGTGCTAGATCCACTTCTGGTCCTGTGATTTCCCTCATAACGCCAGCTTCTTTTGAAACTAACAAAACATTAGTTCTTCGTGTGACATTGCTCTTCGTAACGTCATTTGTTATCTCCTGATCCCTCTCCAGTAAATACCCAATCAGCTGCCTCCGTGTGTCTCTAATATGTTCATTTACACACCCCACATAGGCTTTGATTTGGTTATAAAGCTCTGGTTCTGCCAGCATCAGACAGGGATGGAAGAATTTGCGACAGGCCCGTTCACCTGTCGCTTCGAGCAGCTCCAAGACCCTGGAGTTCTGTTCCTTGCGAGTCCTGATTTTAAGAACAATAGACTTCTTCATTGCTGTTAAGACCCCTTCTGTAACAAGAAGATCCAGCAGGTCCTCTGTGTGGGAAATTCCATGAAGCAGATCTTTTCTCTTCGTCTGGAGCACATCTATGGCATAGGGATTGACCATATGAGATGCAGCTTGAGCTTTTTGGAAATCCTTTAGAATATGGATCATTTTAAACAGTCTACTGCTAATGTGTCTAATGTGCCAACGTGAAGCTTTCTCTTTGTTTTTCACAGCTGTTGCTAGGTGAAAATACCTGACCTGCCTATAGCAACTGAATTCTCAAACTTGTCCTTGCATTGCAAAGTGCAAATTCACTTTTGATTGTGCAGTAGCTTGCTATTTGGTGTCATTTTTCAACCTGTAGTGTCAAACAGTAAGCTTTGGTTGCACAGTAGTTACACATTAAATATATTAATGCAATAAATGAAACTGAAATAATTTGATAAGAGCACATTAGATTACAACTGGTGCAGGGGATTATTAATATAAACGTGCTAGCACATGAGAATAGTAAATTTAACTGTTGACTCACAAACATAAACCTTTTAGTCAAGATTGCTGTTAAAAAATAATCTGTTTACTATATTTTAATTTTTTTTTATCATCCTTTGTCCTTGAGAAATAGTTTCAATTCTTTCGTTTACACTGGATTCGCATTGTGCAGCAGAGATTGCAAATTCACTTCACTTCCCGTAAAACACGCCCACTCCGCCGTGACGTAGTGCTTTCGAGCGTTCCCTCTCCTTATATGGCTAAGCAGGGCTCCGTTTTCCGGAATGATGTCAGGCAGTCCCAAGTTTGGGAACCCGGAGCAGGTTGTAGTGATAATTTATTTGCAGATAAATGTAAAAATGAAAAACTGTAATATGCAAAACAAATAATACATAAATAAAAGGTTTAATAAGAATTCATTATTATGTATTTCAACAAACAGACAAAATGACAAATAGGAACAAATCCTGGATGTTGGCACTATAACAAACATCCCATTAGTCAGTTCAAACACAACTAATATCTGGAATGAACATCACAGAGTTGAATTTAGATAAACTTTTTTTTTTTTAATATAATAGCAAACTAATAGCCTACGGGTTGGCGTTAATGGTAAATTTACAGATCAACCATCTTTTTGACAACTGTTTTTATCTTTTTAAAACTGCTTGCATCCTCAAGCTTTTATATTACCTGCTGTCTGGAGTTCACTTGACTCCAGTTGTGTAGAAGATTGCAGCTGCAGCGTCATCTCTGATCTCTGTCTGTTGAACTGGGGTATAGTCTTTGTCGCCATCTAGTGTTTAAATGACAACAGGACAAAATTGCTGCTCTTTTGTGATAAAAAAAAAAGAAGTCTTTTTTTTAAAAAGACAATTGAAAGATTTTTGGTTATAACAATCTATAACACATATAAAGATATAAAAGTGTAACCTCACATTACCCAAAGTGCAGTGACCTACAGTATACAGAGGTATAAATAAACCATATTAAAGAATATATACCAATGTATATAGACTGCTCTTATAGAGTAGGCTACATTGTACATTGTGGTGTTACTTTTACCAATTAATGACATTTTATTGATGTAATGTGCTACAGTCCGGGGCATTTGAATCTTTTGTGTGAAAGTCTCTTAAATGTAGTTACAGAATACTTTTGTCTGTCTAGTGGTTCTTTCTGTGTCTTTATTTTGAACATAAAGTTGTGATTTCACACTCTACACTAATCTACAGATTTTACACAGTCTGCCACCTGAAACACAATCACTTAAACTGGATCAATAGAAAGACTAATGGAATTCATCTTAAGGTACTGGGAACTGGCAGCTCTTGCAACATGTTGCAACATGTTTTATTGTATGAGCTCTTGACAGGGCACACCCACTTTGTGTCACACAAAAACAGAGGCACTGTTGCTTCATTTTGTCATTTATTTCCTTAAATATCAATACGTTTCTGAAGTGCTCAGAAAAAAACAATAAAAAATTATACAGTTTTTTGTTACAAATGGTAAACATAAGTACTCCATGTTGATCTTATATACATATAACAATGAGTGAAACCCCATTAAAGAAGTTTAGAAAAAACAAGTAAATCTTGAAGCTTTTCTAACTTATCTTCTTACAATTAAGAAAAAGTACATTGTACTAAATCAGAAGTCAGGCAGCTTTTGATACAACTTTTTCAGCCATGTAATGTAACATCAGCCCAGATTTGGGTTGAGGCCATTAGGGCTATACAGCAATAAAAGTCTGTATTGCAGGTTCATAAATCCTCTAATACTGAAGTCCAAGATGGTCATGACCAGGTCCATGCAGGTCTGGCTGAAATTAGGGAAAGTTCTGTCCAGTTTAGCGCGAAACAGAAACAGAAAGGTATCCTGCTTGTCCCCATGCCCCTCTGGTTCATGGTTACTGTCACTGTCCCGGGCCCCTCTCTGGGACGCGCCCCGCAGAGAGCGGTGCACTTAGTGAACGTAAGTGCGAGCCCCGGTCCTGCCAGTGTCACGCCACATCGTCCCAAATCCTGTCATCACTTCGGGAGATACAGCCTCTCACTAGAACGGGAAGCGTTTGGTTCAACTACACTGTCCACTAACTGCAGCGGCTCAAAAGGTCTGGAGCTGCTGCGTTAACATGAGCTGACAGCCGCTGTTCACGTGGTTCATCACTTTCTGTTTGAGCTGGGCCACTTGCTCTCGGAGCATGTTGGCAGTAGACGCCAGCTCGGAGTTTTGGGACTTGAGGGTCTTCACTTTTTCCTCCAGCCTAGAGATCCTCTCCAGCTTCCTTTTCCGGCACTTGGAGGCAGCGATGCGGTTCCTCATGCGCTTCCTCTCAGCCTTGATGCGCTCCTGACTCTCCATGTCGATTGGGGAGAGAGGAGGGGTCTCACCCGGCATCTCAGGCACTGTCTGGGGCTCCTCTTTGAGCGCAGTGAGCCTCGGCAGCTGTCCGGAGGAGGGCTGTCCGTACATGGGGAGTTGAGGCGGGGCAGCGGAGAAGGACATAGTCGGGGCTGAGGTGGTGTAATTCGGCGCCGAGACGGTGCTAATGGCAGGGTTGAAGGTGTTCAAGTCCTCGTAGACGGGAGAGTCGGAGCGCATGGCGGAGTTGTTATTGTAAACTGTGGCCCCGGCTACAGAGGAAACAGGCGGCAGGGCAGTGTTGACACTGGCCTGGGCGGAAGTGACACTGGTAGTTGCGGGCATGTGTTGGTGGTGAAGCTCGGCCAAAGCGCGGACAAACCCTTCCGCGAAACCCTCCTGCTCGTCTGTGACATTCTTGGGGCAAAGAAACTGCGTTGGGGTCGGTGTGGTTGTGATGAGTCCGTTGCTGGACTGGATAATAAGTCGCTCCAGCTCCGGGGAAGCCAGCTTCAGTAAGCCCACGTCCGGAGAGGTGAGGATGTCACTGGCTTTGGCCCGGAGGTGAGGCTTCAGACTGGTGCCAGTCGGGTCGGACAGGTTCAGTGTCATGTTGTGTTTCAGAGCTTTGGGGTTGTTGTATCCGTAGCCCGCGTTGTCGTGCTGGGAGAAAGCGTTGAGTGAGTCGTCATAAAAAGTAGTTTCCATCTTGGTATACATAGAAGAAAAACAAAAACTAAATGGCTACAAAACTTGTAGAAAAAACTTTTCGTCTCTCTTCTTTTTTCAGATGAAGTTTCCAAACGTCTTCTCAGTTGGTAAAACTTTCAAAGCGCCCTTTCGCGACACAGGAGTTAAGACTTACTTCTTTGAGCAGACGATGGATGATAGTTCGTGTTGTAGTCAGCTCAGAAACTTAAGTCAAAGTATCCCGAGTTGTACTCAGTCGGAGTTGCTCTAACTAGTGAAGCACCAAGTCTTTCCTCGGTGCTCTCTCTGGCTCAAAGTGTATACACTGAGAGCAATACAGCGTGGAGGCTTACCTTATCTGCTGCCGCTGCCTCTCTAAAAATAGCCATGATGTCATGAGGGGGCTCTCCTATTGGCTGGGGGGCGTGGCCAAAGGCGGAGTTTAGGCCTCCGATAAGGCGCGTTGCCTAGACGACCACCCAGAAGATTCTGAATCTCGCGGTGGATTGTGGGATGAGGTAATGCTGAAAGGAGAGCGTAAGCGCGGTGCATTGTGGGATGACGTATTGTTTTTGAATATCTGGTTACCCGCTTTACTGTCAGTGGCGGGACAGCCGGTGTTGAGGAGGACAACAGCCCCGACGGGGTCTCTTTTTCTTCTCATGGCCGCTCCGTCGTGGACAGCTGTGCGACTAAACATCTGCTTTCACTTCTACACGTGACACTTCCCTTTTTTTAACGTTTTGTTAAACATTTTACGCGTCAGGAGGAAGCTAAACAACCAAGTGAAATAGCATATTGGAGAATCAAAACGATAGGCTAGCACATGAAGACACAGGGCACACACAAGTACTAAAGCAAAATTTTTAAAAAGTTCTTTTAAAAAAATATAGTAAAGCATCATTGTTCAAACTGTCATTTTAGTATTTTAGGAGTTTTATTTGATTTAATCTCTAATTTGTTGTGCCATAAAAGCTGACACACAAATAGTCCCCCAGTGCTTTTGATTTGTGATGGAATTTGACACACTGGCAAACTAAAATCCTTAACCATTAAACATAAAGAACATTAAAAAGAATGCATAAATTGCTTAATCAAATAATTAAAATCTTGAATTACCTAAGAATAGTTTTAAACACACTCTTGTTCAGTACTCTTTCCTTCTAAGTATTAGGTCTGTCTTCTCACAACTTTTTAGCAAAACTATTACTTAAACATTTTTTACTATTTTTGGACTAAACATGATTAAAGATAGATTTGTGGATGTCTGTTCATCCTAATAAAAAAGTGAGAACACTTCTCTCCATGTCAGGTTGTGTAATTAGTGTAGTGCAGTCCATTGTCCCCTGACCCTTTGTCAGAAATCACTGCAGGTTTAATGGCAAAAGGTTAACTGGTGTGTCTTACGTCTTCTCCTCTAGTTATGCACACGCTCACTGTCTGGGTCATTTTTTTGCCCTGCCAGCTTTACAGCCCGATATCCCAGTACACCACGTCTAAAAATGTCCTCCCTGTGTGACAAGTAAATCAGTCCCTTGGCGCTGGCTAGCTCAAAGAGAGACCTAAGAAGGATGAACCAGATCATAAAACACCAACATAGTCTGACTTTTTATGGCTGATAATGTAGGCTTTATGTACTGTTGTATATGTCAAACTCTGGAGATCAATAGAGCAGGATATAATTTCATATAATAGGTTGACTTAGCTGATCTTGTACGTTATGATTTAATCACTTCTTGAAGGTGGCTTTAGTAAGCAGAATGGGAGGACAAAACCACCATATCTCAAAGTGATGTTTTTCAGTAACTGCAACGTTATTTCTGTGTTCCTTGAAAGAATAACGATGGCTATAGATTCAATAGCAGACATGCAGTTTTATTACTATTCATTGCTAGTTTTTACTTCATGGATATACATTTATTTGTGTACTTGCACTTACTTCTATACTTTCACCTTTAAAATATTTATTCCCTTGGCTCATCCTTTTATTTATAGCTGTTTTTACTGAATTTAAGCACATCAAATAATTATAAGCAGTTGTTCTAGTGCCTCATTTGACAGCAGGGATCTTTTAATGTGGCACACCCAGTTCATTGTCCCACTTAATAATAACAATTTAAAAAGGTTCAAACAATACATGTAGTGTCTTGTTTTGGTTCCTTTTAAAATTGTGAATAATACAGAACCCATTCCCTTAAACGTTTCAATATGGTTGAGGCTTATGGCTCTGCTTTTCTCTCCTGGTTGCCATGTGTAAAGTTATAACATGGTAACCACAGTGTGGTGGTCTGCCAGAGTCGTTTTGTGTGTTTGGATGTATGGGCAACGGAGCCAGAACATACCGTATAGGAGTGGTCTAGGTATTTGGACAAAAACAGAATGTTTCATGATTGCCTAAGACCTTTGTGCACTTATAAGCTCTCTAGAACAACAAAACTGTTATTTCTGACTTTCTCACTGGCCTCACTGAGAACAGGCAAAAATGAAACTGAAAACATGCTTGATTCTTCTTTTACTTTCGACTAACATCCCTGCCATAAGCTACTTGATTCCTAATACTCCACCACTCAACCCCCTTTGCCTTTCCCTTATCTGTCTCCTCCTTTCTCTTTCAATTTGGTCGACCTCACTCTCATCTTACACCTATCAGTGACTGTCCAGGCCACAGGATTTCCCCTGTGATGGAAACAGGCTGTGGTCCAGTTGTATTGTTTCAGCAGCTCCAGACTAATCTGTGTTCTCTGTGTGTGTGCTGGTTGAGTCAAATGGTAGACAGGCCTACACAGGGCAAGAGAATATGGTGCTAAAAAATAGAAATGCTTGGTTTCTGTGTAAAATAAACTGTGGAGGGTTGGCAGGCAGCAGAGAGAGAACTATTGTTGTTACAGGTGTTACTTTAAGCCAGACTGTAGAGATTGTTTTGGCCTGAACAGGATTTGGATGTTCAGCCACGAGAGGATTTACAAGTGCTATTTTGCTACGAGGAGTACAATACAAAACAAAACAAGTACAATATCATAGATGTCAGCATGACATTGGGATCAGCTAATATTTACACACACACAGCTGGCAGTAGCAGTTCAGTATTCAAGTAATAGAGTTTAAAATCATTATTTAACATAAACAAATCAATAAAAATAAATGCTAATTATTTATTATTAGTTTTTTCACATTTGTGTCCATTTTTCTCTCCATACGTGACCCACCTTTATTATTACCTCCATGCACATTATTCATCTCTTTGAGTCTTACCTTTCCCCAACTGTAACCCTATGTAAATTCACCTAAAATGTTTCAGTCAATGATTTTGGTGCTGACAAAGTTGTTTACCTCCACAGATATAGAAAACAAAACATGCATCTGTACATCATTGATTAAAAAGAACCAGGGGCAGCCATTTTATATTGAAAAAGAAAAGACAGCACTAAATGACAAAGTCCCCGTCTCTCGTTCTGATTTACGGCACAGTATAAAGCCAGCGCTCATTGGGCTTGATTATTACGTGCCATACAAAGTCTCTCTGAGTGATGTCTCATTGTTCCGCCCTTCAGAATGACTGTTTGATGTCTGCTTCTGACAGTTTTTTTTTCAGGCACCATTTTAATTAATTTGCCCATAAAATGAACCACGATTCCCAGCAGCCACTCTGGCACCCTCAGCCTCAAAAGACTTTATTAGCCTTGACAATTAATCGTCACTAACTACCAAAAGTAATCACATCTAAGATATATTAGTTTGAATCATATGGAATATCGATTGGTTCTCCCTCATTTTGACCCTTTCAGCACACCGTAACTCACTCGACAAGTGTACAATGACATCATTGGGTAAAGGTGGGCACACTGCAGCTTCTGTGCCTTCTTTTCTTCTTAATAAGACACAGTTAAGGTACAACTCCAACCAGTAAAAGCGATGCATAGACAGGGACTTGTTTGTGGCTGTGCTTTTTATTTGTTGTCTCAGAGTAATTTAATCTGTGTGAGTGCGTCTGGCTCTCATTATGTAAATTAAATAACCTCAGTTAAAAAGTCAGGCCTAGAGAGCCACACTGAGCAGCATACAGAAACACATAAAGGCAGCGTGGAAAGTAAATGTGCTTTTTGACACTATTTGGTGGGTTTTCTTTGCCCTCCTCGCTGTATGTGTCCCCCTTTGCTTGTGTTTGGGACCTCACTCCTCAGCTGGCTCTGTTCAGCCCCGAACAGGGAGTTTAGTGTGTCACCCGGGAAAATGATCGATTGCTATTAAATCCCAGCAGTGCCTTAGACCAGATGGGCGACTATTTGTGTGTCCAAATCTGTGAGTGTAGCTGCGATCGAGCGTCGTGTTTGTACAGGTGTACTATACTCCAAGCACAGCTAACCTGTTCCACTCCATTTACCTCTGCAAGCTGGGGGAACTTACCAACCGTGTTACGTATATGTGTGCGCTCGCCTTTCACTATATTTGTGCCGACATTTGGGTGTTAGCATTGTTTGTGTGACTGGATGGTTGTCAGCATTTGTTTGGCTTAGCTGGGACTCATGCTTTAGGCAATAAAAGTAAAGAAAGAAGCAGGCAGAGAGTGACAAGATGGAGGCATTGTGTGAATCTGAGCAGCAGTTTTAGTCAATGTTTTTTAGTCTAAAGTATATCATGGTTTGCCATTTACTGATCGATTTTACTCATTGCTGTGCTTTGTTTCCTTGAGTCTCGAGTCTAAAGCTATAGACATTACAAAAGCTGAGGCTGCTTTATTAAGATTTAGATGTGATCATGGGTTTTTGAAAGTGCACAGTAGTACAGAGTGTTGCTAGTGATGCTAATGTTGAGTATTGTTGAATTTTAATAAAATTCTCCTTTAATGTGTATGATAAATGATATATGGAAGTCTTTTAGCCTGGCCACCCATCTCTGTGGATTCTGTTGGATTTCCAGGGAGCAATACCAACAGATGCAGAACAAACCTCCTCTATATGCAAATAAATCAATCCAAGATACAAAGAATCCATATAGCCCGCCCCATTTTTGATAAACTAGTAACATAAACCCCACAGGATTTGTAATCAGTGGAAATGTGACTTTCTGAAGTGATTGGGTATTGCTGGCCAGGCTGGACTTCCATACCATATTATAAAAAATGGATGCTGAGATTTTTTATTATTGTTTTATTAGTATTATCGTAGTAATATCAGAGGAGAAAAAACTTGTCAAGTAAAAAAAAAAGAAGAATCACATCTAAAGCCCAACTCAAGGCTTTAAAACATTTTTTGTATTTTAACGGATACATGATACACATATTGAATCTGATCTGACTAAATGCAGCCCACATGAAAAAGGAGACTTGGAGAAATCAAATCTCCACTCACATTTTTTTCGTGAGCATCAAACAATATCAGCACGCGGAGATCGCCCTCACAAACCACCACTCTCCTCCGAGACAGCTGTGAAACCCGATCACCGATCAATATTGAGTGGCGTTACGGTTTCAGCAGAGGGGGCTCAGGCTTTGATGGTTGCCAGACTGATTAGAGGGGATCATATACCACTCTGTACAGTGCCCATCCCATATCAGAAAAATGTGGCTCCTTCTTATTTAGATGCAACTCTTTTATTTTGTACAGCGCTGGCCTACCACAGTTTACTCTTCGGAGATGTCTTTAATTCTGTTTCGAGTGTGGACGTGTTTGTTCGGAGCCGGGGTTGGGTGAGGCTTAAGGAGGAAACACGAGTGCATAACTGTGTGACAGCAGTTTGTTTGGTTTGTTTCCCAGTACTAACTCCACTGCTGTCTACCTGGAGCTGTCTGTCAGTGGATCTGTGTGTGCATGTGTTGGCACGTGTAACGCGGTTTCACAATGCCGAGTCAACAATGAAACTCACGTGGCAGCAGGGTGTAGAGCTGTGCCCGGACAACAGAGGCACCCACGTTGAGTCCGGACCAATGTGTTCTTTTACCAATACCTATTAAACTATCCTGCGGCATGTCTTTTTTGTGAGCCAGATTTCCAAATTATCGGTTGATCTTGACTCTCTGTAATTTTTCTCAGCAACTTTTTTTCAGTTTTGGCCTTGTTTTGGTCATAGGAGATGTGATCAGGACTATTCCAATGCTTCTTTTTAATATTTTTAGGATGTTGTGTGAGTATTAGGAAGGCGCCATTTTCTCACTTTTGTCATTCAATCAAACACAATTCCTGACAAGCAGAAAATAAAATAAAAAGTTTGTTGTGTACAGTTCTTTTGGCAAAATGTCAACCAAAAATGTCTTTCATTGTTTTGGCCACACCTTTTGAATTTTGCACACTCTCCATCCTTTCCTTTCATTATTCTGCTCTAGGTGCTTCTGTCCTGAATCTGTTAACATCATGTAATGGATTAACTAATACATGTACTGGATGTCCCGTTGCCGTGTCGACCAGTCAACAAATATTTGGAGCTATGTGGCACCTTCCACCAACATTCCTAGATCTGCTGTTTTGGAAAGACCTGGTGTCAGTCTTTTTTTTTCTGCCCTCCTCCTTTCTTTCTTTTTCTCTCTCTCTCCCTTTCTCCATTCTCCATTGAGCCCTTCCCTTTTAGTCTCTCTCTGTCACAGTTCACTGTCTGCCTCTCCAAGATAAATAGACCCATTGTCCTCGAGAGAAATGAACTTGAAAACAGGAGCTGGGACAAGTGCTTCTGTGTAATATACGTTCAGGGTTAATGTCGATCTAGAAAAGTATATACAATAATACACGCAGGGATTCAGTACAGCAGAAAGTCTTTGTAGCTTTAATGCCATTTTTAATGTCATTCCTCAGTCAGTCATTAGAGCGAGTTATTACTTATCCAGGTTAGTGCATGGCTACTAAGAGGCAATCAATTCTCTCGACGTGAAATCTGAAACTTGGGACGAGTGATATACAGAGCCTTTTCGAGGATTAATGTTCGCACTAACACACATTGTGCGCACAGAAAATCAGTTCAGTACTAATTCAGTATTAGAGCTGGATGCTGCTATCAGTGGGACTGTGTAGCCCTTCAGCTGATGCACTGGAGAATTGTTCACATCCATTAACTGCAGTATCTGGACTTACTTATGCTGTGGTGTTTGATCGTGTGTATGTTCATCGTTTTAAGGCAGTTTCCTAAATAATGGGTTGGAACAAAAGGGTGGGTTAAAGTAAAGCAGCCTGTTGAGTACATGTTTAAAGTATTTTGGGAGGAAAGCAACATTAAAAAAAAAATAAAATAAATCACAGTTAAAGTACTTTTATCTTGACTTGTTCAGTTTTGGTTACTTTACCCTCCTCTGTTGGAAACACAGTTGCTGCTTGAGTTGAGTATTATTATCGCTCAGTGGAAATGGAGCAATGGTTTGGAAGAATAAAGCTCAGAGGCTAAAGGAGAGTTTATTCTGGCTTTTAGAAATGTGGGTTCCCTTAAAAAAAAACTTTGGGAAACCCGGTTTTAGGGGACTGTGATCAGTGGCTGGCTCTGTGGAATGCACTTCCGTCCCTCGGCCAATCATTAATCTGTATTTACTCAGTGCAGATTGGGGCACTCTGGCCGTGAGAAATCACCTCTCTCCTTGAGCGTACTCCGTGTGTGTGAATGTGTGTGTGGATATGTGTGCAGTCAGACTGGTTTGTCCGAAAGGAATAGAAAAAAAGTCTCAGCCGAAACTGACTCTACTGGCTGCATAGTTCTCTCATACAAACCATTCTGCTCATAATCTTAATGTCCTGTCTGTCTCAGAAGGTTACAGCTGTAGCTTTATAAAGACGGTGTGTGCTTGTGTGTGTGCATGTTTGAGCAAACACAGACCAGCCCATGGGAGACTCACGCTGGGAGTTTTGGCTCTGTCGTTCAGGCCACTTCTGTAGTGGGTGAAGGTCAGCAGGTCTGCCTTAGATGTATTTGTATTTTTCAATCAGGTATGTAGGCTTGCGCTGCCGTCTTAGTGGGTTGGGGGGATTCTTCTCCCTTTCCAACAAGAAAGACAGAAACAGGCCGCCCTTCTCACAAAAAGCATCCTTATAACCATCGGATTTGACTGGGCAAAAAACAAACAAACAAAAAACAACAACAAAAGCATAAATAAGATAAACAAATCGCCAAAGTTCTGTTTTATTTTTGTTCTTTGTTTGTTTCTGGTAAATACTAACATGGAGATATTGTTGTGAATTCATCCATTGTTCAAAACGATTAAAGCCAAAAAAAATAAAATAATACAGACTAAATCATTTATAAGGCATCTGGAAAGAATCTATTACAAAAAAAAGCCAGTAACACTCAATATAATCTTACCTTGATTACTTTTAAACTTGTCCCATTGGGTCTAATAAAGTAACATAATGTGAAAACTCAGATGAAACAAATCTGAGAACACTTTCCCATAGTGTGAACAAAGCCTTTCTTGCATTCCTGATATAAGTTTGTCTGTTACCTTTGGCCGCCTTGTTGTTTTCTCATAATTAAAATAATTGGACCATCACAATGAAAAGAATAAAGGTGTACTGGTATCACAGACAGGATAATGACTTCTAATGTTATGAGTATGCCTTTCTGGTTCACTCCTTTGTAATTACCACTAAAGCTCATGATAGACTTTAAAGAGAGATTGAGTAAATCCACTTTAATCCTACAAACATGTAGTTGATGCTCAATAAACAGTAAAGGGCATGTCAGTGCACACCCCTAGGTTACCTCAGGTCACCATTCAACCAGTGGGGTTCACTATCTGTCTTTGAGTTCTCCTTCTGTGTTTCTTAAAGGTATCATCAGTCAGTACAGCGGCTGCTTTAATAATAAATGTCCTGAGCTCTCTATTTCTTTCTTTTTGTTTCTGTCTCTTTGAATCCAGGTCACGAGCCATCATGTGTAACACAAGTCTCAGTGGATAGCTTCGAGTTTGGTCATCCTGCTGCTCTCTGCACGCAAAAGTAACTGTGCCAACATCTCAAAAAGCGACGAAACTGATGCTTAGTTCTTTTTTTTGACGATTAAAGCGCCTCTAAAAGCAAAGAAACAAGGCTTGTCAAAGTTTTGGTAAATGTAGTCATGATTACAACACTACCAATAAGCTCCCAACTTTATTTTATAGTATTTTATCAGTTTACTGCAGCATCAGCTTGAACTCACTTTCGCTGGTGAATACTTCGGCCTCATTTTAACCGTCATGTCATGGGAAAATTACCACGCAAAGCAAATAAATAGTGTGTCAAACCCCCATATCTAAATGACACTTCCAGAATTATGTGCATTCAAACAGACAGCGGAGGAAGTCATTTCGGGGTAATAGCCTTAAATGTGTAGGCCAAATGGCAATAATTACACATTGTGCATGTATGTGTGTCAGAGTGTGGGCCTATGTGTGAGACTCTGACAGGCGCTAATGCTAACACAGCTGCCAGGGATTCCCACGAATCTGGGAGTCATTAAACTGTACCTGGATGACACCTTGTAATTTATTTCTTTTTTTGTGTCGTATTCCTCGCAGATTTCTCTCCTCGCGGCCTGTCAGAGAGCTCTTTCTGAAGAACAAGTGGGATGGTAGAAATGGAAGCAGATGGAGGTGGAGAGAATGGACAGACGTCACTGACAGTCCATGTAGGAGCTCTAACACACTCCCACACTTTGACAAACACAGGGCCGTCTTGACGTCTCGGCCTGCGACGTCGGGCAGCGGTGGGCGCGTGACGTCGAGCAGGGGAGGAGGATTCCACCGGCTGCTTTTGACGTACGCTGCTGTGGAGATGAACTGATGTGAGGGACGTGTTGTGTGTGGTTTTGCAGAGCTGAGAAGCGAAACTAGTGTAGCCTCAGAGACGGAACTATCTTCTCTCTTTTAACCAGAACACACTTACATGAATATCTTCACACAGCAGTTCACAAAGTAATGGTTAGTTAGTTACTTTTTATTATGAATATGTCAAAGTTTAACATTTGAAGGAAAGAAAAAAGCATGTTTATTCGCTTGTGTGAGTGTAAATGATGTTTAGTTAATATCCTTCACACATTTGAGCCAAAAGAACTAAAATGGCAGCTATGACATGAGTTTTAGAATATAATTTATTGATGATCAAAAAAAAAAGCATGGTTTACCTTATCATACAAACAGTTATAGGAATTGGTTTATGGTGCATGATATTTTGCTTGCTTTGTCACAATATTCCTCATTTTAAAGCAAAAAATGTTTATGCTTGATAATATATACTCAACATTCAATCAAAATATTAAGAAACTAAATAATAAATTCAGTTGACACATTCAATTGATAATGACTTACTAAAATTATCAATATTGTTTATGACAGCTATAACGATGTGACTTACCTGACTTGTTTTTTTTGTCACAGTGGTGGAAACCAATATTAGTGTTACTGCTTTACTCCCAGACATAAATTATATGAAAAACTACTCACGCATTAAAATGTTAATGTGGTTATATATTTGCAATGACATTCAGTTATTTCACATCAAGTACATAAAACATGTGAGGAATGCACCGCTGCCAGGAGGCTAACCTGTTTGGACAATACACCGCTGCAGTGGCATTTCACAGCCATATGGCACATTGAAGTGCCATTCTGCCCACATAGCTCCAGCTGTGAGTGGACGTACACATGTAAATCTTTTGGACAGGCCACAGTGCAGCATGGGCCCTGCCTTTTAAGAGCAGCAGGAAAGCTTTACAATGAAACTACTCAGGCAGCTTCCTGTGAGCAGAGCCTCTGAAAGAGAGGCACAGTGCCAGTTTCTCCTCCTCTCGCCCGAGGTGCGGTTTTTATAGAGAACTGCTCGAGTCTTTGGGAACATACAGAGCAAATAGTTTGATGGCCTGTTGACTGATTGATTGATGACCTTGTTTATCAAGGTGTTGCAAAAGCTGCTCAGGTGTTACATTAGCACATATTAAAACACAACACCTTATTTTGCGGCTGTTTTGTCATATTCCCAATGCACAAATTTGTCAGGTGCGCTGGTTTGCATGCCCCGCACCGTGCGCAGAGAAATAAGGAAAGGCTCTGATGCATACACTCGAGTCATTGTGTAGTGCACCTGAAAGCTGTGTTTATTTTCACTGCCACCAAACATGCAAGCTCGTTTTGTGTGGCGGTCCTGAGAGCCACTTCCTGAGGCTCTGTCCAAGCTTCCTGTCTGAGAAGTCAGGGGTTATCTGCAGAGCCCACTGCTCACAGGCCACACAGGCCCGTGCAGCTGTTTCCTCTCATGATTGTGGATCTGATTTGAACACACACATATCCTGGGATTTCAGGAAGGCCACCGAACACAACTATAAAACCACTCTAAGAAAGTAGCTATTGCAAATGTGGAGTTACTGTTACCATGCACCAAAACATTTTGAGTACATTTCACTTTTTAAAACATATAAACAAAAGCATTGTTGGACCTTTCATATTGTTCTTTTACAGCCCATTGAAGTCAAGCAAGACATTTTACCCTCATGCAGTGGAAATTAGGGTATATTAGGATACATAGGTCTATGCTTTAAGTGTCTACTAAAAATATTGATGGTTATTTTGATAATTATGGCCCTTTTTGTGCTATATGGTTCTCATTGACTTTGAGTGCTCTTTTGTTGTCATTGCTTTGCTTACATCAAGTGCTGTTTTGGATCAAATACAAGGGAAAATAGTCTTCATTCTTTTAAAAGTGTCTTATTGTCATAATGGGCATGTGTTTTAAACATCTGCTTTCGTTGGCTTTGTTTTGCCACGGCCCTTCCCTTTAATGTGTTGTTGGCCTCTGTTATTGAACCAGAAGTATCAGGAGGATAAGAGGTGAAGAAAGAGGATTTCTGCAACCTTTTAGCAATGACTTTAAATAGCATTCATCTAAATGAAGGAGGATTAGATTTAAATCAGTTGAGAAGTGCGTGTCTTCTGCTCCAAAAGTCCCTCATCTCTTTTCTTCCAACTTTTCTTCCCTCTTCCCCTCTTCTCTCATCCCTCTGTGGCCTTGCCTGCTATGTCTGCCTCCCTAAAGGCGGCAGATGTTAGCGCCGTGTCCAGATGTTTAATGTCGCAAGCTCTAACACGGTAAACACTGACAGAGGCGTCTCCTCTTTCTCTGAGTCCTCAACATAAGAGGAACATATATTGTACGCAGAGTAAAAGGAGAGCAGAGGAGATAAAGGATCAGAAAACAACAAAATATGAGCAATTTGAAATCCAATGCCAGCTACGCATTCATGTGTTTGTTGCTCGGGGCAACAGCTGTCCTTGTTCTTTTTGTGTTTATGATACGAACGCATGCACAAAGCGCCGGCGAAACAG
The DNA here is from genome assembly GCA_036850595.1 of Rhyacichthys aspro. Taxonomy (NCBI): domain Eukaryota; kingdom Metazoa; phylum Chordata; class Actinopteri; order Gobiiformes; family Rhyacichthyidae; genus Rhyacichthys; species Rhyacichthys aspro. The sequence continues at coordinate 15,973,057 of CM072151.1, forward strand.
ACTGAAGTATGCACGCAATTCGTAGTTTCTGTATTGGTTTGAGTTTGACATTTTCACAGTTTAGTGTTACTTAACAACAGGGGACGTACTGTCAGACGTGCGTGGCCAATACAAATAGGAAGTGTTTCAGAAATCACTCACAGAAAGCATAGCATGCATAGTTGTTGTCTGCTGCGCCTCACTCTCTGCGTGTCGTTTCCCATCGCTGTCATAAACACCAGTCACGCCAAGAAAGAGAAGCTTTATTGATTCGTATTTAACGTCCGACCGAGACATAGTAATTCTGCTCCAACTGCGTTCTCACATGCAGACTCCAAGGGAAGCATCAGCTATTAATGTTGAGCAACTCAGCAGCAGTGAGATCCCAGTACCAAGAACATAAATAATTCTTTCTGCCGTTCACCTGCTTGTTCTGGCTTGGTTTTGTGTAAGAACAGGACAAGAGTGCATACCGGTACATAAACAAGCTGATAAACGCCCAAGGGTACTTACATTCTGTATCTTTCTCCAAACAATTATCCCTTATGATATGTGCCCAAGCATTTTACAGTACCAGTTTTATCACGGAACATTAGCAACAAGTAGTATTACACAATGTATTCAATATCACACGCTATCAGATGTGCTCATTCTTCTATCTGTCCGTGACTCATTACCTGCAAAATCAGATAAGATATAACAAAATAACCACTTTAGATGTCCTTATGTGAAAGCTTGCGTCTTCTTAGGTTTTTTCCATCCACCTTCCAACCTGAAAAGTTGATAGATTGTAACTGAGACTGTTATAAACCACCCTGTAACATTGCATTATGGATGGATCTGTGTTAAAAGCTTACCATGAACATATGATAAAGACCAAACGCTGGCTTTTGAAGCTATGACATGATCAAAATGATAAATCATTCATAGATAATCATTTATACACTTCTATCTATGTTTGTGGTAAACAAGCCGAGCCAGTGAGTGACATATGAACTCCAGGGTGCTGAACTTGACCGCAGGGCCAGACTGTGGCACAGAGCTGTGACTGTCAGCTGGATGACTTGGCACCCTGCTGACAATGAGGGGATTCCTCACCCCTGCCCTCCCTTTTACCCTCAGCTGTCTCCCTTTGTCCTCTCTCATAATCACCATCAACATGCCCCACCATTTCTGCTTAATATCCAGCTGACTGATGGACATAGATCATGTTTATTACATCCACAGAGATAGAGCTCAAGCCCATACTAACCCCTCTCCAAAGGCTTGGCTCCGCCCCTCTCTGTGTCTGCTCCAGGTGATGACAGACTGCCTGCTCTATGTGCCGTCCAGGTGCTTGATCCTTCTCTTGTATCCAGTTAGCCCCTGTTAGCCCTCTGACACACTAAACGGCTGGGGACATGGAGCCAAAGACAGACAGACTGACAGCTGTGGCTTTGGACTGACTGTCGGACCACCTCTGTGAACTCTAACACTGTCCATTACTCACTAACACATGCATCAAAACAGACTGGGAGCTTCACTCGATGGCTTAAATCTCCCCACTCAACATTAACTATTTACTAAAGGCTGAAAGAGACTGCTTTGTGGAGCAGAGTGGTGATTATAGTAGGCAGGAAAAGGACAGTTATGGAAAGCATACTTAGAGTCAGAGAAAGAGACACTACAAACAAACAGATACTGGAAGAAAAGATCATAAATAAGGCTTTAACACAAAGCTATCAGCCTTGCTTTATGCATCTCCCTAATGGTCTTACATTTTCAGTGCAATTTTGCTGGATCCTGCCGACAACGCCTATATAATATTGCAGGGTGCATGGTGGTTAGCACTCTTACCTCACTGCAGGAAACGTCCTCCTTTAATCCAAAACATGTATAGTTGAACTGGTGAATCCATATTGTACATAAATATGCATTCAAATGATTGTGTGTGTCTCTAAGTGTTAGCCCTGCGATTGACTAGCAATTGTCCAGGGTGAATTATGAACTAGCGGTAGAAGAAGAATGAATACATTTTATGAAGCAAAAGTTGAAACTAAGGTGTTAAGCTATACTGTCTTTGGGTGTTTAGAAAAGGGAGTGTTCCCATAATCCCATCAGTTGTATATGGTTCAATTACAGCAATAGCTTTTTTTTTTGCTTTTTTTTTTTGATGTGCAAATGTCTGTTTGAGCAAAATTTGTGTATTTGATTTGTGTACAGCCATCTCAGTAGTAGTAGTAGTGTTTTCTATGATTAAAACCACAAGTTGATGCAGTGAGTTCAGACTTGATACATGCTCTCACTAAATAACATGCCCCATTGTTGAGAGCTACATTAAAGGGTATAGGGTTGAGTATACATTTTGATGTTTCAGTGTCAAAAAGTTAAACAGTGTTGCTTTTAAGAGTCAGGGAACCACTTGACAGACCATGTGAAATGTCTTCATTTTTGTGTTTGCCCGATATTTATTACGGGGTAGTACTCGAGCCTCTTTCTGCTGAGTGACTGGAAACATTAAGTGATGACTTTCCCCCTCTTGCTTTTACAATAGTGCCAGCAGCACATTTACCCTGGCCCGTATATAACAGGAAACGGCAAAAAGCTTAACTACTTATTGGAAGAAATTGAAGCGGCGCGGTCAGATTGCAGCAGCGCTTGTAAACAGCACCGCGTTTACCCACGTGACATGAACACACACACCGACTGCACTTAGTGGCTCTGTGAAGGAGCATATAAAGTACTGAGTCATGAGTGTGGCCCACAATTCAATCATCGCTTGGTTCCCAGCAGACAAACACTCACTCACGTTTTCTAATCAGTCATATACAGATTAGCCGTGCTGTTTAGAGGCTGATGAATTTAATATTCTCATAGTCTTGTATTTGACATAGCATCTGGGGGCGTGCTGTGGTGATGTGTGTTTCCTTGGGCCTAGTAATAATGAAAAGTGTAAGTCCTCTGTCAGGAGACTTGAAATTCAAAATACTCTGACAATAATTGGAGTTTTCATGCAAAATCTGACTGGAACATGTGGATTTTTCTTTCAAATTGAAATAGCATATGCCTAATAATGTGATTCATCGCCAAGCACTAACTAGTCACAAAACTCAATCATTAAGTAGTAAAGTAGCTTAGTTTATTTGTGTTCAAGTCTAACAATAGCTCATTTTCTCTTGTTTAACAGAGGCTGAATGCTGTTAAATCCCAAACCACATGAATGCAGCATTAGCCAGAGTAGAGCGCTGCAGTCGGAGTCAGATTCTCTTCCTTGGTCCCACATAAACAGCTTAAAAGTCTACGTTTTAATGCTCCTAAAACGTCTATGGCGGTAACAATGCTGAAAAAAGTCTGGACATTTTGGTAAAACACTTTGTTAGTCCACGAAGCAGAACCAAATGCTTGGACTCGTGTATGATTTAGTGTGGCTCTATGTGGTTCGAAAAAGGGAGGGGAGAGAAGATGGATGAGGAGAAGACGTGTGGTTCGTTTGAGATCGGTGAAAGAGGAGTGTGGGAGAAGGAGGGGTGATAGTGCAGGGGGGAGTCCCACCGGGAGGTTCATCTGTCCACATATGTAATGAAAAGATAGTCATCCCTGTAGCCGCCTAATGCAGTGTATCGATGAACAGCTAACAGCTTCTCTCTTGAATCATTTGTGTAGTTTTTTTTTTTTCTTTTCTTGCAGAGGTCTCCCCTGCCTTGAGGCAAACCAGCACCAGAGTCTTTAAGCTCGGTGGCTTTTGGACCACCCGACCCGACGCTGGTATGCACTCGATCCCCCTTTATCTGCGGAGGTCAGAGGTCAGGAGCTGGCAGCTGATTGGATGTGGTTGCGGTAAGGGAATACTGCCGAACTAAGCGCTGTGAAAACACCAACTGTCTCTGATATTACTGCCCACGGGCCGTGTCTATTGTGTGCGCGGAGAGAGGTCAAGAAGGGACACGGGGCAGATTTTTGCCTTGAACTAGACCTTCCGAACACATGTCCCACCTGGAATTTAACACGGCCCATGTGTGTGTGATCATAGGACTGTAAAAAGAATAAGAAAAGCAGGCAGGTACATGTTTTTAAAAGCTCTCTACACTACAGTACATTAGGATCAGGCTGTGACTTATTAGAGGATGTTATATCTATTAGTATGAGTTACAGCAGTAAAGGGGCAGACAGTTACAGATGGAAACACACACACACACACACACACACACAGACAGTTTGATGGCTGCACAGATGGTGAGTCGGGGGAATGCAGACAGACTTTCCAGAAATGTTGTTGATGACCCGAGCGTGGCCACATAAACTCTGGCTCTGCAGAGTAAATGGAGACAGGAGCAAAAGTGGAATCTGAAGAATTTCTTTGTCCCTTGAAATTTTTGAATGCAGGCAGTGGTATTATTAAATAGTACATTTTATGAGGAAGTTAATCCCTCCTCTTTTAAAACCTTGATTTACACTTCACTCTGAACTGTGACCTTTTTACAAATATATTCTACTATTGCGCAACTCTCTGTTTTAAGGCCCTCCTATCTTTAAAGCTATTGTTCTCTGATTGGTTAATTGGATCCTTTTTCCCTTTGTAGACGCACCACCTTTTTAGAGGAAGCCATGATGGAAAGCTGACAGTACTTTTCTTGTAATTGGGGTTTTTTTTTGGCCTTTTTGCCCTTATTTGACAGGATAGAAGACAGAGAGAGAGAAAGGGGAATGACACTGAATGACACTGAGTGACAGTGAATGACCCGAGCAAGAATCAAACCCTGGTCTGATGAGTATGGGGTCTGCGCTCTTCCAGGTGAGGCTCCACAGCTGCACAGATCCACCTTTTAATGTATATACAGTGGTGAAAAAGTATTTGCCCTCTTCCTGATTTCTTATTTTTTTGCACATTTGTCACACTTAACTGTTTCAGATCATCAAACAAATTTAAATATGAATATAAAGATAACTCAAGTAAACACAAAATGCAGTTTTTAAGTGATGATTTTATTTATAAAGGAAAAAAAAGCTATCCAAACCTACATAGTCCTATGTAACCTAATAACTGGTTATGCCACCCTCAGCACCAATAACTGCAATGAAGCGTTTGAGATAACATTTCTGTGGAGGTATTTGGGCCCACTCTTCTTTGCAGAATTGTTTTAGTTCAGCCACATTGGAGGGTTTTCATGCATGACCCTCCTTTTTAAGGTCATGCCACAGCATCTCAGTGTGATTCATGTCCAGACAAGGCTAGGCTACTCCAAAACCAAAAATTTTGTTATTTTAAACCATTCAGAGGTGGACTTGCTGGTGTGTTTTGGATCATTGTCCTGCTGCAGAACCCAAGTACGCCTCAGCTTGAGATGAACTGATGGACAGACATTCTTCTTCAGCATTTTTTGGTCGAGAGCAGAATTCATGGTTCCATCGATCACAGCAAGTCGTCCAGGTCCTGAGGCATCAAAGCAGCCGCAGACCATCACACTACAACCTCCATATTTGACTGTTGGTATGATGTTCTTTTTCTCAAATTCTGTGTTACTTTACGCCAGATGGATGTGTGGATCCACTGTAGTCAGTGTTCATGTTTAAGTACCTGTCATGTCTATTCAGTTACATATTCATACATATTGGGAATGAGCACTTTTACTCAGCCATCTGTATCTCGATGGACTTTATCCCAGATGTAGACTGATTTATCTGTTCCAGATACACAAGAATCTTACATTTGCAAGGTATTTTTCAAGCGCTTTATGCCAAATTGCAATGCCGGTCTTTCCAGGACTAACAACCATTCACTCTCACTTTCAATCACTCTGGGCATTTCAGTTTCAAATGCTGTCACAATTCTTTTCGGTGCAATCTTTTACCATTGTTGATCGTCTGTGGGCGAACATAAAAAGTGGCATTTTAATGGAAGTATGTAAATATATGTAAGCCCATAAAATGAACAGAAAGAGGCTGTTAATGTTGCCATCAGTGTGAGAGAGTGTCCGCGTGATTGACAGGTTCCATAAGATTAGTGCATGTGGGTTGTTGCTGTGACTCAGCAGGCAGAGAAGAAACATACGTCGCCACTTTGTTTTGGGCTGAAGCTTTGCGGACTGAGAGCATTCATGGGTAATTACAGCTCTATTCTCATCAGTCCTCGTCTGAGGGCTAAAGTGCTCTCTTGGCGCTCCCCTCTCCTCTTTACTTCGATTGGAAAGTCTCTCAGCTGGACACACTCTTTCAAACACAGTGTATCCAAAACCAAACTACACATATAAAAAAAAAACAGGCCTACAAACGCACCACAGCTGTTGTATAATATTTTTTTATGAGCACACAATGCTCTTTTGGCATGGCCTCCTGCCTCTCCAAAGTTCAAGCACCTCATAGCTGATATCCTGGGTCCATGCCAGACTAACTCGCTGCTCTCTCGCACACATCTCCAAAGCTTTGATTGTTCAGTGCCCTTGCCAAATGTTTCACTGCGACGGCGAACTGACAGCAGCCATTTCTCATGTAAGCTCTTTCGTTTTATTCTCACCCTCTCCGAACTCCCCCCTCGGCAATAAATAATCTCAAAGTGAAGCCCAATAATTAGCTGGCATAGGTGTGAGAAAGCCTATCGAGATGAGAATGAGTTGATTTAGTAAGGAGAGTAAAAGGTGATGGACTCGGAGTGACACCGTAGCCGTAACCAAGCCAAAGAAACCCGGTGACCCCTCTCTGGCACCAGCGAGACATCTCCGTCCCGTCCTCTGGCCCTGCCTTGTCCGTTTCTGAGCCTCACCTAGTGCACAAAATGTTCAACAGAACGGTGTGTGCCAGCCCCACCCCAAAAGGCTCACTCAAAGACAAAAAAAAAAAACACCCTATAATATTTCACTCTTTAACATTTTGTTTGTCTCTCGTGAAGCCACAGATTTTCAGACATTAAGGCGTCCTCTTTCTGCACGTCTCATTTTAATTTCTTTCTTCACGTTCTAATTTCTCCATCTTTGCTTCTGCTTTCGCTGTAACAGAATCAGCGGCTTAGAGAGAGCAGTCGGCGCACAGAGCCTCCACAATGCAAAGCAGATGTGAGTTTTACACACACACACACACACACACACACACATACATACATACACAAACACACGTGGAAGAGCAGCCCGGAGCGTTTTGGGCCAGAGGGTGGAGAGAGAAGTAAGCAGAAACAGCTTGGTTGCTAAGACACGGCCAAAATAAAACACATGGAGCAGCGTAGACTCTCTCGCTCCTTCTCTCGAGCTGAAACAGACGGTTTGTCTCACACACAAACTACTAACGGAGATCGGAAAACAATATTTTGCCATGGGAAAGTCGACAGTTTGAACTTTTATAAACACTGCGTTGTCAGATCTCTCGCTTTCATGTTTCAAGTCCAACGAGAGGTCGAGTCAAGTCAGAAAAATCTGGGCTCCTGGCTTTGTGTTTTACTGTATGATGGTGTGGTGCAGTTTAAAGATATTACATGCAGGATTTTCATTAAAAATAGAAGTCATTCTCCCTTTATTTCACTTTTCGGGACAAAACAATGTTACTCTTCTATTATTATTTGCCCCAAACCTCATCACAAGACAAGTTCATTTGCTTAGTGGAAACATAATTCATCTTTGCGGCTTTTTCCCAATGTTTTATTCAAACTTATCGGGCGAGAGTTGAGAAGTTCAGGCCTGCTGCTACATGCGGGAGTGTTTTGTGTTCACCAGAGGGAATCTTGAACTGTTTTCCACTGTGTCTACCATACTGTCTCTGGTGAAAAGTGATGCAAAGAGGCGCTCACAGTCCGTCATTTTTTTGACAGCCTGTCTGTCCGACTTCATTTGTACTCTGTCTGCCGCTCTGTCCATCCGTGCATGTGTCTGACAGGCGTTCCCAGAGCTGTGCAGTATTCCTCAGAGCATAGTGCATCCTCGTTTTTCTCAGGCTGAAGGTCTGAGGGAATGTGTGTTTCTCTTTTTTTAAAAACAGGTGCTATCTTCTTGGAAATCTCCTGACGGCTGTAAACGAACACACACACACATTTATTAACACACGCAGCAGAAAGCCAAGGGGGATTCCTGGGACTAATGTTTAACAGAGACTGCACCATCAATTTGCGTTCTTTGTGCAGACACTGGGGTTTACTCTAGATAGCCTGGTCGAGCTGTGGAGATAAGGCCGCTTTCTGCTGCCTGGGAGAGACATGAAAGCATTCTTTTTGAAGCTGACTTCTCTAATGCCCTTTCTGTTAACTACAAGGTGTAAGGACGCAGTAATACAATAGAAAAAGATTTAATGATCTACCGTTGCATTGTAAAGTAAAGCCTACGGTACAGTCCAGATTGGTGTTACATAATTATTTCAGACTTCAGTAACAAAAATGCTTTTCATGATGATTACTGGCCCTTTAACGATGAAAAAGACACACTGCAGTCCCGAGATGAATCACCAGTGCAGAAAACACAAATCACCCATTATTATACAGTGGAATTTGACAAAAAGAGAACTGTCAAATTTTTTTTACTTATAATAATGATGTTCAGAAAGCACTTTTCACCTCACTTTTTTCTGCAGTAATATCATTCAGAGCCAAAAACAGGGAGTGTGGGTTCTTTTTCCTGCATAAGAAATATCACAGAATGGGATTGATTAGATTCACGTTACAAAGACGGCAAATAAATGTAATCACCATGAAGATTTTAGAGTAGATTCCCTTGATTTTTAGCAAGTTAGATAAAACATGAGGGACTGCTTATCATATCCACTGCAGCTAAATTGATTTTGAAATATAAATGCTTCAGCCCTGAGACATATTAATCTCCGGTCCACGGTCCCAAAGTGTCCAAACTGTGCCTCTTGTTCCAGACCCTTCTCAAATCCATGTTCCTGTGTGTTGACAGAGCCACTTGTGTTACACTCAGCGTGTTTGTCAAATCCACCCAACTCTCCGCAGCCATGTTAACACTTATTTCAGGATCTTTCCAAACATGTATGATTCTGGAGATTAAACACATAAACCACGGCGCATGATGAAAACTTGTGTACTTAGGTGCCGGGGCTGAATATTTTTAGGCGTGCTCGGTGACAGGTCGGAGTTGTGCAGCTGGACATCATCATGTTTTCCATATTTGCGCTCATATGGCGCACAGTGACTTATAGAGGTCAGGAATTTGAAATAGAGATCACTCTGTCTTGAGAAGACATCATGTGAGGAATAAAAAAAAAAAGGGGAAAGGAAAACAGAAAGTTTTGATTAAGCGACCGCACTATGGAATTTATTTATTGGCCCCCAGCTCGGGCTCTTTATGAGTGAAGAGAAATTGCAAGTATGTTTCAGTGGAGGCTCAGTGGTTGATCAGTAACTTGTCATGCCAGCACACACTCGTTCCCACAAAGACCTCCGTATGCACACACAGCCGAGAGAGACTTTGTCAATATTCGACATTTCTGGTAACCTGCGAGACTAAGAATAGCATTTACAGAACTTTTTTAGATTTATACATTTCAAAACATGTGAGGAATCATTTTTACTGTTTTGTCTCTGGAACACAATCAAGGCTTTCCCAGCAGAGTTTTTGTTGAGACCTGAGGCAATGAGTTAACTCGGGTAGAAAGTGGTTATATTTAGAAAAAGGGGTTGGTTTTGTAAAAAAAAAAAAAAAAAGAAATGGCCCTGTACTACGAAGCCAGTTAAACCTCATTGAGATGTGTGTGATCTATTCAGTTTGACGAAGCCTAACAATCTCAAACCAGATTTCGAAACATGAAGACTAACAAACCTACTCTTAACTCAGCTGCAAAATAAAGAGTGCCATAGACTGAATGAACTAATGTTGATATATAGCAGACACTTTAAGCCTTTCTAAGCAAAAATCTGGTTCAGTATAAATGTGTAAACCTATAATTCCTGCTTGTTTGGATATGATTTTACTAAGCTGCATGTCTAAGCTCGCTATACATTTGCCTCAGTTGGCTTTACCACTTTTTGTGCAGCATTTGATTGTTCTATAACACACCGCCAGTTTGTTCATCGCAGATTTGTCAGTGGGATGTTGTTTTTCCTCTATCTTGCTACAGGTTAGTTGTCAAGCCTAAGTTTCCACGAAATCTACTTGAATCACCTTCATAACACCAAAAACACAAGGTTAACCTGAAGTTTCCAAGGCCTAGGTGTAAATTCTCCCTAAACTTAATCTCTGAAGTAACTTATCTGCCTTTTTTTCCCTTCTTCTGAAACAGTAACATTCCCCGTATCCGACTTTCTGGAAACAATGCACGAATACGCTTTATTCCCGGAGATACCGATCTGTGCCATAAACAAACAGACCCACCATGCTGAGTGCTGCGAAGAAACTGTAGATTAGAGAGCTGTCAAACCTGCCGCTGGAAGGAGGCAATTAGACCTGGGGATGTCTCGCTAATGGGCTGCCTGACCTTACACACACATACACTCATCTAAACAAAAACTCTGAAATTCTCCATTACCCTCTTGCCTCATATTAGAGCGACTTCTCTGCTGGAGCCTGTGGGCCTTAGCGGCTCCCACCGGCGCAGGATCTGCAGAGGCATGCCGCTCGCTAAGCCCTGACAACCAGGTATGAGACAGATTCCAGTGGAAAAAGCACTCCCAATGCTTTTTTACAGTTTCCCAGGATCTCCGAGCTATTAATAAACACAGCGGGCGTTGTGTGCGTGGGTCCGTGTGGGTCTGAAAAGGGGTGTAAGCGTGTTTGCGAACATGTGGGCGTGCACACGTATTACAGACACTAGGTCCATTGTGATACGCTGGTGTCCCTCAAGGCGCTGGAATCTGGCACATTGTCTTCGACGGAAACTCAAACCAGTTACAACTCTCGACTTGTTTTGATCCTTTCAGAAAAATTCCATTTCCTGTGGTCTTATGGGAGTGACTGTAGACAAGCCTCTGGAAGGAAAAGCCTCATTATGGCTTTAGTGCCAATTGAAGGCTTGACTTGAAGGTCAGTGCCAGCCCGACCGCTGTAGTTTCCCCTTTTCAAGAGTTTTTCGAAAAGGTGTCCGCTTGATAAGTAGTCGAGCTATATTTTAGATCTGTAGACTTATATTATGATCTAGAAATGGATTTATTCCCACTTTCTTAACCTTCTATGCACTCTGTTCCCTCCAGACATTGAAAACGATGCACCCTGACTATAAAAATATTAACTTTGTCTGCTTTATTAATTCAGACTGGGGCCTATGTGCTGTGCAAGTGTCTGTCTGGAGCGTCCCGCGTGTAAATGTGTATTTTTGAATGTGATGTAACGTCTGCCGGAGTGTTTTCACGCGCTGCCAGAGCCCCACTGCTCCAGAAACACAACAACATGACCTCAGCCGATGCAAATTTAATGGACAGTGTGCATCAAGGAACTGGAGCAGGACTAAAGAGAGAAAGATGTGGACACACGTGGGTTAACTGTGTTTTTTTACTATCATCATGACAACATGCTTAGACTTTCTGCTGACAGTTTGGTTATGTTATTTATTTGTTTATACGGACTAATTCAAAGTGAGTAAGTAAGTTTTTTGAATGTAAGAACTAGAGATGCATACCACCTCGGAAACCTGTTATTATTACAGCTTATTAATACAACTACATAAGTCCATTTTTTTCTGTTTGAACAGCGCAGTATTAAATCTCAACCTAACTTTGATATAAAACGTTTGTTTGCGACATATTTCATATTTATAGTTTATATCGTGAGCTTTTTCTAGAGACTACTTTTGACAAATATCTGACAGGCGCAAGAATTTAGACCAATTGAAGGGATCTTTAGCCTTGCCAATCGATTTCGAGGGGGCGGAACAAATGGACACACACTGAACTACCTCTAAATGTAATTAGATAGACAAACAACCAATCAGAATCAAGGGGGCGGGAACAACAAACCCAGAATAAACTGCCTCTGGACTGACGCAACTTGAAAAACAACAACAAAATCAAAGCACTGCATAAAGCCTGCGCCATTTTAGATTATCTGTCTTGTCGAGCTCAGTGGGTTCAATAGGAGGCGTTCAAGGGGTTGCTAAGGGGTCGTTCACATGAAAACAGTCATGCCGCTGCTGATTCGAACATTACGGCACGATCCACATTCACCTGGAGGCACTGAAAACGACTTAGTACATATGCCAGACCAGGTAGCTACTTCTGCTACCTTCTCTTCTGTAATGATATTGCTTGCATGTTGTGTCTATGACATCAGTGTTTTCAGAGAAGATGCCAGCTTCACAGTTTATGCGAGAGCAGAGCAGCAGTCGCAACGAAGCATAAACACCTCCTTGGATGGATTCAAAAGTTTGCGTTTTCATGGAGTGAGAATGTCGGCCTTGTGTAAACGTGAGGCTATTCAGAAACGTAATCATTGCACTTTTGGCAAAACGTCTCTGTGTAAACAAATTTAAAGAAAGTAAAAGCGTCTGGCTGGCCAAGCTAGAGAATCCTGTGACACCCTTTAACAAATAAAAACAGGAAAATGTCGCTTAAAGGCTTTGTAAATGAACATGCTAAGTCTCTATTTCTCTTTTGTTTTCTCATTTTTTAAAGCCTGTGTACCTTTTAGCCCCAAAATATATATTCTCAAAATCATTTAATGTTTCTTAGACATGAGATCAGTAGAAACCTCCAATGTAACGTTCCTGCCATTGTGACGGTGGCATATTGTGAGAGAGGCTACCACACTACAGATATAATAATGAAAAAAAATAGGCCATTACACTGGACCCTGTACAAAATACATTAAAATGGTGGCTTTAATCACATGATAGCCTCTCAAGGTGATGCTTACTGATGTGAACCATAGTTGAATCACACAGCTACATGCATCCCACAAGCCTCAGTGTAAGTTGTAGCTTGTAAGACTGCAACCATCCCCAGTGTTACAGTCACAGTGGAAAGAGTATTGCTTAAACGTAAAATTTAAGTGATGAGTTGAATACATGTGCAAATATATACATTCAAATGGCGCTGACTGGCTCCTTGCGTGTATTAGTTGATATGTACATGCAGCCTGTTGGGTTTGGAGTCAGAAAAGAGAACCATACGGACACAAAGAGATATAGAAATAGGTTTTCTGAGCGTGTGACAGAGGCTAGCCTGTGTCTGTAGCGTGTGACACACAGTGCTCTCTCTGCAGCAGCAGCGCTACACTCTTGGGACTGGTGCCAAACGATAGAAAAGCCTGTCTGTGTCTTGGCTCCTACTGAGCACTGATTGTATGCAGAGCTTCTTCTTCTTCTTCTTGTGTGAAAATGTGAAAAAAATCACCCATAAATTCAAAGAAAACACACTTCTACCAAACTGCTCACTCACTGTACTGTCTTTTCACACTTTGCGTCACTCATCCGCGCAGTCGTGAGAACGCAGGCGCACCATTCTCACGTTTTCACAGCGCTGCGTTTAAATAAACATCTCCAGCGCAGAACACGTCGCCGTTTATTTGTCTAAGTGTCAAATAGCCGCATATGTACACATCCTCATCTGGCCTGTCATGTTTCTGGAGTGTTAGGTTGTGAAGAGCAGAGGTAGCCGCCTGACCTCTGACCTCAGCGCGGTCCCTTGAGGTCAGGACCGCAGCAGACCGCATTACATGTGTTTCTGAGGCTTCGGCGTTCAGACAGAGCGGCAGATAAAGGGGTATGAGGAGGGGCACGCTGCGTTTGTAGAGGTGAAATTGTCCGGAGAAGAGATAAAGAACAGATGGAGGAAAAAAAGGGTTTGCAGTAAAAGGATGTAAATGAGGGAGAGCAGACGTAGTAATGGGTGCGATGGCAGTCTAGATCAACGGATAATATGACCACAAATATTACACATCTGCATTTTTATCTTCGTTTTTGCAGCAGACCAGCTAATTCGTCTTTTCCTGATAATATGGAGATAAAAATGTGTCCTGTATCAAATGGTAGTGACTGTGGTTCAACATTTTTCCCATACTTTTCTTGTTGAATGTCTGAAGGTAAAGTGTCAATGTGTGGTGGCCTCCAAAAGGAATTTAGCTGAGAAAACAAGAAGCAGTTCCGAATATCAAAATAAACCAAGCTGGTGGCCCTCGAACACTGGCTTTATTTAGAAATAAACAAGCTTCGAGCCAAAAGGCCACTTCTAAATATAACATTTTATATATAAAGTGCCCGAAAGTGGAACTGCAATTGCACAAAACAGGTTTATCATGTTTTGTTTTGTAATAGGGGATGATAGTTATGATTAGCTCAGTGTAGAATTAGGTAAATGATTCATCAACTTAGAAACCTGATGCCAGCTCAAGTTTCTGGTGTTAAATTGCTGCAGTTTAATCATTAAAAGTGTCATTGACGAGGACTCATGTGTTTCACCGACTCTGGTTCAAACCTTTTAGCTCAGGTGCAATAATTCTATTCCTTTAAGTTGTATTTTGCTCTTGATAATTGCTGGTTACACTACTGTTACTGTATGAATGTACAGTATGTAGTTGTATATATAAGTATGTACTGTATGCTCTTTCTGTTTTGTACTGTATGTTCGGCAGCTACTCAGCACTTTGCCCAAGACAAATTTCCTTTTGGGGCAGTAAAGTATATTTGATTGATTGATTTCAATATATCTTCAAACTTTTTACCTGATTGATTATATTTTGGGCAACGTTGGCTTACCAGACCCTTTATTTTAGAGTTTTAAACATCTTTTGGACAGTCTTGCTTCTCTTTTAAAGGGTCCAGACTGTGGAGCTCTCTTCTCACTGATCTAAAACTGCAGACCAACGTTAACATCTTTAATAGAAGCCCAAAACAATGGCTTAAGTCTGGGAAGAGTTGTTCACACAAGAACTAAAATATGGGAAAATATGTTTTTTGTTTTTTTTTACACTTGACTAACCCCATTTTTATGTTTTTTTATGTTTGTTTTATTCACAATAACAAATATTTTTTCTTGAAAAGCCTCCTGTGGACAAGTGTTAAGAATTAGCATGTGCTATAACATTTAAACAATGCATCTGGTTTAAATGTATTTGTGTTGTCCATGTTAAATATAATAATAAATAATAATAAATAAATAAATAAATAAATAAATAATAAAACAATAATAACAACAATAATAATACTACTACTATTACTACTCCTAATAATAATAATAATAAAAAAATAAATAAATAAATAAATAAATAAAATATGTTCTGCCAATGGTTTATGAAGTTCTGTGGCGCTTTGTCGTGTAATGTCATCCTTTCAAAACTCAGCTTGAAACTTTACATGTGATGTCCTTTTAAATGATATATTTGTGGAGTTATTGCCAAGTGCATGGTTTTAACGTCCGTATATGTGGCGTCTAAAGGACAGATGAGAGGTCCGCTCTGATGTGTCAAGGCTGTAAACACCACACATGGCAGACATCACGGTGGGCAGCCCGTCTCGTCTCTGTCGCTCCCCCCTCCCACTCCCCACCGTGAGCCCCCCGACGTTCCCAGAAGCACCAAACAAGAATCCCCTCATGGCCTTACGACAGACTGACTGACTCTGCACGGTCTACATTACACACAACCCTTACATACAGACACAGACAGATTCACAGACTGTACACAAATAGCCCGATGACGTCACACTGTACATTTTTATCAATTCAGAAAGGTGCCTCCACTAACTACACTGTACACCTCATAAAACCGCTTCTTTTGCTTCCTCCTCGTGGTTTCACTTTCTGCCTTGTGTCTTCGCAGGAGTTTTGCTGCTGACACTTGACTGACAGAGAGCGCAGATGAAAGCAAAGGCCAGGAGTTCCTCGGCGGCTGGTTCCTGACATTGTGTTACCTCCCACAGCTGAGTCGACACGCTCCGTTTCCCCCCCACAGTGGTAAATGAAGCGCTACAGTGATGAGGAGGGGCTTTCTTCCTCCATTTACACTCACTATTTGCATTGTGCTCACCTCTAGGGGTTTCCCACAAATGCAACTATAGTATAAGGTCAGTATGTATAGCACTGTATGATGTTTGTGTATTTCTCTGTCATGAAACCGGACATTTACATGAATTCAAATAATCTCGAGAGCAGTTCAGTTCAGGTCACAGGGAAACCCCATTTAGGATTTTACAAAATAGACGAAAAATGAGACAGCGAGTAATTGTGCAACTAATGAATCTGTGCCTATATAAACAATGACATTCACATTTTTATCAAAATCACAAAACAGTTTCTATTTAGTCTCTTTTTAATTGAATTTAAGTGAGGTTTTGGAAGAGACTGTGTCAGACTTTTTAAATGGAGGCCAGCAACACAAGTGCAACAAAATGAAAAAGCTAGTTTATAGTCCACTCTTTTATTATTCTTCCTCAGGTTTATCATATCATCACAATCTTTTAGACTCTATCTCTAGAAGGTAAACCCACCGTCCCCAAAATCAAAAGGCAAAGTCCTGGTCTTGCAGCAGACTTCGGAGTGCGTCAATAATGTAATTTGAGCTGGTGATGCCTCAGAGCGAAAGTCACAAGTGAAAACCTGCTGCCGCTTTTGGTGCATCGCAAATCATCCGACGTCTTTCCCTGAAACGAGCAAAGGCGTTTTAATCGGAGAATTCATGTGAATGGAGCAATACGGAGCTTTGATTTACAAGGAGGACATGGAAACAGGTTCAGAGTGTCAGATGGGCATAAGAATAATAGATTTGCTTTCACTTTCAAACATTTCTCTGATAAGTCTGTGCGTGGATAGATGTCAAATGACTTGGTTTTACCCAAATGTAAACAGAGGCATAGTCATACAGTGTCAACAAGGGTTAGGGGTTTTTCGAAAGCTCATTCAGGTGGTTATTTGTATTATTATTTGTACAATCAAAAGTAATTGTGTATGAAGATAAGAAAAGATATAAAACACCAGACTCATCACTACTAGTATTTTTATTATTCAATTTGCCCACTTAACTCACCCCTATTCTCCCCTTTCCTGTGCTTACTGTAAATGTATTGAACTGAGCCAGGGGTGTTTTCCTGTAAATTCCAGGTCACGCTGAGGTTGATGTCTGTGGGTAGATTTGTCTTGTCATGACGGCTCTGAGGACATTCGATCCTCCCGTGCAGCATGCGGCCGCTTCTCTCAGTACGGGGTCAATCCCTCCATCAAGCACGCCGTCTATTTCCACTTGATCTACAGTGACAGCTAGTTATGAGGCCCGGTTATGCCATTAAGTCTGCCAGAATGGAGGAAGACGACGAAGAAGATGAGTGTGGGGTTTCCTTGGGAAGCTCCCTGGCCGGACATCTGCGACCATCACTCTATCAGTCCCCTCCCTCCCACTCTGTCCTGTCTATCCGTCCATAGTTTGCCCTCTTTGCGTCCCACAGACTGAGAGATGGCTCTTTGTGCGAGTACTTCACTGAATAATTCAAAGCGCCGGCGGGGACAGACTGTGGATTAAGTCCTTGCAGAGAAGGATTGAAAGGGAGTGAAAGGGGATTTTACCCCATTAGACGCTGGGGGATTTCTCAAGAGAGGTGGGCAGTAGTGTTGAATTAGCAGAGAGAAGCGTGTAGGGAGGGAAGGGGGTGCTATCGAAAGAGAAAGGAGGGGAGATGGAGCTAGCGCAGCATCATGTGACCATCGGGAGATCCCTGATCAGAGCTGGTCACCTGACTGACTGGAAATGCAGCCAGTTGCCTGACAACACTTCCCAGAAATGACGTTGGCGTTGCCATGGCTTCTCTACTTCCTAAAATGATGCAGCAGCAGTGAGCGAGAAGTGGTGTGGTGTGTGTTTAATGCTGCATCATATCACTTTCAAATATATGTTGAATTGAAGTTGTATATATTGTTTTATTTGTATGGCAGTTGGAAAACAATAGAAACAAACAGGGCACAGTGAGAGGAACACTATTTATTTATTTATTTTTATCAGTTTACAAAATGGAAAAGTTAGTGAAGAGACAAAAACAAACTTTTTAGAGTGATCCTCTTCTTTCTGAGTTCTTTCTTGGCCTGGTTTTGTCTGGGATTCTCCAAATGTTTGAACAGAATCTGCCTTCAAAAACTGAAACATAGAACTGTTGCTGTTTTGAGGAAAAGTCAGACCAAATATTGATTTGATTTAGAATTGTCTTCTATTTTTTCACTTTGCATTTTGTAAACTAAAAAAATCACCAGACTTTATAGTTGACTTTTACTTTTTACGTCCACACCTGCATAAAACTAGTGGCCAGTACTGAAGGTAGGAGCAGAACTACTGCGAGAGAGCATTATGGCTGCTATGTGGAGCTTGTGAATTAACCGGCTGCTGCATTTTGTACCATAAAATATTTATTGCAGACTGAGTGATACTGATGCAAAGTAGTAATCTAACCTGGACGAAGTTGGTGCATGGATAACCTTTTTCTAAGTAAGCAGATGATTAAATTAAAGATGTGTAGGTGAATTGTTGTCAGTATCTGTCTCTAAGAGTTAACCCTGTCCAAATGCCTCATCCTGCCACCTTGAACAATAAAATGTGTAGAATAAAAATAGATGGGTATGAATAAAAGTACTCTCCAAATGTCATTAAGAATATATAAATTAAAATAGCAGCTATGTCAGAATATATGCCCTCACTAGTTCAATGTGTCCAAAAACGTACTTTGTAAATGTTAAAGAATTCCTTATCTACTCATACCTTATGATTAACCGGTATTTTGCATCTGCTGTGTGTTAAATTTCTGGCAGCGAGAGTGAAAAGAGGATTTGGGTGAAACAAAATGTAGTATGTGTCAAACCCCCAAGGAGCTGTAAATGATGATCCAAACCAAACCTGGTAATTCTTTCTGCTTCTGCTGGACTCTTTCACACAAATGCATCACACTCAAAAAAAAAAAAAAAAAAAATCTCCCTCAGCCTCAGCCACTCTTGACGGTATACTTGAAAGATATACTTCTCATGTGGAAGTGCTTCCCTCTGAGTTTCAGTTCACGCTAAGGCGAGTCCAAGCATCGCTCAAAGCCCTGTGCATTCTGGGAGTGTGACTGAATAAACACATTGCAACCACAACTGCGCCGTTTGCTGATGGACTTTATGGCCCTGTCTCCGAGCGCAGAGCCTTCAGGGTTTGTACAGACAGATGAAAAATGCACCGGGCGTGAAAAGACGTCAAATACTTTCCGTGTGCGCCGCTCGTTTTGTGTTTCCCTGGAGGACAAGCGCGTGTGAGGTTATAGGTCCTCAGAGGCAATCTGATGTTTGCTTTACTTCAGGGTGGGTTGCATGCTGGGAATTTTAGGCCAGTAACTCCTAAACAGGACTAACAGGTCAAACGCTATAAAGATAACTTGTGAGTGTTTTTAACCAGAGACTACGGCCCCGTTGTCAATCTTGTCTGAGGAATACTTAAAGATGGTTAATGTGCCTTATCTGCATGAAGAGTCATCTGAGTCATCATCTAACTAAAAGTAGTTTGAGTTATCTCAGTGGTTTACTTTGTAGAGCGTCAACCACATAATGAGAAGTGTGCAGTTTTGTCCTGTCTTGGTCTTACTTCCAGTCCCTGAAAAGTCTGTCTTGTTTTAGTCTTGGTTCACTCTGGTCTCTGTCATGACCTGGTCTTGGTTAGTGTGGTCTTGACTACATCAAAAAGTCCCATTAATCGACAACTTTTATTATGTGTGTCGTTCAAATAACCTCAGCTTCCAAGTGAAAGACTTGAGGTTGATGTGTTTATAACTTAGTGAAATACATGTGTCCAGCGCTGGTTCAGACCACCCACTCCCGTTTCAGAGCATCAGTAATAAAAACAACCACCAGCCTTCTCTAAACCACTGTGCATCATCAATCAGTCAGATATCAAACATCAACTTCTTTTATTAAAATGCAGTGTCCTCCCTCTGTCTCTAATATAACTGCAAGATCCTCTTCTGTGTAACCCAATGCTGGTCCCACAGACACTGATGTGTCGTTTGGGCAGCATCTTAAGCACTCTGTGTGCTCAGCGCTGCGCTCTAACTCGTACAGATCAGCAAAAGCCCGGATTAGTTGAATAAATAATTCAGTTTATTGCTTTAAATGCAGTTTGTGGTCATAAATCCCTTTAAAGATGTTCTCTTTGGACTTCGGACCCTATTCATTTGGTCATTATGACCCAAGCTGCACTCTGCTTGGGCCAACGAGAAGAGGCTATTTACAATGTTTAGTGTAAGAACTCTTAGCCTCTGGCTTTTCCTATTATCTTTTTTCATTTAAAGGGGATCTTCTTTGAAGAGCTACTAAAAACACAGCTTGTTTTCACAACAGGAAGTATAAGAACACTGCAATATAAAGTTTGAGAATGTCCTGACATTTCATCTCTGTTTTAAGATATTGGGTTTAAAGTTTGACATTTTAATAGACAACAATGGGAAATGGAACACGTTTCCTTCAGATAAAAACACAAAATGCATAAACATTTAAATAGACCGTTATCATGTAACTAAGTTATGAAAGAATACGAACATGTCAATAAAGTCATTTTGACTGAAATGTCAGATGGACCCTTATAATTCTCAGAGTGTGATTTATTTATTGATTTATTTGTTTGTGTCCATAACAGAAGTGTTCCTCTTCAGGGTGGAGCTGATCCTGTTTTATTATTGATCTTAAAGTGGGGTGATGTTTAGTAAAGGCTGAGTGATGTGTATGTACAGTAGTGCTGTATGTAAGTGGGACGTATCTGATGATCTCACACTGTGCTAATGCAGTCGCAGCAGGTGAGTCATGCAGTGATGCTCCTTTTACTGGAACAGACACATGCTCACATCACCTCTCTGCTGCTCCATGGGCCGCTCTGCTAACTGCTGCATCATCAACTGTCCCCTACACCACCTTTTTCTCCTCTCACTACACACTCACTATCACTTTCTGCCAGCTTTTCTTTTGATAATGGTTTCCTTATTACTTCTTCAGACAGTGCTGCTTTATACAAACAAAAGTTATACAACTCTTGGATCAAAGCGTCTTATGATTCTTGTGAAAAATTCAAAGAAATGAGACGGAAAGAGATAACCTTTGATCAGGACGAAAGCTGCGGCCTCGTGCATTCATATCAAATCAGAGGAAAGCTTGACCATTTCACGATCTGCTATTTCCTTGGCTTGCAGTTAGATAAAAGGAGGAATGCCTGATGCTTAAGTGTAAAACCTTTATTTCCCTTTTTCATTCTCCTCTGTCTCAAAGTGTCACCCTGTCTTTCATTTGCAATTCCAGTGCTTTCTGCCCTCCGTCGTTCTGCAGTAAACACTCAGCAACAGAGACGCTGGTTTGTTTTTTCAATTAGGTAAATGGACTTCGGTCTGCAGTACCAGACAGAGAAATCACTCAGCACTGTCATAAGCATTTCTTAAATTAATGAGTCCAACTAAATGTTATTACTCTTTTTTGTGGAATGGATTTTGCACACTCTGTTTTGTGTTTGGTTTTTGACTGTGAAGGTTTATTGTGCTAAAAAAAGGCCTATACTTTCCAAAGAGGCTCATGCCAAGCTCACCTCAGACCTCAGGCTGCAACCCGACTCCCACACCCACTCAAGGTGAGGTCTGGGCGGCCAGGCCCGGCCCATCTTTCCAGGGAGGAGCCCGTCAGACACGACAACAAACACGCTCTCAGACACAGGGGAATTATCTGCTGTTATTATTGGAGATCATTATGTCAGATAATTATATCTATTAGCCGTGTTGTGTCTTTCACTGGCTGTAGTGTCAATATTATTCCAATATCAGGGCAGAGAGTGCTGTGGCCCCATGGGAAAATAGTGCAGCGGCTGTAGGCTCCACAGGAATCAGGTGCATGTGAGTCAAGGTTTTCAGTATCTTCAGGTTTTTGTTTATTAAGAATTGGAGAATACATCTATAAGCTCTTGCTCCTGTTTTTAGTTAATTATTTGTTTATTCTTACTTGTATATGACGTATATTCATTTTTGACATTGCAGAATTTTAATGTGTACTTATATTTTTATAGTAACCTAGTGTGTCTAACCCAGTGGTGGGCAAACTAAGGCCCGGGGGCCACATATGGCCCGTTGAGCTGTGTAATGTGGCCCGCCAAGCATTTACAAATAATTTATTTATATTTAAAGACAGCATATATTTCTATATTCATACTTTTCCTTTAATTCAACATACGTTTGCTTAAGCTACCATTGTCTACACACAGATTAGATTTTATTTCTTCACATTTGCCATTATAGTGACCTTAACAATGAATAGATGTAGTACTAAGTTTTTAATATAGAGTGGACAGAGATATTTTTTTCACTGGAGTCCATGTGTGTTATTTTGCCAAGAAACTGTTGCAGTTTTCAAAGAATATAATGTAAGCTGCCACCAACAAACATAGCTTTCAGATGTAATGTATAGTAGTTTACAGTTTACTGGTCCAGCCCGTCTGTCAGAGTTTAAAACCCAGTGTGGCCCTTGAACCAAAAAGTTTTCCCACCCCTGGTCTAACCTGTATAAATAAAGGAATAAAATTAAAAAAAAAAAAAAAAAAAAGAATATGTTGATGCATGTATTTTGTATTTTAATCAAACATGGAACAAACCTCTGTTATTATGGAATGTAAGCAAAAGTATCAAGAAGATTTCATGACTTTGGAGCTGACTTTGTGTCCATGTATCCTTTTATCAAACATACACTGACCAAAGCTTCATGTTTGACGGACTTTCTCTCCTTCACAGTGGCCTTTTGTGTGCTGCAGGAGTGAAGGAACACCAGGCTCTGCTCCCGTGGGCCCCCAGAGACCTGGTCCAGGAGAAAGACCAGAAGCTGTTTTGAAGGTGTTGCTTTGTAATGTACTTCAAACACTGGACGTCGTAGCACACGTCTAACCACACATTCACACTCCTCTGTTCCAAAAATAAAGACGTAAGAAAATATCATTCGAGCAGCTCTGAGGTTTATGTGGGTGTGTTTGTGTGGAATACATATAGTATGTGTTTATTACTGTTTTGCTTGGAGTCATGTTTGTTAGCCCTGTTCCTATTTTAATGTAAGATGAATCCTTTAAGTGCAGTGTGTGTTTTCCCATTGACTGACCTGTCTAAATGCAATTTTGCGGTGGTTAGTTAGTTATTTTCTGGTTACATTACTCCTGCTTAATCTCCAACTATTGTTAGCTTAAAGTTCCACACACGTCTTATGGCTACAGCACATCGGCCCCATATTGAATAAAAACTTAAAAATGAAACAGTTAGTACAGCTACAGATAAAATGGTTGCTCACTTGCTCTGGAGTGATTTACACAATTAACATTACATTTATTTTAGATGTGACATGGAGCAAACTGTTCCAAGCTGGGATTTGAGCCCAGGCGCCCTCGGATAACACTAAGTTATGATAATAATTTTGTAAACAGAAACTCCAAGCTCCTCTCTAGCTCTGGTATCTAACTCCGAGGGTAACTCTAGCCTATAGTGCGGTATAGGTCCAGTCAACAGGTAGAGCAGCTCTCAGAATGGCTCATGTTAGCGTCTCCAAAGGCCTGCAGCCACAACACTGACCTTTCCTGTTATGGAAATGTACTGCTGGCTGTTCTGGGCCCGTAGCCACATGCTCGTGTTTGAATGGCCACACAGGCCCCTTCAGCTGCTTGTCTCTTTC
This sequence comes from Rhyacichthys aspro, assembly GCA_036850595.1. Classification (NCBI taxonomy): domain Eukaryota; kingdom Metazoa; phylum Chordata; class Actinopteri; order Gobiiformes; family Rhyacichthyidae; genus Rhyacichthys; species Rhyacichthys aspro. The sequence continues at coordinate 15,996,551 of CM072151.1, forward strand.
CTGAGCAACTTTTCTGAAGCATTGTTTCACCGAACGGGCACATCGTGAACTTGAATGTTACAACTTTATTGTGATACGCCTTCCCATCTGGCTCGAGGCACGGGCTACTCACGGTCGGGGGTTAAACGCTTGCTTAATATCGTGCCGTTGTCAAGTGTGAGTGTTGGATGCGTACCAGCTGATCTGTGACTGTGCAGAGTCCAGTCCCGTCATGCCGCCTGCCTCTGCTGCCGTCACTTTGATTAGGGCTCAACTAGGCCAAATGAAGTGACATGTTTTGCTTTGCAGTGAAAACAGAGCGGTGTTATAATACTCTGGTCAGCTGTGTCAGATGCAGCGCCGCGCTCCGTCCGCCATCATCTGGACTTTCCATCTGTGATGTGGTTAGAAAGCAATTTGCTCCTTGACTAAGTGGCTCCAAGAATAACACGGCTTTTATTAAAACTAAACATATTACTACATTTTGCCCCAAAGACAGAAATCTACACTGCAGCCGCCTGAATACATCACATGGATGGATCATTAGAAACACGTAAATGCTTTAAGAGTCAATCAGAGGAGTTTTGATTGTGACGTAAAGAAAAAGTTTGACCTACAATGTGAAGGGAAAGGGTCCCACTGAGATGAAAATGGCTGTTTGGATTATCACATTTTAGTTTATTACACACTTATAAACACATGCATACAAGATATTCACTGTAAGAACCACAGGCTTTTTAACAGTGTACGTTCAAGTCAGATCCAGTCTATTTCCATGTTTCAGATCCAGTCTAGTTCCAAGTTTTAGAAATAAACAGCTTGTGCGCAATGATTTACACTGCGCCCAACTGCTTAAAAACAAGCTGTCATGTGAAATAAATACTTTTGAGATTGATGTGGCTGTTTGAGAGATCTGTTCCACTTTTATTTCAATGGGAGACTTACCATTTTGGCTCAAGAGGTTTAGCCACAAGAAAGTCCCCTGAAGGAGGGGGGAGGGGGGATTATTCAGTGTGACGAAAACAAAGATCACTGCCGGTAAAAAATAGTTTCGATAACCACGTTGCCGGGAGGAATTTGCATGAAATTTGACTTGAGACATCCAAGAAATGTGGCGCGGCTCAGCTCTGCTTAAGCCGGTGACGTGTCCCCATTGTGGAGGTGTTGGTCCCCCCTGTGCAGACCCCCAGAGAACGATGATGTAGCATTAAACCAGTCAGCCCTAAGCCTGGATTGTTTATGATTTGTCCGAGAAACTGAGCACAGCGTGATAATCGCTAAACTACTGCGATGCCCTTTTCCATTTTGGCATTTCACACGGGTTCGGAGATGCTGCTTGGCCACAATGAGGCCTTTTCATACGATTGTTACAGCAGTTTAGCTCAGATGAATGTGTGCTCTTTTAAAATGTGTTTGCAGTTCCCTCGGGTTTCAGCGGTAATCTAAGAAATGTATTAAGCTGAGTTCCAGCAGTTATGTCCTACTGTTTCTGTCTAGTCTGACCACATTTATCCTCTAATGAACTGCACTGAAACAACAGTGTCTTTACCCCAAACTAAAGTCTGGACCCAATCCCCTGAGCTTTTTCTCACTTCCTTCTGCAAAATCTAGAGGCCTTCTCTCACTTTGTGCGCTTCATTGAATATTCAGTCTCTGTCGGGTCCTTGAGAATGCTTTCCCTTCCTCATTACTTGTGTTTTTCTGTTCACTTTGTCGTTAAATGCTAAATGTCAAAAAAAAAAAAAAGTCAGGAAGAAGAATAAAGACATGATGGCCACGTTAAAGGCATACTCCAGTGTATGTAGGTTTTACAAGGCAGTGACATCTTTTTCATGCTAAAAGCAAATCCAGATTTTTCTCTGAACTAGGGATTTCTTCATACCTCTTTCCATAAAACAAGTGTAATAAGTTTTATTCGTAAATCATACAAAGTAGATTGTAGTGACTTGTTTTAAAGGGGGTCAACAAGGAAGCATACTGGTGTTTTTGCAAAAGCTCTTCCAAACAACATAAAAGAAAAAAACTATTCATATCTGAATCAAAAAACACATCTTGTTACCATGTCCAGGTGTTAAATGTTAACAATACAGCCGAACTGGCTGAACATGGCTGAACATGGCTACACATCCAAACATGTTAAATGCAGTGAAATGCAGCTTTAGGATGTTGTTTTTTGGCTCTGCATTTGGAGTATCCAAGTTAGGAAGTTGTTCTTCTTGTTCAGGTGATTTCAGCTCAGGAAAGTTGGAACATTCTAAAACATAACAAGGAAGAAGGACGCAAAGACAAAAATGTGCTTAATACAGTCAAGTTAGCAATTATTAGCCTATTAGAAGTAGTTCAAGAAAAGGTAGCCTAATCAAAACATAAGAAGTGAACATAACATATGTTGAAACCGCTAAATTGGATGTAAAAAAAAGTATTTTAGTATATAGTCTAAATAAGCCTATATAGACAAAAAACTAGTTGTACTGTCAAATGATGAAGTTATTTATGTGCAAAACAGTTGGTATGAAATATTTTTTAATGAATTATTTTAATAAAATATCTTAAACGTTCGTCCGCCATGTTGATGATGAAAATAACGTCAACATGGAATCTCAGACTCGACTTGAGCAGACGTTCATGTGCATTTTTCAACTCAGAAAAACGTTTTCCTGAGTTCCCGAGGACCACAAGAATGCACCAATTGTTTCAAGATTTATATAAGCAGTCTGAGTAGTGATTTTATTAATTTTGAAATTCTTTTATAGAGCACCTTTAATGTGTTTTTTTTTTCTCATTTTGCCTAGTGCTCCTTTAAGCTAACATTTCATGGCAGAAGTGGACTGACTCTGCAGCTTTGTTTACTTCCTTTTCTCTCTTAGTGTGTCAGACACCATCCTATTTTGGTCCCTCACTGTAAAACATTTGTCTGACACAGGTCCAAGAATGATGCCTTTAGAAAAAGATCCAGAGCAATAGCAGTCGACCGTTAAAGATAATGATCTCACCTAAAACCGCAGCGAGTTTGGAGACGTGTACCTTCCAGATAAACCAGATCCACCGCATGCGGCTTCTTCAGACTCATTCAAAAGGTTAGCGCTGTCTTTTTAGCACAGCCCTGGCACCCTAAGATTCAGATTCAATTACTTTTATAACGGCAAACTCGTGACTCGCCCCGATATAGTCCCCGTCTGCTGCCAACGACGTTTGATATAGTAGTAATATCAGTATCCGACTTTATTTATTTAAGAGTTAAATATAAAGCAGCTTAGGGATATATGTGTAAAACGAGCCTTAGAGACAAACTGGCTTTGAAAGGATTAGGCAGATGATAATAAACGGTCTAAAATACTCCTTACCCCAGTTTAGGGTTTTTATGAGTCCCAGTATTCATCTGCTTCAAAGTGACATCTCTAGGCTAACGTTAAACTGGGGATTTGTTTGTCCTACATCTGCCAAAAACACAAGAAAAGATTCAATGTTCAGCGCTTCTTCTCGCCGTTGCAGACTCAGGCTTCAAACGTTGGTGCCAGTCCTAACCGACATCCATTTGTGTGTGTGTGTGTGGACGTTTCTGGACAGGAGTCAAAAGAGGAGAGCGAAGCAGATGTAGTTTCTCAGTGAAGTTAACCGTGGGCCGTGCCAAGAAGCGCTGGCGTGGGACTGGTGTGTGGATGTGTGTAATTGCATTGAGGAAGGGGGGAGTAGTCACAGTGTTGCATTAGCTGTGCCCTTATAAAGACGGGACTGGGATATACTGTACTCAAAGTGAAATGCCATGTTAAACAAACAGCGGTGGGCGGTGGGTGGTGGGACGGTGTCGTGCTCTGTGTGAGGGCTTTAAGGGCTTTAGGAGCTGGAACGCCACAGGCCGCTTGATGTAAAAATAGGCCGCGCGAACATCTAGTCTCTATACGTCCACTGGTCTCGTTTAGGTCTTATTATTAATGTGTTGATTCTGTTTTATCCAGGACATGCTCATCTATGACAGGGATAGCTTTCTTTTTTTTTCTTTTCTGCAGTTTAGAACCAATTGACCTTTATGGTACGGTTGGCGCTGGCTTGTTGTTATGCTTCCTCGTCTCGTCTCGTGTCGTCTCTCATAAGGTCACAGTTGAGCATGTGTGTCTCTCCTCCATCAGCTCTGAGCAGCTGGCCCGGGTTGACCCCAGTGGTATGGTCCAACAGCCAGCCAGCCGCACGTGCACATGCATAAAATCATTCTCATATTAATCGAAGGGAGAGTGTGAGAGACAAGTAAATAAGCGAAAAATCAAAAAATGGTTCTTGTATAATGTGGTGTTTTATTACGGCCTTATGTTGAATGGAAACCGCATTTTTAGTAATCAAAGGTGTTCTTGTCCAGTGTCAGGGTAAACCCGCCTCGGTGTGAGTGACTGGTGGCACAGCTTGTTGATTTGATTGCTGACTCAAACAGGAGAAGACAATTAACAACACATGCAGCAAATATTGCCAAATCAATGAGTCCTGTCTAGACACAGAGACCGCTCCTTCAAAGCAGGTCTAACCTTTACGATACTGCCCTTAAAGTTGTCTGGTTGGGCTGACACACTGATTTATTCAAGACATTTCTACCAAGAGATAAATTGATGTTTTATTTTTTCGATAAAGAAGTTGAATGTCAGTGTGCCTGCCCCACAACAATGACCGTAGACTCCATGTTTGTTATGTCTCTTTGGTTGGTATTGTGCTGTTGAGGCCTCATGCAGAGCGTCTCACTCACTTCCACAGTGTGTGAACCTAGTTTCTGGGACGCTAAATCATTGTGAGGGAAACAAAAAAACGTTCAAAGACGTGACACAGAACAGGAACACAGACCTTGTTAGCATGCACCACGCAGGGCTTAGTTGATCCGTCAGCCCTCATGTACAGTACGAGCTGTTTTGGATATTGTCTTTGTTGCATGACTGCAGGATTACTGATCATTATCGGGGGCACGTTTGGCCTTTGAGGCGGCAGTTAAAACTGGCACAGACGGCTGATTTTTTGGAAGCGGCTCGCATTCACATCGTAACCCCCTGGATTGACTTGGCACGGAGAAATCATGGTGCTTTTGAGGACTTTGGCCCCATAAGTAAACTAACACCCTGGCAGCAAAGCAGAAACATCAGACGGTCTATGGTTACACGAGTGTGTTCTGTGTACTGACGACCGCTCATAACAACAGTTTGTTCTGATAATGCGGTTTTTTTCCATTTATGGCCGTTTCTTTTGTGCGAGGTTGTGGCGTGACTGGTCTAGAAAACAGAATGTTCAGTACCGTTTTACATTTAAGATATGTTTAATCATGTTTTTTTGGTCAAATGAGGTGGTTTGAAAATGAGGGTGCAGATGGCTGGGGGATAATGTTTACAATTGAGTCTTGAGGTGGTTAAGAGATCTGATTTGAGAGTCTGTAGTGCTATAAATGTTCACTTGAGCTCTAAATGTCTTAATTAAGTCTACTGTTTTTACTGAGGCTCCAACCAGGACAGCAGCGTTTTATTCCCAGACGATTGTGAGAGCGCTGTGGTGCGTATACGTTTAGAGTCTGTGTGTGCTCAGATGTAGGGCTGGCCGTGTGCCACCAGCAGAGCTCTGTGGGACCAGACCCAGGCATGATGTCATTACCAGCCAGACCACGGAGCCACAGCCATCAGTGACACTGTGTCTTAAAACATTATTCTTAAGGGCCTGTAACTGTAGGCTACTGCTACACGTTTTTCCCGTGTCATGAAAAGATGACCCCCACAGTGGCTATTTTTTTAATAGTTTTAAGTGTGTGTGAAGATTTTTGTGTCTATTTCTGGTGTGGAGGTGAAATATAAGAGTGTTTAGCTGTTTTCTGGGTTCTATTTCAGGAATATGACTTTAAACAGACAGACGGAGTAAGTGGCCCGGGTAGACAGACGTCTGACGGGATGACATTTCTTAGTGGCCACTTGACGTTACAGCTGATATGATTTGAGGGTGTCTGGACGCTGGAGGAGAGGCTGTAGCTAATGCTGAGAATGTTACTGGGCTTTCTGTTTAGAGTCTGCATGTCCTCCTCTTGTTACTGTCCATATAAGTGTCTATCTCTAAGTATAAGCCAAGTGATTAACTGCCATTGTCCAAGGTGTACCCTGCCTCATGTATTACCTAGAACAGTGCATATAACAGACAATTTTTCGCAACAAGGCATTTTTTGGAGCAGCGCTGATCAACTCTAGTGTGGGTTTATAAATATAACACCAGAACATGAAGATGAAATTGAAAAACCACAGTCACATAAGACGTCAAAAACCAAAAAAATACTATAAAGTTTTAAAGCACGTTACTGTATTTTCTTGAGCTTTGTCTTGATGTTTAAAATGTATGTTGGGGTGGTGGATGGGTACCAAAACAGAGGACTTTTCAATGGAACCCATGTTCATCCTGAGGCAAAGTTGACATTTGATTGGGTTTGGATTTTGGTTACGATTTTTGAAAATAAAAGACGTCTAAAACCACAAAAATACTATAAAGTTTTAAAGCATGTTACTGTCTTTTCTTGAGCTTTGTCTTAATGTTGGGGTGGTGGATGGGTACCAAAAAACTAAGGACTTTGGATCCTGAAACAAAGTTAACATTTGAGTGGGTTTGGATTTTGGTTAACTGGTGTCTTTCTCAAACCATGAAGACCATTAATATATTTCCCAACTTTTTTTTTTTTTAATACCATTACACACTAAAGCAAGGCCGTATTTGTAACGTAAACATTTGGAACATTTATACTTTAAACATATCGATATATTCAATTTGGAAACATGGTTGGTTTAATCCAGTGGGTCTTTCACATTTAGCGGCCATAACTCATCGCAGCAATTTTCCCATTTCTCATTAACTTTGCCTGAGATGTATGGTCGCTTGATGTTTTCCACGTTGTATTTGTTTGTGCAAAGCTCGTGAGGGGGGTGTCTGGTGGTGGAGGGGAGTAATGGGTGAGGCACAGAGAGGAACCATTGAAGTGCTCGCCAGTGTTTATGTTTGTGTCTGGGTTTCCCTCTCTCCATTTTCCCTCCAAGCCACAACAGCAGCTACATTTTCTGCACCGAACTTCTCCTTCGCCCCCTCACATTTTGAAATCCAACCGTTTTTTTTTTGTTTTTTTTTTACCCTCCTCCTTCACACTGTTGCCTCTTTACACCTGCCAGCCTTCACTGCCCGTGTTTGTGCTTAGGTCTGGACCTGGAGGATTAGGAGAAGCCGTCAGGTGGAGTGCATCAGGACGGAGAGGTAGGCCCGCTGAAGAAAGAGTGCCTGTGGTAGGATGCTACCTCGGGATTTTTCCATCGGAACACCGAAACCCAGACGTCTGAACAAGCTTTATCAGGAAGGAGTTTGCTCCAAATGCTTGCACTCTCTAACCAACCACTCCAGCCAGGTGGAAATTATTGCCACACCGTTGCTAATTATAGCTAACATGTAATTTAGCATTCCATTCATCACTGAAGTTAATTGCATTTTTATTGCTCCAATCCAAAAGAAAACATTTATTTGAGTCTGACTCACCCAGACTGTCCAATACTGATATTAAAGGCAGTATATGCAGGATTTTCTTTGGAATATTTAGAAACAAACCTGACCCCAGTGCTTCATCCATTTTTTTGGTGCTTATCAGTGAGAAAAAGTCAGATTCATGACGTTTAGCCGTCTGTCATGTACAGTTGTTAGTACAGTTGTTATGTTGTACTTTCCCATCTTCTGTGAGCTGTGATTGGCTGAGAGCTACACACTCAAAAACAACACTCTCATGTAAACAAAGGACTATGATGATAAAATACAAAGAGAAGGCCATATGAGTTAGATTCATTTTTATGCATATTATATCTTTAAGTGGGTTAACACTATGGAATACTGAATGCATTAATTGAGCTCAGTGGCCAAATGTTAGTATATTACAGCATGGAAAGAGAACACAATGGTTATTTTTTACACAGTGCTTCTTTATCTTCCACTGAATCTGTCAGATATAATACCCAGGCATGTTTACTTTTCAAGCGCCATTGTGTGACATGTGAATAACAGGAGAGCTGTCAATCCAAGTCTGTCAAATGATCTAGTTAGGGAGTTATTTTTAAAATGGGACTTTCTATAGGTTGAGAACTTTAAAGTAGGAGTGGGTGCGTAGGTTTCCTCTGGGTGCTCCGGTTTCCTTGCCTTGTGCTGCAGCTGGATTATTATTATAATGGATTTGGGTGTTTACAAAGTCACAAAAAAACATCTTGAACTGCTCCAAGCAATGTATTCACGGCCAAACCGTCTTGTTGTGACCCATGATAAGGAAGTACTAATAGTTCTGGGCGTGTTTTAGGTTTGGAGATGTAGCTTCAATGTTATTATTGTATTATACTCACCGATAATAAATTAAATCACTGACCTGTAATTCATTTAAAGTACCTGCTCTTTGATAACGCTTTCTATGGAAGCCCTCCCATTTGGTACCGTGGAACAGTTACTGGTTTCCCCTACCACTGAAAACATGTAGAATATGTCCTCTATGGGGCCAGGACTGGCTTGGAAATGGGATTTGTGATCAGGTGGACTTTCCTTGTTGAATAAAAGTCAAATCAAAAATAATAATAATAATAAAGTCATGTCTAAACAACACTGAAATGTCATAATAAATAATAATATAAACACACTAACAGGGAAATTCAGGCTGGGATGTGCACTGACTGAAGTGACTGAGCCCTACAGGTTTCACATGTCAGCAGAGAGCTCTGTTTGCAGAAGGTAGGTTTCAGATAAATACCAGTCTCCTGTCTGTGTGTGTCTCCCTGCCCAAACACATTAGCACTCAAAGCCCCCCCCCCCCTCACCTCTGGAATATAAGGCTCACCCCACGATGCCTTTAACTCATTTCACCTCATTCCAGAGACATCCAACACCACTAACCTGCCCGTCACCCTTCGCTGCAAAGTCCACTCGTGAACATGTGCAGAAAACATCACGCCGAATGCAGATTTAAACAGGGCTCAGGACTTCTGCATGTGATGTATGTGTCGCTGAAGGTTATTTGTGGTGTCTTTTTAAGAATTACAATAAACTGTGCCATTTCCAATAGAGGTTATCTTGCCCACGCGTGCTATAAAGCTACAGTGTAGTTTCCGAGAAGACAAACAACGAGTTAGTAAACACTTCTAGACCGCTGCAGGGCCGCAGTGTGGGTTAATTGATGTTTTGATCTTCATACTGAAACTGTCACCCTTTCTTATTGGTACTTGATTTGTGTTGTGCTGGATTTATTGCACTGATATAGATACAGTTCCATTTCAAAGATTTGTTTAGGTAATGGTGCAAAGTAATGGGGCTGATGAAGCGCAAATGAAGCAAGTTGTGAATGCTCAACTAACCTGACTCACACAGAACTGTATTATGTATGCTATGTTCATACGTTGGAGTATTGTCAAGTAAAGCTGTTGATTTACCAGAAATGACAGAAGCTTGTTTTTTCCCAGTACAGTAGTATATTTTTCACATCCAGTGTATGGGATTTTTGCTGTAGTTTACAAGAGTACTTGCGTAAACCTTTACAGGCCTCTTTGACCTTTCCCGGTGCACTTTCTGTCCACCTCTGCACCAGCTGTGTCTTTAAACCCAGCCGTGAAGCTCTGCTCGTCTGCGTCCCCCGGGGGTCTCGGCACACCTCTTCTGATCAGACTCAGAGGGATTCCCAGCCATCTCACGTTGGTCCTGCGGTGGCCTCTGCCTACACGCTGGTGAACCTGTCAGCGCACATGAGTCACTTAAACACCGCGGCGGAGACTCGTTGGTGGTTAGCTGATCTTTATGGTGTGTGCCATGAGAAAGGAGACCCCCGTGCTCCTGCTGCTGCTGCTGCTGCTGCTGCTTCACTCAAAACCACAAAAGGGACACGGTAACATGCTCCTCTGTCATTTGTGCAGAAGTGAAACACTGAGTCAAGAGAACTGTGTGTGCATTTTGCATTTGACATTTTGCAAAAAAAAAAAAAAGCTAACTCAAACAGGAAGTTCACTTGTGTTCAACTGATTTCAATACAAAAATAAAACCTATACCTCAATCACTGAATTTTGCACAATCCCTTACAACTTGACTTTTACACAAACCTCTAATATATTCTTCTGCACCTCCCTGTCTAAAATTAGAAACTGCACATGCTCCTGGAGGCTTTACAAAGAAAACACACGTCATTTCTTCCTGTTCAGAACTGTATTTCATTCTGGGAGAAGAATGTGTACCTGTTGTGTTAAGTGTTTTAATGAGAGCACGTAACCACATTTTTAAATAATAGACTCAGTGTTGCTCTATGCTTTTGTCTATTCCACTGCATAAAAAAGAGACCCCATCAGAGACACTGACAGCAGAATGTCACATCTGCAGAAGAGCATCGGGTGAGCGAGCGGGTTGGTTTGTCACCTTAACCACAATGGGGGGTGTTTGAAATTGCAGGGGGGAAGAAAGGTGTGTAGTTTCTAGTCACTGGCAGTTGCTGTGAGTACTTTGCATGGCACACTGGAATCAGAGGCTGGGGTCCTATCCCACCCACACATGCTCTTTACATGAGTCCTGTCAGTCGAAAGCACAGTGACACACAAACAGACTTAGATCCTCTGTGAAAGCCCCTGACACGGTTCTACACTGAAGCCGTTGGAATATACTGAGCTGTGAGAATTGTTGTTTTGGGCGAGCGGGCGTCCTGGTTGTTAATTAGGTCAGCACAGGCCTCCTGGGACGTGGGGCCAGAGGGGACACTGTAGAAAGCCCTGAGCCCCATTCGCAGCCAGATGAAAAGAAAACAGGCCCGGTACAGGTTCCACATGTCGGGCCAAGGGTGAAAATGTGGTTTAGATTTGAATCCTTCCCTCTCTGATTCGGAGTCTCCTTAGAGCTCTTATAACACCTCACTATCCAGCCGGTTTCGACACCGTTTTTTGACTCTCGGCTGTGTGTGTGTGTGTGTGTGTGTGTGGTGCAATCTCCTCCAACATATCTGTTTCTTCCTTCCTATGGGTTTTAGTTAATCCACTTCTCCAGGCTTCCTTCCCAGAACAGCGAGACCTTTCTAAAGAAAACAGGGCAGAGCAGCACTTTGGAAATCCCTTCACCTCTCTCATTAAAGATGAGGATAAGGGCCGAGTTGATTTTCCTGATTTAATTTAAGCCCATGAAACTGGAGCCGAGCCAGGCCGCTCTCGGGGCAGGATAAAACAGACACTGCAGGAAGAATTTGGGCTGTTAAAAAAAAAAAAATCACTGGATATTGCTTTTATTCCCTGACTTAAGGATGTATGAGTGTGTGCACGTGTCTATGTGGTTGTGTGCTTTGTAATGACCCGCCAGCAAAACTGCACGTGGAGTAAATGAGAGGCCTGCCGGGGTAAAGACTGTTCTTATGGGCGTGTAATTCAAACAATAATCAGCTGTGGACTCGCTGATCTTGCCAAACAGCGAATCATCTCTGTAATCACATCCTTCAGAGCAATAATTCAGGACAATACCAGGACCTCGCTTTAATAGGTAGTTTTGACTGTCCCAAAGAATCGTGAGAAAAAGGGATCATTACTCTGAGCATGAAATGGAAAGCTATTTGACGATTTCTCTTAACACGCTTTATTTACCACTGCCACAGGGCTTGATGCGCAAACGGGACACTCTTTTTTTTTCTTAGATAGTTTCGTTCCTGGAGGTCATTTCTAAATCACAAAAACACTGTTGAAGTTTTTCAATTAGTTAATGTCATGGTAACACTGATTGATATACAAACAGTCGAGAGACAAATGAGTTTAAAGCACAATCTGCTGCTTTGGCTTCATGACTGGGTAAGAAAATGGGGCAATCGGGACAGGAAGAGGGCAAAATCTGGACATTTTAGCGTTTTTGTAGATATCTGCCAGGACACAGGACAGGGGACTTAAAAATCAAAAAATTAAAATCGTTAAAGTCCAAGTTAAATTAGGACCTATAGTCACTCTAGTTTCGCAGCAAATACAACAAATGCACTGACAAGGTATATCAGGCAGCTTATTATGGTAACATAGAAAAATGTGAAGTACAACAGTGGCAAATGGTCCATGGTCCAATGGTCTATGCTGTTATAATGTGAAGGTAAACTGCTCCTATGGTTTGAAGAGCTCATAAGTCAACATGAAGCTGAAAATTTCCTCAGTAATAACATCAATCAAATGAGTTTTTCAGTTTCGGTTAATGGCAACACACCCTTGAGGAAGACAATATAGTCATGTTTCCACTAAAAGGTATGACATGAATTGTTTTGGTTTCAGAGAGTAGCGTTTTCTATGCCAACACTGGCATTATGCAAGTTTCACATAGGTTTCTCTTTGTGTGTTTCTGAGAAAGTGAGTGAACTTTGATTCTGTTGCCATTAAAGAACTCAGTAAATCCTCATGAGTAGCGAGACGAAACTCAGAAGGCATAGAAAAAGAAAGATTGTTTTCGATTCTCATTTTGCCTGAACAAGGATTCCAAAATGATCACTTATTATGAACGCTTACCACTTTTCACATGGGAAATGCCTCTGAAAGTGTGCCAAACCTATACCACTCCACTGGAAACTTGCCTCTTGTGTCCTACAACACACTTTTACCATTTAAACGATCTGATCTGCATACATCATGTGACATGGCTTTGAGAGTGAGCTTTGTGGGCAGCAGTGGATTGGAGCCTGTCAGCAACCCCAGGATCTAACTGATTAAATAACAGTCCAGGAAACAGCGCGCACTCAAACTGACCGCTGCGGCTGTTATGCTTTGACCTGGCAAAGGAAGCTTGTGGAAAACGTTTTTCTTTAAAGACGTGAAGTGTTATGCAAGGACTGGTAGATAAAAAAAACATGGAAAGAAAAAACAATAGGAAAATGTCAGCTGTGGAGATGTGAAGCGAAGCCAGATCTCCATGAAAATCTCAGTTAAGTCCAGTTAATATCCGTGAAAGTGCAGTTGTCTCAGAACAAAACAGGTTGAAATCCCATCTGCTCTGTGTAAATGTGTGTGGTCTCTGCACTAACCAAAAAGCACACTTAACCATCACTGTAATTTTCATGTAGCCAACCAACCGACACGTCTGCCTCTGCACACTCCTCCTGAGCTCGAAAACAGCAGAAAAACTAGATAACGGAGTATTTTTCTCAAGTCCTCTGCCTTTGCTCTCGACTCAACAACCAGCTGTGTTTTTGTTATTTTTGCCTCGTTTTACAGCCTCTCTTTTCATTTCAGAATAAGCGCTGACAGAGGCTTTCAAACATCGCCGTGCCTTCTTTTTCACGAAACCCTTTGACCATTGTTCGCTCTGAGTCGGACTGTCAAAGCCTCTCAGGAAAGACAATGCATGTGCGGGCCATATTTACTGTCTAAAGAGCAGCGCAGCGCTCCGTTCTCTCCGAGTGATTGCAGGGCTGAGAGCATGTCATGTAAAATAAACAATGCCCTCTGACTAATTGAACAGAACGGATTGGGAAAACGCGTCCACACTCGATCATAATCTGCTGGCTCGGCTTGACACATGCACACACCCTAAATCTGAGACATCTCCAGACACCCCCGTGTGTCTCTCTGGGGGTGGCTCTGGCTCCAGGTTTCTGTGTTACGAGGCAGTTGGGTCTCAATAGAGGGCATTACCAAAGTGTGATTGTCTCCCGGGTGCAGGTACACTCACCGCCAAGGAATTACAGAGGAGGGGGTCATGTGAGGTCAACACTGTGTTAAGCTAATGAGACACTGGAAGTCAACGATGATGGCTAAATCCTATCTTTCACCTTATTTCACCCTGCACTATTTCTTGCACTACTGACTTTATATAGCCCACTGTGTATATTGTGCATATCAACATGTTAATTATGTCCATAGTCGCTCCTTTGACTGCATCTTAATGTTCATCCACCTGTATGGAATAGTTAACAACCTATACCTAACTTATAGTTCTTGTTTATAGTGTTTAATACTGTACATTCTGCACTTACTGCCTTTTGCACTTCTAGTTAGAGGCTAAACTGCATTTTGTCGCATTGTACTTGTAAATGTGGAATGACAATAAAGTTGAATCTAATCTAAGATGTTTCTTGGTTTTCGTAAGCTTTCTGGAGATTGGAGTGGGATTTAAAACATACAAAGCTGCACTACCGCAGATCAAAAATAATAAAAGCACGCATACATACAATATCCATTCATACAGTGTAATTTCCGTAATTATTTGAAAGGAGCTAACCTTTGTAACTCTCTCCCTGACTTTAACTGAACTGTCCACCTTCAAAAAACAAACTAAATCCTGGCTCATACAGCAGCAACAGTGTGATCATGTATAAATTGTGTGTATGAATGTGCATATGTGTGTGTTTATATAGCTACACATTCTATTTGTGCTATTTGCTTTTTGCTCATTGTATTCACTGTTCATTTTCTTTATGTAATATCAATAGTAAAAAGTTGTTGCAAGTGTTGTGAATTAGTCTTGGCTATAAAAACTATTATACATACAATGGATAACTGTAAGAAGATAATCTATGTCTCTATATCTGTTCCTATCAAATAAACCATAATTAAATAAATAAATTTGATGTGAGCAATAGCCAACATAATATAATCAGTAGCCATGTGCAAAGAATGAGTCTGGTTTCAGGGGATTTGAGTTCCAGGTTACAGAACTAACAAACGCAGACTAAAACTGACTCGGGACATTTTTTGAAAGACAGGGGCAGAACCTACAGGCACCCAACATGCCTCTTGAAACAAAGCACTGCATAAAGCCTGCTCTGTTTTAATTACAACTGGTTTGACAGAATTTCTCACAACCGGAAATTGCCAAGAGCCAAGTGAATCAGTCAGAATGGCTCGCCAGATTATATAATCAGTCAACCCAGTCTCATCACAAAATGTAAAATAGTCACGTTGGTCCACATGGTACAACGTATACATTTCACAAAACGGGCCCGAAATTTGTGACACTGTCACGTTTTTTTGTTCCATTCTTTTCTATTGATGTCACGTGATGTCAGAGCTGCCGCAGACGCGAAAACATGACGGGAAAACATGGCCACCTTTGGAGATAAAATGCAATTTTATTGCCTATTTTGAGCACTAAAATCAATTTGGTTAAATTTCTAGCGAGAAGTGTGGTCTTTAATCTTATAATCTTCAACTATTTAATCCATATACACTTTTATTTATGAGTTTAAACGAAGATCTTGTCTCGACATTGTTAAAATTGTTATATTGTCACGTTTTGTTTCACTGGTTATCTCTATGTTTTTCAGCGTAAAATCTAGGAATTATCTTGTGTTATTATTAATTTATTTTAATAATAAAATAATAAAAATAAAATATTTTTTTTAATAAACTTGCTTAGTACAAAGATGCGAGCTGTGCTTACGTGGGCTCTTTAGGAACTAGTTTCATACATACCTTTATTATTTTGCATACATTCATTAAAATAATTTAGTAAACAAGAACAGTGGTGAGAAAATTACATTTATTGTTGCCTTTATTTGTGATTATGGCCTTCAACCTTCAACCTAATGCATGAAAATGTAGACATTTTACGTTTTACATTTTACATTTTACATTTTAAGCCGAGCCCCCCGCCCAGGGGCCGCCAGCCAGGTGGAGGGGCTCCGTCATATGGCACCTTGGACAGACGGGGCGTCTGGGTCTCGCTTCCCACGGATCCGGCCAGGGAGACCAGGTTCCTGAAATCCTGCCGGCAGGTCGAGCGCTGTGTCGGGGGAAAGTGCAACTGGCCGCGCAGCGTGAATAAGCTTCAGCCCGGGAGTCCCGGGCCTAAGCCACTCCCACGCTCCGCGGCAAAACACGTCTTTTTTTGCAGCGTTGAAAAAAAGACTAAGTGTTTTGCCGCGCAGCGTTGATAAGCTTCAGCCCGGGAGTCCCGGGCTGACGCCTTTTCAAGTTTATAAAAAAGAAACTTATTTCAGCACCTGGATGTATTTTTATTATTTTATTATTAAAATAAATTAATAATAACACGAGATAATTCCTAGATTTTACGCTGAAAAACATAGAGATAACCAGTGAAACAAAACGTGACAGTATAACAATTTTAACAATGTCGAGACAAGATCTTCGTTTAAACTCATAAATAGTAATCATCATATAAAGTGTATATGAATTAAATAGTTGAAGATTATAAGATCGCCATGTTTTCCCCTAGCGTCTGCGGCAGCTCTGACATCACGTGACATCAATAGAAAAGAATGGAACAAAAAAACGTGACAGTGTCACAAATTTCGGGCCCGTTTTGTGAAATGTATACGTTTTACCATGTGGACCAACGTGACTATTTTACATTTTGTGATGAGACTGGGTTGAATCAGTATAAACTGTACCAGACTAATAAAGAATGGCTATACTGATGATGCTATTTGAGATACTGCACCTTGAAGCAACTTACTGTCTTTTTTTCCCACTAGTTCTGTTTTCTGTGTAGGCTTCTGTTTCCCTCTCACTGTTACAGCACCATTTGCAAATTGCCCTGTTAGAGACCCACAGGCCACTTAGATGCTGTTGCCCTCTGACCTCTGGGA
Source organism: Rhyacichthys aspro (assembly GCA_036850595.1). Lineage (NCBI taxonomy): Eukaryota > Metazoa > Chordata > Actinopteri > Gobiiformes > Rhyacichthyidae > Rhyacichthys > Rhyacichthys aspro. The sequence goes on from CM072151.1 coordinate 16,013,070, forward strand.
GGGGTTAAGTATGGGAATGAGAGGGTCACAGCGAAGCTAAGGGTTAATTGTAGTCCCTCTTAGAACTAATCGCCAAAATCACCCACGCCTATAACACTCCCCCTCCCTGCGCCTGCCTTCCAGCACACATAGGCTTCGCAACAGTCTCTCCGTCCTCTGCAGTGTCCCTTCATATCCTGGCCTAGGGGAAAACAGTCCCTCTTTTTATGTAGACAGATAGATGTTCGGCTTGTTTCCTGCTACATATTTAACATACCAGAAAGCACCAGAAGGTCAGACGTATTCAAGCCTCTCCCCTCGGGACTTTACACTGGACCGCACCGATGACACTACCAAATGGCACAAAAAGAGTAGGACCAGCGCCGTCTGAGGAGCGGAATTCGGGGGTTTGTTATTTTGATTGGAGGGACAATATGTATCTGTTCATCTGTGAAAAGAAAGCGTGGAAAGAGACGAGGGCCAGCTCAGAATGGGAGGGTAATTGGCGGGGATGAAAAATGAGAGTCCTTGACCTTTGCTTACCTCCAGGGACGGCTGATAGCACGGGAGCCCATCCAATCACCCCATCCTGTCCACCAATCCCTCACCCATAAAGATCTTTAACTACAGGGACGGAGGACAGGAGCGATGAAGGTAAAGACGAACGCTCAGGGGGACTGGCTCACTTCATGGGCGTGGTGGTCTTTTAATGTGTGACTGTGTGTGCGCGGGGGTCTCAGCTGTCTCAGCCTCCATTAGGCTCTAATAGGGCTGTCATTCTGGGCTTTTAACCCTGCGTGTATAATCAAGGCAGACAACCCACAAACCTTACGACAGTGGACAAGAAACATCGCACTGAATTCAAATAGATAGAGCATCGGCAGATTAGGAAAACATATTTATGAGTTTCAATACAAATGCAATGCAAATATCATAATGCAACTGTACATTTTCACACGGCTAAACATCTGCAAATGTACTATTTATACAGTATAATAACTAAGTATTTTAATTAATGATGAATTAAGGCTAAAATGTCTTTTTATGAAACAGCTTAGTAATGAATAGTAACAATTATAGTACTTTAACTATGAATGAATGTTATTTTTGTTCTCTAAAATGTTTTTTTGTTGTGCTCACCTGCTCAGGGACTGCAGATGGAAAGAAGCTTGTAGCTGAATCTGGTACAAAGCATCTTTTTTCTTGTGAGATTCAAGTTTTTGTACATGTTCCCTGATAAAAGAATAAAATAAGCTAAATATACCGTATAAATGCACTTGCAAACTTCACATTACCCACAAAAAAAGTTTGAACACAGCTGGTAAAGTGTTAAGAGTAAGTAAGTTACTGATGTAATATGGAAATGTACAAGAAAGGTATTGACTTATTTCGGTTATTTTATGTGTGTTATGTTGTAACCATACAAAGTGCATGTGTTAATCTGACGGATATGTTTTTTGCTGCGTGCCCTTTCTCCAAAGTTGCCATGCAGCCCACCACAAATCCCACATTAGTTCACATTAGTCCACCCGAAACACTCCACCCTTGTACAAACTCACCGTACACAAACATACAGCGCAGCTCAAACAACACACCTGCCCGAAAAACAACACAGCTGACCCTGGCGCCTTCACTGGACTGGCATCAGCAGCCACACTCAGCCTCCTTAATCCGGAGTGGTGCGTGGTGTTTAGTGGGAATTCCCCAGCGTCCCCAGTCTGACCCGCTGTGTCTGCTGCACTGTGGTGACAGGTGTGCCTGTTAATTAAAGCTCAGGCCTAATGACAGGGCGGCAGAGCTAAAACCAGGCCCAAAAGAAAAGGGGCCCAGGGGATGGAGAGCGGTCGGCACGAGTTTACAAGAAAGACTGCAGCTTGGAGGTGTTGACTAATGACTAATCAGTGGAGAGGAGGCACTTCACTGGGTACTTTTGTCTATTGTCAGTCTAAAATAACAAAAAGTGCATTATTGAAGTATTTTTCCACAACATAACACTCTCATATGTTTAAAAAAGTCATCAGATCAGGCCATGTCCAGGAAGTATGGATAAATGAGCTCTGGGTCAGTTCTGGATAGATCTTGGCTAACTTTTCCTTTGACAGATGTAGGTGCTGTAAAACTTAAGTTGGAGGAGTCCATTCTTGGCACTTACTGTAGAAAGAGCTATGAACAAATAGTTTTATGGCATTAGAGGAGGGTTAGCCAGTAAATTTGCAAATTAAACATGTCCCAAGAGAATATCAGTACATTATCTCAGTACATTAAATCTGACTCAGATACAAAGCTGTTGAGATGAAACTCCATGAACTGGGGACAAGGAATGGGATGGGAATAAGTGAAGAAAATGAAAAAAAAAGATTAAAAAAATAAAATGGAGAAACAGGAATTGAACCCGAGAGGAGCCAGCTGTGAGGAGGTGCAGTTTGTCCTTGTTAAACCTACAGCCATATGGCCGGCATCTGAGCTGGTTCTGGAGGTGATTTTTATAGCTACTTTTATAGCTTGGCAAGCTCACACTGCCTCAATGAAAGAGTGCCTGCCTGCCTGCCTACCTGCCAGTACGCAGCCTTTCAGCTGATGGAGGGGAATAAATGTGAATAACGTCCTTAACTTCTAGTCTACATTTGGAGGATTAAAAAGCGCCAACGTTGTACAACTTCAGAGAGAATTTGGTTAGTCTCCCTGCCCTTGTCGTTTCTGTGCTTTCCTTGTGCTGTTTCCTGCCCTGCAAGTCATTCATTACTCCCGCTCACACGCACACACCAAAATAACACATCCTTGCTTTTTTAAAATCACTGCACACTTTTCTTCTTCACAGTTTTTGTACCGATATTGGTACGAATAGGGAACCTGCCCATTTTCGCGAATTTCTTTTCGTCGTTCCCCACAAAGTTCATTAGGTTTTGCTGCCCTTATTGTTTGAGTTGCCAGGCCTCTTGAGCAAATTGCATTTCTCAGACATTTCTCTCAGCGTTTGAACTGCATATAAGAAGCGGATCAGGTTTCCACCGAGGGAATTGCTGAGTGTGTGGAGTGTTTCGACTTCTTTGTGAGGCTCGGACACATGCCCACTCTTCTGTGGAAAGGTATGGAGTGCTCAAGTTGATCTGCTGTATTTAAAAACCCTTCTAGACAAATCAAATATTAATGTATAAGAAGGTGGGCTGTGTGTGAAATCACCCCTGAGTGACTTTATAGTGCATGGTTGCATTTAATAGGATACCACTGTGCTACATAAACGGTGACATCAGACGAGAGCTGAACTTTTAAAATGTAGATGAAATCAGAATAAAGAAGCGAGTAAATCTTTGTCAGTAAAGTTGCTAATAAACACTCGCTAACACCAATCAGACAGTCACATGTGCCTCATCTGGTTCATATTGACCGCGTAAACATCATACCACAGTGCTGCCATTAGTCGGGCCATATTCTCTCTTTATCTCTCTGTTCCCTTTGTGCCTGTGGAGCACGTCCAGCTTAAACAGTCCGCCCTCCCCTCCGTCCCCTCCTTCCCTTCCCCCCACGCCCTCCTACTCGCTGTCACATCAAACCTGACCTTCAAAAAACAACGGCGGGCTCGCTTCAAGTGTTGTGGTTGTTTGGAAAATGGCAAAGGGGAGTTCTGTAGGTTGGAGATGGAGGACAAAAGGCCTGCATTCAAGGAACAGGCAGGAAAGAGTGTTAAAATATGAAAATGACAGGGAGAAAAAAACCAGAGTGGCAAGGCGGGCGGTACAAAGCTGAAATCTGAACTTGTGCCAAACTATTGTTGCATGCAGCTGTCCTGTTGATCTTTCCCATTGCTTTCCCTCCACATCTGTCCCCGAATCATCAACTGACGGAGAAAGAGTATAGCTTTGTGCTGCAGAAATCAGGCCACACACACTCATCAGGGTACCTGTATGAAGGGAAACATTGTGATATGATGCTTTGTCTAATCTAAAAGCATGCAATCCACAAAAAAGTTGGATACTAAGCCAAGCTGATGCACCCAGGGTGAAATAAAGGAGAAACGGGGGAACGGTAAATGGAAAATGGCGGCGTGCCAAGTGGCAAAGTGCCCATTCAGCTGCCTGCTTGTTTTATACACACGTCTCATCTCCGAGGATAAGCTTTTACAGCGTCTGTCTGTGCGTGCACATCGACAGTGTCTGTGCAACTTGTGTACCTGCAATAACTTGTTTCGCCGGACGGTAAAATGTTCGGTTTTGTTGAGCAGACAGGACCGGGAAGACATGTAATTTGGAGTGCAGGCTTACTTCCTGTCATAAAGAGATGATAACACGCTCATGTCAAGGCTCCTGTCACAAAGTGCTGGTGTGTAAGAATGCTCATCAGTCAAATGGCTCCCCGTCTCCGTCTGTGTTCAAAGAAGAGCATTGTCTGGTCTTATCGGTCCATCTGTGCAGGAGAGGAAGAGCGGAGGAGGACAAGGGGTGGAGCTGGAAGGTTGGAGTTAAACCCTCTGATGCCTTCCTTTAAACTGTGATTTATATCTGACCTCTTAACTTACTGACAAAAACCACAACAACAGACAGCACATTACTGACTGATGAATGTTAGCGCTGATGGGTAAAGCCGTGGGACCTAAAGCAATCATGGCTTAAAATTTACAAAGAAGTTGATTAGGGCATAACACTTGGTAAAGGTTTCAGGGGTAAAAACGTGACTGATACAAAAGCTGGGGTAGCCCAAATAAGCCTAAATACTACTTTAGTACTACTTTGCTCACTGTTCATCCATTTACTTTTCGAAAGCAGACAAATTAGCCTTGCATTGTTACTTAGTAGCTAGCTTACTGGTGTACTTGTGGCTACCATTTTAGCTGGTTACGTAGTAGCGAGCTTAAATGTGGGTAACATTTTAGCTTGTTACTTACTAGCAAGCTTACTTGTGGCTAACATTTTAGATGTTTACTTACAAGCTAGCCTACATTTGGCTAACATTTTGGCTTGTTACTTACTAGGTAGCTTACTTGTAGCTAACATTTTAGCTTTTCTTTCTTAATCGTTCTGCTTAGTGTCCCAAATCAACAGTTGGTTAGCATAAAATATAAGAAGTATGCTATAAATATTTTATTTTTTTCTTGAATCCATACTTGCAAAAATTGTACGTCCTCAGTAAAAGGTAAAAATGCTCTTTGGGTAGCTAACAGATTATGATTTTTAAAAAAGGTGTAAAATGCATATAAATTCTCCCCCTTTTTTATTGCCACACATAGGTATAATAAAATTTGATCACACATTTATGCATTATTTGTTGAAAACTGACTGTAGCCCAATTGTAGCAAAAAATGTGAAACGTAACATGTAGGTTTTAATTATAGTACCATTTGGCCTACAGAGGAAATCTGTAACTTAAAACTTTTTAATTAATAAGGAATAAGTGTTCTGCTATTAAAATGTTAAGCACTTTAAGGAGCCAAACATGAGCTTTTCAATCCATGAGAGCTGTTCAGACTGGTACAGTATAAGTATTGTTTCTGCAGTATTTAATGGTCCCAGCAGAGCAGTAACCATTGAATGCAATAAAACAAAGACTTCTGTTTAAAACCATCCCAGTTTGCTGTTAAAACACTGGCTCGGTGATCAGTAGCAATTTCCCAGTGTGTTCTTTAAAAAGGTATCAAATAGAACTAAGATGCCATTTTGGAAAGTGAGGAAAAAGGATACTCCAGCATCCACAGTCCCCCGCCGTGTGTGACTGTCAGCGGCCGACATGAGAAAACCTGCTTGGGTGGGGTCCAGCTGGAGTGGCTCGGTGCTCCTCTGAGAAGCGCCGACACAAAGGCTCACTGTGCTGGAGTGGCACTGGGAACTGCAGGCTGGCAGCGCCTCTGACACTTACCCAGAGCTGGGCAACACTTGAAAAGACCTGCCATTTTTTTTCCCTGTCTGCCCTTCACCTCCATCCACCTCGTTCTATTTCCTCCTGGCGTCGGGCTGTCTTTGCTTTGGTGTCGGGCGCCCTGTGTGTCAGTCTGCTCCTGTGTTGGTCTGTCTGTCCACCTGTCTGTCTGTCACACAGTGCATCCATTCCCACACTAAATAAGTGCATGTGACGCAAGAAATGTACCTCAAGAAGAAAAATCACAGTAAGTGTTTTGATTTTCAGCAGCAACAGATGCATAAAGTAAAGCTGAGACACATTAAAGGGACTGTGTGTGGTTTTTGGCTGCATCTTGTGGCAACGTTGTCCTTCCCTGATTTTTATGCACCCTCAGTTCCTCCTCCAAGGTACGGTCCACGTATTGATATGCAACACCACTTGGACAAACAGTATTTAATATTCACAGTCTATTATACACTTAATATTTTAACTTTATCAGTTAAATATAGCCGTAAACGCTGCAAAATAAAGTTAAACAATGTAGAATGAAGACTAATATAAACTGGCCTGATATCAGTCTTTCACATTGCTCTTTTTAAGATAAACTTCACGTTAGATTTTAATAAAAGGCAGCACCATCATCACAAAGTAACTAAAACAATGTTAATGTGGTTAAACTCACAAATCGGGGAATGACAACCATTGCCGATTGTATTCCACACCTGTCTTCCTGCATCTGAGCAGCTACGGTAACTCAGCAGGGACAATCTACTGTGTTTGAACAAATCTTGTAGAAAAGAGTCAAGTGGTGAGTTTGCTTTCAAATTTTAAAAACATAATCTTCTTAGGTTTTTTGAGAAATGTTCCAAAAGCGTCATTTAAGAAGATTGAATGTGTTTTATTTAATTCAACAACAGGCTACGAAATATTTGGCTAATACAGAAAAGGTAGTTTGACTTACCTTAGGTTTAGATTGACAAGAAGTGTAAATTAGGGTTATGGATTTAAAAATATAAAGAAGAATCGTCTAAGGGCAAAACATTCAAATTTAAGCAGTGTATATCTTTAAGGACATTCACTCCACTCATGTTTCTCTGTCTGTTCTCTGTGTTCCACTCTCTTCTGTCACCACCTTCTTCTTTCACATCATGGCAGCCAAAAAAGAGTAGCCCAGTATTTTTCAAGAGGATTGCCACTTCCAAAATAGATTGCCCTTTCGCACAATAATCCACTGGCAGCATTATTTATTCAACAGATTAAGGAAGTAGATCCGAATAGATTTCCCTGCTCAGTTCCTATGTCACAACCTCTAAATCTGAGGCATCGTGGTTTTGAAACAGCTGGACTGAGATCAGGCGGGATCCCTAATTGTAATCCTTTTATAAGAGGTCTAAATGGCACTCACTAAATAGAGAGTAGAAGTATAAAGTATTAGGCCCAGGTGATAACAGAGGGATATAGTGAGCACACTGAGCAGAGGGGAAATCCCTGCTGAGATCATACTCCTATTCTGATACCGTGCAACTTAGTCCACTTATCCTGCTCTATACAACTACCACAGAGAAGCCTAACATTGAAACCGTAGCTGCCTTTGTTACATTTGTTTTTCTGTTAAACCTCTTTTATAGAGTGTGAGATACTAGTGGCATTTAGGAGGACAGAACATATTCTATTTCAGTTTAGTAAATCAATAGTAAAGCAGAGAGCCAAAGAATGTCTTATCCTGAGCTTCGGTCTAATCACTTTATCCAGGCTTGTAACCACAGTGTTACTGTCCCAAAGACCTTTGCAAACACTGTACCAAAAGAGGAAAAAGAATACAACCCAGGGAGCTATATTTATCCAAGGTTACTCAAACAAGTCATGTTTTGTGCCATTTTCAATCCCACTGCCTCTGAATCAGGTAGGCTTAGCTGTGATCCAAGAACAAACAGCAAATATTTGACTTTCAGTGTCGCAAACAAGTTCAGATGTGAGAGAACGAGGTGATGTTCACCTTTGGGGCTGAAACACTGCGGTAAACGACACAAGCTACCTGAGCATAGACACTAAAACTGATTTTTGGCTTTTGTTATTTAAGTAAATGATGGGTCTGTGTTTGTTTGGTAACTATTTTTACACTAGCTGGATTGGTACACTGTTGCTGCTGTAATTTAGAAAAAATGAAAACAGTAAGAATATAGCTACTATAAGTGAGCACAAAGGCGACAGAGAGAAATAAAATGTTTCTACAGAGTATTGTTTATCAGATTATTTTAGTGCATTTTTTAGAAAGTCTAATCTGGATTAAGATACAGTTAACAGTCATGTTGTAAGGCGACCTTGAGTGTCTAGAAAGGCGCGTTATAAATAAAATGTATTATTATTATTATTATTATTTTTATTATTATTATGTCAGACTGGTAATGTTCATAGCATCAGTGATTACAATGTTTATTTGGTTATTTGGTTAAAGTTCAAGTGCAACATAAGGTCACAAAGTTAGCTGCTGCCTGTATAGCTTGTAATGCTAATGGGAAGTAATACAGTTACTTTACTTACTGTGGTATAAGTCATGGGATGTGTTCGATGCCATGTTTGGTGCAGGTAAAATGAACTGTGAAGTTAGCTAAAGGTGAAGCTAAACTGAATGAAGCAGCCACAAAGTGTAAATACACCCTTAATGCTTTGAAAATATAGAAATGTTCACTCAACAGTCCAGTATTCTTTTACTGTCTATAATTTAATAAAATATGTGGCAGTTTGGAAAGTGCTTTCTCTTCACTGGTCTGTTTAGAGTCCTTGTTTGGCTTCAGCCTCAGGTACGCTGCACCCACACACCTACACAGGCAGCAGTAAAGGGCAGTGCCTGACCTTTGACCTCATAAAGGATCGTGTTGGGCTGAAGGTGATGACCAGCCAGCTTGATGTCGAACACGTCGGGGATAGAGTCCTCTACGGCACCACGACCACAGGGTCAATGCGAGGTGTGAAGCCACTGACCCGATGTCTGAGCTCCTGTTTTTTGTCCCCAGTGGACAATGTACTGACCAAAACAAAAAGTGAAGTTGCTCCAAGTAATAATACCCTTCTTTCTTCCTTACCTCGACTGAAACATATAAATAAACACAGTGTACAGGCTTACTTTTCCTCATTGTACCTAAATAAACACACAGGGGGAAGCAGGGGGTTAATAGGGCCAAGTTTAGGGAACAGAACTGAAAGGAAAAAGGGGGGAGTGAAGGCCTAGCAGGGGTGGAAGGTGAGGGGGTCCCGGGGGAGCTCATTATACAGAGACTGAGGAGACATTAAAACACATACACACACATTGTACACACCTCCTACCTTTTTTGCGCTGTTTAACGCACACATCGAGACTTATTACTCTGCGTGTGGAGCATGTGTTGCTCTATTAACACACTAACTTTTATAAGTGTACTTATTCAAAGCCCAGAAAATTCACTGGATCCTGGTGAGGAGAAGCCCGCGAGCTACGTCCTAATAAGACAAAGGAATATGGTGTGCTTTCCAGAATTGAATACATTGTGTAACAAGGAACTGGTTTATGGACGTTAGCATCTGCCATGTTTAAGTGAAAAAACTGTTCTGTGTCAGTGCGTTTTAGGTTTCTTTTTTACAAAAAATGTGGACTTTAAGTTTTATAAGCTATTGTTTTATATTTAAGTGAACTTTTCCTCCAAAATGATTTTTCTGCCTCTCTGTTTTCGCGTTGTACTGTTTATTTACAATTGCCGGTTTTATGATCATCACTTTAATTGATAGTTAACCGTGGCTCTGCTCTCCCACTGTTAGATGAACATAAACAAGTACTAAAGCAAAACATGTGTTGCTCTTTCTGCTCTGTGTCTCCCCATCTTGCACATGACCCGGTGTGTGAGAGCCAGGAAAGCCAGACTGGATTCATTATCGTCCAAAGTAGACCATTATGGTTCGGAGGGGGAAACTCGTCCAAACCCTAAACAGTTACTATAACGACAGCATGTCATCTCTCCTCTGTTTTGATTTTTTTTTTTTTTTTCAACAGGCCTCCCTCTCCTCGTTCTTCACCTCCACGGCCTCCACCCATTCTTCGACCCCCCCCCCCACTCCCTTCAGTGCCACACACACACACAAACATGGCACTCGCCCTTTCTTCCCCGTGTGATGAAGTTTCACTGCATCCAACCACCCTCGAGCTGCCCTCTCACACAACTGCTTAAAAGAAATAAACGTGTGGATTCTTTTGACCTTTCCACACCTTTACTGTGGACTGATTGGTTCATATTGACGCATACTACATCTACAAGACAAGACACACACAGTATCTTATGTTACTGTGACACTTATATGGAACAATGTTGGCAAGAGTCATTGAGCTTTGATAGAAAACTGTCTTTAAATCAACCAAGAACATTGCCCACTGAGCCCTCCTCCACCTTCCTTCCTTCCTTCCTTTGTTGAGACTAGGACAAACTCTTCCCTGTTATGACATCTTTAACTTTAAATGTACTTGATGCCTTGAGTCTATCAGAATGCCATTGTAAAGTCAGCTTCACAATCTTCTGAGCTCCACGCTGGGATAAATCATGGTTGGTTGCTAACTGCAGATTCCGAAGGCATTATTAATGATCTAAATGTAAGTAGCGCTGTGCGGCAAAGCTGCACGGTGGTCTATGAGTCTTATTGGTTTGTGTTTAATGTCTCCTTTTAATGGCAAAGTCCCTTGCACGCACACACACACACATCCAGAGATACTTTATTATGTGGGCAGCCATTTGCCTTGTCGCCCTGATAAAGCTCTTGGCGCTGTAGCAGGGGTTGTTTTAAAAAGCCCAGACACCCTTAGCCATTACTCAGGTGATATGCCAGCATCTTGGTGATCAATGTGTCGCTAATAGAGAGAGCGGGGGTTGAGCAAAAAGCCCGAGAAAGACAGCCATATTGATAGAGAAAGATAAAGATAAGCACAGAGAGTGATTGCACTTTTACCTTCTCATTCATCACCCTGTTCTTAGCCTCATAACTGGCTCGGTGGCGCTCTGCAGTAATAGCCTGTCTGCACGCTGTATTTATGAGGTGCCATCAAAACAATGGCATTTATCTCGACGGTGGGATCATCACTTTTATCATTATGTCCTTTGCGTGAATGCAAGGTGTATGTGTGGTACGTATGCGTAAGCTCAAAGGCCCATTGACCTATTCTAAAGCTGCACAGAAAGCCCCAAGTATGTGTCGAATACGAGGCGGTTAAAGCACCTTTAAAGTTCAGCCAAATCCTGACACCTATTTCTGTGAGATTGACCTTTACTGTAACGTGACCAAACACTACAACTTTACTTTACTTCATTGTCGTCTTTACTTGAGTCTTTTACATTGACAGTACTCGAAACTTTGGCAAGTCTACTACCCCTCTCTGGTTACAATGCAGTTCAGTCAAGAAGAAACAAAGAAAAAGACTCGCAGTGTTCTGCCCGTGCATGGGAACGAGAAGCTGAAACGTTGATAAGCGGGGCTGACTCGAGACGGGGGAGGTGCACGAGTGTGGGAGATGTGGGGAGGCAGGGCGAGAGTGCCAGGCGGTGTATGGGGGGAGAGTGAGGCGAGGGCACGTCTGGAAAGCATCAAGCCGGGGCAATGTGTGCATCTGTGTGTGTGTGTGTGTGTGTGGTATAGCTCCTCTGGTCTCTGGCTTGTTAACCTGCGGGTCACGGGCAGCTTCAGGTGATGATGAAGTCAAAGCCTGGCACACAGTACAGGAATAATGTCCTCCTCCTCCCGAGAGCACATACTCACAAATAAACACGTGAGCATTTGAAATCTCGGGACGTACTGTCAGTGGAGATAGTTGGTATAGAGCCTGTTCTTGTTTGCAGAGGATGTGGTGCACTGAGGAGTGAGACATATTCTTTTAGATAAGACACTGTGTGCTATGGTTACTGTGTAAGAAGCTTGGTGGAGGAATAGGGTTGTACTGTGAGGTGGATATATAGTCGCTAAAACACTGCAACGGATGGGAGCACACTAGATAGAGATTTGGACGTTATCGTGAAGGGATCTATTGCTAAGGGTTTGCATGCACTATTTTACCCACATGTTCGTCTAAAAACAATCATAATGCACTGTTGGAAAGCTCTATGAAGCATGGATAATCAATTGTTTATAAAAGATTTGAGAGTTTAGACAAACCCTAGCAAATTTCTCATTCTCATAGCATTAGCTCATGAAAAAGTGGATTAGAAGACAAAAGTTCTTCAAAAAAATGTGTGCTTATGTATGCTTCCAATCCAATACATAGATCAGAAAATCATTGCGGAGTGAAATGTCTTCTTTTATTTGAGCGGTTTAATGGTGGCCCGGTGCTGATGTCTTTGATGTAAGCGGAGCCAGCAGCTGGTATAGTGTTTTTGTTGTGCCCTGTGAGACCTGGGCCGGTGTTGTATTACATGTAGGAGCGTTGGTGAGGCGAGGCAGGGTGACTGGGCCCGATAGCCAAGAAGTGAGGGGTGACAGATGAACAGGATCGGGGAGGGTCGGGTTGGTACCGTGCAATTAAGCCAGCGTCTGACACCCAAAGCATGTCTCATGCTCTGGCACGGGCTATTGTAGTCTGGAATCTGAGAAATGCATTTGATCAGTTTGGTGTGTCTGCGCGGTATTATTTTGGACGACTCCTGAGGACAAAACAGCCACCAGAGAAGGGTAAGAGAGAACGCTCAGAGGAGGGCGTAGGGCAAGGGTTACCCAGTGAATACATCACTTTCATCACACTCTTGAGAAGTTCAGCGTTTTTGCAGTAAGAATGAAGGCACTTTCTCCAAAGCACAAAGATTAGATTCTACACAGACAGATCTAATATTGAAGAAAAACATACAAACACACCAAAGTAGAGTTTATGAAAATATGGGTTTTTCATAAAGTTTTTCAAAAAGAGAGAACATTCCAGCCTCGAAAAAGGAGGATATTTCATCAGGCTACAGACACACTCAAAGGGAATCCCATCTTTTCTCTTTGACCTCCGCATTCCTCTGAGTGAATACAAGGCCGAGGTGTGTGTGAGAGATCAGTGCTCACCTACTGACTACTTAGAGTAATTAATACTCTCCTCAGCCATGCAGATTTGAGGCTTGAATAACTCTCAGAGGAATCCTACACCTCGGACCTGGCTTCAGTGTCTCCTTCACAGGTGAGGCCGACCTGCTTAAAGAGAGACCAGTGTCACCTCAGACCTGTGACTATCTCCGGGACGCACAAACTTTTCATATATACATTTCTCATCTACCTTCTATGGTTCTATATCTGTAATATTAGTTAAAATAAATTAAATTGCATTAAGCTAAATACAATACGTTATATATAAAATATGTTGATGGAAGGCTTTGGAAGTAATGGATACAAAAAACAGTACACGATTAATATAAATATATAAAACTGTGCATAAGAATATAGAGGCTGTTTTTAAGAATAGCTTTAAAGAGTAGATGTAAATCAGATTCATGTTAAAGTGCTTAAGGGTAGCTTCAGCTAAGTCCTCCACAAGAGCAGTGTGAAAATAACAAGCAACGGGCGTGAACGTACTGCCATCTATTGACAAAGGGTGGTAACGCAGCAACAGCAGTGGAGTAAAATGTGCAGATTCAGGGTCAGAGGGCCATCTAGTGGTATAGTACATTCATTACAGAGTTATTTCAAACTACCTTTTGAGTATTTCATAAGTTTAGATTCAGTAAAAAGATTCAAGATTCAAATCCAGATAGAAGAAAAGGGTTTTTTTTATTATTGATGGAAGACAAGGCACTGTATGATGACATGTTTATAAAGGTTGCTTCCACTCAAATGCCATCTATACTCACTATGACCATTGTTCTACAGCTGAAGTGCTTGCCAGAGATTATCAACATAAAGGCCAAAAAGAGCAGGCCAAAGTGCTTGATGTCTTAGATCTGAGTGTAGCGCAGATATTTCTTCCCAGAAGGCAACTCCTTAGTGTCCACGCCGTTGGGGAAAAGGGACGCAGCTTCAGCGTCCGAGAGAGAGGGAATGACCATAACTTTATCACCAGGCTGAAATAAAAAGGACAAACTTGTAACTATTTAATAATGAAAGGCATTTTAAGAGACAAACAAATGTGTAAGTACCTTCCAGTCAACAGGTGTGGCTACTTTCTTCTGTGCTGTGAGCTGCAGAGAGTCAATAACACGGAGCAACTCATCGAAGTTCCTCCCCGTGGTGGCAGGGTACAGGATGGACAGCTTTAGCCTCTTATCAGGGCCGACCACAAAGACCTGAAGTGGATTAATGGCAAAACTTTAATTACTGCATCATACTTGTTTTGCCAAGTACACAAAGTCAAAGTGAATTGAAAGTGATTAAAAATGTTAACAAACTAGCTAGGACACATAAATAGAGCTCAGTGCCAATTTAAAAGGTTTTGTAGTTTAAAGGCAGATTCAGTAGCCTTAGTTTTTCTAATAACCTGACAACCAAGCACTATTTGATGGTGCCTGAAAGTAATAAGTTATTGTGTTTCTTACACAGCGAGCCGTCAGGGGGATTCCATCCTTGTCTCTCTCATCCGGGTCCAGCATGCCCAGCTGGACAGAGAGTTCTCTCTTGTCATCAGCAATGATTGGGAAAGGCAGAGGCTTCTCAGCGTCACTGTTAAATGCCATCACATCCTTTAAAGCAAGAAAAATATTTTGAATACATTTACATTTTGCTTTATTGCATCACAACAATAGTTTATTGTAGGGTGTAGTTTCTAAGGGGGAAGACATTTTATTCCTCATTCAAGGAATAACAATAAACAACAAACATCTTTTACCTTTAAAAATTATGCCCAAATGCCCTCTCTAAAACTGTATTCTACCTGGACTCTTTACATTATACTGAGCTATGTGATAGCAAAGGTTGTAAATTATTCTGACTAAATTTATTGTGTCTTACAACAGCAGCCTTTTCCTATTACATAACAAGGAACTCTACGGAGTACAGCTGCTGAAGTTAAGCCAAATATTTTACTGTGGGCTTGTGAACATGAGTATACTTGATTCTTAGCCAATCACTGGCCATTCGGACAAAAAGTTCTTGTCATAAAGCAAGTCAGTCAAGAGCACTGTGTTTGTATGGGAACTCTGCAGTGAATCTTTGACAGGGCCCTTCTAACCCTTTAGTCCAGTTCGTATGTTAAAAGTTAAAAATTGTCTTGGAAACAATATGTTACGTACAGCAAGGATGACCCACTTAAAACAGACATTATAATAAAATCTAGTTTGAAAAAGAATGTGTTTTTGGTTAATGCTTGTCAAACCTTGCTCCAGTTACGGTGGTCTTCAACACTGTCAATAGACAGGGCAATCATCTTCACACCTCGTTTCTTAAACTCATCGGTGACTTTGGCAGCACAGGCCAGCTCGGTGGTGCACACAGGAGTGAAGTCCCTTGGGTGGGAGAACAGAATGCCCCATCTGCAGAGACAAGTAAATGGAATTCATTTGAATATCCCCAGAGTCCAGTGACAATAGTCTAACTAACAAAAGAGGATAACAACTGACACAGTTGTAACTGTGTCTTTACAGTTAGTGTGACTGGATCGGAGCCTGTCCCAACTGCTTTGGGTGTGAACAGGTACACCTGGACAGTGGTTTAGAGCCATCAATTGTTTCTATAACCTAATTTATGGGACAGAAATGTAAAGTCTAAAAAAAAGACTTTAACTAAATTTGAAGCCATTGATAAAATCTGTTGGAAGTGTGCCCTCTGGTCAGTTTCAGCTAAAAGCCTTACTGCAGTTTTTGTATAACCTGAAGATGCTTAAGAGCAGATTTAGTAAAACAAGTAAAAAGAGACTTGTAATAGTCTTACTGAGAAGAAATAAAAGCATGAATAATCATCTACAAATCTGCATTAGATAAATATTTTAAGATTGAATGAAATAAAAATTGATAGATAAATGCTAGAAACAACATTTTGAGTCAATGGTTGGTCAGAGAGACAATGATTAGTTAAACAAAACACAAGAGGCTCGACTGGATGGAAGAGTCCAAGGAACCTAGTGTTTAATGTCAAGAATGTTTCTGGTCTGAAGCGATGACCAGAAAATTAATAGTTCCTGGGAGAGGAAATTCCAGTCTCCTATTGGAGCAACAGGTGTCTGTGGATTTGGCAAAGCCAAGACATAAAACCCAGCTGTGTCCTATTGGAAATGGACAGTATATGAAAACCAGGCAGAGAGGGGTGGGGGAGACATGTGTTTCTCAGAAGGATGGCTATAATTTATGAAATACACTGTCTTTGTCCAAAGGTTTATTGACCATTGTATCACATGAGCTGCTAACCTTTAGGGAGTATTTTTTATTGTGTCACATGGTAAGAGTCACAGAGTAACAGCCTTCTCCACCATGCCACAGCTAACAGCTTATTATGGGGTGAGCTCCAGATTAGAATGAAACACTGTCTGAAGGTTTTTAAGTGGAACAAATGTGGGACATGCAAACAGTTTGAGGAATGCTCAGTAGCTTTTGTTTTTACTTGAGACTGATTTTCTTTCCAGACTGGACCAAGTTGAACATCACATGCAAATCACCTACAAAAAACTAACTCAATGATCCATTATCAAACATAATGGAGCATTGAAAGCCAGGGCCAATTAGTAACAGCTCACTCTCACAAGCAACCATTTCCCCCCAGTACGTAACATGGAAGTTATGTAACCACTGTGTGGAGTCCTTTCAGTGATGGCCATACTAAAGACAATATGGCTCAACACTGATGTAACACTGATGTAACATAGATGAGAGAGCTGCCTTTTGTACTGTTTTGGTCTGGAGGATTTTAGACCAAAACTTAAACTTACTTTATATCATCCATGTACAATCCTGGTTACAGAGGTGCAAGGATGGAGAAACTAATTCACTCATTACCTCTTTCGTTAACTTTTTATAAAGCTCTCTTACTCTTGAATATAGCCAAGATATAAAAAATATTAAAATAAGAGTTTAAAATAAAACACCAAAAGTATTCCAGTATTGTGGTTTCTCATCTCCTTACAACAAAATACAAGCAGAAGGTGATAATAGCAGTTCATACAAGATTACAACATCTTTACACAGCATGCATCAGCCAGTCATGCTTGTGTAACCCACCATCAGCAGGTGCTGTATGACCCTCACAGTGGGGTCTCGTCTTCTAGTGCCTTTTTGCATTCACATTATTGCATTCTATATAAAGGTACCATGTTCTTCTTCACGAGTTTATCTATTGATCTACATCCGACCAGCTCTCTGGGCTACATTTTACCTGGTCAAAAACTTGAGCTAACGGTACGTCATACTGCACTTACGAGTTGCCCAGGAAGTCGTGAAACTTGATCCTGCCAATGGTGGTGTCAGCCTCAAAGTTTGGAAATTCGTCTCCAAGCAATATCCCGGGCATATTGAATCTCTGCAGCAGCACAGCAGCAGCACAGAAGACGTGTCTCAGTAAAAGGTTCGTAACAGAACCATCCGCGTGAATGAACCCGGAAAGAGGCGGGGCTTATCGACAGGCCAACCAATCAAATGATTAACCGGAAAAGAATACAAGGTTTTATTCTTCAGCATTAGGTGGATTACTCTTTTTTTTAACGCTTAACTTTTTAACAATATATTAATACAGTAATTCTACTATTTCTATTGGTAATGTGATTTGACTGAAATGCATGAAGCAAGTTGCCAATAAAACACAATTTCCCATGTTTCTTTGCGACTTTCAGTAACAAAAATGGCGTTTCATTGCGAAGTACCTGGATGCCTGGACGTGATATGAATTGTAAAACGTAAAAGAGATAAGCCAAAGAAACGACATTCCACAGAGCATCACAGAGAAAGCCGCCAGAGTACTACACCAGCTTCAGGTGAGCGGACCACGGCGCTGTTAGCACAGTAAACATGCCGTCTCCCAAGGCCAAAACCCCGGGTGTCAGCGGAGGCAGCCCGGTTCGCGGCAGCTCCAACGGCCGCTACGAGTACATGTCGATGAACAAACCGTCCCACCTGCTTCAGAAGCAGGGCTCGGACCCCACCGCGGCCCGGCTGCGGGCCTCCGAGAGCCCCACACGGCGCCGGGGCTCCAGTTCGTCTACGGGTTCCGCCAGCGGTCAGGGTCTGTCCGAGGAGGACGGAATCCGACTAAACCCGTCCTTCATCCGCGTAGCCCTCAGCTCGCTCCTGGCCATCGACTTGTGGATGTCCAAGCGGCTGGGGGTGTGCGCCTGCGAGGACTCGTCCTGGGGAAGTGCTCGGCCCCTGATGAAACTCATAGAGATATCTGGACATGGCATCCCGTGGCTGGTGGGCACTGCCTACAGCATGTACAAGAGTGACAGTGCTGCCGGACAAGAAGTCATGCTCAACCTGTTCATGGGTAATGCACCTCTTCTATTTATTGTGTCTGTCTCCCTCTAGTAGCGTGCTCACACTCGCTCAGTTACTGTATCTTTATTGAGACCATATCCCTGCTTTACATCACGCCCATCTGCACATTCATGTCTTAGCCTGCAGCGTTTACATCTGACAGATTATTGATTATTGATTAATGATCAGTGAAATGATATTGGTACAGTACAATGGCATGATCCAACTGTAATCAGTCTATAGGGTTCACTCTGGTCTGGAAATGATAGAAGTGAATGCAGCAGATGTCTTTCGCAGGGCCACATCTATGCCTCAAGGGGGTGCAGTGCAGTCAGCCAAAACTAATTCAATTAGTTGAACCAGTGTTTGGAGAGGGCAGCAAGATTAATTTACTGAAAGCATTATATTGTACATTGTACAATGTAACTTTATCAGTATTTAGGTAAAATGGTATAAAAACGTTAGTATTTCAGTGTATTTAATGTGTTTTGCAGCCTCAGTTTGTGCTTATTAACACCTACTGCATTCAACTGCAGCTGTTCACAAGCCAACTTCTGTGCTCAGTTTCCTCTTTCTCTGTGTTGTGACTGAAGGATTGACAGTGAGTGGCACTGTAATTAATGTGAGGCATGTGAAAAGGCTGGTCGCCTGTGATCATGTTATTTATGCTTTACTCATCTTTCTCACAGATGTGTTTTGTCAAGTATTATGGCAGCATTGCCACATATCTCTTATTATGACCTGCCTAAGAGTTTTTACTGTGTTTACCTCAGTTCTAAATGTCATTAATGTTATAGAAACACGTTGCCAACCTTTTGTAATCTGTATTATCTGTGGTGTGAATCTAACATTTCACCCTCCCTTTTAGGGTTGCTGCTGGACCTGGTGTTGGTTGGCATTGTTAAGGCCGTTGTGCGCCGTCGCCGTCCAGCACATAATCGCATGGATATGTTTGCCACATTTTCCGTGGACCGTTACTCGTTTCCTTCAGGCCACGCCACTCGTGCTGCTATGTGTGGTCGCTTCTTGTTGGCTCACCTGGTGCTGGCCGCTCCCCTTAGAGTCCTAGTGCAGCTGTGGGTCGGTACAGTGGGCCTGAGCCGGGTAATGCTGGGCAGACACAATGTGACTGACGTGGTGTTCGGCTTCTGGATGGGCTACTGCCAGTACAACCTGGTGGAGATGCTGTGGCTTTCACCACAAACACTGCAAGGGATGCTGGGACAGTTAGTTTAGTATTATGACTGAGAAACTCTCTGTTGGGAGTTTAAATCATGATTGTAATCATGCTTAGTCTTTTAAGGAACTATTTAAAAAGAATTACTAGAGAAGAAAGCAGTAACAATCTGTAATGGGCTTCAATAAAGTCACATTGATGCATGTAACAAATTGTTATCAGAAAACACCAGAAAAAAAGATTTGCTCAACTTTCCTCCTACAACCACCAACTCACAAAACTCTTTGCCATTATCTGCAGATTTGAGTTAGACAGTGACGTAAATAATAGGGCTATTGGGCTGGTAGGAACACACAGGACGTTGAGTCTTTTGATTAACCTCCCATTACCAGAGATGTTTTGTACAAACAATTAACCATAATCAAATCACACTACTTTTATACATTTTCAACACATAAAACACATAAGCTCGACATTCCAATTTATTTTGTGAAAATGACCACACTGATGTTTTGCTCTTGTGAATAAGTCTTATAACTAAAGCATTCAGCAGCTGGAGCTATTTCTTTTACATATTTTAGCAGTTAACGTTGATCATTCCATTTGAGAAACTGACCTAGCATTGCAAACTAAAATTATTTAGTATTTATTTTTTTTAGATTAGAAATAACTAATACTAGCAATAAAGCCAGTAATAACACCATCGAACCCTTAGGACTGACAAAGTTGAATATTTGTACTAAATGGAACAGTCTTGGTGAAACAACGCCTGTATGACTATGTCTATTTATAACCCTTTTTTTCTTCTTTTTCTGCAATAGCCCAACAATACCGATAACACTAAACCCACCCGCAGACACTACAGGCCTCAGCTCCAACTTATTATCTTGAAATAATGTCTAATGAAAATACCTGTCTGAATATCTGAGGTGTATCATCTGTGATATAACCCTCAGGTATAGTTAATATATGGTTCTGATTCAAAGAAAACTAGATCAGCATTAGTTGAACATCACATCTAGGCACACACCAAAAACAGTAAATATAATACTATATTTTAGTTTTTTTTCACTCTGTAGTATGTATATAGATAATGTACATATATTAGACATATTTCTATATTGCTGTACACTGTGAAAGTATTTCTCAAGACAGTCTTTTTCGCATCAACTTTGAGTGGATCTGCTTCATTCAGCTGTAGACATTGGAAACAGCTGTAACTCTGTGTTTGTATAAAATATTCACTTAGTTTCAAGGTGTTTAACAAAAAATGCATTTGAACTTTTAACTGTCTGAAGTCACTTATGAGGAAATGCATGTAACACATTGCTTGCCAGTCAGTGGGTGTATTTAAAGAGGTACTGTGCAGGATTTCCAGTGCATTTGAAATGGACAGTAACCATCCGTGATATCTTTTTGCTGTGTTTTCTTTGTTCCTGTGAGCTCTGATTGACCATTGGCTGTCTTTCCTATGTAAACAAAAAAAGTAAAATGGCAAATTACAGGCAGAGGGCAGTTGGTTTACATTCAAAATCCTGCATCTTATCCTTTGCTTTCCAAACTGGGCACAACTAATTCCCAGTTGAAGATTTACAAAGTACTACTGGCTCCAAAGGATAGACTGGCTTTGAATGTTTTGCCACAGATGTGATTGGATTGATGAAAGTCTGTGAGCTGATGACGTCCGTTGAGTTGGTGGTGAAACAAACATTGACAATAGGTGATTTTCTTAAGAGTAGATTGTTTGGTAATTAATCTGGATTCATGCACTGCCCCACTTACCAGGCTCAGAGCCAGACTTATGCCTCCGCTGACGTCCGTGGAAGGATTTTGAAACCGAGTCAGTGTCATGGAGACTGTTGACCTGATATTTTGGCATAAGACTTATAACAGTTTCTATTTTATATTTTCTGTCTATACACGACATGACACATCGACAACATATTTTAGCACTGCCAAAAAATATCAGCTTTTCACATTTTCGACAGATTGTAATGTAAGGATCCATCGGAAATGTGAGTGCACTGTGCTGTACGCAGCTTGTGCCAATTTGTTCAAACTAGATCGATCTAGTAAGAGACTGTTGTAATCCGACCATTAACTGACCACTGAACTTCTGTCTTTTTCACTGCTCATTTTTTTCATGTCAAATCATTTTTGCTGGATGGTGACCAAAAGACTTCTTTCTAAATTCAAAAAGTTTATATTTCTCATTTATTTTAAACTTTAAAGCACTTACATTATTCAAAAGTAAACTTATTTTTGCCTGCAGTTGTATATGGGAAATTATATTGTCTGTTATTTAATCTTTGTACAATCATACCTCCACTGCTTCCTGATTACACTGTGCAACTGTGGTAGAGACTTTGTGGTGCACTATTTTATCTGATTTTATTGCAATTGTGATTTTTATTAAATGGAGAATGGTGCAATAATCTAACATGAGTCTGACATTTATTTCAACATCTCAGTGCAATACATCTGTAGTGTTTGTGTCTCTGATTGAAGTGTTGTCATGCTAATTAAAACCAAAACTTAAGTTAAGTTTGAGATCACATTAACACCGGCTCAATACTGTCAGGAGTGACCGGATCAAGGTCCAATCTCTATTGAATAATTGATTATTATTGACTAATTTGTTCACGTCACCAGAATTTTACAGGCAACAGTAAACAGCAACCTGTTTTCAGTTTTTAAAAAAATAAAGCATAATTATTATTTCATCAGTGCAATAAGCCAGTCCACCAACAGTCTGACTTTACTGTTCTTTCTTAGTCTCTTTGTCACAGTGTGCACTTCACTACAGGAAACTTTGGATGATAAGTTAAATCCACTAGTTTGAGCAAACTTTGTGAGTTTAAAATATGATTAATATGTTTTGAAGCAATATAACCATCTTAAACTAGAGCCAACTCGCCCCAGGTTTTTTTTTTTTGTCACACTGGGTGGAGTTGGGTTTAGAGCTGGGTTTACAGATTCCTTTTTTGGCTAGGACAAGGCAAATGAATAAACATGATGTGTGTTTATTTACCACGTGAGAATAAAAAGCTGTGTCCCACTGAAACTCTGAGAATTCACACAAAGCACTAGGATCAAGGTAAGATACTTGGGTGCTTAGTTACAGTATGTTACAGTATAATAATAATTATTCTCCACCGCTGATATCTGGCATGTGGTGTCGGTAGTCTGTGTTAAATTTAGTTACTCTGCTTAGCGCATCGTAACAGACAGAGGTTCACAGTAGCACACACACATTACCTTTGCTCTACACTACTTCTAGGAACTTTCTAAGATTTATGACAGACCCTAAAATTAAGCCTTGATAAGAAGACTCATTGGGTTTGGCAGAGTAAGGACTATTAAATTCATATGCTGGCGGTCCGTTTCATCACGAGGATGCTACACTTTTATGACTTTATGTCTCTAGGATTTATATGACTACTACAAAAGTACTGTTTAAGCTAGTTAATACTTTATCAATGTGATCAAACTGCAAAATGTGATTTACACTATTTTACTGGTTAATAATGTATGCTTCTAACTGTCCATCTATTATGAACTCAATGAGTATTTATATTTCAGAGATTACAACAAGCATTTTCTGTTATTAGTTATTATTTAGGTTATCTGTTTCCCTTTCCCTGCAGCTCTATCATGGTGCAGCATGTAGCAGTGATCGGGGCAGGCCCTTCTGGTCTGACCTGCATAAAGGCCTGTCTGGACGAGGGTTTGGTGCCAACGTGCTTTGAAAGCAGTGATGACATGGGTGGACTTTGGAAGTTTAAGGCAAGTGGAGAAATGCTTTCAAAAATGATCAGTTGAAACGCACAAAACTATAAGTGCGACATTATATTTGACACTAGCTTTAAGTTTATGTATTCTGTTACCTTTAATACTTCTCTACAGGAAGTGTCCGAGCCAAACAGAGCCAGTATCTACCGCTCCCTCACCATTAACATCTCCAAAGAGATGATGTGCTACAGTGACTTCCCCATCCCTGCAGACTATCCCAACTACATGCACCACTCCAAAATCCTGAACTATTTCAGGATGTACGCCGAGCATTTCAAACTGCTGCAACATATACGCTTCCAGGTGACATTTAGGTCTGACACGAGCAAATGAAATACAAATGAAATACAAATGAAATATTATATTGAAATGTTTTAGACCAAAGTGAAGAGTGTGATGCAGAGACCAGACTTTACTCTGACGGGACAGTGGGAAGTGGTGACTGAGAGCGAAGACGGACAAGAGGAGAGGCATGTCTTTGATGCAGTCATCTGTTGCTCTGGCCACTACACATACCCCAACCTGCCACTGAAAGACTTCCCAGGTGCATCACACACTGACATAAGAAAATAACAAAAAGCCTAAAGTTAAAAAGTGGCATGGCTCTACTTTTGTTCGGAAATATGTTTGAAATGTTACAGGAATTGAGACGTTTGAGGGAAAATACTTCCACAGCTGGGACTACAAGGGTCCTGAAGACATGTACGGGAAGAGGGTAGTGGTCGTCGGCATCGGGAACTCTGGAGGAGACATTGCGGTGGAAGCGAGCAGAGTGGCAGAGCAGGTCTGAGAGTCTATCCTGAATGTGTGATCTGATTCTTTGTTTGTTGACCTTTTCTTCCTGTCCTCTTAAGGTGTACATGAGCACTCGCCGCGGAGCATGGGTCATCCGCCAAGTCTCTGACAATGGCCTGCCGCTCGATATGAAGTACAACACTCGCTTTGTTCACATCCTCTTTCAGCTGCTGCCAATCAACGTCCTGAACCGGATTGGCGAGAACAAACTCAACGCCATGTATGATCACACCATGTACGCCCTGAAGCCCAAGCATCGGTATGTTCCGTTTCTGTGTCCATTCAAGTCATCTGAGATTTTATTTTAACCGAGTGTTACCCTCACCAGGCTTTTCAGTCAGATCCCGGTGATCAACGATGACCTGCCTTTGAAAATCCTATCTGGGTTTGTCGTCATCAAGCCAAACATCAAAGAAATCTGCGGCTCCAAAGTGATCTTCACTGACGGCACTGTTGTCAAAAAGGTCTTCACTTTACACAGTTTGCAACACCATACAACTTCTTTCATATTCTTGTCTTTAATTCAGACAAAAAGAGTGGTGACATAAGGAGGATAGTTTTGGAAAAGGTAGGGATTATAGGTTACATACTCCTTGCTGCTTTACCATCATCGGAGGAGCACATAATAGTAACAACATAAATATTGTTTGTATTTTCACGTAAACACACACTTTTTTCCCCGTTTCAGGTTGATATCCTTGTTTTTGCCACGGGATACAACTATGATTTTCCATATCTGCCCAAAAGTGCCATGTACAACACTGGGCATCGCGTGGGTCTGTACAAGCACGTATTTCCCCCGACCCTAGAGCACCCAACGCTGGCTGTCGTTGGTTTTATCCATGCACTGGGAGCCATCATGCCTCAGGCTGAAATGCAGGCTCGCTGGGTCACACGTGTCTTCAACGGTAGAGATAGATGGTGTAGTTTTGAAGAAAGCAACCGTGTCTTTTTGTATTTGTTTAATCATTCTGTCTCTTTGTTTTTGCAGGACTTAAAAAGCTTCCCTCAAACCAAGCTATGGTTAAAGCTGTTGACAAGGACACTAAGGAGATTGAGAACAAGTAAGTTTCAACTTGAAACCTCTTACATGATTTAAAGTAAGCTTATTTTGCCCACTGTTGTATGAGAAATTATATTGCGGGTTATTCAGTCTATTCTCTTCATTTTGGTTCAACAAATTCATCAGTATATGGCTCTTATGTTAAATAAGACACAAAGGGACAACATTTTTCCTCTTATTGTTATCATTTCTCTTCCAGTTACATTGTGTCGAAGCTGACGCCCCTTCAGGTGGATTTTGTCTCCTACATGGATGACTTGGCAGGAGAGATCGGAGTGCGGCCAAGTCTCCCCTGGCTCTTCTTCACAGACTACCCCTTGTTTAAAAAGGTCCTGTGGGGCCCTGTCACAGCCTATCAGTATCGTCTGATGGGACCAGGGAAATGGGACGGTGCACGCAGAGCTATTTTCACCCAGTTTGATCGCATGTATCAGGCTCTGAAAACCAGAAAGGTCTGAAGTGCTCATTGAATCAACGTCATTCTGCAATAATAAAGTCAAATGTGAAATTGCGTGACCTGTCGTCTCTGACTCTTTAAGGTGGAGGAACCAGAAGTGTCCACTGTCGGCCGCCTCATAAAGATGACCGTGACTGTCATGGCCGGAGGAGCTGCTGTTTATTATGTCCATGTTCGCTATCCGAGCACCATTTCCAGTCTGCTGTCCAAAATCCATCCACAAACAGCATGAATTTACACTGCAACAGTCACACCGTGAGAAGAGAGGGTTTAAACACAGCCCAAATCAAGGCATCTGCTAGTTTTGTGGATGGGAGTGTTGGAAATGTAATGGAAATGTAATGTTGAACTATTCAAACACATTAAAAAAGAAATGGATGTCGTTTTGTTACAATACCGTTTTATCATTGTATGATATACATGTCTTAATATGTTTTATTCCTAATTTCCACTGTCTCACAAACCCCTCCTTACTACAGAGGCATCACACTCTTCCAACACTCAGACATAACATTGTACGAAACTCAAAAGCACTTTAAAGATTTGACTTCTTATTCTTTTCTTATTCATTGCTAATTTTACTGCATATGCTCCAGACCATGCAGATGTATATGTATGTATGTCACATGGGTGCTAATTTGTTACTACATTTATTGAAAGAATGCTAAACTGCAGAGTAAAGAAACTTAAAGCTAGAATTAGGATATCACAAAAGTTCAAGTCAGTTCACAGTAGTGTAGTGTGCAGTTATCTCAGAGAGCCCCCTGGTGATAAAACACACAGAAGTGAGCATCTCAGTGCTCCCCAATGGGAGCTGGGCAAAGAGTTGTCTTTAATCAATAGGTTGTAACAGTCTGTAACAGACAGTGGCTCCTACACAGAGAGTACTTAGTTTTGGCTGATTTAAACACTTTTTAAATTATTTGTTTAGAACGTATTAGGCAAGATCCGTCCATCCTCGGTCAGGGCTCATTGTTGCAAAATCATCCAAAACTCTTACACAGACATTTCTGAAACAAAGGTAAACCATAAGTCATTAGCCTTATGCTGCACATATACTGTACATTTTTTCTTCATTTGCTTCCAGAAGTAGTATTTATTATGTGCTTTTCTTGAAAAAGAAATTAAAAAAGAAAAATTAAAAAAAATGAAATCCTGCATTCTAACAATAATGGAAAATTCCACAGCTGTCTATGAAGAGCGGTGGAATTTTCCATGGAGCCGGGCAAAGTCTGCTCTGTGTTGCCTTTCTGCTTTGAATGCTTTTTTTTTTTTTGCTGCAGCTTTATCTTGACCTTATTCTTGTGCACCCACTTTTCCTTTAGAGTAGTTTTAAATTACATGCATAGGTTAAAGGCCCATTCTATAGTAATGTACCGAAAGAGTTTGATAATTAGATGAGAAATTTGTGAGTCAATACGGATTTATTCAGGGCATGAGTCAGGTCACTGCACTCCCTTCTACTAAAACACTGTAATAATGTTACAACAAAAGCACAGAAAACTGTCTGAATGTACACAGCTGAACAGAGAGGTGCAGTAGTATTGGCCTTTCAGTGCTACTGGGGATTTTCCATTAGGAGTTACGGAAAATAGAAAGTCAGAGATCAGAGAAATGTCAATATTAAGATTTCACGCACCTCTGTAACCTCTGAGTTATACTCTTACGTGCTGTCAATTGAGTCCATTGAGTAGCCAGTAACTCGTGCGCGATTGTTAAATTTCTGCGAATTAAAGTTAATTTTTTACAGCTGGGGTTGATGAGGTTATTTTACTGGCTATAGCGACCAAGATAAATACTGATACACATCACGGCTTAGATTAGATTAACCTGCATCGATTATAAACAGTAATGCGTTGTCACACAACATTTATTTAAAGCCACTTTAATGTTTAATTTAACTCTGGCACACTGTCAACAAGGTGATGGTCATTTTTCCTAATGCTCGTGAAGAGTGCACAACTAAAACAACTGACGGTCTCGATACTGTGTCATTGACATTGTGTTTCTACAGCTCTCCCAGCTCTGTAATCGACAATTATTTTCTCTTTAAGCGTCTCTTAAACGTCTGGGCCAAGCCTGAGCTGCGGCGACTTAAAGAGATGTAATAAAAAGTAAAGTGACTGACCTTGTCAGAGAGCCAATCAGCTGTGCGCCTTTTCAAGTTTTAGCGCAAACACCGCCCCCAGCATCCTGCTATTCACATACAATTCATCTGTTATCTATTAATTGTGAGGTAAATATGTATTTATTTGTATTTTTTGTTATTGTACTCTTAATTCTACTTTCAGTGAAACATATTCACACGAGGAAGCAGTGCAGATTTCTCTAATGAACAGTGTACATTTGCTCTTCTTATCCCTAAACTGAAACAGAAAAAACGTGCCGATGGTCAGACAGTGTCTGAGTATAAAAGTCAGTGTGGAGAAGATGTTCTTTCTTCTTTGCATAGGACCAAAGCCATGGCACCAGCATCAAGGTAAGCAGCCTGCAACTTTTATACAATGCATATTGATAATGCACATCATTATTTCCTTGTTTCCTGATACAGTTGTAAGTGCTGTTTTGTATGCATTTGTACAGCATTTACCTGTAGCATGCAATACAAATGTTAGTGCAGGCAACAGCTAACTGTGTTCTCATTGAATGTATAATTTAATTATATACAATGTATACACATTAAAAGATGATATGGCACAAATACAAACAATGTCCTGAAACAAATCAACTGGTATAGACAGATATTTAACTAATAAATATTTGACATGAGAAGGATATTCTTCTACACGGTTTGATAGTTCTAAACTACTTTTTGTCTTTATGACTGGTCATAACCCTATGTCTCCTCTATCACATTTGTTCTGTAACAATAACTTTTTTATATTGCACTGTTCCAAACATGGCTACAAAGTGCTTTAAATATTCCTATAAACACATGAAGACAATTACAATACCCACATGAATATTAAATAAGAGCAAAATCAAATTAAAGCCAATTAAATAACTGCTTCTTGGAGCTAGCTATGAGTAAACCTCTAAATAAGGAGCATTGAGCAGGAGTGGTTGCATACAGCCACACACTAAAGAGATCCTTATTCATGGTTTAATATACTCATAGGATGTAATATTTACATCTACTTGAGGTTAGATAGAAAAAGGATTATCACACTCATAAGACAACTAAATAATCTGCTGTGTTAACCCTTCCCATTGCCTTCTTTGCTTGCTGCAGCTCCACCATGGTCCATAATGTAGCAGTGATCGGGGCAGGCCCCTCTGGTCTGACCTGCCTAAAGGCCTGTCTGGACGAGGACATGGTGCCAACGTGCTTTGAAAGCAGTGATGACATGGGTGGACTTTGGAAGTTTAAGGCAAGACTTTGAACCAAAAAAAAAGATGAGGTTCTATGTTGCATACAATTGAACCATCATTACACATGACCTTAAAAACCTTTCTACAGGAAGTGTCCGAGCCAAACAGAGCCAGTATCTACCGCTCCCTCACCATCAACATCTGGAAAGAGATGATGTGCTACAGTGACTTCCCCATCCCTGCAGACTATCCCAACTACATGCACCACTCCAAAATCCTGAACTATTTCAGGATGTACGCCGAGCATTTCAAACTGCTGCAACATATACGCTTCCAGGTAACATTTAGGTCTGACACAAGCAAAGAGCAAATGAAACACAGACAAGTTAAATACTATATTGAAATGTTTTAGACCACAGTGAAGAGTGTGATGCAGAGACCAGACTTTACTCTGACGGGACAGTGGGAAGTGGTGACTGAGAGCAAAGATGGACAAGAGGAGAGGCATGTCTTTGATGCAGTCATCTGTTGCTCTGGCCACTTCAACTTTCCCAACCTACCACTGAAAGACTTCCCAGGTAAATCACGTTCATCACTAGCAGAAGGAACGACACTGCAAACAATGCCTTGATATGTTACAGGAATTGAGACGTTTGAGGGAAAATACTTCCACAGCTGGGACTACAAGGGTCCTGAAGACATGTACGGGAAGAGGGTAGTGGTCGTCGGCATCGGGAACTCTGGAGGAGATATTGCGGTGGAGGCGAGCAGAGTGGCAGAGCAGGTCAGTCGTTTGAATCTCTCCAGAATGTGTCTTCAAAGTGAGGTGAAGCTGAGCTCAAACACTGACCTTGTGTGTGTTTTGCAGGTGTACTTAAGCACTCGGAGTGGGGCCTGGGTCATCCGTCAGGTGTCAGACAATGGCCTGCCAGTCGACAGGTTTAACACACGCTTTGTTCACATCCTCTTCAACTTGCTGCCAGTGAGGCTCCTCAACTGGATTGGCGAGTGGAAACTCAACTCTATGTATGATCACACTATGTACGGTCTCAAACCCAAACACCGGTAGGATATTTAAGTTTTCCCATATTATTTGTTTATTCCAATGAGAGTCTCTGTTGCTATATAATGTACATGTTAGAAATATTGTGCCAGATTATCCCTGACCTTTGTTGTATCTCACCAGGTTCTTCAGTCAAATCCCAGTGATCAATGATGACCTGCCTTTTAAGATTCTGTCTGGCTCTGTCATTGTCAAACCAAACATGAAGGAGATCTGTGGCTCTACCGTTGTGTTTGATGATGGTTCCACAGCAGAAAATGTTAGAAAACACTGTTTTCAAATACTACTAAACTAAAACGGTGCCTAAATATTCAGTTCTGATCCATCTTATAATGTCTTGACTGCAGGTGGATGTAATTGCATTTGCAACAGGCTATAACTTTGACTTCCCGTACCTGCAAAAGAAAGTTATGTATAAATCTGGACACCGTGTTGGTCTATACAAGCATGTTCTACCACCCAACCTGGAGCACCCAACCCTGGGGATAGTGGGTTTGATCCATTCTGATGGAGCCATCATGCCTCAGGCTGAAATGCAGGCTCGCTGGCTCACACGTGTTTTCAAAGGTGATGCCACACATCTCTCTTACTGCACTATGTCAAAGGGACTAAGCTCCTTTAAACCTGAGCTCATCATTTACTTTTTCAAGTTATCCCATGTTTAAACACTTCTACTTTGCATTTCAGGACATAAAAAGCTTCCTTCAAACCAGGCCATGATTAAGGCTGTTGAGAATGATACAAAGAAAATTGAGAAAAAGTAAAGTTAAAAGTTATATTTAATTATATATTATAAGTGAAAATTCTGCATTGATTTACTGTATTTGTGTCCTGCAGCTACATTACATCAAAGCTGACACCTATACAAGTGGACTTTGTGGATTATATGGACGAGCTGGCTGCAGACATCGGGGTCCGGCCAAGTCTTCCCTGGCTCTTTTTCACAGACTTCCCGCTGTTTCTGAGGGTTCTCTGGGGCCCGGTCACAGCCTATCAGTATCGCCTGAAGGGACCGGGGAGATGGGACGGAGCCCGTAGAGCTATCTTCACCCAGTTCGATCGCATGTATCAGCCCATGAAAACCAGACAGGTCTGTGCTGAATGAACCTTTAGTGCCTCTGAAAATGACTCCATATTTAAATGTACAGTTGTGTCACCATTTATGTAACCTTTCAGCTGGATGCACAACGTTCTTCAAACTGTGGTTACCTGATGAAGCTGACCCTTGCTGTCATGGCTGGAGGAGTCACAGTTTACTGCATACATAACCATAACCCAACTACCATCCCCTCCCTGCTGTCCAAACTCCCTCTGAAAACAGTGTAAATATGCTGCACTGTAAATGTGATGTTTTATGGATGTATGAAATATAAATTAAAAGTATTAAGGCAAAAAACATACCTGACATGTTTTATGTGATGCAAAATATTTGGTTGTCTGGTAGCTTTGTTTTAAATATATGTGAAAATGTTGTTCTACTGAAAGAGAGGAAAACATTCATTAAACTGGTTTTCAATAAAACTATATCAGTGTTGTCAGATTTCTCCAGTAGGTTCTGGAGCAGTGCTGTGAGTATCATTCTCAGTGCTCAATTGTAGATATTACAACCAACAAATACAATATATTTTTATATCATTCAAAATGTTGAGTATTGGTAAAGTTGTGATGGAAAGTATGTGCACTTCTCTTGGATGACCAGTAGGTGGATTCATCGAGCAAGAAATAAGTCTCTTCACTCTGTTGTTCATTTTCTGTGCCAAAAGCAAAATGTTTGGTGAGTTCTTGTAGAAGCTGAGTCATGTTAACATTTGAACTTTGTCAATACTGAACAGATCTTGTTATAAAGTCTATTAACATCTTATCTAAAACTATTTATTAGACGCCTGGACATTTGCAAAGAGTGTTCAAGTAAACTCTTATCGCTTTTGTGGCAAGCGTCAGAGCTTTTTGAACTTTCTTAGTGTGATGTAACCCCTGAAGGAGGCTTTTCTCGTGTTTCCAACGCACAGTGTAGCTCAGTACAATATTGCTGGACAGATCTGCGCCTCACGTTGTTATGATACGAGTTGAACTACTGCGCATCTACCATGATTCCGTCTGTTCGTGTAGTCCAGCTGCGGGGTTGAAGTCCCTCCTGGAGCACTCTTTCACCGGTCAGCTGATAAACAGGGGCTCAGTTGGAGGATCTATCGTCTGATCACTGCGCAGTGGACTCAACTTCCTGATTAAGGTGAGAGCTGCGGAAATATCTGAGACTTAAAGCAGTTGTTTGAGGTTGGGCTGAAACGTTACGTGTCAGCAGAATGTCGAAAGGGCAGAGGGCAGGTTTCTATAGGTTAATACAGGGACAACACTGCAGTTTATCAGTGTGGACATGTGGGAGTGTGCTTTAGTGAATCCAGTGTTTGCACCGGTCCTGACTCTAATCAATCGACTCTAATCAATCACACAATAAACATAGATAGTAAGAAAAGATAGTAAGAAAGAGGAGTAAATACAACTCACAGAAAGAGTAAGTTTGGTTTGTCAAAGAATACTACAAAGATAGATTACATGGAGTATGATTATAGTCTTACAATACTTCCTTGATAAGTTTACTCATTTTGTGTTTATTTGGTATTGAATTGAATTTCTCTTTTATTCGATCAGGACAGAGCAGAATGATCAGCAGTCATTTAACATTCAGTCATACTTACAGTTAAAACATAAAGGCATATTATACAGAACCATGAAGGTTAGGTTAGTAAGCAGTAAACACACAGGAGTGAAAAGGCATCAGGAAGGTCATTTACAAATGGACACATGATTTTTTAAAGGTTGAGTAGTAGTAGAAATGAAATAAACCATGTTATAATGAAGGTTTTTTTTAATTTTCACCTTTATAAGTGTCTCAGCTTCCTGTTTGATGTGATAAAGATAGATGACTAAACTGAAGAGCACCAAAAGGACATATTTTTTCACTTTTTGGTCACAAGTAGGACTCCTTCCTGCTATTGTTTAAAATATTGAGTAGTTTTTGCTAACATAAAACATATTTGGCCTTATTTCATCTCTTCTAAAGTGCCCCACAATGGTTCGGAGGGTGGCAGTGATTGGAGCGGGAAGTTCTGGTCTGGTATGTATCAAGACCTGTGTGGATGAGGGACTGGAGCCTGTCTGCTTTGAAAGTAGCGATGATATTGGAGGACTGTGGAATTTTAAGGTAAGACTGTGAGAGTAGATCTGTTTTTGAAAGCCTGACGTACAAAAAAAAAAGATGTAGTTGTGTGTTTTAGTTCTTGTTCTGCCTTTTGTCCGCAGGAGTCGCCCCAGCCAGAGCACTCCAGCATCTATCGCTCCCTGGTGGTGAACACCTCCAAAGAGATGATGTGTTTTAGTGACTTTCCCATGCCTGACCATTACCCAAACTATATGCACAACTCCCTCTTAATGCAGTACTTCCGACTCTACGCCGAGCACTTTGACCTGCTCAGATACATACAATTCCAGGTAGTACATCTTCCCAGAACCCTTTTATCATTTTTTTTAATATACGTTTGGTTTAATGTTGGAATTTGTTCTTCAGACAACAGTCAAGAGGGTCACACAAAGGCCAGATTTTGCTCAAACTGGTCAATGGGATATAGTGACCTTAAACAGTAATGGAGAGGAAGAGTGGCATGTGTTTGATGCAGTGATGGTGAGCTCAGGCCACTATACCCATCCAAACCTGCCCTTGTCGGAGTTTCCAGGTCAGTTTTACATGGTTTTACTAAAAATGATAGCGTCTGTTTGTGTATGAACTTTATTTGTATCTTCATTAAGGCCATGAGACATTTACTGGCAAATACTACCACAGCTGGGAGTATAAGGATGCAGACGCGTGCAGAGGG
This sequence comes from Rhyacichthys aspro, assembly GCA_036850595.1. Classification (NCBI taxonomy): domain Eukaryota; kingdom Metazoa; phylum Chordata; class Actinopteri; order Gobiiformes; family Rhyacichthyidae; genus Rhyacichthys; species Rhyacichthys aspro. Next base: position 16,046,777 of record CM072151.1, read on the forward strand.
AAGAGGGTGGTAGTGGTTGGGATCGGCAACTCCGGAGGCGATATTGCTGTAGAAATCAGTAGATTTGCAGAAAAGGTAAGACAAACAGGTTGGAGTTGTTTATGATGCAGGACAAGGTGAAAATATTGTACAATCTGCATATGTTTGTTTCCAATTCAAGTACAGTAGACAGCTTAGTAGTAGTAGTAGTAGTAGTAGTAGTAGTAGTAGTACAATCCGGCCCATGGGATGATTTTGTACAGTGTGAAAAAATAAACAGAAGAAATTACCTGCAATTTTTAAACAAAAGTAACTGCTATTCCTCATTTGACCACTGGGGGCAGCAGTAGTGGACATAACGCAACACCTGAGACCCAGAAGTAAACAGCAGATGGCAGCAATGCACCATCTGGTTCCATAAATGGCAATTTTGCCTCTCTCTTTTGCTGTCAAAATACTGCTAAATAGCTTTAGCATCAAAGCCATATTGTGAGGATTGATGAAAACAAACATGCTGAAGGCTTTTGACAACATTAAGCTTTTTTATTTGTGATTGACGAGATGTAATTGTAATTCTTTCCACTTAAACAAAGGGAAAAATTGGAGTTGTCATTATTTATAGGTTATTATGCTGTTATTTTACTGATCCAACCCATATGTGGCCCTTGAACTAGAATGAGTTTCTGGATTAGATGGATGTATTGGGTGATTATTCTCAGTAAATTTCTTCGACAGACTTTTCTCAGCACTCGCAAAGGGGCCTGGGTGATTGGGAGAATGTCCAACAATGGTCTGCCTTTGGACATGACAGGCATCACCAGACTGAACAGCGTCATGATGGGACATCTTCCTACACGTCTGGTCAACTGGGTGACCGAGAGAACACTGAACTACAAATACGACCACAGACTTTACGGCCTCCGACCCAGATACAGGTGAGTTTTGATCTTAAAGGCGATGATGTCTTTTGACCTGACAGTGACCTGAAATGTCTTTCTTTTAGGGCTATGGACAGACGGCCTTTGATTAACGACGAACTTCCTTATCGAATCCTTCTTGGGGAACTAATAATGAAGCCACATATTCAAGGATTCAGTGCATCTGGAGTTATATTTGAAGACGATACCGTAGAAGAAAACATCGACATTGTGATCTTCTGTACAGGCTATGTTGCAAACTTTTCATTCTTGCCTCCATCTCTGTCTCAGGGACCGAAAGGAGAGTTGACTTTGTACAAGTAGGTATACAGCCAAATAGTAAACCATTACAATGACTAACGAGATTTTAAATGATCTATTTTTTAATTTTAGGAGACTGTTTCCTCCGTCTTTACAACAACCCACAATGGCTGTAATGGGTCTTTTCCAGACAAAAGGACCAATCATGCCTATGGTTGAATTGCAGGCTCGCTGGGCCACAAGGGTCTTTAAAGGTAAACTCTTGTGTACCTTATTCACACATACACTGCACAATCAAGGGAAAAGTTACTAGTGACAGTGTTTAATTGCTCTAGGTTTGATCCATCTTCCATCTAAAGAGAAAATGCTGTGTGTAACTGAGGCTGAGAGGAGCAGGAACATGAAAAGGTACACATTTCTGTCTCAGTGATGCTTTAATGCACCAGATTATTGTCTTTCCTTATATAATGACATCTGTTCTTGTTTTATGTCGTCCCAGTCACCCTTGCCCACGAATGGCTGCTATGCAGGTGGATTACCTCCCTTATCTGGATTTTATGGCTGAGAAGGTCAGTTTAGTTCAGTTGAGTTTGTCATACCTTACATAAAAAGGCATCATAACGAGGCATATCCGATAACAGGTAGGGGTCCGACCACCCTTCCTGGGACTACTTCTGAGAGACCCTGTCCTGTGGGCAAAAGTCTTCCTTGGTCCCTGTACTCCGTATCAGTTTCGCCTCAGTGGGCCGGGCCAGTGGGCAGGGGCCCGCCAGGCCATCCTCACACAGTGGGAGCGTGTGGCCCAGCCTTTTAAAACCAGAGTGGCCCCAGAGCTGGACACCAAGCCGTTTGGGTGGTATCCTGTATGTCTGCTGACATTTGGGGGGAGCGTCCTACTGGCTGCACTTCTGTATAAAAATAAGATTTGTCCTCACATTGAGAGAACTGCTGATTACTTTTCAGACAAGGTTTTACTGTGGTTCAAACACTAACACTCTGCATCTGGTTTTATGTAAAATGACTTGATTTATTCATGGACAAGGGACCAAACCCTTTTTATTTACAGAAGGTTTAAATCACTTGTGAATGTGTAATGTTTTTAAAGTGTAACTGTATAAAATAGACATGTATGTTGGTGTGCACCTTATTTGACCATTCACTTAAAAGGTCAATGCCCCACACACAGTACAACATGAAGAATGAAGTATTAATGGTTGTCCAGGATTTATTCCCTGCACAAGGGACACAGCCTAATACAAAGGTTAAACCAGGTGTTAAAGATGTACTCTCTGACACCATTTTTCACCGTCTTAGTTTGATTTTAACAGGCTATGTTCACTCCTTTAGTCACATATGTAGCATGTCTCTCAGCTCATGTTGAGACTTGACTTGACAAAAATTTAGGAGTGGACACAGCAGCACGTAGAGCTTTTTAAGGCATTGTTCCTGTTTTTCTGCAGAGGTAAGACTCTTTGTCATTGTTTTTTTTTTTTTTTAATAATAGAAGAAAATGACTTTACTAAAAAATGCATGAACATGATGCAGAAATACTTGTTCTGCTACTGTTACTACTGATGCTATGATCACGTGTATTTGGAGCAGTTTAAACTTGATTCCATTATGTAGCTTCATTTAAATGGTGCCTGTATCTTCTTATAATGCAGCACAGATAACTAGACCAGCTAGATGTCCGTTTTCTGTCTCTGTTAATGAGTGTACACTTCTAATGCGTATTTGTGCCTGGTTACTGTTATGTGACTCAAAGTGCAAAAAACAGAATAAATGGAGAGACCTGCAGATCACTGTGTACTGGGACATGGAATACTGGTATAAACACATGAAAAAATGTACTTCAGGTGGCTGTGGCTGGTATGTTTTAGATGAAAAAAACAGCAGATCCATTTGCCTGGCACTGTATTTAGTGAAAAGTTTCTTTTTAACAGAATGACTAAAGGAAATAAAATATTAATCTTAAAATTATATTTACTCTTTGTTGCAGACACATCTTGACACTCCTGCTGCATATCTCACACATCTACTACATACATACATACATACATACAGTTCATGTCTGGGCTCACATTGCCAATGTTTACTTTTGGCAAGTTTAAATCTAAAAAAGCAACTCCATTCATGTATATTTAATTATAAGTAAATAGGAAACTCCCTATGCTGCACTGGGGCCTGTCTTGTATGTGGGTTAAGGTGCATTAGAATAAAGGTGAGTAGCCAAAGTGCAATATCCCATGACCTGAAGAAAACTAGACACGAGCCTGTTGTGCTTAGATGTGTTGGTCTTAATTAAAGGGAATAAAGATACTTTATATATAGGGTGTGACAACAATAAAATATGACTGATTTTATTACACTTTTATTCTCTTTGTCACACATCAAAACGTGCTTAATCAAATCTTAATCCACTAGTTCCACACTCTTACATTTTGTTTTTTCATTGTGGTTAGGTGTCTGTTTCTCTCCAGCATGGTTCAGAGAGTGGCAGTGATAGGTGCTGGTCCATCGGGTCTGACCAGTATCAAGGCCTGTCTGGATGAAGGTCTGGAGCCCACATGCTTTGAGAGAAGTCATGACATTGGGGGTCTGTGGAGATACAAGGTGAGAAGCAGCTGAAAGGCTCTTGGGCCTCTGTGGCTCACCTGGTAGTGTGCATATCATATACCTTTCCTGTCTTTCTACTATACTTTCAATTAAAGGCAAAATAGGCCAAAAATATATATATAAAAGAATTGTAAAGCTCTACAATTGGTGGGCCGTCCTAGAAAAGCAGATCAATTATAACTGTTTGGCCTGATTTTGAATGCCTATATCATTCACTTATGTTTTTTTTAGATCCTTATTGTGATAGGATATTTAGGTCAGCCTCCAAAAACATATCTCTGTAATGGTAATCTGTACTCACTTATCTACTCATTCATGCCATCAACATCATCATCACACAGTAGATGCTCTGTACTCTTGTAAATGTTTTTGCTTTGTCCATCTCCAGGAGAAGCCAGAGCCAGGCCGGGCCAACATCTATCAGTCTGTGATCATCAACAGCTCAAAGGAAATGATGGCCTTCAGTGACTTTCCTCCTCCGGCTGAACTGGCCAATAACATGCACCACTCGGAGGTGATGAAGTACCTGCGTCTGTACGTTCACACCTTCGAACTGCTGCCACACATTCACTTTCAGGTTTGTGAAGGTTTTGCTTCCTGCAAACTGATCTTGTGGTTCCAGCAGGGCTTGCGAGTCGTTTTTTTCTGTTTGTATTGTCAGACCACTGTGGTAAACGTGAGGCAGACACCAGATTTTGCTGCAACAGGCCAGTGGGAAGTGGACACAGAGAGAAAAGGTGGCCAGAAGGAGACCTATGTTTTTGATGCAGTGATAGTTTGCACTGGACACTACACGCAGCCGCACCTGCCACTTCAGGACTTCCCTGGTATCAGCAGTATTTATTTTATTATTATTTTACACATCACCTTAAAACTAACCAACTTAAAAGCACATGCATAATTTCTGTCCACTTTAGGTATTGAGAATTTTGATGGCAGATATTTCCACAGCTGGGAATACTGCAATGCTGACAGTCTGCAGGGTAAAAGAGTGGTGGTGATTGGGATTGGGAATTCTGGAGGTGATATTGCTGTAGATATCAGCAGAGTTGCTGAGCAGGTAAAATACTTCAAGATGATTTGTTGAAGCCTAAACGACCACTTGAGCCTGACAATGCCATGCCCCTGTTCTGCAGGTGTATCTCAGCACAAGGACAGGTGCCTGGGTTGTCAGCCGGGTCGGACCAGGTGGGCTCCCAGGAGACCTGGTTTACACTTCTCGAATGGGTCTGATGCTAGGAAGACTATTTCCATCATGGATTAACAAGTCTTGGGAGAAGAAGTTGAATGACTCATTTGACCATACTCTATATGGTCTCAGGCCAAAACATGGGTATGTGATATTTTACTCACTGACATTGTCTGTGGAGGTTCTCAGTCATCCTGCACTTTTTCAATAAGTTTGAAACCTTTTTTCTTTCTTCTTTGTATCACTAATATTTTATGAACTCATTTTACATGTTATATTGCTTTAAAACCCACAACATTTTACTTTACTTAAACAAACCTGTTTTACAGTTTGTTTGCACGGATCCCTGTGGTAAATGATGAGCTGCCAGCACGGATCATCTCAGGCCGTGTTCAAATAAAACCAAATGTTAAAGAGTTCTCTGGTTCCAGTATAATCTTAGCTGATGGGAGCAGCATTGACAAGGTATCAGGACATTAGCATTATTATGCCTTGATACAATTAGCAACAACAAAAGTCCTGATGTTAGAAGTGTTTTTATTTGCAGCCATGTTTCCATTCTGGCTGACAGTTCAGTTTTGCTCTGTCATTGTTCTTTCCAGGTGGATGTTGTGGTGTTTGCCACTGGGTACAACTACAGCTTTCCCTTCCTGCCCCCTGCACTGCAGGAGAAATGTGGTCACAGACTGCGTCTCTACAAACATGTGTTCTCTCCTAAACTGGCTCAGCCCACACTGGCTGTGGTGGGCTTTATTCATGCCCTCGGAGCTATCAACCCTCTGGCTGAGATGCAGGCCCGCTGGGCTACAAGAGTCTTTAAAGGTGAGTGTTGCTCTAAGGATTTAGGACAACTATAGACAATCTCTAAACAAAAATGGTGGTTTCACATGCCAACTTTCAGTGTTGGTTTTATGTTTATGTTTATGTTACTAAATAAATAGGCATCATACAGCTTTCATCAGAGGAGATCAGGATGAAGGAAATTGAGAAAGATACAATAGTGATGCATCAGAGGTAAGAAAATATATACAAATATATGCACAAATAGTGTAAACTGGTGTCATGCATTAAACAGCTCTGTGTGTGTCTTTAGGTTTTCATGCTCAGAGCGTAACCCCTTGCAGGTGGACTACATCCCTTACATGGACTCTTTAGCAGAGATGGTAGGGGTTCGCCCAAACATCCCCTGGCTCTTTCTGACTGACCCCAGGCTGGCTGTACAGGTGTTTGCTGGTCCCTACACTTCGTATCAGTACCGTCTGACTGGACCAGGCCAGTGGTCTGGAGCCCGTCAGGCCATTCTCTCTCAGTGGGAGCGTGTTCTCCAGCCTTTTAGGACCAGGCTGGTACCAGAGCCTCAGAGCAGACCCTCAGCTAAACTGAAGATCACAGTGCTGTTGTCAGGAACTGTGCTGTTGTGTTTCTTTTTATACCAAAAACAATCCCTGCCCATTGTTTTTTCTCTGTAATTACTGTAGGCCACATGATGACAAAAAACATGGCGTGTTAATAAAGTTTTTTCATAATAAATCACCATGTATGTGTATCTTATGTATGTATGATTGTGTATAGACACTGGGGATATGTCCACACTGGTTAGCCAATACACTGAAGTGTATAACAGAAACAAGTATGCACATAATAATAACTGAACCAAAACTGTTCGCAGGAGCAGCTGATGAGCACTGTGTGTGTGACCAACATACTGTAACTCCTGGGTCTTGTCTTCAAACGGCCAGTAGGTGGCACTATCGCGACTTGTTTACACAACTGCAGGGATTCAATGATTTACTAGAGTCTGGGTTGTTATTCTCTCTCAGTCAACTTTTGTAACTAGAAGAGAACAACTGCAATATACTGCTGCTCCAAACTGATGCTGGGTTTGTTAACCCAGCTTCCATTTCCAGCCAAAGCTTAGCCATGTTGTCGAGCAAACACACCTCTTCTTCCTGTTGGATATCCTGTTGCACGTTGAAAAACACACAGATCACCTGAACACTGCAACTATTCCTGCCTTTTATTGTAAATTAACATATAGCTGACAATAAATCCCAAAATATAGAGCAACAAAAGCTCACATTTACTTTAATAAGCGGCTTGTCTCATAACGCAGTGATAGGACCCAATGAGATACACTAGAATGTACGCATTGACGGGTGTTTCGTTGAAGTGAGGTGGATCCAGGTCTTTTCCCGATATTATCTGTCTCTGTCCAGTCTTGTTTGTGTTTGTTTTGCCTGAAATTGCCCCTGTTCTCTTCCGCGGACTCAAGGGTCACTCCAGGCTTTATCAGTACAGCCCCTGCCCAACTCCTTCACTCCGCCCATCGTCTGCGCTGCGACCCGCTCCACAAGAAACACTTTTACTGTACAGCTGTTGAACACACAACAAGGTAAGTCCTACTTAGTAAAGCTTTAATGTGGATATCAATAGCTTTTGGGGTGTTAAACTAAAGCTTCTGCTCTTATGCAACAGTTACTAGTTTTCGACAGTACTTTCTTTGAGCGGTTGTCAACGCCCCCTGCACAGTGAACGTAAACTCTACAAATGTAGCCTACAATGGCATTTAGTGGCAAACTGTAGTTTGAGTAGCTACTAGTTCATAGTGGCCTAAACGACATTTTGTTGTTGTTGCTTAACATTTTTATCCACATAACACGAAAACAGTCGAGCTGCACAAACGCCCACTGCACGTTGCGCCACTGCGTTTTAACGCATCTACTAAGTCTGTTGGTGGGTTAAGTGGCCTCTGATTGCAGGAAAAGGGAATAGAATCACCAAACATGACGCGTCGAGTGGCGGTAATTGGAGCAGGGTCTTCAGGTTTGGCCTGTGTCAAGTGCTGCCTGGATGAGGGGCTGGAGCCTGTCTGCTTTGAGAGCAGTGATGACATTGGGGGACTGTGGCGGTACAAGGTACAGTGTCACAGAGAGAGCCTTTAAGGTAAGACAGTATGTATTTGTGCCATTGGATCAACTGCATGGTTTTGCAGGAGAACCCTGAGCCTGACAGGGCCAGCATCTACCACTCTCTCATCATCAACACCTCCAAAGAGATGATGTGTTACAGTGACTTCCCTATTCCTGGTCACTACCCCAACTATATGCACAACTCCCTCATCATGGAGTACTTCCGGATGTATGCTGACCACTTCAAACTCCTCAAATACATCCGCTTGAATGTAAGCATTCTGTTTTCTTTTCTACAGTCTTATGTATAGTGTTTTGTTTTCTACACATGTACACACATCTCTTCCACAAACCAACTAGGCTAGGCTCACTTTGTATGCAGAAGCATGCATTTGAGTTAGCTCAGTGTATGGGTGCCAAGCGCATCTTGTATATGGGATCATTCCCTGCCAATAAAAACATGTACATTCAGACATCTAAGTTTCAGAAATAAATGGCCTTCAGCATGACAGAAATGTATATGCTTTTTGCTTTTCAATTAGGAATAATCATGATAATCTTCCTTTGCCCAGACCAAAGTTGTACAGATAAAGCAGAGATCAGACTTCTCTCACTCGGGCCAATGGGACATTGAAACAGAAAACAAAGATGGCAAAAAGGAGAAACACATCTTTGATGCTGTGATGATCTGCATCGGACACCACTGCCAGCCACATTTGCCTCTTCATGATTTTCCAGGTACAGTAAGCTATAAATATCTCTTCCTGTGCCTAAAGGTAAACACTAGTGATAAAGGTATGGAGATATGGACATGTGGACATAGTATTGTGTTATTCATAAATCCACCTTTGGCACAGTTAATGTGGTTATAATAACATTTGGTGGAGTGTAGTTTCATAACACTGTACCAACAGTCCAACAATATGTCTGGTGATAAAAAAAAAAGTTACTGCTGTTGCATTTAAGAACCACTGCGGTATTGTTTACAACTATTACCTATAGCTTACAGAAAGTCTTCTTATGTCTTTATTTTTTAGGGATTGACACTTTCACTGGGAAGTATTTCCACAGTCGCGACTACAAGACCCCAGAAGAGTGGAGGAATAAAAGGGCTGTGGTTATTGGAATAGGAAACTCTGGGGGAGACATAGCAGTGGAACTGAGCAGAGCCACCAAGCAGGTCTGGGGGTAACTTTACTTATCTTGTTTTGTTTATACTGTTACATTTTAAATTTTAGCATATATATATATATATATATATATATATCTCTATTTTAGGACTAAATTACAGCATATTAAATGTAACAGTAAAAAAGTAGTTGTCATCAGATACAACTGCATTACAGCTAGATGCTAAAATTTTAAATGTTGTAAATAAACCTCACTAATATTTAAATGTGCAGGTTTAGTGTACAATTGTTATAACCAGTTGTCATGTAACTCTATGGTGTATACTGATCCACTAATCTCTAATCTCTTCCCAGGTTTACCTGAGCACTCGAAGAGGAGCTTGGATTCTGAACCGAGTTGGAGACCAAGGGATGCCACTTGATTTATATTTCAACAGACTGCTGACTTCTATTCGTGGCTTTCTTCCTTTTGGATTGTTCTGTAGTTTGGGTGAAAGTCAAGTGAACAGAAGATTTAATCACAGCCTGTACAATCTCAAGCCCAAGCACAGGTAGTGTAACTTTCTTGCTGGTGATTTAAACTTAAATATTAAACTATAATGTAACTATCATTTAAATATATGGATTAATCTGTGATCACAAAATAAATAGAGCACATCCAAAAACACCTCACTCAGACATCTGCATCATTTCCTAATATAACAGGGTATTTGATCATGTTTGTTTATCATCTTATATCTCAAGCATTATGTTAGATTTTATTGAATTTATTTAAAGTCGGTTGTCTTATTATTGTATCTGTCCTAAATCTCAGGTTATTCAGTCAGCATCCCACAGTGAATGATGATCTGCCCAACCGCATCCTCTCTGGAACAATTCAGGTGAAACCCAACATCCGCAGATTTCAAGGGTCCAGCGTGGAGTTTGATGATGGAAGTGTAGCTGAAAATATTGACCTTGTGGTAGGTTCACCTTTAGGTTTGCCCTCACAGTCAAAACAAAACAATGTAGCAGGAAAAATAAAAGATATATTCCTTTCTTCCAGGTTTTTTGTACAGGTTACAAGTTTTCCTATCCCTTCCTAGCAACACATGTCGTCTCAGTGTCTGACAATAAAGTATCTCTATACAAGTATGTGTTTCCTCCTGAACTGGATCGGCCCACACTGGCTATCATCGGATTAGTGCAACCTCTGGGAGCCATCATGCCCATCTCTGAGATGCAGGCCAGATGGGCTACACGTGTTTTTAAAGGTTAGGGAGGGTAATCAGTTTTTTATACTGTTCAAGTGACATATGAAATATAATGAACCTGCAATTTTTCAGGCCTCATCAAGCTGCCTTCTGTTGCTTCCATGCACAAAGACATCAAGTGCAAAGAGGAAACAATGGCTAGAAGGTAGAGTGGACTTTGTTCATGTAGCATACCGTAATTTAAAGGTTAGGAGCAAGCAAAAAAAGCAGGTGGTGTGTCTTTTGCAGGTATGTCAGCAGTCAGCGACACACCATCCAGGTCGACTATGTTGCCTACATGGATGAAATAGCAAAGCTGGTGGGTGTTGTGCCCAGCATGTCAAGGCTACTGCTGAGTGACCCCAGAGTGGGACTGAATGTGATGTTTGGTCCATGCACACCGTACCAGTATCGTTTAAGAGGACCAGGGAAGTGGGCGGGAGCTCGTCAGGCCATTCTCTCTCAGATGGATAGGATCGTTCAACCCATGCAGACCAGGCCCTGTAATGAGCCAGTGTCCAAGAGGTCATTCAAGTGGCCTCTCATTTTGGCAGCTGGCACTTTGGGTTTGGCTATGTTTGTTAACAGGAGCAGCCTTTTACCTGTGTTACAAGATCCTACTGCATTGTTGGCCAAGATAAAAGGTTTCCTACTCACACAATAAGTTAGGCCTAACCTACATATGTTGTGACTAGTCATGAACATGTTTTTAGTTTCACATATCTAAATTTTATATCTTCATTAACAGAGCATAATAAAGATGATATCACTATCAACTATGGATTATTTACAAATATCAGCAATTGCTGCACAATGCTTCAAATTCAAAATAACATTATGAATCCCCAAATTCCCTTCTACTTCAATTATAATGCTTGTGTTGTATTACCATAACACCACTAAATGTTGGTCTGTGACCGCCATCTAATGGTGGATCTAGAATAAACCCCAAATCACAGAAAACTCTCATCGTCTTTTGTCTTTACTGCATCACACTGACATCATATGATCAATTTCTCTAAGATCTGTGGCTGTAACCCACTCAATGTTATCACTGCAGTAACTCTTGGTCTTTGTTATCAACAGAATACTTGGAGACATATATTTGGAAAATCATTCATTCTAAATTATTGCCTAACGATAGGTCTAATAATTACATATTTTAAAGAAGACAATGAACTCAAATTGAGCAAATGAACGGGCAGTGATGATCAGGCAACGCTACAGTCATATGCCATATCAATATTACAAGTGAGGCTTTAAAGAGACCGCCACACACGAACAACCGGTGGACCCCGGAACGAGAATGGTTCACTCATGACCTGTTTATCGTAAGGGTTGCCAGAATCAGGAGGATCTGTAGTTGGAATAGCATATCCTTACAGTAGCTGCAGCACAGTAGCTCCTTATAATTTATTCTCATTTATTTATTATTCATTTATTACTCATCTGTTGCTTTGGGCCCTTAAACATAAAGTTAGTACAGTATGTTATTACTGCATTGTATTGAAAAGAAGTAAGCAAAGAACTGAAGAATTTTCTTTCCAATCACCTGCAACTTATTATTCACAGTTGCAGGTGTGTATGTGTGTGCATATATATATATATATATATATATATATATATATATATATATATATATATATATATATATATATATATATATATATATATATATATATATATATATATATATATGAATTCATTCATAGAAATATGCATTATTGTACTTTGTGCTACTCATAACACTGTCCCCAAACATGTTCTCATTGCGCCCCTCATGGACTTAATACGAACATGATAAAAACTGCACTAACTCAATCCCCGTTGAGGTCTGTCTGCTCTGGGACGGAATGCTGTGATAGGGGGATTTAGGGTTTATCTGGCAACACAGTCACCATCTTTGATTGTGCGACAGGCCGCGGCGCGAGCGGGGCCTCACTCAACTAAAACGGTCTGGCACGAGATAACGGGAGAGAGACTGACACTCGGGAAGACGGCGGACCGGCTCCCGCAGAGACGGCCGAACAAGTAAAGAGAAACTGTCGGCTTCAAACTGTGCACAACATAGAAACAGGGCCCGTGCATGTGAATAGTTGTCTGCTGGCAGCGAGTGAAGTGGCTAACCATCGTTAGCCGAACAGGGTTAGCAAGCGGGCTAGCAAGCTTTTTGTAATCCACCGGCCAGACACCATCGTTTACTGCTAACCAGACCCAATTTGGATTCAAGTCAGACCGTACAACAGACAAGGAGACACAGAAAGCACCGGCGGTGGCAGGTGGGTTTGCATGAGCAGGTGTTTAAACTTATTCACAGTTGCAGGTGTGTTGTGTCCCTGCAATGCTAGCTGCTTAGCATGCTGTGACCACTGACGGGCTGAGAGTGATGTGATGGCGACTACACAGAAACGAAACTATACTAGCTAAATGGTGTGAGCTGGTGGCAAGCAAATACTGTGCCATGTTCCATGTTTAACCTGACAGGACCACAAGATGACATCTTTTTAAACACCTGTTTCATAAATGCAGCATTTGTGCCCAGTCTGGATAAGTTCCGGACCAAATGGGGCCTGCAGTCCCTGCCGGTATGAGCCACCCAGCCCCAGCCCACCAGGGTCTGATTCATGCAGTGGGGTGGCCTGCGGACTCCTCATGTTAGCTGATTTAATAACCCAGTGTAAGGTTTTGAATATGTTTGGCAGCCATTTCCCTGTCCGTTACAACTTGATAGACTCCAATGTTTTTAGGTTAAATATTATATAAACATTGTTTCAGTGCTTTTTTAAATATGTATTGTTAGTGAGTCATCAGGCTTTTATATTTGCGGACTTGTACAGGTTCAGCAGAATTTCCTTGATCTTGTACTATTCATTGGTTTGCCAAGAGCATTCAGAGAAAAATATTCTGACTCATGTAGATTTATATTGATTGGTAGCATATGTCAGTAAAAATGTCAATCAGATTTGCTGCTGAAGAATTATCATTCACAACAGGTGTGTAAACTGAAGGGTTAGCTATAATATTAGTATTTGACAATGCAGGCTTGATACTACCAGTCATTATGTTCTGTGCTGTTCCTAGTTTAATTAGCTACAAGTCCTCAGGGAGACATTCTGGTGATAAAAATGATGAATGTGATCGTCCTTCAAAAGTAGTTGCAGGGGTCCAGGGTGATGATGGAGGTCAGGCTAATCCAATGGCACTGTTCACCATTTTATGAAGGAAGCTTTTAAGCACATCTGTCTTCTTTTATTGATCCACTTGAAGATCAATAGGTAATCAATTGTCTTGAGTGTCCTACACTGTTTGGCATTACAATGGTTTAGGCTTACCACCTGTCTCTGGTTTTGGCCATAGAAGCCTCTTAATTCACGTTTTATGTGATGTAAATGATAAATATCCTCCATGACTTGTATATGGGAATTAGTAACACTTGCTGTTATTTTACATAAAGATTTCAATTGTGCGTTTCCCTGAATTAAGTTTTGACATTATGGTAAACCAGGGCTCTTACCTGGTAAATCTAGTTTGATTCTTCTAGTGTTGTATCATACTGATGGCTCCCCAGCCTATCATCTTCAGCCAGCAGGTGTTGTTATTGTCATTTTCCTGGGTAAACAGGTTGTGCCCCTTTTTATTATTATTGCAGCAATCTTGTTCAAATAATGAATAAAATCCTCAAATCTAAAAGGGATCAAGACAACTATTGCTCTATTGTTAATGAATAAGTTCTATGTGGCTAAGGATAAACACTCCAACACCCTTTGTCTCTGATGATGACTTATGTTACTTGTCAGCCCCTTTTTAAATCTACTTTTGAATGATGATTGAAAATGTTTTTATAATAAGGGTGGAATACCACCAACTACCTGGCATCATTGTCATGGTCACAGCATGGTTTTTGAATTTCACACTCAGTTGCTGCAACAGTCAAGTGTTGCTCCACAGTCACATTTAAAAGTAAGCCTTTTATGAAACAGATTGTGTGTAGGTAATTAAATGTAACCATAAAAGGCATTTATGTAAATGTTCCTAGGTTTTAACTCTGTTTTTCTCTGTTAGAAAATTCTGACTATAGACTAAATTGCTGTTTATTTGCTCTTTATTTAAATGTCTGTCCCATCCTGGGTCAAAAGGAGGCTGGTTCTGGGGGCGAGGCCAAAGGACCAGACTCAATGAGTTTCCAGCGAAATGTCAGAGAAGTCAGGGCAGAGCACCAAGGCAAAGGATGGCAAAACAAAGTATGCAACCCTTAGCCTCTTCAACACCTATAAAGGCAAATCTCTGGAAACGCAGAAAACTGCAGGTAAGCTCAAGAAACAAAATCATATTTATGTCTTTATAAATATTTGTTTGGCTACACAGTACAAGCTAATCAAATCAATGTGACCCATTGTTGTACTGAACATTAGATCCAGTTATTGTTCGGAGTAGAAACCTTACCCACATTAAACACCAGCCAGGACTGATATTATATAAATAGACTGTGATTCTTAACAATTGTAAAGATTAGTTAAATGACTTGTTTGTATATACATATGTGTAACTTCTTTTAACATTTTCATATCAGTGGCTGCTAGACATGGGCTCCAGAGTTTGGGCAAAGTTGCAATCAGCCGGCGCATGCCCCCGCCGGCCAACCTGCCCAGCCTGAAAGCAGAGAATAAGGGAAACGACCCCAACGTCAACATTGTTCCAAAGGACGGTAGTGGCTGGGCATCTCGAAGTGAGGCAGGGGACGAAAGGTAAAATTAAAGATGCATATTCTTGCATAGTGATATGTACGCATATTAAAAAGGACCTTTTTTGTCACATCTCTCCTCTACACCTGCTGTTGTTTATACATGAATGGAACATTTAATGCATCACAGACATATGTTGAACTACTGATACTAAACAGCAACTGTACATTATCGTGTGCCACAGGCAGCAGGAGACTCCTCCACCGCAGAACAAGCCAGCAGTGCAAGAGGTTTCTACTGGGGGCAGCCGGTCCTGGGCTAACAGCAAACAAGCACTAGACGGTGATAGCTTCATTTCAATGCCATGTACATTACCCTGTGTTGATCTTTTCCTTTTTTTCTTGGTATTGGATGTTGCAAACACTTTTTAGACATTATTCTAAACTTTGTTTTGTAAACACATTTGAATTCGGACTGATGAAAAAAGGAGTAATTTTTTTAATAATTTCATAATGCACAGGTGCTCCTCGTGTAAGCAGCCATTTCCATCAGGAGTTTCCCAGCTTGCAGGCTGCAGGTGAGACTGAGAAAGGAGATGGTCCTGATGAAGAGCCTTATGGACCTGGTCCCAGCCTCAGACCTCAAAGTATGGGCATTGCATTTGAATTTGAGCAAATTACCGGTGTCTGACTGACGAAGTCATAAGGAGTTGTCTTTTTTTGTCTAGATGTTGCTAGTTGGCGTGAGGGTGGAGGGAGAAATCTGAACACTGCACCCAGCCCCTCTGAGATGGACAGCAGGCCTCCAGAGGAAGGTACTGCTGCCCTTGGTTCCTCGACACCACCTGGAGAAGCTGAAGAACCTAGTCGAAATGTATCATCAGACAAAAGGGATGGCAGGGATGTGTTGGCACCCCCAGGTCCTCCTCAAGCGAAACTCAATGGGGGGCAGCCACCTCCTGCTGGAATGCCAACTCACTTTGACCCTGCTTTTAGGAGCATGATGCCACCTTATGTAAGTCATGCTGTGGCCCACAGGAGGATAACACTGTTACATAATCAATGTTTTATTTATTTCACTGTAACCTTAATTTCATGTCTTTGTGTTTTTAGATGTTCCATGCCTACCCTCAAATGTCTTTCAGCACTGGGCAAGGAAACGTCAGATACAGTGCACCACAAGATGGTTCCAAGTAAATTGCCTTAACAAGCACATTAGTTTTGTTTTTATATGTATTCATGTTAAAAATCTATAAATACAATAGTCAATCTCATAGCTTCTCTTGACCATCTTTATACTATTCAACATATACATATACTATTAACAATATTTTGATTAGTGTTCACAATAATTTTTTCTCTTTTGTTCAGGGGCCAGCGTTCAGGAAGAGCTCAGCAGCCACCTCCCCAATCCTGGCTTCAGGACCCTGACAGACCTTCTATTATCAGTGCTACAGAACTAAAGGAACTGGACAACTTAGATACGGATGCTGATGAAGGCTGGGCAGGTCAGTTGCTATTGATGAGCTTCAAGTGATGAGTTTACTTGAACATAAACCTCTCTTCTCACATCTTCATCACATTCTTTTTGCTTTCTAGGAGCTCAGATGGAAGTAGACTACACTGAAAAACTAAATTTTAGTGACGATGATGAGAACCAAGCTTCTAAAGACAAAGGAGAAAACTGGTTAGTGTTTACTTGTGAATTGTTTTGTCACATTCACATAGACACACACACCAGTGCTATGTGGCAGCAAATGAAATGTACCTGCCATAAAAATTAGTGTATATTTCCACTCTTCCCAAATTAATTGTTCTGTTTTGATATATATCCATGTTACAGCATGTTTTTTCCTATTTAATTGACTCCTATGTAACTTCTTAGGGAGTGGATGAGTAAAGTAGAGCGTATAAGACCTCGGCCCTCGGACACTCAGGAGGGCTGGAAGGACGGCTCTGATGGACGAGCAGGCAGTAAAGGCTCATGTGCTGACAGTGTAGATCCCAGAGCACCCTCCCCTGGAAATGTGGGCCAATACAATAAATCAGCTGCTCAACAAGATTTCCAGGTAAAAAATAATGACTGCTAAAATGTTGTTTTACTTTATTTCTATGAGTCCATTTTGACTTTTTTGTCTTTTCTTTTCCAGGCGACTGGTCGTTCTGTAGGTGGAGCACCTACACGGACAAGCAAACTTCAAGCAGCAGCAGCAGCACCCCCCATTTCTGATGAGGACTCTGAGGCCTGGCGGCAAAAGCGAAAGAAGCCTTCAGAGGTTTCTGAAGCTGTGGAGCGAGCCAGGAGGAGGAGAGAGGAAGAAGAAAGGCGCATGGAAGAACAGCGTCTTGCTGCTTGTGCTGAAAAACTTAAACGCCTAAATGAGAAACATCGCCAATCAGAAGGAAAAACTTCTGCTCAGTCAGCCAGTGATGACACTGGAATTTTATGTGAGGAAAATTCTTCATCCGCTACTGTGTCCAATCCTGCATCCTCAATGCCAACTTCACAATCACAGGTCCCAGTAATGCAACCTACTTTATCTGAAAGAGTGGATCGGGAAAGGGAGAGAAATGAACAAGAGCGAGACAAGGGGGAACACAGGGGTGAACCAAATGTAGAGGAGGGCAACTTTGTCCGCCAGGCAAGCTCCCCAGTCCAAAGACCTGCAGCTATAGAACCACAAAATGAAGGAGAGAGCATCTTGACTGAAGTGGGGCCAATTGTTGACGACAGGCAAGCAGACAGGGCAACCGTTCCTATCGAAGACTATTTCAATATGGAAGACGGCAGAGGTGAAGAATCTGAGATTATGTATTGATGTAGTGTTTTCTTTAACTATAATTATAGGCCATCATTGCTTAAATAATTGTCTCTGTAATGCAGTGGATGAGCCCCACCTATCTCTTCCTCACCTGGACACACCTGGTGGTGATGAGGTCCCTGTGGCCCCCTCACAGCTGGAGGGAGAAGCTGCAGCTACTATGCGGCCCTCTCTAACATCAGGCTACTCCAAGCAGTTCCAGAAGTCTTTACCACCTCGTTTCCTTAGACAGCAGGTACAGATAAGATTAGAGAAGGTTGAGTAATCAATGTATGTTTATGGAGTCAGTCCAAATTGTATTTGCATAGCTAATATTGTATGTAATCTAAATCAAGTGACAGAATACTTAAATGAACACATCATTACTTAACATGCATAAAGAAAGAAAATTAAACTCTAAAAGAGTGTAATGGTATTTTTATGTTGTAGGAACAAATGAAGCAGCAGCAGTGGCAACAGCAGCAACAGCAGAGTGGGGGCTCAGTTTCTCCCTCTGGTGGTGGAGTCCCATCTGCTCAGCAGCAGCAACACCGCTCCATGTATCAACCCATGGGTCCCCACCATCAGCACCTAGCCTCCATGGGATTTGACCCCCGGTGGTTAATGATGCAATCATACATGGATCCTCGAATGATGTCAGGACGTCCTCCCATGGACATGCCAACCAACATTCACCCTGGTACAAAGATATAGATCATAGAGCAGATGAAATTGTGAAGGTTGCTGCATTAATGGTGGAAAAGCTTGACAGTTTGTTGAGGTTTTTTTTTGTTTGTTTTTTTTAACTGTTTTTAGGGAGGATGCCACCAAAACAGATTGTCCGCAGAGAACCTGGTGACAATTCCAGCTCAAGCTCGGACTCATTTGATCATTTGACCAGACCAATTCGTGACCATGGTTTGCCTTCAGACTCAAGGATGGTGTGGGGGTCTGACCCTTACCCACAATCAGAGCCTTTGCCTTCAGTAACACCTCCAAAGGGACGCGATGAGAGCAAGGAGTCAAGGTAAGAAAACATTTTTCATTCTATTGTATGCAAGAACAGTTTTTTTTTCTCTTTAATTGCAAATGTGCCGGTTGCCTTTGACTAAAAACTGTGACCATTGTTATTCCCCAGGTTGGACTCAGGTTTGGATCTAGACAGGGGTCTGCAGACCATTTACCCCCAGGACCATAGTGCATTGGACTCTCGTAAAAGTAATTTCTTTCGGGACCCTACTGATTCTCTGACTGCATTCAACCAGGGTCCAGAAGATACACCTGGCTCTTTAGACGGGATCCCTGTAGGATCAGGCTTTAATCATGAAGAGCCAGGTCTACCAACTGGGGAGGAGGTGGAAGCTTTAGGGCAAGCCATGTTGCAGAGAAGCATCTCCCAAGGTTCAAGTCATTCGCTGAAGGTGGATGAGCCCAGGTTTGATGGGCTACCTCTTGGAACTAAATCCCTGGAGCTTCAGGACTCAGGGGAAAGGGTGGACGAAAAACCCCAGAATGATCTGTACACCCAAGCTGCAGTGGCAAGCAACAGATCTACACCTCCTGCTGATGGACTCCACAAACAAGAAAAGCTCCCGCTGCCGGTCTCAAGTAAACAGAAAGCTGAGCTGCGCTGGGGTGGAAGATCTGGACCTGGACGCAGAGAAGGACCAGGAAGTGAGAGACCAGTTCGCAGATCTGGGCCTATAAAGAAGCCTGTGCTAAGGGACATGAAAGAGGAGAGAGAGCAAAGAGAAGAAAGGGAGAAGCGCCATGAGAGAGGGGAAAGAGGAGACCGGTCTAAAAAAGACCAGTCAACCAAAGCTCCCTCTTTAGCTGCTGCAGTCTCTGAAGGATCTAGATGTCAGGGGGATGGGAAGAGAGAAGCTGCAGAGGTTGAAGAACCTACAGGCCCTCAAAGAAGCAGAGACTCTCAGCCTTCACCAGGGGCCCCAACGTCTTCCTCTCAGGAAGAGAAAGTGGATAAACCAACCAGCCGTGACAAACATCCAGAACCAAAACTACCCTCCAGAAAAGAGTCTAATCTTCCACCACGTTCCTACCGACGAGAGGAGAGGGAGCGAGAGCGAGAGCGGGACAAGGAGATGGACAAAGACCGAGAGAGAGAGTTTCCAGTGGACTCAAGCTTTAAAGGTCGTGGTCGAGGGGAGTATTACTCCAGAGGGCGAAGCTACCGGGGCACTTATAGTGGTAGAGGCAGAGGAAGTCGTGGTCGAAGCCGAGCTGAATATCCTTACAGAGAACCTAGGTCTCGCTCCGACCTGCCTTCTGCTGGGGGGGCTGCTGCTTTTCGCAACAGAGAAGAAAGTGAAACGCGTAGCGAGAGCTCAGACCTTGAAGTCATGCCAAAGCGCAGACGCCGACGTGGTTCAGACACTGATTCTGAAAGTGAAGGGGGGCGGGAGTCGGCGAGTGACACTGGACCCTCTGACCGCGAACCAAGCTCAAAGCCTAGCCGCCCACTTAGGCGTGAGCTTCTTGGGGAACCGCGATCAGGGTCTCACAAACCAGGCTTTGGTCCCCCTCATATGGGAGAGAAATCTGGCTTTAGAGGAGACGATGAAAATAGGCCCAAGCCAGGGTTCCTTCCTAAAGGAGAGCCCTCTCGCCGTGGAAGAGGAGGGTTATACAGCAGAAGAGGTGGGACAAGAGAGCGTGGGGGTCCCCGCTCAGCACCTCTTCGAAGACCACCAGCAAGAGAGTCCTCTTCTCAGTGGCCCTCTAAACCAATGGAGACATTCAGGCCTGAGGACACAGAGTCTACACCAAGATATGACAATCCTCCAGGTGACCGACGCCCACCAAAATCAGAAGGAAAGAAATTTGTTGACGGAGTTCCTCAAAGTAGCAGAGAAAGGCCGCGCAGATCTAGGCCAGCCCGACCACCGAGGCAAGATAAGCCCCCGCGCTTCCGGCGGTTAAAGGAGCGGGAGGCTGCTGTTTTGGCGAGTGGAGAAACAGCCCCAAGTCCCTCAGTACCTTTACCCCCAGTGCCTGCTGCTGGGTCTATCCCTGGCAACGCCCCAGTCTCCCTTTCCCCAACACTATCCCGTGCACCAGGGACACCTGTAACTGTGCCTGCAGAGGTGGCTGCCGCGGTACCGGCTCCTGACCAGCCTTGTCCTGCAGAGGCAACCTTGCCTGATATTAACAGCCCAACTATCACTGCAGTTGGCACCAAGTCCCCCGACTTGTCAAACCAAAATTCATCAGACCAGGCCAATGAGGAGTGGGAAACTGCCTCAGAGAGTAGTGACTTCAACGAAAGGAGAGAACGGGAAGAAAGGAAAGGAACTCTGGAGGCTGCTAATGAAGCAGCCACTGCATCCGCACCGTCAGCCCCGCCTCCTCAGGGGTCTTTAACCCCTATTAAAAGCTCTCTTGATGGAGGACTAACTCCAAAACGTGACATTGCTCCAACAGCTAAAAGAAGTTTCTCAAGTCAAAGACCTACTGATAGACCAAGTCGTAGAGGAAACACAGGAACCAAACCAGGTCGCAGCTACACAGGGGGCAAGGGAGAGAGAAGGGGTGGGGCCAAAGCTGGTCGCAAAGGGTAAGTTTAAAATTTTTTTTATATAAAGATTGACCTGGGCTGCTTAAGTCACGTAACAGTCCTCTAGTATGAATTGCAACTTAGATAATCTCAGTCATAGGGCTATGATTTTAGAATATTAAATGTTTTGTTAACCAGTTACATGCCTGTGTCAATCAAAGCTTTAATATCTTTGAATTGCAGTCCTGCTGCCCAGCAGAACCTTGAAGCTGCAGCACCTGCAGGTGGAGGACCCGGCCAGAGGCCTACAAAAGAACAGTCAACTCGTCGGAAAGATGAGGCCAAACAGGCTGCGAAAAAACCTAAAGAGAATGCACTTTCTCAGTTCGATTTAAACAATTATGCTAGTAAGTAAATAGTTTACAGAAACAACAGGAAGCTCTGTCTAGATGCTTACTAACATGAAATTCCATCTGTCCTGTTACTTTAGGCGTTGTGATTATTGATGACCACCCAGAGGTCACCACCACAGATGATCCTCAGTCCAGTACTAATGACGATGGTTTTACTGAGGTTGTCTCTCGCAAACAACAAAAACGGCTCCAGGATGAAGAGAAACGGAAGAAGGAAGAGCAGACCACTCAGGTAAGAGCATAAATCGCTTTTTATTGTTATTGTTTCAAATTTAACTGTATTAATCATAATATTCCTACAGAACTGGGGTAAAAAAGGCTCTGGTGAAAAGAACAGAGGAAGTGGAGGAAAGCTGCCGCCAAGATTTGCTAAAAAGCAATCTTCACAGCAGCAACAGCAGCAACCACAAGTGCTGCAGCCTTCTGTAGCCTCAACCACACAGTCCCAAACACAGCCACCAATTTCAACTCCCCAGCATCCTCACATGACTCCCTCCCAACCATCTGCATCCCCTCAGACTCTGGAAGCGGCTGTGGCCCCTTTGCCATCGATACCCCCCGCTAATGTGGACTTCAGCTCAAAAAGCCTGCCCCCTGCACCTGCACAGACACACAGTGCTTTGGGCACTGAACTCTGGGAGAACAAGGTAGCCGGCTCTACTGTCCTCCCTGATGTCAAGAAGCGTAAGTATCTTAATAAAGCTTTAGTTATATTTTCTACATTTTAACTCAAGATGAGCTCTTTTTATTTCAGTCGGTCCCATCAGCCCTCCCCAGCCACCATCTGTGAGTGCCTGGAACAAACCTCTTACCTCCTTCACCGGGACAGTTTCCTCTGAGGTATGGACCTCTTCTTTGAAAAAAAAAATTGATATATGATGAACAGTTGCAATAAATATTATTTTTTTAGGGCGTCAAACCTGGTGCAGAGGGCAGTGTAGAATTGGCAATAGACAGTATTCAGTTCGGAGCACCTTCATCTGCGGGCAGCACTGACAGTGATGGAGTCCCCGTCTTGTTAGAAGCTGGCTCTGACAACAAGCTACCTGCACCCAAAGAACAAAGACAGAAACAACCTCGCGCTGGCCCAATCAAAACCCAGAAGGTAAATCCTCACTCAAGTATAATCTCTTGACATGACTACCAGTGTCCATCTTTCCATAATGTAATACCTCATCTGTCATTTTCTGTGTAGCTTCCTGAAATGGAGCCTGTAGAAACCAAGGAGTACAAACCAGGTCCCATTGGTAAAGAACGCTCTCTGAAGAACCGCAAAGCCAAAGATGCACGCGGAGGCGAAGGTGATGTGATGGAAGGAGGCGTACCAGGAGCTGGTGTTAGCAGAGCCACAGACCCCAGCCCCCCCACAAGTGACTCCACTGTACCAGAGCTTGGAGGAGACATTGAGGGCATGATCACAGTTCCCTCAGCAGACTATACTAGCAATTCAAAGGTAACAGATTCATAATCAGTGGTTATTTCATCTGTTGTAAAAAAACACATTTATTTGCATTTTTCATTTGATCCAGTAGAGAAATATTAGTCAATATATTTTATATACAGTTTAAAGAGCACGTTCCGAAGATGTCTGTGTAGACTACAGACTATTTTTGTTCTCTTTGTGACAGGAGTCAGTAACAGACTACACGACTCCATCTTCCTCTTTGGCTGATAGTGTTCCAACAGGAGGGAATAAAATGGAAGAGAGTTTAGTAGCCAATGTGAGTGCTAACTAGAACTATGACTGTACTGTGCATGTTTACTGCTGTTAACTGTTCATTCCTTGTAATTTTACTTAACAATAAATGTTTATTTATGTAAAGGTTGCATTGCCCCACTCATTGCCTCTTCCTCGACGAGAGACTCTGCAGCAGAGCTCAAGCCTCAGCACAGTGTCACCTGCTACTGTGGATCTGACACTGAAGGTATATATGTACAATGCACTTGATTTGGTATTGTCTCCTCACAGTTAGTGTTTATGTCTGCAAACAGTAAATCCTTGACCGTATCATTTTATTTCCAGATGGAATCTGCTCGCAAAGCGTGGGAAAACTCTCCAAGTCTGGAGAAGAACTCTCCCGTCACATCCTCATCTTCTCCTATTACATCGTGTGCATCCTCTTACTCCTCTTTCTCCTCTGCCTCAATGCCACAAATTCCTGTGGCCTCTGTTACCCCCAGCACCTCACTGTCAGGTAACAACTCCCACTTAAGTCTTATATAATGAGTTCTGTAATACACAATATATTTACATGTTAGTTTATTTTGGGGATATGCCGTTACTAGGTGACAATAAAGAACCCATTAACATTTCCTCTTTTCATTCTTTTATCGACTCTGCAGGCTCTAGTACGTACACAACCTCATCGCTCAGCACTAAGACCACCACAGCATCTGACCCCCCAAACATCTGCAAGGTGAAGCCTCAGCAGCTGCAGGGTGGGAGTCTGTCCTCCTCCAGCAGCAGCAGTAGTAGCAGCAGCTTCTCACAGCTCGGGTGTGTGCCTCCCCTTCTGCCCCAGCAACAGCAGACCCCACAAGTGTATGTTTCTCAGTCTGCAGCAGGTAAGCACACATCATGAAGTGGGTATCTTGGGTTATGTATGTTAATGCTGCATTTATTTTGCTCACGTTTTAAATATTCACCACATCACCAGGTTCTGCAGCTCAGATCCCAGCCTTCTACATGGACACTAGCCACCTATTCAGCACCCCACACCCCCGCCTAGCTCCTCCTTCCTTGGCACAGCAACAGGGGTTTCAGCCTGGCCTATCACAGGTTTTACTTCTTACAGTTACTGTCACATTACGGCAGAGTTTTTCTTTCAAAGGAAACCTCACTCTCTTTCTCTGTTCTATAGCCGACCGCAGTACAGCAGATTCCTATTCCTATCTATGCTCCACTGCAAGGTCAGCCTCAGCACCAACACACACACCAGGCTCAACTCGGTCTGAACACGGGGCCTCCAGTGTCACAGCCGCAGGACCTCTTCAGCTCCTCACTGCAGCCTTACAGGTAACTCCTCCAGGCTCTGCTCTAATCCACAGTTCAGAAGTTCAAGCACAGTTCAGAGGTGGACTACAGTGTTTCTGTCTCTCCTCAGATCACAACAGGCTTTCATGCAGAGTAGCCTCTCACAGCCCTCTATGATGCTGTCAGGGCCGTCCCTGCACAGTTACCCAGGGGTCCAGGCTCCTGAGCTGGGCAAGCCCCAGTCCAGTCTGGCCTATCAGCAGCCCTCTTCCACCCAGCACATTCCTATTCTGTTTGAGCCACAGCTAAACCAGCCATCTGGCATGGGGGGCTCCCAGCTCATTGACACTCACCTGCTGCAGGTAACTGGGTGGCTCTGCTGATATTCCTGTATATCTTGCCTTATATATCCCTTTTGCCTTTGGATAAGTTAATGTTTATTCATCACACCATTTGTCTTCTTGGTTAGGCTCGACAGGGGATGAATCAACATTCAAACATGTATTCAGGGCAGGTGCAGCAACATGGCCAAAGCAGCTACTACAGTAACACTCAGTCACCTAGTTCAGCCATGCAACAGGTATGTTTCCTTAAATGTTCTCAACTCTTAACTAGGTGTAAACTGCGCCGACGTGACACTGCTCACTTTGTTCCAGGTTACGGTTCCTCTGCCTGGTTCTCAGTTGTCGTTGCCAAACTTTGGCTCTGGTGGTGGTCAGCCTCTGTTAGCACTGCCTCCCACTCCTCCTCAGGCCCAGCCTCCCAACATGAACCGACAGCCTACAGTGTCACAGCAGTACAGAAACATCATGGGCCCAAACCACAACATGATGCAGCCTCCCACCAGCAAGGTAGTACTATCATGACCACTTGCTACCGTTGGCTAAGCTGTTTGTCAGTGCTGTGCAGCTGTAACAGTTATTTAATACTGACACACTGCAGATGGACATGGATCTCAAACTTTTTGGCAGTGGAATGGATGTGAAGCCTGGGACCCCTCCTGTTAGTGCCAGGAGTACTACACCCACCTCCAGCCCTTACAGGTACAAACTATCACAGACTGGCACTGTTTAATGTAAAGTATTTGGAAGAAAAATGCCGTTTCACAGTGAAACAAATGGATAGAACTTTGCACATGACTTGTGTTTGTCTCCCGTGTGCCGCAGGGCCAGCTCCACGTCTCCAAGTAGCCAGTCCAGTAAGATGAACAGCATGCTCTACCAGAAGCAATTTCAGCCCAGCTCTGCCGGCATGAGAATGACCCAGCACTTTCCTGGCCAGTTCAACCCACAGGTTGTACACATGCATCTGAGGATTTGAAATCAAACCTGTCACAGCTGGATTTCATCGCTTGTCTCTTGTATTTCCAGATTCTGTCTCAGCCGAATATCGTCTCTCCTCTTGTTCGACCTCCTCATGCCAACTCGTTTACTGGAGGTGTCCAGCGCTCTCCAATGGGCCCTCCAATGTCACCCAATGTTGGTGGTGGACTCATGCCCCATCCCCGCCCTCAGCATCCACAGCACAGCCAGCACCCACTGAGAGGACCCTCTGGTCCGTCACTTGCACCCAGAGGCACACAGGCAGCTCTGAAGGCTGAGCAGGACCTAAAGGTTATTCATTATTATTCATTATTAATTATGGTTATTCTAATAGTGGTCTGGAAGGTATGATTGAATAGAAAGAGATTGTTCATTTACTTATTACTCTTTCTCACCCAGGCAAAGCAGAGGGCTGAGGTGCTCCAGTCTACTCATAAGTTTTTCTCAGAGCAGCAACAGCAGCAGCTCAAAGCCCCTCAAGTGAGCAAAGCTGCCCGGCTTGACCAGGGAGGAAAACCCTCCATCGACACGTCTGCACCGAACCATCAGACGGTGAATGAGCGCCCAGATTCTGACAAACCTCCGATCTCCACAGCCAAGCCCATACGGACCGGCCCCATTAAACCACAGGCCATCAAACCAGAAGAGGGCAAGTAAAGAGCTGCACAGCCTCTTCAGACGACAAAGTGAATGGGCGGAAGAGAGGAAGAGAGAGTCGCGCCCCATACGCTCCGCCACCGCCTCATATCAGCCCCGGAGAAATCTGGAGAAATCTGGAGAATACTAGAGAATACTGGAGACGGGGCGGGTTGGATTAAGACACACGGTGGTGGTTGAGAGTAGGCGTTGATCTGCACATTCATCAACCTCTTCCTCCTCTTTCTTTCCCTGTCTTGTCCCGCTGTAGGTGGGACATTTGAGTTGGATTCTTCCATCATATTTAGATGCTAAATAAAAAAACAGCTGCACAAGTTGTTTGATAGCAATCTACAGAGAGAGGGAATCAGAAGAGTTTTGGAGACAGAAAATTTAAGAGATTTGCTGCTGAGTTTGCCATTTTTAAAGCTCTTGATTTCTGTTCCTTTTATTTTTTTCCCCCCAAATAGGATCACACATATTATAGGAGGAACCTGTTTTGTTAAGAAAAGAAAGAATAAGTTTTTTGTTTTTTTTGGTAGTTCGTTTTAAGGAGAATTCATTTCGAGATGCACACTTTGTGTTGCCCAGTTTACCACATGCACATTGTTGCTCAACGGTTTCATCCATGCTCTGTCAATGGAGACTTTAAATCAGAATTTTGTTTGTTGTTTTACCAGAATGGAAATGTGAAATTGCAGCAGTTGATTGAATCTGATTTCTAGATTAGTCTACCTGTGAGCCTTTGCTCCTGCCTTCTTTTCTCCTTGCCTGACAATGACTCGTGTTGGGAGTGTGTGTTTATGGGATGAACAGGGGAAAGCCTGTAGCTGTTCTCTCCTGGATGTTTAGCCAAAGGTTAAAGGAGCGCAGAGGCGACGTCACAGCCTTTACGATTGCTGTTGCCGATGATCACTACTTAAAAGCTGTTGCGGTTCGAGGGCTATTGTCCGACACCTTTCATTGCTTTCACCCATTTTGCTGCCACAGACACACACTTAACTGTACAGCACCAGACCTGCTGCTATTGACTGATTTCAGTGCCCTTAGCTAGAGTTTAGCAGGATAGGGCTACGTAGAGGACTAAAAACCGTCAGATGATTGTTGAAAACGGTAAAACTCAAGTGTGGTTATCAGCCCTCATTCAGAGTGGAAAAGGAATCAGACAGAATGAGGACAAAAGATGAAATAAGCCTCAAGTTTTGCAGTGTTTGAGCAAAAGGACACTTGCGTTTTGTTGTCTTTACTGATGAGAGCAATCAGTGCTGTTTTTGTCTCTGCCTCACCTCCGCTGGCTGTCCCAACCACAAAGCTCTCATTTCAGGGTCGTGGTTCTTCAGAAATGTACAGTAGTATGCACCCTGAGGTGGGGGAAGTGCTCGGCACCTCTGCCCTAGCTGAGAGGAGAGTCCATTGGAGGATGGATGAGGGAGGGAGGGAAGGGGGAGACTTCTTTTTTTTCTTTGTTGTACAGGGGTTTCATCGCTGTATTAAAATATGTATGGTCTTATTTACATTCTCTTGGTTTGGTTACAGAAACTAATAAAAAAAATAATATACGATTGAGATGTTTTTGGTGGTTATTTGGAGCTCTACGGCTAATGCTACAAGTGAACACTAGGTGGTGCTGTACATAACCTCATAGCCTAAATATTATAACGAGGCCCTTCTTTAAATAGTGTTTTATACACTTTGTAAGTAGGACAAAGTTTGATCATAATTTTAACTTCATGGAAGACTGTTTGAATTCAATAAGTAACAAGAGTGTAGTGAAATTTGGATGTTTATTTCATGTTTAACTGGTCATTATCAAGGACTACAACGTTTCTATACATGCTGCACTAAAGAGCAGTTTTAAGATGTTCATTGTTGAAGCACGAGCAGTTAGTACCATATATTTTGGAGCAGTAGATTTTACATTTTTTAAACATTTCCTTAAATATAGAGCATATAGCTTAAAGTAATCAAACAACATGATACACTGGATTTAGAGGCAGTACAAAAATAATTCATCTAAAAACGTGTGGACCTTGCCACATCAAAACCCTCCAAATGAAGCAAAAAAACAAAACAAAACCTGCAAAAGAAACTGATTCTCATACGCACTCATCTCACTGGACACTGAGACAGCAAAGGCTCATCTAACAACTGACAGCTACTATTACACATTATCTTCTAAAAGTCTTTGATGAGCAACAATGTCACTTTTCCACCAGTCATTCATGTAAGCCTTAGTTAACCTGTGGGCGTCCCAGCCTGAGGTTGTAGGACACTATGTGGAAGTTGTCCCAGGCAAAGATTTTCTTCTGAACGGGGTTGTAGTCGATCATGCTGTTGTAGCGGTACCTGTTTTTGAACGGGATGGCCACTGCTCTACCCTGACTGGCTGCGGTGTCATACATGTAGTTGATGGTGGTGTCCGGCGCTGTGTAACTGGCTACGGTGTACAGCCTGCCGCAGATGATAAAGGCATTAGCCACAGAGTTCTTCCTGATGTTGGTCTCCCAGCTCCTCTTCACTTCCAGACTGTGTGGGTCCAGCTGTGCCACCACGATGGCTCCTTTGGCCTTGCTGGTGGAGTAGATGGCCCACAGACCCTGTTCGTCCACCGCCAGGTCGATGTCGGTGTAGCCGCCCCAGGAGTAGGGGAACTGACCGTGGAAGCCGGCGTGAGGAAGCTCTCGTCGGGCTGCGATGCTTTCAGAAGACAGCTCGTAACGGATGAGGGTTCTGCTTCGACGTCTCTGGTAATACAGAGAACCTCGGTACATGGTGGCTCCAGTTCCCTCGACTGCGTCTGGCAACAGAAGCACCTGCAGCAAGTAGACATCAGAACGTTTACCATTCTTCTGTATCAAGGTTCAATCAAGGAAAAATAAGGACGTGGTACGTACTTTGGAGGGAAACCCTTTGGAGAGTTGCTCCATGTCGTCGTACCCAAACAGCTGTCTTATTTCAGACCCAACTGTGTCAATACGCCACACCATATTGGAGCCATAAGGAGACACACCTTCAGGGTCTTGCATCCAAACGCCGTATTTACCCGCAATGTTATCTGCCTTTCTGTGAGTGACAGGCTCAGACACTGAAATCAGCTCCCCACAACCTGCCAGAAGTAGAAAAGAAAACATGAATACATTTATTCACGAGGTATTCTGCACCACTTAATGAAAAGGGTTTATACATTCATTCATTCTTTCATCTTGTACCACTTAGTCCTGTTAGAGGTCATAGGTGGCTGGAGACTATCCCAGCAGCTTTGGGCCTGAGGCGGGGTACAACCTGGACAATGGGCAGTTAGTCGCAGGGCTGACATTTAGACACAGACAACCTTTCACTCTCACATTTATCCACTAGGGGCACTTTAGAGTCACCAATTAACCTACATATGCTTGTCTTCGGATGATGGGAGAAGGCTGGGAGACTCTGTCACTGTGCACCCAAGGGTTTATACCTTTTTTTTTTTTTTTTTACTTTTTGTCTAAATTCATATGGAAAGTGTTGTGTTTTATGTGAAATTTACAAACTCCTACCACATTATGGTTATACATTTGAGAAATATAGGAAATAGACATAGTATTGTAGTGGTTATTAAATGTCTGACTCAAAGATTGCATGACAGCTAAATACGTGAATGAATTCTGGATGTTTACAACCTCAAAGACAAAATACAAACTGTGTGAAATCTCTTTAAACTAGTCTTTTAAATATTGTAGAGCTACTGAGGGCGATCAGGTCATCCCCATAGTGTCTGGAGATGCTGCCTGACATCTCTGTTAACACCGGGTCACCATTGTCAAAGCTGCAGCTGTGCTACTACAACTCATCTGTGGCAGAAGCTTTCTTAAGACAGGCAATATATCTACCTTTTCCTAAAATACATCATCGCTCGAAGTGTTCAGGATGTAGCACTGGATTGAGTGGCACGATAAAAGAGATGTCTTTTAAATATACACGCAGCCTCCTCAGATTAAATGACCACATGTGTTAAATGCATGCATAATGTGAGAACCACACCTGCTTAGAGCAACCCGGAAACACAAGAAGTGGATGGTTTTACAGTTATTTTTTGTTAGAGGTGCTTTCCTTTTACAATCACACCTGTAACAGATGCTTCCATGCCTATGTTTTGGCACGAGCAGCCCAAATGCTGCAGTATTAATAGCAATATTTGCTTTGAGGCTGTCAGCGGAGGAGGGGGTCAAGTGTCAGGTTCGTCAGGTCGGGCGGACACGGCGGGAGGAGGGGGCAGAGTCGGTTCCCGTTTGGATTTAAAAGAGCGTGTCGCTGTTTTGAATGGTTTATCTCCTTAACTACAGACGTGTTATCAAGAGGGAGCGTTTATAGATGGTTGCTATAAACTCTTCATCATATTAAGATATCAGTTACTGACCTGTGTTGTCCTCTGAGCCATCCGGAGCAGGGACCTCAGTCACTTCAGCCTTTAGTTCCTGAAAACCCGGAGATCCATATGACCAGGCGGAATCTAGGACAGAGACTTAAGTTAGAAAGGTAAAACAGCAAACAAAAGAATCCTCCAACTTAATCCAATCTAATGCATGACATAATGAAAAAGATGTAGAAAAGATCAAGTCTGAGCTGAGGAAAAAAGTGGACGATTTCTATGTAATGTGGCAAACATTTATAGATTCATTCAATTACATAAAAGTGATTTAAAAGAACTGTAAAGATGCCCTTCATCCTGCTTTATTTTGGTTTATTTATTTAATTTTTTTTTCTTAGAGATGTTATGTTTTTTTTCTCTTCTGTGTTCTTATCTTTTTGTCTTATGTTTTGTGGGGATTTTTTTTCTTTGGAAAATGCAATAAAAAGAATGAAAGGTAAAACAG
This sequence comes from Rhyacichthys aspro, assembly GCA_036850595.1. Classification (NCBI taxonomy): domain Eukaryota; kingdom Metazoa; phylum Chordata; class Actinopteri; order Gobiiformes; family Rhyacichthyidae; genus Rhyacichthys; species Rhyacichthys aspro. The sequence goes on from CM072151.1 coordinate 16,078,201, forward strand.
CACTGGGAAACTTTCAAACCACTACGTGTCTATGATCAATAACCAAGATCTGAAGAATTTGGGCCACTTTTTGTGTATTGTAGACATAAAGTAGTCTCACCTCTCAGATTGCTGCTGTCTCCCTGTCTGTTGGGCCTAGTCATCAGGTGAGACACAGAACTGGACCCTAAACAGATAAAAATGACAAATTAGGGCTTGTGTTTGTGTTCCCAACAACGACGGTGGCATTAGTGACAGGGGAGAATGTGGCCGGCAGGAAACAAACACCCCTAAATAAATTCCCAGCTGCCCTGGAGTCAGACAGTCGGTGGATTGGATCGAGAGTAACACACACACACACAACTCACTTGACACCCCCGTCCCGACTCGTATCTTTAAAACTTCAAACCGGACCGTATCACCTTGTATCACACAAGTCACGTACCGGCGTTGGCTTTCAGAAATCTTTCACTTGCTGCTTGTATTTAGCTTCCAAACCTGTCCTCACTTTCTCATTTGGCTTTTGCGAAAAAACATTTGTCAAAGGGAAACAGCCTCAAACACAAAGTGATGAAGGGCTCGTATCAACATCCAAAATGTACCCTCGCAAAAGGCCAGGAGGCATATTTGGTGAAAAGAATACAAATGTTAAACAATGGCAGTGCAATTTGACAACACAGGGGATAAACTGCACTTCTGGTTGGTGTAATGGCGCCTAATGATGGAGAAAACACAAAACGCTTGCAGCTGGAAGTCCGTGTGTGGAAACCAGTAAAAAGTGCCTTCATTGTGTCAGGACTACAGCAGCTATTTAAAGGTTTGTCCAATAAACAAGTGCCTTGAGAGCCTTCCCCTTAACTACACACTTTCCTCCTGAGAGACAGCCATTCATCATCATTACAGGTAAACACATTCTTCTTCTCTTCTTCTCTCTGTGAGCCACATGTTCCTGGCGCCTTGTTTGGGACAGTGTAGCGCTGATTGACCGCCATTTCCCACAGGATCCTCACCGGACAGCCGCCTAATCGGGCCGTGTTACATCTTTATTTTAACAGTTTTTTGGCCAAAGCGCCGCCGCGTAGTCGTCATAAAACATTTCACGTCTGGGCCCCACATGTATTTCGCTCCATTTTTGTCCCGCGACTCCAGGAAGCGTTCACTAAATGTTTTTCTAATATAAGACTAAAAACCAAATATTGGCCGTGCGCCCTCTGCGTGATTTGCAGAAGCTAAGCAGTAAAACAGGTGAATACAAAGGTAAACAAGAATGTCATTTCTTGTCATTTGGAGAAAAAGGAGATGGGGTTTCCTGCTGTTTGTGAGATTTACAAGCGTTCGAGATGGATGGTGTGTGAATAGACCGACACAGCCTTCGTTCGGACGTTGTTTGACCACTCCAAACAGAATCCTCCCTGCTCTGCGTGGCCTTCTAACCTCCACAGGGATAATGTTCTTGACCCCTATCCCCCACCTGACCAACACTGACCCACCGGGGGCTTTCCGTGCCCTGCCTGGCGTCATCAAAAGCCCCGAGAGATGAGAGCCAGGGCACCGAACTTCCACTTCCAAAGCGTGCATCACATTTCACCTCCTCCTCCTCCCTCTGGGCTATTCGCGCCCTGCTCGCCATGCAGAGGGAAACACCGCTCATAAAGAGAGCAGGGTCCAGCACATAAATACTCAGCCTGCCCTCTCTGGACTAAATGCAGGCAGGAAGCGAGGGCAGTAACCTGAACCGAGTGTCTAAGCAGACTTATGGGGCAATCAAAACACACTCTTAGCCACACACAAACGGGCTTAGGCTTTAATAACGCACGCGCAGATTGTTATCCCTCCTGAATCCAAGCTTTTTCGGACACAAATACACAACTGCACAGAGCGCGTGGGCCACTGCACTCTCCAAGTCCTGTACATGTGCATTTCTGTGTCATCACTTCTCTGCTCCCGTAACCCATTATCAGTCAGTCACCGAATACAACTACAGCCTGTCTGCGTGTATCTAGAGCTGCAGACGAACAAGACAGAGGTTAAAGCTGAGTGAGGCATTGTTAACATCTTGTGCAAGTTCACTTTTTTCAGGTTTTTTGGCTGACACTGAAATCCTTTTTGTTTCACTTCAACACGTCGTTTTTACAGTTTAAGGTGGCTAAGGGGCGTGTATGCGAGGAGGGTGTGTATTCTGGAGTTTCGGCCTTACTCCATCTTTAAATAGAATAAAACAGGCAGAGGTCTCATATGTGTCTATAACTGGAGACATGCTGACTGACACCTAAATGTTTTGCTCTATAAATGTCATTAAGATTTGCTCCGTCGGTGTGCGCCAAGCTTCGGAGTGTATCCCTTACCTCCCGCGGGTCTCCTCGGGCTGCCATCCTGCAGAGGGGGGCTGGGTGGCACTGCGGGGGTCTGCGGAGGACAGGGTCTGCTCCTCAGCCTCTCCGTCTCCCGTCTCATCTCTTCCACTCGGCGCTGAAGCCCCTCCAGCTCCCTCTCCAGACGCTGTTTCTCGGCTTGGAGCAGGTTCCTCTCGCCCGTCGCCCTGTTCAGAGCCTCCTGAAGGTCGGACTGGGCTTTGGATTCAGACCCTCGGGGGGCAGCGACGTCCCCTCCGCTTAGCCGGGCCACAAGGACTTCCAAAAGGCTGAGTCTAGCTTTCAGGGCCTCCACTTCGGGGCCTGCGTTCAGTGGGCAGCTGGCCTCAGAAGGGCTGGGGACAGTGAAGGTGTACTGGCATCTGCCGTTTCGGTCATTGCCCCGCCACAGTGCAGCTCTGTCCTGGGCCTCACCTCGCACCAGAAGACCACAAACACACAACAAGAGAAGAAGAAACATCTCGCAAGCAAAAAGATAACTCTCTGTCTGTCTTTTTTTTTTTTTTTTTTTGGTAAGGTAGTACCACTCTAGCACCACTCTTGTTCTCCCCTTTGGACAGGTCTGTAACTCTGAGCTCTCCCCAAACAGCTCACAGATATTTATACAATCTGGAGGGGACGGAGGAGAGGAGAGGTAAATGGGTAGGAGGGAGGGGGGTAGAGAATAGTGCACTGGAGGGGAGGGTCAGAAAGTGAGAATGGAAAAGAAAAAAAAAAAAGCCATGAGACTTCACATGTTTGAGGACAAAAACATCCCATGTCCCTTTAGGTTTGAGTGGCTCTGGGGTTTTTTTTGTGCAAAGTTGTTCTTTTAACACACGAATCCAGTGTGACTGCTTTTTGTCATGTTTTAAGCATCACTGCAACATGCTGTTCGTAATTCATCGGCCAAACCTGAGTCCTGTGATACTGCTGCCGGTAGTTTGGCTCCAGCAGCAGCAGTGATGGGGCTTGGAGCTTGGATACGATTACCTCCGGAGAACCCGTATCACCTTTCGTATTGGTAGGGGGCCAGAACGTGACGCAAGCAGCTGATACGAAGGGCCTTTATGAGGGGTCGAGGTCAAGGAAGGCAAGCGGCTGACCTCAATATCGAGTGCCGTCACTTTCAGCTCGGTCTAAGTGTGTGAACTTCACTTCTTGTTTTTCTAAAATATGCTTTAATATGACTTGATGTGAGGCTGTCTCTTGTCATTCCACTCGTCTCTTCACTTCACAAACTATTACAAACACTTTTATCCTATGCTTCTAGGGTACATGTGTCAAACTCAAGGCAGGGGTCCAAATGCGGCCCTTTGCAATGTTGGATGTGGCCCTCCAGTTTAGAAAGTGATATTTTTGGCACTAGGTTTTAGTTGGATTTGGACAGGTTTTAGATATTTTTGAATGAGATTCATTTTATTTGTTCTTGAAATCTTAAGCCAGTTTTTTAGCTTCAAAGACATGCATAATCCATTTAAAACCAGTTCAAATCCAAATGAAACCTGTTCAAACACATCTAAAACCAGTTCAAATCCATATAAAACCTATTCAAATCCAAATGAAACCAATTCAGATCTATATAAAACCATTCAAATCCAAATGAAACCTATTCAAATCCAACTAAAACCTGTTCAAACACATCTAAAACAAGTTCAAATCCAAATAAAACCCGTTCAAATCAAACTAAAACCTGTTCAAATACATCTAAAACCTGTTCAAATACATTTAAAACCAGTTCAGATCCATCTAAAACCTATTCAGATCCATATAAAACCCATTCAAATCCAACTAAACCCTGTTCAAATACGTCTAAAACATACACACACATACATACAGATAAAACCGGTTCTAATTTAACAAAAACTGTTTCCATAAACAGGAAATTAATGTTAAAGCGAGAGGAAACCTCACATTCAAAATATAATAAAAGTTTCCCAAGTGTCACAATCTTTGGCCCCTGAAAGGATTCTTATTCCCATTTTGCGGCCCCTCACCACTTTGAGTTTGACACCACTGCTCTTAGGGCTTGCTTTGACCATCATTATTTGCGATGAACTAAAGTCAAACCAAACAATCCTCTCTTTTCCTCGAATCCCGCCATTTTTGTTTGGGTTCATCTCCCTCAGCCCATGTTCCTCTCACCCCTAAACCATCCCCTGACCCATATCCTTCACCCTGAGGAGGTCAGAGGTGCAGGGAGTGCTGACTGACAGACAGCTCCTCAGAGGGGTTGAACAAGTGTACACCATCCTAAAAACACGTCCCCTTGTAGGTGGATGCTCAGCCTTACAGAGAAACCCTGATGAGGAATCGTCCAATACAGTGTGTGTTCGATTTGCAGTACTCGCAGTTTGGGCACTCCTTCCGCGCGGAAATGTCTTACAGATGAGAGGAAGATGAAAGATGGATGGCAGGACACGTGAAATAAATAAAGCGGGGCAGAGCTAGGGTTTAAATCACACGAAAACAGGGAGAAAAAGCTCCTGGGAAAGTAGATGAAAGCTGTTGAAACATATTTTTAATCTCTATTATTCCAGACTGCTTTCTATTTCTGGAAATCTACTCTCTACTTCCCATAGTTACTGACACATTCATCAGAGAGGCCACTGGACGGGGCGTGTGAGAGTGTGTGTGACTGATAAATCCTGCCTGGCACCTTGTCCACTCCTCTTTCTTCGGACTTAAATCTGCTTTTTAAGTGACTCATGTAACAGCTGCTATGCCCGGAATCTTAAAATCATGCGGCATGAGCCTGTGAAGGAATCAAAACACTGTCCGCTGCCAGTGTGGGTGTGTATCCTTGAGAAAGCATGTAAGTGGACAAATATCTGGTATAGTGTAGCGCTTGATCGCTTTACCTCGTGTTGACGGACGACATCCTGGACGCGGCAGAAACTCAGGCATGTCGTCGGAGAGGCCTGGAAAGAGCTGTTACATTTTACAACCGCTCATTTAACAAAAGGCTTTACAACCCTTTGATTGGATCAGGAATTTTTTTTGTCCCAATAGGAACGCAATCTTTTTACGCTCTTTATCAGCGAGAAGACAGATGCTTGAAACAGAACAGGCAACCCTCCTGTTTATCTTCAAAGCTGGAATCAAGCCCCCGCTGTGTACACCAGGCATTTTTGTTATATATCAGTGAATTTATAAGACCCCCCGTGGGACAATTGACTCCGGGAACGTTTGGTCGAGCAAAGGGCAAGGTTGCCATTGTGCATCTGAGTCTACCTGCTTATGAGGACAACAGGAGTGGTCTGTCAGAACAATAACGCTTCATAGACTCCAGTCCCTACAGCTTAAGAGGCATCTTGGGAGTTTACGGTGCCAATAAAAGAGCAGCCCATTAAAACGTCCTGGTAATAGGAGATAAAAGGATCTCGCAGGACCTTACAGCGTCTGAACACATCTAAAGCAGACGGGTGGCACGACTATTTCATAGGATTTTTCCGTCTAACACTTACCCTTTCTTTTCTGTCATTTCGTTTCATTCCTCTCTCCCTGCGTCTTTCCTTTTTCTCTCAAGGAGTCAGCCAGTTGAAACCAGATCACACCAAAGCCTTGCCCTTTAAAATCACTTTAATTCAGAGCAAAAAAAAAAAAAAAAAAAGTATCAGTCTTCCAATGCAATGCCAGAGTATAATACATCATTACAGAATATTTACAGCTAAAATAAATTACAATAAAAAGAATAAAATAACCAGAATTGAATGTACAGTTCCTCCAGATGTATGCTTCACAGCTCACTTTTAAATACACTAAAAAAAAAAAAAAATCAATCCCTCTTTAGCGGCGATGGGGAAACAACCATTCATACAAAGCATAGCAGCAACCTAAACAGGAAAAGATTTGACCGGACATGAAAGACAGTTTGATGGAACTCGGAGGGGAAGTAGAGAGAGCCGTGACCAACCTGGCCCAGAGTACAAGAGGAAGGTGAGAAGTTTAAAAAGTACAGACGGGCAGAGACATTCATTACCTGCAGTTTGGATTCCTCCTGTACCAGTGTGTTTTGTAGCATGAATTAAAGTTACAAGCAGGATGTCGCCTAAATACATTCTACTTTTCCTTTGTTCCTTTAACAGCGGCAGGTATTCTATATGTTCGGTATAAATAATGTCGTCGAAAAGCCTCTGATCTTCTACAAAAGACACAGGGATAAACCTCTGAATGCCTTGTGTCGGGCTTTAAAAACGCCTCTTTGTTGATAAAATATTCCCTTTAAGCGTTCACATTGTGAGGCTGCAGCAGATTCAGACGGGTTCAACTAACAGAACTATCTAATGGAGTTTCTACTCTGGTCAAAGCAAAGTCAGGTCCCTACACGTGATATGTATCGTGGAATGAGGATGTACCCTCTTTCATTTACTAGAGGGGTGTTTTATAAGAGCTCCTCAATCTCCTGTAACCTCTCTGCAGCCGAATATTAAACCGGGATCAAACGGGACCAAAGTACTGATCTCACAGTGGATTTCTCTCAGAATGTCAACAGGAAAATGCGTATTTCGAGAAGGTTCAGGTAAGCCCCTTGAGGATTTGGAAGGCCGGCTGGCGCCCTCTAGGATGAGCAGATGAGCGTGTGAGGAGAGGAGGAGGAGTAGAAGACACTAGCGATATCGGAGGATCACTGGAACTGTAAAAAAAAAAGACAAAAAGATGGAGCGATACAAATGTCTAATGTGGTTATCTTGTTTGGACTATTTCTGATACTCACTGATGATTATTAACAGCAGAACGACCACGACCAAGGCAATAATCATTTTCATCTGCGGAGGAAATGACACATAACAGTTCAATTTAATATATCACACAACAATGAATAGTTCTAGTTGGATGGACACAACCACAGCCTACCTTCATATCCCTCCACCACATCCTCCGGTGCAGCTGTTTGGCTCGGCTACTGAAGGCAGATGCATTGTCTGAGAGGCTCTCTGCATCATCAAGTGGGGTCGCACAGAGGAGAACATACAGGGAAAAAATAAATAAATGAATAAACAATATGCTAGTTATTGTCTGATGTTTTGGTGGAGCGGCCTGTCTCTCTTTGTTCGTGTGCGGTTATTATGTGTCGCGTTATGTAAGTCTTAAGCCGTCTGCTGGTGAGATCACCCTCACTGGTAAAGAAAGAGCAGACTTCCACCTCCTTTTTATGTCGCTGTATCCATTTCCAAAAGGCTCGCCCACATTGCGATTGTTTCTTGTTTCTCGGAGACTGTTGTTTACTTGCTGTTTACATGTGTTAACAGCTCTGCGCTCGTTCAATCCCCCCCTGAACTCTGTAGATGTTTCCACGTCCGTGCGCCTGTTAACAACCCGACGCTACCACAAAGAAAAAAGCTCACGGGCTTATGAAAAGATGCTTGTTAATCGGAAGGAATTTCACAGGTTACCGGCTCAACTGCTGGTGTCAATCACAGCTTTATACGGCTCACATAAAAGGGAAATTCTGAAAACGTGCGCATATGGACACGCATGACGCATGGACCTGTACATACACAATGACATGCACACATGCACGTTAAAGCCTCCCAGATGTCTATTATTGTCTTGGTTGGACAAGACACATGAAGGAGTTATGTAACAGCGTGGATGTCAGGAGGAGGTTGAGAGAATTGGCAAGACAAACCTTATCCCTTCTTTAAAACAAAGGCTATACAGAGCTTATCAAAGGGGCTGTGTCTGTGTGAAGTTATAGCTCAACATGTTTCAAACACCTGCGTGATGTAGCATGAGTAAAAAAAAAAAGAGCAGGTCTGTGTAAAAGAGAGTCTGAGATTTGTCAGAGGGTTTTAGACACACACCTGGTAAAACACTAAACCTGGACTTAACATCAACACCTTTAAAGGACACTGGAGTATTTACATGCATGCACCTTTTACTGGTGGGCACTGCTGTTTAAATGCTTGCTTGTCCCGTGAGAAAAATGTGTTTTTACTGCACAGTACACTGTTAAAAAAAATCTTTGTCTTGTTTACTGGCAGATTTGGAATAAACATGCGCTGTATTTACGTTGACATCAAAAGGCCTCCATTTGTCACCATGCTACTCTTAACAAATGTGGCATTAAGTGTTTCCCAGAAAACAGTGACAATGTAAACGTAGCCATGTGCAGACCACGTGTTACGCCGACAAAAGCGCTCGATAAACACTAGTTGTAGAGTAGTCCTTTGTTTATTTTACTACTTTAGTGTTACTGTACAAAAAGACATATGTCGGGCACATGTGGGTGCGTGTAAACAAACCTGATTTGTCCTGCAGGTCATCCAAGCGCTCACCCCGCTCAATAACCTTGGAGATGTTCTCCTGCATTACATCGATCACCTCATCAACTTGTGACTGCACCCTGAGGACACAAACCTGACCGTCATAATCATAAATCCCAGAGCGATCCCTCCTTATAACTGTCCAGTAAATTTCACTCTCGATTAGATTAGGATCTGTTATTTTTGCCAAAAAAATGATGAGAAGAGAGCTCTCTCGAAGGAAAGGGACATTTCTGGTCATATTTTCCAGCAACATGATATTGATGGTTTCAGAAAGAGACATTTCAAAATTAACTGTTGAAATGAAGCATTATTATCTCGAGACTTTCATTTTGCAAATACTAAATTGAGTGTAACGCAACAGGAGTGAGAGGGTCAGAAAGGCGAATGTGAACAGACAGACTAATAAACTCTTGACCTTCAGCAGTGAACCTGAGCTTTAAGCATGCAGCAGTCTTGGGATTGATATTTGCACGTGCTCACAAAACCAATAATAAAATCCAAAGTATTAAAAGGAGCGTGGAGAAACAGCTATAGGTGCCAGTGTGTCTCAACAATGACCTGCTCTGTTCATTTCTGACTTCGGGTTAATGTGGAAACCCATCACACAAGGTCTGGGGTTTCCAGAGAAAGTGACACATGCACCTGCACATGACAGTCTTACACAACCTGCAGCTTTTGGTAAACATGTCACACCACAATTACATAATCGCACAAACACCAAAACAGAGCCTGCTGGCAATAGGGCTTGAACTCCCACTTTAGGTCTGAAAGAGGAATGTCTTTGAACTTACTGTTTAAACTTGTCATTCTGAGGTCCAAATCTGGGACCGCTTGGCCCTCTCCTGGAAAAAAGATGTCAGCAAAGCCAATGAGCCTCTGGTATGTGTTCACTACAGACCAGACATACATTACTTATAGTTCTAAGGTAGAATATGTCTGTGTATGTACTTACAAAAAGAAGTCTTCCTCCTCATCAGAATCCTCTTCAAGCAGGTTCCTCTGTAAAAGAAGTTGAGTGGTAAAAACAACAACAACATCTTTTCCTGACTGTCATTACTGACTAGTAATCAGAAATCTGAACCAGAAGGGTTGATCCACTGAGCTCATGGGGCCTGGAAAATAGGACACCATTTACAAAAATATACAGTACAAGCATAAAAAAATGATTCAGGAACATTTTTGCCGTAAAGGCAACATGTTTATGAGCCTAATAAATGCTTGAGTCCCTTCTCTCATGATGCTTCTGGCTATATTGGACACTGTGTGGATTCTTTGTCCCTGTTTTGGTTTCAAAATGGTTTAACCATAAAAGACAGAAATTGTTTAACAGACACTGTGGAAATGATTTAGAGCTTAGGATCAAGTCTCAAGTTTCTATGCCAGTATTTTGCACGGTTAAAAGCGCAAACTATGTTCCTAATAGTGAAAAATAGTTCTGTTGAGAAATATTAAACTGACAGAGCCTCCTAGAATAAAGAGAGTTGATGGAAAGCCACATTAAATGTCTGTCACATTTGCTGATGTTAAAAAGTATTAATAAAATGTCAATACATGAAGCATTTTCTTGCTGTTCTGTAAAGCACAGTTTGTAGAAATTGGATTTGGATTGAATGTTCAGGTAGACTGCTGGAAGCTAACACTTTGTCGTGCCACTGCTTTCTCATAAATGTCATCTGAAACATTCAGAGGGAATGGCAGCCATATGAAGATAAAGGTCTCATGAGTGGCAATAATACTCTCCAGCAGCTCAGTCTGGCTCTCTCTCCACTTTTATGAACACGGGGGAAGCTGTGAGCCATTATAAGAGGAGCTGAAGGGAAGGCATGGAAGGTACATTCTGTTATGCAAGTCTCCCCATAAGCTTTGATCCCAATTCAACAAACAGCAATCAAGATGCCATAATGGAAACACAGGGTTCAGTTAACTGCAGGATTAGTGGGGAGCAGGAGAAGGTGGATCAGGATGAGGGATGAGCATGTTTGATGAGGACCAGATATTTAGCCGCGGGAGATTCCTCTTCTGACTTCCTCTTTTGTCTTTTGTCTCGTTTGTCTTTTCTTTTAGGTTTTTTTTTTTTTGCAAATGCCATTTCTGAGTGCTCTACTGTGTAGCATTGTTTTTTTCTAAACTGACTGATAGTTTTACATTGCTTTTTAATTACACATTGCTCTTGCTGGCCTTTGATGCAGAAATCTTACCCTTTCACTGCGAATAGATCCCGTGACCTCATCATCGTTGAGATGTCGTTTGAACTTGGGGGGCATGTTTTCTTCAAGCTGCTCCTCCCGATCTGGCTCCCTCTGTAGAAAAAGAAGGAGGTGGAGTTAGCTAGGATTTGTTGCACTGTTGCTGTTAAACATTTCACATGGCAGTTTGCTACTTGGCATTACTCTTAAATTACTTGAGGTGGAAGTGGACAGTTAGGATTTAAATGCAACCAGGCTGGGAGCAGAATACAAAACACAAGAGCTTTCACGGACGTTAAATCTGATTAAAAACAGTTGGTCCAGTCCAGCCCCAAGTCTTCCTTTTACATATTTTTACCTTTCATTTAAAAGGACTGATTTGTTTCATTGTTTATTGTTCTGAGCCTACACCTAAGGCTTGTGTTACATGTCCCCAAGGAGTGAATGAAGTCATTTTTTCTCATGCATTTCTCTTGTTTAAACAAAAGAATTAATACCATTGAATCCAGTTCAGTCTGACCCAGGCACTTATTCAGCGTCCTTTAATGGCACTGCTGTTGAAAAGGCCTTTCAGGGGACAGGAGAGGTCAGGAAGCTTCCAGAAAGCAAAGAACAGAAGCAAGGAACAGGGGGGCTTCCTTTACTGCATGGGATATTGGAAAATGTAGAAAGAGAAAGACAGAAAGCAGGTCTGATGTATGAGAAAAGAAAAGATTTTATCAGAATGTTGCAGAAGTGGTACTCAAGAATGTTATTAATGTCAGATTAAGGATATCGGAACAAAGATGAAAATGCAATCATAATCACTAAAGAATTCTTGTGACCTTGGTCTAACGTTAGGTCCTGGTGGTAATTTAAAGGAAAAAGGGAAGCAATGTCTCCATTTATTCAGCTAAATTTTTTCAATATCTGCAACAAGATATTTTTTTATGTGTTTTTGTAGCCCCTTATGAATAAGGATTGGTCTTTATTGCGAGTTTCTATTTATATATTTGTTCACGGACATGACGCTTTAATAATAAAACATTAGCATATTGTAGTGACTGTGCCTCATCTGTGTGTTGCTGTGACTATAGCTTAGCAAAACAGCAGATGCTCTAGCTAGTATTAGCAATAGTTCATATCACAGCAATACAAATATCTCAAATGAATAGAAACCGATATAGACAAGGGTTGGCTAAAGAAGCTGGTTTAAATAGGCCGCTTGATTCATATCTGACTAAGGCTAACTAGCTAGCTAACATAAACCACTGGCTAAATCTATTGACACTAAACAGCAATGCTAACGGGGCTAAGTACCTGTCGTCTCTCGTCGCTCCTCCGCTAGTTGGTGTTCACACAGGAAGTTATAAATCCAGTTTTCACTGTTTTTTAGATGGCAATAAATACGGGTGAGTGCATTTTAATTATTATCTGATCGAAGAGACCGGACTGTCATCCTGGATGTAGCCTGCGTTTGTCTTTCCTCCGTCGACATCAGCTGACCAGGAAATGAACACGAACAGCTGTATGATGGGAGTCACAGCTGTTAACAGGAAAATGTATATTAAATGTTTTTTATAAATTAGATACATAAACATTGTACCCTTATTATTTAAATATAAAGACAGTACTAAATATTATCATGTTTAATTAATTTGTAAAATTAATGATTTGTAATTTGTCAGTGTTAGTGCTGTTGCCCACTGGATTTATTTATTGTTTTCTACACAATACACAATATTCTAGGCTATTTCTAGTTAACACTTAAAACAGTTCTAGATCTAATTATGGGAGGATTTAAGTATAGTGATATTTGTACTGCTAGTATACAGTATTTTGCCTGAAATAAGTAAGTAGCCTACATTTATTTTCTGAATGTAATGGAAGAGTAATGTCTAAAATGCTCCCATAGAGGACGTTGTTATGCTTGTTCCGGTGTCTGGTGAACCATCGAAGAAGATGAACTTCCGGAGTTCACGAGCCCGGTTCGCGAGGTTTGTAACTGTAACGACGCAATTATTCTGAAACTCCCCGAACTTCTAAGTAAGTACCAAGATTTTAAAACATTTCTTTCCCATAAAATTCTTGATAATATGTGTTCTGTTTTAATCTGTAAATATCAGTGAAAAATGTTGTAAGTTAGGCTGATTCGTTGGTAAGTGTTGTTCCTTTTTCTGTTCAGTTGCTTCTTGACTCGAGGGAGATGCAGTCTGCGGGACACAACCCTCAAAAGCCTCACCCTCTGTTTGGAGGAGCACTGTCAGCTGTCATCCCACACAAAGCCACTGATATCAGCGATTTGAGGGAAATCCCGGACAATCAAGAAGTTTTTGCCCATGCACACACTGACCAGAGCATCATAGTGGAGCTTTTAGAGTACCAGGCTCAGGTGGCTGACCAGGACGCTGCTAGGTATCACTTTGAGGATATTGCAGGCAGCAACAAAGCCTTGGAGCCAGGGACCTTTCAAGTGACAAATGTCATTCCTCTTCCCAAATCTGAGCTCTCCCTGTCACAGTGCAGCTCTGGCTGGTTGCTAACCGGGACCCAGTGTGTGTCCAAATTCAATGAAGACGCGAGGAATACAGTGACCATTCACCTTGGCCTGTTCCGGCTGCCACAGTTCTCCACAGATATTCTGGTCACGTTCAATGACCCACAGAATATCAACCCTGACAGTAGTAGTGCAAGTACAACAGCAACGCACACAGAGCAGTGGACCGTACCGGACTTCCAATGTTTGCTACAGTCTCTCACGCTACATGATCCAGGGCTGTTTGGATAATACAAGCAGAGAAATACCAAACAAGGATCACATTAGGCTGAACTCGTTCATCAGTTTTCTGATCAAAACAACACAGTTCTTTGTGTTTGTTGCGTACATTTTGTGCCAAAACTGCTAAACAGTATCATACAGTACATGCAAATTAACCTTTAGCCTTTGTTGAAATAAATATTTTGGACAAAATGTTTTAGTCCATTTTGTTATTTCAATTTGTAACTGATGAGGTGCTGATACAAAATGTACATAATTCAAATAGTCGTTTTTAGTTTGTGTTTTATATTATTTCAGAAGTACTAAACAATCTAATGGCATCCCAAATTTTCAAATTTAAAATAGAAACCTGCTGTGTTCATTGGGAGTGTGGTGTAGTCATAAACTGAAAATTGAGTGGAAGGACTGTCCATCAGGTCAGCTATGCCCATTATTACATACTTGTGGTAAAATAGTTCATTGGCTGAACTGGAAAATCTTTGTGGCTTTATTTGGAGGCTAAAGGTAACGTCTGTTAAAGTAAACTAAAATTCAAACATTAATGAGATGGAAAATGACCCTCATCTCTTATTTCTTTGAAGTTAAAACTAATGTAATGGATGATTTACTTAAAAGACACAGTAACACTGCTGTTTTGGCCAGATTTTCCAGTCTGTAATAGTAAGACTCATAACAGCAGGAGACTGTAGGTACCTCTTGCATAACAAATTAGAGGTAGTAGTCTGTCTGTGTTCTTAAAGCCACATCAAACCCGCATTTTGTGGTCCAATCACATTGAATTAAGGTCTCTTAAAGTTAGGCATCAGTGCTTCTGCAGAAGCACATTCCTCTTTTAATTGTAGATCCTCACAACAACAACAACAGCAGCATGACATCCCTCTGACAGCCGCTTAAACAAGATGTTGTTGCTTTTGTTTGCTATAATGTCTGAAAACAATCCTGTCTTATGGAAACTGATTGTTCATCTCTTGTGCCAGGTGATGGCTTATAGCATACACAGAGACAGCATTAATCTAGATTCAATAGTGATGCATTTAAGAGTGACTTGAAAGTGATGGCTGGAAAGCTAAAGTATGATGTTATTTAAAAATCATAACATATTCTTAAAGCATCTTCAGCTGTTTCCATGTAACATGTAATAAGCCTATTTAAAAGGTATGCGTATCACAGGAAGTAGCTTCAGGGGCCCCACCAAATACACTAACAGTACCTTTGTTGACTTTAAGACACAGAGGTAAAAAAAAAGAAAACAGTGGGATGCCTTCATAGCAATCAATCTTGTCACCAGTGACCATAAATTTGGCACACAGCTAAGTTCTGCTAAAAACTTGGCTTGCTAACACTAACAAAGACAAATACACTGTTCCACAAACAAACTTCTCCGGTTTTACCAAGTTTCCAAATTTTCTGGTGCCACTCGCATGCAACATTTTCAGTCCATCTGGGAGTCATCAGTCACAGGTGTATGCATAGTTCCTGCTAAGAGACTTCCAGCTCCCGGGTCATTTATTACCCACACTCCCCTGTTGTCACTGTTGTGTTGTGCTCAACATCCCTCTTCCCTATACCTCCCCCATTCTCTTTGGACTGCAGCCTCTCTTCTGTTGCCAACTCCTGAAGCGCGAGTCCAAGCCCACAGGTCATCTGTTGCTCTCATCAGTACCTTTTTTAATTTTATGGCCCTTTTCCATTCTATCTTTGTCAGCTCTGAGAAGCCAAAGCTTAAAAAAAGATGAGCCCAAGAACTCACTCTGGAGTATTAAAACAATTTGTGTGGTTTTTTTTTGTTTTGTTTTTTACGCTTGTTGGAAAATTTAACATGTAACTTGACTGTATGTGCAACAGTTGACATGGCAACACAAGTCAAAGAAACAGTTACATTCAGTGATGCTTTAACACTTTTATGAAGAAAAACACACATAAAACTTGAATCACTGTTGCGTTTTCAAAATAAAAAAACTACACACATCTTATGCATCATGCTTCTTCTTTTTACACCCAGGAGAGGCATTATTTACTTGGGCAAAGTGGTCAGACATGGCAGCCAGTGCCCTGTATCGGTGAGAAATTGTATTCTTGACTTCTTTGGGGAGTTCAGCGTAACTGTTAATGGAAAAACAGCAATTAAATGACAAAATGTACAGTAGAGTATAATCTTTGAAAAAAAAGCACATATCAATGGTGCTGCAGCTGTACAGCAGAAGAAATGATGAAAAGTGAAAGAAATGAAAGTTTGTAAGAATAAATGCTAAGAGTGTTGTGCTAGACTCTGAGGACCTCTTGTGGTTGTAGAGTGAATATCAACGAAAAGCCTTACGTTTTATCATATCCCTCTGGTTGGAAACATGGATCCCATCCAAAGTCTCTGGGACCTCTGGGTTCCACAATGTGCCCCTAAAAATATAAAGCAATATTAGTGAAGACAAATAATTGATCATGAAACTTCAATCATTAATTAATCAGCAATATATATATTTCAGATAACTGTGCATAAACAGTTACAAAATGCTTAAAGGGAGTAGGACCAAGTGCAAGTTTGTGAACTCCTGCCCCTATTTCTCTCAGTGTATATTTTGACCACTGTGCTTTTATCCATACAAACCTATATAAACATATGATACAATAGTGACTGTATATAATAGACATAAATAAATTGTGCTTACACACCTGTGATGCACATGTAGTAAGAAATAACTGACACTGACCTCTGTGATTCCTCTAAAGAGCTGCACCTCTTCATCTTTTCCAGTGCAGAATGCAAATGTGCACAAAGCCCAAGCAGATTTATCTTCAAATCCTGCCAGAAGTTTATACAAACCTACAAAATATAACACAAGATTAAAAGTGGGATATTGGTTCTACGGCTAAACATTTATGTGATAATAATTCATTCAATTTACCTTCTGGCTTCAGCTTATCAAGAAACCATTTTCTGGAAGAGGGAGAAAAAGCTATTTGTAATGAACAGTTAGTACTACTAAACTATTTTGTACAATTGTGCATGAATTGTGTATTATACTAACATGTAAGGACCCGGCAGACCTCCCAAAGCCTTAAAGCACAGACAGGTATCCTCTACTATTACAGGTCCATCAATCTAAAAGAAAAACCCTTACAGTTTATGTTATTACATCCAAACAGTAGAGCATACTGTGTGGTACACTTGTTGTAGCAGTATCGTTAATATACCTGTCGTGCTGCTTCCTTACATTTCTGTATAGAAATCTCATCTGGCTCACCTTGATATTCAGGTACTGGAAGTGAAAGTAATAGAATAAATGGAAATAAATACCTTTAATTAAATAACTTCATTGTTTTATACTTACAGTCTATCTTTTTTGAGATTAGTTTGTAAGGAAACTTATCCCCGAGAATTTGAATAACCTGGACAATGTGAACAGCAAACGATGAAAGAGAAATGCATGAAAATTAACGTTGACTGAGACAAGAAGGAAGCTATGTATAGATCTGGTATTAACTCTGTCTTTGATTGCATTTATTCGGGGGTTACCTCCTCGAGTTTCTTTACATTTCCAGTCACGAAGACCACTGATCTTCCAGCAGGCACAGCCATGATGAAATCTGAAACACACCCGGAAGACTAAATGAGACGGACCAAAAACTTCTCCCTCGTGCCAGCTCTAAAAAAAATAAAATAAAACGTAGAGCAGATGTATAATTCAACTTGAAGTAAATTATGCACGTTTTAGAATAAATAGGCTCTACAAATACGTTTTTAACAAGCCAAAGATTAAGTGAATGGTCTGTAAATCACGAAACACTCAGAGTGAGAGCCCCGCCCACACGAAATCCACCAATCAGAGTGCGGTACTGTCCGAAATCATGTCCGGGTTTAAGAGCCAGCGTAAAGTGACATGTGGAAAAGTGACACGAAAAAGCCTGCAACGTTAAATGAAATATATTTGGAGTAATATCATCTGAGTAGTACAATGAGCCTGCTTCCTCGCACCGCAGGCGAGTTCAGCTCCGCGGAGTACTGGGAGAGGTTCTTCAAGAAGCGCGGAGAGAAGGCGTTTGAGTGGTATGGAGATTACAACAAACTGTGCGGTGTGCTGCACAAATACATCAAAGTACAAGATAAGGTAAGGATGACGATTTGTTGATCAAATACCCAGTCTAGACGAGTAGGTTTTATCAAGCAAGGAAGAACAAAGTTATTTTTTGTATATTTGTAGTCATCATCATCATTTTGCAAATGTCACATGAGCAAAAAGAGAAGTTGAAAATAAGCCCTTTTTATTTCAGCAGTTGAATAAAATATAGAGACTCCTAAATGTAATGTTTTTGATGTATTTGTTTGTAAGCTTACATAGCCTTCAATACTCCAATCATTTATCCGAATATTATTAATTTGTGTTGTACTACTGTCCACAGGTGCTCGTGGTTGGTTGTGGTAATTCTGAGCTGAGTGAACAAATGTATGATGTTGGCTACAAACATCTGATCAATATTGACATCAGTGAGACAGTTATAAACCACATGAATCAACGCAATGCTGAGCGCCGACCAGGCCTGAGCTTCCATCAGGTGGATGCTACTAAAACACCATATGAGGATGGGAGCTACCAGGCTGCATTGGACAAAGGTACCCTGGATGCTATGGCCTCTGAAGAGGAGGGAGCACTGGCCACAAGTATGCTTACAGAGGTATGATATTTGAAGTTGCAGTTTAATTTGGTAAATTCTCATTATAGCCGTTGTCTTTTTCTCATAGAGCTATTTGTGTGTCTGCAGGTGAGCCGTGTGTTAAGTGTCGGAGGGCGATATGTCTGTGTGACATTGGCTCAGGAGGGCGTCATTAAATTAGCTGTGGAGCACTTTGTTAAGCTGGGGTGGGCGGTGAGGCTTCACTGTCTACAGAATGACAATGAGACTGAGGAAGACTCTTTTGCATTACCCGTGTTTGTCCTGATCTGCACCAAGTTTCGTCAGTCATTGCCCATGCCTATCCTGGAGATGTCTCTGGGAGAGGAGGGAGCTCCTACTCGGTTTACTCAGGTTTCAGAGTTGTTATCGACTGTGAGAGAGCATCAGGCCTACTCAGTCCTGAGGAAGAGGCTTCGCACAGGCACCGATGCCACATCAAATGTCTCTCTCACTCTTTGCCACGTTAAGACAGGCCTGCCCAGATACACTCTTACAGTACAAGATTGTGCTCCTGGTGCAAAAGTGCCCAAAGCAAACCAGTTTGCTATCTTCATAGGTGAGATTGCCGGTAAAATATTTTTAATATTTATTTAGTATTTCACTTCCTCTTCTGTATTCTCTCAGTACCCCAGGGCAGTGAGACAGCTTGGCTTTATAGTTCCAGTGAGGGGCAAAGACAGTTAGCAGCCAGTGCAAATTTCCGTCGCCTGGTTATTGTGGCAATGCATCGAAACCAAGATTACACAGACATGCAGGCAGTCCAGTCTGAACTTTCACCTATGGTAATGGACTTGGCTCCCCCTGGTATGTCCCCTAACCAACAGGTAGATAGATTTTTTGAATACAGTTTTTTTTAATTATGTTTGTATTCTTTTACTAAAGAAAATTATACCCTTTTTTCACATTTTCTGTCCCCATCCAGGTGCCATTTTTGTCAGCCACTGGTGACTTAGGTTGGCGTGAAGTGGTAAGTACTGGGGTCAGTGAGCTGAGTGGAGAGTACTGTGTGGAGAACGTTAGAGGAGAAGATGGTGAACTGTATCGGCGACTTGTGTTTCTTTCTAATACTGCCCTCATCCAATCAGAGAGTCGTCTTGTCTCACCAAATACAGGTCGGTTCTTTTTCTGTACTGTAGTTTACAAGAAAAAAATATTTTAAAGTATAAAGTTTATTTCATCTCATTGTAGCCAGTCATAAGAAAAAGAGCAAAAAGAAAGTCAAGCCAACAACTCCTTCAACCACAGCCTCCTCCTCTCTGTCAGTGGACAGTGGCTTTCTCTGCTGTGAACACCATAAACTAATGGTTGCCGGTCTTTCCATGCTTGGTGTTGATACAGCACAGAAAAAGGGTATGGCAGCAATATAATAAATCATATTGTTTTATTTATGTTGCAAATTGTATATTTGATGTCTTCTTCATTAACTTTGCATCTTAGATGATCCGATGTCAGTGCTTCTGGTAGGACTTGGTGGAGGAGGCTTGCCTCAGTTTCTTAGAGACTTTGTTCCTGGTGTAATTGTTGAAGTTGTTGAACTGGATCCTGCTGTGTTGGAAGCAGCAAAGGAATGGTTTGGATTCAGACCAGATGATCGTTTGACTGTAACCATTGGAGATGGCCTTGAACGCATTGCTGCTTTGGAGAAGGAAGGTGAGTAATGAAGCAGAACCAAGGAGAGTTTTGAAATTAATAGAAGGAAATAGTAGTGACAATACGAAGTGGTGATTGTGTTCTTTTCTTTTCCAGGTCTGTTTGACGTCATCATGTTTGATGTAGATAATAAGGATAATACAGTTGGTATGAGCTGTCCCCCTGCTTCATTTGTTGAGGTCTCAGTGCTGCACAAAGTCTGCAGTCTGCTAACTCCAAGAGGTACGGAATAATAATAATATCATTATTTACATTTTTTTTTAACCTTGCCATGATTAAATCTATTAAACAAACCTTTGAAATGATTCTGTCTTATTTCTTTTCCACTCCTACAGGTGTTTTTATTTTAAATCTTGTCTGTCGAGACACACTCCTAAAGAAAAGCCTGCTGGAGCGTTTGAGGAGTATATTTCCCACAATTATCTCTGGAGATATTGAAGGGGAGGTCAACCAAGTATTGCTGTGTTCTAAAGGAGAAAAAAAGTTACCCGACACCACCCACATCCTACAGTCTCTTTGCCAAGCAGGCAAAAATCTGCAGCTTACATTGGGCTCTGAGAAGACTGGTAGCAACCGCAGTCCACATATAGACATTGCAGAGTTGATAAAGGAGATGAAAATAGTATGAGTGTGACTTTGATTAAGTCAAATTATTTAATTAATGTGTCAAATAAGAGTTTGAGGCTGTGTAGGAATAAGTGTTCATGATGCACAACATACTGTACAAAATCAAAAGTAAAGACAGTTTTCTTTCTATTCTGTGTTTTCCCTCATTTTTGTCATCTGAAAAGCTCGCTCAGCTTTATTCCTCATTGAACTTTGTACTTAGTTTCTCTTTCATTTGCTGAGAGGTCCCACTGGAGTGCATAGTGCTTATCCCTCACAGCCAAAGAATGCTGCAGTGTTATTTACAGTAGATGAATCGTACTCACTGGTTTTAGTTGCAGTGTTTATAGGACTGCAGGCAGGCCCTACCCTGAGAAGACGTGTGTCATTTTAAATAGCTGACAGGAGGGACCACTAGCATGTGTGCTACATTTGTAATTGGGCAATAACTTTGTCTATCTTGAGGAAAGGAAAAGGGGGACTATCCCACCCTGAGTTGATGATTGCTTATGCGCATGCGCAGCAACATTCATTCCGTTAGCTGTCAATGTAGACTTTCTGTTTTGATCTGGGATAAAAGTTTGTGAAGACAGCCGTCCAAACAATACATTAATTTCACGTTAAAGGATACGTGATACTACGAAGGTGTGAATACATCAGCAACGTCTACAGTCAGCTCTTCTCTTGGACTTGTTATCTGCGAGTGAAAACTTGGATACTCAGGAAAACCGCGTTCAGATTCACTCACGTTTGCTCTTTTTTTTTTTTTTTTTTTTTAAATCTTACGGCGTGTTTTGGGTTAAAGACGATACCGTGATGGCTTCCAAGTGACTTTTTCTTGTCTTCTGCTCTCTGAACCACGGTACTGAGCAGTTCGGGAAGTGCTGGAAGTATGTTAGCCGTGGTGACATATCGATTCATTGGTGTGGTGTAAGCGGAGGGGCAGGTATCTGTGTTGCGATGGGCAACCGCGGGATGGAGGAGCTCATCCCGCTCGTCAACCGCCTCCAACATGCCCTGAACGAGGTGGGCAGTGTGGGGCAGGAATACAGCCTCCATCTGCCCCAGATCGCTGTGGTGGGAGCTCAAAGTGCGGGGAAAAGCTCGGTCCTGGAGAACTTTGTCGGCAGGTGAGCTACACCCAGTGAAGCTGAAATGTAAAAAGAGACAAGTATATCGAGCTTACACTTTTTTATAAATGGTATATATTCTTTAACT
Source organism: Rhyacichthys aspro (assembly GCA_036850595.1). Classification (NCBI taxonomy): domain Eukaryota; kingdom Metazoa; phylum Chordata; class Actinopteri; order Gobiiformes; family Rhyacichthyidae; genus Rhyacichthys; species Rhyacichthys aspro. The sequence continues at coordinate 16,099,889 of CM072151.1, forward strand.
CACTTTTGACATTAGGGGTTACTATTATGCATGATAAATATTGTAATACCTATTCCAATAAAACATGAAGTACTGAAATATCAAATAATAAATTCAATTGCATCTTTTTTTTCTATTGCAGTGGTTCTCAAACTCTTACCACCCCAGAAAATACTGTATTTTCCAAGTACCTTTGCCATTTTAAGTTTTATATGAATGCCTATCTATCTATATGAATGTTGTGAATTTATTATTTTTTTGCTGTGCTTCTTCTTGAAATCACAGTTTGAATCCCACAGCTTTTTAAGAGTCCAAACATTTAGTGGTAGAAAAGTTGTAGCAGAAATCACTAGTCACACATTTTGTAGTTATCAGATTCTCAAGTACAACCACAGAGAGCTAGAGTACCACCGTTGGTACCCGTACCACAGTTTGAGAACCACTGTTCTAATGTAGAAATTATAGGCAACTCTCTAATCAGTGTTCCCTGTATGATGGCTGACAGTGGTGACAGTGTCTATATGACAGTTCCCAGGGCAGCAGCTAATCTCAATAACCTCCTGACAGCAGGCACTGTGTGAACTGAAATGTTGTCAAGGTCATTCAGTCAAAGAAAATCCAACTCTTTTCTTTGCTGGACTGTATCAATTCTAAACAGAGTGTAAAAGCAATGCAGTTATTGTATTTTAAGTTAAATATAAGTCAATGTGATAGGACAATGGTGTTAAATGTCTTTATCGCCCTAAAACACGTCCATCCTGTTGGAAAGGAATGCTGGTAAATAAGGCAGTAGTTGCTTTGGCCATAGCTGAGACAGAGGATCTCTGTTAGCTGTGGAAGACTGAGAAGCAAGGCCTTCAGGCAAAGACCGTACTGTATTGATATTATTTTCAACATTTGAACTGGCTTCTGTTGTGTGGAGTTTATTTTATTATCCTGCTTATGTGAATATGCCAGCTTCTTGAACTGAAGCAGGATGCACTTGAACAAACATCCTGAATCTTTTTTTAACATTAAAGAGGAAGTTGCGTTTCTCCAGAAGTAATTTGACATTGATCCATTATTTGTAATACATCTATGAACAAATGTGGATGATAGAAGCTACAATAATAAAATCCTATATCTACTTTTTCCAAAGTTCAGGGAACGCCCCTGGCAGTTGAGGTAGAGTATAAGCCTGGCACAGAGGAGACCCAGGTTTGAGCCTCAGTCGGGTCATTTGCACAGTGTCATTCCCTATTCTCTCTCACACTGTTTCCTGTCCAGCTAATATCATCTATCAATAAAGGCCAAAAAAAACCCCAAAAGTTCCAAGCTATTCTCTTTATTGCACCATAAATATGCTTATATTTCAGTGACTGTTCAATATCCTTCTTGTTTTCCAGAGACTTTCTTCCAAGAGGTTCAGGAATTGTCACTCGAAGACCTTTAATCTTACAGCTTCTTAACTCTGAAACAGGTTTGTGCTACATCTACCACAGGAAGCAGCCACCAGATGGCAGCATATTATACATAAACTTGAGCTTACTTGGATGCTGTCTTCATCTGGATATTAATAAGTGTGTGTACTGGCGGCATGTTGCCCTAGAATATAAATAAACTTGGTATCAGGACTGTCCATAGCATAGATGTAATGTGTTTTTTTTCCCATTTGGCTTTTGTAGAGTATGGTGAATTTTTACATTGTGCAGGGAAAAAATGGACTGATTTTGATGAGATTCGCGAAGAGATTGAAGCAGAGACACAGAGACTTACTGGGACCAATAAGGGTGTCTCTCCTGTCCCTATTTATTTACAGATTCACTCACCACATGGTAAGAGTATAAGTCTAATTTCCATTTGTATAGTTCATCTCTTATCATTATTGTATTACTTTTACTTAATTACTAATTTATCTGTACCTACATGTTTTTGCAGTGCTTGATTTAACCCTCGTGGATTTGCCTGGCATCACAAAGGTGCCTGTGGGTGACCAGCCTGCAGATATAGAATACCAAGTACGAGACATGATCATGCAGTATATCTGTAAGGAAAACTGTCTCATTCTGGCTGTTACCCCGGCTAATATGGACCTGGCCAATTCTGACGCACTCAAACTGGCAAAAGATGTTGACCCACAGGGTAGACCTTTTCATGTATTTGGATTGGCATTTCAAGCACATGTTGTTGATTATTTGGCTCATTTAGAAATGCATATAAATTCACTTTTGTAATTCCTCTTTCTATGTGTTTTTGTCTTAGGTCAGCGGACAATAGGAGTAATTACTAAGTTAGACCTCATGGATGAAGGAACAGATGCACGGGAAATCTTAGAAAACAAGCTGCTTCCTTTACATAGAGGTGGGCAAAGGGTGTTTGTGGACGTATGTGAATGCAACACTTTGTGGAAGACATGTCAATGAAAGAAGATTGTGTTGTAGATTGTTGTGTGCAAAGGGAGAGTGAGCACAACAATCAGTTTTACACAGTCCCTTAGCTGTGTATATATCCTTAAGTCCCACCAGGTGTTTCTTCACAGTCCTAATGCATTAGCCATGGAAACCCACTGAAATAACTTTGAGTTGAGGGCTAGTACAGCTGAAACATGAGATATGCAGCCTAGTGCTATCACATATATACATATTGCTGTACTCAATTGAGATTAAGCTTGCTTTTTCCAAGTATACTTTTCCAACTATGACTTAATGGATGTAAGGGAGACCTGGGATCTCTCTGTATCCAAGGCCATGTCAGAAAACATAAGCTGAAACTACCATCACATGACCACAGACCTTCATTGTTTTTTTTCTTTTTTGCATTGTCTCTTACTGGGCGCATGTCTTTATTTCCCTTTTTGTTTCTTCCTTCCCAGGTTATGTAGGGGTGGTGAACCGCAGTCAAAAGGACATTGATGGGAAAAAGGATATTAAAGCTGCTTTGCTTGCAGAGAAGAACTTTTTCCGGTCTCATCCAGCCTATAGCCACATTGCTCCAAGAATGGGCACACCATATTTGCAAAAAATGCTAAATCAGGTTAACTCACTTTACACTGTAGAGAATGGTAAGTACTGTATATTGTGTTTATATTTCATGAATAGTTTATGGGGTTTTTTTTGGCAGCAACTGACAAATCATATCCGGGAGACACTGCCAGTCTTCCGCAGTAACTTACAAAGCCAGCTTTTGGCCTTGAATAGAGAGGCTGAGGAGTACAGAAAATATGGCCCCGATGACCCCGCACGTAGGACCAAGACACTACTACAGTTAGTCAGTCTGTGTTTCTGTAAATGTCCGTTAAAAGGTTTTAGGAATGATATGTAACATTTCTTGTATATAATATTTTTTTCCAGGTTAGTTCAACGACTAGCTGTTGACTTTGAGAAGCTCATTGAGGGTTCGGGCGATAAAGTAGATACTGTTAATCTGTCAGGAGGTGCCAAGATTAACAGAATCTTCCATGAGCACTTCCCTTATGAACTGGTCCAGGTGTGTGGATTGAATGATTTGTTGATTTTTGTTGCATCTCATGAACCTGAGTCAAAGGCTGATCTACTGATGTTCCACCTCACTGTAGTTGGAGTCTGATGAGAGGGATCTTCGTCGGGAGATCACGTATGCTATCAGAAATATCCATGGTGTCAGGACTGGTCTGTTCACTCCTGACCTGGCCTTTGAAGCCATAGTGAAAAAACAGATCTCTAGACTGAATGAACCGTGTATGAAACTGGTTGATATGGTCAGCCAAGAGCTTATCACAACCGTATACCAGTGCATCAATAAGGTAGACTCTGAAATTGATGTGTCTACAAATCATTTTTATAATTGAAAAAGTTTTAGCCTCTGTTCCTTTTTTTCCGTACAGCTAAGTCCCTTCCCCAAACTGCGAGATGAGACAGAAAAAATATTAAATACAGAAATACGAGAGCAAGAAAGTAAATGCAGAGATCAGGTTATACTGCCTTCTTATAAAATCGGATTTAAAAGTGGAGTTTTTATTGTTGATCTTGCTCTGTCTTAATTAATTCGAATTAATTCATGTTCAGATCTTGCTGCTCATTGAAATACAACTTGCCTACATAAATACCAAACATGAAGATTTTATTGGTTTTACTAGGTGAGTGACTGCAGCTCCAAACCTCAAATAAATACAGGCAATTAAACCAAGAAATTCTAATATGTTACTTTTTCCCTTCTAGTGCCCAACAGCTGATCAACCAAAGCAATAAGAAAATTGCCGCAAATTTATTTGGAAGCCAGGTGAGACTCAGAGTATGACCACATTAGAATTGGTGTTTAATAGTGTAGTATTTTATGATTTACTACTGTGAGAATTATGCTATAGCTGGGTTGGCATTAGCTTCTGTAACACAGTGATAAACTAGACTTCACCCATTTGGATCATAAAGCCTGAAGTCAAGATCATTTCTAATGTAAGCTTATATGTATGTCGTAACTCAGTTGTAATTTGCCCCCTCATCTCTTCCTTTCTCCAGGGTGTGACCCCTCTCTCAAGTCTAATAGTAGGAGAACAATCTCTTTAAGCCTCCTGACTTACTTCCACTTCTTCTGGACATATGTGTGTGCAAGATTCAAGCTAAAGGGCTGTGGGTTGGCCTGCTAATATTCACAGCAAACATGAGCACTGGCTATAGCAGACTGGCTGTTTAAAAGCTGGATTAATCACTTTTTTCTTTCTGCACTTATGAGTATCAGTGCACCTTTTCTCCTCTAGTTAACTGATTTTCTTTCTCTACAGAATTCTTGCTTCTCTTCCCTACTTCAAATGCATTATTATTTCAGAAACCTGTCTTTGTTTGCAGGAAGTGTCACTTCTAGATCTTTTGGTTTCATCTTGTAACCTCAATAACCACCTATATTTTTGCAGAACCTATGTTTCTCTCTCAGTGTTTGTTAGCTGCTCCACTCTCTGTGCTTTTTATACACATATTCTCCTATAGTTTACTCTTTCTATAGCATCTATATGTCTATGTCTTGTTTTCACCTTTATTGGGCTGATCCTGTAAACTAGCCATCAACTTGACCTTCTTACTCTTGACTGCTGTGCAGGTCATACGCAAGGGTTGGCTGACTATCAACAATATTGGTATCATGAAAGGTGGTTCCAAGGAATACTGGTTCATTCTCACTGCGGAGAGCCTGTCCTGGTTTAAGGATGATGAGGTAAGGCATTCACTTCCTTTTTTCATACTAAACAATATCAACACTAACACAGACTGTAGTTTAGGTGAACAAAAATGAAATCACAAAAGTACACTCATGGAATAATATTTTTTTTTATTATTGTTCAACACAAAGTCCGTACCATTTTAAACCACAAGTTTAAACCACAGGTTCAACACTGACATGAATAGCCGCACAGACTTTTGTTAATGGGAGAGTGGTCCTAGTTGTATTCTGATGTCAGTGGGGCTGCCATCTGTCTGCCTGTCTGTGCCTGCTGTACAGGAGCAGAAGGTCTGCACAGCAAGTGTAGACAGGCAGACACACCACAACAGTCATCCGGTCACAGTTGATGTCATGGGAACAGCACTGTACAGGAAGTGAGGTCACAAAAGCAAAGTGCATGGCTGACTGTATATATACCTGTTTTACACAAGTTAATAATGCTGTGCAGTTTGACATGGTTAATAGTGTTTGAAAAAAACTTTTACATTGTTGCTAAAACATGATACACAGAACTGCAGAAATATCCGATTGAAATACCTTATTGTTCTTAGAATCTTCAATAAAAATAGTTAAGTTAGTAAAGTGTAGTCTGTGGTCTACCTATGAAGTTGTAATATGACACTGGCTTTTATTCTAAACTCGTCTCAAAAGCCTCTAAACCTTGAGTCTCTGCCAGTGGAGTGTTTTCTCTGCTTTTCTCGACTGCCACCTGGATTTGCAACTGAGCCCCTCGTATCCCCATTCATCCCTCTCCTTCCCCCCTTTCCCATTCGTCCCGCTCTCCGCTCACTCTTCCCCAGACTCCCCCTTTTCTTCCTCTTCTGGGAGTTCAGGCATTTGGAGCAGCTCACTCTGACACAGCTGGAGCTGCCCCAAGCCAAACGCAGGCACACTCACACAAACACACACAAACTTGCACAAATACACACAGTGGACAGAGTTGTATATACAGTATACAGTACACATGAGGAGTCTGATGTAAACAAACTGGCGCGCAAATAGTGGAGAAAAATATACGCTTACTCAGACACATGGTCACTTTTAAGGTAAACTCTGGATTGCTTGATCACAGTGTTCCCAGACACAGCCCCAGGCATGCCTAATGTACACACACACTGTTATAGGTTTCCTTTGACTGACTTCTCACTTACTAAGCATTTACTAATCAGCTTACGCATATACACACACTTAGCACATCTGTGATAAATAATAGACAAAAACATACAAATAAAGATCTTGTGACCACATCATAGCCTCAAAGGATGACTGTTTGCTACAGGAACAAGACACATATGGCGCCAGTGATTATCTAAAATGGTTCACACAGGTTTTACCCCTTATGTTCTGGTACACTTGAATGTTTTTGATCGAATTATATGTTCCAACTACTTTAAAAATTGTTAGTACTACAAAAGATAATATAAGCCAAACTTTTACTCCTCTATTTCAGTTCCCTCTCTCACTTTCCCCACCTAAACTACATCCACAGACATTTCTTACTCCTTTTTTTTTTATTGTACCTCTACTGCCCTGTGTCCTTTTCTCTCTCTTTCTCTCTGTTTCTTTCTGTCTCTCTCTGCCTTTCTGCGGTTGGCAGTCTCCCTGGGACTGTGCACATTCCTGGCTGGAAAATCTGAAGCTTTGTCCAAACACCAGCTTCCAAGATCTGCCCAGAGAAATCCCACATGGCTGTTTCTACACTGCAGACCTCCTTCTTTGACTCCCCCTTCTCCCCCTTACCCTCCAACTCCCCCACAGTCTCGCTGTCTCACACATACCCTTCTACTCTGCTCACCCCCATTGACTCCACTTCCAGCCTCTCCTCTCCATCACTTTGTCAGCTGCGTGTATGCTCTCAAAGTGGAAAACGCATCTTTGGCTTTATAAGACAACTTTCTGTGTGTGATGACTGCATTTAGAAGACAGCGTTAAGCCATGGAGTTTAATATCCGTAGCACACTGAACAGACATGCATTCCTTCACCCCTCGGCTGCCAGGGCTCCACCAGCAAGGTCTGAAGAAAAACAGACGACCCCTGCTTATGCGCTTAATCTACACGCTCCCCTCTGTGTGTATGTGTGTGTGAGTGAGAGGCCTGTTCCGTATCTGAAATCCATTAGCCTATAGGAAGAGAAGACACCTCTTTAGTCACAGCAGATCCGATCTATTATACCCCACGACCACCCTGGCACCAACGGGGATATGACACACATGCACAATAGGCCATCATCTCACTATTTTGCAACAGAGATGCAAACGATCTTAAAACTTCCAGTTTCCAGAAATATTGTGCAACAATTACGTTTTTTTTGTGGAAAAGTTTACAAGATACATCTGTTGAAGTGCATGTGAACTCATCTAAGTTGAATGTGTGACCTATTCACATTTGTACTCTTGGTGTCATTTTAAGGGATGACAGTATTAGTGGATGCACATTTAGTAGCTTTTACGCGCGTCAAGCAAGAAACACAAGTCAGAAACAAAGCCGATATTCGCCAAGGCCTAGAGTACATGCAGGTTTCTATGGATTCCTTAGCGTTAGCGTTTCAAATGAAGACAGCTGAAGCACTTCCTTGCACAGTCTAACCAATGTGCAGACTACTGTACACCAGTAAGATCCTGAACAGGTAGTCTGAACACTGGGATGACGGAGCAGGACCAAGATCTCCTCTGATTAGCCTTGCCTTTTTCCCCCACTCTGGATGCTTTGCTAGCTGATCTCCTTATCACGGCGGAGAGGAAAGTCAGCAAAGGTTTTTTCCTCTGTTATTTTGGGTCTTCCCTATCCTGTCTCAGCGCCGTGTCACAGGGCGAGGGGGTCTCACGAACGTCAGACGTCCATTTCTCCAGTGGTCCCTCTTTCATGGAGATGTCAGCGCTTTTCGGGTTTGGTCGTCCACGGGGTTGTGTCCAGGCGTAGTATCCAGTCTTGACGTGGCATATTTACGCATTCGGCTAGCTAGGGTTCTGGCTGCTCACTCTGGGAAGGCATAAGGAAATAAGGGGAGTGAGAGAAGGAGAGAGAGTTTGGGAGGAACTTAGCAGCCATATATGGGTTGATGGGACCCTTGGGGAATCGACTTTGGAGTGGTCTGCAATTTCTCCTCACTTCTCCTTCACAGACTCTCCTGCTCTTCATGTTCCTCATACCTTCTCCATCCGCACGATCCAAAATCACCTTCCCCTATCCCTCCTCTTCTCGTCTTCCCCATCTCTACTTTCTATTTCTACCTCATCACGGCACCCTATACTCTCTCAAGTCTCCTCCCCCTATGTCTAAAGCGATCCCAGATGTTGCTGTATGAGCGCCAATCCTGGTCTGTCATTTTTTTCAGCCTCTGTTACAGGAAGTGGGCCCCTCTGGAAAGAAGGAAAGAGGAATGAAGGAAGAAAGTCGTAGGGTTCAGGGGAGTACTCGGAGAGGGAAGACCAAACTGTACCACCTTAAGCACACTCAATGCATCTATAAACACTGATATGCGCCTAGTGATAAAGATGCTGAAGTTTGTGAATGGGAATCTTCTGACTTCCATCTGCAATCTGTCCACAGCTGAACTATTGGCAACTTTTGATGTCCCCCTCTTAAAGAAGGCACATATAAGAGTGAAGGGGGATGGGCTTTACTTTGAGAAAAATGTTGTGTTAGAGCATGAGTCTGAGTAATGACTTTCACATGTGGGCCCGGCCTTTCTCCATTTTGTCCTCCTCCTTCTGCCGTTCCTTCCAGCTCTGCCTCCATACTGTCTGCTTCTCCTCACGCTGTGTCCGTGCGACGTCCTCCAACTGTTCCCTGTCATTCACGAGTCTCTATGGTGACGACAGACTACAGACTCATGGCAGCTCCTCTTCCACTGTGTCCCACCAGTTAGCGGCTGGTTAATAAGTCAGTCAGACAGGCTTACACAACATCATCCTATATGACTCACATGCTCTGCGAGTGCGCCGATCCAAACCTCCAGTGCACCCCGGCGTTTCGACACTTCTCCCCGGTTCCGTAGTAACCCTCTGGCGGTTCACTTTTTTTAAGACACATGCTTAAAAAATATAGCGCCAGATGTACAACACTCTCAGTCTTTATGTGAACGTTCTTGTTTCTGTTTTTTTTTTGGGCTATAAACACCTGTGTTACCTCCCTGATCTCATCATTTACTCTGTCAGGTTTTATCTTTCTGTATTGTGTCATTATACAGGAGAAGGAGAAAAAGTACATGCTGCCTCTGGACAACGTGAAATCCAGAGACGTGGAGAAGAGCTTCATGTCGAGCAAATTCAGCTTTGCTCTCTTCAACACAGAGCTAAGGTTTGTGTGAATGAGTCAGAAATAGGAGTGTTGTTTTGCCTCCTTTCAACTGAAATTGTGGTCATAAAAACGGTTGCTCAAAATTTAAAGGAACCTGCAATTCATATGTCTTTTATGTAATTATTTGCCCTTTCTATGACCTCTACAATTCAGCGTTGCCACCAGAACTGAAAGGATATCCAGTGGCTTTTAGAGGTTTTGTTTTTTTTTGTCTCTGACTAGTTGCCAGGTTGTTGAGGGCAGAGCTTGGTTTGCAAGGTTTACGAGTGTGAAACAGATTGGGAAAGACTCAGAGACAAAAAAGAGAGAAAAACAAAGTAAGAGAGAATATTTAAGAGTTGGAGTTCACCCAAAGCGGGGCTGATTGTACCAGAGCATGTGGGCTTTGTTTATAATTCTGTGCCGTTCTGTGCGTTCAGACACACAAATGGTTTTCTGAGCCATGTCTATATGTACGTGTGTGTGTGCCTTTGCCAATATGTGTGTGTTTGTATAGACCGCAGCATACCGACGGCAGGCTCATTAAGCAGCTAATCAAAGCCAGAGAGCTTGGATCAGAGATGAGGCTGCTCTTGTTTGGAAAGAATTGCTCGACTCGCCACAAAAAGGAGGGCGAGAGAAGAAGTGGTCGGGTTGAGAGGAGAAAGAAAGCAAGAGAGCGAGTATCAGAGCCATCGGCCAGGAATGTGTCAAAGTCTGCCCCCCCCCCCTTTTCCCCTGCACCCTTACTCTCTCTGTTTCTCTTTCTGTATTTGTGTGTGTGTGGAAGACATTGCAGTGGTTTTGTCCCTGTCTGACAGTAATCAAAAACCTCAGGAAACTCTTCAAATCTAAAGCAGTCGGGGTTCTGTGCAGAAATTCCCCAAGATGAGTAAAAAAAACAAATCAATGGCAAAGAACAGAATGCAGCATGAAAAAGAGGATGAGGGAAAAAAGTGATGTGATAAATCACCAGAGAACGTGTTTAATGGCCGTTCATGTGTATATGCGTATTATAGCGTCTAGATATCTGTGTAATAGCGCTGCAGTATTGTCATCGTTGGCCTGACTCCCTGTCTGTTAGCCACCACACCCTGACTTATTAGCCTCACCCACTCTAGCCAAGCTTACAAACTAAAAGAACTCTTCTTTTTTTAAAAATCTTTTCTTTTGTATCTTTGTTGTTCTTATCGTGTGGAGTAGCCATTTACTTTCTTGCTTTGTCCATTTCTGTTGTCTCTCTTTCCCACACATACTTGAGGTTAATTGCTAAGTGTTATGAATGTGAGAAGTGAACAACAAAAGCAGGAATGAAACAACGGAGTGATTAAAGAAAAATGTTTAACAGATGGGCCCCAGCTTGATCCAAAGCCATTGCCTGTTTCTTGCTTTGCTCTGCACGGATGGTTTTTAAGTGAGAGGAGAAGGAAAACAGAAATGACTTGATGATGAAGATGGAGAAATCATTTGATGTGACATTATTGAGTTTAATATGCAAAATATCTGGATGGCTTGGTTCCAAACACCTTGAATGCGACCGGTAGAATTTCCAGAGCTAAGGGTTGATAAATCAAAAAATCATGTGTTTTACACCATGTTCATTCATGTCATAAGCTATTCTGGGTAATAATAGGTGTTCTCAGTCTGAATCACAATTACACTTAGTGACACAGCATGTGGCTTGGCCACAAGACTTTTTTTTAGCTGCAGGGACTGGTTTTCTTCTATCTGATCACGTGGAGAATAAGAGTTTCTAAACAAGGTGGATGTAGTTAAAAGAAAGGATTCCACATGACATTTTGTCTCGGTTAAAATTGCCCCAGGACATGAGAAAATTACTGAATGCTCAGTCTTCTGATTGTCTCTGCGCTAATCCTGTTAGCATCATGTATCGCTTTAAAGATCCCATTATTATTGTTACAGGAATGTGTATAAGGATTACAGACACCTTGAACTGGCCTGTAACTCTCAAGAGGAGCTGGAAAGCTGGAAGACTTCTCTGTTACGGGCCGGAGTCTACCCTGAGAACGTCTCTGTGAGTACTCTGACCCCTAATATGACCTAATTAAATCTGTTCGTGACCTTAGCTGTGGGGAGTTGCACCTGACACCATGTTACGTTTGTGTAGTATGTACTTATTGCCTTTTGCTAATCTTAAACTTAGGCCACGACCCCTTTTTTTTACATGTTCCCCCTGTTCTTCTTCCCCAGTCCAAGTGAAAAAGCTAGTTCCCCACCCCTTGCATCTTGCTTTGTCGTTGGCTCTTCAGTACAGCATTCTTCACCCATGATGTCACTACAACATGTGTATGTGTGTGTGTGTGTGTGTGTGTGTGTGTGTGTGGAAGAGTGTTGTAGTCTGTTTCTAATCAGCAGTTCCTTGTCCCTCACCCACTCCCCCTTTCTTTCTTCTGCCCACTCCTCCTTGCCTCCCTTGTGTTCCCGCCGCTCTTGCTCTGTATATCAGTACTACAGTGGTTCTACATCTCTGTCACCGCTGGATGACAAAAAAACCCCAAAAAGACCAATCACTTCACACTGCTCATTACTATTGATATATAAAATGTGTGTTACATTTCACTGCGGCAGGGAAATGGGACCCCAGAAAACTTTACAGACCCACAGCTGGAGCGTCAGGTGGAAACCATTCGAAACCTTGTGGACTCCTATATGAGCATCATCTATAAGACTGTACGGGACCTGATGCCAAAGACAGTTATGCACCTCATAATCAACAATGTAAGGCGAAGACTCTGCTTTTGAAATTTGCTTTGACTGTTAATAGACACAATATGACCCCTTGGTATTTCACACCTTTTACACTTGGATTTCCCCTATTTGATTAATGAAAAGTGAGACCAATGAAGAACTAAGGGTAAAATGACATCCCTCTTTTAAGAGATTAGTCATCATTGTGAATCACAGTAAAGTGTCATTTTACAAGGTTCTTTAAAATGTTGAATTTGTCACAGCTGTTTATAATCCCCCTCTGTAGGTGAAAGAGTTCATTAGCTCGGAGCTCTTGGCCCAGCTTTACGCTCTGGGAGAATGCTCAGCACTGATGGATGAATCACCAGAGCAACAGCAGCACCGTGAGGAAGTGCTTCGCAAACATGCTGCCCTGAAGGAGGCGCTGTCTGTAATCGGAGAGATAGCCACCGCTACCTGCACCACCCTCCTTCCTCCACCTGCAGACTCATCCCCGTTACTTCCAAATAGGTATGTGCACAGTCTGGTCTGTATGAGTTCGAAGTAAAGTGTCACCAATTTGTCTTTACTTGTCTTAGCCCAAATCCTCATAGAAAAACAGCAAGTGCCGGCAAGTCAGTGATTCGTGGTCCTGCCCCTGTCCCACCGCCAGCATCCATCAGTGGAGACGAGCTTAAACGCCACAACAGTCAACAGCATCATGTTCCTCGCAGTATTCCAAGGTATTTTTGTAATCAGGCCTGAAACTATGTCCTACCATGTCTTTTCTTTGATATGAACAGGCATTTATACATACTAAGAGTGTTATACAGTCAAACGTTGCACCACCGAGGCACAAGGGCAGAATGAGGTGTAATTTGAGCTGGGTGGGGGTCTGCTGGAAAATGTGTTTCTCATATTCTTATTCCCATCAGCCTCAGTAGACAGGACTTCTTTCTGTGCAGCTTTCTTTTGGAGCCAGAGACAACAGGCTGAGTGCTCTGTCAAGTTTTCATCTTTCTCTCTGTCCTTTACACTCTGCCTCACTCAGCCCTGTCTCGTTCTCAAAGCATGAATTTGTTTTATTGCCTTCCCCAGTTCCCTTCATGCAATAACGGTTATTTTCCCCCTTTCTCCCCACTTTTTTCTTGAACACTTTTTTACTTTCTTTCACTGGTTCCTCCCCTGCTTTTGGCCTGTGTCTCTCTTTCGCTCTGCCTCATTTCCTCTGTGCTCTCCAATGGTTCTTTAGGTTCTTTCCCTCATACAGTTTCCCCATTCCTGACCATTTCCATCCAAACGTATGCTTTTGCATTCTCTCCCCTATAGAAACACAGTACTTGGAGCACTACAGATAACATATATTTTGGAAAATTCAAAATTAAATGAAAACTGCCACAACAATCACACAATGCTCCTTCTGTCTGCATTTATGTAGGTAATTTACACACACTAATGTCTATTTCTATTAACATTGTATTTCGCTGTCTTTGTAGGAGGCAACCTCCAGCTGTCCCCAAAGTAAAATAATTCTCCATTCTGTTTGGGACGCCATCTACCCCAGTGATCCTCCAAGCTGCTGCTAACTGCAATCCAGAGATACCCATGACCTGTGTGATGTCTAATCCAGCTGAAGAGCGATGTCGGCTTCTTTATATCCTGTGGGAGCTGCTGTCTGCAAAATTCACTGTGCCTCGAGTCTGTTTTGTATATAATATCAATAGCCGTAAATGCAGGAATGTGCTCGTCTGTCTGCAGAATGTTCTCCAGTGCCTTAAGATTGTGTAAATGCAATGTTATTTGTTATAAAATATACATATTTTTCAGTATTTAATTATTTGTAGAATTGTGTTACCACTGTTTTGTTTTTGTATTGTGACAATCTGAGAAAAGTTTACATGGGTGTTCTTTATTCACCATTCTAGTAAGCCAACTTGGATGTTTAGTATGTGTTTTTAGGGTTATTTCCACTGCTGCATTTTTCAGTTAACTTGCTGTCATGTTTATAAAAAAAATTAGAAGAACATTTAAAAAAATAATGTCTCTACCAGAGTAACACTATGTAGCTTATAATGTATTTTTGAATAAATATTGTTGGTTTTTGCTATAACAAATTGTGTTTTCAAGGATCAATAAAGATCAAAACAAAAAAGCATTATGAAACACTAAGGCTATCAGGGAAACAAAAGATTTTTCAAACAGTCCTGAATGTTGCAAATGTTTTAGCAAAATGAAAATGTTTATAGATATGTAAACACAGATATTTTACTATTGCCGTCTTGGATAGTGCTTAGTTTATACAAGTATGCAAATAGCTTATAAGCATCAAACTTTATTACAATGAATTACAAGATAACGTGAAAGAGTAAAGATTGCATTCAGTGACGCACTGTTGCTACGTCGCACGCTCCTGTTCTTGAGAGGTTCTCTCTTGATCATGGATGTATCATAAAGATAGGTCCCGTTTTACAAAGCGCTGAGCGCCATTCAACTTTGGGTTTGAGTTGGGCTTTGACTATTTTCTACAAAAACGTAAATGGCGCCACCACCTGACTCCAAACCCACATCAAAACCCGTCTCAACCTCTCGTAGCAAGCATCGTGTAGGCGACGTCAAGGTACGACACCTAGCGTCTACTGCACAGACAAACGCGATCTATTTAATGAATTCGCTAAAAAGATATTCTCTTAAATAGTTGCATTTTTGGTACTGTACTAGCTTGTTGTTTTACAGCAACACCATAAACAAGAGTTGTTGAAGATATGTTGAATCCAACACAAAACTGATTAGGGGTTAACGGTAACAGTTATTCAAGTTCTTCTCATGTGGCTCATAACAAACACAAAAGTAACGTTAACCGTGTTTGACTGGTCAAGATTAGGTTAGCTAACCAGTTAGCTAAAGTGTAACATTCAACTGGTGTTTTAATGAACAAAGTCAGGTCTTTTACTGCTGATGGTGGTCACTGTTTGCAAGGTTTATTAAAAATATAAAACAAAATAAAACATATTAGCTTCCTGTGTCTTCAGTAGTTTATTATTTGGCTGCTCTTCATTCTGTAAGAACTGCACTGACCAGCCATGACAACTTAAAGAGTTTTGTTTTCTGCTGCTAGTTTTTCCAGTGTCAGATGCAACACATCTTCAGAGGTCAAGTGTTGTCCTGGTTGTTTTGACCCACAACAATACAAAAACACAAAATCACAAAATGCCAGATATTCAGTTAAATAAGCTTAGTTTCAGCTTCTGGTACAAAAACTTCAAGATAATATGGTACTGTTTTGACATTACATACACATCTGCACAAAGTAGGCTGCTGTACAAAATAACACAGTTGAATTAAAATACCAGTTTAGTGTCAGTGTCTGTTGTCTCATGACAGCATTACTTAATAAATTTTTATTCTATGTTTAAAAATGCAGATAGAAACTTTGTTATCAAAGCATATTGTGTTCTTATGGCAAAACACTGGTTTACACTTGTGCCAGTGTGGTATGAAGCAGCATGTGCACTTCCTAATACTATCAGTGAAGAAAGTGCCGTACATCTTCATGAATTTCAGCTTCATCCCATGGTCCAGAGATGTTGTCCTTTTGCCTCTGCAGTCTGACAAGTAGCAGGGGGCAGAGCAGTGTAACACTCGCTAAAGCCATGGCCAAAAGTATAGCTCCTCCGGCGGTCTGGGACCCCAATCCTCCTACCCCTCCAACACAGACTCCTATACACACCCCTGTAAAGTGGCAGGGAACCTTCTCTCTCATCTTTGTGAGCAAGCAGGGCCACAGAGCAAACACTAGTAGAGCACAGCTCAGCATGGCAAAAGTATGAAGAGCTCCTGGCAGCCTTGAGGCCAAACATACTGAGGCAAATAGGGCTGCATTGAGCGAGAGGCTGCCAGGGGGAGATGGCTGATTATAGGGAAATGACACCAGATGGGCTAATAGCATCATAGCAGACATGGCGTAGACCGTATCTGTGCTCACAGATTCTGTTAGTGTCTTCAAAACAGGAGAGAAACCAAAAGTGAACGACAGGAAAACAGTGGCACTCTGTAAGTCAGCGAGATGTGTCCGTGGCTCACAGCCTGACTCTTCCTTTGTGCTCAAAAGCTGGTGAAGTCCATAGCCCAGCAATGCACTGATAAGGCTTGTCCACAAAAGCATCTCAGGGGACAGTAAACCCTGCAAGTAAAACGAGTACATGGGATGTCTGATTAACCTATTTGTACTCACAGTTATTTATTAATTAATATTTCGTATTTCAAGTTCCTCAAAGGATGAAAGCCTTTACCTGCTCCATGTAGAGCCATAGTGTAATGAAAATGGCAACACAAGACAGCTGCTGTCCCACAATGCCGGCTTCTTTCACCACAGCCCAGTAGCGATACTGAGGGATGCCCTCGTTTCTCCGGAGTTCTTCCAGAAAGCGCTGGTCCACATAGTTGTCAGGGAAAGGTTGGCGCTCCCACAGCACCTTGCGCCAAGGCACGGCTGTGCCTGGCACAGCGTCAGGGCCCATCACTCTGAACAAACACACACAATATTCATTACTACAGTAACCATTACTCTTCTCTTAGCCTGAAATAGCAATGACGACAGTTGAATATCAGGTTTTCTGCGTTTTTCATAGACAACACAACCAAACACGCTATGGTTTTACATTTACTAGACCTTTTAACACTGCGAAAGCCAGAACAATGTTTCAGATCTATTTCAAACGCGTTTTGACCTACTTTGAGCGTGGTTTCGCTCCTTGTCGATGCAAATGCTAAAATCATAATATTATCCCGGAAGTAAACGTCATTGCGTGCATTTAGCTCTATAGCCACGTAGTTTAGCCCACAGCACCCTCTATCGGTAGATGAAATTATAGCTTTTTCTGTTTCTTCTAGGTTCTTTCAATAGAATTAACGTTCTTTCTTCCAATGAATGTCTTTAGGTATCAGGTATCTTTTATTAATTAGCCTATAATTAAAAAAAGTCTTTGGAATTTTAAGTTTCATTACCCTATTTATCTCATTACCCTATTCCTTTAAGCCCTCTGTAATGGTTACTGTTTTTCATAAAATGTCTTTCCTGTTGTTTGCCTGTTGGTATTGAACAGGTTGTTGAGAAGTTTGAATCTTGCTTTATTCTCTATTAATAACATTTAATCCTTACCAGGTGACTGTATTGAACATAAATTCTCCCTTCACTCCTGTGAAGACACACATCAGGCTACAGAACAAAGGGTATTCTTTCTTTCATTTTTATTATCCTATTGTGTTATTTTAAATCTTATTAGATATTGTCACTCACAGCAGCTTCTCAGGACAGATAGGGACATGTGTTTACAACAGAAGCTTTTCCAAAAGACTGGACTGTTCATCTTCTCATCATCTAATAGGCCAGTAAGTACATGTTTGTGTGAAAATGAAGATGAGAAACTGTGCCCAATGCTGCATTTCCCTTATTTTCAGTTCCCAAGGCCTGCGTCCACTCTGCTTTAGAGGAGTAGTCCCTAGTTCTTCTTTACATGAGTGTGTCATCATTAGGTCTCTTCAAATACATGTCAAGCCTACCCCTGGTTTACAGGTAGGTAGAGTCATTTAAATTATTGCAAACAATACTGCTTAACAGACCTAACATTATGAAACAGCAACAAGCAACACGGTGAGAGAAAAAAATCTTGATTGTTTAATTTACACAATTTACAGTAACAGAACATGAGTTGAATAAATATAGGGTCACTGTCCTTCGCATTGTGCCTAAATTAAAGAATGTAGCTGATGATTCAAAATCACTAAAAAGTTAATATGAACTCTGTTTATAGTGTTGCTTCATATTTAATCACTTAAAAAAAAGACAAATATTGTCTTTAATTAAACAGATACCACTGAGATCAGCTGGGCAGTGGAAATGCAGATTATAAAAACAAATGCTTTTGATGTAATACATTATGAATGTCTAAAGCAGTAATAAACGTTTTGTATTTACTAATTTCAAATCACAGCTGTCTGAATTATCCACGCATTGTATATCTTTGTCTTTCAGCAGAGGAAATTTTCCAAAAAGATGACACCACCAAGCACTCGACCAAAATGACCGAGCAGGTTACCCAGTAAACATCAATAAAATCAGTAACAATGAAACCATGCAATCACACAATCATAATACTTTACCATTAACCTAAAATGAGATAAAACTTAAGTTATTGACTTGTTTATCGTCTTTATGGATCCGTTGTGTTAAACCCACACAACACAGAAGGGCCTAATTCAAGACCCAATTTACACAAAATCTGTTGTTCTGTGGCATTAGAGGCAGTGCAAACACCAGTTGATACTGTTGGCATTACAAAGCAAGTATCAAAATTAAACACACAATATTTGATATACTAAATCCATCTAAGGCAATGAATGGCTTGTGCATATAAACGGAAAAGTGCACACATGTAATAGTGGTAATGACCTTCCAGGTGTCCCTAAGATAGAAATAGCATGTTGTCACTAGAGAGACCGGCAGACATCTTCACACAGTAGGTGTCTGTAATCAGACACCTGTCAGCAGCCATGAGGCTTCACAGCAGCAAAGTCCACAAGTTATGTCAAAGGAAATCAGAGCAGTAGTCATTAAGAGATACTGAGATGCTCCATTTTCCTTTTTTTCTTTCAGTCCATAGCCCCACGTGTTGCCTACGAGCTGTATGGGCAACATGGTGCTAGATACGACTTATAAAAATGGCACTGACCATTAAAAGATGTCAGTGATCATACTTACAATAGTCCTAGTGGACAGGCAGCTGGTACAAGTTCACACCTAAAAGGCATCTTCACAACAGGGTAAATATTTGTAAAAATCACCACAGTATAGGAAGTATGGGCCAGACTCTCTACTTCTGTTGTATGTAATCCTAGTCAGCCATTACCTAAAGTTCTCTTTGAAATTGAAAATAAAGTAACTTTTTAGTTTTATATTAGTGATACCAGAAAGGGGGGTTGGCAATCTGTCAAATATTTTGTATTTTACACTTCAAAAGATAATGAAGGTCACTATTCCAACTTATTGTTTGCTTCAGTACACTATAAAACAATTTTGGCAAAAATGTTATAAATTTATACTATATTTTCTTGTGCATTTCCTACAACCCAACCCAAAGGTATTTTGTGTTTTCCTTCCCATCTTACAAACAGATAATGTTATGTGCGAATTTTCCTTTTATCTTCAAAAAGTGAGCGGACTAGATAGACCTGAACTGCAGATACCACAACCATTACAGTGAGATTGATTAGAGACCAAAAGTTCACTCTGTCAAAATTACTTTCTTGGAGGTTTCTGTCACGAGCCTCAAACGCTCGCAAAACAGTCTGAATATGCACACTTTTAGTCAGCCGAGCCTTCACACTATTGATTGTGTCCTGGAAAAAAACAAACAAAAAAACAAACCAAAGTTATAAATTGACAAGACTGTGTTACCAGATTTATAGCTGATATGAAGACAGAATACGTGAACTAACTATATTGACAATATAGAATACTTCAGTATAATGTATATCCATGTTTATGACATAATGCTGTTCAAACATGCACGTTCCATGCTATGAAAGAACAACATCCTTAACAGCTGGAGATTGCATTTCCTGAATTTTAGTAGGCTTACCCAAGTGACTTCTGACCCAAATTACAGCTATTTCTGAAGGGCAGTACAGGCTATTGTGGTGGAAACAAGGGAGGACTTTTTACTCTTGCCTTAGGACTTTTTACATTTGCCTTGGGGATTGTGGATGCATGTATGCTGTAATATGTCACATTGTACCCCTTGTGCCATCATGTGAGCAGTTAATTTGTTGCAAAGGGACAAGAAGGATAAAAACACTCAAAGTGACAAAAATATTCACTTTTTAGCTTATACACTAAATTTCACAAAAATAATATGGTATTTCATTTGTGGGTCAGTGTCTTCAGAAATGGTTTTGGGTTGTTTGGTTTTACTTTCTTAGGCTGAGCGCACTCTCACCATGATATCCTCCAGTTTCATGTCCAACATGTCTGTTCCATGGACATACTCTTTCCAGTCATCTGGGTCTTCATCTGTATCCATGTTGTCAAGGATCAGCTCAAAGAAGATGATCTTCTCAGAGACAGCACTGAAAGTGTTGTCAAAGCAGAACATGTAGTCCCCATCCTCAGTTTCAACCCTGAAGGTAATCACAGAAGACAGTGGTAGTTTATCTTACTGCAAGACTGTTATATTCCTAGACTGGAAAAATCTTACTCACGTATGCACCCCATCTGACTTCCGGTAATCACTGAACAATATTTGACCAGAAGGAGAGGAAATGTAGAAATCAACATCAAGACCAGCACCATCTAAGACCTGTGACCAGTGGGTGAACAAGTTAGTCTTGACACTAAGAAGGTTTTGTTTGGGTTAACACTGTTTTTGTGTTTCTTGTTTATTGTGTTCCTTTGGTGGGAAGGGCAATACTAGTTTTGTTTTAATTAAGTGTAGACATCACACTTGATAAATAAATATAAAAAATGGGATGAACAAGCATACATACCAGAAGCTTTCTGTCATCACTTCACACACCAGAAAGTTAGACTGATTTGTGAGTGTTAAATCCGCCACTCTGACAGGCCTAACAGGTTCCTCATAATATTAATAACGTGCGTATGCCTCCATACTTGCACCACAACTTCCAAGTTTATTTGTTCTGGTTAAGTACACACAAGACTATAAATGTGAGTGAAAAGTAAGTTTGCTAATGGTCAATACTGACTCTGGCAGAGATGTTTACAGTCCGGGTTTACTGCAGAAGGCGATTTAGAACTCTCATCTATAACTTTATTTTTCATAACTTAACAATTATGTGACTAGAGTGTGGGTGTTGCTAATGACCTGATATTCAATCTCCAGCGAGGCATCTTTCTTCATGGTCTGGTAGAAACACTCTTTTCGACCGGGGGGAAGAGTGAATGTAAAGTCACTGTCCAGGGACTGCGAGAATGCACCCAGCACCACAAACTTATCCGAGACTAAAGCACACAACGCGAGCAGCACGAGAAAAATCCCCCTCGATCCCTCCATAGTGAAACCTCCTGATCTAAAAGTCCAAAAATGTCCCAAAAATATTACAAAAATGGTGTAACCAGATGATCAGCTAACTATTCGCCCAAACTTCACTCTCTTGAAGATGTTCCCACATTGGACTACTACTAAGGCTATTGGCGGCTCAGGACCCCGCCGGCTTAAAATAAAAGAATAATTTCAGAAAACACATTATGCTAGCTCATGTAATTTTTTTTTATCATTAATTATACCTCATACTATTATTAACATTGGGTTTTTTTTCTTGAAACACTACTTTTAGTTTTGTGTGCAGGCGTGAACTAGTGCTCGACTCGAAACGTATTATGGGAAGGGTAGTTTTTCTTCTTTGTCGTCAACAGGCAAGGTAATATTTTATTTTTACAGAAATATATTGTTGACGAGAAAATATAAATATAAGTAATGGAGGTAAAAACAAAAACAAATAAAAGAGTATCCAAGTGATTTTTTTAATAGAATAATGTCAAATGCTACTGCATCAAGAACAGACTGAGAAAAGGTTTCTATTACAATTCATGATATATTAAAGTGACAGGTAATTTAATTTAAAACAATTTCATGATATGTTGATATGTCCTCGGCAAAAAGTACACCGTGTTCACATTTTCTCGTCAGTTAAACTTCACAAGCTAATTCGGGTTAACTAAATTCAACTACTTTTTAAAGCATAAGACTTCCTCAAAAGTCAACAGTTGGGGCCATAAAAATTGAGCAATAATTTGTAAATGTTGCGTTATGTATAGATTTGCTTATCATAAAAGAGCTGACGCGTTCTGCTCCATCGCCACCAACTCATCTCTGACCTCAGTGGGCGGTTTCGAGAAGAAGTGTCAGTAAGGTTTCATGTGATTGGTTGAAAATCCTAAAGCTCTGATTTGATTGGTTGTACGTCCGCAGAGGTTGAACTTACCGAGAGCCAGCTACCCGTCAACAGCAGTAGCAACGAGAGCTGAGGAAGAGACGGGACACTGGTCCGCACAATGATTAGTAGGACGCTTTAAGTGTATGTTTTAGCCACAGAAAGAAATAGCCGTGTCATTTATAGCTGATTTAGACCTAAGTTAACCAAAATTCCTGTTTTGGTGTTTTGTGACGGGGTGAAAATAACAAAAACACCCAAAGAGCGAGGATGTTGGTCCCCGCGGGAAGATAATGAAGAGGCTGCGCGTTGTGTTGGTGTGCCTCATTGTAGCTCTCCTGTGCTGGTAAGCTCAGTCATCTCTGTTTTCTTCTCACAAGATTACTCGTGAAGTGATAGACCTATAACTGCTATAGAAGTAGGTAAATGCGGTTTCCGTGTCGCCACAAAGGTCGTCATGTATGTATATTCATCACTAATCAGTTATCATCAGCACAAATCATTCCTAATATTTAGCTAACATTTTGAGCTATTGTTACTAATGTGTCTAATGTGTTAGTTGGATTTATCGTAACCTTAAAAGATGTATGGGTAAAAATGTTAAATACTCTTTGGTTGTTTGATAGGAGGGTGTGTTAGCCAGCTGTTCAATATCAGTATAGCTAGCTAACATCGTGTAGGAATAGAGTCTGAATGATGATATGATAAGCCTATCACCACAATCACCAGGCACGTTTTGTTTTTGTTTTTTTGTTTTTTTGCAAAATAGGGACTATAGCCATTCTTGTAGCTGTTGTTTTTATTACTGCACTTTATTTACAAAATAAAAAGCTAATTTTGCTTTAAAAAATTAAAATAATAAGAAATATAAATAGCTACTAATAAAAATGCAGCAAAAGCAATAACTTATTGGTTTTTATCATTTTAAATAAATAGAAACTGCAAACCAATTTACTTTTTCAGAGATAGCACTTGCAGTTTTTTGCCTGAACTTCCCTTGACTCTATTACTGCCTGATTAGACACAGGTATTATCTGCTTGATTAATATCAGATTAATACTCATGAATTTGTTTAATCCCAGGGGCCCAAAGCAGGCTAACAACACGAAGTGTTTGTGAAATGGGATTAGCAGTGCAGCTAACATGCCACATTCATCCAGTCTGCTGGAACAGCAACAGCAGCTAACTAACTCCAGTGTGTAAACTGCAGTTTAAAGATGTTTTAAGAATATTTTTATGCCTATAATATTGCTAGTTTTGCAGGTTCTGGATGATTACATTGTTGTGGGAAATAATTGTCAAACATCTTCTCAAACAGAGTCCAGAGTGTTGGCGCAATATTGTCACTGAGTGTCAGGATTCTGGTCCTGTTGTTTCTCCTCCTTTTACCAGAAAAAATGTTATTGCTCATGCCCATACTGTAGGAACAATATGTTGTGTTTTTGCTTTACAACAACTCCACAGATGAAATGGCCTTTACTCCATGGTAACAGCTACGGAGAGGATTACAGCTCTGTGTGTCTAGTGTTTAAAACCTTGGCACACCTTTTCACTTTCTCACAAACAAAGTAATGACCATGCACAAACACGTGCAGGGTTCATTACTAATGCAAACCCCCTTTTTAGTGCACTACTGTCAGCTTCTCACTCCTTCCTGCCAACTTTTACACGTCCCAGTGGGAATAGATATAGGAGGTTTGAAATTCTTAGACATATCCAGAAGTTTTAAGCCTTGTTTTTTTGTTTCAGATTTAGTATCTAGGTCATTGTGTGGCTTTTTGATAAAAGCAGCCATCTTAACAACATTTAACGATTAACTAGCCTGTTTATGATTTGGCTGTGAGATCTTCATGGTGTAGTGCACAGACAGCAGATATTTGTGTGTGTTATGCTACCCCTTCACTCAAGAGACCCTGCTGTGTGAGTTTCACACTAGCCTCACCCATTAAATTCAGCATCAGTTGTAAATCTATGCACATTGCAGAAAAGTTGGTTGCAAAAGTTTAGAAGACTGCAGACTAAAACAGTGAGAGTACCGACACATGCTTTGTAGGAAACACTCTGTGCTTTGTCATCATCTCATGTCTTTGTTTTGTAGGCCTATTAGATTGATACTCAAGCTCCATGTTATTATGTAATGTGATTATCCACGATATCTCAGCAGCCAGTGGATTTAGGGTTTTTATATGACTGTATCTGGATGTGCTGCAGACACTTCTCATACAGCACAGACCGCATAAACACAATAATGATGCTCTGTTCAGCTTCAGGTAACGTTCATCTGCCCACCTGCAGCCTGCTGCATTTTAACTTCTGATTCATCTTGATTTTAATTAACTGATATTGACGCAAATGAATTTGCTTGAGGCTACTGTGGTATTTCTAGTCTGTCTAATGGCTTTTAACTGTGTTGCTTGTTTAGACATAAATCTAAGACAATATCCTACTATCTTTGCTCAGACAAGTCAAAGTCTGTTTTGATAAAGTTGTTCATTAGGAATATGCTAAAAAAGTTGCCACCAGTCCAGCTGGTGCACCTTTGTAAGCCACTAGTGTGCACCAAGAGGAGGCAGATCCTCTTGTTAAAGAACTATGTGTACTGCCCACATCGTAAAAGTTCCCTTTTTGTTGGAGTGGTTACATAAGTAGGTTCTCCTTGTTGTGCCCATGTGCATCAGCGTCCATTAGGCCCTGTTAGCACTTGGACTGTTAGTGCTTCTCGTATCTTGTACACACTCACTGACACCTGTACTGGGCATGTACAGTAAATGGCAAACCACAAGGGAGGTCTGTGTCAATTTTGGCAACAGGAGCTAAAACAGCAGGAGGGACCCAGTAATCACCATTTCATTGATTTTTGAGTCTAGTTAGTGTTTCTATCATACCATATGTCACAGATGCTGAGATTATTTCCTCCTGACATTAAGGATCTTGGACCACTTCATTGATCATATGTTTCTCAATCTCAGCATGTTTATAATCTGATTTACGTCAATAGTTGTTTTTTATGGATCAGTCCTGTGCTGAAGGGGCACCCTGTCCAGAGTGCACCTCTAGGTGTACACATACATTGATTGGGGTGCACCCAACCTTTCCCCTAATGACAGCTGCGACTGGCTCCAGCCTCTGACCTCTGTGCATTGATAAGTGGCTATAGAAATGGATGAATGATTTACAGATGTCTTTACCTACTTAATATTTACTTATACATTGATGTAGATACATTAGAGCTCAGTACGAAGGTCATGTGTGTGGGCACACACGTGTACCACTCATATGCTGTTGTATTAAACTGCTGCATATGAAACAGTTTTTGAATGCTTTAATCTGAAGTATGTTTTTGAATAGAATATAGCCAGCCTCAGTGGTCTCAACTATGTTTCACAATTGGGTTTCTTAACGCACTTCTTCACACTGCCTGTCAGAGCAAACATGACACTTGACCTACTTGTAAAATGTGAGCAATCACTGCTAACCCATGTCAGACTGCACGTGTTTATTCACAAGCATAATTGTGCACAGAATATGCTGACATCTAAACTGTCCAATGAAAAGTGTGGATTTTGTCAAGGTTTCTGTTGTGTTTAATTCATTTGCAATATTAGCAGACTACTTTTTTTAGTTTTAGTGTTGGATTGACAATATCTATGCTACAATATCATTAAGGTTAGTGAATAATAGACCCTCTGATTAGAATGTTTTTTGTAATAATTGAACTTTTTTTTGCTTGTCATGATTTTCTTTTTCCTGTTGCTGAGCAGGCAGTTGTAGATTTCTGTGAGCAGAGGGGTTAGACGGTCAGTGCACAGCACCCCATTGTTTCTATCTCCTGGACATGGACAATGTCAAGACTACTGAGATCTCTTGCCCTCTGACCTTGTTGTCTTTCTCCTGAGTTGAGTTTAAAATGCAACATTTCTCTTCCACAGCCATCATGTAAAGAAGTCAGAGCAAACACCTGAACAACTGAGTTACTTTTTTTTAAAGCAAGAAACTGTCACCTTATTGTTCTGTAAAGTCTATGCAAATGAAAAGGAAAAGTTTGCCTCCATCTAGTCTCTTGCCTCCTTAAGCAGCTCATGTTCAGCTGGCACAGGAGAAGTGTGATATCCCAACGTGAACTTACTCGCCCTGCTCCCTGCAGCTGCATTTTCAAACATGAATTCCTCAGTGTTAGTCGTTGTAGGGATTGTTTCAGATCTTGTTCCCGTTTGATTTTATTGATGATTTTCAACAGGAACTTCTTTTAAAGGCCCTTACATAATGTGTTTCTGGGAAGATGTGGGCTGGTGATAGTTGAATTCAGTCCAATAGCCGGAGGATCAGTGGATGAAAAAATGACTCTATAACGAATAAGTAAATAGTTTACAGGGTGGCGTTTTATTAAGGTGTTGACTTAATGTCACCTCATCTTGTTTTTCTGCTTGTTTTCATTTAAACTTTCTTTGTGTGCCAAGTAATTAACTGTGGTGAAAACAGTTAAGTGTAATTTGTACTAAGGAGTCAAAATGTTGCACATGTTTAGGCTGTTGTTGTTAATATTAGATGATGTAAAACCAGCTTGTGCTTTCTGTTCCTTCAGAGAAAGGCACAATTTTCCTTTCCTGAAAATGGTGCGTGTGCTCCCCTCCCCCGCTGCTGCTCGCTGCTCTTTAACTGTTTGGCTCATGCAGACACTCTGCTCTTGGATTGTGTGAATAAGTAGACACTATTCCTCTGTTTTCTCTTTGTCTGTATTTTAGTTTAGTTATCAGCAGGCATGTGTTTGTGCTTGTTTTTCTGTGTATGTGCCAGGGCAATGTACAGGAGCGGTGCCTGTTGATAGCTGAGACAGACCCCCTAAAGAACATTGTGTACTGATGCTAATAGGACTTGTTTATCAGACACAGCACTGCCATAAAACTTATACTTCCAAGTCTCCACATTCCTCGAAATGCACAGATGTACTTTTATCTCATGTTTTAGCTAAAAAAAAAAAAAAGAATTTGATTGAAATGACTCGCGTCGCTTTTATTAATTAATAATTGATTGTAATTACTCCATATTAACAGCTCTATTTTCAGGATTTCTCTAAGAACGGTGTTGGCTTGCTGCTTCGGAGAGGTCACTGTTTACACTGGCAGGATGTATAGTTAGTGTAAATGTTTCACCATCACCCTGCAGCACATGGGAACACGGTGTCCCGAGGTGAATGCTTGATGAGGTTTTTTTTTCTTCCCCCTCACGGCGCGCTGTTGCTGCTGCTGCCGCATACATACAACCAGGAACGCACGTGAATTGTCCACTCCCACCCAAACTACCCGAACTTTCACAGGCAGCAGCACAGTGGCTTTTCCCCTATCAAATGTCATTATATCACATGGCCGCGTCCTTCACTCCTATTGTCTCCAGCATTGTCCCGAGGCGGTGTTCATGATGTCACATTTCCCAAAGCCTCTTTGATCCCTGTCTGCCTGGGATAGCTGCAGAGAGGCGATGCTTCAGTGTTGCTGTAAAATTATAATTTGTTGTTGTAAATACTTCCTGAATGAATAGTTTTTGTGACCTTACATATTACATTTCCAACTGTGTAGTAAATAAAACATACTTATTACCTCTAATTGTATGCTAGGCCTATAATCAATTTAACGTAGGTAGTAAAACTTAAGGTGTAAATAGTGAGCTGCTTGAGTTGAGTTATTGGAGGCTATGTGCACCAGTACACCCCGAAGTGACATTTATTATGACACCAAATACTATTTATTGTGTAAGAGTAGTGTTGAAATTGTTTTGGCTGTGCAAGAATGCTCAAATCTCGTCTCAACAGGAGCAGCAGTGTTTTTTCCCGTCCCCCTCGTTGACTCTGGTTTTCGGAGCGGCAGGCCAGCGTCCAAATAGAGGTGTGTCTGTTCACTGAGGCAGCATCTTGAGAAAAAGCCTCCTGTGTACATTTACAAGGATTTACGTGCGTCACAAGACCTGCTTGGTCAAAAGATGGCTCCTTATGAATCGGAAAAACAAACAGCCTTTTCAATTCTATTAAACTGGTGCGTTGGGTTTGCATGTGTGTGACGTGTTCAATTATTAATTAAACATGTCTGTCTTTCAGAAGAAACAGGATGCAGTTTTTCCAGGACACGCATGCCTCACCCATCCAAAACCTCGCTCTGTGAATCGTTTGACAGCACTTTCTAATTGATAAGTACCGACCCAGATCTTGTTGCCAAGTAAAAGTTTGGGTCAGACAGAGAGTAGTGTGCAGTGACACAGAAAACAGCACAGGTTTCAGTCTATTTGAATAACGCAACAGATATTTAGTGCAGTGAATGTAGAGCAAAAATAACCGGTTTTGGATTTGCATTTGTGTCGCTTAAGTTTACATTGCAGGAGGACTTCAAGGAGTCTCCATTTTTGAAGTGTTTGGAGATACGATCAAGCCTGGAGGGGGGAGGAAGGGAGCGGTGTTTGACAAACAGCTCGTGTCAGGAACTGCTAAACAACCTATAGCAAGGCCCGGAGGCTCTTCGTCGCGAGTCAGTTTCTTTTTGGTTTACGCAAAAACAAGCGTCAGGGAGGTGGTTTTCACTTCGGTCCAGTTCACAAGAGTGTGTGTTTTCGCGTGTTTGTTTAGGTGTGTGTGTGTGAATGGCAGCTCTTCACTAGACCTGCCCTGAGGATGCATTAGTGGAGAGGACTGTGGAGGATCAGGGCGCAGCAGAACAAAGCACTAATCTGTATTATTCTATACACAGAGCTGCCATATTGTCCTATGATGTCACGATGATAAGCTAGCGTGTTTACTCTACAAATAGGCCACATAATACATTGGGTTACTACTGGTTTAAACCTTCTATATGAACGTGCTTTGGTTTAGATGGCATTCTGTTCGGTGCTTGAGAGTGCAAACATAACAGACTGGGAGCTGAAAGTCTCAGTACTACCCGCTGTCTGGAAGGCAGATGCACTGGCCTACTTTTCCGAGACGAGCCCTGGCACATCTCCCTGGCCCACAATCCATTTCTGGCCACGTGGATCTCTCCTCTCCTCTCCTCAGCTCTTTTTCACCTCCCTGCTGTTTATTCTGACTCAAAAGACTAGCACAAACAGTCGAAAACTGGTCATTTGTGTCTCGCTTTATTGAATGGATTCACATGCTTTCTCCAGCCACATGGCTTAAGTTTTGCGGCCGACTGTCCGGTTTAATAGGAAACCTGAGTTGAACTTAAATTACCTCCACATCAGCACGCTGCATCTGCATTTCCCACGACATTGAGCGCAATCACGCACCACACGTTCCACATCACAAGTAATGTCATCTCGGACCAAAACATCACACGGCTATCAGTGCCCCAGTACTGGGAAAAAACACAATTTCCTTTGGAAGAATGCAATAACACAATAATATATGCACATAATACAACTGAAAAATGCGTAGTTTAGATGAGGGTTAATGGAGAATGTTACCTGGGTAAACTATAAATGCTCAGTCACTTAGGAAGAGCCGAAAGGTTAACTCAGAAGGTCTGGGCGTAGTAATGGTTGTTTACAGATTAACAAAGCCATTTCTTGTCGCTTTGGAAAACTGAAGTTAAAATATGGCCTCTTTCAGTCTTTCAATTCACTTTTGTACACCTTTAACGTATTTACTTAAAGGCATTAGCATTAAGTTTAGTTTCTGCCTGCCTCCAGTCCGTCCCGACACAGTGACACAGTTGAAGTTGCATTTAAGATGGTTAAGGGCTTTAGAGTTCCCCACATGCTATTCGTTAAACTCTGCGTGTGTGAGTGCCTTTGAAAAACGAACACTAACAAGCTGACTCCGCAACTAGGCCAAGTCATGTTGCTCTGTAAACTGCGTCGTCACCCTGATCAAGAGACGTATATGTTCCCACTCGTCGTCTGTGAAAACCTCCTGCGCAAACAACCTGAACAGTTTAGAGACTAGTTTCCATGCAGCTGATGGTAGGCTGGTGTTTTTGAGTACAGTGGAGTTAAATTGTTTTGCTTTATATCATGTCCAGTGATTCTGAATAGTCCTAAAGCCAACAGGACGTACCAGGGGATTTGGCTGCTGGGCAAAGGCAGGGGCAGCTTATCAGGCCATTCACTGTCATTCGCTGTTTGGCTTTGAATTATTCCTAGGTTATGGTTAATCTACCAAAAGCAGCACGCTGGCCGGTAGGTGTTAAAAAACAATGATTCGTCTGCTTCCTTCTGTTAGATTCTTAAGGCCGACCGTGCATTTACTGTAAAAGGAAGTAAAGTCACGAAACAATGATATGTCAAAAGTGAAAAGTAGTATGAAATCCTCAGATATTTTTGAAGTAGGACAGGAAATGATGCTTGAGGGAGAACGGTAGAGATATTTCCAGTCTGCTCACTCCGGCGTCTCGCCCCAGGCTCCTTTATGCATTAACTTGACACATGTAATACCTGTGTCAAATGTATGTGACACGAACACAGTTTTTACTCCATTTGTGGGCCACAACTTATCCTTCATTGTTGCGTAAGGATTTGATTCTAGAAATGTAGGTCAGAACACACCCCCTCAGCCGCTCCTCTCAGATTGGCTCCCTCTTTTGCCTTTTTTTCCCCCTGTTTTCCTCGAGTTCTCCCTCTTTATGCAGTGTCAACACTCAGAATTTTTTTTTATGTATCTGTGACGTCGATCTCAGTGAAACTATTGTAAACACATCAGTCTACTGCTTTAGTGGTAATAAAAGAATCCGGATGCATTTCAGTTTCAAAGTGTCATGCTTGCATAGAGGTGCTTTTTTTTTTTTAAAGCAGGATTTACTTAACCAGAATTTCAATAAGCCACACATGAGGAAGTCAATTACATTTGCATTTTTCCACACAGATGTTTGTAGTGGGTAGTTTAAACTGTGACGATCTCTTATCTCACTGAATTGCACAGTTTGACGCCTGAAATGGGTCAAGATTTTACCTTTGTTTCCTTCTAATCTGTGTCCTATATATTGACCTGACTGGGAATGTGTCATGGTGGCAATGTGTCAGTGTAGCATCTATACTTAGACCCGATGTATCCAAAACTGAAAACGTGTAACATATATCCTATATGCCCAGTATACTATCTGAAATCCTATTAATCAAAGACGTATAGCAACTCCATGTTGACTTTGTGATTTGTTTTTTCTGCAGTCGTTATGTAACTGTGTCCAGTCTGCCGTGTTGAGTGATTAATGGCAAGGGTCTCCTTCTTGAATACGGCTGGAATGGTTAAGGGTGGCATATAAGAAATATGAGCTGCTACAAAGTCTCAAGCTATGGATCTATGTTTAGCCAAGAGCCTATATTAGCCCTTGCTACTTATTTACTGTAGCGCTTTGCTCTTAGGTTCCGTCCCTGGCTTTGTTACCCTTGAGTGTTTTTCCGAGAAAGCATATATTATGAGGTGTTAACATCTATAGGGACGTGCACATGTCAGTAACAGCAGGGTGCTTTAACGGCTGTCCCGTTAAAAATAACCAAAGTTCTTCAGCGACAAATGTTGTAGGATGGGCATTATCAAAAGTATTTATTACCTTGTATCCTTCAAAAACATGGATTTTGGTCATTGAATCATTATGTCCTCCATCTTTTGTGTTGTCAAAAATTGAGATCTGTATGGACAGGCTGCAGCTGGTGGGGGGTCTCCTGAGTGACAGTTCACTGACTTGCACAGATGGTTATGGCTGTGTGATGCTGAGTATGTGTGCCCTCCGCTCATCTTCTCACTGACAGCTGGGCTGACAGAGCGCTAACACGGCCCTCCATGTGTCCTGACCAAGAAAACCTCCGATTTCAGAATCACATGGTGCTCAGTCACAGCTACGCGTCTTTACACCTCTACTGAAATGACATGATAGATGTTGTTGTCCGATGTTGTCCCAAGTTTTCCTGTCCTGATTTCCTGGAGACCATGTCCGTGCATGTATTGCCTCAAGGACACAACTTCAACCAATTACAGTGCTCTTTCATCTCCAATGAGGTGTAGGCCTCTCTGGGCTGCCTTTGATGGCCAGTGTGTGAAGGGCTTCTTTGTGCTGTGTCAAATGACAATCTGATGTTTTTTAATGAGTCTGATGACCAACTTGTTAAAGTTGACGTTGTCATACATCACTGTTATTGCTTGTTTGTGTGCGTCATAGGGAACATGTTTAAACAAAGCTGCTGTGAATTCAGCTATGGCTCAGCCTCAGCATTCCAGTTGCTCTATTTTTTCTTTCATCTGAACTGATAATAAAGTAGCCCAGAACAAGCTATCTCTTTGTGTCTTCTGTTTCTGTGACTGTTACGCCATATAATCACTCTAACACTGTTATGCTATGGCCTCTTATCTTGCCAAGCCTTAACTTTTTCATCTATTATTCAGGCTGCTACTGCTGCTAAAGTACAATTTAAGGACAGTGCATAAATAATTAAATTGTGTTCAGATGTTCTGTCTGTTTCCACAGGCCCAGCTGTCTTTGAGCATCATGTTACAGAATACATCAGTGCCTTGTGACGTATACATAAAATTGAAATCAAGTTTTTAGGTTATTACTTATCCTTGACTATACATATAATAAGATAAGAAACCATAGAAAGAAAAAGTATCCATGTATTTTAATGTTTATAATAGTTACACATGGTTCTTGTTGCAGACCTAATGTTTGTCTCTCCTTTTGTGTTTCCTCATGTACCAACTATCTTTATATTCTTGTTGATTGCCTTGACTCTAAAGCTTGTGCCATTAGCTCTGGGCCCGAGGGAAGTGCTCTCACTCTAGAGCTTTTACACAGCATTTCAAGTTCTATATTGTGCTCATACATCTTTGGTCTTTTATAATAGCATAAAAGCATTTCTTTGTTTTATTTTCATTTCATAACTACATGTACAGTCATTGATGTAGGCAAACCTCTAAATTTAGTAACATGGCCTCTTTTCTTCTTTGATACTGATGTAGCGCTGTGCTTTGTGTTTCAGGAACCCTAGTCATCATGTGTATTGTTCGGAGCAGGGCCTGTCTGGCCCGGGTCAGTCTGCTGGGGACAGAAACCCTGATGGCCACGGAAACGAACAAGAGCATGACATCACACAACACAAGGTTGGTGGAAGCACAGCGCTTTAACACCTAGCAAATCATTTTTATGCTTAGTAGATGATAAATTGTATATATGATATTGCTTCTTAGAGCTGTTGCTTTCCAACGCAGTGTATGGTGAGTATTATTAGAGGTGGTGAAATGTATGAGTGGTGAGTTATGGGTCATGCACTTGTGTGACCCCCTAACCCCCCTGTAATAGTGGGTGGTGTAGAGATAAGACACCTTCAGAACGACAGAGTGAATGGTCAGTGATGCCCTGTGGAAGTGTCAACGTTCTAATGCCTGCTCTAAGATTATACCGAGTCATCGAATGCATCTTGTATCTGTGATGTCAGTGTTGTCATTAGAAAGATAAAGCTGTCTAAAACAAGGTTAAAGTGCAAATAGGCACTAGCACTGCTATGAGTCATTTCATAGCAGTATGAAATGACTCATAATTCTCAAAACTTTATTGTTTTTTTTACTTCTGCCCTTTTATTCATAAAACAAAGCTGCCAATAGCAACTCAAGTATTTAAAAAGTCTGTATTGAGTCTGTGTTGATACTGAGGCTAGTTGGGAATCCACCAGGTCAGCACTTTACTGTTATATACTGTTATATTAACCATATCAAAATGAACAAACCATCTGCCTCTGGTGCATTCAATAGGGTTATGATTAAATTAAAACTGAAAACTTTTCCAGTTCCTCTCAGATAGGTTTGAGATAGGTTTGGTTCCTCTTACATCATTGTATACATGGCATTTTGTCCATTTACAGAGGAGAGGGGTGTGGTCCTTTAACAAAGATTTGGAAACTGATGAAGACTGTAAACTGGCACTGGGTGAAATATCTGATACCGTAGGCCTTTATGAATGGGATTTAAATATCAGCATGAGTGCCCGAATGAATGAAATTTCTGTGTTGTGTGTAGGCCACAACAAGCTTAGAAGAAGAGAAATCATTGTGTTTGAGCCTGAAACAAACAGGCTTGCCAGGGCAGTTCAACAGGCCTGGCAATCTGTCACTGGCTTATAACAAACTCTTTGTCTGTAAACAAAAGACTCTCACAAGCTGGAGCAGGACCTCGAGCTCCCAAGATTTTCACAATACAATGAATATATGCGCTGCAGCATGGCTCTTTCAGGGTGTTCTTAATTGTACTAAAAGCTTTACTTTTTCACCCTTTAGGTGGTGGATGAAAGGGCAATACACACATCCTACGATATGGGACTGGAGACAGAGAGAGCGGCACTAGAGAAGATTGCAACACACAACGAACCCTCAGAGCAGGTTCGAGTACATGTTTAATACATGACATTCATATCACAGTATATATTATTAATATTGTCCTAACAATGTCTAACAATGACAATCAAGTGTTGTCTCATTACATTTTCTTCTCCAGACTGTGAATGGGAAAGAGGTCGAGGTGGAGGAGACAAAGCCTGATCCAGAGTTGGATCTGCCTGTTGAGCCTGAGCCAGAGCCCCACACAGACCTCCAGGATGACTTGGATGTGCAGACTCTCTCCCAGGACCAGCACAAGGAGGCCTCAGAGTCCTCCACTCCAGAACTAGGTCTTGCACAGGTGGACAAGTCCTCAGATGCTCCAACCTTGGCAGAGAGCGCAAGTGACAGTGATGCCACCAACCCCAACCTGGACTCATCCCAAGCCACAACTCCACATGAAGCTGAAAACACACCTACCTCACAGACTGGCAGCCCGCCACAGCCAAGGTAAGCCCCCTCCTCTGTCAGCACAGGGGCCTGCATCTCTGGCTGTAGAGGTTGGCTTTAACCACTGGATCAGATTGTTAAACTAAACATATAATCTAAGATTTTGAGATGTATTAATTTCCTTCCTAAGTGGTTAAAGCCAATTTCACTTCCATATATGCTCTATAAATTTGAAGCAGACCACATATCTTTACTGCAGTGATGTTATTGTCTTTTGTTACATTTTGTTGTTTACTACCTTTTGTTAGCTTCATTTTTTTCTTTTTATTATTTGGCACATTGTGTATTTTTTTTTACCACTGTGCATTTCATCAATGGTCACACACCTTACCCTGAGGAGGTTTTCACATTCAAGACTCTTGGAACTGTTGACTTGCACTGCAACATGATATGGAACAGTCAAACTAACTGGACCTACTGAAAATCTGGATATGACGGATCTCTGAAAAATCATAAAAAAAACCTCCTTGTGGACAAAGAACTTTGAACCTGATTACCCTAGACATTTTCCCAAGAAGAAGATACAACTCGGGGACATGCCAGTCAACGTTAAAGGACAGCATCAGGACATCTGCCGTACCCACATGGACCCTCTCCCCTGTTGTCCTTTTCTGTCTGTTCTCTCTTTGCAGTTCCCAACCTCATGTGTCCCCTCTTCCTTGCTCCATCCTCCCTCTGTCCTTATCCAGTGTAAGGAGATGTGGTAAATGCCATGTCCTTTCTTTCCCTCAGTGCAGTGAAGGTTGCCAGTGAAGGAGATGATCTCCCAGTAGACAGCTTTGTCTATGCAGAGCTCTCTGACTCACAGTGCGGGGTCATTCCCCCCGAACTGGCAACCTGTGAAAACTTCCCTTTTGGCAGCCCTGTCCTCAGGTGAGTATCTAACCCAAGAAGCCAATCAAAGCACAGAGGTAAATCACAGGTAAATTGAAGCCACACCTCTCTGCTGTGCATTACCGTCAACCACCGGCCTTGCTCTACTCACATGTTCTCATCAAGTTTTTTAATTTTCATTTTGCATAGTTTTGTCTGATCAGAAACAAAGTCAAATACATGTTTTATGTTTAACTGACAGTACAGCAAACTTATGTGATCTCCATGTTGATCTCCTCTGCATAGTGTGGATGAAGCTGGACTAGAAGATCAGCAGTCGGACCAGACTTCTGGCACCAAGGCTGAAGTCCATCCCACTCCAGGCCAAGAGGAGCAAGAGCCAGAGCAGCAACAAGAGTCAGAAAATGGGCTATTGGACCTGGACCGGGAGGCCAATACATCCCTCCACAAAGAACAGAAGGTG
Organism: Rhyacichthys aspro; assembly: GCA_036850595.1. NCBI lineage: Eukaryota > Metazoa > Chordata > Actinopteri > Gobiiformes > Rhyacichthyidae > Rhyacichthys > Rhyacichthys aspro. The sequence continues at coordinate 16,136,032 of CM072151.1, forward strand.
GGCTTCTTACTTCTATCAGTATGGTTTATATACGGCAGATTATTATGCAGCTTTTTAGTCTTGTGAGGCAAATCTGTAAAAGGCTGGTTTCTGTGAGACTGTCGGACCGTATGAAGGGCTGGTGTTGTGTTGGTAGATTTTTCTGTCAGAGTTTTCATGAGGTCTGAAAGGCTGCTTATATAATCCATCAAGTTATTATTCACAGCTCAGCGCAATTCAATGTTGCAGTCACCAAGGACTAGCTGACTGCTACAAAATGGAGTCATTGTTATTTTACACTAGTTTGGTGCATTACACAATCATGTTATATTCACAAACTAATACAAGGACTCTGTATTTCATATATTTGTATTGACAATAATAATGTGTTGTTTTGTGTGTTAGGCTGGGGATGCCAGTATTGCCAGGGAAACGGATCCCTCAGTGCCCAGCAAAGAGGACATCCCGACCTTTGACGAATGGAAGAAACAAGTCATGGAAGTTGAGAAGGAGAAAAGTAAATGCACTCTTTAGATTTTATATTGTTATTTTTCACAAATATTAAACATCTGCCCTGATAAAAAAAATCTTGTTTGCTGCCTTATGTATGTTTGGTTTCAACTGTCTCTTGCTCATATCCATCTTACTCTACACTCATTAGTCCACACACTGTGTTTTTTGCATGTTCCGAAAAAAGCTACTTTTTCTAGTGTGGGAATTCTTTAGTAGACTTTCTAATATTTGTTTGTTAACCCCTTTTCCTCCAGGTCAGTCCCTCCACACCTCAACCAGTAGCAGCCCACATCCAGTAAAGAAGGTCCAGAAAAACTTTAAGAATAATTATGCCTCTGTGGAGTGTGGGGCCAAGATACTTTCTGCCAACAGTGAGGCCAAGGTTAAACACACATTTTTCTTCATCTACACATAAACTCAAACAGCCCATGATATCCATGCCAGTGATGTGACATTGACTGATAAGACAATTACACATTCAGAGCTTGCTATGACTAGTCATCGTGATGGTATTGGCTGATAAAAACTTTTTTTTTTTTTTTTTCCAGAGCACTTCAGCTATTCTCAAAGAGAATATGGATCTTTATATGCTTAATCCATGCAGCACTAAAATATGGCAAGTACATCTTTATCATTATATGACTTAAACTGTCCTGAGATAAGGATATTTTAAAACTATCTTTGTATCTTTGCAGGTTTGTGATTGAGCTCTGTGAGCCCATTCAAGTCAAACAGCTGGACATTGCTAATTTTGAGCTCTTTTCGTCTACCCCTAAAGACTTTTTAGTGTCCATCAGTGACAGGTACTGTAATATGTTATATTTGTATGCAATGTCACTTATAGGCTGCTTATAGTATTTATATCCACACAGTTTAAACACGCTTTAATGTACACAAAGGCAATGTTTTAACATTGTCTTTAATATTTTTAAACCCTATAACTGTTCTATCACATGTGAAAACCTGGCCTAATTCATATTCACCTCATGTATTTTTTAACCTCTATTTTCTGGAGTCTCACCATCAGCTTTTATATCATGTGCCATTCTTGACCACAACCTCTAAATTCCCCTTCTGTCTCGAAATGGCAAACCAAGTACAAGAGCGTTTGGACTTAGCTACTAAATTAGCTGTGCTGTGAGAACATTACATTTGACATTCACTGTGACCTTTAAATACAAATACTTTTTCTTTTTCTGCTGGCAGATATCCTACCAACAAGTGGGTGAAGCTTGGCACTTTTCATGCTCGTGATGAGCGCATAGTCCAGAGTTTCCCTTTGGATGAGCAGCTCTATGCTAAATATGTGAAGGTAATTCTTGTTGTCTATTTTTGTCACTGCCAGAGGGGAAGAATACAATACAAAACAACAGTTTTCTTTATTCTTACCATTCCTTCATACTTAATAGTACATACATATACAGTAGAACACATTCACAGCTTAGTTAGGGCAAGGCCAAGGGGAGCCTATGACTTCATGGTAAGTTACCCATGTCATCAGCACTGCCTGTAACCACTCCCTTCTGTGGAATAAAGCATGTGGCTGACCAAATGACTGGAAGGGTGTTAATGAATGTTTTACCATTTGGCTGGTGTGTGTCTGCCAGGCAAATAACAATTCTTGATAAGACAATCTATGTGTCTGCTGGGATGAGATCACTGACAGACCTTTATGTATTGAACTCACATGTTCTTTTCTAAACTGCCTCTTGTTTCAAACTCAAGCTTACTCGTACACCTTTTTTATCGCTCACTTGAAACTGTAGATTTTTGATGAATGTGGGTGTAATTAATGTGATTTATAATGAAAATGTTACTTGAGTAAAATGTTTTTTTCCAGAATAATAAAATTATTTTCTTTTTCTGAAATGTTATGCATAGTTCTGAGCTATTTATCCCTGTCTCTGTGTTTTCGATGTTTGTTTTTGACTTCTCATAAGTTTGAGCTCTTTTCCAAAGCTTCTCTTGATCTGTAACATAGCATTTTATAATACTGTTTTGTATTTGTTCTGTAAGAGATGTTGTTAGACAAATTCTCAACTTGCTTGTAGCTGAAATCAATCTTTACTGATTTCTGTATCTTGTCTTCTCTCTCTTCCTGTCCTCCTCCTGTCTTCCTCTTGCATCAGATGTTCATCAAGTACATAAAGGTTAGCACTCTTCTCTCTCTGTCAGAGGTTATGATGCACTCCTTTAATGGTCTCACTATAAATGGGAAATCCTTGCCAGAGCATTGCTATCTTTTGATGCATGTGAAAGTCATTAACCAAGTAAAACTCACATAGTGTTTGGCTCTTCACGTTCTCACACTTGTGGTGGATTGTGTGGGGTTGTGGATTGGGCAACACACATTTTTTGGGAGTGGCACTAGATTATTGTTGTCATTTTTCACTTGAAGAATTTCACCATTCTCTCTGCAGGTGGAGCTTCTCTCTCATTTTGGATCAGAACACTTCTGTCCGCTCAGTCTCATTCGGTAATTATTTTCTTATATTCATCTGCTTCATTTACTTACACTTCAGCATTTCAAATAAGAGTTAAGTGAATGGTAATTCTAATAACATGGAATGATTACCACTTATATTGTTGGGAAACACAAAATGCACACATGTATGCACTACTGAGAAAAGAAAGTGATGACTAGAGATGACAAGGAGATAATCTTGTAATGTTTTGTTATATTTAATAATTGATTTAGACGTTTTTCAAAGAGTAACAACTTATCATGTTAGAGTGTAAAAGTAATTTGTAGTGCAGTAAGACAGAGCTGGTATGGTTTGTCTGTAGGGTGTTTGGTACCAGTATGGTGGAGGAGTATGAGGAGATCGCTGATTCCCAGTACCCTTCAGAAAGACTGGAGTTCTTGGATGAAGACTATGGTAAGAGGATTTGGTAACAATAACATTCATAGTTTATTTTATGCTTTAACTATGTTTAAAGATTGATCCCAGTCCCACTTGTGCAAGAACAATGCTTGTACAGCAAATCTCTGTCAGGGATCTTGTTGCAGCCTCTGTAGCCACATGCCTGAGGCCAGGGTTGACTATAAATACCAGCAGAGCCATTTCCTTTTTCTTTCTTATTTGGGATCCATTGTTTTTGCTTAAATCATGAAGATTAAGCATTTTCCTTTATTACCTGAATGTTATTTTAGTTTTTTCCTGTTGTGACTTGTATATCTTTTAACAGACTATCCTCCAGGCTACCAACCATCTGAAGACAAGGCTTCAAAAAATCTCCTGGGCTCTGCTACCAGTATGTACACACACACACATACTACATGTGTATTGACTGTTAAAATAACTGCATACACACATCATCATTTGCCTTGGCCTTGCATAATACAAATTATACAGCTGGGTGATAATTATAAACACATCTCTGTGTGATGAGTAAAGAATGCAACAACATTTTTTATGAGGACAAGTTGTGAACGTTTCCTCATTCAGTAGAAGCCTGTGGTTCCAGTTTGCAGCTTAAAATCCTCCAACCAAGCTCGATATATATGCTCCAATTCCCCTACTCCCTTATTCCCTCTTTTAAATGCTTTCTCAGAATTCTAACCCTACGTGGCTTCATGCTGTGTACCCAGACATTGACTGAGGCTAGAATGGCAGGATTTATTTTGCTGAAGCTTTTTTTTTTCCCCCAAACCACACTCCACATACATAGTGGCGTCTCTATGTATAAGGGAAGCAGTGGTGCTCCTTATATGTGCTTTAAAAGGAGATTTGGTATCATATTACTACATAGAGGCAAGAGATGTATTCCCTCACAACCTTAAAACTCTTCCTTCCGTATAATGAATCTAAGTATGTGTTTGCCTTCCTACAGATGCCATCTTAAACATGGTAAACAACATTGCTGCTAATGTGCTGGGTGGAGGCCCAGAGATGGAGGGAGCAGAAACAGGAGGTATTCCTCTCTTATACATTCTCTTAACATCTCATTATAATTATAGAATGAATTTGTTGCCATGTGGCAGAGCACCAAGTTCTTTTCACACACATAGTGCATGAGCCTATCCTTTCTTAAGGTAAGGATGCATAATGTTTGTGATATTGTATTATAGCAACCACACCCTGTAGACATTTAAGAGGTTTATATTCACCCTTTATTTCTCAGTCGGCCTTATTTAAATATAACCACAACTATGCTAAACTTATGTGGCTTATGTATTATTAGAATTTGTATTGTTTTGTGGGTTGTTTTCCTGACATTCAGATATTCTTAAAAATATCTGACGCTTATTTCTTCACCTTCTTAGAAACCATCCTTAGAGCCTGCCTTTGAACATGCTGTTTAGATTAACTGGTTCTAAATCTGGGTCATTTCTCCCTTTGTAATGCAAGCATATACAAAGGCCTGTTCTCAGAAAGCTAGATGTTTTTTTTTGGCTTTTGGCAGGCGCTATCTGTCTTGGGGGTTTGCTGGTGACGCAAAAAGTGTTGTGCACCCTGTTTACCTCACAGACACTCTAAGTTGAATTTCATTTTGTGCCTGTAGAGGGAGAAGGGGGTGTAGTAGAGAAATAGTTCTAACTGGAACAGACCGGTTTAAATTTTTTTCTTTATCCAAACATGGACTTGCCAGTCTCTATCAACAAGAGTCTACCTCCTACAGCTACTCTAGATGAAAAATGGAGAAGTAGTAGTGACGCAGTAGCAAATGTTTTAACAGTTGTTTTTTCCTCAATTCTCAGGTAATACATCAATAGAGGCCCAGAATGAAATTGAGGGAAAAGGGGTCAAAGATGTTACTTCTGAACCTGTTGTAGCGACCCAGGCCTCTGCAATGTAAGAGTAAAATATTGATAAGTTATCAAGCAAGTTCTTCCTATAAATGATTAAAAAATCTCTGTATCCATTTCCTGACCTCCAGACTGGAGCCTGGAGAGCTGGGACATCCTGAAATTGGACAAGAGGAGGCTAATTCCAGTCTCTCTTCGACACCTCCCCTTACATCCCCTGAAGCAGCTGAAGAGAGGCAGATTGTCACTCTGGTCGAGGAGGAGGAGGAGGATGAAGAGCCCAAACAGTCTACGGTCACTCTGATGGAGGAGGAAGCTGAGGATGAGGAGGACAAGGAAGAGGACACTAGAAAGGAGGCGGACCGAAACCAGTGGGAGAGCCAGGCCTATTGTCCTTTCTCCTCCTTATCGTCCTTGTCTCTGTCCTGCATGGCCACACTGCCTGAGCTGCTTCATCGCTGGTGTTCAGCCAAACTGGCTAAGGAGAGACTCCGCAGCCTCCGGCGGAGGAACCAGACACAGACACATACACCCTTACTCACACACACACCTCCACTAGACCCTATCCCTGTCCCTACTCCTTCCCAAGAAGTCCTCCCTGTCACAGAAAAAGCCCTGGAGCCTGTGGTGCTACCAAAGGGACAAAATGAGGACAAACCTCTTGGTGAAGTGCACACTACTCAAATCAATGATACAGACACTCCAGACTTTAGCATCCTCCTTGAACCAAGTAGAGCCTCCACCATCCCACCCCAAAGCTTCTCAGACAGCCACAGCTCCCTAACACGACCGACCCCCACCAATGAGGAGAAAGTGCTGCCTCCTGTCAAAGATGCGGCCTTAGACCCTCTCCCCACACCACCCCTTCAAGCTGTGTCCATCCCAGAGACACAACAGGCCAGTAGAGCCACACCAACTCCCACTGTGAACTTTACACCACATCCTCAGGCATCTGAGGCAGCCTCTGATGCTTTTGAGGTTCCTTCTGCCAAAGAGCAGCCTGTTCAGCCTCTTCCCACTGCGTCAAGGCCAGAAGACCTCATACCTCCACCCACTGAACTACCAACACTCTCCATAATGGACACTCATACAGAGACAGAAAAGTCAGAGAGTGTCCAAGCTTCTCAGACTCATGGGGAACAAGGGGACTCCCTCACTCAGACTGGAGACGCCCATCATGGTGATCACATAGTGGAGGAGGAGCTGTTAAACAGCAATGGGAATGGGAATGGCCACCGGACAGCTACAGATTTCTATGCAGAGCTGCAGAATGGTGCAGATTATAATGGAGGTACTGGAAATGGCAATGGAGGAGCAGTGCACGGCTCTAGTCAAAAGGAGAGTGTGTTTATGAGGCTAAATAACAGGATCAAAGCTCTGGAGATGAACATGAGTCTGTCCAGCAGATACCTGGAGGAGCTCAGCCAAAGGTGGGAAAAAAGCAATGGGAAAATATGTACAGAAATATATGCACATTGATATGCACATTTATAATTATTCTTTTATCTCATATAGATATCGCAAACAGATGGAAGAAATGCAAAGAGCCTTCAATAAGACCATCATCAAATTGCAGAACACTTCCCGTATTGCAGAGGAGCAGGTCAGTTAGCAAAAAGCTAAAGGGTCTTTGTTCAACAGATGACAGCACATGATATTAGACATCTGTCATGTGATCTTAGACACTGAGTAAGAATTATGCAACAAATCACTGTGTGAGGAGTGTTGCCTTATGCAGCAAAGTCACAGTTTTTGCTGCATAATTACTCAAAGATATTCAGTGACTTTCCTGTGAAAGTTGTGACCTTGACTGTATTTTATCAGGACCAGAAGCAGACTGAGTCCATTCAGATTCTGCAGAGCCAGCTGGAGAATGTCACTAAACTGATGCTCAATCTGACTGCTACAGTCAGCCAGTTACAGAGAGAGGTAACATACAAAATAATTAGTCAGATCTGCATGTTTTCATTTGTATGGGACCATCTAATTGGAAATGGCAAAAATTACGCTTGTTTTTCTGCAGGTATCTGACCGCCAGAGCTACCTGGTAGTGTCTCTGGTGTTGTGCTTGTTTCTGGGTCTCCTGTTATGTCTGCAGTGTTGCCGTGGCTCCTCTCCTAATCCCAGCACAAGCACTACTGTCCTTCCCAAGAGCAACCACTACCCCAGCCCCAAGAGGTTTGTCTTTCTGTGTCATACACTTTTATACATATACTCTCATACTGCCCTTTTCTATTTGTCTGTGTGTGCATTATTTTTCAATAGATTTTTAACAGTAACTGTAACTACTTTAAAGTAAATGATCTTTCTTTGGCAGGTGCTTTTCTTCCTATGATGACATGAGTATAAAACGGAGGGTGGCATGTCCACTTGTCCGATCCAAGTCATTCCACCTGTCTTCTACAGAAGGTACAAACTCTCTCTCTCTATATATACTATATCTTTTACAACTTAGACACACAGCCCTGTATTCCTTAGCCTTACCTTCTGTATCTGTCCCTCTAGTTTCTCTATTCACCATTGCATTTGTTTATTAGCATACTGTTGCAGCTACTTAGCCATTTCAGTTTATGCGAAAACCTCTACAATAATCCACATTCAAAATCTCTGTTGTGCTGTCTCTTGCTACTCGTTATGTCTTTTCACTTAGGCTGTGTAGCCAATTTACAAAATGTTGTCAGTGCCTTGAGCAAGTCCTCAAAGAGAGCAGGGGCCTCTGCGGGAAACAAAAAGAAAAAAACTTGGAGTAATGAAACCTGAAACTCCCCCTGCTGTTCATTATCCCCCAACTACATGTGTGTGTATGTCTGTGTGAGTTTGCCCTTGAGATTGAGAGGCTGTCATTGCCAGCTTGTAAGCACACGCGGGCTTAAGGAGCGCAAGAATAGAGCACACAGCTTTGCAGGCTCATGTTAGACATTTGCAAGTAGTAATCAATGAACAGTAAATTGTTTCTCTGCGTTAAATGATAAATGTTTGAAGTACTGTGCACATATTTACAAAAAACTACTTGCAAGGTCTCTTCATGCTTGTTACATGTATGTGTTTCTGTTTCCCATTTCATCATTAACCTGCCCCTCTCTCCCCTCCCCAGTAGGTCCAGATGACTTGTACATTGTAGAACCTCTAAGGTTTTCTCCAGAGAAAAAGGTACAGTGTTTGCTCTACCTGCTGATGTTGGCCTTTAGAGCCACTTTGTTTAAGTGCTTGGTGTTTAGTGTGTAAGCCATAAGTGTGTTAAAGCATCAGTGTTTTCTTGTCAATACACTGGTTTGTAGGCTCAGTGAAATAAAAAGGGCCAGCTGAGACATGTTCATCTTTACACAGATATCTGACATGTCTGACTGTCTGACATATTTGACGTTTTTGGGGTTTATTTGCGACGATGAGGACTTTAACCGCATACACAGCACTGCTGAAAACATAACATACATGTTAATTATTCTAGGTAAATCATAACTATCATCAGTCCCAGTCTAACTTTCCTTTACCTTTTTGACCCCTTTTGTGACTTGTAAATTCTAAATACCTATATGTGTTAACTATTGTACCTTTAACCCATTACTGGGGCCTGGGTCTAGCAGAAAGGTTATGCATTGACTAAATTTCTAAAAAATTTGTATTAATTGACTCCACTTTTCCTTTTTCACAGAAAAAGCGCTGCAAGACAAAGTCTTTGGACAAAGTTGAGACACTGAAAGCATCTGATCCCTCTGCTCCGCTCACTAATGGGGGTATTAAGTGTAATGGCTTTCATCCTTCTCTACCTGCTCCACCTGTGCCACCACCTCTTCCCCCTTCTCCTTCACCACCTCCCCCACCACTCCCCCCCTCCTCTGTGGAGGAGGTATCGTTACTGCCCCCCTGTACTGCCAAGGAGAGCCCTTCAGAGAGCAGCAGCTGCAGCAGCTCATCCTCCCACTCAGAGGAGTCCTACACAAGCCGCCTCCCCCCTCCTTCACCTGTCCTCCCTCCTCCTGGCCTGTGTAATGGCCACAGCTTACCTTTTGCTCTCAACCAGCCTCCCAAGTCCCGTCAGGAGAAGCGATCGATGAAGAGGCGAAAGTCCCGGCAGACGGAGCTGCAGTTCCCGTCGATGCCTGCAGGCAGCATTAGCTCCCTGCCCAGTCTGCAACAGCTCATTAAAGGAAACAAGGAGATCAGTGTTGGGACCATTGGAGTGACTGCTGTCACAGGACACGTCTGAAAACTCACACATATCGGTGTGCTCACTTTTAACTTTGTTCAGATGGCTATACACACACTATATGGTAGCAGACTAGGAGAAGAGGTCTTGCTGCAACCCAATGAACTACATCTAGACAATTGGTGGCAGCAGTTGCTCAACATCACTTAGGCCAACTCTGCTGATTTTGGTCATGTGCCTTTATATCTACCTAGTCCTTTTAATGCTAAACAGTGAACATGTGAAACAAAAAAAGAAACTGTGGTGGGGCGGTCAACATTGACATGAATTCAGGATGATTTCCACTGGATTAGCACATTGTCACATGACAGCTGTAGACCAGTGAGGAGTGGCTCTAGATTCATGGCTACATCATTCCTTCACACATCTACCAATCTACAAGTATTGGGCTGTTCTTTTTGGATGAAATGTGACATAAGAGTTGTGTGGAGCTTGAATTACTACAACTATTCTTTTTCTGTCTCTATTAGTGTCTTTTTTAATTCTGTTTAGTGTTACATCCTGGCACTACTACAGGTGTTGGTATGGGACCAGAGTGTTTTCTGAGTCTATGTTTCTCCTACTGTCTCTGTCAGTCTTCTCCAAACCAACCATCAGAGCTAAATGAAGAAAGTAACTTTTTGTGTGAATGTTTTAGTCCTTCCAGTTGTGAGGTCCTACTTATGTGCTGCTTTGAAATGATTTTTTTTTACTATGAAGGACAATGGAGTTCCAAATCAGAGGCAAGGCTTTTTATTTCATGCATCTAAATGATTATCTTCTTATTGTTACTTTGGGTGGGTTGTTTGAGGGCACACAATAGCTGCACTTGTTAAAGAGCTGAATGTTTACACTTTACTTTTTACACACAGACCGTACACTCTACTGGGACCCTGCAGATAAGTGAAAGAGACCAGTTATTTATCTATTTATTTATTTAAAAAACTATAGCTTGTCCTAAAGCCAGTTTTCTAGATCTGCAGTGTCACAGTAGGCTGTGCATATAATCATAAAGTTAGAGAAAAATACAAGGGTACTCAAACAAAGTGAAGGTGAATGGTTCTTTTTTTTCTTTTAAAGCCTGGCTTCTGATCTGATTTTAGGTCTGTAGTCCTGCTGCAGCTGTAGACCACATGTTTAGCAGGAACATGCTGCTGAGTGTCCTAAATGGAGCGGAAAGGGCTAAAGATAGTGTCTTGTCTTCTGCGTTTGTGTGTTCAGGTCTTTAGTTTGACTCATTTTAAATCACCCTGCTCATGGCTGCCCTACTAAAACATTCATTTACAACCGTAAGGTTGCCATGGAAAAAGGGGTACTCTTTTAAACAAGTGTTTTCTCTGTGTAAATTATAAAAAATTCTGATAGCTCTGTTTGGTTGGACATGGTTAAGTTTTCATTATGACAGAGATGGATGTTTCTTGAGTCTAAATCTTACTGTTTCTGCTTCTGTTGGCCTGCTCCCTCTTTCTAAATTACGTATTTTCATCCATGAGTCACCGCTAACTCCCATTTGGAATTTTTTTTTTTTAAATATTCCTGCTTTTAAAAACCACTCAGTGCTTTTAGTGTACACTGTTGCTTTTCTTTTTTGTGCATCCTCACAGATTCTCCAGACTTTTATTAACCCAACGATGCTCTTTCACTTATGTGTCTGCCCCACCTCGAATAGGAGGAGAATGAATTGCTCTTAAATAAAGGGAATGCAAGAACGATTGAGATTAATTTGGAACACTATTAATGTGATTTTATGTTCCACAGACCTAGCAAATCAAAATGTTTTTACCTGTTTTGAATGTTTATTATCTTATGTTTGTGTGTGTTTCAACTTGTATGCATGTAAGAGACGGTGTTCTGTCTGTATGTGTGTCTCTGTGTTATGAGAAGGACTACTTTGACATATACTTATCCTGTAACACAACAAATAGGGAGAAGACCCTGGAGAGAAATTCTAGGAGTTCTTTGAGCACTTTGTACGACTCCTCATGCCTTTTTGTTTTACTCGCTTAAGTGCTATGATTTTTTTTCTCTGTGATCGCTGTCCTCTCAAACGTTATATTCGGTCTACTCTGAAGAGCTGCACAGTATTTCAGAGCACGAGTGAGTTACTACAAGAACTGTAGTGCCATTAGAAACTGTGAATTTCTAAATAAAACTTTTTTTGTTGTCTTTCACATTGTTGTCTCCTTTTGTGTTTCCTAATTAATTTTCCTAAAACTAGTTCTCAGCCCTGGTCTCAATAATTTCCCCAAATTAAATACAAAAGTATTTGAAATGCTTTTAGAGGTTGAATGAATAAATTATGAATTAATAGTGACTAGGTGGTGACTGGGGCATTTTGGATAAAGGATAAATAAATATATTCAAAGCAATAATGGTTATAGATATAAAGCAACTAAATGATTACTACTAAAATGAGGATTTAAATCAAAGAAAATTAAACATCAACACAACTATTTAAAAAAAATCTTAAGACCATTTTGTAAAGGTCTTGGTCTTGCTATGGCCTTCCACATTTTTACTCAGTCTCAGATGTCAAAACCACAAATTTCTGTCTGTTCTTGGGACTGAAAACCTAAATCATTTCATAATAAATAATAAATTAAAAATCTTGTTCTAACTCTGCCTCTTTCACCACACAACCTAACCTCCATAAGTCTGGACTTGGTCTAAGACTGGACCAACTCTGTCTCCTTCACCAAACACTGACCTCCATGGGATTGACTTGCAAACTGGACTTAGACTGTTTCCATGTATCTAAGGTTCTTGTCTTGACTTGGTCTTATCCGGACATTGTCTTGGTCTTGACTTGGTCTTGGTAACTAAAATGATCTTGTCTTGATACACTCGGCCAATACGGTCTTGACTACAAAACAAAACGTGAACTTTTTTAACCATCAATGTTCGTGCCACTGTCCTACACCTTAGAGACCATAGGGGGCAGCACTCCACGCTCCCAGTGCTGAGTTAGCTGGTAATCCGTAGAAGAAGATTAAAAACAACATGGAGGACGAAGTAGATGTTGACATCGAAGGAGATGCATTTGACAGCAGTATTAGGTACAGTTTTTCTATTATTTGTTTGTATATTCAGTCCATTTGGGTTGTATTTTTGCATAGCTGCGTTAGCCGGGTTAGCTGTGTTAGCTGTGAGTTGTCTCTTAACTGTTAAATGTGTTTGTGACAGCTGCTTTATCTGTGTTTCAGTCAGCTAGCGTTAGACGGAGGAGGAGGCTTACTCCAGGAGCAGTATTTACAGTCCACTTGGAAAAGCAGCGCAGGGATACTGGTATGTCACAAAATAATAACAATAAAAAACAGATCGTGTGTGACAGCAGTGTGAGTGGTGATGCTTATCAGTGTTTTCTTCTTGTGTCCGGGACAGCCGTGGGAACTGGACAGCTCTATCAGCGCAGAAAATCGGGACGTGATCGAGAAAATGCTCCTGGAGGAACAGTATCCTTTTTTGCTTATTAGATGTTTCATACAAGACTTTCTTTTTTCTTTAATCTAAGCTCATTAAGTGTATTGAACGCATTTGTATGGAGAAACTTTAAAATGGCAATGGGATGCTGCTTCCAGAGTCTGAAATATAGTTATAGTAATGATATTAATTCATATTTGTTTTGTTATCTCTTATTATTCAGTTATAATGTCATTGTGTAGTTTTCAGATGCGCTGTTACTGGTGATGATCCTAAATCAGGTTTAGATACTATTTGACAGGCCAGGGGATTCCTGAACAATTTTGGCAAAGTGATACAAACAAACCCAAAGTCAAAAAGTAAGTGACTATTTCTGATGATGATTTCTGATGCTGTTCCGATACATGGCTCATTTCTCTCTTTTTGGCTTCTTAGGTCTCCGAGCAAAGCTGCCTCTGGTTACTCCTCTCGTTGGTCCACAGAGGAAAAATACCGGTTTGAAGAAGGATTGGTGTGATTTCTTTCTACTGTTTAGCTGTTCCTATTCTTTGCTACCAAATGTGATTTCCAGTATTGATCTCACTCTTTCTGAATCACTTCTTTCAGGCTAAGTTTGGTCGAAGGTGGACGAAGATTGCCAAACTGGTGGGAAGCCGTACTGTTCTTCAGGTCAAAAGTTATGCTCGGCAGTACTTCAAACAAGAGGTGATTTGTGCTTGTACTTTGTCTTGTTGGTATTCTAAGCAAATATACTTACCGGCTATCATATATTTTGTTAAATAAGTCACACTTTGGAAGTTAAAATAATTGAAAACACTTTAAAGATGCTAAAGTGGCAGTTCAAATATTCCCAGTCAAATATATTGTATGTTATTATGCAAACCTAATAATAAATGTGTTTTTATTTTGCAGGCTAAATCCAAAGTCAGTGCTACAGCTCCCTCTACAGCCCTTGTGCTGCCCTTGCAACCTCAGTCTACTTCAAGTCATCCACACTCTCTGGCCAATGCAGTGCGGATTGAGAAGCTTTCCGACGATGAGGATGAGGAAATAGACATCACAGACGACGTGAGTGATAACGAAGACGCAGAAAACAAACTAAAGGATCCCTGTAAATCTGAACCCCAGGAATCCTTAATAACTGTGAATGATACAAAAGCAGGGCAGCAAGAAATGGGCTTGGCTTTGACAGAGAGTGATAATATGAAAAAGGAAGAATCCTATTGCAGCGCCACATTTTCAGCTGGTTCTCCAGTACCGTCTTCCTTGGTTTCCACAAAGGAGCCTGGAGTTAGTGAGCAAAATAAACCAATACTTCCCCCAAACTCTAAGGCAGCACCAGAGAAAGAGGCAGCATCACAACAAATAAAAAAAGAACATGAGGGACAGAGTTCAGAAAGAACAAGTCAAACAGAAGAGGCCTGTGATGAAGACACAGGTAGGATCTACTTATTCACAATGATATTGCTTTTGTTAAAAAAAAAAAAAAAAGTTTAAACAATGTTTTTTTTATTTCCTTGACAAAAAGAAGAAAACACAAGAGCAGAAGATAGCCAAGAAGAGGACGAGGAAGAGGAGGAGCTGAAGCCCCCAGAACAGGAAATAGAGATGGACCTGGAAATCATCTCCGAGGATGAGAAGCAAGCTATCCCAGAGTTCTTTGAGGGTCGCCCTTCCAAAACCCCAGAGAGATATCTTAAGATCAGGAACTACATTTTGGATCAATGGTATTTCACACGTTTGATTGTCTCCTCATTTCAACACAGGAAACAGGTGGTAAATTTCTTTATTTGACAGGTCCAAGAGCAAACCCAAATACCTCAATAAGACATCAGTTCGACCGGGACTGAAGAACTGTGGTGATGTCAACTGCATCGGGAGAATACACACCTACCTGGAACTGATAGGAGCTATTAACTTTAACTGTGGTACGCAGGATGGGATTTTTATTGTTAGTTTTAATTATTTTGATTGTTTTGATTTTAAATTCTGCCTCTAATTAAAAGAGCAAGCAGTGTATAATCGTCCGAGAGTGGTGGACCGGTCCAAGCATAAAGAGGGCAAGGATGTACTTGAGGCCTATCTGCTGGCTCAGAGACTGCAGAGCATGGTGAGTTGCTATAAAGGCTGTCAAGTTTTGAAATCAGGAATCACATGTTATATAGATAAATATTAATGATCATTTTATATGATTGCATGATAAAGCGGACCAGGAAGCGGCGTGTGAGGGACATTTGGGGAAACTGGTGCGATGCAAGGGACTTGGAGGGACAGACATATGAGGTTTGAGCATCCTCATACATGTTTACTTAAATCAGAGGACTTCCTCCATTCATTTTCTATGTTGGCTTTGTTTAAAACAGCATCTTAGTGCAGAAGAACTGGCAAAAAGAAGGGAGGAGATGAAAAAACAGCCAAAACCTTGCAAGATGTCTAGATACAAAGGGTGAGCGTGCTACATGGATTCCAGAATCTTGATAGTGTATTTCTGTTTTTTTAAATACAAACTTTTTTTCTTTTTGTTTTAGGTCATTTGATCCCTTCCAGCTGATTCCTTGCAGGTCTTTTGGAGATGATGTACAGGTCAGTGACTCTCAGTGACTTTCATATATAAATGTTCTCCATAATTGTATTTTAGCCGCCTCGGTCTAATAATATCTTTTTACAGGAACCATTCCAGGTTATAGTTTGTTCAGAGACTCTTCTAATCATGGACATGGTGAGCTAAGTGTAGTATGCAGCTTCACTAATTGTACATTTTAACTTTTTCTTCCGAAGTTCCAAAAATGATTAATGTGTTGTTCTCAGCACGCACACGTGTCCCGAGGAGAGGTCATCGGTCTGCTCGGAGGAACTTACAATGAAGAAGATAAAGTGTTGAAGGTACAAGGGTTCCTCAACAACCGTGTGGACAACAAGGCTTGAGATTCGAGAATAATTAATTATGCTGTGTGTCATACTTTGGTGTAGATCTGTGTGGCAGAGCCGTGTAACAGTGTGAGTACAGGCCTTCAGTGTGAGATGGACCCAGTGTCTCAGACTCAGGCCTCTGAAACGCTGTCGTCGCTTGGCTACAGTGTGGTGGGCTGGTACCACTCACATCCCTCCTTCCAGCCTAACCCCTCTGTACGGGACATACACACACAGGATCAATTCCAGGTGAAATTACACACAGTCTGTCTCTGTCTGTGAGGTGTAGCGACCTGTCTCGTTGACATATCCAAACTAGGGCTGGTAAAGTTAGCGCGTTAACTTTTTTGTTGATTTTTTTTCGGTTCAGTGCGTTAAAAAAAAAAACCCAACACAACGCAATTGTTAATTTGAAGAAAAAACCCCTCCACACTGCTGCACCTCATTTCGTTTTCTTCGGCTGCACAGTCGAGCTAGTGATGGAAAACAAAAAAATGGACAATTCTGCTTTAAGAGGTTTACTGGATGGTTCCCTTGGAAAGAGTAAAGTAATATGCATGATTTTTTAAAACAGATCTAAATATTCAGTAAAACACAAATTGACATTTCAAAAGTTCTGTACCACAAAGTGAATGTATTGGTAATGCACTTTACATTACTGCATTTTATAGAAGTTTCTCATTTAAGTTATTTTTAAGTTATTTGTCAAATCATTTTTGCATTCATAGACTTAGATTGACTCAGTTTTGAAGTCTAAACAATCCAATAATACTTTTCTATGTAAAAGTTATTGCAATTTACATGCTATACAAAAAGTTACGTTATTCAAAATAAAGTTAATTACCTTCTGTTTAATTGAAGATTCTGTGTTTTTATTAAAAGTTGACAAGTTAATGTACAGTACTGGCATTATAAGACTTTCATGTAATTGTTTTGTCTGTGTCTTTAGAGTTATTTCTCAAGAGGTGGAGCTCCATTCATCGGGATGATTGTGAGTCCCTATGACACAGCAAATCCATCCCCCCATTCTCAGACTACCTGCTTGTTGGTGAAAGAAAGCCAAGATGAATCAGGCTTACAGAGTATGTCCATTACACACAAGCAGTAACACTGTAAAACCAACAGAGGTTTCTTTGTACAGTTTATCCTCCAATAAATGTTTTTCTTTCATTTCTTTCCAGAGCTGCCCTACAAATTTGACTTTCTATCATCCCAAGATATACCAAACTGGGAACAGACTTTAAGGAGGGCACAGTGGATTATCCATAAATACTCACAAACACCAGGGTGTGTGAGGCATAGTGCTATAGACATTACACTGACCATATACTGTCATCTGACCATAATTGTTTCATACATTGTGTTCACTGTTTTGTTTTTTTCAGGAGTGTACAGATGAATCGGTTCTTCAGGAGGGACTCTCATCTCACTTGTCTTGAGAAGGTCAGTTCAATTTCTCTTTCCATCCTTTTACTTTTTTATCTCTTTTTTGTTTAGCTTTACTTATTGTGTCGCGTTAGATGTTATCATCTCTTGCCAAGTACATGGAGCCCCTGCCAGATGAAGAAGGAGATCCATTCCTCACCCAAATCCAAGCCCTTTTCCAGTCTGAATTTATTTCCAAACAACAGCTATGTGACCAAGAAGAAGGAGAAACTTTGAGTGTTCCATCTGGTTTGTTGGACTCTAATGACTTTGCATGGAGCCAGACACCTCAGACCGGATACTCTGATCACAACTCCAGCAGAGATGTCAGAGCTTCAGATCACACACAAACCGCTGCCTCTGAGACAAATGAGAATGTAGTGCTACATCTGGGCTCTGTGTTGTCCACAGAACATGATTATTTACTCTGAAATCATTTATCTTCAAAATCCAACAAATCTAGCTGATAACTGTAAGTATTATTTCATTTTAAAATGTTAGCTTAAGCACAATGTTAAAGGTTTTGATACAAGGCAGTATTCTTAGCCACTCATGGTTATTTTAAGACTTCAATAAAAATATATATTTTTTCTGTCTTTGTCTATGGTTGTTCTATGATGGAATATTTATTTGGTTGCATGTGTCTGTTCACGTTTTCAGTCACGCAGGTCTCTTGCATTCTGCACATTTACTGACAAAATAGTACATATTTATATTACTTTTTTTTGTAATTTCTAGTAAATACATTTTTCATCTTGCTGTGATATATTTAAATGAATTTTGGAAAAGGGAAAAAGCTAGAAGCCAGATATGAGTCTTTGCGTCAGGTGTCCTCGGAACCTTCTAAACGGACATGTTTCCAGAGGGACTCATTTAAGACGCCGGAACTACAAACTATCCAAACAAGCAAAACAAATGTAATATGCTGTAGTAAGCTGAAGCCTTATAGTTCGAAAGGGAATTGAAATCATTTTAAATCTTCAATGAGTTGTGAGAAATGTTTGACAAACGGAAAACCTAAATCTTTCAGATTTAACGGTTTAACCGACGTTACATGCGGCTGTGGAGCAATGACATTGACAGCCGAGTCAACAAATCTACTCCAAAATAGCGCTAACTTCCTCTGGTTCTGATGTCTACAATACTTTGATGATTTTTAGATATCTACACGGCAACAGAAAATGGCTTTACTTTTCGGGCATTTTCTACGGAGCAGTCGCATAGTGTTTTCTGCATCTCTAAAACGAAACCTTCAGACAGGAGTTCCGTTAGCGAGGACAAACTCTCATGTCAGCTGTCTCAGACTAACAAATAATGGTACAGCACCTGCACTTCTGGGGGGAAATGGAAGGAATGTGTGTTTCCATTTGACCCTGAAAAGGGCTGCACCCCTGCACAGGGCTGGAGGACTGCCCTGCTGTGGACACTTCCACACCTCGGCTCCACGGGGGGCCATACCTGCCCCCCTTATATGGATGGTGCTCAAGCCTCTGCAGAAGCTCACGGCCATTATACTGGGAAGGTACATACATATTTAAAATAGGCTACAATTAACTAAAAAAAAAATAATAATATTAATGATAATAACATTGTAAAAAATTGTTACCATTGATTAGAACAGTACAATATTAGTTAAAATGTCTTTTCAGATTTGATAATGTATGGTGTTTGACCTCTAAAAATGTATTATTTTTAAAGTATTGTAGATAATACGTATAACCAGTATTTAAACATGTTGCCTGCAAGGAAAGTTCTTAAAATAGCAGTAGTCACCGATGAGCTCCTCATCGTTAATAATTATTGTGAGGAGTCATTAACGTGATCAGAAAGTGTCTTCACACAGATGAATATCATTAATCATTATTAACAATAATATATCATTAAAGGTAAACCATACAACTTTGTTGTTTCAGAAGTGTGTATCAAAATGGTAGTGCCTCTATTACTCAGTACCCTTGAAGTAGCTCAAAAGGGTTGGTGACCCCTGATTAAAACAGATAAAGTCACAAATCACCCTTTATATCTGGGAAAAGTCATTTAGTTAACCATGTAGGTTTTTTACACTGCACATGCATCTTAAGAGGTGCCTTAATTGGCGTAAGAAGACTTGCTAAGATTAATCCTATTAATTATTATAATGTTGTTAAGTGTTATTAATCTAAGTAATAGATTTGGGTTGAGTTAACCATGCAATGACTGGCATACATAACCATATGCCTCTGACTCTGTGCAGGAGTATAAGAAAATGGTGGGTGGCACTGCCAGACAACCGCAGACAGCTCCTGCGTGAATGGGTCTGGCGCCGTCGTTGGCGCCTGGCAGCCGGGGCAGGTGTGACTCTGGTGATTATAGCTGTGCTTCTTCTCACCCACCTGGACGAGTCTCCGCTGACAGGACGGACCCGCCTCCTGGTGTTCAGCAAAGAAAAGTACATGGAGCTGGCAGCCTTCACTTCAGAGGCGGTGAGAGACGCAGAGGAGAGCACGGACCATAAGTACAGTGAATAGAATTACACAGCAGGAGTTGTGGATGACAGTGAAGAGAAAACAATGAATTGAATATCTTACGCAAATTTTAAAAAATGCATAGAAATGATTGGTGCTTCATTTACAGAGCTTTGTGGTTGGAGTCAGGTGTAGTCAGCTGTCTGGTGAATATTTTCTTTCTCAATCAGCAGAAACTCTAACAGCCCTGCATAATCTTTTGATAAATGTGATAATAAACCATACATTCTGAGGAAAGTGTAAAAAAAAGTGTAATATGAAAGAAAGAGAACTCATTTAAGTTTCTCCCTGTTCCAGTACATCAGCTAAAACTAAATGCGCCTGTGTTTGTGTCAGTACATGGAGGAGTTTGCAGAGCTATTACTGCCGACGACTGACCCTCGTCACCAGGTGGTGGAACGGGTGGTGCAGCATCTGGCACAAAGGAACAAGGACATTCCTGAAGTCTGTGATGTCAAGTGGACTGTCCATGTGGTACAAAGTCCTAACATTAACGCCTTTGTCCTACCAGTGAGTATAACAAAGACAGGGCAACTTTTTGATGAAGTTTTTACATGTCCTGTGATTTGACCTTACACTTTTTTTCCGCAGAATGGAAAGGTGTTCATGTTTACCGGAATGCTGGATGCAGTTTCAGATGTTCATCAACTCAGCATTGTTCTGGGACACGAGATGGCCCATGCCTTACTGGGACATTCAGTAAGTACAGTGCTTCAGGGCTTGCAGCAAATTAGTGTGAAACTCTTTAACTGCAAGATTGCATACATTTTCTTTGTTATGTATGCATAATGACCTGAATATAACAGTTATTACCATAAAATTAGCTCTTTTTATCTGTATTCAAAGCCAATCACCTCACAGTCTCACACAGTGTTGCGCTCTAACTCACCACTCTAATAATTGGTTAAAATCATTTTGTTCCTGAAAAAAACATTCCTGCTAAAAATTAAGATGTAGCTCAGTGGCATTTGTGTTGCCCAGAAAAAGCATGTTGAAGAAGACTTGTGTCATTAATAAGTGCTTATTGCAGGCTTCCTGGTCCCCTCTTCTTAATCTGATCAGATATAATGAGCCGATACGTGAAGTACCTATTCAACAGTGAGAGTATTGACTATGCATCATGAGACTACCTCTTTGTCTATTAGTGCATGAGGTGGCATTGGTTGCAGTCGTGTTGCATCAGCTAGCACTAAAGTCTCACTGACATTAACCTCCAAACGCTCACTAATTTTATTTTAGCCTGAGTGGCCCTCGTCCTGTTGACCTAGGGTTCTTTTTTTGCGTTAATAATCCTACACAGATGGTTGCTTTCTCTCCGACTATAAAAGCCCATTCTTCTTGTTCTAAAAAGTGTTTAATGAAGTTGTGGGTATTTCAAGACTTTAAATGTCCTCAGAGGAAATGCTTGAAGGAGATTTTAATTAGATGAAAGGAATGAGCATCGATGGGCTCTGTATTACCCAGTAGGTGTGCTATATTGGATTGCCTGTTAAAACCTTTAAATCTGTTAGAGCGTATAAGTTTCACTAAAATAGATGGGAACAATCAATATACCTTTTTCACCTCCCCAAACTTTTACCTCGCTTTTTCTCTCTATTTTATTCTATTCATTTATGCCTTTGCCTTTTTTTTTTTTTTTTAGCTTCATCTTTTCTACTGTCACGACTTTCCTTCCCTCTTCTCTTCTTCCTCAGGCAGAACAAGCCAGTCTGTCACATGTCGTAGACCTCCTGTCTCTAATACTGCTTACAGCCATATGGGCCGTGTGTCCTGGAGACAGCCTCGCGCTGCTGGGGCAGTGGGCACAGGGCAAGCTCACACAGGTAATGCACATAATCATGTGTCTTGGGTTCCATTAATAATGACAATGAACTTAAATACCTATTTTAGGAAAAGCAAGTTTTATTGATTTCATATTTACAAGGATGTTTCATATTCATCTTTTTTTTTCATATTTTCTCAGCTAATGTTCAGTCGTCCTTACAGCAGAAAACTAGAAGCAGAAGCTGATGAAGTGGGACTGCAGTTGGCTGCGAAGGTAACATAAATCAACATTCTCTATACTCTTCTTGAAGGCACTAGGTGGCAGTGTTGCCAAAGTAAACTAAATTGCATGAGGGTAGTCATTAAATGTGCATTGTGTTTCCGTGTACTGAAGTCTGAGTTGTGCTGTCCTTTCCAGGCGTGTGCAGATGTAAGAGCAGGCCCTGTGTTCTGGCAGCAAATGGATCTAAGAGACCAGTTACGAGGAGAGCCTGCTCTTCCTGAATGGCTATCCACACACCCATCACACAAGAACAGATACACTCAGATGGACAGGCTCATACCAAAGGTACACAGGCATACAATTCAGATAGCATTGTAGGACAAGAAGTAGAAGTAGCTCTCAGACTTCCTCTTTCTTCCTTGTTTGTTGAAACAAACACTCTCGCAGTGCTGTTTGTTTCAGCTAAAGAAGTCCTTGATCCTAGTGTGTCTAACACCTGTGTGTTGTATAGGAAAAAGAGTGTAGCTGTAGGAACTGTTGGAAGGGATCTTAATGGAGCTAATGAAGCATCTGGAGAGACCCACATGCACCTGCAGACACAGAGATGTGGGCACAAAGGAAGGAGACACTCGTTAGGAAGGCAAAGAAGCAGGGTTTTGAAAAAATATTTTGTTGCACAGGGGCTTGGATGCTTGAATTAATGAAATTACCCAAAGGCTTTGAATTTAGGACCTGAAAAAAGATCCCAGAGTGTAGCAGCATTTCCGAAGCTCACTTTGCTGTTGCTGTAGTAAGACAAATCAATGGTATCTTCAGGCTAAAAGGAAATGAACACACAGTTAAGACAGCAACTTCCAGGGAAATGCCAGCTTTTACAATAGTAATGAGCAGCATGAGTGAGGTTGAGATTAAAAATGTATTATTTAGTGGCAAATTTAACCTTCAGCATGACTCGGACTGTTGCTACGCTGTCGGACTCTCTGATCATAAAAGATGAACAGATGGGTAAGGCTCTAATTGTCCATCAGGTGCCTGTGTCGTTGAGTGCGTTATATCCAGTCCCTGCGTGGTGCATTGACCTCTAGCAGCAGTCGTTTTAGAAAGCAGGTCGGAGCTACAGGCAGTGTAGAAATACCTGAGATAAACACTTTGTTTTTCTCCCATCTGTACACCTTTAGCGTTAACCTTAGAGTTAAGAGCGCAGCCTAGACCGGTAAAAATGACGCATAACGTGATGTTTTTAACCTCGGAAAGGGTGGCAGCATCAAAGTACTTCTGAGGGCACTCCACCTCCGCTATTCTGCTCATCATCCTCAAGAAAAAGCCCATTAAGTCCACTTGTAGCGTGATAGAGTGAGCCTGTTGAGTAGGAAAAGCAAAGTGCATGGGTGTGTTCCTTTTGCCTTTATGGGAATGTGAGTGCAAGATGAAGAAGTAGAAAGAAATCATGCCCACCTAAGTTTCTATATAAAGAAGTCATGCTATACATATATTTTCTTGCAAGCTATGTACAGTTTTCTCCCATGGTTAATAATCTCATGTACTATGAATTAATTTAAAACAGTGGTGCATAATTGGACATGAGGCAGCTTTAAGGTTTCCTGCTTTTATCTTGATTTATAGTTGTCGTTTTTTTCTCTTTAGGCTCTTGAGTTGAGGGAGAGTTGTGTGTGCCCCGCTCTACCCGATACAGACCCCCGGGCCGTCTTCTCCAAGAGCGTCCGCGTGTTACTGGAAAACGCCAAAGATGAAGCGAAAGGCAAGTTAATCAGGCCGGTTTCTCTCCCCTCTGCGGCTGTGATGGCCCTGACGCCACAGCCTCACTCCTTAAACTGGAATCAAGAAGTCACAGCCAAAACGCTTACTCCGGCTGAGATGGACCGACCTGAGCAAGTGGAGTGTGCCAGTTGAAGAGGCATTCAAGTCTAAAACTAACACTGGACAAGTGACTGATGGACAGAACCACTGTTTTTGAGGCTGAAAGACTTTTGGAACCCTTCGCGAACACATATGTTGGAAAGGGTTAAGAGTTTCTTGGCGTGTAATCCAGACACCCACTGCTTTTCAGTGAATAATGCAAATTTCCCACCCACTTCTTACAGTTACAGCAAGGTCAGAAATATCTGGACCTGCTGGTTGGAATAGCCATTAGAAAAATCCAAGGCCACATAAAAGTGTTCACTGCTGAAGAGTGAAAAATCAGAATGTTATCTATGTTGGTGACTACAAAGATTCCACATTAATGAGATAACCTTAAGTGGGGGAAATGCTGAATTAATTAGTAAAGACTCCATACAGGGCAATATTAAAGTGTGCATTATTCATGAACACAGGCAACAGGGGAGAGTAAGCGCTTTGTGTTCGCATGTCGGAGGTTTGTCCATGGACGACAGAGGACTCTCAGGATTCTCATTGTGATTACTGCATTCTCATGCTACGCACACAGCACCTCAGCCTATTCCAGCCGGAGGTACATAATGGTATAAGTGTATGCCGGGTTGGTTACAGGTTTTCAATATGAGGAATGTCAATATTTCACAAAGCTCATCAGGCTTTGTGTTATTCTTTTATATAGAGAAATGAAAACTACTTTACTTTTTATTTGTATTTTGTGATCACATTTAAGTTGTAGCGCCTGTATTAGCTTCTTATACATAAGTCACAAGTATTGTACCTGGAGACTAAAAAGATTCTGGTGAAAAGCAATAAGCATTAAAGAAGAATTGCACAACTGTAGTGAAAACCAGTGGATTTAACATATCAAAAACTCAAATGTTGTTTTCAAGTGGTAGCCAAGAATATAAAAAGGATGTGTATTCAGTTGATGTGGAGATTAAAAATGGAATCTAAATGGTTGTTGAACAAGAAAGAGGATTACAGAAACACAGTTAGGTGTATATTTTCTGGATCTTCACTATGTGTGGGTAAGCAGCAAGGAATAAGCCTTTACGTTGCATAAGATCATCTTTAACCAATTAAACAGCCAGGAAATATGAAGAAACAGCTTTAGCAGTCGGTCATTGATGCCAGACTCTAGGGAAATGCTTTCGCTGGCCGCTTAAAGCCGATCAGACAGATGTAGATGTAAATTGAGTGAGTTTAAAATCTCATAGACAAGGAGATTAAACCAGTGTAGTCACAATCAAATGAAAGCTACGACAATCCCTTGCTGTATGCATTGCCTTAGTGCTTTTATAATGTCTGCCAACTGTTTCAAGTTGTTTCTTGTTGCGTGCAGATTTACACCTGGAGCCTGAATGGTCTAATTTTTTAAAACAAGTGTTTTAGGAAAAGGATGGATATTATGTTGTGGCCTACATAATGATATTTAGATACACAGTTCCATTTGGATCTAATGTAGATATCCCATTTCCCGGTCACATCTTTGTGGGTGTACAGCAGCATCTGGATGCAGCCCTCTCACCACTCAGAGAGAAATTGGAACATGAGCAGGCAACAGATGACACACTCGCAGCCAGAGGTAATTGTAATGAGCATGATACAATACACACAGTGTGCTGAGTAATTGTAGCCTGCTACAGGAGTCGAAACAACACTGCGACAGAGGGCTTAATCAAGGAAAACAAAGAACCAGTCAGATGGAGTGAGAGGACAAAAATGGAAAGTATACAAAGTGGAACCAAGGGATTTGACAGAAGAGGAAAAACGATTTAAAGAGCACTCCTGAGGTGATTTACATTCAAATCAAAGATAAAAATAGTGGATGGCAATGTCTGTATGGGTTTTCTGTTTACAGATCTAGCCTTGGGCAAATAAGCTTGCTTCCAGTGAGTGAGTTAGAAATCAGACATCTACTTTGAGTCAGTAAATTCACCTTGAGTCTCCGTTTGTTTTGTGTTTGTTTATTGTGCCACCCACTAGAGACATCAGACTACTTCTGAGACCTCTGACAAAGTGCTAGTAGGTATTCTATGGTATTGACAAGCACAATGGTGTTAGAAAAGTAGAAGTAGCTGCAGTTAGAGGCAGCACACCCACAACAAAGAAAAGTAGATTGCAAGCTACGTGGCAAACTCGAGATGCTGTTTCCCCAAACAAAACACTCCCACAGAGAGTCGGGGCAGAGAAAGAGCAGCCTAGCACATCTGCTGTGTAGGTGTCTGAATGTCGTCCCAGAATGCAGCCTGGCTGCCCTCTGACCTCCCTGTGGAGTGTTTTTCCATTTCTCTGAGCTTCAGCGACACAGACACTCTAATATACACAAACAGCAGCTGGCCTATAGAGGGAATATGGTGATGGGAGTACCAGTGTGTGCTTGTACTAAAAGTTGCAGTGTCCTTCCGCTGTGCATTAATTATACATGTGGCATGTGGGTGTCTGATTGAAATGAATATTTTACTGCTTTTAATCACTGCCATTGCCAGAGTGATGGAGCATCTGGCTGTGTTACCTGGGTAATTAAAGATGCTGTCTCACACATGCACACATGCAAGTCTCAGAGGTTGTCTGCAGCATGAGACAGAAGTACTCTAGAGGCTTACTAATGAGTCAAGATTAAATTTGCAATGATTTAAAGAAATGGAGCTCATGGAAAAATTAAGATTCCTCATTATTTTTTGTTTAAGGATGATGGGTAAAAGAAATAGGATTCACACTCTGCATACCAAGACGCCTTAATGGAAGTGGAGATGAAGTCCAATCCCGACAGGGTGTCCAGCATTTTCATGATTTATTACTGCTGTCTCCAGCTCTGTTTTGAATTACCACTTATTAGCACTAATTTAAACTTGCATTGTGTGATTTTGGAAGAAAAAGAGCTAATGGTGGTCTTTAGTAAGTGACTTACTGTACTGTAATATCAAGTATTGATGTTTTACCATCAGTGTGTGATGTATTCCTGCAATATCAACAGAGGAGACAAAAATGGTTGTTGTGGTCACTTTGTAACAGTCATTTCACTCCCCCACTGACCATTTTATTTTTGAATGTCAAAACGCTATTGTGCATAGCCCTATGAGATCTAGCTTTAACTGAACTAGGATGCTGGTTTCCATGTGCTAGTCTTGTAAAGCCACTGTCCGGGTCATTGAGGCCATCTGGGGATCCCCCTTCAACACACCATACAGGTCCCACTAATAGGTCCTGGTGTCCTCTCAGTCTTCCTTATCATCCAGATCTGTGCCTGTGTGTGTAGTGTTAGTGCTTGAACTAGTCCAGGTTTTTTATAGTCTGGCTGCTCTGATGCTATTAGAGATTAGGATGTTAACACAGTCCCTCATCTGACTGCATCGATCCCATCCCTGGCAGTGGAATCACATTAATACTAACAACGTCAGGTACAAGCTTTGTAGCTCCCTTTACCCTCCTCGCTCTCTTTTTACATCTGCTTCTCTGTCAGTGTTGATTTAAATTTGAATAACCAGCTTTCTTCCCCTGTCTTTCAACAAGGACAGGGTGCGATCTAATGAAGGGAACGAGGAGGGAAGATTGCACAAGCAGAGGGCGACCGGAGGGAGTGTAAATGAGATAGGATGAAATGGTTTAAATCAGTTTTTCTCAGTTGCTTCCACTATGGCAGCTTTTACTGAGTGCGTTTATCAAGTCAGGTCAAGGAAGGGATATAGTATTGTGAGCCTAAGCAAAAACAAATGTGCAAGGTTAAATGTATAGTATTTACAGGCCAGTGAGAAGGAGTTGTATTATCTTTTCAATTAAGGGTTTACTGAAAGTTTTCACATTTGTTACTAGCAAAAGTTGGATTCTACTGGACAAATATATTTCTTTACCTGACAGGACTAGTGCTTACTCCACTTCTTGCCTCCTGTGTGATCCATTGAATCCATCAACACAACAGGGAAGACTAAACTGTCAGTCAATGTCAGCTTCATGAAACTGTCCTGCTGGAGGATTTCTGTCAGTCTCTCATTCCGTATGGGTAGGCCACCTAAAGACACCACTGTGAAAGTTTGTACGTAAAGATAACGTTTATTCATTCCCATCTCACTGACATTAAGCCTAGCTACATAGGCTACTGTACACGTGTTGCTAACTAGCCCAATTAGCCGCCATCCGAAGTGCAAGTTCGGTCTATATAACTCGGAATATGGATGTTTTATGACAACTATTATTTATTATAATGTTATTTTATTCTGATTAGACCAAATAACATAAGTCTTTTAGTTTTCCTGAAGCAGCAACTGACCTTCACATGGATTGTTTGAAAACGGGCCACAGAGAACAAGGTAAGATTTGATTTACTTATTTTAATTTCATAGTCCATATTATGATAAAAAACGATTCCAAACATTCTCGACAATCATAAGCCCATATTAAAATATAACATTCACAAAACTTATCAAATTGGAACATTATGAGGCTAACAAGATGCTAAAGAGGTAGCTAACTAGACTGGTAGCTGGTTCAGTGGCCAAAATTGCTGCAAATGAACAATAATTAGATTAATAAAAATAAAAAGTGAAAAGAAACTGTAGAATTGGCTCAGACTTTACTAAATTTGTGAGGTAATTGAGAACATAACGAGAATAAGCTTTTTAAGAAGAACTGTATGCTAATTTGAATCAGTGCTCAGGGGCACATTGAAGTTGAATGTCTTAAAAGGGCTACTTTTATATAGAAAATGAATACATCATTTATAAATGAATTTACTTACGTTTGCATGAAGTCAAACTCCAAAAGTGCATCTGCAAAGGGGAAATGGGATGGGGATAGGTGGCGTGCAACAGCTCTTTTAAATTGCCCTCATAACCCATAATCCTCCATCTTTTTTATCAGATAGGACGCTAATATATGCTCTTAATCAATTTTCTTTCTGTCTGATCCTTTATTGGCCAGTGCATCTAGTCAGAGCTCAGTTTGTATGATCATGGCCTCAGTTCATATCTCTCTCACATAAAGAACTTGTCAGTGCACCTGTTTACATACAGTGCACGTTCTTAATTAGCCTAAACACCATTGTTCTTTTTAGATGGGTCTCTTCTCCATATTGCATTTTGGATGAAAAACTGTCTGCCTTCTTTTCCTGGAGCAGCAGCAGACCTTCACGTGGAGCAGCTTGACGCCCTATTGCATGAAAATGTGCCACTGAGAACAAGGTACGTTTTTTTAAAAATGATTATTTATTGCGAATTCCTAGTCACTATCAAGAAATTAAACAATGTTGTAACATTTTTATAAGCCTCTATTAAAATATAACAATTAACAATTTATGAACATACAAGCCTCTGTTCCACCCACAACTCAATCCTCCATCTTTTTCATCAGATAAGATGCTAAAATATGCTGTAATTTTTCCTTTTCTGTTAAGTCTTAAAACAGCTAGTGCATCTACAAAGTGATGGCATACACACCAACACAGTACTGGCTGTGAGTAAGAAGGACTGAATGTGTTCCCTGTCTGCTTACAGCTACTTAGCAGGAATATTATGAAAGATTAGGTGTGGAATAAATTAGAATAATTTAAAATTAATCCTTGTACCTTTGTTTCTATGACATTTGGTTTAAAATGTGACATTATAATTCCAGCTTAGTGGTGGGAAAAACCAGCATTGGATCTGAGGGAGTTCTAATGCTATTCCTTCAAATATTCTTGCCCTGCTGAGTATTTTCTTTTCCTTTTGCAACCTGTGTGTGTTTGATAATATATGAAAATTGCAGATAGAGATTTTCAGATAGGGCTATTATCAAACCAAAGCACAGACTAATGTTAATACACAAAGTCCTGCTGATCCTCAGAGTAAATGTTCTGCTGTGCTGAATCCACTTCTACATTCATGTAAGAGACAAAGGGGATAGAAATGAGGTTGAATCTAAATTTCACTCTTCTGCACTTCTCTTTCCTACACTTCTGCTTTCAGTAAAACCCCAGTCTATCCATACATCTATCTGTCCTCATTCAGCTTTTGCAGTGCTTTCTGCCAGGTTGCTATGGTTTCCATTATGCTTTCTGCCAGCTTTGGTTTGAAGGACAAAGCGCTGATGGTTAGAATTTAGGGAAAGAAGACAGATAGACTCTGCTGTGCAGCAGTGGCTCAGGGGTAAAGTGGTAACTTTTTTGTACGTAACTGCAAAGTTGTTGGTTCCAACCCCACTCTTCCTCACATTATCAAAGTGCTCTATAGGCAAAGACACTAAAGTTGCTTTCAGGCTCTGTAGGTGAAAACATATAATCCTAAAAAGCACAGTAAATGCAGGCCTTTTTCCTTTCAGCACTTTTTTTTTCTTCAAGTGTAACACCGTCTCCCACACAAACGTACAGACACTGGTCTTCGATCTGCATCCCCAAAGGAGAAGCAGACAAGCAATTGTACGCCAGCATTCCCCTTCGCTTCAACCGTTTAGCTCTAGCAAGCCTTATCTTTAGAGTGATCAATAGCAGGAGGTACAACACTCCCTCTGCTCTGCACATAGACGCCAGTTACAGCCTGCATCGCTCTGTGTTAGGCTCAGTGACTCCACTACAGTAAAACGGGATCTGCAGTCCATAATGCTCCTGATGGCTGTAGTCCCGCAGAAGGCTTCGGAAATTAGGCTGAAACCATCTACTTTATTTAGCTGACCTGGTTGGAGAGTGTATAAACCGAGAGAACGAAGGCAAGATGGAAAGGAAAAGCTTAAACCCAATCCTTTCTCTGCCAAACACACATCATCCCTCCATTCTGTGCTTTTTCTCTCCTGCTCAGCCTCTCTCTTATTTGTAAGACTCTTAGGGGCTTCCTTAACTTTTAATAAGAGTCTTTAATAAGTCCCCAGATCATGGCTTGGTTGGTCAGGGCTTCCATTTCAACACAGCGTGGCTTAATCTTGCCCCAAAATAGATCTGCTGAGTCCTCGGCCTTCTCCAAGCCCCTCTCTGTATTTCTTCACAAGAGGAAAAGGATTTGAACAACTGTTGGAGAAGCAGGGTTGTATTGTTTAAACACAGTTTTTTTAAAGTCTTGTTATCTTTAATGAATCTACCCTCAATTGCTTATTGGTCAATGAAAATAAAAATTCAGTTTGGTCCTTGAGCCTAATTTCTTGCACTGGTTGCTTTGTCGTGTTGCTCATGCAGTCAAAAGTCAACCATATGTACTAAACCGCAGCTTTTGTTGTGTGATTGAAACTCTGCTTTGGTGATGCCGTGGTAAATGTGTGTGTCAGACTTTAGTTTGAGTCTCTTTGGCCTACTTAGGCGTGTTGTAAGTAGCACACTGAGCTGCCTCCCTTTCCCTGTGGACTCAGGCTGAATAATTGAGTGGTGCTGAGGCAGGGTAAGGTGCTACACTGTGCCTGTTATTACCTGCTGGACAACATGTGTAATCATTACTATTACTCCAAGGTGAACATTTGTCTTTTGTCGACTTATTGTCCTGTCTTTTTGGACTTTTGAATTTAATCTAATCTAATATATTTATAGATAAAATAAGATTGGTCTTTCTTCAGACAGACTGTAATGTGACTTTCATTTCCGACTAGATGTGGGTTAAGCTTTTTCTACTTTTTCTAACATTCAGCCCTCACATTCGAAGATGCAGTGTTGACTTTCTATCTTGCGTGTTTTTACCTCCTACTAGGCTCAACTAAACAGTGCTTGTCCCTCAAAAATGCCATCCAGAGGTAATAAAAGATTCCAGCACTAGCCTAACGCTCGACACCTTTACGGCCCTAATAGAGAAGCTACTGAGAAGTTAACAGAGCATACTGAAAAGCTAACTGTCGAATTCAGAACAGAACTCAGGACAGCTCTTGCTCCAACCGAAATCAAGTTGGACCAAACATGTAACTGAGCAGAAAAATGGCGAGCATATTTATTAATAACATATTCTGGTCACTTCAACTTTTCTCATTGCCCACTGGCTCCTCGCATCTACTTCCCAATCTGCTTACCTCAATATGGAGCATGATTCCCTGTGGTGACGGGTGGTGCGGCTGTGGAAGTGACAGGGACAGGTCGGGCTTGTGCTGTCTTTTTGTTTTGTGTGTTTTTGTGTATTTCTGAATTTAGAAATCTGCATGTTCAAACAGTGTTGGAAGTGAAAAGTAGGGAGCAGCTTCTCTACAGTTGTCATATAAAAGTAGATTATCTCTGTGGGTTAGCTTTTGTTGTCAGTGTTTGATTTCTCTGTATATGTTTCACATGTTCTTCTTAGATGTAAATATGCTCCTGCACTTTTTGGTTAATGCAAAATGCTACCTGAAATGAGAATGAGTTAGTGTCCATTTCCTCTTTTCTCAGTCAGCCTTAGGCCATTTATGCTTCGCCTGCGACAAAACAAAAGGACTTGTGCCCTTTTATGCACTTGGGTAGAAACGTAGGTAATAATGTACAAGAGATTCAACCTAAAAAGAATGAAATATTGTATGGTATATTAAGTGTTAAGTATAAGTTGACACCAAAGTGCTTCAAAAGCCGCTAGCTAGCAGTTAGCATTAGCAACAGCTGTTTCTGGTTTTAAAAAGAAACAGTTATGTATAGCTCTCCCTTCATGAATGTAAACATTGCATTTGTTGTCTACAGTGCATTAAACACAAGCAGAACCTGTGCCTCAAATATCAAGTCTTTATTTATTCCAGTCTAAATTTAATGTTTAGAAAGCTGTGAATAAACCGGAAACAGTTTATTGTTCACAGCTGTACCTTCAGCCTCTCACTGCAACACACCAGGATTTATTTTATTTTTATATTACTTATCTAACAACACGTCCAAGTTTCATACAGTCTGCGTCAAAATAGGTTTTATATCTCAAAACAGAGACACGACTTTGATGACGTCATTGTATGTATGTAACAGGCCCTGTTCTTTAGGACCCAGCACAATGGAAACGCCTGCCTCTTGAAGGGGTTATCTGTACCAAACCCGTACTGGCCTGACCTGTACTGTACTCATAATACAGAAAGGTGGGGCGAAAGTGACCTGTGTACAGCCTTTGTGTTTAACAGTATCTTGTCTGTGTGTGTGTATCCTTACATAGCACACACTAGTCATCCTGCCTGGTACGATGCATACCACGGCTGGATGAGACCATCCCCTGCTGGAATCTCAAACCACCAACACTTAGAGCTCATAAATTCTTGATACAATGTCCCCAGCCAGCACAATGTCTCTGCCTTGTCTCCTGAATTTGAGTAAATAAATAAATCAGTCAATTGAGACTACTCAATTGACTGATTTATAATTTTGTTTGATAATTCAGTGTCTGGCACTATAGTCCTTTTGTCTGAAACTCTCTTTGAAAGCAGTGCCTCCTAAACATGACAAATCAGAGGAAGAATAGAAGAGAAACCATTTATCAAAAAGCTGAAGTTGACAGCTTAGTTTTTCTACTGTTTTTACTTATTTCTGCACACATGTAGAAATACATGTCACTTGTCTATACAGGTTGCTCTTCTGTTACTTTCAACAGTATACTGAGAACAGACGCTTTTCTCAGCCAACCCATGACCCACTGCCCTGTGTTGACCTGGTGTATCAGTGTGTTATATTGTTGCCTGTCTATGAAACTTGCCCTTTTAATAAAATATGTTCTGCAGCTAACTAACTTGTGAAATAGTGCAGTGTCTCTGAAATGACTGTGAGTTAGAGCTGTCTGTGTGATGGATGTGCCCTCTCAGACAGAACTGCTGTGTTGCTTCTCAACCTCCAGACTCACCTTCAGTATCTTACCGCTGGTGTGAGTAAAGGGGAGGAGCGTTTGGATCAGAAAAGAGCCTTATATGAAGTGCGTGGCACACATGGCACACAGCACAGGGTCCTAGTGGCTGATAAAGACCTTTTTGGCAAAAGCTTCTCTGCCTCTCTGCTGTGGGCTCATTAATGCTCTGAGTGTGTCCCGTGACTGAGGACTAAGCCCTCAGCTCTTATCAACAGCAGCAGGCTCACTTGGCTTTACACACACATGCACACAATGGATTATGAAGAGTGTGGATAAGTCACCAACATCAGCCGCGATATCCCCTTACAGGACAATGACAGAGACCCCCTTCCCCATCCCACAGTCAGTGTCATGGATTGTCAGTATATGGACATGCGCAAGCTGCTTTTTAATGGCCATAGTTGTATTTCCTGATAGTGGTGCTATGATAGGGTGTGTACATGTGGTAAAGTTTTTTCAAAGTGCTAGTCATCATGTTGCATGCGTTTCTTTGTGGGTGTCATTTATTCCCATGGGACAAACTCAGAGACAAACTTGACTTATTTCTAGCCTGATTCAGTGAGAACACTGACCAGTGTTGTTTGTGTTTTGAATTCATGTGAATGTGTTTAACCTTTGCGTGTATTGAGACTGAGGCTTTGGTTCACACTAGAGGTGACTCATATTGATTCAGTTACATTACAACTGTGTATCACACTTTTTTAATGGATCTTATTTATCTATTGGCTGAACAGTTGTTCCGTTCAGGTATTCATATAAAAACTTCAAAGTGAGTCACACTATGTGTGTCATTATTTTCAACATTTGTATTTTCGAGCATAGCTCAACCTTGGTGCCATTAGCCTGAGGCTGTTTTCAAAGATGCAGGGGACTCTCCTCACATTACATCCACTGTCTCAGTCGTCCTGCTCTCACTGGTTTATGAGTGCAGCAGACATTGAAATGGAGCATACAAAATATTTTTTATTTAATACTGAGCTTTTTAATCTCAGATTTCTGTGGAAGAACAAGTGGACTGCATGTCCTCTGGTGGGTTCAGATCTAATCATGTTGAAAGGCAGCCAGTGTAGCCTGCAGCGCACGATAATTAGTTGACCTCAGATACTCGCCAAATCTTTCTGAGGGTTTGATATTTTACAACTATCTATACTTAAATATAGATGACTGGTGCTAACGATGATTCCTCTCTTAATTCATCAGAATGTCCTCCCAGAGTTGGTCCTGTTCTTCAGACCTATGGCTTATTAAAGGCTGTGTCTAATGCCTTAGACACCAGTGCCCTGGTACAACAGGTTGTAAGTGAGCGGTCAGCTCCCAGTTAACACTGGATGAATGGGCTGAATGATGTCCATTTTCTTGTCAGTGACTTGTTGTAATTTCTCGTGCTGATTGCATGGTCTGTAGACGTTCATGGGCCTGTGTGCTGTGAGCGTTCAGTGTGGGTGGGTGTAAGCCTTCAGTGCGTGTGTTCTTTACTCTGGGGAGGGAGTTGAGAAGCATCTCTTTAATTTAGTTGATAATTGAACTTGGCCCATGGGCTTGCAATATTCTTTTGAGAGATGGTAGAAGATGAGAAGGGGCTAAAAAAACAAGCAGCAGAAGAAGAGAGACAGCAGAGAAGTGAAGGAGGGATGAAGGAAGACAGGGAATGGCATATGGGTAGAATATGAGAATGTACAGAATAAAGGGAGCGGAGATGGAGAGGACACAGCGCTGCATCCTCAGTCATCTGCGAGGCTTCATAAGTACTGGATACACGGGCGAGTGGCTGGCAGTCAAGTCAATATGACATATGAATATTGCAGGAGCCATTCTATCCCCTGCTGCCATCCTCCATTATTAATGTCTGTCTCAGAGTTGGCTCAACTTTTGAGGTATTCCTTCTCACTGCTTCTGCAAACAAGTGAGTAGCACTGACACAAGTACAAAAAGCACAGTCATATAAGGCTTATCACTTTTAGTTACCTATTAGCACATAGTAGGTTTTAAATAACCTTTGCTAACACCAGTAAATGTGTGGGTTTCTTAGACATGAATGGCTTCAAAAAGAATGTGTCACATCAAACATGTAAGAACCTATAAACAAGGTGAAATGCATGAAGTGAAGTTTGGAACAGTCCTAGACATCTATATCCAGTGTGACAGTGTACCTGACGCCAGCCTGACTCCAGACTCTTGGCCTTTACACAGGTGGGGAGGCAGGTGTGGTTGGGGTGAGGAGACCTGCTGAGATTGACAGGGTGTTGGCAGGATGTCAGCAGGCAACAGAAGAGCTCATACAAAGGACTAAGGCAGGATAGTCTGCTCAGTAAGCACACACGCACACGTTGACCTTGTTGGTCTGATGGAGCTCTCAGACTAACACCATCTATTCAGGTGAAGCATTGCAGTTTGTGTGTTTACAATGCGTGTCTAGTTAGACTCCAGTGGGACTATGAATTTTATCTACACATATCCTCAAATGAATGAATGCAGGAACATCAGGAGAGAAATACATAAGGAGAACTTATGCTTTGTTTATGTTTGGGACTCAAGGACAAAATAACTGCATGCAATGTTTAGATCTGTCATGTTTTGAAGAGAAATGGATGAATGTCTTTAAACAATGTGTCAGTCTATAGAATATATCCAGAATGTGTTGTGCCTGAGGAAAATGTGTACATTTGAATTACATGTACACACAGGTGAAGTCATCTCGTCAAGGCTTTCATTGGAGCGTATAAATGAAGGGTAAAGACCATATATGTTCCTGCTGGTTCTAGCTGTGCTAGCAATGATTGACGAGGAACTGCAAATATGCAGCAGGAGCACGGCTCAAGCCCATCTGACTCATCTGTAAATATTCCTCTTTTCTGCTGCCTCAGCAGGCTGGGCTGTTGGTGCACTGCTCATGGATCACTGAGGCAGGGTGTGGGGTGGACGGAGAGAGGGTGTGGAGACAGCTAACAAGTAGCAGTGATAAGAGGAGGCTGGGAGAGACAGAGGGGCTGCAGAGTGATCTTCATCAGAGTTGAAACACTGGGACCTCGGGCCGAGCTGGAGTCCAGCCAGAGCCACTGTGGCCGTCCCGGTGTCCTCTTGTCTAACACCTTTGTTATACACACTATGGGGAGAGACATGGGCTGAACTAATGGCGCCCTCACTCTTGGGCCAGTTGATCTGTGCATGCTGTTGTGCTGTGCCTGAGCCTAAAATAGTGAGTGAGTCTTACAGTAGTGTTTACAGTGCAATACAGGTCAACATTAAGTTTCATTTGGTTTGAAGATAAGAAATAGTCAAAAGGACTCTATGGAGTTAGATTTGTGCCTAAATGACAAAACAATACTTTTGCAAAAAAAAAAAAAAAGTAGTAGTCAAACAAAACTTGACTGAAGCAAATAAAATATTATTGCAAAATAAAAAAAGTATTAGTTTACAAATATTATTTGTTCAAATGGAAAAAATGTTATTCATTTTTTTGTTTGAGAATGTATTTTTTGTTTGCAGCGTTTTGCTTTCCTTCTGTTCTTTGCTCCCTGGTTTTTTGTTTGCAATTTTGTCACAAACCTTACGGGGACGGGCTTTTACAAAGGTGCTACCTGATTGGCTAATTTGCATTGTGGCCACTGCTCAATGAACCGTAAGAAGTATTTTGAGCAGCAGCTCTGGTGATATGGTCGGTTAGTTGAAGTGCAATAAACACATTCATGGCAAATTTGGTGGCATTCATTTTAAGTATTTATTTATTTATTTATATCATCTTATTATAATGCGTTATAAATGTGTAGGGAGTTGTAGGTGCTTGTTTCACTCTCCTTCAGAAGTTAAAAGTAAGCTAGGCTGATGTGAAACTACGTTGACACATGATGCTATCCATTTGACACTTGGCTTCTTTCTGGGGATGTTTTGGTCTTTTGTACACGCCCAACCTGCGCTTTAGATTACAGAAAAAAACTACATACAGGGTTGGTACATTTTCTATTTATTTTAGTTTTGGTGTCAGTAAAAGTCAATGGGCGGCAGAAATGGACAAGAGCGACATTGGCTCTATTCAATTCAAGTATTAGCTATAATGTAACTAGCGACATAAACAATAATGGCAGCGAAGGGTTTAGGTGACTTTAGATTAAATAACTTACTTCGCACTTCAACTAACCGACCATATTACCAGAGCTGCTGCTCAAAATACTTCTTCCGGTTCACTAAGCAGTGGCCACAATGGGGTAGCAGCTAAGGTTTGTGAAAAAATTGCAAACAAAAAACCAGGGAGCGCAAAGGCAAAGAACAGAATGAAAGCAAAACTCTGATCGCTGCAAACAAAAAATACATTCTTAAACAAAAAAATGAATACATTTTTTTTTCCATTTGAACAAATAATATTTGTAAACTAATACTTTTTTTTTTATTTTGCAATAATATTTTATTTGCTTCAGTCTAAAAGTTTTGTTTGACTACTACTTTTTATTTTACATTTCTCAAAGAGTATTGTTTGATAATTTAGGCACAAATCTAACTCCATAGGACTCTTACTGACCATGGCCTGTCATGACCTGCCATGCACACCAGAAACACGGGCAATTAAATATTTCCTCATTTCACAGCAGCGACATGCTGTGAGCTTTCTGGTGTGGAACTAACATCTTTTAAAGCCACTTTGTAAGGTTGGTCCACTGGCTAATTCCCTTCAGTGTGAAATGAAATCATGGAGGCTGTTTGTGTGAGGCTTGTCCAAGGCTCGAGTCAGAGGCCTGCAGCTCCTTTTAAAGAAGGATTTAAAAGGAGCAAAGGTTTGACACAAAGTGGCTTT
The DNA here is from genome assembly GCA_036850595.1 of Rhyacichthys aspro. Lineage (NCBI taxonomy): Eukaryota > Metazoa > Chordata > Actinopteri > Gobiiformes > Rhyacichthyidae > Rhyacichthys > Rhyacichthys aspro. Next base: position 16,174,104 of record CM072151.1, read on the forward strand.
GTTGATTGCATGAAATTAGGTCCTTCGTATGAGCTTTTTAAACTCCTCCTCTCACAGGCAAGACTCTGGTCTTCTTCGTTTGATTATAAAACCCGCTAGCATTTCCATTACTCTTATGACAGAAGCAAATGACAATAGCTTCCCTGTGTGTTAATGTGATTACATTAGGAAGGGGATAGAGCCAGTGGCTCCCAGAAAACTAAACTCCACTCTGGCCTTTTCACTGCAGAATACTTACAATATTTTACAGAATTGGACTACGGCTAAGTAGCTGTGGGTAGCTGTTGACACTTGCAAAATTTAGGTCTGATATTGATGTTGTACTGCACTTGCTACTCAAAGTATGCCACAAAAAGTATTAAAAAAAACTATACTGCATAAAGTTACAAAAATTTGAATTTGGTCACTGCATATTAAAACTGAGAAACCACCCTCCAAACATAATGCAGTTGTATTTATGCAAGATTGATACATTTTATCTAGGTAAACCATTTGAGTTAAATACAATCATCAAAACATATCCTTGTGAATCTTAACTTCCAGCTATGTGGGTTGTAAAACAAACCATATAAGTGCACAAGTTACATCTCTTACATACACCAGCTGTAGAAACCATGTGTGGTGAAATACTTTAGGACTGTTAGAGCCTATAAACTTCACCAGCAATATCACTCATTTAAGGGTACACTTTTCATTCCCATCCATCACTTTCTAGCCTTATTTCCTCTATATAAACTTTATGTTTGCATGTCACCTCAATCTGACCTGAAGTTGTCCTTACAATTAACAGATGACCTTTAATGAGGCACAGGCTTCACAAGCCATGTCCACGGAAATGTCACATCGAACAAGACAGCGACACATCCTCGTCCTACACAAGGACTGTAACAGCTCCCTCAACACTTAAACACACATGCATACAGCAGTGATGCGCTCAAAGTGTCTTGTCATGCCATAAATGTCATCTGACTGTAGCGTTCAGGGGTTGTCTCTGTGCTCTTTGCAGATAGATTATGTGGGTGGAATGAATACAGGCTGGGAAAGATCAGCCTGTCACAATGTGTTTGTTATTGTACAATAAGAACAGTGAGCCCAACACACTGTCCTCATAAATCTAATGATATCCCTTCAACAACTACCTTAAAGCTAATTAATATTATTGAATTTAAATCAGATACTTATAATGTTCCCCTCTAAAATGATTGCACAAACTCTATATGTCCATTTCCTGTTTTTCAGTTTAGTCCCAATTCAAGTCTGACGAGACATATTTGTATAAGCAGATGTGTGTATTACAAAGGTACACACAAAAAAAGAGCAAACACAAGCACAGTGATAGAAGCCCAGCCAGATAGTCACCGGAGAGCTGTTGTTTGTAATAAGGTTAAACTCTGCCCTGGATGTGCTCACAGGGGTACGCATGGAAGCAGTTCTATTTCCTTATTGGGTCTAAATAGGTTTTTCCACTGTCAGGATGAACACTCAACAGCCACGTGAAGTCCCAATTCTTTTATTATGAACAATTACAGTATTTGACAGAATTTTGCATGTTAGAATATATATATCCTGTGGTCAACTCATAATGATACTTGTATAAGGCATCCACAAACTGGCACCATCACTATAATTTGTGTTTGTTAATGAGACCACAACAGTAATTACCTTTTGTATGTGTTAAAGGGCTGGAATAATAGTGATACAGAACATGATTGATATAAATGGTATACACAGACTGAATGACTTTTCTAGTTGTATGTTTAACCCTTCTATTGGTTCAGAGCTGTGAGCTGCTCTGTTTGTCATTTGACTGGAAATCTGTTTAGAATAGAAACTGTCATTTTGCATCAGGCAAAGACATGACAGCTTCTGAATATTGTCAGCCATTGTGCACTGCAGCCTAATGCACCAATGTACTCTAGTGTTGTAGCCTAACCCCCAGCCTAGTGCACGCAGACACACACTGAGAGTGGAGATGTATGAGCAGACACAATCACATAGATATTCCCTCTGCATCTTGTGCTCTCGTCATGCCTCCCTGACTTTCTCTCATTGTCTGAACCCGAGATGAATACACAGTCAAACAAATACACACAGCTACACAAATTATACCAGCCGTACAAACATGGTCTTCTTTAGGTTAGGGACAATTTGTTCAGCATCTGTGAAATTAGACATGGCTTTACAATGTCGTCTTTTCAACACTAATCACTGTCATGGAAGTCCATGCTCAAGACCTGTGTCTGAGCATGTATAGTGCTTATTCCTTTGAACTGATCAATAGAAGAAGAAATTTTACTAGTATTTTTTAAATTCACCCTCCTTGTGGTTCAGCAGCTTCACTTAAATCACTCTTGATTGCATCTGTTTCCACTGAACTTTATTATGTTGTAACCAAATTCGCTGCTTTTCGTGTCCTTCTCTACATCAGTTGGAACTGAGGCCACAAAAGTAAAGAGTATATAAGGCTTTGCAGCTTGTGTATTGTGTTAGCAGTGTGAGAAATTCTGGACTTAAATCAAAGCTACCTCAGTGCTTTCTCTTGAATCCCCTGTTGGTGAAACTCAGTTTGTCTGGGAGCTAAAAGAGACTGGTGAATTATTAAAGCTTGCTGAGGCTCCTCTCATAGAGAAGCAGCCAACCACTGAGACAGCACATCGCGCACTTACGCACACACATGCACTGAGAGGTCAGTCCGATGTTATACCTGCAGGGTGGCATACTCACAATCACTACACCTGAAGAATGTCGACTGCTCATGCTGAGCAAAGCTGCTGGCTTTCACTGTTTGCAGCTGCAGATGGACTACTGCAGCCTTTCAAACATCCAGCTATAGGCTGCTATAACAACAGCTCACTACGTCAGGAAGCATCTCATCCCACCAAATCACACTGTAGTCTGAACTCAGGCAAGATTTATGAAAAGCTGCCTAGCACCACTCATTGTGGTGTTGGTTGACCTTAAACTAATTTAATCATTGTGCTGGTGCATGAGGACTCCTTTATGCAAAGAGCATTATTCTTTTTTGTTTTTATATTTTATGGTGTGGTTTGATTTTCGCAACTGACTGACTGGACTGAGCTGAGCCTGCTGCTCTGCTCTTGTGGAGAGAACATGACCGAGGCAAATCAGTACTAGTGCTGTACGTACTGTAAAGTACAACCAAAGCAAATCTCAGTGACTTACCTGCTACAGTGAATACTGCATACAGCTCCAGAGTGGCTCTGTGCTCTTTTTATTGTAAACAACAGGACTTAACTCTAACTAAAAGTAATGTCTGGTGAATAAAGAGATATTTAACCATTATGTACTCAAAAGTGTAATTCTCCTTTAGACTAAAAATGAATACAAATGTTCTGACCCTCAGAGTGGTAACAAACATGTTACTGCATTAAAGCTCTGGAGGCACATTTGTCTTTAGACAACTCCATTAATGTCCTACCCTAGAAAGATTCAAAACATGTGCTCTGTTATTGGCTAATGCTGTTTGATCGAGTGTTGGTAGATAGTAATCGTCAGATCTTCAGGGTCCCCACAGATTACAAATGAATTTGGCGTCCTTTATCCTAGTGCGTCTATTCTTGTGTGCCAGTGGTAAGCTGCACTTGTATCTGCTGTGTGTGGCTGTGTGCAGTGAGTGCTTCTAGTCACGCTGGCATTCATTATCAAGCAGGTAATAACACAGAGCACTGGGTCTACCTCAACCGGCAGTGGACTCATTAATATAAACAGGACCCTAAACCCAAACTCAATTTAGTTGAAAGCCTCTTTGGAGACGGGGTTCAGTGAAGAGTCTCTGAGTGTGTGTGTGCATACATGTGTGTCTAAGAAAGGTATTTATCATTCCTCACAGCTGAACACACCAGTCCACCAACAGCAGAGAGTGGCTGTGCATGTGCATCCCAAATTAGATCGGCTGATCAGCGGCGTCTATTTGAAGTAGTCAGTCATTCTGTTCTTGCCCCTCCCCCACATATCGCTGCCATTAATGAGCCCAATTAGCACATGCAAATATTTACTTCCTGCTAGCATTTGTGATTTATCACACTGTTCACTCTTTAAAGCAAACAGTCTTAGTCATTGTGGGTTGGCCTGTGTGTGTTTGTGTGTGTCTTGTCTCTTTTTATGAAGTCACGTCGGCTCATTAGGGCCTCCTGTAGAGTAGATCATCAGCAGTGTGCACGGAGGTATTAACACACTCTGGAGAGAGGAGGAGAAGGGCAACACTACACCCTCACTGCAATACACCCTTTTACAGACACACATACACACTCTTGTATATCAGTCATTGATTTAGGGTGTGCGACTGTAATGGCTACCACTCCAGCACCATCAGATTAATGACACCCAGACATTGCAGAAGGCTCTGGGACAGAGAGGGGAGGGGCGGGAAGGTGGATATTACATGAAAATACTTAGAGAGCTGCTCTTTTAGGGACTTAATGCTGATAAGTGCTTAAATATGTTCCACATAGCATTTTAAAATACCAATATATCATCGACATGTCTTACACCAGCCTACAATTGACAAATGCTTTCTGTTGTGTGTAGGAATGAAAGGAATGAAAGCCTTCCTCTGTTCCATCCTTTTCTTTCAGCAGTAACAGTTATTACAGGGCTATTACAAACTAATTGGCTTTTAAAAGAATATCAAACTTGTTCTTTATTTTTCATCTCCATCTGTACTTATTTTCATTAACCTTATAAAATGAACTTTGATTTCCGTAAGACACATGCAACATTTTCAGCGGTGGATTCTTATCAGTAATAATTGCGACAAGCATTGTTAACAAGTCTATATAAACAATAGTATGTTTAAGATTTCAAAGACTTAAACTTTCCTGGAAGATTGACTGCATCCTCATTCATTCTGTAGAGTTGTTATTTAGCTCTTTTCAACCAGTGTTGGCTTTCAAAGCATTATACAGTAAACGTACATTAACCCAGACCTGGGCATTTTCTCAGGAGGCTTGTGTCAGAAAAGGAATTAATCCAATTGCGTAGACCATGTATAGTACATAATACAAACGTGATACTTTTATTTTGAAGGCATTTGAAAACTCTTAGTTAGTGCCAACAGTAATATAACACTGGGGAAGCTGGAATAGACTGCTATCGTTAAAAGTGTATTATGTGCCTGGTAAACGTTAGTGAGGATAAATTCTGATTCCTTGGTTCAGGCCTTGTTTGGAAACTGCAGCACAGAGGAGGGAGCTGTTATCATTAGTGTTTCTGCAGGAGACTAGACTTAACTTTTTTTTGAGTCATTTTCTCAGGTGTCAATACACATGCTGAGCCAGGCATGGTTTTAAAACAAAATGGAAAGAGTGGATTTAAAACAGAGGATGATGTAGCTATGACGGTGGCATATATTTCACATGTTTTTGCTTATAGTTTAAACTTTAAACAATATGTGTTTTTATTGAGCGTGAGTTGGCTCTGCCCTCAACAAGAATCCCAGGTTGGAATGTGGCCCTTGGAGAAAAGTAATTGCCCACCCCTGCATTCACCCATTTACACACATTCACTGTGGGGATGAGAAGGTTCACTGTCTAGCCCAACACATGAACTGGTGGAGCTGGGATTGAACCACCTTCCTCCTGAGACACTGCTGCTTCAATGCACCAATATTACACTAACGCACCAATATTACATGATAACACATATGTGTATTTTACTGACACAGCATTTGTACAGTGAGTATTCATTTGTTTGGATGATCTCTGAAGACATGTGGCTTTTGAACATTCTTTTCTGAATATCTTACTTTTCTACATAGACTTCATTCTGAGGTATGTGTTCTTCACTCTGACAACCACTGCATCATCTACAGTGTTTTTATTTATCTGAATGGCTCCACAAAACACCAAGACCCAAATCTTTTTAAGTGGAGATAACAATAATTTTTCTTTAAATACCCAACCTAATGTTGATTTCCACTTTCTTTCTAATCAGCAGTGTTTCTGTGCTATACCCTACTCTCTCCTCATCCTTGTGTCCCCTCACCTCACCCCTACCAGCCTCTCTCCCCACTTTCTTAGTCGCTCAGCAACCATCCGTAATTAATGAGCTTTTACAGTTCGATCTGATCTGCCTTAGGATTGGACACGTCTGATAAGCCGAATGGAATATACACACAGGCCTGCCCCTCTCCGTGCAGCACTGCCTGGAAATATAATTACTTGACAATGAACACACACACACATTTGCGCACAAAAATGCACTGAAACACATGCACTAAGCCCAGGTTAATACCAATCTTTTTCCTCTTCTCTGCACTAATTAGAAATGTTCAGATGAGAGTCATTTGTCTGAAAGTTGAATGCACTGTGCACTTCTTGTTTTCATTCACAGACTCCAAACTTGGATAATTAAATCAATTTAATGATATGCTTTAGTGAGCATACGTGTGTATGTTAATGACATGCTCTGATGCTCTTAATGAGCATGTGACAGCAGCAGGCAGCAAAACAACATAGCACATCTAAAAGCCAGTCATTATTTAAATGCCATCTCTATCCTTTATGCACGATGACAGTTAGCGTACTCGCTTATCAATATGCCCCTCTGACCACACTCAACAGCTGTCAATAGACTGTTCAAGTGGCTCTTTGTCACAACTTCATCTGCAGGAAATAGACTGAAACCATTTTCATGCCCAACCTCATTTCCTCAATGTAATAATGCTTCAACTCCCAATGGTAACATGGGCTATTTTGTAGCGTGGCTTGCTAAATGTGTCTGCTGCATAGAACACATATATATTTATACACCTGTGTGTGTTGTTCTTTACATTTCAGATTGTGTGGATTTAAGCTTACCTATGCAAGCAGTCATTTAGGGTGGAGTGTGCAGCACAGTCAGGTTTATTGCTGTGGCCATAGCAACAGCCATGAGCGGAGATGGAGATGACATTTTTTTCAGTGGTGATGCACTGAGTGTCCTTGTTCAGATAAGAGGAAAGGAGAGCCAGAACTGAACATACAGAGTGAAGGATAACAGGACATTAGGTTTGAGGTAGTAGGAGGTGGTGGCTTTGCATTCATTTGGATGGCCCCAGCCCTCCATTAGGAGTGATGAAAGTATAAACAGGGTTCATTCAACTAAGATGTACTGTGGTTCACCAACTGGTTCACTGGGCCAGGCAGCAGCAGTTCCCATTGAAAATCTTTTTACAAAATAATAATATGCTCACAGTTTTGCATAATGCTCGGTGAATAGGTTTGTGTAGCTGTTTCTTTTTGACTGCAGGGCTAGGCGAATGTAATGCATTGACCTGAATACAGTCCTTCTCAATGTGATATATCTGTTACAAAAAACTGGTTTTAAATGACTGCTTGATTAAATCGACCTTATGCTGGCCACAGTAACACACTACTACTACTACACACTAACTACTTTATGTCAACACTCATCTATTTTGTCATTTGGAACGCCTGCCATTTTTCCCACTACAGTCTTTTTGAGCTTACTTTTACTTTACTTGAAGTCAAGTCACATGTTTGATACTTGTTTTCCAGTTGACCTCACTGGGTTCGACAGATACCTAAGATGAGCTTTGAAAACTTCACTCTTTTTATTGCATTCTTCTAAAATCTTTTGTTGATGATGATGCATATTTAGAGAGAGAAATCTGTTTAGACTGGGTTAGGAGCCAGAGATGTGCCCTGAGAGTTGAGGATGAGAATGTTGTTGACTCATGCTGTGAGGGAAGAGAGGATTGTGCTATTAGGTGTAATGTGGTAACTGTGAGAGGAGGAGGTAGAGACAGAGCGAGAGTCAGAGAGCGGCGCTGGGGAGGGGGGCTAGGTTGCTGACTCGGAGCTCTGCTGCGGTGAGCTTTGAGCTAGCGTCTCTGAATTCACTAGTTGTGTGTGTCTGAAGGCTGCTGTGGTGCAAACCCTAGCCTAGCCACATTAGCCTCCCTCCTCCACTTCGACAGCTTAGTCAGCCGGCAGCGCTGCTCTGCTCTCGCTGCACTTTGAAGTGTCTGGCAGAAGCTGAGGATTTCCTGCCCTGCAAGGATTCTCTCTTTCTCCCAAAGCAGAGAGAAGAAGAGGGGGACCAGAAGAGGGAGTGGAAGAGGAAGACGTGAGGGGGAAGAACATCAGCGGGCCAGCAGTGACCTTCGTGGTGCTGTGGCAACGCAGAGACAAGGAACTGGGACGGACATAGGAGCCATCAGGTGTGTATCAGCACTTACAAAAACAAGAAAGAGAGGTGGTTTTTTTTTTTGTTTTTTTTTTTATACTAATTTACAGTTAGCTTACAGTTGACGATTATTCACATCAAGACTAGAAATTTCTCTTACTTTTTATATATTTTATATTGGATTATGTTAAAAACTGAATTTCTGGCTGTTATAGAGAAGAGATTTCAGTGTTTTTGAGGAGTAAAAGAAGCAGATAAGTGTTTTCACTGACACATTATAGATGGATATATCCTTGCAGATGCTAGATATAGAGATGCTGAAATAAAATGGGTAAAAGTATAACTTAAGAATACAGGTGACAGATTAACCCTAGGAGGGAGGGAGATGTATGTTGTGCCAGCTCAAGCTCTCAGAAATGACAGACGTGTTTGTGTGTTTTTCTTACTGACATGGACTAAACGTCTGTATCTGAGTATCAATCACCGTGGGCTGGGCGCTGCCTCAAGGCTGCAGGCTCTCACAGCCCTCAGGGAACATCTGTATGAGTGCTGTCAGAGTGACCAGTTGTACTAGGATGCATCCTTTAGTTACTGATGGTGGACATTCAGCTACATCAGTAGTATCAAAAACAACATTGTCCATTCAGATGACTGACTTGACTTAAGGACAGGACTAACTGCAGCATGAAAGAAATCAACCACCTCAAGGCCTTGAGCCTTTCAAACATCATATAACCTGGTCAATAATGTTTTGGTTCATTGTTTTGGCAAATAAATGCTTGTAGCATCTGTGGGAAAGTAAATGCAAATGTATAAAATCTGAATATAGTGAACAGTGAATATATATGCCTTTACCAAACCAGTGCCTTTTTATTTACATGTGTTTACTGCAAGGCCAATGAGTTGTGTTTGAGTGAAGTCTGGGTTTCCATTTGTAAAGACCTGTCTGTTTGGGGCATTATTCTTCCCCTTGTATTCTGTACATTATAATGAGGTAACAACTATTCATTGACCTAAGAATTAAGCCTTACTGGGGTTAATCCTTTCTGGACACTTCGTGACTCAGCAGCTGTTAAAATTCTGCTCTTGCTTCAGTCCCGCTACAGCACAGACTATTGACTGAGAATATTGGCACTGATATAGAGTGGATATGATGAGTAATATTACAGTGTTTGAAAATAACAAGGGTCTCCTCTATTTTAGTGGCATTTGTAATATCTCACTGTTTGTTGTGGAGCATTTCTGTGTTACAATGATCTGAATGTGTACAGGTGCTGTGCTGCACTCATAACTTTGTACCCACCACAGTGCAGTGCAATATCATCTGTTAGACCAAGAGGTGAAAAAATCCTATTACATTCTCCTCACACAGTCTGCCGACAACGGCACACAGGCTTTTTGTATACATGATTTTACAAATCACTTTATCATCTAATAGGCCAAATGTACCTAAAACAACATGCTTTTACTTGTATTCATTACATACACCACAGCTGTGGGATTGAGGAGGGTGTGTGTTAGAGGCTAGTGTGAGTGTGTTATCCACGTGGGAGTAAAAGCTTTTCCTTGATGGATCCTGACAGAGAATTCCATTATCTATGTAGGTGTTTGGATGTAACCTCTATGGATTGAGTTTGGTTTGAAGTGCTCCATAGACACTGTATGTGTGAGTGTGAATGAGCAATATAAATGCACATATTTTTTTTTTAACATGGATTGTGTGTGTTTGTGTATACTCTGTAGTGCAAGCCATATAAATGCACATATTTATTGTATGCCCACAGTGCTTTGCCATGTTGCATCTTTTCCACATTAGAAGCTTTAGCCACTATAAATGAAGAATCAAGAGACTGGAAGGACAAGTGTGTCTCCTTCTCTACCTCATCTTCTGCCGCCATCATGGCTGTGATGAAGGCTCATTTATCTCCATCAAAACAGTCTCATCATTCACTCAGCGATTGTAGCAGGTCTGGAACTGTAATATATTGAGATGTTAATTTATGTCTTTGGATATGGTTAAACTGCTATTTATACAGATTTTAGTAAAGCATATTTCTGGAAACGCCTCCAGACCAAAGCCTGTTTAGTTGAGTCTGGTCAGCATTGTTGATTATCGTTTCAAAATTGGATCAAAAAGTGCAGTTTACATTGGGAGGTCAGGTTAAGTAAGCAGGCATTTGAGCTGTAGTGACACATTTCCACCCTGGAGCCAAGAGGAGCGATGGGGGAATAGGCACAGAGAGAGGAACAGGGGACGTGTGTAGACAGATAAAGTAATGCCATCATAGGTCCCTTGTCCTCCAGGTCTGATTAAGAGCCTTTATAAGCACTCACAGACGCTGCACTGTGATAGGCCAAGGTCACGGCGAATCACGGCACAGCGCCACAGATTGATGCTTAAGTCCGTCAGGAAATGGCTGAATCTAATTTGGCCAATGGGCTTCCTTTCCACTTCAGATGAAGAGGATGATTCCCACTCGCCCCAGGCCTCTCTCAGAGAGTGTGTGTGTTTGGGTGAATATCCTCTGTTCGCCTCCATTCACTGTTGTTGCGTAGTTTCCGTGTGTGACTGTCGTTATTCACTTTGTGTGACCCAGCCGTATTTGTCCATATGTTGTTAAGGAATGCATTGTATATGATTGGCAGGAAAAGATATTAGTTTTGTAATAATAAGAGTGTAATAACTCTGGTGTCGCCTCAAGAGAACGATTCCCAGGTAATCACATTTACTCAACACGGTCACTGTTGTGTATGCCAGGGCGAGGGACAGGACCATGCTCTCTTTCATTGCCTCTTATAAATGTCAGGCTCTGCTCTGCCTCCAGTATTCTTTGTATGTGTGTGATGTTGGTGATGTCAGGTAAGGGCATACTGCTAAATTTGTAGATTTCACTTTACAGGATATTGGAGATAGAATATGAAAGAATAGTCCATGCAGAATATGAAAGAATAGTCCATGCAGTTCAAGATTATTGTCGCTGGTTTGTGTTTATCTGGTGCGGGTTTGTGTGTCTTATGTTCATTATTTGTTGCAGACCTAAAAAACATGACACCTAACCATAAACTTACTTGCTTTTTCCGTGTGTAGTATAGTTTAAAACAGAGTCTGGAGTCCTCAGTTGACTTTTCCAATGGGCCACTGTAGGTAAAACACTGAACTTACCTGTCTTTGCTAAAAGTTTGGGGTGCCTGCTAAAGATAAGTTTAGAAATAATTGTAAGTGCTGCTCCAAAGTGCACAGTCACTGTTTTTATTTCCAGACCGATCCAAGAGGCTGTAAGTGATATGCAATGCAGCAGAAACTTGGACATCAATTACGGTGATGGAGCACGGCAGTGTTGGTTGTGTCGATGAACTTACTTTTGAGGAGAGGCAATATCTACAGTTTAGACAATACCTTTTTAATGGATAGGATTGGCTTTCTCTTTCTGTAATGAATATTGTCAGTTTACCGACATGAAACAACAACATGTGGCTGTGGAGAGAGCTATCTCTGGATGAGCATAATTATTCATCATTGTAGTTATATCTGTGGAGCGTGCTGTACAGTTTGTAATATATTTATGCTGCTGTTGTGCTGCACTTGCAATGTTCTTGCTCTTGTTTAGCTGCAGAGTGTACTCTGTGTATAATCTCAGTGTGTTTAACGCCATGGCTGTTTAATCATTCATTTGACAGAGGAGAAAAAGCTGCAGATAGATAGAGAAAATTGCACTGCTCTGACATTATCGGTGATCATTTGCCCAAATTATAGTTCAGAGGTGTCGATGGCAAATGAACATCAAGTACATGGTTAATACACATATACAGGAGAAAGTACATGTTTTTCTTATTTCATCTTAAAACAGGGTTTACTTGAGAAGAAGGATTGTTATGGCAGAGCGGTCTGAGGATTGTGCCAGCAGTAACAACATAGCTGTGCGAGTGGATCGATAATAAACCCCCTGATCCATAACATATTAATAAGGGTGAATACATTATTACTGTTAAAAGATGTCAGGTGGAGAGGGCAGAGCAACACATGCTTCTTCCAGAATTTTCACTTAAGCCAAGGTGAGGGACACAACACTGCGTCTGGGCACAGTTCCAAAAATTACCATCTTGCTGTTGTCCCTCTGTTCTTCTCCTCCAGGACACGCTGGAGACCCCTCTTTCCTCCGGGCCCGCTCCCCAATCCGTTTCATTTCCTGTCTTAATATGCTGATTGAAGTGGTCACCTTTTCCTGTTGTGGTTAATGAAGAGCAGGTGTCTGAGTGCAACTCACTCAAGCATAGATGGGACCAGGGGACCGGCTCCCCTCACTGCAGAGAGGCTGCTTGATCAGCCCAGTGACAAAGTGGACCCTGCAGACCTCTCTCCTCCAGCTTTTAATTGTTTTTAATTAAAGCTGATGATGAAGAGCTGGAGATGTACATGCGTTATAAAATATGCCATATTAAATTGTAATGGCTTTTTTGTGTGCATACAACAAGCATCAACTGCATGATATTGTCTGCTTACAGTTTAAATTGATGTTAACTTGTAGTTCCACATTTCCAGTTGCAGTGTGCCATGTTTATTGTGCGAGGGCTTCTATAAAGAACAACTGTTTTTGATTTTACTTTGCCTACATGTACATTTGTATATATTAAGCTTGATTTATTTGTTTGGTTTCAGTGTGCCTAATGCATGCTTAATATTCAAGGTTTACTGTGTAGTGAGTGGGTTGATGTGAGTTTGGGTTAAGAGGGCAGTGAACTAGTTACCAGTGTGGTCACCCTCCAAACCCAGTGCCGTACCCTTGAGAAAGTCACTTAACCTCAGCCATGGCTCAGTGCACAGCAGGCGACGGAGCGTACATACAGAGCACACCAACATTTGTCTGGGCACAGCAGGCCATTAGAAATGCAGCACATTAAATACATAACAGTAAATCATCTGGAAACTAGGCCAGCGCCAGAATGCAGGTACATATTAGTATTTACTATCAAAGAACAAATACATACATTTACAGGAATTCAAAGGAAGTCTTCAGATTTGACTGCCTGCTGAACAGTTGGGGAAATGCTTGAGTTTGTGCAAATAGATGGCATCTGTTTTGACATAAACGCAGCTTTTTCACACAATTTGAAGATATTGGTAGATTTGGCAGCTTCATTTTGAGATACAAATAGACTGATTTAGTCTACCCAGGCTCTAGCTATGCTCTTTTAACTCATATACAGTAGACACTGTCTCACAAAATGTCACAAAATGAAATGTATAAAATGCACTTATTTAGTTTTATATTCCACTGCATTACTCCGGACTAACAAATGTTGGTGCCTTTTATGCTGTTCTATCATACATGTAGTTTGCTTTTGTTTATGAAAAAGGTTATTACTGTTAATAATAATATGATAATAATAAGATAATAATATAGATAATAGTCTTCCACACATCTTTTTTGACATTTTGAAAAAAAAAGGGCTTGTTTAGCTTTTTTGTTGATTCCACACAGTATAATTGTGTGGTTATTCTTTACTCTTAGTATCAGTAGGGATCTGGATTAGATACTCAGATAATCTGTCTCCATGTCAGTTCTATTTGGAACGTCAAAATTGTGTATTTCTAGTGTATTTCTTGGTGCTTTCTGTGAGACTGGCTCTCGGCGGTGAGCAGGGTGAGGCAGGCCAGATGAGTTGCTCTGTCAGAGGGAATGCAGCAGTGAGGGAGGTGAAGCTTTATTTCTCCCTGAAAGGTGTATTTTTCTCTTGTCAACAGGCATGGCTGCATCAGCCTCTCCATGACTCCCCCTCCCTTTTCTCCATCTTTTCCCTTACATTTCTGCGCCTCGGCCCCCTCCTCTCTGCCTGCTATCTGGAGCTGTACAGAGGACAGATTGAGGGTATTATTTTTCCTGCGCTGAGTTTTTCTGCCATGCAGTGATACTGAAGGTCCCATTCTGCTCCTGTGTCCGAGATAAATCAAAAACATTTTTCTACAGCTGCAATCAATGGCCAGGCCTTTTTCTTCTCTTACTCTTAGACACACATGCACATAGCCTCACTCTCCTCAGTGTGCTCTCTGGGCTATGGTTTTCTCCAGCGCTGACATCAGATAGCCTCCCTCCAGCAGTCCACTCTTCTGGGAGGGATTTGCATGTCATTTGCATATCATTACAGATTTAATAGAGCAAACTGTGCTCTTCCCAAGTGAAGATGACTGTGGGAGAGAAAAGGTGAGGTCTGGTCTCGACAGTGTCTACCTCTGAGCAGATGTGATGCCCTCTGTTTCACACTTGCTTCATAATTAACTGTGTTCTGCAAAATGAAACCAAAATACAAGCACAAATGTAAAATAGTACAGTCTTAGAATAAAGATTATGCAGTTCTAATTACAATTTCCATTAGACTTGTGTACTGCTGATTTCAAACCAGAGCAGCCAGCTGTGAAAATGCATTTCATACTGTCATGTCAAAATCTGTTGTGTGAAAAAGGCCCGCAGGAAGCCGGTGTAGATGTTTGTCAGGCAGCACGCTGAAAGATAAGGGCATAAGTAGACAGATGATGGACAATGAATGCTTTTTAATCTTTAAATATGGATAGCAAAGCCCTTTGTTTGTCTGAGTGACTGAGTGTTATTAAAGAATACTTACAGAAGAGCCACAAAACACTCACAGCACTTGCTTGACATTTAACTCCATTACTTCTCTTTCAAACTGAAACCAAACAAGTAAACACTCTGGCATCCAGTTAATAAGGCATAAAATATGATTTGTTTATGTAAAATGTCTATCAGTCAGTGTGTGACAATGTGGAGATAAAAGCTGGCATATCACAGAGCACTTTTTAATTACCTTATTGTGCTGTCTCTGCTCAGCTGCAAACTCCTGGAAGGAACGCAGCAAAGAGTCTTTTTCAATTAGGACCTCTCCTCACATCTGAGCCGCAGTCGCCGCCACACATTTTGTTAAAGTGCGCGTGTGTGGATGATTTCGTAACCTTTCTAATTTCACACTTGTTAAGTTTCCATGTAAAAGGCAACATTTTAGGAAGAAGCCCTCAGGATGGGTGAATGTCATTAGCGCCTGTGTGCGCTTTGTGTGAATTCCACTGCATTTTTATTATAATTCAGGAAATTGGGGGCAGGTTTCACTCTCTCAAGGGCCTTTTTAACACATAAATTACCTCTCCATACACTTTCTTCCATTTCTGTGACCAGTGCTGTCTCATTGCTGAGATTCTATGATTATAATGGCCTCCTTCTGTTTGTTGTCTCGCCGTTGTTCTTTCCTCCCAGTCTCTAATTTATGTGTTGTTGTTGGAGTGGGTGCTGATAGGCCCAGAGATGGCATTTAGCTAAAGAGCAGAGAGGCTGTTAGCTTCTCCGTTCATCTAATCAATCTCACTAATGAAAGCACTGTCCTCTCCACAGCCGTCCCTCCTCAACCTTCTTCCTCTTCTCTCCTGCAGCCTCCGACCCTCTCATCATTCGCTGCTTTTATCCTTTCACCGGTGACACATTCTTCGTCTCCTTCCATCTCTCCTTCCATGCTCCCTTCCACGTAGCAGCTGTCCTAGATTCACCAGTTGTAGAGTCGATCCCAGTGAGCCAGCTTTTTTTTTCTGGTGTTGGCTTCCTCCATTTCAGCAAAAAACGCGTGTCTTCCCCCTTCCCCCAGCAGAATAGATGGTGGATTGACCCAGTTAGGGTGAGAATGGCTATTGTACAGGCAGTGCACATGTGCCAAGGTGTGTACATGCTCAGATACATCTGTTCGTTGTTCCTGTCTTCAGTCACATGCTATTTTCTGTTCATCACTTCAAATTGAAAGCTAGCATGTGTTTCTTGAAGACTTATGTTAATGGAAGCATTTATGTGGAGTAAACCAACCTAAAACAGAAAGGCATTTTTAGGAGACATATTTTGGGTCATGCTGCCACTGGCTCCTGTCTGTGGCTTGTTTTGCTCTGCTGTCTTGTAAAACATTTAAAAAGAAAACGCTCTACTACCACTACTACTTTTGCTTATGATGTGTTCATGTGCTTTCGGAAGGTGCAGTTGTTGAGTGAGGAACACGTTACTTTACTTATATTGTTGTTTTCCTGTGTTTTTCACTCATAAAGCCGAAGTGTTACTGTTGATATGTATCGAGTAAATGATTACTGAGTTTATTAGCATTAAATGCCTTAAAAAATCAGGTTCAACATTTGCATCCTTTCTCTTTTTAACAAAGGCTTAATAATGTTAAATACTAAGACCACGTAAATGCAGTATTAGGCTGAGCGGAGGCTGGGGACACAGTTTGATTCTCTACTGTGCGTATAACTTGAACAAAGTGAGAAGTCCCATTAAAGAAGTTTAATCGAGCTATGAGCCTAGTCTAAGCCCTGCATATAAATGTACTGCATTTCTTTTCCTGAGAACTGTTATTGGCTGAGAACAAGACACTCAGAATCCCCCTCACATGTAAACACCTTCACTTTGTTGTTAAGTGTTGTATTGTGTAAGGTTTATTTAATTTTTCATGGAAATCTTGAATATTACATTTTTAACTTAATTGTGTTATGGCTGGTTGTGTGCCTTAAAAAACGATTCATTTGTATTAATGTCAGCATCGGCATAAGTCAGGACACTTGAATGAATATATTCCTCACACCAGTGTAAAGAGTTTGCCCGGCGGATCCACACTTCTTTCTCCTTGCATCACTTCAGTCTGTGAGTGTGTGTCTGTGCAGAGGCATGTCTATTTGTGTGTGTTTTTAGCCTTGGGATGTTGGGTTGTGTAGATGTGTAGATGTGCTGGACAGAGACCTACAGAGAGCTTTTGTGGCGAGCTTTTCCCTGCAGCAAGGTCTCTCCTCTTCTCTCTCTTCATCTCTTCCAACTGCAGCTGTGTTTATGTAACACACGCACAAACACACACCTGGAGACACACATTTATCATTATCGGAATATAAAACATAATGTAAATAAGTTAGCTGTCTGCTGTGGGACTCAGTTATGCTCCTGCAGAACAATGGATACTGGCAGTCCCACCATTTTGGATCAAGCATTATATTGTTATTGTGTTGTTTGGAAAAAAGTCGTGTTTTTCACTTGGCTGACTGACCTTGCTGTCTGTTTCTTTACCAAGCGTCATTCATACTATTTGAACTTTACCCATTTCCACACAAGGTAATCACACGTTGCTCTATAGACTCAGCCAACAGCTTCAGTTTATAAGGGTAAGGGATGTCCCAGTTTATTGGTTCAGTATATTATACTCTATTGGCACAATTTAACAAGACAAAGTGGCCCGTGTGACTGTGAGCGAGAAAAAATGATTATTTATCCGCCACTACATCCTCCCACTGGGAAAAGGCAAAAAAAATAACGATCATTTAGTGACAAATTACTTTCAAACATTGTGGTTCTGTAAAATGAGTTGTTGAAATTGCAGTGATTGCGACTGTACACGGTAGAAGAAGAGAGTGTCTGTGTTGCATTGTGTAGAGTAAAACATATATTTCCACCAGCGCTTTAAGAGTCATTTTAATGTTTGAGGTAGTACACCCAAGATGGCCATTCAGTTTTACTTTGTATGTTAGCTGCACTGCCATAATTCTGGCCCTCGGAGAACAAGGGAGGTGCATTTACACGTATGCACTGACAGCACACACATGCACGCACACACCGACACACACTGGACATACATCAATCATGGCTTCAGCCTCACCTGTCATTGTCTTTGTTGTCACTTATACAAACTTCCTTTCCCTGGTCTGCTGTGAAAAGACCCCAATCAGGATTTACATTTGCAGCACAGCACCCTTTGGCTCCCAAACACCAACTCTCGCTGGGATAAAATATAACAAGTACAAGAAGCCGAGGACAGTGTTGTATCCTTCTGCAGTCAGTGGTAGGTTAGTGAGTGCATAGAGTTTAGTGGTGATTTGTGCATAAGATAAAATGGAGGATTGGTTGCAGCAGCAGTGAAATTGGTACAATCACCTCAGGAGGAGGGACAGGTGAGGTGTGTATGTGTGTGTTTGTGTGTGTGAGATGAGCCTGCATAAACATGGCCAGCGCTGAATGCTGATCAGGGACAATAAAAACCTCCATTAAAGATTTATTCTGGAGAGACAGAATGAAATGGGAGGGGGAAGAGAGAGTGCTCAGGTTTGTGTCAAAGACTGGATTATAGCAACGACAACTCTCCCCACATGACTGCAGTGCACATACACACACACACACACACACACACACACACACACACACATATACACACATGTGCTAGTGTTCAGACTATGCATTTTAATAGCCCCGTCACCTCCAGCTATAATACCAGACAATGGGTCTTTGAGCAGACACTCGTCTTAAGAAGTGTCTTTCTTGCTTCCTGACAGTCTCCAGTGAAAGCTAACTGGCTAGCTCCACACAATTATAGATCCCATCTGTGTAGTCACAGCTACGGCAAAACTTAGCACAACAAGCCTGGGGCCCACTCTGTCAAAATGTCACCCGGACGCAGCAGTGCTCCAGGCGAGACACCGAGGTGCTTTTTAGTTAATATCTACAATAGGATTGTGGAGTGAGAGAAGGAGGAAGTGGAGGAGGAGGGGAAAGAAAATGAAATGACATGGAGAAAATGTAATCTAATTCACCGCCCCCTCCTCCAATGAAGTGTGCTGTCAGCTTTATCTCAGGACCCCTTCCCCACAGCCCCCTCCTCTGTGAGACCCCACTTTCATCCAGTTTGAGATGATTGAGATTCACAGTTGATGCTGATGACATTTGAGCAGGTACTTTCACCACTGACTGTCTAACTGGCCAACTTACAAACTGGAGATGAGATGCTAAACGCACGGAGACGAGGAGGTGGGAGTGGTGCTACGGAAATGGGACTCAGAGCCAGGCAGGGGGTAGAAAGGAGACAAATGAGCAATCAGGAAGGACCGCAGTCTTAGGAAAAGAGCTATCAGTGAGGATATGAAGAGGGGACAGCAAAGTACCACGAGTCAAGGTTGGGAATAGTATGAAGAGAAAGTAGGAGCCGAGCGGCGGCTAAATGGCAAAGGGGCACACAAAATAAAGCTGGGACGGTAGAGGGCAGGCCGTCTCAGGAGTGGAACATTTATTCTAAAATGAAGTGGCTCTTAGAGGCCAGGATTTTAATAAAGGAAAGCAACTGAATCAATAGAAAAAATCCCATGTAGACTGCCTGGATTAGTGTGTCTATAAATGTGTGTGTGCGCATGAGAACGTGATTATCGGTGTGTTTGCGAACACAGTGACAAGGATAATTATGTTTGATTACTAAAGACCCCAGTGAGGCTTTGTATTATCATCTACTCTGCTCCTTTGGTATTTTCGTAAGCCTTGATGGTGAGTCTCAATCGCTCTGTTTTTCTGATAGTCTTATCTTAGTCCTTTTTCTTTTGGCTGTGTTAAACAGGAAGTGCCGCGCGATAAATACAAAGTTGGAATCATCTTATTACTGGTGATGAATGTCTCGCACCATGCTTCCTCCAGTTCGGTTGTCTGCTTAAAATGATGCAGTTTAGTTGAAAAGTCAACAGCACAGGACATTAGATTTTAAAAAGCCGAGTCACTGTAACACCGTAATAGGATTCTATTTCTTCTTTGTGTCTTCCTGCAGCGGTACGTTCATTTGTGTGGCACACCTGCTTCTGCTGTCCGAGTGTTTGGAGGGAGCCTGCAGGTTATTATGTTTGATCCCCATCTATTGTGAGATTACTGGTCTAAAGTGCAGCTAGTGTCTGTCAGGCAGATCTACACTGGCACACACACAGCCTTGCACCAAGGTTTTAGCATCCTTTCTTAGATGTACTGTATATCCTTTGTCTTACACGGAGCAGTCACTGAGCCACATTGTTTTGCTGCCTATGTCAATACTATACTTTCGGATCTGTCCGTGGTGCTGAATATGTGGTATTTGCTTCTTCTTCTGCACATTTGAAGAAAAAAAAAAAAAGAAATCTCTTTTTCTTTGCTGTCTCTATTTCCCCTGACTCTTTTTTGTCTCCTCCCTTTGTGCAATATAAGCCTCTGTGACAGGAAATTTCATTACTGGCCACCACTTTAACTAACAAAAAGACTTAGACATTAAGCAATCACCCCATTTTCCTTTTTTCCTCCCTCTTTCATTTTGCGGATTAAGCGAGGCAGATCAATGCCTTGCCCTAAACTAGTTGAGTGTGTGTGTGCCTAACAGAGGCTTGCCCCGTGGTGTGTGCGTGTGGCTCTTATCTCAGTTATTAGTTTATCTCCATCTGGGTTTCATAGCTGTAGCGCTCCTCTACTATCGCCCTTCCACATATGAACCATCTAGTCTAGTCCCAGCTTTACGCCAAGACTGCTCAAATAGTCCAAAGGCCACAGATAAGGCCTCAATGTTCTCGTCTTCATTCAGACTAATTGAATCGACGCCGGTTGTTCCGCGTCGACCCAACCCCTCATCTTTCTTTAATTT
This sequence comes from Rhyacichthys aspro, assembly GCA_036850595.1. Taxonomy (NCBI): domain Eukaryota; kingdom Metazoa; phylum Chordata; class Actinopteri; order Gobiiformes; family Rhyacichthyidae; genus Rhyacichthys; species Rhyacichthys aspro. The sequence goes on from CM072151.1 coordinate 16,194,690, forward strand.
TTAACCCCAATTCTCCTGCCCCTAGCCCCGCTTATTGCACCGTGACTGACAGTGAGCGTAATTTGCGTGCGTTCGTGAGCGAGGGTCCTGGTAATGTGCAGCGGGTGAGCCCTTCTGAGCTGGGAAAATCGGCTTATTTCCAGCAGCCTTTAAAAACACCTCAGAGGTACTTTAATGAAAGATGGGAAGAGGAGGGGAGAACACTTGTCTAATCCTAATTTGCGTCTTCCCTCCATCGCAGCTCCCACACAACCTCCACAACGCCTCTATCTCCCGCTCCTCTCTTAGTTGGTCAGCTAAATTCAAATAAGCAATATTCATTAGATTTTTTTAAAATGACTTGTAGAGGCTTGATTTTTTTTTCTTCACACATTTTTTTCCTCGTTAAATGACTGTGGCAATCTGCATCCCTTGGTATTGTTGTATTAAACTCTATTTGGTGTCATTCTGCATCAAAAGCCACGGGCACTTTCAGATTGATTTTTGCCCAGCGCTGATACCATCTCTGCCCTTGTTTGCCGACCCCACTGAGGATACAATTTGATGCATTTGGAGACAAAAAAGAGTCTTTGTGCTACTGTCATTAAATAAAGAAAGGTGCAGGAAGGGAAAGCCTCGACTGTGGGGGTTGGTGTTGTGTTGGGAGCTTTGGGGCAGGCTTATATTTAATGGCTGAACTGGGGCTAAATGAGCTGAATTAATGGGGTCTAGTCTGAACACTTACATGCCTGCTAAACATGTATGTCTCCGCATGTGCGCACTCTTTTTTTAATAATGAGGTCACCTCTCAGCCATTTTTGTGCCCTGTAAGCCTATGTGGATGTGGGTTTGTAGGTTTCCACGCACCACTACAAAACGCTTACAGTTGTGTTGTTAAGATTATAAATCCTGTTTTTGTTCCAATGAATTTTTAACATCCTACATTATTGTGTGCGCAGTAGACTTATCAGAATTTTTGCAGACCATACAGAATTTCTATCATGGCTGTGCGTCCCTGGTGATGGTGTACGTCTGTGCGAGTCTAAATGTTGGCTTACTATTAAAGGGTCATTCCCCAGTGTGTTCATTGATGCGGTCTGGTGCAGGATCACTACAAGCATCCCCCTTCCTTTCCTTCCTTGCCTCCATCCCTCGCTCATTAACCCACACTTTTCCTTCTTCGTCCAGAACTGGCTTCAACATCATCTTTTATCTGTCATATGGTATCTACTTCCCAAGCCCTGCGCGCCGGCCCGGCTCAGTTCAGACCATGTCGTCCTCAGCAGGGGACCGGCTCCCCACAAATAAGGCCAACCATTCTAACATGAAAGGATGCAGTCTGATACAGAAGAACAAAGACGAGTGTCTGTTTGTGGCTTTGCATGTGTATATTTGTGTGTGTGTTGTCTTGTTTCTCATTGGGCTTCTTTTAGAATATGACTGGTGGTGTGTGTCAACCCCGTCTTTGGGTCAGCCTTTTCCACACTGATATTCCCTCCTTTTTTTGCACTTTAAAATGTTCTACTCATGTGCTACTTACACTGGTGACATGCAAATTAGCCATGTGCTGTTATGTTTTGATTTCTCTTCTTATGCCTTGTTCTGTAAAGACATTGAATTGGGCTCAACTAGATGACTGCTGTGAGTATGAACAATGTTTTTACTGCATTATTGTCTTCAGGCAGCCATTGACAGTTCTGGTATTTGAGTTCCAAATTACACGTCAGAATCTCAGTGTTGAATTGCTTATTGAAAAATGTAATCTATTGAAAATGAAAAGTTAATAGGTGAACTCAGTTTGCATTGTGAATCCTGTAAATGAATGGCTTGCCTACTTCTAAATACAACTAAAACTGTTTTGTTCACAAAGTAACCATTGGACATTCACTGTGAGGTCCCACACACACAAACAACCTTTGGACAAAAGGCTCTTTCTGTAAAGGCCAGTAAGAACTGGAACTGGTCTTGCACTCTCCATAAGGGAGTGTCCCACATTACAAAAGTTACTTCAAACAGTGATTGAAAGCAAACCACTGCTTTCATTGGTTACAGTCTTGTAACCATTGACTTATACCTTCTTAGTAATGTACTGTCTTGTGATGTGCTCTTATTGTGATCTATTGTCCTGTCCTATGTCTTGTTTTTGTGTTACCTGCCTAGGGACTGCAGATGCAAATTAGCATTGTTGCTGTAATCTGGCATATTTTGCTATTGCTGTCTGAATACATGTTCATTATTGTGCACTGTCCCTATCAAATAAATACATAAAAAAAAATTGGAACATATTGGGCTGCACAATATCAGGAAAACTTACAATATGCAATAACTATATTAGATATTGCAATAACTGAATGACCTGCAACATTTGAATGTCTTGGCATAATTAAAATTAATTCAAAGGACTAACTTCCACTGGTCTTGCTGGTTCTTTTACATTTGGTCATACAGTTTGTTTTAAAGCTAATTATATTAGAAAAAGTGTGGATGTCAGAAACATGTAATACTACACGATCATGCGATTGAATAAGATTCTTGCAATATGGATGTTGCAATTGTTGATGATAATGATATCCATGATAAATTTATGGTACACCTTACTACCCTAATGACATACAGTATGCCTTTATATGGTCAGTTGTTTTGGTTTATATTAAATTATTTAGTTAATTTAATAGGTTTCGAAAACAGTTTTCACTTTGATTTACTGAAACACTGGGATCTTTTTATCCAAACTGAATGAAGTCTCTTTTTTATTAAAGAATGTCCATATGTTTATTTGTTGTTTTTTTTCTTCAGTACCACTTATATTTGATGCATCACAGACTCTTGTAAATGTTACAGGCACAGTTGAGTTGTGTGCGTGGGTTTTGGTGCTGTTGTGGTGTTGTGTCCAAGCATGACCACCTCAGGACTGTCCTCTGTGAGAGATAGGAGCTGGAAATGGAATTTGTTGAGAAGTAAAAGCTCTGTCAGTCTGAGCCGGAGACCAAACAGGCGGAGTTCCTCTCTCTGTGTGTCTCTCCCCATCTGCCTCTCTGTCCATCTTTCCTTCCTTTTGTTTCTGTGTCTTACTCAAATGGATGGAGCTGTGTGCATAGCCTCTAGGGTCAGGATTGGACACAATGTTTTCAGACAGATTATCAAGACTGCGAGAAGGCCATGTTCACACAACGGGTCATCCAGACTGTCTGGATCTATCTGCAGGCTAAACACCAACGGAACAACCAGGGCTCGCTGCGTTTTGCAACTTTTAAATCCTCCTGACAATAAGTGAACCCACGCCTCCGTCCTTCACCTGAGCGCACAGGAAGCGGGCTGCCTCGACAGAAATTCATCGGCACAGACACTTCGCACATGCACACCGGCCACGTGTTGTGCAGGATATCGTACAAGTGTTTCCTCAGCAATTTATTATCTGATTAGGCTGAATTAATGAGGCCCAGTGGAAGGGGAAAAGTCCTCTTTTACATCCTTCCCTCCACTTATCTCACATCCCTTCATCTTGCACCTCTTCCTTTAAAACTCACTTTACTCTGCAGCTTTGTGAATTTACTCCTTGTCCTCTGCTTGCCTCTTTCCCTCCACCTACTGCAGAACCCTCCACTTCTTTGTAGAAAACTAACCTTATGAAGGATTTATTCTTGAGATTTCAAACACTTTTACCTTTTGAAACAAGGCAATGGAGCTGCAGCAAAAATAACAAATGAATGCATAGACACACATCAGTGACAGTCTCATGCTGCTTTGGCACATTTGAATGTACAGTGTACCCTCTGGCAATCTGGGCTAACAGTACACACACTGCACTGTTTCTCATTTGACTGAAAGTTCTGCTTGTGCTAATGTTTGATTAAATGGCACTTGATATGTGTGACAGCCACGTATCAACAGCCTTCCTCAGCTGCTTGTCTCCATATAAAATCTGGCATGGAAGGAGGTCATGTGACTGTCTGCTTCTCTTATTAAAAACACTGCTTCAAGGAGTTTCCTCTTGTGGTGTTTGTTTGCGCTTGACTTTGTGAATATGTAATTCTCCTGCGTTACAGAGGCTCTGTGTTTCATTTGCGTTATTATGACTGACACTGAGTACACAAGGACAGAGACACCAGGAATATTGCATGATCTTGTCACAATGCATTTGTATGGCCTTGGGGCTGCTGCTTGTGATGCTGAATACTACTTTGGCCCTTCATTTATTCTCAAGATGGTGTTTTTGAGAGGTTTTTGGGAACTGTGTGAATGCTCTGTTGAGGTTAATGGCTGCTATTTGATCTAATCTCATACAGTAGATGACAAATTGCAGCTCAGGTTAAAGCTATGGCCACGCACTGACTGGCTTTAAAGCGCTATTTAGTTTTATATAGGGGCAGTCTGCTTTCAGCATAGAAATTGGCAGGTCTGCTGATCATTATCCTCTCACCCCTGCATTACTCTGCCCATACCTTTTAAAGAGCTGTGTGGGTTATTAAATAATCATTAAGCAAGGCACTAACTGGAAAGACAAGGAAAGACATTGTCACTGTGTTTGTTGGGGCAATAATTTGATGTAAATTTGAACCTTATTATTAGGGGCAGGCTTTAAAGGAATGATTCCAGGCTGCTTTAAATCTTCTAAGTTGTCCATTGTAAAAGGGACAAAATGTAAATAAAGAAATTAATCACCTTTACCATTGAACCTAAAGTATTTTTTTATAAAGTGTGGGTTTAATAATAGGAAATACATTTGTGCGGTTTTGTAACGTCATATTTCTTCCAGGATTTGCTGTTTTTTTGCAGATGTGGTGGTTGTTCACTCTGTTTACTGATGTGTTATGTCTAAGAGGTGTGTACACGAGATGAGTTCATTTGAACGGCAGCCAACAAACATTTAATTCTCCCCAATGCTCCACCTTTGCAGTCAGTGTGAAAGCACTGTATCATTAGCAATATATATTAGTCTCCTCTTGTCAGCCTGCCAGCAGAAACGCCTATTAATATTCATCCCTTTTAGAGGAAGCACAGGAGCTAAAGACAGCATTAGAATGGGGAATAGAAATGCTCACCAGATAATGTCAACTTATAGAGCACGCACACACGACATCCGCAAGAATTAATGTTTATTATTAATGAAATACCTTGTTTCAGACTATAAGGTGTGGGTGAGGAATCCAAAGAGCAAATAGGCTTATGTGTGGTGAAATTGAAATTTTAATTCACAGTACATCCTGGGATTAATCTGATTTATGATCTTTCTGGTGGGAGAAAAGAAAATGCAGGTTTATTAGAAAACATATGCATTTCCTGTAATTTGGGAAATCTAATATAGTCCTATGATGCAGGTCCGGTCTCTCTCTTTTTTTTAACAGCTGTCTAATTGCTTTCTGTAAAGTTTTAGGAAAACTCAGTCATATTTTGTGGCGGCTCTCATGTTGCCCCTGCCCATCTGCTGTGCAAAATGTGTTTTCAGCACTCTGTGTACCATTCAGCAGATCTCCCCACCATTCACCTCCCAGACCCCTGCATGATGCTCCAATATTTCCCTTCCTCCACAAGCCTGTGTGCGGATGTGTGCAAGTCATCTCGGCTCGTGCTCGGCTCGAGTTTATTGCCACTCCATATAGCTCCTGCCTGACTGCGCCACATCTCCGTATATATGTTCTCTGGGCGTGAGTCCTTACAGTATGTAGTGATTTGTTGAGCGCGATATTTGCTGGATACAAATATGTGTTCATTAATGTTGTTTACTGGAACGCCATTGCAGCAGAAGTATTGATCTGAAGCAGGCTGTGTCTATGGCTGTGAGTTTGTACCGGTGAGAGTATCGATCCTAACCACTCCCAATAGTGTTTATTTCTACAGCAAGTCCGTCAAAAGCCAAGTGTAAGTAATCCTTCTTCACATCTGCCCATTTTTCTGTGTTGCGCCATTTGTGAAATTTACTGTCTTTGAAATGGTTGCTTTGAAGTTTGCTTTCTCATCACTGTAGCTTTTGTTTACATCCATTTATTTTTACTCGTACAACATTTAATCTCGCGTCAATCTGTGTGTGTATTACTCAACATAAACATAGTGTAGCTCTGAATTAGCCATGCCGCACTGTGACTAAATTTCACAGATGAATGTCTCGGAGTGAGTCTTTTCTGTGTGTGGCTGGCGTTTGAAGCTGCTGCACTCACTCTATCGCTCTAATTGCTTTTGACTTGCAGCTTTTCAAACACATTACCATGACAAGGCAGACTCTGAATCCACACTGTATTACATTAATTGTTTGTCAGAGTTGGTGTGTGACAGATGAAACCACGGAGACATGCGTGTACAGAGACACAGTGAGCGCCGCTTAATAGCCACCCACATCCAGCCAGTGCCTTGTTTTAGTGTTTAATGTCTGTGTCTTGGCTGAATGACGCAGAAGCCCACATGTATTAAAACGTATTGTATTAAAAGACCCATTGTGTCGCTACTGTGGCAGACGATGATATAATTATTTTTGTATTCCGAGCTCCTGCTGATGTAAGATGATTATGTTCGGAAACAGATGGAGCAACAAGTACTTCATGAAGCTGGGTTCCCTGTAAATAAACTCTCTGTGCTTTCGCCATCTGTATAATAGTAGTTAGATTTTGACTAAGTGAAAGAGACAAAGGAAATGAGTGCTGAATCATGCGGCTGCTGCAAAAGCTGCTTCTGCCACAGTTAGTCAGAGGAGATGTTCACTGTTCGCTTAAACTGATAAAAGTCCAATCACATTCCACCATTGTGTTTATTGCTCCTACAAGTCGCCGAAACCTCACTCCAAACTCTCCACTGCTTAAATTAACAGTACAGTTTGAAACAGTATGGTCTGATTTTGGAGTAGCATTGCATTTCCACAGCTTATCGAATGGAACTGGATGACAATGCCTAGTCTCGAGAGCAGGCACGTATGAAATCAGTTTGAGTCATTTACATCGTCATTTATTTCAGGAAAGGCAAAAACAGTTGACTGAGTTGTTTTAGTGCTTTGGTGTCAAACAGTTCAAAATAGCAGATCTGAGGAAACAACCCAAGTCAGTGGAAGTTAGCTACGTTATTGCTAGCAAAATAGCATTAGCATCAAAGTCATATTGTAAGGGTGAGTTCATGAAAACATACAGGCTGAAAGCTGCAGAAAATGACAAGGCAACAGGTGTCAGCACTGACATTATAATGGAATTGTACATATACTACTTTGTACATGGTTGAAATAGTTGTTGTTTTTTTATTTATAGGTTATTATGCTTTTATTTCACTGGTCCGACCCACTTCAGATCCCCAAAATGAGTCACTCACATCTACAATATGAAGATGAGTAGACTGTTTATGGGGATTCTGATATTTGAAAAATTAATGTTGGTCAGGTTTCAAATAAGTTTTACTTCAGCTTCTGTAGCTAGTGATGCTAACAACAAGTAAATTCCCATTGCCGCACTATTAGGAGAACATTTTGAGGATGGTTTGGTTTGTGTCGATCATCATCTAATCATTCTCACCATTTAAAGTATGTCTTTGAAACCAGTGACAGACAAGCACACTGTCAATCACACTGTCACCTTCCTCCTGTAAAGTAATGCATTATCATCTTAGAATGAACATTAATAGTGTAATAATGATGGACTTTAATGACATGACTATTCAAAAAAAGACAGCTGAACCCTACATGTGAAAAAAAGACTTAATTTAGTGAGATTTTTTTGAAATGGTACTCAGCAGAGGCCAATGATCCTTCGTTTAAATCCCTGCAATAGAATCCACAGATTTGTTGGCTTTTCCTTATTCCCCACTTCTGAGTGTATCTCAGTAAGACCTGTCAGTGACAGTGTGGAGTTGTTCAGTGGGAACAGATTGCAACAAAAGCCGCCGGGGCTGGGGATTTCTATTTCCCCTAGGCCACCGTGGGTAAAAATGCAGCCCTCATAATGAATAGTTGCCTAGGCCAGTGGTTTGCACAGGACAAGAGGAGAAAGGAATGGTGGGAAGGGGCAATGCTTGAGAAGAGAGGTGAGATAGTAATAATAAGATTGGATAAGAAAAGGGCGGAGGGAGATGGGGGCAGCATGGGTGTTATAAGGGAGGAAAGCGCTTGTTCAGGGTTGAGCAGTGAAGCAGAGAGGCTGCTGTGCGCTGAGGCTGCTGCTGCTGCTGTGACTGTGTTTGGGAGATGAGTTTTCAACCACTCAAGGAGCCTCAGTGCCTCAAAGTCACTTTCCCTCCTCCTCTTCTTCTGCAGCCATCTCCACAACAGCCTAAACTCGCTCCGGCATAACCTCTCTCCACCTCTTCAGGGGGTCCAGTCAGTGCTGCCATAACAAAGCCCATTCAGCAGCAGACTGTGACAAGGCTAGACTCCTCTGAAATGAAAGAGCTTCTCCATGCATGAGCCATAAGTGTGCCATGTGTGTGAAGACGTGTGTGTTGTCTTGTCTGTTCTGTGCTGGCCTTGGGATTGCACCTCATTTCTAAATTTATCCACAAAGTGTGCCACCTCTCCTGTGATCTGCTGCTGGGATTCTGTGGTGAGGAGGGGTAGAGACTGGTGAGGAAAGAGGAGAAGGAGGGGGTGTATAATCAGGAGGAAAGGAGGAGCAGGAGAGTGCTGTATGTGGGACACGGCAGAATTTTCTCACATTTCTTCCTCTTTTTCCTTATCACTGCTGCCATCATCCCATCTCTGGCCCCGGGCTGCAGCGTTTATTTGGGGGATTAGCATTGTCAATGTGTGCACCACTCTCTGTTTATGTCCGTGCCTTGTGCATAAGGAGCTTTTGCTCTCAAGTAACTGCCTGCAAGTGGCTTTTTGGCATATTTGCATGTAAACATATGTGCTGAAGTGAGAATGAGTGCTTTTGTGCTGTTTACAGCTGCACCATGGTTCTATATGCAGTGTGTGTGTGTGTGTGTGTGTGCAGGGCTTATGGGCCGATAAACACTCAGATCTGCTGGGCCCTGGAGGTGGACAGTAATCCCTGGTCCCAGAGCAGCAGATCATGTTGACTATATACGCTCAGGATTACACCTGGACAGATAGTGTGCCGTGTACGTCCTCAGAGTGACCTGTATGTGTATGCTGTACACATGTGGATAGCCCTGAATAGAAAATCAATATCCTAAGCGCGATTAATTACGGAGCACACAACACGTGCAGCGAGTGAAGCACCGGTGAGCACATGCATGACATTTGCTAACCTTGATTAAGAATCTACAGCGCTAAGTGTAGTCTTATGGCCTGCCTGGTACCATTTTACATCTTCATTGACGGTAAACAATGGCTGTTATGTTGAGGGTATCTGTCTCCTGCGTGTGTGTGTGTTTTACAAAAGCTGCCATGTGTGGTTAATCTCTCTCTGACAATAGGCTCCCTGAGCTGCCAGCTCTCAGGCCCACAGGCCTGGAGTGAAGCCTGGGGAGTGGGCTTGGAAGTCACCCAGCCAGGACTCAAGAGACTGGGCTTGGACCGCCTCCAACTCTCCCTGTGTGGGGATGATTGAGGGGGTTGCAAGGACACAACTGCACTGCAGAGAGGATGTAGATGAGAGGATGGAGAAGACATAATGAAAGAGGAGAAGTGATGGGGATGAATATGACGGGCGGGCTTCAGCACTTAGTGTTAACTGCACTTGTTTATATGATGTAAATAACAACACTTTTGTTTGTCAGTTTTTAGCTGTTTTTACATCACACATGTACATCCCACTCATCTATGTACGTTATTTATATAAATTCCTGTATTCAAGACCGCACTCAGATAATCAGCAGTTTGCATAATTTAGTGCAACTGTTCTGTGAATTAAATAGAGCTGATCCAGCAAACAGACTGAAGGCCAAAGTGAGTGGCTAGAATAAAGCAGCCTTGTCACTGAGCAAAAATTGTTTACTCATCTTGTCATTTTACTGAGAACAATAGAATCAGAGCTCAATCTAAAAAGCAACACATTTAACCTTGAATAATAAAATAGCTACAAACATGAAATTATGCTTGGTCTAAGGACTTGTACTATTAGTTCTGGAACATTTCTCCCTCTATGACATATTTACTTGCCAAAGTGGTGCACAGGTGTGAAATTTAAATGCCAACAAAACCTAATTTGTAAATGTATTCATCCAGTTTCAAATGGGCTTAATTGCCTCAGTTAAAAAACCCCCTTGACACCAAGTCTGAAGATACAGATGGCACCGTTTTAGTGAGTTTCTTCAATCTTCAAATTTCCCTACTGACACAGTCAACCTAGAAAGAAAGAATACATTCAGAGTTCACATCTGTATCTTTACATGCAACAGTAAGAGGGTGATCATTTATATTTTCTGTGAATCCTCCTGGAGCCTGAACTCAGAATTCATCTAAATAAAATTACATTACACACATCTTCTCTGTGCATCTATTTCAATATGCTTCATTTCTCTATTCTTCAATTAGCTGCAATTCTGTAAATAAATGTATGCACCTGCCATTGTATGCAGTGCAATGATGTAATACTTAATAATACTTATAATTTGCAAAACATGGCAGAGTTTAGTGTATAGTCATCTGAAAAAACATGCACACACTTAAGAGGACATCATGAAGTACATACTCTAAGTACTTTATAATGTCAAGTGTTATGTTTCCTTTTTTGTAGTGTGCGCAGCAGTACTATTTTGCAAGTAATAAAGAGATTTCAACACACACAAACACACATTAGCCGCGCAGAAATGTGTTTTCAGCGAGGCTCAGAGCTTATTCTGTGTAAAGAGGAGCAAAATGAGCAGTTTTTTCTCTGAGGAAATATGTGGAAGGAGATTGGACAGCTACAGTAGAATCCCAGATAGTACATGCTAAATGAGCTTAGACTGTGGTAGTCAACAGGGAGATAACTACACTCCTCCTCTTCTTCTCTTACTTCTATTCTTTTTCCCTTTTTCCAGCTCTCATCCATTCCATCTTTCAATGCCCATTTGTGCTATTGCACTTTGGCTCGTATCCGCTACTGTTCCACCAGATTCATCTTGTCGTTTTCCCTCTGTCCTTTCTGTCCCGATGAATGAAAGATTCAGAGACACATATGCGGGTGTATTTAGCTGTGAGTGTGTTGGGACTGCCACAGTTCTGCATGCTTGGCTTCCAGGCCGAGCATAAATCATCATTAGATATGGCAGGTGTGTTTGCGTGTGTGGATGTACACTCCGACTGCTGCTACAGAGGCTCAGATGCTCAACAGGCTGCCTCAGTGGTACAGCTCCAACACTCTTTCACTACCTGGAGCTGCTGTAAAACACACTCCCAGTGCACTTTCGGTGGTACAGGTGACCTTGTGCCGCGATGAGAGAGTGCTTCATGCTGCGAGTGTTTACTCCACATCCATAAAACTGCTCACATGGGGCTAGAAGGCCACTGGCTGTGGATCAGTGCTTTACACACAAAATTATGGCCTCAGTGGGGCGACACAGGAGAAGGTTGCTGCATCAGTAGTCTTCAACTTCAAGGCTGCAGGCAGACGTATGCTTTAGTTCATGTTAGGTTATATCTGTGTGGACAGTTCTGGTGATATTTATCTGTAGATGCCTTCTACAAGTTTCCGGATAAGTTGACTTTCACTGTTTTTCCACAATAATAACATTTGAACATGGATTTTGCTGCTAAATCTATTTGTGAACAGTGCACTCCTACCTTAAAGCAAATAGGTTGTGAGTTCAAATCCCAGCCTCTCCACTGTCCAAAAACATGCATGTGCAGCTGCATGAATGTGAGTGTTAATAGTCTGTAAGTGTATGTCAGTTACATACAGAGAATAATAAATGTAATCTAATATCCAATGAAAGCCCAGATATCAGTTTTCCTCACCAGTACACAAACCAGAACTGTGTACAAAGAGCACCCATCTGTTCATTAACAACAAACCCTTTTACACTTTTGCAAATGATTTTCTTCTGTGACAATCTGATGCAACATGTTTATTGCTGCTACTGACTGTCGCTCACGAGAAGTGCTTTTGTGATGATCCGAAGACACCATTTACAAGCTCTAAACAGGGCTCGTGTTGTAAATGACATCTAACATTTGAGGGTGAACTAGAAGCAGATAAATGTCTTGAATAATTCTCTTGTGATCCTTCCCCAACAGTCGAAAATGAAGGTGGAAGACTCTCTTTTCCGCCCCTGTCTTGCTGTCAGCCTTGTTTTTTTTTATCTCAGGCATCTCTGTGATTTGCGTGTCACTCTCTGTGTCAGATGGTCCCTGTTAGTCATCAGCCTCCTGTCTTCCCATTTGCCTGCATTGTGTATCTGTCTGTTTGTGTATTTTCCCAGAATTCCAAACACTTTTACAATCCCTCCGCCTCTGGCTCTGTTCACTTGGCAGGATCCCAGCACTTTGACCACTCTGTGTGTATGTGTCAGTGTGTACGTGTCATTATGCGCCTTTGTCAGTCCCAGTTTTAGGGGAGGCACTGTATCACAACTGGCACTTTCTTTTTCCCTTCCTTTCATTTATAGCCCATCATTCATTGCGCGTGAGTGTGAAAGGAGCCGGTTTGATGCTCGGACTAGCTCGGTGTGTGTTTGTGTGTTTGCATGGGTGTATTGGACGCCAGGCAGAGGAAAATCAATGGTATTAATTTGCGGAGGCAGTGGTGTGAGCTGAGGCAATCTGCTGCACACTGGGAGCCACGCTTTGCTCTGATTTACCACACACACCTTCCCTGTAATCCCACCTCCCCAAATGGCGCCGCGCCTCCTCTTCTCCTCGCCGCTTTGCATTCAGAGACAATATCAGTTTACAGTTTATGAGGCACACTGGAGCGTCACACTTCACTCTTTTCCCTCTCCATCAAAAGTGCAGGTAATTAAAAGGCAGCCTGCTCCGTGCTGGCAGCGGGGGGAGAAGGACGACCGGAGGGGCGGGTAAGGGTCCGGTCGCCACCGCATAGAGGCACAATCACTCCAGTCCACAAGGCTTTGGGAGCACATTAGCCTCTGATAACTAATCAGCAATTACTTACGCTTTCATTTTCCTTCAAAATCACACTTAATAAATCACAGCTCATAAACTATTTACTTCAAGGTTTTTTAATGTCACAATTAATAAAGTGAAGTAGCGGCGATGCATGCTGCGCTAATTAACAGAATGACTCAAACGTGACTCATAACACTTCCCCAGACAAGTAGCACACGCTCTTAACATCTCACTGTTAAATAACGGTCAGAGATTGAGACCGCAACACGAGAGAGTATTTCCTTCGAAAATCTGCGTGGCATTAATGTACCTGATGCTCATAAACTGTAGATAAATAATAAATAATGATGATATTGGCACATGAGTCAGGCGTCATTAACTTGAACCCTGATATGCCAGTGCATTTTTATGAATATGGATATTAAATCTTGGTGTGTTAAGCCTGTCACATCTTACGCCTGTTTGTCAAGGGTTGCGCAGTCCACACTTTATAAAATTCCCATTACCTCCTCATTCAGCATTTTACTCTCAGTCAATACTCTCTGTCTGATCTAGAATAAAAGCTGACATGACTCTGAACTGAACCAATTATCCTTATTTTATGACTTCCAAAAATCCCACTCACATTTTTCACGGTGACAGCTGAACCTGCGCTTGATGAACTCCGGCTGACAGTGGGATGTTTATGATGTTAGATGATGTCACTGCTGGTTTCGGATGATTATATCACTGATGCCATTGAACACGGAAGTAGACATTAGGACGGTGCTTTCAGTACATTTCTACAGCTATTTATTACAGCAATTAAGTGCAGTGTTTTCATTTTACAGCTGAATGTTTAGTTGATTTTCAAAATTAAGAGCTGCCAGTCTTCATTGTATGGGATCAGTGTTTTTCCAGGGATTTCATTCACGTCAACAGTGGCTATGATAAAACCTCCCTTGTCTCGGTTATGAGATTAAACTCACACACAGATATACAGTTATGAGATTTAAATCCACACACTGCAGCTTTCTCTCTCCTTGTGTCCAGCATCACACCAGACACTGCTAATCCACTGTATAGTGTCTTAATCCAATCAGACCTGTTGTCTGCTGAACCGAGACTCACGGGGCCAATGCTCTCAGATTGTCAAACACAGGCACACACAACACACACACACTCACACTCAGAAAGAAGAGCTTTGCATAAAGAGTACATCTCGTAGTTTCATTATACTTTGTACTTTTTCATCTCTACCACTTATTGCTTTTCAATAGTAAGTGCCTTTCAGCTTATCCTCATCCGGGGGTTGCCACGGCCAAGTAGTTCGCATGAGTACAATGTTTTTTATGCCGGATGACCTTCCTGGGCTTGGGACTTGCACTGGCTCCGCAGGAGATTGGAACCCCCATCTCCCAAACCAGGTGACATTTGAGGTTTACATAAACATACATATGGGTCTATGATTTAATAATAATTACTCATGTCCTAGTACTGTTTTTTCAAATTGAGTTTATGTTTACATTTGGCACCCCAAGTTCCTTGTTATGTTTGGAGAAAGATAGCAAAATACCATAAAAAGCTATCAATTACAAAGCCTGCTTCATTTATTTATTTATTTTTTGTACCAAATCACATATTTCTCTCAACTTAATCACACATTTCTTTTCTAAATGCACCTCTTTCCTCTAAACTTAACCAACTCTCTTAATGCCTGAAGTTAACCAACATTTATAAATTCATGTTTACCGCTTGGTCTTGTTGGAGGTTGGCGTAGGTTGCTGGAGCCTATCCCAGCAGCTTTGGACCTTAGTACAATGGCCAGTGTTAACCAACATGTTAGGTCCAATCCCAATTCTCTAACTCACCGCTACCCCTTCCCTTAGCCCTACTCCTTGGCCCTCTAAAGCTAAGACACAACCACCATAAAAACCAAAAGGACTGTTTGTTCACGACATGCCGGTGAATGCACTACGTACTGGAAATCTAGCTTATCCATTTGTTTGAAGTGTGGTCCCCACCTTTCGAGGGGTGTGTACCCCTTCCCCTTGACCCTTCCCCTTGATCCAGATTAGTATTGGGACACCCCTTCATCTCTCGTGAACGCACAAAACGAGGGCTGTGGGGTAGCCCTCGTTTTCTCTGGTTCTGGGCGTAAACTCTCAGACTCTCTCTTCTGAGCCTGGGTTGGTGGCTGCTATACTGCAGCTTTAATTAGGAGCACTTGAGCACCACTGCTATTATGTATAGTGTTACGCTGCTAAATGAAATGCATCATTGCTAATTCTATTGTCTTTTTTAACAAACAATGCGACGCAGCTGCCAGGTGGTGGCTTTGTGCCGCAGACTTATTTCTTTTGTGGTTTTATGGTGCATTCATTTAATCTTTCAAGTGTGGAGCTTTTATTTATTGTGATTTATAGCTCCTCACACACATTTTGGCTGTTCCTTCCCACTTCTGTCAGTCTGTCGTTTATCCAGTCTGAGTTGATTTTCAGGCAGCGATCTTCTCCCGCTGTCACACACATAAGTAATAACAGTCTAGGAAATAAAGTTTGAGGAGATGTTGTGGGAGGATGATCGTCGTGTTGACTGGTTATTGACTATTTGCTGTTTGCGCCGAATGTGGATTTGTGATGATTGTTGTGTTAAAGCTTTCCTGTCTGTCTTCTTGGCTGAGGAATAAAAGCACATTTTCTCCAGTGCGCTTTCATCTCCGAGACCTGAGACTGTCACTTGATATTGAAAAGCTGCAGAGTCATTTTCTAGTCCTCGTGTCGGGAAGAAGAAACTCACACAAGACAAATGGTCCAATTCTACTTTAACAGGCCAATTCATATTGTAATAGAGGGATGGAACAAAGAAAGGAGAGAGCCGGGGCATTAGGAATGGCACAGTCAGCCTTATGTGTGTGAGTGAGAAAGGTTTTTCTCTTTAATTCTCTCTGTTGGAGATGTACTACCTCAGGGATATTCTGCCATCTGATCCACTTTAGTGGTGTGGCAAACAGCCAGGGCATCTTTTCAATTACACAGAAATGGATAGTGTGTGTCCATGTGAGATGAAAGACAAAGACGCAGTAGGGCAGGGAGTGAGGGAGATCCAAGGATGAAACGGGAAAGACATAGATGTACAGGAAAAATACGATGCACAGAGAAAGGTGGAGGTTGAAAGTGGAGCTGTGTTTGCACCACGTGAACTGGGGCTGGTCAGAGGAGAAGGGGCTAGAAGCAAGATGAGAGGGGAACTGTGACAGAAGATGGAGTGGTCTGAAATAAGAAGGCTTTGGTGTGGAGGGGAAAATATGGCTGCTTCTCTGTCTTAAAGCCAAGCAATAATTTAAAGGCCCAGCTCTCTGAAGCCTTGGATCCACATTGACTGGTCATCTTAAATCAAATCAGGGCACTGGGCGGCAGCCGCGCTCTCTGCCTGCGTGTGTTTGTGCTGGGCCGTACACACACTGGTGCGAGCCCTGGTCTACTCTGAATTATTGACGCTGAAGAATAATTGATTGGTTCACCTTCAAGCCTATCAGCCTCCGTCTGAGTGCAGCACCTCATA
This sequence comes from Rhyacichthys aspro, assembly GCA_036850595.1. Taxonomy (NCBI): domain Eukaryota; kingdom Metazoa; phylum Chordata; class Actinopteri; order Gobiiformes; family Rhyacichthyidae; genus Rhyacichthys; species Rhyacichthys aspro. The sequence goes on from CM072151.1 coordinate 16,211,134, forward strand.
TCAGCAGGCCACCTCCTTTTCCACCACAGGCCCTCAGACTTTTTTCATTTCCTCAGCTTTTTCTTCTCTCCCTACACATTTTTGCCTTATCCTCATCACAAAAGCATGTGTTTCCTATCTTTGTGTCTTATAGGTTAAAATGAAAAACATTTTTTTTTAAATCTGATAGTACTTTCCAAATGTCTGCATGGCTGTTTTTAGTAGACAGTTAGCACAATAGAAAGTGAGCCTATTCATCTCTTTAATCTCACAGAGCATCTCTCTCTCTTATTTTCTCCATTTTATTTCTTATTGCTTCTGGGCTCTGTTTTACCAGGTGCAGTGACAGCCCAGCCCATAATGCATATAACAAGCTATGCAGCATGTGATCAGTCATGGCCGGCTATAGTACATTGGGACATGCATCCAATCAATAACGTGATTCTGACACACAGCCGCTGCCCGCCTCACATCCATGCACGTGCACTAATGTGCACGTACGAGAGGGAGGCGCACACACACGCTGGGCTGACATACAGGCCTGCTGCTCTGACAGGCCGGAGATGAGCTGAGGATGGATGGACGGATAGATGGATGGATGACTGGGTGGATAGAGGGGATGGGGTGAAGGTAATGGAAAGGGGTGAGTGGTGCAGCTGTGGTTGCTGGCTCACCGTCGATGACAATGGACTCTGACACATGCTTTGGTCGTTGGGTCTTATTGAGTAAAGGGCGATTTTTAGTCTCAAGCGATGGATTTTTACATTCCCCATCACGTTAAGGCTGTAGCATTCGGAGCACATCAGTGTTTTAAAAGAACGGGATAATGGAGATCACAGAACGCAGAAACTAGAAATAAACATAGAAGACAGAAACTTAACATGAGGGTGACGACGCAACTTTGCATATAAACAGCAGCTATAGTTAATTCTGGTTTGTCTTGTTCTAAAATATCATTTGCTGTGATTATACTGTTGTATATCCTGTTCCACTCAACAGCTATATACTGAACATACAGCTCAAATATTCCAACAGGCTGTCTGCCTTCTTTTTTCCTCATCACCGCTCTACCAACATGAGAGACTATAATAACCTCACTTATACTGCATCAGAGCCACAATATTAACAGTGAATTGATTCAGCCCGGCTCTTATTGTTAAAAATACTGTAATCTTCTTATAGACCACATGCATTAGAAGATCTAATTATGGTTATTACTCAGACCCTTTGTTGTTTATACTCTCTCATATGAAAGTGAACATGTGAACTCCCTAAGCTCACACGTGCTATCACTTGCATGTATCGCAACAACATAAACCACACATCCTGATTCAGCATTCTTACAGCTACAAAGGCAGGTGCCGCAAATCCCCAACTGGCAACACTTCTTTCTTATGTTAGTGTAAACAGCCTGCACCCGCTGCTCTGTGTATCCATATCAGCCTCGCGCTAATGGGATGCATGCAGTACGCAGGTCTGTTATGTAAATATGTGAACCTGGATTAGAGCAATGGGGGAGTTAGGCTAGTGTAATCCTCTCTCCTGTACACTGCATTATCATATTCACACCACTGCAGCGGCCGCCGGTCCTGTCTAATAATCCCTTTGACTCAAGCCATCTCACACAGACCCGGCATCCTCATAGGCTTGTGCTGACTCCATCAGAAAGCCTTGCAACTATAAGAGAAGTCAATTAACCTGCGTGTGTCTTAAAGTGTAAGTCCTTTACAGTGTGAAATGGTTGCCACTTCCTTGTGCTTAGACTTTTTGTGAGTACCTCAATTTCTGAAATATATTATTCTTACTAGGTTTTCTAAATATGTGTGTTGAGGTTGTCAGTCATCCAGAACATATTCAAGAAAAAGATTTTAAAAAGGGCATCTGGATATAGGTTTAGAGGTGTAAACTTTTTTTTTTTCCATTTCTGTTTAGTAATGGCTCAGATATATTAATGAAATACTTTTTGTGTGTTTTTAGGCATAAAATTCAAAGAGGGGGCCTTAACTATTTTACTGGATTAAGTAATAGACTGTATAGGATACTAGTCTACTTCAAAAACCTTGGAAGTCACAGCAGTAATCAATGGAGAAAGTCTTTGGAAAGTCAGATTCATTAATGAATAAATGTGTTACTAGAGTGCTGTGTGAACTCCAGCGCTTGCACGTGTCCCTTTGACTGTCACACACTGGCAGGGTAACAGGACTTCTCTACGGAGCCGGATTACTGGATAGACCTCCGTCTCTGCTTGGTGTTTCTGCGTGAGACAATATGGAGAGGGAGAAACAGAATGGGTAATTGAGACAGACCGAGCGAGAAGCGGGGAGAGAAACTACAGTATGTGCCACCAGAGGTAATTAGCAGAGCAGCTGTTTGAGAGGGGAAGCTATAGCCGTGACACTGCAGGAAGGAGCTAGGGGAATAATTAGCCGGTAACACCCGTCAAGCTCTCTCTAAGAGGAGATGTGTTATTTTACGTCGTTCTCCGTTGAAGAATGCTAGCGCTCCACGCACAGTCCTGACTTTCACCCCAGTTGTTCCTATGCAGACATGAATTATGCCGTCACAAGTGGATATTATTTGTGCGACTGTGGTGAACTCGTGCCTGCTGTGTGTCTGCTTTATGGACCATATTTAGAGCATGTTAATTGGGTATCGATTGTGGGGCACTCAGTAATTATTTATGACAATTTCAGGTGAGTGGAGTGGTGGTGCGCGTGCGTTTGTGTGTTCCTCCTCCCTTTGGTCAATAACCACACGGCATATTCAATCAAACCTCTTCAGCGGAAAACATTCTTCTATTCACTCCACACCGGGATCAATGCACTCCATCTTAACCACCTCTGCAGCACACATGCAGAACATTTTCATACAGCACAGCAAATGACTGGGACAAAAGGCATTTGGAAAAGCCTCAATGGCTGTATGGATTTAAACAGCAGGGAACTTCATCATTTTGATTAACTAGCTTTGCCTTTAGGAGTAAAAGGAAAAGTAGAAGGTATAATATGAGGTGGCTCTGTCCCGGTCATATTCTAACACATATATGCAAATACAGCAGCACAGAATTCAATTTTGTTTTTTTTTTAAAGTTGCATGTGATTCAATTTGACAGTGTGCGGTCAATTATATATAATTTATACCAAATTTTGATAGTTCTCTTTTGTGTCTCATCAACATTGGCTCCTGTTTACCCAAGAACTCATTTGTCAGATTACGTCACAAAATGCTCCTAATAAAGTTACCAAACTTTCATTGGCCTAATATCTACTTATGTGTTTTAGTGGCAAAGCTGGAACCTGAGACTGTTGCACTACTCTCCATTCAGTTTTCCGCAGAGTACACTGTCAATATAAAGATCTTAGCTGTGTCATAACCCATTCATCCTTCTCCACTTGCTCCTGCCAGCCTATCCCCTGACTGTATTAGCTCTTGTGATTTCAGCATTCTGCGTAGTCATGAATAGTATCCATGGTGTGTTGACTCTGCAAGAAAGCCTGTCAACTTTGTGTCCACTGTGAGTTTATTTGAGTGCAGAGGCATTTAGCAGTTGCTCTTTTTCTCACCCTGCACCCTCTCGGAGCGTTTCCGCACCCTAAGCACTCTCTACCTGGAGATTACCCTTCATTTTGCCGTGAGCCTCTACAACTGCTGACACAGCTCTTTTCCGCACAGAAACTTTGCATATGTATTGACTCTGTGTCCGTCTGTCTTATTGTCCCTGTGTCTCCCTAACTGTTTTCTACAAAGCGGGGGTAGGGTATTGCGTACAGTACACCACTTCTTCACTGAATAATTCCTTTTGCTTATAACAGACTTTGTTCGTCCGTCTTTACGAGTCCTTCAAAGCACACTGGCTGTAAGTAAAAACCTTGTGTGTTTGTGTCTGATGCTGAGGGACTGGTTGTATTCCCAGTGCCCTGTGACAGTATTCAAACAGGTCATTAATATACACGAGCATCTGTTTAAGGCCCACACACATACATCGTCCTAGCAACCGGAAGGGCGTAGTCTTTTTTCCTCCCATGACAACCCTGACACTTCCCAGTGGGAGTCTGCATCGTTATGGCAACTAAGACAGTTGGATTTGCATATTCATGAATACTAATGAATGTTCTGGAATGGAAGTTGAATGTTAAAAGTTCTATCTGGAGCCATATGGTGGACAGTGCCCAGGGAGCGGCGTGGGGTTCACTTTGAGTTTGTTTTTATGCATGTTGTTGTGTGAGGAAGGATGAAGGCAAGGGCTGAGAGGTGACGTTTGTGCTGAGTGTTTGAGTTTGGGTTTGACTCAGCCGCCGATGACGAGGCACGGAAAATACAGTCTCAAGGTAGGGTCACTTTCACTTTTCCATGTGCTTAGTCGGTTTACTTTCCATGTTAAAGCAAAAGTAGTTTCAGTAACAGCATAAAATCAAATTAAAAAGAAAATTTGTATGTAGTACTGTAAACTTACTATTCGTGCAAGACATGATTTGGGTAGGGTAATCCAGTGAGAGCAAAGATATTGTGCAATACTCAGATTTTTGTTCTTGGACAGTAACCGGAGAATAAAATGGTTACTGATTGGTTCACAACCTCAAAAGTTGATTCTTATTACAGTTACTGCATGTTAAGACTAGCACACACAAGATATTAAGTCAATTTAATGTTTAATATATCTGTGGGCAATCTTAGTTGGAACTATGGTGTATTTGCAGTTCATAAAGTCAGTTAAATTATATCAGCATTTTTCCTGTGTTAGCTGAATGGGATACAAATAATCTCTTTATACATGTTTTAAAGCATCTCTTCAATGAGGACTTTACATTTAATCTATATCTACTCTAAAATGATCTAAGTGGCCTTGTCTGGCTGCTGCATAAAAAAAAGAATTTCAGTCGAAACACCATGTAATTGTAAACTCTTGCTACTGTAATTAAAACTGCCACCTTCCTAACGGTACTCTCTCCTACTGCACAACGTAAACACACACACATACACACACAGATTCTCACACACACACACACACAGATTCTCACACTGCAGACACACAGAGGATTCCCCTGAGTGTTGCTGCTCAAACAGGAGACCTTTACAAGTGTTCTACCTCATCAGCCGCTCTCTCTCTCGGCGTATACCACCATCACAGAGGGAGGGATACAGGTTAAGTTGTGTGAAATCACCGTGACAGGACATGCAAATTCACAGCAGCCCGCCTACAATGGAGCCTGTCAATCTGACCAGGAGTGCGTCTCTTCTCTCTGTTGCTTTGCCCATGTGCCTAATCAAAGTGAAGTACCTTCGGCGCCCGTGGGACTAAGTTATTCTGCTCGAGGCTTGTCTAATTGTGCATTGTGCGTCTGTATATTTGTAATTTGCATGCTCGCCTCTCCTCGTCTCTCTTCACGTTCGTGTACGTCCAGTGAATTGCCATTTTGTCGTCGGGAAGAGGATCTGGGTCAGTGTTTGACATTTTCTCTTTGCTCCTTTTGAAAAAGGCTTCTACTGTTGTCTCTTGTCAGATGTTGGAAAGAAGGTGAGTAACGCGGCAAGAGGCATGTGTTGTGTTGAAAAGGAGATAGCAAGAGTAACGCCATTCCCTCCAGACAGGAAGTGGAGGAAGTTTGGAGCTATGCCGAGTGTGATGTTACACTTATTATCACACAGTGTCCCACAGCACAGTTGGAGTCACAGCTACTCATCGCACTGCGGGACATACAGTATACAGTTGCACACACAGTATACAGTTGCAAGTACAAACAGCTATCTTCTCACAATACGCCTTCTAAGATTTTCCCCTACTTTATATGTATCTATGTAGCTTTTCTATGGCATAGGTAAAAAAAATTGATTTTTTTTTTTGCATATTTAACATCCTTCTGATAATACTTTACAGTGAAATAGATTTAAACAATCACACACCAAAACTCACAACCACAGGATTGTGAGTTTTGAAAGTCCTAGTTTTATGTGCCCATCCACTACCCCATCAAACTCTCTGGCCTTCACAAAAATACAGATTCCCTACAGCGCTGTTAAAACGAGGAAAATTGCTGAATGCTGTGTATTTTCTTATGTACGCATCATACATCATTGTGAGCTTTGTGTTTGTGGAACAGTGCTAATGTCAAACGTAAAAGCAGAACTGAAGTTACAAGTTTGTGTCAGGACCAAGTTCACATCATCTGTTTTCTTGTTTGTTGTCGAGGCCAATTTGCATGTAGATATCAACTCGTTATAATTTTTAAGTGCGTTGATGAGTGTAGATTATGCATGTGGGTGCTCCGCTGCAGTGTTTGCACATATACATGCGCGCAAACACGCTCCCTGGGATCATAAATGAATATGTATGTCCTGCGGTAGGACACAGATGAAAGATGAATAATAGCCTGCTTTTATACAGTATCCTTCACAAAGCAGCCACACAGAAGTAAGAAAAGTAAGGGTGAGCGGGTCATCTGTTCTCCGCTGCGGCACTGTTCCCCACATTCACATCTTTTATTAGCATTTTTTACTTTCTCACCTACTCCCTGTGGGACATGCATTGTGTTTTTGTTCTTTCCCCGTCTATGAAGAAATAAGCAGTCATAAAAACCGAATGTACTGATATCAAAGAGATGTTAGCAGCAAAAAGAAATGTCCCAATGTCACATTCTCCAACAAAGGGAAAACTTAAATCACCTCATTTTAACAAGCTACTAGCCGTATCCCTGGCTTTTAACAGGCCTTAGTCATTAGATTAGAACCCACCGCCTGCCACTTAATGATGCTGCAGATGACGCCATAAAAAGCAAAGCTAGAAGTGCAGTGAGTAAGACACAAAGAGTGAGAATAAGTTTTTCCAGGTCTCAGCTCTGTTACTAAGCAATGGGTATAAAGTCCTGAGTCATTTGGTTTGTGCGGCTGACCTCACCAAAGGTCTGCACAGGCCTCCTTCTGAGATGTGTTGACTCCTACAGAAGCTGAGGAACAAACTGATGTAAGAGGGGAAAAGTGGAGATTTGATGTTGTCTCCTGTGTTGAGTTAGTACAAACATGAAGCTGCAGGTGCTGTATAATGTGTGTCTACGTGCATATGTCCTTGGTGGCTGTTTAGATTGTCTCCCAGGCATGTTTTGTGTGTGCGGCTGACGTGACCGAGTTAAGTCTGTAGAGTGTGAATTTGAATTATTCATTATTCAAAAGCCCCTGAGACCCTCTATCCTCAGAGTGACAAATGACTACCTTCCTCCTCCAATGCGGACGCAGACGTCACGCTTCAGTATCTGTATAGCCACGCTGCTAGTTTCATGTTTATTTTATGGTTTACATGTGTATAAACTCTCCAAGTGCGGCAAGTTATGCGTTAGAATATAAATTACTGTGTCACTGTCAGATGGTCAAGTCCTTCATAACGACAAACACGAAGAAACGTTATGTTTACATTAGGCTGTGATATTATTTGGGTCTATGAGGCCACATGGGGCAGCAATCTGGGGGTGCAAAATGTATATTGGACCTCTGTTGTCAGCGTGATAATTGCAAGAGCGAGGTACATCCCAGGAGGAGTCATACTCATATTCACCTCAGCATCACCTTTCATCATTCACACTTTTCTTATGTTCCATGAGATTACAGTGTCTGACACAATCTGAGCGCCCTGTTAGAGACTGATATTAAAGAACTATTTGTATAACCTTCACAAAATTACCATGACTGTCTTTTATCGGCAACCAAACATATTTCAGTGATAGGTTTGACTTTGACTGCTGGCTTCAAACAGCTCACACAGCTCATACTTTTATGTCCTTATGTAATTATAGATTTTGAGATTAATGCTATACAAACTGTCATTTATATATTAGGTGATTAGACAGCCACACAAAGCTTTTCAATGCCTGACTTGTAGAGAGGTGTGTTTGAGAGATTGGTAAAAGCCATGAACTTGAGCACGTGTGTTTTATAGTAAATTATGTTCTATCTGTTACTGTATGTGTTGTCCTAAATGTTCTTATGTGAAATGTCCTGATTGTTTTCTACTGGCTTACAGTGAGATGTGAGTTGTTTTGTTGTGCCTGTATCAGACACATAACTCACATGGATATGAGACACTTGTGGACATGAGAGGAATAGCTGAGTCACTGGACGCCCACTGTCTGTGTCTGTGTCTGTCTGTGTGGGCTGGTCCCTCCCTCTGGACTCAAGAGCTTTAATGGTGGCTCACAATGTTGTGAACTCTTGCAGGTGAAGATGAAGAGTTCTGCTGAATGGTGAAGGAAGTCCTATCCTATACACGTTCTATTGCAATATGCAGTAAATAAAGATTTCTGTTGGTTAATTGGTTACATCCATAGCAGCAATTAAGCGACACTTTATTATGAACATAGCTATAGACACACCTATGTAGAATTGAAAGTGAAGCACTCAGGTTTAGATCCCAGGTTGATTGGCAGGTGCTGTGTGTGTCTGTGTCAGAGCACTGAGCTAAATCTATGCAGCGCTTCTTTATTTGGCCCTGGGGCCTGATTTAATGGTTGAATGAAGTGCTCAATAATAGCTTACACACAAACACAAGGCACACTTCAGTACACACAGCGCATGCATTTCAACACAAGTATGCTTGCGTTCACCATATTAAGAGCTATACAAATGGCTGACACTCTGCCTCAGTTAAACAGTGGGAGGGAGGAAAAGAGGACGAAAAAGAGCCAAGAACAGCGCATCAAAGAGAAAACAGAGGGAGATCAGCAGATGATGGGGCTGTAAAATGTGACGGCAATATACTCTCTTGTCTTCAAGAAGCAATAGTTGGATTTTTCCAGCTGGCATGTGCTTTGTTTGGATCAGTCTGTTCCAAAACGCTAAACTGTTTGTGTTTTTGTGCAAAGAGGACGCTGAGCACAAGTGACTGGGTGACTTTGTGTACATGCAGCTGTCTCTAATCATGCCGTCACCGAAGAGATGAGTCCAGACGAGGAACAGACTGAGTCAGACCAGCATCACTCAGGCTTTTCTGACCTCATCTCAGTCAGTGTACTCCAGTGGCTGCCATTAAACATTTCAGCATGTGGACAATATCATCCTGCTCTTTTTCTATGTTATATATATTTATTATTATTTGTTTTCAGACCAAAGAAATCTCCTATCATCTGGTTAATTCAAGGGGCAATACCAACAGATGGAGAAAAAACATTACAAGTATAGTACAACCAATCAGAGAAAGGAAGCACAATATGGTCATGATTGTCCTTCAGGGTTTCTAACTAGTAAAAATGTTTTCAAACCTGTTTTATGGAAGGAGAAGTGTATAGGAATGGCTGTCCAGGTTTTTCTTGGTGAGAAACTGTTTTGGAACCATAAATGAAAGTGTCAAATCTAATAATATTACTATCTGATGATATTTCCATTATCTGTACATCAACTGACTGCAGATTCTTAGATGTGTGCTCCAAAAGTATAATTCTTGGAAATACATCCAACGTGCCTGTAGGTAAATGAAGTTGATCTGAATCCAATATTTGTCGCAGTGTAAATATTGTAGCTGGAGTGTGGGAGTTGTTGAACACTTTGTATTTTCATAGCGTCGTATGAGGAAAAGGATAAGGTTAATGTACAGAGTGCTCGTTCTACACAGGATTATTCAGATAGAGCAGGGATTTTCATCTGCACATCTAATAAACACCGCAGCCCCTAATCAAATCCACATCAAGGCTGCTCTGCTGCTCGGTTTCTGAGGCTTAATGTGTGTGAGAGACTGAATTCGACTATATCTTTACTCCAAACAAGAGATTTTTACGTTGTCGGATCTCAAAGTTGTTGCACCTTAGCCTGCTTCTAATTCAAGTACCAATCCATTGCCTGATGTGTGTGTGTAGTCTTTCTCTTATGTGTACGTAGAGAGAATGAATGGACATGACTCTCGTAGCTTGGACATGGATATGGGCCTTGTAATCCAATCACAGGGGCCGGTAAATCAAATTATAGAGAGCAGCTAAGAGATGGGTGTGTCTATACTGCGCCTGGCAGAGAAATGGAGCTGGGCACTTTGCCTAGAAACACTCTTACCAGGACTTGTCAAGCAACCTCGCAAAAGTAGCCATGTTGATCAACCGATGTGCGAGATTAACACCGGGAGCTAATGCTTACAGTTATTATAGTGTTGATGGGCTTGATGAGCTTATGTTTTTACATTTCTAAGGGGCTTTTTAGATTGTGTTCTATCGCTTTTTCAAGGTCTGAAGGAGTCAAAAAGGTTTGTCTGGTTAAAAAGACAATACTAACTTTTGTCCATATATTAAAATAATTTGAAGCCTGTTTTGAAACCTCACAATTTCCCATCTGGCAGTCCGATCTACTCACAAACCCTGTACTCTGCTATTTGAATAATTTCTAAGTGTCGCTAATGTATAGGTTTTTTGTGTGTACTTTTTGTCACCATTTTATTCTGGTTTGACACTTTACAAATGGCTATCGTTTTCCGACAAAGATGACAAAATGAAAATTAAACAGAATTTTTAAAAAAGCTGCCATTTTGGTTTGATGCCAGATTCTCATAAGGAGTTGGAGAGTGAGCCACACACAGTAGGAAATAAAGGACCGAATATGAAACTACGGAAGTAAATAGTGTGTAGAACTGAAATGTAATTGTTCATTTTTACCATCTCTGTATTTTCTGATTTTCCTCTCTGCCCTATTTTGTGGGTGCAGATGCAGGATATTACACTTTCCCTCGTACAAGATGAATGGAGTATAAATCTTTTTTTTGCGTGTGCGTGAACTCAAAAGCCACCTTGTCATCTAAAAAGCTTCAGAGAATAATTAGCAAACTGTGCTGCAGCAGCTAAAAGGCTCTTAAGAGACATGGGCTTCACTCGAAATAAGGTTAGCCGCAGCTGAATAAGGTTAGCTCTTGTATATCTAAATGAGGTTAGCGATTGCCGCCCGCGTCGGGTAATCATGCCGTTTGTTCTCTGCTGAATGCTAACGTCGATGCTAACCCGGTTTCATTAACGCTAACGCCGTCTCGCAAATTGAATTAATTCGCAGGAGGATGTCAACAATAACCCCTAGAGCGCATATGAGAGGGAACAGCTGAATCTTTAGTGTCTTTAGATTCTTTTTGACTGATACAAATGGAGCTTTGCCTCATCTTTCACTTCGGAGTCTATTCACATGTGCCTATAATCTTCTCTCATTGAGTAAAATCAGCAGCCTTTTCACTTTACATGCCGCTAAGATTCCAACTCAGACATAACGCTGAGAAGACAAGGAGCATGCACACCGCTTTATCAAATAATATTAATGCTATAAAAACATCTTTGCTCATCACTACAGAGTCTTGAATAATCCAAGGCTCTTTAAAGTTTATATATTCACCCTTACGTATGTGTGTGTGCATGCGCTCCAGTAGATTATTTGTGCATGGGATCCAACAGCTCCAGCCAATTCTAATGAACCAATTACAGTAAAGTTTTCTCATCCTCTTCTCTCTATTTGATAGTGAGAGTCTGGACTAAGCTGCTTTACGCTGTTGCATCTCATTATCTCAACCAAAACAATGTTTGAAGTCCAAATCAGCCGTTACAGAAGAACATTGCATTGAACTGAGGACCAGACATGAAGTTGAAGAACTAAACATGACAGTCATTGTATATTTGCATCTTTAGCATGAACATTCTTAAGTCTTTTTATGTGAAGAGTGCCACTGTGGTAAGAAACAGATATGCTACATGAAAATGTTGATATATCTACAGTATGTCTTTATCTTGATGTTAACAGACTAGCTTCTTACTGCTCTGGATGCTTGCTTCCTGTCTTAGTTTATGTTAGTAAATTCAGAGTTAACTGCACATTGTATAGTCATCTCTTCACTCTATAACAGTGTTGCATGTCGGCTGTGTTCCCATTGTCATGGAGGCCTTATTACACTCTACAGTTGAGATAAAGAGGCTCTAGTAACTCATTTGAGGGTCACTGAAGCAGCTGGGGACTCCTTATTAAACACTTGTTCACTCTGCTTAGTATAGAGACACTTTGGGTGAGACCAAGAGTAAATACAGAGAGAAGTATAAGATCCAACTCAGGTCCTATTGGGAATGCCACTCTGGATCTATTACCTCTGTCCTTTTAGCTGCCTGATGTAATTTTTCAATAACAGTGTTTCTACTCTCACACCACCGTCGTACAAGACTAGCAGACATCTACAGCGCTAGTGCTAATCCAGAGGAAAAGCGAGCTGTACTTGCCATAGGGGGCGGGAAGGTGCCTGTATTGGTCAGGTGTCAGTCCATTAGCGCGTAGCCGTCAGAGCGGTTAATGAGAAAAGGTGGGAGCTTTTATGTTTACACGTTCAACCTTGCATTTCTTCAAAGTGCTTTTTGTCTCACACTTCAAATAAGACACATTCTGGCCTGTGCTCCCCGTTGCTATAGGAACCCCAAAGGTCAAAAGCCCGTCTTCTTAGTGGGTATTGTAAAGAGTGTGTAGGAGACAAATTTACCTGTCTGGGCATCTGAGAGACTCTTTTAGCTTACATGTCTAGTCTTTCACCACAGTGCTCTTCCTCCCTCCTTCTCCTCATCTGCTCCTCCTCCTCCATCATCTCTGCTCGCTGCTCTATAGACAGATCTCATCTCCTCGCGCGCACCACACATTGTACTTCTCCAAAGGCGCTCTCATCGACACTGACAGCTATCTAATTGCCCTTGCATCCTTATGAATAGCTGCAGAGCCCACTACACTCGGTGTGTGTACGCTTGTGCGCTTGTCTCCCCCAAAGCTATTACCCAGGCTGTTTCTTTGCTACATTGTGGGGTATTTTATCCTGTGTCTTCCATTGTGCTTTGGTTGTAGCCAGTGGTGCCTCATCAACTCGGCTCGATAGTGGTTTGGAGCGGTGCATGTCTCGGTGATGGAAGAAGAGAGGAAGATGAGCAGGGAGGAAAAGAAGAGCATGCTTAAATGTCAGAGGAAGGGTGCCATGTTGTGCTTCCCCACACAAAGTCATGCCTCGAGTGAAATTCTTTTGTAGTTTGGAGCACATTTTTCAAAAGTCTATTTTGAAGCTCTAAACTAATAGTACTATTAATATTTAAACAGGGTTTTGTGAATGTGCACAGAAACAAACACATGGCCAGTGCACAGTAGCTGAGTTTGATGGGACAGATGGCAAACGGCTGGTGGTTCAACCAAACTGTCCGTGTTATCTTGAGGTGTAATGGTGCGGTTAATGATTCTGCCTTGCTTGAATGCTATAGAATATTACATAAATTACAATGTATGCATTATCACTTAGTGTGAGAGACAGAGGGATTTATCTTAGTTTGAGGAGCCGCTCATTAGCTGCTCTTTTCCAGAAACTGTGTCAAAACCCAGCCAGACAACACACCAGAGCGTAGCCTCAAACTTGGTCTGTTTTTAGCCGACCCTTTTGGATTAGTGGGTTATTAGGAAGCAGCTCGGAGCCTGAAGGCTGCAGCATGTTTTATAACATCCAGACCTTCTGTGGGTGGATGCAGACAGCAGTGAGGCCAGTGTGTGTGTGTGTGTGTGTACCATTGTATTGTTTTGTGTTTAGTGTGTGTTTGCGGAGGATCAGACGGACAAACCTCCTCAGAGTTTATTGATTCTGTACTACTCTGCCCCCCCCCTCCAGGGACAGTACAACACAACGTCCCGACACACTTTGCTGTGTGATCATAATAACCCACATGAGCACTACCAGGGACTGGGCTGGTGTTTGTTGCTGTTCCCTGGAGGATACCTCAGCGCAGGGATTATCCTGCCCAGAGAGTCACACATCACCTGAACCGAGTCATCACTCACCTCTTGGCATGTTTGGAAATGCAAGCACTCATAATTTAGTGCAGCCTCCCACTTTGTTATGGAGGAGAAGTCGATACTACTTTGAATGCTGCAGATCAGTGCGTCTCTGTGATGTCTTTCATGTTAATACACAGCACTTCAGTTGTACTTTAGATGACCCTGTGTGTGACCATGGACTATCAGCTCTTAAAATTTGATGTGTTGGCCATTAGAAGAGTGAGCTTCCTCATTTGTTTTTTTCTTTTTTTAATTAAAGAAGAATATATTACAGTCTTTCTTCAGGTACAGCACTTTATTACCTCTTTCTCTAACCCCTGTTTCGTGTTTTAATGCTTAAAAATACATCTTTAAAAAGAGTACATTCAGAAATAGAACATTTTTTAAAACAATAGCAACCAATATACTACAGCGGACTTAGCATCTCAGCGTTGTCGAAAGCCTGGATACTGTTTACAATCGATATTTGTGTGCGGGGTTGAGGCCACCATTACAGACCTTATCCGTCGACTGTTAGCCTCTGGGGATAGACGTTATTTCATTCGCAGGTCCCAGCCAATGAGATATGAGATCTAAAGGCCAGAGGTCAAAGGTCAGAGCGCCCGCGACAAAAGCACCCACTCGGCCCTCCGTCAGCCAGGTCCCATCTAAATGCTGTTCTGGGGTCAGCTCGGTGATGGTTGCAGTGATTCGAGGTGGGCTTGTTGGGACGCAGAGCTGATTTGTGATCAAGAGCCCCTGCCTGATTTATTGAGCTTGGCTGAGAGGGTAAAAGGTGAAGGAATAGGTTGTAAGCTGGAGATTTGAAGCTAGAGGAGAACTGAATTGTGGTCTTAACCGCCGCTCGGATGTTTCGGAGACGCTTACCCTTGACACAGTGCGGATTTTCAGTCAAAAGTTAGTTTTAGAGGACGCTCCAACCTCTAAACATTTGCGCCTTTTTAATATGCTTACTTACTCACAGTGCTCACTAAATAAATTAGAATTGGGATCTTATTTTTTTCCTTCAAGTATAATTTGTTTTCTAGCAGCACTAAATTGACTAGATAGAGAAAGATGTCCAAGCCCCAATAAATTTGTGATAGTCTGTGGATCACCGCTTCATTTTCCCCATCTTCCATTGCACTGCACATAATTTCCCTACAAATAGCCTAAAAGGATATATTAGTGTTATCAGCTTTGGGCTCTGATCTGATACATTTGAAGGTCAGGTTTCACAGAGGAAATAGAAATAAGAGAGTATAATTTAATCTCAAGTGTATTGTAATGGAAGTTGACATACAAAATGAACAAAGGGACACCTTAAGGTCCACGGTTGGCAAATAAAAGAACACTTCCATAGGACCTTAATGAAAAAAGCGACAACAGCAGCTCCAGATTTAGCTGCTTCATAATTAAGAGCATTTAGGCTAAAGCTAAAGGTTTAGAACCTGTGCTTCCTCATTAAAGACTGTTAAATGGCGATATTCCTGATAAGCTTCACATACGTTATTAACACTATATGTCAGGTAAAGCAACACACACATTTCTTCTTTCCCCCGTCGCATAACAACGTGTTTTATTGTACGACTCTAAAAGTACATCTTAGGTCACCTCTGTTTATTCTCCAACACGGCCTAATAATCACTAATGTGTTGCTGTTTGTACAGGATGTGCCAGACTGCGAGGGGAACATCAACAACACTCCAATTTGCACCTTGTCTTCAGCAATGTGTGAACAACAACAAGCGAGTCGTCATGTGTTAACCAAACCTTAAGGGACTCGTAGTTAATGGCTTGTATGATTTGAGTTTCATGTGTGAAAAGGAAACAGGTACGGCATGCTGAAGAAAAAAAGATGCTGGAGTCTTAGAAAAAAAGCACAGCACAAATGTGAAGAAATAACGCTTTAGATTCTCTGCAGATTAGAAATGACATTGATTCATGAAAGGTTGAGCTGCATAGATAGATATGTGAAATGAATTGCCGGCAATAAAAAGACCATTTTGTTCCTAATGTGGGGGAATTGGGGCTTTGTGACGGTGGCTAAAAAGAGTTAACTCCCCGCAGTGAGTCCCCTGGTCCAAAGCCTTATTGTTACCTTTTCATCCATATACATGACCGCAAAAGAGACGCCGCATGAATACTGAAGATGCTATTGTGAGCGTGGCTTCTCTGCATCATAAATACTGTTATTACTTGTATGTATTCAGCTGTTTTGCATGATCATGTCATCTCCGCAGCAGTGGTCTTTATCAGCCTGTGCGTGTGTGGAGATTTCTCCCACCAGAACTGCCCGTTCAGGTAAAGGCTGCTGCTAATGGTTTGTCCCGAGTGGAAACGTGCTTAGGAAAGGATTTATATGGTTAACTGTGTGTGGGGTTTTGTGGGTTTTAATCTTCTTGTGCCCACTGGGGTGAAATCTTTTAATTCAACTGTTTATCACAGGAAAAGCCTGAGGGCAGAAATCATTGTGTTTCACCGCAGCGCCCGCAAACGCACATATGGCCTTTAATAAAAACGTGAGCTGCTGTGGAGTTTGTAGCTTTGTGCAGAAGGATGGAGCGAGTTCGACGGCAGCTGGGAGCCTTGTCTTGATTAAACTGTCGTGTCATGCATATACTGTACGCCAGCTGACTGCGTGTACGAGGTGGTCCGTGGGTGCGCGGAGCTACTACCTGTGCAGCTGTCACGAGCATGCTGTCTAATCACCCGACGTGTCACTCATCGCACTCCAACACATTTTGTCCCTGGTCGCTGTCACTCGAGCAGGGCGACATCACATCCATCCATTTAGTCAGTCAGTCTTTTAATTGCACTGCAGCGTGAGAGACGTGTGAGCTCAGCAGGCTGCAAAATGCATAGAATTTTTACAACTTGTAACATTTTAGGCAAGGATATGTCTGGCTGCATAACACACTAAAGAAAAGGGTGGCCAGCTTGAGAAATCCATGGTGTGAAAACTCCTTGACTGGTGTCATGGTCGCTGCTTTAGCTGCAATAACTGGAGTGGATTTTTCTGGGTGTCGTATTTTCTTTGCTCTCGAGTCCTTTTTGGGAAAAAAGCTGATTGGCAGCTTTTTGTGTCAAAGAGTCGGGGCAGTTTTTTTGAAAATCACCAGTAAGCTCTTTTTAGTCCAACATAAAGCTGGCACTCTACAGTCGGAGAAAAGGAACTTCAAGTTAGTCCATGTGGTGTCAGTAGTACATGTTCTTTGATCCGTCAACAGTCTGTCTGAGGATGGACTGAAGTTTATAATTGCTGTAGGACTTGAAGCATAAAATCTGTACATTGTGCTTTTTTCATAGTGTTGGTTTTTATATTAGGCTATCCAATGTTTCAAAAGCTATACACATTTGATCACTTACCACAAAACTCAAGGCCTGGGGGCCAAATGCGGCCCTTTGCAATGTTTTATATGGCCCTTCAATACTTTTGGCAGGTAATATTTTTTAGGATTTAATATTGACTTAAACATGGATTCAGACAGGTTTTAGTTGGATTTGAACAAGTTTCAGTTGGATTTGAGCTGGTTTTAGTTGGATTTGAACAGGCTTTTGTTGGATTTGAGCTGGTTTCAGTCAGATTTGAACAGGTTTTAGTTGGACTTGAACTGTATTTATATGGTCTTCAACAGGTTTCACTTGTATTTGAGCACTTTTTAGTTGGATTTGTCACGGTCTTCGCCCCCTGAAATGCTTCTTATTTACTATTACGGCCATTCACCACTTTGAGTTTGACACCACTGACATAGATGAAACAATAGCGGTCTAGTTGCCATTAGCCATCTTAGCATTTCTTTAACCTGAAGCAACATAAATAAAATGGCATGATGCTCAAACGGGTTTGGCTGCGATACTTGTTTGCCTCTGACTTGACACTGTCGCATAAAATCTTTACATTGGCAGTATGTGGTGTGATTAATTGCTGTGAGGCAGGAGACACACTTGAGAATGACAGGGAGTGGATATCCATCGGGGCAGCACTGGAACTGCGGCACTGAGAGCGCTGGCAGTGTATGACAGCAGAGGCCACGCTCTCTGACAGACCTCGCTCTATCGCTGTCTAAAATATGACTCCAGGTGATGCGCACTGCTAATTAAAATTGATTACAGGGCCCTGCTGATTTGGTGTCCTTCAACAACTCTTCTGTTTTTTTTTCCTAACCTTGATCTTTTCCCACTTTTCGTGCTGTTCTGTGTTCTTCTCTTTCGCGGCCATCGGCTTATAAATGCGTTTGATAATGACAACTGGAAATATTCATTCATTACTGTGATGTGTTCACAATCATCTGGCGCACAATCCCAGCCACACAGACAGGGTTGTCTCCGCATGACCTTATTAAAAGAAGTAATCATCATTGGAGGTAAAAGAAAAAAAGAAAAAGAAAAAAAAGCTAAGTACTTTTGGAGGAAATGACACCATTGCTAATGAGGACACTGCAATGACTTCCTCAACGAGCATTAGAGAAGAAGACATTAGAGAAGAGAGTGAAGAACAAAAAGGAAAGGGCCAGTGGAGGAGAGGGCAATTGATTTACCCATAGTCCATGTAAGATTATTTGTTATCTGATATTTTTCCAAAGAGCATTTTACTAAATATCTCCAACTGTAATGTGGCCAACTTGGTGTTTATTTGTTTGTGGCCTCGGTGACTGTGAAGCGGAAGGATATGACGACAGAAACGGGCCTAAGTGGCGAGCAGTTATCTGCCCAAGAGAAACACAGCAGCGGTCCATACATCAGCTCCTCGTTCTCCTTGACCACCTGTATCTCTGAGCCATTCTGTCAAAGTCACAGCCAATAGACGGATGCAGCGAGGATTATCCCTCCGAGCCTTTTCCTGTGTCTTCATAGCTGTATTTTTCACCGCCTCTCACTCGTCCCCGCACTAGTTTGCTTCACATCCTCGTCCACTCTTCTAACGCTGGGCTTTTGATTTGTGTTTGTGTCTCTGATTTGTGTGCACGTGCCATGTGGCGGTACTGAAGTTGTGTTCCACTACCTGGTCAGGCCTGGGATTAAATGTCACTCTCACAGATTGATGTTCTGTGTGATAGATCGCCACAGCAGCAATGAATCCATCGTATTTACAGATGGGAATAGAAAGACACACCTCAAAGAAGGATTGAGTTTTTTGAACATGCACGAGTCGCCTACACACACACTGCTATTTTCATAGACTTGTTGCAGCCTTCCTCCAGCACGTGTTATCGACTGGTGACGGTTCATATTCAACATAGCTTTTCTATGAAAGAGCATCAGGAGAGAGAAGGGCAGGAGGTTAAATGCATCTTTTTGCAGCACATGCTGGGGTCACACAGCAGTAATGTGCGGTGTGTGGCTGGCTGAGCGCCATGTGGAAAGGGCACACTTCTCCAGTTTCAACGAAGTGGAAGAAGAGCGGGGGAGGGCCCTTGGGTAGTTAGAGTCTTAGCATGTGAGCACAAAGTATGTCACTATCTGTAGCAGGATATTTGGGCAACTGTAAAAAAAAAGAGTGGAATAGTGATGATGTGTAATGAGTACTCGGAGCACTGCACCAATCCATCTCATGGAAATCAAACTTACACTAGCGCCGACCTGTCAACCAGCTCTAAATATCACAACTGATTAGTCACAGCTTGTATTATACTTCACGACGTCTAAATCCTGTGTGCTGCAAGAAAATGGACTTGATTAAAGCCACTCTATCTTAGTGGCCGTGACAAAAAGGCTTTTAGAGTTTCAGCTCTTGGTTCAGACCCAGTTTAAAAGGTTAAAAGAAAATACTAAGAAAATATCATGGAAGGGCAGAGACTAGACTCATCACACATGAATAAAAATACTAATCATTTCCTAAATATTTTATGCCCTTCTTTGCCTTACATTAATATGTCCTTCTAGAACAATATCTATGTGAAAATAACACCTGTCCTCACCCTGTATTTCCCATGCCTTTGTTTACAAGGGAGGGCTGTTTTTGGGTGTGTAGTGTTTAGCCAATCACGGCTCAGAGAAGATAAAAAAACACCAGAACTTAATGAGTGGGTGGCTGTAGCTCAGTCAAAACCTGGTACTCACTTTTATTTACTGTATATTATGCCTAACATTTTCAATGAAAAGTTGACAGTTGGTGCACACATACTGTTTCTGGGTTTCAGTTCTTTGTTAGTCCAGATAGGCATGCTTAAATGACCTTAGCACAAGTGGAGTCAGGTTTTAATGCTGCAGCTTCGCATATGACAAGTGTGAGATGAATATGATTAGATTATGGCAAAAACATGAAATAATGCTTTATTTATATTCACCGACATGAGACAAGAAATTCAAGTATTCTCATGTTGGAAATGTTGAGATTTGTTAATTACCATTTATTATAGATGCGACTAATGTTTCATTCTCTTCCTCTGCCTCTCTGTGGACAGCTGCACCAGGTCAGTATCTTCACTGTATTTACGCTCTAATTCTGTCACCTTCTTCCAGAACTCATTCTCCCATTGCTATAAAGCCTCCCTGATTCTGTTTATCCTGTGGTGTGTGTGTGACTGATGCGAATTGAGCCAGGAGAGCTATTACATGGCCTTTCTTGATCTTTTTTCATAAATTATGCTTTAGAAGGCAGAATGGCTCTTAGGTTTTCTCATATGATTTTACGGTAGCGACAACAACAGCGGAGTGATTTCAGTTCAGCCGCTGTAATACTACTGCCGTCTCATTTCAGGACGAGAAAAGACCTGTGTGCTGCATTTACAGGCATTAAGTCTGAGCTATAGTCATGCTGGGAAATGTAATTCATTTCACAAAGTTCTATATTGTCCACACTCCCGAGTTTCTCCGCCAGCCTGACAGGCCTGTACAAATCCTCCAAAAGTGGAAACATTTTTTTTCCCCCTTTTTCTTTTTTCTGGGAGCTGTCCGCGGTGCTGAAGTCACACAAGCATTCACAGCTAGAATTTACTGCCTCTGCTTTTTTACTCGCAGCCACAGAGGTTATAAATGCACTTTTTGGGACATATGATTGTATCTGAAATGGTAAAAGTCACTTGGCGTTTTGTATTTCAGTTGACAGTTTGTGGGTAAAGTAAAAATGTGGCGGAGATGAGAAATTTGTATTTGTAGAGAGTTTTTAGTTCGCTTCATAGACTTTTCCACACTTTAAAATCCCAACTATCCCAAAACCATCTGATTCCAGTGTTTGATATTTGTCTCATGTTCCATCACAAGGGAACGTCTCTCAAATACACACGCAGCATAAAATAAATATTGGGGCGCGTTTGGTTATGGAGCTTTACGAATACTTTAATCACACTGCGTCTGCGAGGAATGAAACTGAAGCTGATCTGATGCTGCCTGTCAATATGTGGAAATCAGATGTGATTGATTTGACACAGTCTACAGCACAGTCAATGGAAAAGCACTGCTTCATGTCGCGGTTTTTAAACTAATACCACTGGCACTGATAATGTTTTCATCATTTGTGAACAAGTTCTGAGTTATTAGTTACGTGTTTAAAAGGATCGAATAGCCCTCTGGGACCCACTGTTTTCAGTATATTTCAGCAAATTTATAGAGAAATTAAGAAGGAGAAGTAAGTGTGTTTCTGTTTACTGCTAAGAGCTGAAAGAAATCTACTGGAAGGTCAGATGCTAGATGTATAGAGGTGATTGTGTGAACTACAGAAGTCAACAGAAAACGGAGAATTTTGTTTCTGGTGTTAGCCCTCTTAATCTTTGGCTATCAGCGTTTTTAATTGAGCTGTAGGTACTTATTAGACTCTGGCTACACTAGCGTTTCATAAACAATGATATATTTCACTTATGTGTAAACAGAGCAAACATGGCACATCTGTCTCCACTTCCAGTATCGGCTCACTTCTCACCAAGAACTGCCTCCAGCGCTATGTTTCCTGCTGGTCAGCATTATTCAACACAGCGCATGCATACTCATAGGCCGTCTATTTACAGTATCCACTCCCAGTCTCCTTTCCGAGATGATCCATGTCTCGCAGATGTGCCGCATCCGCTCATCCATCTACTCCGTCCTCTTTGTACTTGTGTCTGCACGTGGTCGCGGGCTGGAAAAGACACACTTGTTAGACGCACATTCTAAAGCACCCTAATTAACAGCCTCATTAAAGCTCAAGCAGCTCTCCTGCTGAGGCTGAGGAGAAGCTGACACACACTCACGCAGATTCACACACACACATCAACATCTGCATCATTTAATATATCTCGGAAACGCGTATCCATATTCTATTAAAGTCTGATCTGGTTCATCCTTTATTTACACATCTTTAAGTGCTGTCATGACTTTGGCCCAGGTTACATTTCTCACCACGAGGGCCATTAGTGCAGCCCACCTCTCATGTGTTCCCACGCCCCCCTGTGTGGGCCATCATTCTGTCATACACTATACCAAACTAATGGATATGCATATTCAGATCAGGGGCATGAATTCTTAATTATGGATGTAGACATGTAACAGAAGTGCAGTACAAAGCCTGTGGTCATGTGGAGCACCAGCTAAAGGACATAAATCACTTCTCAATTGGTAGCTTTATGACGTGCTTTAGTATCATGCGGCTACGTGTGAATGTAAACACTGTGAAGGACGCTGTTATTACGTCTAAATGCATATCTCTCAGCTCTGTTCGCCTATATGATAGTGATGGGAATGACAGAATAATGCATTTTAAATGTGTGCGTCAGAAATGTAAGAACTGTTCCTCCTGGTTCTTTGGGCGCCTGCGGATCTGCATGAACGGCCGTTTAAAGAGTCCCAAGCACGCGGTAATAAACACTCACAGCGTAAAGGCCATTTGCTCCTCGCCGCAGTCTGTCTTCACGACGCCGCACTCGCCGGGCGACGCACAGATCCCATAATTTAGCCCTTATCTCGCCGGCAGAGGTTGTTTGTAGGGGAAAGTGTTTGTGATTGTGCGAACGCCTGCGGACCGGGCGCCTGTAACTCTGCTCACTGTGCTTACCGCCACCTTGATTTGCTCCATTGTTTGAGCCTTAAAACCATTTGGCAGTCGCAATCACTCTCTGCTACTTTGGCTAATTACTGCATTTCATTGAGTAGGTGGTGCAGTGAAAGGCAAAATTGCAGGCAGCTTATTACAAAAAAAAAGAAAAGAAAAAAAGTAGGCTGCTTAGTCAATCACGCTCGCGCTTCGGATGTGAGGGCTGGTAATTATTGGTGCAGAAAGCGGTGTGCGGGAGGTGTGGAGGTGTGGAGTTGTGGAGGGAGAGGCCGGCCTTGAGAAAAACCTGCAAACTCAGAAAGCCCGAAGCTGAGAACTTAGATGGGATCAATGCTGCGGATCTGATTTAGATTCCAATTGCAGCCGTTTCTGATCAATTGGCTCCTCTCCTGAGCGGCAAACTGGGGCTTTGCCTTTGATCAATGGCCACACACCCAGATGGGCTCCCGCTCTCCTCAAGTCAATCATAAACACACTTCCAGCCTGTTCCTGCCTTTGTGTTTGTCCTTACACACACTCACACGCAATCCCGAATACAAAAGCATCCAAATGTGTCTGATCAATGCCCAGCCTGCCTCAAAGCGAGATCTGCATTATTTCATGCTCGCTAGTTCTAATTGATCGAAGGATAAAACGATTAGTGGTGGAATCTTTCATGTGCTTATTTTTCTGCTTTTTTTCTCCTGGAATTCATTGGCAGGGATTAGTCTTTGGGTGTGAGTTTGTGATGTGGCGTTTTGACCTCTAAATTAATAACAGGTGCTCTTTATGGATCACCTGGCTGCATATTCTGATAGCTTTTCACTTTTTGAGTTGAAAGTAGGATAATGGAGCAATATAGTGTGAAGTCACCCATATAAAGGCAGATGATGAAGAGTCTGGCCAGAGTCAGTACTGGAGTCCAGCTTCATACTGCTATGACAGTTTATTGGCGTGTTATTTGTTTGAAAATGTTGTTTAACTGTGCAATCCTCTATAGTTGGACTCAGAAAACTGAATTTTATTTTTCCAAATATATGAAATACTACAAATACTCCATGCTTCACAACACATTGATGTATCGTAGGTCTTCTGCTGCATCTCGGGGTCAGAGCAGCCAGTGATAAAAAGTTAAAAACACGTTGCTTTGCTGCTGGAGAGAAGAGGTCAGCGTTCTAAAATGTGTCTAGAATTCAGAGTGGGGCAAACATTAGGTCTGTTTTGACAACTTGCTCGGGGCTTTATTCCTGTGTGTGCACATAGAAGCAGACTAATAAATAAAAGCACTATTATTGATGTCCAAGAGGAAAACGTCTGCTTTATTAAACAGTGTGGAGATAACCTCTGATGCCTGCAGATGGCTTTTCCACCAACTGCACTGGCTCTGTAGTCCGCTCTGCTCTCCTCCACTGTGTGTCTGTGTCAATATGTTTGCTTTGTTTGGATGCGCCAGTTCATTCTGTTGACTTATTTTCTGCATCAGAAACAGTCGCTGCAGAGATTGGGAAGGGGATTAATTTTATGCAAATGAATGCAAATAAGTGTGACACAGAACTCCATCCTCGTTTCTATGTAAACAGCCATATTGGTAAGGCCGCCATCCCCCCAGTCTTCCCAGTCCAGCCTCCTCTTGTCCTTCCAGTAATGCTTTCTATCTAACATTTAATTCCCTCTGCAGCCTCTCACTTGGGCAGCTCACTCCACTCTCACCCAAAACACTCCCCACTCTTGCACCCACTGTCCTTTTCACTAATCCCTTCATCCCTCCGCCTCCTCCCCCTCTGCGCCCCATTGCTGTTGGTGATGTGAGGAGCCACTAACGGAGCTCGAGGAAAACATTGACATAGTGCTTGAAAAGTGCAAAGCCGGGAGACGTGCAAAAGTCACAAGGCCTGACGAGCCACTCACTAATGGAATCTCTCTGAAGCACATAGACGAGCGACTGAGTTCAGCCGCAAAAGGCACATATGATAGTGCAGTGACGGCAAACACTTTTGTGTCGGGCTGGTCCTGCCAGCACTGGGGCAGAGTAAGGAAGAGACAAGGGTGGGGGGAAATAGGGTGTCTCTTTCCATCCCAATCCTCTTTTGTGGTTTCCCGTTTCATGAGGAGATTGTGGCATCACGCGTGACTCCTTCCTTCAAAGGCAAGCGCGTGTATGTGTATCCTGAATGTAAGGGAATTCATAAAACCTCCCATCCTCCCACTCTAAATTTCTCACACAACCCCCATGACACACTCCACTGCCATCACATCGGGAAAGAAATTCCTCTGAAACTTAGCCACGGCTTTTTTCATTTGTAATATGACCAAGCCGAGTGCCATTGCTCGCTAAAATGGAGCCCTTAAATAAATTTGTTCCACTTTGAATGTATAGTGTGGCTTTAAATAGCCCTATAGTGACTTGTGTGTGGGGCACTGGAGCAGTCAGTCACAGGATATAGAGGGGAAAGGAAAACTATTTCCACACTGCTTGCGACGAGCAGCCAGGCAAAGTTCCCCACCTAAATGACATTTGTGAATAATATGCTTTTCTCTGCTGCAAGTGCAAGCAATGCAATCCAGCTAAGTAATATCTCTCCACTGAGCAATAGGGGCTGTCAGCATTTATATGGATGAGTTGATGCACGCTTGTCAGAGCCATTAGGACTGCAGGTTTAGCAGTTAGACTCAACTGTTCACAGACAAAAGGAGACGCTTGTGTTAGCCATGCACCATTAGCATTTGTGACCAGTTGGCTGCCTGTGTTTGGCCATTAGATAGCACTAAAGACAGAGACACAGGAAACACTGAGTGGACACGGACTGGTGGATAGTGCTTTTGTAGTTTTGTGCATTAATCGAGTATAATAACAAGAGAGTAATGTAGAACGAAAACATAAGAGCCAGGATCTTCTATTTTGTAATCTCACAGAGAAAACAAAACGTTAGCGCAAACATATTCAATTTGCTGATCATTATATTTTTGCTTTTCTTTTAAGGCGTCCTATTTTATTTTGATCTCATTTACGGCCCACATTACATCTGCATTTTAGGATCCATTCAAAAGGCTTCTTCTTGTGACAAAACCTGCGTTTGTTAAAAATGTTTTGAGGGTTGCATTCCTCATTGGTTATGTTTACTAATGTCAGAATATAGCATGTTGTTTTGAATAATACACTTCCAATAAAACCACAGTGTAATAACACAGTGTAATAAACTGGATTTATTTTTCATCTTCCTATGACATCCACAAGGAAGGGACAAGGAGGGGCTCACAATCCAGATTTATGTGGCAATACAATGGGATGGCAGTTGGTGACAGGCGTAGCAGTGACATGCAAACACGGCGGGCCCCTGGCTGTGTTCTCGGTGTCTGTGTGTACACACTGCAGTGTCTCCAGCAGCTCTCATCTGTCATGGCTACAGATGGCTGCTGTGCCACCACGAGATGCTGCTCTTTGGTTATGACAGACATTGTACTCCTTGTGTGTGTGCGTGTTCAATGCTGTATCTGACAAGCGAGCTAAATGACTGAGCGGTGTGCCTGCGGCTAACAGCCCAAACAAATCTGCATTATTGTGGCGGCAGATAGACACGCTCTCTTGTAACCTACTGTATCAGCATTCATATCCATTTCAGCTGTTTAGATGTGTTTTGATCCCACAAGGCCCAACATGGTGTTCTGTCACTCTCGATGCACTCCGGCTAAGACGTCTGAACAACCGGCGCGCTCCTAATTCACACTCCGTCTTGATGCCGCAGCACAGGAGAAGCTAACCAAGTGAGCGGAGATGGATGGAGGGATGAGAGATGGTGACGTGAAGTAGAGGGAGACGGAAGGATGATGGAGCGGGAGTCAGAGCGAGTTTGATTCCTGCAGTTGTCAGAGGCGCTGCATTATTGATGCTCCGAGGATCCCACATTGTCGTCGGGATTCTCAGGCTCTCACGTCACGTCCTCCGTAAGTGTGTTGTGGTCGCACTAGTCCTGAAGGAGCGCTACCTGTCAACACTTCCGTATTACAGGCCACGCTCATATTGACAAGGCTGTCTCTGTGGCGCTGACCGCATGGGACGGGAGTATTTACACACACTCGGGCGCTGATTTGTGTTGTGCCGACTTCTCTCCCGGGATGTTGGGCTCTCCAAGTTTCCGCTCTCTGTGCTCCAGACTGTGTCACTCCGCATTATGAAGCTGGAGGGAAACCAGAGTACGTCGGTGTGTGTGGAGGTGATGAATGTCTGACACTGAGGGATGGCCCTCCCGCCGAGCTGTGTCTCATGAATACTTCACACACTTCTCAGCAGACTGACTGTCGGCGCATTAAAGGCTCACACTGCACTACATAATCAGTGTATTCATGCTGCAGCCGCACTATGACAATATGACACGCGCATAAATAGTGCAACAAACAATGAGCTCAGTGTTTACTTTTAATAATTCATTTGTTGTTTTCGCCTCCAAATACTGGCACATCTTGTAGTTTCTAGGCCTGTTCTCAAATTGGATTGTTTTGGCTACGTCCACACCGATAGGAGTTTTTTCCCCAGATCTTTTGATTTGTTTCCACGTAGTGTTTACTCTACTCTGCTCACTGTGCACTAGTGTTGCTGGAAAATCTATGGTTGTGGTAGACAGTTTGGAGCAGCAGACAGGAGCAACACCACCGAGACTAAACTGGGGCCAGTAAACTACTTAAATGTTCTTTTAAAAAGGACATTTGCTCATGTTGCCCACATTTTGGTTCAGATGGTCACATTAATGATGGTTGTATATAGGTGTGTCAACAGTGGTGGAATGTAACAAAGTAAAAATACTACTCAAATACAATTATGATAACAAATGTACATACTTTACTTAAGTGGATTTAAAAGGGGTTACTTTGACTTTTACTCCAGTCCTCATGTGACTCTCATATTAATGTGTTTTTAATCATTCTTATTATCCAACCGTTTTTTTAATTAAAAAATTAAATGAATTTTATATGAAGTAGTTGTTGAAGCTGAGTCAGATACTTGTATACTTTATATACATTTAAAAGCAAGTACTTTAATACTTTCACTTACGTAAGAATTTTAATGTGATACTTTTACTTGAGTACATTTGTACCTCTTTTCTCTGTACTCCTACTTAAGTAGACGAATTGAGTACTTCTTCCACCACTACGTGTCAATACATAATACATATTGCACACTTGATACTGATTGTAGTTTTGACTGATAACAGTAGCAGTCATACATAACATAGGGCTGGTGTTATCGCTCCTGTCTGCTTCTCAAACTGAGGGTGTGCTAACAGTTACCTGCTGCAGAAAATTAGATATCCAGAACTGTCTTTTATAAAATACTGGACTATCCGTTTAACAGTTTGATAGATACTCCTCTGCTCACTCACTTAACCATTGTAAAGGAAAAAAATAGCATCCTGGACAAACGATTGTACATCATTTGTCATGAGCTCAGGTGCTGATGTTACAATAAAAACTCATTAGTGTTGACGTAGCCTCAGTTGATTCATATGGGGTTATTTAAATCAACTTAGGCAGCCCTAATAGTAGTTTCCTTTAGTTTGAACAGACACTGTTGTTTACACTAAGAGGAGATATTCCTTTTCCTGCTGATTTAGGTGAGTGCATTTGAAAAGCACAACCAAGATGCACTGCAAATATCACTGCTGTAAATTTGTCACTTGATCCAAGTGTTCTTTATTACTTGCAGCTCTCATTTAAACAATAAAAGTCTTTTCTCTGCTTGCAAATGATGATGCATTTACTCTATAAACTCTTAAAGTAGTTTTCAGGTTCTAAATACAAAGTGCTTTAAGAGAAACCTGCAGCAACAAACTTTGTTTTCTTTCATGTCGTCAAGTTTTATTGTCTCATTATGTGGCTGACCGTGCAATGTTTGAATTTATTGTTGATAACTAATGGCTTCTTTTCAATCTATTCAATAATACGTCTTGTATGGAGATGTACTATTGGTAAGATCCTTGCACTTAGCCATTTCAATTAAATGCCAGTGGCTGTAGTAAGTTACAGCAAGTAGAGTAGTAAATGTGCTTGACTCAAATCATATTTCATCAGTGCTTCTTTGGCTTTTATAGCTGTGACCTTAAAGCGTGTATAATCAGCTGCTGCCTTTGGCTCTTGGTGAGCTCCAGGATGGAAATGACACACAGCCTCACCCTTCAACTTCCCCAACTCTCAGTCATATATCCCCTTTATCACATGCCACGAACCGGGCTCTGGATCCCATCTCATGTGCGCTGTAATATAACGTTTTATGACAATTTGCTCATATGTGAAGGATTTCACTTGGAGAATTATCTGCAGTGAAAAGTAGTTATGTGAGAAAACAGACAGATAAAAGTAGGCAGAGAAACTGATGGGTAGGGAGAAAAGGTGTATTGTGCTGGCCAGCTTCCCAGAACAGAGGGATCAATCGGTGAAGAAAGCGTGCCTCCTGATTTTCTGCTTGGTAGAATGAGCCAAGTTAATAATGGAACGCAGTCATCATCTCCCTTTGCTCTCTCCTCTCACTCTTTTTTCTCCTTCATCCTGTTTTCCCAGAAAACACACTCATTGAGGGCTGCCTTTGTCTCCCACCATCATCTGACATTTGAAAAGCTAACGCATTTAGTCGGAGGAGTGGGCGTCAAGCGGCAATGAGCCTTCTGAAACAACAGACTCACGCTGTCCACTGTGAGCACACACACACATTATCATAAGTGGTGCGCCGCATGAAGCTGTCAGAGTCCCTCAGTGTGTCCCAGCTCAGAAACAATAGAGGAATCAAGAACGCAATGGTCCAATCAGAACGGCTGCATCCTAACCATCGCTACCTGCTCGTCATAACGAGATAAACGACCTTTTCCTCCGCACACGTTTATGCCTCTCACACCTGTCATTCAGCAGCAGCGGCTCACAATTACTGCCATTCAGCCAGACCAGAGGCCAAATGTTCGCTACTTGTATTTATGCCACTATTTTCATATTCGTGCATGCATACTCTGTGTGTCTACAGCTGGAAACAGTGCAATGAGCTGTGCTTTGGCAGGTAATTATGTCTGTGCTGGTCTGGTGATTGCAGCTGCGTTGTCATCATAGCCTGTGTGTCATTGGACCAAGGCACATCATCTCAGTCATTCAATCTGGTCTGATGTCATATGGAGCCTGTGACGTGCGTTTGTGTCCCTGTCCTGGAAATATATATGGAAATGGAGATTTTGACACCAGCAAAGGGATGTTAATAGTGTGATTTTCCATTTTTCCAATTTGGTAATTTCTCTGAAGCTCACATCACTGTGTAATTAAACAGTATTTACAACATTTGGCCTCTTGATAACATTTTACAATACTTTATTATAACTCCTGTAAGTGAGGTAGAACAGTGAGGCCAGCAGTGTTCATTTTACCTTTATCTGTCTGACGTACGGATAAGTGCTCACAAATTCCGAATGCTGCAGTTCTTGTGAGCTTTATTCATGAGCAGACTGCTCAAGGCTGTGCAGAACTCAACCTCGGGGCAAACTCAAGGAAAGCCCCGCAGTGTGTATGTGTCCTGCTGATGTCTGAGAGAACTAGCTGTCATTCAGACAATCCGATCACAACAGGGAAGTGGCATCAGAATGTGACGCGTCATTGTTACAGCTTACAGCAGTGACTGTGTGTCTGGTGACTGACTGGCACAGACAGTCCTGTAGACACACACAGACAGAGCCTAGATGTACTGTAGACACACACAGACAGAGCCTAGATGTACTGTAGACACACACACACAGACAGAACCTAGACCAGACATGTCAAACTTAAGGCCCAGGGGCCAAATGCAGCCCTTTGCAATGCTTTATTTGGCCCTTCTATACATTTGGGAGGTGATATTTTTGGGACTTTGCACGTCAATCACAGACAAAAGGCACCAAACTATTCTTAAGATATATAATAGGGAACAATACAACTCTAAAAAATAGACAATATTACCCAAAACTAAACCTGATAAACATTTTAAAGGGGCCAAAAAGGGGCTTCAAATAAGGGCAAAGTGGGTGAAATTGAAATTTAAGTGAATTCCCAAAGACTGAAATGAAGATGAAACCTTACATTAAGAATTTAATAAAAGTGTCACAGTCTTCAGCCCGTGAAAGGACTCTTAGAGCCTAGACGTACTGCAGACACACTCAGACAGAGCCTAGACATACTGCAGACACTCACAGACAGTTAGGCCCTGTGCTCCTTCATTGTGACTGTATCACTCCAGTGGTGTCCCGCCGCTCCGCTTTATTCTCTTCAAGCATCTGGATCTCCTCTGTTCTCATTCCGGTTCCTCTGCTCATCCATTCTTTCCTTCATTTATTTACCAGGCCCCTTTGTGTGTATACAATCAGTTTGCTATGTGGAACACAGTAAGGGGTCATTAAAATTCAGATACATACAAAAGCTGCATTTGAATAAAACACTAATGAGGACAACTTCTCATCTCCTGCTCCGTAATATCTGTTTTCCCTTACTTAGTTTTTACAGCCGAACACATTGCATTTGGATTAGATTATTCCCCTTCATCACCAAGAAATACTTCACAGATCATAGATTTCAAGAGTGTATTGTGCCCTGACTGAGCTTGATTCATACTTTCAAATGGTTTCCTGCTCCACACCATCCACTGAAACTAGAAGTGAGGTACTGTGTTGTCTGCATTGTGTTCTGCATTGTACCATTCACATTATATATGCAGATCCGTACTGTTCTGTAGTGAATTCCCTTGACCAGCTCCTGTCTGTGATTCCCACAAAGGACCGCTGACAAACACATCTCTGTGATCACAGTGGCACCGCAGCAGTCCACAGAAAACCACCATCTTTAAAGGATTAATGCACCAATATGGCTTTCTGTGCTTCTGCTAATATTTTCATCTCTTGCAGTCTGTGTATTTGAGAATGCTGAAGTATGACATCTGCTGCTGACAGAACGGTCTAGACTTTTTCCACTTTGAGATCCAAAACGGCTGCGAGACTTTGATGTGACGTCTACATTCAAACAGACAGGACCAAAGAGACCGAGCCTGCGCTGGGCGGCATAAAAGGATTTTCCTGAAGAGATGTGGCCATGACACTTCTAAATGGATGACTGTGCCCACAATATAAACACACGCATAAGCGACCGGCCCGGCTAGCCAGCCTGCGTGGAGCGTTTGAGTATCTGTGTGCAGGACAGGCTTTTGCTGCTGGGTTTTTGTGCGAACATTGGGCCTGGGAATCACTTAACTTCTGTCACTAGCTGTTATGTCTGTCTCAGCCTGAGGGACAGAGGAAGATAGAGACACAGAATGACAGAGTGTGAGACAGACGTACAGCACAAAAATCACCATAAGCCTCACAGATGTTTCCAAGAATCCTGTCTTTGCCTCGTGCCTTTTGTTTTCATTATATTGTTCTAACTTCATTATTTAGTGGATTAGCAGTATGCATAACCACATAAAGGTGATTCTTGCATAGTCTGCTATTGGCTATTTTTGTGATTATGTTCCCAGACGAACTTTTGGAGGAGACGTGCGTTCATTCACACAATGTTACCTGAAGGCTTAGGACATTTGTGAACTAAACCCATTTTCTTTCTTTATTTTTAAAGTGGAGTCATCATCTGGCCTATTACCGCCCCAGTTTGTTTATAGCAGCGTGTCCCTGCAGGGCT
Source organism: Rhyacichthys aspro (assembly GCA_036850595.1). Lineage (NCBI taxonomy): Eukaryota > Metazoa > Chordata > Actinopteri > Gobiiformes > Rhyacichthyidae > Rhyacichthys > Rhyacichthys aspro. The sequence goes on from CM072151.1 coordinate 16,243,484, forward strand.
ACCATAGATGTTCACAGAAAGCAGAGGTGAGAGGTGTGGAATCTGCACCTGCCACGAGACGCAACCAAAAACTACACACTCCATCTTTAATGTATCTGTGTTGACATGCATTCTTTTCAACACAGTTTAAACATTTTCTGGGATAACAAACATGTCCGTCTATACCAAGACCAAGAGAAAGTGTCATATTGAGCTACAGTGTACAGTGTGTGTTTGTGTGTGTGCTGCAGTGTGATCCCCGTCTGTCCCTACATCCTCCTCCTCTCATCTCAAAGGTCAGGCCTCTTCACTGTGTCACACGGAGTTTATTCATCCCAACGTCATTCTCACCCAGGCCCTGTCACAACGGCTGAATGTAGGCCACTTGTTAAAATCACTACGATTTTCTACTACTTTTCCTTTCATGCTCAAATATGTCATAGGATTGTGAATATCTTTCAGCAGCACGTTTAGATATAACAGTCCTGACTCACATGCCAAGAACGTCATTGTGTTGTGTTACAGAGATATCCTCAGTTCAGTAGTAATTTTTTGGTCTATCAATCCAAATATATAAATGAAATAGGGTGAGGGTGAGCCACTGCAGTAGTCAAAGTGAAACCTTTAGGATGGAGTTGATTTAAGGTTTTACTGTGGCAGTTTTTTTTCTTACAAACCAGGTTAAGTGAGCTCTGTAACGGCAGGAGCAGCCCAGAGCATTAGAACAGCATGGACAGCCTTTGAGTGTTAACAGTGTTTCTCCAGATGATAGCAGTTAGCCCTGGTTACCTCTGCAGGCGTTGGCCCACATCACCATCTGTTTAGATGAACGGGAAAAAATACTGTGTTTGGTTTGGAAGAAAAATGACCTCATAACACAGATACACATTTTCTTCTATGTTGCTTTAGTACACTCTGCTCTGGATTCTGCTCTGACAAAAATACAAAAATACCCCTCAGACTCCTCTTTCATGACTTCCACATATCCATTTGTATGTTTTATACCACATTATGCATAAAAGTCTTTGTAAACATAGACAGACATGAATGTTATTGTGCTGCTTCTGATTTGCTTGCAGGTGAGAGGAAGAAAGCATGTGATGAGATTTTCCATAAATCCAACCATTATCTTTACTCAGAGAGCTCAGCCTTTCAGGCACTGCTCTGCATTATCTGATTGTGCACAGAAATTCCTTGATGCAGCCTTTGCAAATTCATTTGCCAGTCGCAATACACATGAAAGAGAGACAGAGCGAGAGAGAGGAACAAGAAGAGGAATCAGTGGCAATTAACATCAGCCGTTTTAAACGGGCTCCTTAAAATCCTTTCACTGTGAGCGTAAAAAGCTCTCCCTCCGTACTCAGGCTCCCTCTCAGGGCTTTCCTCCTGCCTTTTATATCCTCACCCAAATATGAGACTTTGAACTCCCCTTTTGCAGCGGAGAAGTGCGGGGGAATCAAACAGCCCATGTCTGCGCACACTCAGACGCTTGTTAGAGGATTGCTGGTGTCAAGATGCATTAAACAGGTCAGACTGAGAGCAGTGTGATGTGGGCTAATTTAAGGCACGAAACCAAACGAACATAAATGTTTTTGCCAAATAGCCCAAAGCTATAGTCAAGGCAGATTAGAGGTGGGGGTTGAGATCTAAAATTGAAGCATACTGTCAGATGTGTTACACTAAAAGCGGAAATCTAACATGCCAGAAGATGCTGCCTGGCGTTCTTGGCCCTTAATTATCCCTGTCTTGTAAAAACCTGGTTTGAAATTAACGGATGGTGGTAGCTGGCAGCCATAATGGCCATCATTAATTCTCGTCTGCTTTTCTGTTGTGGTCCTTGAGCGGCTATTGTCCTTAAAGCTCAGGCTAATGCGAGTGGAGTACACTGGGCAGCTCTGGTGCCAATTAGAGCGACAGCAGCTTGTCTGTGTGGTCCAATAGAGCATGTCTCTGGTTCTGACCCCGTCAATGTTGACCACTATAGATCTATTGTACCGCTGTGGGCCTTATAGCAGGCCATTCCTGTGGGCAACTCCTCAGGGCCCTGCTGACCCACCATGCAGAAGATTTGATGTGAGCTTTCCAAGTGACTTACACGGAATGGCACTAAGTGTATTTGTGTGTCAGGGTAAGTTTGAAGTACCATGCAGCTTCACTTAGAGTAAAGTCTATATATCACAGTAAGTCAACAGAAACAATACAGTAGGGCTTCGCAGCAATCCCCCTCTTCTAAAGAGGCCAGAGAGTGGGAGGGAATAAAGCAATTGAAAGCTTGATGAAATGCTACAAACATTTCTATCCTTGGCAGTAAAGAAAATATGTTAGAGTCAAGAGAGAGACAGAGAATGAAAGGAGACAGCTTAAGAGTTCTAAAATAGTAAACTGTAATACATTTAAGCCTAGTTTTCTGATATAGTAGATTTGAGGCAGCAGCAGCAGATGTGAATTCTTTTTCAACCTGCCGCAGCACCAGATCACAGGCCCAGACTCCCCTGGGAGCTACACTTTACCAGACACACTGTTAAGCTATGGATCCAAATGAAAATCTCATAACAAAAGTACTTTCTGTGGTTTTCTTGAGGGAGTTTTCCAGGTCAAAGATGTGACATAGGCCACCGTTTCTGTTCTGGTACTAAAATCTGGAGTGATTGGATCAAATAAGGCCCACCTTAATTCCTGGGCTGAATGGGCAAAAAGCATGCTGGAATTGTTCTGAGAGATGGGATTTGAGAATGCATTTGGAGGTGGACTGTGTTGGGATTTATCTATAGAAGTGTGAATGGGTGTGTGTCCTGGCTCTCACTGAGAAACCTCCTTTTTTTTGTTTTTAGCCAAAGCACAGCTCAAGATAAGTCAAGATATCAAAATGGCAGCGCTGTCCACATGTATGTCATTAATTTAGCATTTTACATCAGAAAGTGACAGTTCATTTATGATGGTAAATCATACAACAGAACAGAAAAAATCATTCTCTCTTAGTACAATAAAACTAGGATGGATGGATACTAGTTAAATATGAAGCAAGAAGCGGGAACTGCTTGAATACAGACTTAATGGACACATGTAAAAAACAGGTGTGAGTCAAGCTGGGGATGCGTCTGGATAGAGAGAAAATAGATTGAAATGCTGGGTCTGAAGAGGGTGTCAGACTCATCATACATCATCTTTTGTATTGAATTTCCTTTGTGAATATGATTTCAAGTATATTATTATAATCATTATGGCATAGTTACATGAAAATAGTTTTTGTTAAAGTGTGAACAGACAAACCCCCTCCAGACCATCACATCATCTGCTCTGATTCTGAACAATGGTGAATTATGTGACATATACGGTCACCATTTTGAGATCATTTTTATCCTATACCAAGGCATTGGTCTGGACGAGTACCCCAGGGTTGTTCCCACACTCTTACCTGTGCATGCTCCACCTCTCATCTGGTAAAGCCTGCTGATAGAGAGATGTTCTATAGTCCAGACTGGAGCAGCAGATGATGATTACTGGGGCTCGGCATGAGCAGCCTGTATGTACAGTGCAGCTGTCAGAATATAGAGAATCCATGGGGGAAGCTCACGCCCACCCTCAATTACAGGCTCACACTGACAGCCAGCCTCACTACTCATCAGCCAGCCAGCCCACCCAGTAATCAGCTGAGCCTGACTCTCCAACCCCTACCCCCAGCCCTACTCCAGAAACCCCCAACCTGCAGCAGGCAGACCTTAGCTTACCTATCTTCAGGCTGAAATGCTCTGTCTACATGGGTGTTCTTCATTGTTCCAACCAAATACAAGGCAAAGTCAGGGTTTACAGACATTTCATCCAAACCACGACACTTAGCAGTCAGGTTAACTTTTATTTGAAGCTGCCCTCTGTATCAATGTCTTGTGAGGTAGTGGCTGCATATTTCATTCCACCATTACAGCCACAAGAAATTATTTCTCATTGATGCTTGGAAGCCAATCATTTGTAGGCCACAACAGAAAGTCACTGGCTTCTTATTGTGAGGCAGTACTTTTAAACAAGCAGCAGCCCAGACCTGTCACAAATAAAGCTACGGCAGACTGTTGGTGAAAACTCACTCAAAGTATATAATTGAATTATCTACCTTGATAAAATAGTGTGTACATCTCTCAGTGCTCCCATTCACCTCCACATTCCACCGCTCCATTTCCCTCCTGACAGTGTCACTTCCTCAATCTGTCTCAAGTCCTCTTGCGGTACTATTTATGCAGTTCAAAATCTGCTCTCTATTTTAAACACAACCCAAATTCAATTTCTTTCACATCTTTCCATTCTGTGGTGGTATTTTCTCCTTCCGTCTGTCACCGCGCTCTCAGTCTCCCCAAAGCCCTAATCAAGACTCTCCGACGAGGCGCGCAGAGGCTCCCAGTCTGTTCACTAATAGGCCAGAGGTTGGAGTCTGTCAGCTGTGGCCATAAAGACTTTGGTGTTTTGGCTCTGACAGCACACGGCTTCTTCTTCTCTGACAGAGCCAAGTGCTAATGCAGATGGCAGTGCACGGTCACAGGCTAACTGCAATGCTGCATGGATCCGTCAAGAGTAGAAGATGAACAGCATGGAATGGAATAGTTTTTGTGGCTGCATCTGTATTGGTCTACACCTGAGCTGAATGGCAAGAAACCATTGTTTTCCTGTAAATAATGAAGTCTGTGTCATTATTTAAAAAAAAAAAAAAAATGCATTGTAGTCCGTCCATTTTACAGTTCAACTAAAACACAGTATACAGTGATTTTAAGTGTGTAGGGTTTTTCCTGAAATGCAGATGTTAAAAAAAAAAGTCTTGTTGCGGACGTAGCCTCAGTCCTGTTTGTCTTTTGTATTCTTTTTGTTCTTTTAACTTCTCCAACTCTCCTCCCCCATTGCTGCAACTTCACTCAGGTCATTTGAATATGCAGATGTGAAATATGAATGATTAATTAGGGTAAGGCAGGGGGATTCTTACTTCCCTACCACTTCCACTTAGGTACTAAATGAGCGCAGCTGATTTGCATAGATCTTAACCTTAAGCCACCAGTGTAAACTTAACCACTTAGACCAGCGGCCATTTTGAAAAAGTGCAGACACGACAAAAATCTGAAAGAATCAATACTTGGCTGACTGTTATCACATGTTACAGTGACAGCTCGTGTCACTATCCTCAGTCCAAATGTTTCTGTCACTGTGGAATTGTCGTGGAACGTTGAGGTCAACAAATGTATAAGCTGATGTATTAGCAAAGCTTAAAGCCTGACATGTTACATATATGTTATACACATGGGGTCAGTGTGATCGATCATTTTCCGAGGCCCTGACTGGTTTGATTTTCTCTCCTCTCTAATTGGGCACAGGGGACCGGCGGAGGGGGAAAAGGTCTGAGATATGATCTAGTGTCCTTTCCAACCAAAGGCTCACTATATCCCCATGCACAGACATGCAGGCATATGGACAATGGAAGTCTAGACATTAATCTCTGGTGAAATTAGTGGTGGAAAAATCCAAATTTTGTGAAAATTAGAAGTTGAATATTTATCGCTGTAATAATTCTTCCATTAGGTCTTTCGTCAAGCTCCATAAGAGACCAGAGCTTTTAAATCATGGCTAATGATGTTGATGTTTAATCTGCTCTGTGTGTGCTGCTGGAACCAGAACAATAGTCATTTTGCTGAACCTTGCATTAGATGTCTAATTTCAGAGCACTTGGAGGAATCTCTCCCTCTGTTTGAGTGGAGCCGCTGAAAAATGTGCAGTGAGGCTGTAATTGAAATGTAGTCAGAGAAGATTTCCTTCTGTTAAGTGGAATTTGATCGCTTCCAAACTGTGCACACATTTGCATATTTTAATTAAACATCTTGCTGTATTTATTTAAAATGATCTAAACCAACTTGTCACCTTCTATACTGTGGCATTAACTAATTCGTGTTTGCACAACATGTCCGTGTTTGTTTGTTTACCATTTCTCACCATTTTGAACTTTTTTTTCTTGATGGAAAAAGCCAGAGTAATGTTGAACTGTCTGTCGGTGTGTACATATGTGCATGAGCGGCTTGTTTGTTTTGTGTGAATTTACATAACTCCTCTCAGCAAACATTTCTCTGCACGTCGTTTCCTTGACCAATCGCACCTTTACAGAATGGTTGCCATGACAGCGTATAGCCTCAGCTCCTCTAGGGCTCCTGGAAGTGCGTGAACAAAATAACATTTTTGTGTTCCAGCCTAAAACCAATCGCCAGAGAAAGCATGTAAGCAGTGATAGGAGATCGGTTGAGTGGAGTGCATGCTTCCCTTATCTGCGTGTGTTGAGTAACAGCCAAGTTATAACAGATAATAATCCTTTAGAGAATCCCACCCCCGAATCAATAGCTCATTGGTGGGAAAAGCAGGAAAAGCAGTTAGTTAACAAGGGTCTCCATCGCCGTCAGTCAATACTGCTCTGATCAGCTTTGATGAATATGGTTTTGGAAAGACTGTATTTTTCATTAGTGGTTATTACTGCTCAAAGCAAAAGGTGAAAATAGGCACTGATTGACACTGACAGAGAATTGTATGGTCAATAATTTTGGTTTTAAAATGGGGCCTTTACGGTATCATTTATTGCTTTTGTCAGGAGAATTGTTGTTGTGAGAATGTGGTTGTCCTGACACATAAAACATTAGCCAACACAATGGTGGTTTGATTTAGAGTCATCCTGTATTCATTTGGAATATCTGATGCTTTCTGGTGCATGCACAAATACATCCGGTTGTATTTGAATTACTCCAGCTACAAACTCCCATAAAGTCATATAAAAATCTACACATACATCATTTCCTGCTACTTTCATGCATCCTGTCCACATGAGAGCAGCCGAGGAGAATATACAATGTCTCAGCCATCAAGATCGGGGGTGGTGTGGGCACGGGGGCAGTCTGGGGTCAATTAGTATTCATAAAAGACAAATGAATCCATAGCTGTGGCCTAATACCAATTACTTTTGATCACCTAATCAATTAGAGTTGGTTAGGGTTACTGTAGCTAAATAGAAAATTAACTGCGACATTCACCATTGGCGTCGGGATGACTTCTCATCAGCCACTACATCGGACATGTTAATTTTCTCATCAAGGTGGAGAATGGGAGGATATGGAGCCAGCCGCCTGCTTTGGAAACACACTCCCGCACACACACGCACACACACCATGCTGGCAGAACACAAGTTATTACAGGCCCTTTATTAAATATCCCTGTGGCCCCTTAATAGACAAATAGCATCTGATTCTATCAAAGAGAGTATAGGGAAAGCGAAGGAGGGGAGAAAATTAACAGTCCTCAGTGGCGGAGAGAATATGCAGCGCCCAGAGACGAAGTAAATGAGTAATTCAGAACTGATTGATTGTACAAGAGAGAGGGCGAAAATGGGAATGAGGCCGATAGAGTGCAAAAAAGAGAGAAATATAGAGGAGAGGCTGATAAAAAAAAGGACTATAGATTGTGTTAAAGGAGAAGGCGCCAGGCGTAAGGAGAACAAAATGAAACGAGAGCCGCCAAAGAAGAGGAGTGCGGTGGTTGCCTCTCCCCAAACCTTATTAAGCTAACACTCCTGGATGTTCTGGATGTTCTGGATGTTCCCCACCTCTAACCCAGTTTAAGTTCAGCCTTCGCCTCGGGCTGCTGGAAGAGGAGTGGCAGCGATATCAGGTCAAGCCCGGAGAGGGGAAAAGCCCAGTGGTTAGTATTCGCCGCATGTCTGAGGAGCGAAGAGATGGAGCGGAGGGTCCGACGGGGGCTGGGAGAGGCTGTCTGGAGGATGGCGCTTTTACTTGGCTCAATACAAACCGGGCTTCACACGCTGCTGTAGGTAGCATTTAACATCACTCCTGTCTGCTAGAAAACGGCTGTAGATAGTAGTTATCTCCAACCAAATGCATGTCATTTCTGGGAAACCTAACTGGCACCTGGGCGAGTGGCAATGCGGCAGATTGTTGTCGTCGACCGCTGGAGGTACAAGGATGAGATCAAAAGTTGGATTCTTCATGGTATTGTGTAGTTAAAACAATATATAAACAAAACATCCAGAACATTATAAGCACCTGAGGGTCAGCTTTGTGAAGGCCTCCATTGATGTCCCAATAAACCCTGATCATCGAGGCCTTAGACTCCACTAAACCACTTTGGTCTGGGATCCGCCGAGAGATCTACGGCTGATCCTGTAAGACTGAAAACAACCTGCGAGATGTTCAGTTGTAGAGAAGCTCTGATCCATTTGCAAAGCTGCACAAACCTTTCATGAACGCCAGGGAGACATTCACTTGCATCAAACCTACTGACAGATGCTGACTTATTATTTTTCTTCACTTCACACACCGTCTTAATTTAATCTTTTCCCCACCTGACTAAGAAAACCTATTGTTGGCAGCATTCGATATCGTGCTATTGTGCAAACTACACAATTGATTCTTTTAAGATATCTTTTTTTTTTTCCGAGGACTCAAGGATGACGCCTGCCTTCACCGAGTTTCTTAATGCGGATTGACACTGGCGTCAAAGTGGATCAGCGCATGTTTGTGCAGATGTGGCCCTGTGAGAAATGTGAACATACACTTGATTTGATTACAGCTGGTGTGCATGAACTGGGTTGCCAATGCTCCACTGGCTATACAGAATGGATCTCCTCTCATATTGTGTTATTACATCACACGCAGCTCCCATCCATATGGCACTGTGTAAATTCATCTTCATTCCCACCGACAACTGTCTCTTTGCCCTCTCTGTCTCGCCCTCGGTTTAATTTGTTTCCCTGCAGCTTCTCCTTTCCATCCCCTTCCTCCCTGCGTGACTTTGAGGCCAATGGCCAAGACAGGCGTGCATGCTGCGGTATCGACGCGGACGGTTAGTTAGGTCTTCCACCACATATAGTCCTTCCTGTCTAATTAGCGTGGAAAGAGAGAAGCTTCTGCGGCGTGTTTGTGTGTGTCCTAGCCTCTGCTCTCTTATCTCACAGCTCTCATTAACCAGCCTTTGTTTTCCTTAGCTTCATTAGCATTCCCATGACAGTGGCTGTTACCCCGGCGCTAGGCTAAATGCTAGGCTAAACGGTTGCAGTAAGAAGTCGGTCTGCCCCGGTTTGTTAACATTAGCCTGGTTTAATTGTTAAGTGTTTATAAGAGCAAGACTGCTTTTCTTAATAAGCTTTTGGCAGGGCCTCCACATTTCAAGTGTTTGCTTTAGTTGTTCTGCTTTAAAAATAGGACAAGATAAATGATTTTCCGAGGCATGCTGTTATGCTCTGGGTAAATCTACTTGTCTGTGCCCATGAGGAGAACTGGCTAGTCCATTAACATGAAGACGGCATCTGCACCGACACGATTCCTCTAGGTGTAGGATTCTGGGTTCAGCTTTAATATCACTCCATGGCCAGCATACTAAGAGAAATGGAGGAAATGGGAACAAATGAGCCAACCACCAGAAGGGTTGCTGATCAGACACAGAGACATGGGGGAGGTGGAGGCAGAAATATTAAAAATGGATGTGCATTGCAAAAAAAAAGGAGGAAGGGGTGGTTTTAGGGGCCCAGTATGGGTTCCTTTTAAAATGAGGTAGTTCTCTGGAGAGCCCAGGGTCAATCACGGGAATATGTAAAGGAGACAAGGCTGCCACAAGAACACCTGTGCTAAGGAGACGCAAGAACGAAGGGTGCAAAAACCATCCATCCGTCACCATCACCATGGAGACTGTGTAGGCAACAAGATCAGCGCGAGAAAACATTCAACATTCCATAATGGGGCACCACAGTAGGGTTCAAAGGCCATCCATCAGCTTCTTTGTCCTCTACAAAACAAATGATTACACGTTTGTTCCAACACCTAATACAAATGATGGTCATTTCCAGTTATTGTGTCAAGACAATATTACTTTGTTAGTGAGTAAAAGAAGGCCACATGCATGTTTCTCTGGTCAGCACACCATCTTGTGAAGGTATGTGATGTACAAACGCAGGAGAGTTACTTAGTGAAGTGCAATAGGCAAAATAATTGTAGCTCACTATTGGAGTTTAGGTCTGGGCTTTCCATTTTGATTACGTTGTACAAGAGTAGATTCATCACTGTGTAGATTCACTCATCTGTGATGTAGTACAACCAAAACACAAGTTTTCTGAATCAGGGCTCTTTCCCATCTTTCCTGCAGATAAATATTACTCTCAAATTAAAACTGGTGAGACAAATGTGAGGTAATATTAAGAATGCTGAGAAGAAAAATCTATTTCTCTTCTGCAGCTCTCTGGTTGCCTACCCCCTCTCTTTATCACTCTTCATTCCCTCTTTCTGAAGCGGCCACTAACCCTGTCTATCAGCGGCCCTTTGCTTACACAGCCTTGCAGAAGCTGAAGTGGTCATTATTCACAGCTTAAGCCATGGCTGTGTGCTGTGAAATAGCTCACAAGTGAGCTAACATGCTTCCAGAAATGCAATTAGCATAGCTATTAGCCTGGCTATTTCACATGTTAACCCATCAAATGCGAAAGCAGCTCTCTGCAGACCCCCACAGTCAGACCTGACAATACATTTACATGGCTTCATAATGGAATGGACACACGTTTCCTACTTTTTCTTCCTTTATAATATCCTTTGCTTTCTGCCTGCCCCCACTCAGTCCCTGAGCTTCATGTTGTCTTTATCTCAATATCAGTTTGGCCTTTTTGTTCACAAGCGCTCCCCGAGGATCTATAGACTAAATGGAAAATCCCTTTCCCCGTGGATACACACACTTCCAAAGAGCAGCGATTGCCAATAGAGCACTGTTATTTCAACAGTATGTCCAGTGACCCCTCTAAAGAGGATCCCTACTGTGGCTATATACACACAACCTCAATAATTCACTCACCCTGGTCTTGTCCCAACGCACTCTGACACACAAATACACAAAGAAATAGGTCTAAATAATTTACTGAGCGAGATGTCTAGCCCCTAGCATGAATAAGTAGGAGGATCCCACTGACCAATTGCAGCACTGGTACACCGGCCCATCTCTGGCCGTGTACACACTTTAATCAGCTCATAAATACTGCAGTAGTTGCTTACTTGATAGTCTCTCTAATTTTGCATTCAGTTTATTTAAATACCACTTAGTGAATCTACAAATTGTGGTGTTCAGAAACAGATGGAGCTACATTTCTCATGCATTGGTACAGGAAGGAGACTGCAGATGTTTAATTCATTGTGGTTGTAATGGGCTGCTATTAACCTACACTAGGTTGCATTTATCTTCTGATTTGTTTTATTTGTCTTAAGTGAGAGCTTTTCTGTGCTTACTACCATTCTTCTCAGTTTGTCTTCAGAAGCGCCCATCGCTGTGACTGCCTAATGCTCTGCTAATGCTCTACTAGTTCACTTACACATATACAGAAGTCTGCTCAAAAAATATGTGTCTGAGGGTTTACTTATGAATACTCCCACACACTGTCCTGGAGCTCATCAATACCCTGATACTGGTCTGGAGGGAGATACATGACACTTCCCACTTCACCAGGGGCACATACAGTACTCATTACATAATAATAATACATGAAGGTAAAGCTATAAAATATGCTGAAGTTGGAACAGCATTTTAATGGCAAATGTTTATTTTGGAGTGATTTTAAAGCTAGTCTCCACTCAGTGTCTTTTGTGTATATGATTCAAGTCACTGTAATTGTTCCCTTATTTTAGGGGCAGTAGTAAATTCTATCCATGTTTCTATAAATCATCACTGGACTGGTTATTTGGGGGAATATAAGATTCAATGAATCTAAGTCCATAGATCAATGTAGTGATCTCATTAGCAGCTTGGAGAAGCAGGGTTATTGACTATGTAATAGCCAATATTTATGTGTAAGACACAAATGTAAAGCACAGTAGCTTTGATTAAGCAAATATTAAACCAATTCTAATTCTTAACCATAAAGCAGTGCATTAATGAAAACAGTGAACACTAGTGTATAATTACGGATGTGTGGACTGTTTTTAGAAAGCAGTGAAACAGGTGGAGTGCATGATGAGGCAACACTGAGGCAGTATAAATGGAGTAATCACACATAATGGTCCTAATAACACTTATGAAGAACATTTTCCAAGTAGCATCCAGAGGTACTCTAACTTGGTATCAATATACATTGATTTTCTTCATACATAAGTTGGCCATTTAATTAGATTGTACATTTCCTAAATTAAATCTCAATTCTAATGCACTCCAGTACACCCAGGAGACGCCATTACCCACATAGAACAATATCCTGAAATGGAGAAATAGCCAGCTCATAGTCATTGTAAGTGTGGAGCTGTGGTTGTTAGCGCAGGATCATTGGGCACTTGCCTCGTGTCTGTGCTGGCAGCACCTCTGACTGTCTGTTATCCTGCCAGTGTCCCGGTCAGGAGGCCTGTTTCCACAGGAGCACAGATCATGACAATTAGTGCACACTGAGGAGGGGGCAGAGGAGAGGATCAATACGCAGGCCAATTTTGTCCCCTGCTTTTTGTGACTCAGACATACAGTATCTCTCGTGCACTTCATTTCTCTCAGCGGTGAGTCCTCTGTACCCCCAGTTGTCAGCATGAGTCTGCGTGTCATTTTGTTAGTAATTAAACTATCTGTTAAATCAGTAACGCAGGCGCTGAAGGGAACCGGCTCCTCACTGTATCCTTGGATCTCTTCACAGCTGATGCTTTGGGAGTAAGTGGGATGAAATGTTATGATAATTGTAAATGGAAAAAGGTGCTGCAGAGGGAGCCTGTATGTATTCATGATAGGCAAAGCAAAAGAAGGACTGTAGGAAGGAAAGATTAAGAGTACCGAGAGTGGATGGAGGGAGGAGTAGAAAGAGAGAGAGTAAGGTTAAGAGCGTCAGAAAGCGAAAAAGCGTAAAGCGCTGAGCAGGGTGCTGCATGTTGGCGGGTATCAGGGGGAGTATTTGGTGGCCGGGAGCCAGTATGAGTGAGATGAGGGGAGGCGAGTCTGCAGAGCCAATAAATTACCAACCTTCAAGCCCCACTTTACATTAATGGAATGTGCTGCGCTGCTCTCTCCAGTCGGCCGCTGAGATTAAAGAGTAGGGAAATGGCTGTGGACAGGCTCTCCCCGGCCCAGGCTCGCTGTGTGATACGGGTCTTCAGGAACAGCCCGGTCCACAAAACACCCATGTGGGGATTGGAGCCAGGACCATCTCCTCACACTGAAAACTGCAAGGTATCTTTGTCTTAATACGGAAAAGACCAAGTGGCTCCAGTAGACATGTCCGACTCTGGGCCATTTAGAATTGTTTATACGGTCCTAGTGTTGTAATCAAGACCAAGTCCTGACTGAGACCAGAGCATACTGAGACCAACTCCACGTCAGTGTAAGAGTAAGTTTAGACCAAGAGCAGTGTATGATAGAAAGGAAGAAATACCAAGAAACGGGGTATAAATCCAAATACTACAATTTTCATACTCGTGGAGGAGTTAGTGCTTAATGATGGAGGTCGAGATGAGGAGACGGATATTAAAGGAAGAAAGATTAATTAGACCAAGGTTTTTGTCCAATTGCATAAATGCTGCCTACAATTAATCCAGTTGCTGTCCTGGTTGTCTTCATTTAAAATCCCATATTTCCAAAATGGACAGAAAATTAGTTTGAGACAAGAACAACGTTTAAAAAGTGGTGTTAAGACCGGTCTGCAACACCCACAAATATCTGGGCCCATACAAAAAAGTACAAAACAAAACAAAGCTATATTAAAAAAACAGAACAAAGTCATGTTAAAAAGACTTAAGATCGTGCTGAAATAGAGCCTGAGTGTCCCATTTGAGTTTCATCCATCATCCAAGAGACTTTGTCAATTCTCATAAAAGAGACTATTTCTAATCAGTGGATTTTTATTTGCTGGAGTTATAGTCAGTTAGTGTTTGTCAGTACTGCGAGCATCAGCAATAAAGGTTAGAAAACCTGTCTCTGGTTGTTGATGTGAAATAGCGTGTAAAAGAGTGGAATACAGTGGATACAGTGTGGGTCTCTGCAGATTTCTTCCAGATTATGTGGGATCAAGAGTGTGAGAATGGGAGAGTGGTTGAAGCATATCCCGCTAAAGCCGCTCCCTTTGACAGCCTCTAAAGCCATTAGCCCACTATTGAGCTCCGAGTTGAACTGTGCCACTGCTGCGTTCCGACCCGTGTTTGATGGCATCACACACATCTGGGAAGATTCAATTAAAATGCCGTTGCCTTTCTTAACTACTTCTCGTCGCTTGTATGTCTCCTGCCAGTCTTTTAAAGTGATTACACACAATTATTTCAATTAGATGTCAGGAAGCAGTGCCATCATCATCAGACAGTAATCAGGTTGTGGTGCAGCAGTGGGAGACTGAAACACAGCTCCTCTCATTCCCTTTCATTAAAGATGGAAAAGAACAACTCTGAGCATTTGCACTCTTTTTTTACTTGCCTATTTTTCCACAATGTGGCACACTTTTAGAAAGCCTGGAAAAGGCACTTGTACCCCCTGCAAGTTCTTCTCATCGCTAATGAATGAAAGCCATTTCTGGATGGCTTTCTGTGAGACAAGTGAAGATGAGGGATTTAGAGAGACACAAAAGAGTAGCAAGGCCTCCTGCCGTCTTTTGGACAGAGTCAAATAGAAAAGGAAGACAAAGACATTATACCGACAGCCTCCTGGCTACGCTTTACTGTATGCAGCACGTCTAATAATACCTCAATGAATGGCTGCTTTGCTGAGATGTCAGCTGGAATTCAAACTCAGGCTGCCCTAAGCCAACCCAGTCTTCACATTTTTGTTCACATTTTTTAGAAATATAATGACATTTCCAGCACAAAAATACTTAGGATATCTACATTTGAAATAATGAATCAGGATGTTGCCAGAAGGAACCAAAGTTCTCTTCTGAACACCGGAGTTGTATTGATGCATATGTTCATTAGGAGCTTTATGGTTGGAAGTGGAAATGTGCAAGTTCAAGAGAAGATGAGGTTTTGAATTAAATATGAAGTCTACTGTGTGAACTTCTTAATAAGCCCTACTGTCTTGCCCTAACTTTAACCAAGTGAGACTCATGCATATTACCAAACATATAGCCATCTAATGCCTTGTCCACAGGAAGGCGGGCATCTTTAAAAACAGTGCTTTTCCAGGGTGTTTTGGCTTTCTGCACAGACACTAATGGGGCTTTAGGTCACAGAACATGCACGTTATGAGAACTCCAGCCACATACTACATACATACTCATACATACTCTAGTCACACTGCAACAAACTACTATGTATTTGCAATATACGTACACTGAATGAAACCTTATAAAGATTTGATGTGATTTGTTTTTTTGTTACCCCTAACCCTGCCTTGTGCATTTCTTCTTTCTTCTCCCCTGCTATCTGTCCCCACTGTTCATTCCATATTATTTACACGTTCCGCTTTACCTTTTCACTATTCATAGTGTGTTGTAAAGTATCCCGTGCTTAGATGCGGGTCAGGTTCGTGACTCGTGCTGTGTGTGACGGGTTACAGTGGGTTGTGTTTCTGCATCGGGAGCCTCAGTATACTGTCCTTGAGGAGCAGAATGCGCCGCTATAGGAAGCTCCCAGGGGACTAAGGTATGCTAACGGAGCTAGTGCACGGGCTGCTGGGGCTCTGTGTTGTGATAACATAGGCTTTGCAGAGACAGACGCTGCATAATGAACAGTCCACCGCCCACTGCAGCTCACATGCGCTTTTTACACACACACAGGGGTTTAGAGAAAGTGCTAGCCCTCACTGGTCTTGTCTTTTGCTGTTTGATTTTGCAAATGGCTCATGCACATGAATCAAATTTTTCCTGCGTCTAGGCTACTGATCAGTCCAGTACAGTTTGGAACGTCAGCCTCTCATCTGGCTTGTGTTTTCACTATACACAAGTAAGTAGGAAGTAAATAATAACATCACACTCTACACACGGTATGTTTTCTTCCTGCTTTTAACAAAATGAAAGAATCTGATAAACATTCAAGACTGGTGATTATCATCTCTCCAAACTCCACACAAGAAAAGAAAAGGACTTGCACCAGTTGTAAGCCTCTTCCTCTTCATTGCGACAGATGTTGGTTGCTGCTTTGTGCAACAGGCAACAAATGCAATGTCCATAAGACCCTGAAACACTGTTCCTGATGCGAGATGTTGGAGTTGATTTGAGATTAGCTTGCAGAATCAAGTGTTTCTCTTCGCATGTATCTCTCAGACTAATAAGCTTCCATTTTATTCAAGTAATGACTTCATTTCCCCTAATCAACAGACCGCAGTGTGCACCACCCTTTCTCTAGAACCCAGTGGAAAAGTGGCTATTTTGGGAACCCTTCTCAAACGAAAATCCAAACCAAAGCGGGGAAACCGTGGCTGTATACTGTACATGAAGGGGGCTTGTGCGGCTCATGCTTGGCTTCTCACCTGAGGCCCTGCTGACTGCATGTCTACAGCTGCATCAGTATGCTGCTGGCATGGCGCTGTGTCTACACCACTCCCCTCTGCCTCCGTCCTCCTCTCAGCTCCGTCTTACATCCATCACTCCACTGTGCTTATACTCAGCCGTGTACTCCCCCAGCTCCCCTCCTTTAGAGCAAAACACAGCCAGATTCCACTGAGTTATTAAAGCTCTGCTGCTGCTGCTGTGTATTCATGTCTTGTGGCCTTTCCCCTTTTTCATATTGTCAGCTTTCTCATATTAGCATTTTGTATGTTATGCTGTATTACCTCCTCGGCCCCTATTGGCCGGTTTTCTTACTTCACTTCCTTGCCTCAGTGCTGGCTGGCTCACTGGGTTTAGCGAGTCCAAGTGGGAAGCGGCGCGCTAGGCTAATTATACCATTCGGATCCGGCCGTCTTGGCTAATGCTTTTGTGCTGCTTCACTCTGTTGTAGTGTATCCAGAGGACGGGCCCATTAATTGCCCCAATGATGGCTGTCATCATCCACAAGCCTCTAAGTCCAACTCAGAAGGATGTAGATTGCATGTATGTGTATGTGTGCATGTGCGCCGCAGCGGGGGTCTGATGGGAGGGTGCTCGAGTGTGGAGGACTCATCATGGGTTATTAGGAGCATACAGGGGGGGCATCAAGCGCCACAGATAGAGACAGAGGTCGCAGAGACATGCTTAAGGGAGAATTATTCTGGAGACAAATGAGTGTTAAAGTAAACTCTTCTTTTTTTGGCCAAAAGACTCACATCAATGCTTCTTTTCTAATTGCAGCCGCATGCGTTGTGAGGCAGTGTCAAGTAATCCTCAAAGCAGGAGTTTAAAAGAGACTGATACAGAAGTCAAAGGCTGCTGGCAGAACCTGTTAGACAAGAGAGCATTAAAGAAACACCACAAATTCACATTCAAAAACAAGGCTGCTACAAGAGAGAATAAAGTCAAGAAAAGTTTTTCCACAGAGCGGAGTGGCTTGAGTCAGGCTGGTATGGCACAGTATGGCACCCCTATTGAAATGGCGTTTTTGAATACGTATTTGAATGTTGAATGAAACATTGGGCTAATTAGATAAGACGTTCCCGTTACTGCCTTAAAACAGTGTATTTTATGGAGCACATTCAGCTTTTTTTTTCTCAATGGCCACTGCTAATTTCCGTCGCGAAGCAGATAGAGCCAGATAAGGATAAAGGATACAAATCTAGACAGCCAGTTCGTCATGATTAATTCATTTCATATTCAGCTTGCCTTGAATGAATGCGCAGTTAATATTTCATATTCTTAGGCTTCCTCGCATGATTGCAACGTGATTGTGAGCGAGGCACGTAGTAGGTGTATGTTTGGGAGGTGAAAGAGAGGGCACAGGAACAGTGTGAAAGACAGAAGGTGTAATCACACGTTTTGTAAATAGTGCCGTTAATAGTGTTCCGTGCTTCCCACTAACGTTAATGAGACTCCCAAGTCAATGGAAATACAAAAACAAAGAGACAGCGTAACAGAAGGATACGGCTCGTGAGTGGAGCGGAGCCATTCTGGGCATCACCATATGTGGCTCAGTGTGTGGGGCGAGATCTGTCCTGACACACTTTGTCGTCGTGCATCTGTGCCGCGCAGAGTAAACCCTCGATGGGTTCACTTCCACGCTGTAGAGAAAGGAGGATATTCACTTTGAGCTTTTATAATCACAGGAAAAACTTCTCTACAGTTCTCCTTTTGGGTTACATTCACATTCTGCAGTAGCCCATTGAAGAATTACAGTGTATTGTTTGATCTGGCATTAATAATTATATAAAAAAATATAAAATCAGCGTAGTTTGGAACATTGTTGTTAAAATATCTTGATATTCCAGATCTGATGTAGTATCTATTAATTAGCCCCACAATCTACTTATTACATTATCAGCAAAAACAGCTTAAACAACAATATTATAATCCTTCATGAGCCTGGCTTCACAGTTTGGAGTAGTTTGAGAGATTTTCAGTATTAAAAAATGACTATGCTCATTTATAGGTTCAAATAATTTCACTTTAAAATTTTGCACTTCTACTATGAATAATATTTCGTCTATGTTTCCAGGTTGAAACACTTTTAAACGCCCTATTTAACACACACCCTGCCGTGTCATCTCACTGCAGCGCCGCTCCTGTGGAAGAAAACACGATGTAAGAAGCGGAGTATGGCGCTGGTGTGAGAAGTTAATTAGAGGCGAGGCCAGCGATCCCCACCTTCTGACCCATTCCCCCTCCACGTGTCTCCTCCTCTGTCTTTCACAGGCCTAACCCCGCTAATGAGCTTATACCCCGCCATACATTATGTCTGCGGCTGCCCCTTATTCTTCTGTGCTATTTTTCCCGTCCGTATAGAGGGAGACGCGTTCATTCATTCATTCATCGCCGCCATGTCTCCAATTAGATGATCCTCGTGCCATGTGTCCTTTCCCCTGCGTACCCTCGGAGCGCCTTGTAAAACAGGCCACATCCCCCAAATGGAGACGGGCCCCGCGGTCACTGTAGTTTTGTTACAGAGGCAGAGTCCCATTAGCCTCTTTAGTCGGCCTGTATATGTGGTGTGTGTGTGTGTGTGTTTTGGAGGCGGCGTGTGACATTAGCCTTGCAGTCACAGGTAATGATCTCATCTCCCCGCTGGTGACTAGGAGCACACAAAGAAAATGACACACACACAGAGTAAGAGGGAAAGATGGGGAGCAGAGATTGGTATTGTAATGGTACTCTAATGGGCTACCTGACAAGTGCTTTTTCTTAATGCCATGCCTCTCCCGCTTCCTCTCCCCCATGTCTTCCTTCTTCTCTTTCCTCAGGTACATTTTCGATCTTTGAGGAGCAGTGATATGGACGCCATGTGTGGAAAAAGTCCAGGTATGTCTGTTTTTTTTCCCCCAAACCCTGTCTTCCACATCAAATGGATCCCTGTGATGATTCCAGGAAGCACTGATATGTGGAATATCAGCACTGGAGAAGAAAAAATACATTCTAGATGGAATGAAAGTATAATACGGTCAGATAATAGAACAGATACAAAATATAATAATAATAACAATAGATTTTATTTATAAAGCACTTTTAATTCGAGAGAACATCAGAGTTCTACAAAGTAAAACAAGGATAAGAGCTTAAAACAAGTAAAACTACAAAATACTAAAAACAGTCAACACATAAAAGCCTCCCTGAAGTTAGTTTAGTTATAATAATTAAATGGTGCAATGATGGTTGCAACCAGAGCTATTGAAAACATACAGTACAACATTGCAAACTTTGATTTTTCTGGAGCACCTCTTATTAATCTCAGGTCTCAATATGGATGTAGACATTGTATACTAATAATAACACTGTTAAAGCAAGAATAACAGCTGTATTTTGACATTGTTGTTGTATTAGCTGTGTAGAGTCTATGGGATGTCGTAGGTTTTAATGAGAATCCTGTCTTCACATTAACAATATTTGCATAAACATGGAGTGAGACTGTTTTTCAGAATGCGTCTTGTAAAACTAAACTGCTTCAAATTCGAACATATAGTTGAGCAAAAAACAAAACTTGATCCTGCCCTGGTTTGGACTTTTAGAGGGAAAATGTCAAATATGTGAGTGTGTTAAAGAAGCCATGCAGAGGTCAGACACTCTGTACAGTGGGGAATAATGAGGGCCTGATACCTGTGCTTGTTAATCCTGTCATTTGCACCTGGACTTTCCACACCTTCAGGTCGTACTGTGTGGGTTTGTTAGCTGCTTTATATGAAAATAAAAAGTGTACAGAACAGGACTTTAATGCATGATCATCATCACATTACATTTTTCAGGCTCATTTGGCATGTATTTCTAACTACAAAGAATATTTCAACCAAAACACATATTCCATTTCCTTTGGTTTGTCCCATCCACCACCCCAACTTGCCTACTAGATTGTATACTAATAATAATGCTGTTAAAGCAAGAGTAACAGCTGTATTCTGCCATTGTTGTTCTATTAGCTGTGTAGAGTCTATGGGATGTTATAGGTTTCAATGAGAATCCTGTCTTTACATGTACAATATTTGCAGGATTTCTAACTACAAAGAATATTTCAACCAAAACACATATTCCTTTCCTTTGGTTTGTCCCATCCACCACCCCAACTTGCCTACTAAAAGAAGGCTAAAAGTATTGTAGTCCTATATTCTTCTACATTTCTGCAGAAAACACCTTTTTCTCCAGCCTCTGCTCCAGCTCGCGCTCGGCTACATTTCATTCGTCATCTTCTAAATGATGTTGGTTTTTTATCAAATCATTACCTGCTGTTTTCAGTGGACTTCTGCTGAACTGTTGCGAGTACTCTCAAACGAGCTGGAAACAGAGACGCCACATTAATCGCACAATTGCGCCAGTTACACAACGCCGAAATAGAGCAGGTGTGTGTTTTTGTGACGTGGAAACAAACGATGCGCGCTGTATAGAATTACCCAGTCACGCATTCGATATAAGTTTGGGTTGTCAGCGGTGCAACAGTTGTTAGCTCCGTGGCTCCCGTGCACCTGCCATGACTTGTGATGATTTGTAGCTCTGAGCAGCCTCTCTGCCCCACAGACACACTATGATGCTCTTATATTCCTGGCTCTCTATTTTTCTATTTATACCCACTGAGATGAGCAATGAGCCGCAGGCAGCCCTCACTCACCATTCCCAGCACACACACACCTGCTGCGTGCTGAGGCTGAGGTGGAGGTTACAGGATTTCATCAACAGTGTGTCTGACCGTATGAACTAATGTAATGTGGTTAGCCGCGTTGTCAGGCTTCGCTTTTGCGCACGAGCACCCGCTGTGTCCTTGCTTTGAGCTCCTGTTTGGCTGCACAACATCAAAGATAAAAATCTATTCTATGAAAGTAACGCAATTATGATTTGTTTTGTGATATTCCTTTCGCTTTGTTGGCAAGCGGAAATGTGACAAATGATAGCGTTAACACATTTGTACCTGTAGAATGGAAGCTTGTCACAGCAGGTGATTTGTGAAAGTGATTAAAACGAGAAATGAGCATTCCTTTCAGAGCTCCCATGTTATTCTCTCTCGACAGGTGGCATGCTTGACTTGTATTCACACCTTTTCTTCTTTATTTATTGGTTAAAATGCGGATTGGTCTACTTTTATCATAATGGGAGAGTGTTAAGTTAAAGCCAAAATATTTCGTTTTTTTCCCCACCAACCCTTAATATTTTGGTACAACTTTCTCTCGTGTTTTCTCCCTTTTTCTTGACACATTTGTAACTTGCCCATTACGCTGTCCAGGTTTTAGTTCCAGGTTCAAAGGGGGCCTATATTTTACACCAAAAAGTAAAAATGCACGTCAGGAAAATGCACATTAGCTTCTTCACTGCTCGTTCTGCAAAGACTAAGTTACACTTTAATAACAATTTTAGCCCCCTAATTTCTTATCTGTTACCTAATTTACTTACAGAATCTACTTCCCTTAGGTTGTGGCATATAGGATACATAGCACATTCATTAAAAAGCTATTAACCTTTATCATTCTGAAAGCATCCCTGCTCTGTTTCCACTTTACAGACTGCGGGGAGACGAAGAAAGTTAGAGTACTCCTTTGTAACTGATGCCGTTAAATATAAATGAAGACAACATCCATGCGAAACAGATCAGGATGCATTATTTACTATATTGAGAGTACACTGGATTGCAGGATTGCCAGCTCCACTCACTTCACCTCCTCTGCCCTCGTTTCATCATTCATTTCCCTCTCTGCACCATCCCGTTCCTTGGTTCTTCGACAGCCTTTAGCTCAGATAACTCGTGTGTGCTCGCCAGAGGTCAAGAGAGGCCAGGTGGGTGTCTTGACCTTTCCGTCCACGTGAGCGATGATTTTAGGGGTACAGCGGCCGCACCATTTGGAACAGAATTCGATTGAAGTCCCGTACATACAGAGTTCAGCGGCGCGTACGGATCTTGCAAAACTCATCCCTTTGTCTGAAGTCTTTTGAAGCCGCCCGGGAGCAGTTATCTTAATTGATCTTACAGCATCAAGCAGCAGGCCACGTCAACCAGCTGAGGTGCGTGTTCTTACGGAGACGGCACAGGTTCGGTTTAAAATAAGGTGCTGACTCATGCCACCGCTCTCCACACTGTTGCACAGGCTGTACGTTAGAAGAAGCGAAAAGAAAATAACAAATGAGCACGATGGTTAAAATGAAAATATCATTAATGTATTATTGACAATTTGTGGCTTGAGGAAAAAAAATCTATCAAGTCCTAATGTGGCTGCTAATACTGTCACCTCCAGTAAGACCATGTTAATCCTTTCCCACTAATAACCTCCTTTAATTACTGTGCAGACACAAATTATCTCCCCATTATGATGCATAAACATATTTGCAATGTTTTCAAATAAGATTAACCTATTTGTGTTTTTTTTAAAACAATCAGGCAACTATTATTCTTCATTATTCTCAACCATTCCACTATCTAGCTGCTGCAGGTAAAACAGGCGGACATGACGGCTAATGGGAATGAAGAGAATGAATGGAAATGGAATGGAATGAATGGAAAACAACTTATTTGGGATGAAAAACATTATCAAGAAGTTAGCAAGATCTTATTTTGAAGTTACCATTCGCAAATAACGGTGTAGCTGTACATTTAAACAAACATTACTGCTTTAAAATCTTCAGAAAGTTATAGAAGTTATATATAAAGATGCTCCATTCAATCTGCCACTGATCATGATTGGCCAATAATAAAAAAAATAGCGTCAAGGCCGATTAAATGACGCAAAACACTCAAGACTTTCACTTGTTTACCACAAAAATGGCATCTCAGGTCTGGCGTTTTTTTGAGATGTCTCAGCACGAGAATAAACTTGCTTTTTGCAACATTTGTCACAAGAAATCCGCCGTGAAGGAAAGCAACCAAAAACATACTATATAACATGCTATATAAGCTAGCACTAAGACTGACGCTCCTCACGCAGCTCTCACTGTCACAAACTCTGCTACAACAGCAACCATATGTCACATTCTGTTTTGTTTTCTGGTCTATCTAGCGCTCCGGTGTGTGCCTGTCATTTGAGCCTTAATTTAAAGTACAGTCAAGGAAAGCTGAGGCTGACTTTGGATAGTTGGATGTAGCCATAATATGGGAAGTTATTTGTTGTGTTTTGTGAGGCATTTTGTTGCGTGTGGTTATTCTGAGCACTGTTGTTGCTGGATAAAACAAAAAAAAAGAAAAAAGAAAGAAAGAGAAGATCGTCAGTTTATTACCTTTTAGTTTTACCACCTCCTACTAATTAATATTTAAAAAAGGTTTCAAAAATCCTGATCAGAGCACCCTTAGTTATATAGATTGTTTGTTTTTGGGGTCTTATTATTGATAGTGTAGCAGTAGCTGGACAAAAAATGGGGTGAAAGAGAGTGGGGAATGACACTGGGCAAATGATCCGACAAGGACTTGAACCCGGGTCTCCTGTGGGCTCTGTGTACACTGGGTAAGGTTTCCTGTTTCCGTGCCAGTGCTCATGGAGAGACATTTCAGATCGACAGCAGTTGTAATGAGGAGGCTTACATCCTTAAAATCCCAGTTTGGTGTAGTTTCCTGTGCCAGTATGTATATATAAAACATGTAATGATGTATGATGAAATATGACAGATGCTCCCACAGGAAAACACTCTCTAAGTTACAGCCCAGGATAAAAGCAGGGACATATGTGACATTTGAACAGAGCCCTCCAGCTCACCTCCAAGGTACAGGCACATACATTTCTACCTGCCCTTAGTTGATACACCTACAATCCCTACAGATCATGATTGTATGTGCATATGATTCAAATCTCATCACAGTCGAGCTCTCACATTCATTTCTGTGTTGTTCAACATTGGCACACTTTAATAGCGCCGTTTTCTCCTGATATATTTTTAGTTCAGGGGAAAGGGTCTATTTCTGTCACTCACTCCTTTTGGGCTAACACAACGCTCAGCTAGATGAGCATTAAAGCAGACAGTAGGTGAGACAGGTCGATGCGTGCTCGCGTGAGGATTTGGGTCAGAGCTAATCTCATTCTGAGGCAGATTTTTAAATTCACCTCCAGACATATTGACGGCTTTTTGGAGGAGACTTTCATTTACAGCTGCCAACTGATGTTATTATCATGTCAGGTAACAATGGCGGAGCAGATCTGGGAGCGTGTGGTCGGAGGTTCCAACAAAGACTTCTGTTTACACTGTAGTGAATGTGTTCAATATGGATTATGCGCACGTTGCATCAACCAAAGCTAATTGTTGTTGAGTCTTCGTGTTATTTTTAGATTCAGCCTGAGTTGCTGTTTGGTTTAAAACTCTACTCATACTACAGGTTTACATTTTTTATTTATTTATCAGGTAAAAAATCCTTTTCTACGATGCCAAAAAAAAGCTCTGGAAAATTTAGCACTCTGCAGTTCTATAAGACACAGGCCTCCATAAAGGTCTATTGTATTAGATATTGATGCCACTGTGTAAAAGGAAGCCTCAGTAGATGTACAGATTTTTCAAGACTTTAGAGAAATACTGTGGCTTTGTACTTTAAGACTTTCAAAGCAAAGTGAAAACTGAAAAATTAATAAGCAAACTTGACTCACACACCCCTGATGAAAGCTTGTTTCACTGCTCTTCACTGAAAACTTTATTAGTGTCACTGCTCTTGACCAATCATCTCATATTCTAGTCATATTGGTATAGTATGAGTCTGCTGTAGCGCCACTGTACTCCTCTGCCTCTACTGTACTTGTGATGCTCAAAGTACTCAGAGGCTCGGAGAGATGCCTTTTGTTCCCTTTAACGAGTTTGACCCGTTTCACTGATAACACGCATGAATTTCCCTTCTTTCATCCCTCAGTCTGTTTTTTCTCATTCTTCTCTCGCTGTCTTTTCCTGCATTTCCCTTTTCTTCCTCTATCTCTGTTCCTCTCTGTGCATATGTGTGAATTAGACGAGTCCTAATCCTGCGAGCGGTGTTTGGTGCGAACAATACGAGGGAACTGACCTTCACGTTCTGACTGGAGATGGTATCGTCCCCGACATTCCCATGGATTATTCTGGGAAGTGCGATGTGCTTTCGTGCATGTGCCGTTACCTGCTCTAAGGTGTGTTTCCATGTGGCTGCCTGGCTGTGCGACACACAATAGCAAGTGAAGGGCAGAGAAAGCCGGCCACTTGCTTGCCCACATGAGCATCCAGGAGTTATCTGTTCAGCCGAGCTCAGACAGACACCGAGAGACAGCGGGAAGGGGAGTGGGAGACGGAGATATGGAAGGCAAGCAGCGATACCGAAGTGTGGGAGGGAGATAGTCGGGGGACTGCAGAGATATGGAGAGTAAACTACAGCTATACTCAGGTTGGAAAACAGTGGATAGGACAGATGAGAGGTGAGAGGCAGGACACTGCAGCGGGACTGAAAGGAGGCTGGGCGGGGCTTAGTCACAGCATTATATACAATATCTGAGCTTGATTAGATGAAAAAATACAAAACGTTATCTATTTCATTCTCTCTTTAGATGCTATAAAGTTTCTATGAGGCATTTACAGGCTACAAGGCAATCTTTTCTTTCCATTACACTCTGATACGTCTGAACCCACGTTGAAACATGAAAGCTTCGAATCTTTGTTCCAACAGCAGAGCAGTGTAAAAGCCTTTCTTTGAGCAGCGATCAGAAAAGCATGAAAAGTAGTTATTAACCTCCACAATGGCTTTTCTTCACGTCCGGTCAGATGTGCGAAGAGATGGAGAACTACGGGGCAAAAGTGTCATTTCAGAATTATGTGTAAGGGGGAAAAGAGCGCAATCATGAAGCAGCGAAATGTTATGTACATTTGAGTCGAGTCAGCAAGGTTTGGGAACTCACTCGAAGAGAAGGAAAAACAAAAGGAAAAACACAGAACGGCATCAGTTTTGCAAATGAAGCTTGTATTCTTGCGTCATATTCTCAGAAGAAATTATGAGAAGACATTATGTTAAATGTGCTTTTTCCCAAAACAACCTCGCGTCTATTAGTAACGGCTGTTTTCTGTTTTAGATAAAGCTCTTGCCGCATGAAGAAAACACTTTGTATTTGCCGCCTGCGTTGCATAAACATTAACTTGTGACATTTAATAGTACGACTCCATAAACTGGGTGAAACTGGTGCCACTCTTTGAATTTAAAGTTCAAAAACAACCAGATAACTATTATTCTGTTGTGTAGTCAAAGCTGTGAATGAAACAGCAGTATTCACTAGATATAGCGAAGGTCTTTATACCTTATTATGAGGAATACCAGTACTTACCAAGACTTTCTAATAGGTCCTGCTGTGTTAAGCCACGTCTACTACATACTCACATCAAAATCACTGCACTTTTAACTTCTTTGCCTTATCGTCAGACTATTTCAGATATGAGAGAATATCTGCTCTTATGAAATGTGTAGAATTTTATATATAGTGACTGGAGGGGGTCTTGTATCTGCGATAATCTTTGATGACACAATCAACTGGAACTTCAGTTTGATCTCATATCTTCTTCATTTCCTTTGTTCATACATTATGATTAAAAGGCTCTCTTTTATATGAACCCGGAGCCGCGGGACATCTTGTAGAGTTCACATACCCATGACTCAGACTTGACTGCGGGAGGCTTTTAGGATCAATGGCCTCCAGTGGATGACTCGACTGTTGCGTGAGTTACTGTGAAGAAGAGAGTGGTGATGATGCTGACTGCACCATGGCCTTTAAACACTCTGTGAACTTCTAGAGGCCTTTTGATGCGGCCCTCGTCACCCATCTCCGGTCACAAACTCTCCCCTAACCTAAACCCCTCATTTTCCTCCCTCTTTCATCTCTCCCCTCTTCTCTTAACACACACTTTCTAAATCCTTTCACCCGTCCTCCCCCCTCTCTCACCCCTCCACTCCTTGAAAGCTGGAAATCAGGACAGTTCTGCAGCGGAGGGGTTAAGACGCACCCGGGCTTGTGATTGGCTGCCGGCCGGCGCTCTGAACCAGCCTACAGAAAGAGGTAACCAGGCAACCTCGGAGAGAGAGAGAGGGAGAGGGGCCAGAGGAGAGAGGAGGAAGGGAAAAAAAAGAAAAAAAAAACGCGCTGAAAGAAGCCTGGCATAGTTTTGTGGGGATTGTGCAAAAAAGATGTAACGAGGCTTGCTGTCGCTCTCCCCGGGATGGAAAAGTGGATTACTCTCCCTGCCGAAGCACACTGTGGATCTCTGAATAAACCAGGAGGGGACTCTGGCAAATGAATGGATCTAAAGCCGTTTTTTTTCTTCTTCCACAAAATGGGAACTAACTGTGCACGTTTTCGCTTTGGTGTAAAGGTAAGTGGCCCAAATAAAGACAAGAGTACTGTCTGTGAGCTCTTTTAAGTATGTAACCCACTTTTGAGTCGCTGGTGATGACCGAGAGGAGCCTGTGGATTCACTCTGCTCTGCTTCAGTCGCTGCAATGAATTATCTATCGCTGCTGCTGCTGGTGTTGCTGGTGTTGGTGGTGCATCGTGTCCGCGCGTGAGAGCAGGGCTCGGGTGGGTGTTTGAGGGGGGAGTGACCCCTTCAAGACGAGGGTTTGAGGGAATGTCTGTCTGTGCTGGGAGTGTGCGTTGATCCATTTGACTGTCTCCGCGCGTGGAGTTGTGGCTTTGCGGAGTGACAGTTAGTCCTTTCCCGCTCTGAAAGCTCTCTGCTGCGCAAGGTGCACGTCGTGTTCCCTCCTCTGTCCCGGCTCTGGTGCTCACATGGGTCAGACTTGATAGAAAATGTTACTTTTAGAAGTGCCTCTGCATATTTTGTCGCTGTTTGTCTACTTTTTTCGTATCACGCTTTAAACTTTTACGCCGTGCAGTGACGCGTAACGATCCCGCAGCGTAAAACTGATGTTCCGCGGTCTCGTCCTCTTGGCAGGGCTGCCTCGCTTCATGGGGATACGGTATATGCTGAGACGTGCTGGCAGGGACGTCGCGGATGTTGGTGGAGAATTAGTGTAGAAATGTAATCAGTGGTGTTTGTTCTGTGTCTGGTTCGAGCTGATGAAAACCGTGGAAGACGCGGAGGGAAACTGAGTTGAATGGGCGACCCGGTCAGTTTGCTTTGGGGGGCCCAGCCAAGCTCCGCTGCAGCTAAAAGCCGCATTAATCATGGAACAGCTTCTCTGCAGCCCCCCTCTCCCTCAGACGCGCGCTCATGCTATGCAATGTCTAGGTGGGAGAGTAGGCCACGTTCTAGTGTAAGGCTTGATCTGGTCCAAAAGAAACACTGCATGTG
Organism: Rhyacichthys aspro; assembly: GCA_036850595.1. Taxonomy (NCBI): domain Eukaryota; kingdom Metazoa; phylum Chordata; class Actinopteri; order Gobiiformes; family Rhyacichthyidae; genus Rhyacichthys; species Rhyacichthys aspro. Next base: position 16,272,171 of record CM072151.1, read on the forward strand.
CCTAAGCTTTAGAATAAAGTCCACTTCCAGTGATCTGGTGATGAAGATGTAAAGGACATTATTGCTGCTTTCCATTAAAGTGCAACCCCAAATAAACAAATTCTAATTTAGTTTTAAGGGCTGTGTGCGTTCTATTAAGTGAACCAGTGTTTCCAAAACAGTGGGTCAGGGCCCAAGGGTTGGTCTTTATTTGGGTCACCACAGAAGTGGTCACTGATAAAGGTTAAAGCTGCAATAACAGACAAAAAAGGCACCAGCATGTTTGGTTGGGTTCATTTTTGTGCATTGAGAGAAACATGTCTCTACCATGAGATTCCTAAATGTGATCACTTGTCATTAATGTATAGTGTGTTTAGCTTTATTTCTGTCAGTTCTACTGCTTTAACCGTGTCTTTGAATACTTCTCCAGCACTGCCAAACAGACCTCTTACTTCTGCCTGTATTAGCCCAGCAGGCGACTCCAGGTCTCCATAGAAACCCAGCCAGTATTGTGTGGAAACTCAAAGAGAACACAGTTGAGGACTTTGCTTTTAATTCTTATCTCACTCTGCTCCTTCCAGTTTCAGCCGTCCTTTTCTTTGTCACCACTTTTTTCACTTCCCCAAACTTGGCCTTTCTCCTGGTGTGTGTTTTTTCTGTGTGTAGTAGTTCTGTCTACTGTTTAACCATGGACAATGCTGTTTGAGGGAGCATTTGACTAAAGCTCGAACTGAAAAGAGGGCTTTTAGACGGTGTCGTCATGACATCAAGAATTCATTGTAAGCTGAGGCTTACATTTGCTGTTCCAAAAGCTTTCCACATTCTTTGTAAAAGCAGGCCTGTAACTGTGAATTTGTATCTCGGTTGGAGACGTGCTGTACCTCTGATCTGGAGAGACTTTTTTCCACGCAGAACATTTTCATGCTGCTCAGAATCCCATCTGTACAGGGTAAATGTCTGTTTAAATGACAACCTGTGAGGATTACGTTAGGCTCAGAGCTTTTCCAGTGTTCTCACTTCATAGGACTGTTTAAACAGAGTTCCAATAAGCAAATGCCAAGCTGAATAATGACTTCTCATTCTAAGTATCCAATTCATATTTGTCCTATATGTGTGAAACAAGGGCAAAATGAGGTGCTAAACACTATCATAATGCCAGTTTCCCCATTACCTGTTAAGTGCACAGAGGTTTAATATAACCTTACCATTTGCATTACCACCTACTTTGCTGAGGCACCCCAGTGACACGTGTTACTATGGTTACACTTCAACCCTACAATAAATTGATGGCCTATTCAAGCTACCTGCTCTGTAAAAGAGTGACAGTGTGGTTTCCTAAATTAACTGTGATGAAAACAATGGAGCAGGCAGCTGCAGTGGAATTAGTCTAGTGCGTGAAATAACCAGCTTTCAGCCTCTGCTTTGGCTGGGGCCATTTTGAAGCACTCATTTCACAGCAGTTATGAAAAGGCAAAGCTAACCTTCACTTTAAAGGTTAGTTTTCTCCAAAATTGTCCTTTTGAAAAGCACAAAAATAATGGGTGTTGAAATGTCATTGCATGCAATCAGTGAAGTAATCAGAAATCATGCAACAGCTGTGTGCACTTGTTGGGACAATCATACCCCATACCTCACGCTTCTGATTTAGGAGCAACCATTATGGACGTCTTGTGGTGGAATCCAAATATGCAACATTTATGCATATAATTAACAGTGTTGGGAGGGAGAATGTCAGTCTAATCACTTGAGGGTACTGTAGGTTAGGGATGTAATTCAGGTATCACATTTAGATTGTAATGTACTTCATAATGTACTCGTTTATTTGCAGAAGGTTCAGATTCAGTGTCAATGGAATAGCGTTTGTGTGAGGATATTAGACATTTTGGGACACAAAGCTCTGTTTTTCAGTACTGTTTGACCCAGTTGGCAGCTGCTGTTTGGTTATTTAACATGCAACTGTATGATGACGTTTTTTGGCAAAGTAGTGTTGGGCTCTTAGCACAGTCCCACCGCAGCAGCATCAGTAACAGTAGCAGATATTTACACAACACAATTTAGCCGATTTTCGACAACAGACTCAATCGGGTTTTAGGTTTTCTGTTGAAATAATCAGTCATTTCCCAAACTTTAAAGACTAAATAGTTCCTCCTCCTCTGCAGGGGTATATTTAACTGAGGGTAACATTTTAAATATTGGTGTTTTTTTTCTATGGGGGTTTGCCTGTTACTGAGAAACCAAAGAGGCAGAATTGACTGGCTCTTGGCTGGCTGCCCTTCCCATTGATCCACGTTCAGTGATTGTGTGCATGTGTGACAGTCTTTTAGATATAATTGGCACTAAGAATATCCCCACAGCCCACAAGGAGTCAATGTATATGTACGTGCCTTATTTCTCAGCCTTTATTCACTGGAAGGGGGGATTGAAGAGGTGTTTGTGCTACCTGGCGATCGATAATTATCAGACAAATGCTCCTGAGCGCACACAAATGAACCCATTGCCTCGGTTCTCGGCGCTCGGACGGAGAAAATCAGGGCCCTCGCACTCGTTCGCAGAGGGGCAAGTGAGTGCGCGGCGGTCCGTCCAGAGGTGGAGATCAAACTGCCAGCTAATCTGCCTCTGCGCTCTGTAATCTGTAATCTTCTTAAAACACTCACAATCTGTGCGCAGCTGCGGGATTAGCATGTGCAGACACAACACACAGACACACGCCACAAAAGGCTGCTGTGTGCTGCACTTTGATCAAACATCCTATTTTCAGCTTTGTGAAGATATTTCCCCAGCTTAATACTTTTGTGCTGGGTTGAAATCAAATTAGAACTTTTAAATTTCCGCCTGCAGTAACACCAGAACTTGGACTCCTGCCTAAACGATTAAGAACAAGAGTATATTTCGTTACAATTAATGCACTTTTCTCCATTTTTGCCTTATTTTGGCTGGAAGGAGTCCGATCTAAAATGATAGACATGTGCATAGCAAGGCTTCGATCATAAATAGGTGAAATATTACAGTTGATATTTCGATTTGTATGTGTTCCAGCTCTTTTCATTCTCCACCGAGTACTACTTTCAAAGGTGTTCACTTTGTTAATGAGTTTTTACGACAAACAAAAGCTCGAGGAGGACGTAAAGACACACAAGCACGCACTGCACTGGAGTCACAGCACATTAACACTTCAATTAACTCAACGCCTTACATTCTCATTTCCCCAGAAGTCAAGATCCCTGACCACCCCCCTCTAAAGCCCCACACACACTGATGCACGGCGCAGTGTTGTGCTTCAGCAGACCCCAGTGTATTACATGCTCCCGGTGACATTTTAGGTGCCGGCCAGAAAGCGGAAAACAAAGCTTTGTAAATTACATTTTAATTTGTGTTTTTAATCTCTTTCTTTCATACTCTCGAGAACAAAAGCACCAAGTTGCCTTTCACCATATTCTTGATTCTAGGAATACAATATATAATGAATGCAGAGATGAATGAGAGTGGGGTCCGGGTTTTGCTGGGGGGGTTGTTAGCTGCACTTCCCTGTGGAATGGCTCCACTGACTTCCACACTCTCAGCGAGACTGCAACAAAGTTCGAAAGAGCCACAGACGGAGACGGGAGTGGAAGGATGTTCTCCTTTGAGAATTTTCCCATTATATTTCTCTCCTTGTCTTCTTTCTTTTTTTTTGCCCCATTTGTGCTTTTCAGTGGCTGCTCACTAATGAATTTTTAACAGTTCTCTGATTCTGTGCTCGTCTCCTCTTACTCAGTGTTGGTAAAGATTAGCCCTTATGCAAAATCCATCATTAGATACTTTCTGCGCTGCATGGTACTCATTTCATTTCAGTTTCTGCTGTCTCATAGGATTAGACTGACAATACATTGCCAGCAAAAACAATATTGTGATAACTGATAGAACTGAGATGCATGATATCGAGCACTGGTGTGATATACATTAATATAACCTTGTGTTTTTCTCCATGCAAATGACCAAATGCATGCTGTAACACTTATTATGTGCAATATCTGTATACAATGGGCTCTGAGGTCTGTTAAATTAAGGAAAGAAACGCTGTTAAATTGGGAAAAAGTAAGAAAATATATTCTATGTGAATATGTTCAGTCCTCATTCACGTCACAGTGTGTCTGACCTTGTAGGAATGATGAGTTTGGACCCTACAATGTGACGTCTGATAGAAAAACGTAGAAGATGACAGTTTACATGTTGCACATCTGCGTTCAGGGATGAAAACAAACTGCCCCCGTGGCCGATCTGGAGCTCAGCCCAAACTGCACTCAGCTTCAGACGAGTGGGCGAGCCCTCAGTCTATAACCCACTCACGCACTCACTCTCAGGCCTGACCCCAGCGCACCTCCACATGCCGTTTCACTCATTAACAAACTTGTGTGCATCAGCGCGCCACTGTCATTGTCACACCCAAGCTCTTTTGTGAGCACAGCACAGTGTTTATGGTCTCACGGGTCATGAAACCTGCTCATCCCATAAAAGAAGTTAGGTTTCAATTAAAATGGAAACATAAAAGGATCAAAATGGCATCCATTACTTTATGCAGTGTTAAAGGAGCACTACAGAACACACCCTGGTATGTGTTACTCAGCTGCTTTACATCTTGAGTTGTAGTTAGTTTTTCAAAACTTTTACCCTGTCTCAGAGGATATGTCACGAGGCGAGATAAATGAGAGAATGAGATAAAAAAAAAGCTTCACATAACTGATCTGGCAGTATCTGTAATATGTAGTCTATGATTCAGACTTCCATGCATTATATTGTGCAAAAAAACAAAACCCAAACAAACAGAAAACCCTGCTTTTGCTGACCGCACCTTTCCACAGCATTTAGAAAGGTTAGAGGAGGACACTATAGTCATATTTCTTGTCAGTGCCTCCAGAGGCTGTTTATTGACCTTCTCTAAGGCCACCACTTCACCAGCAGATTTCATTTTAATATACCTGTCGCCCTGTTGTTTCACATTTTTAGTGCTCTGTTTAGTTGAAGTATGTTTAAGTAATGGCCTTGTAGTGTTATAAAATTAGATATAATTAAATGAATGAAACATTTCTTTACCCAGATCCCCTTATGCATTATCTCAAACACTCTTTATGCCTCTTTCTATTGTGCACATGATCAGCACCTTTTTAATGACCCCATATACAGTGTATCCCCCTGGTGTATTTTCAATTTCCCACTTTAAATGTTGTTTACTGACAGTCGTGTAAGCCGATTTGACCCGCAGACACATAAATACACATTAAGATAAAATGAATCACTTAACTGCTGGGAATTTTCAGCTCGGATCAGCCCAGAGCTAGTTAGTACAGCTTTGTGCTTGGGATTGGGCCGTAAAAGTGGAGCATTAGCACAAGTAAGCATGTATTTATGAGACCAGCTTTTACAGGAAATAAATAAAGCGGCGGCATTCATTTCATGAAGTAGCTTAAAGATGCATTAAGCAGTTTTTCTTCAGTAGTAGGCTGAAAGAGAGTCCCTCCGGAAGGCACAGTATCATCTGATCAATTTATGGCCAGACCTGTTTGCAAACACTTTCCAGCTTTAGCAAATGAATAGCTTGAGTTATTTAGCATTTAGATTTAGCTTAATATATACAGTAGCTTCAAATTGTTAGAGTATATGACCTGGTAATCGTTTTAATACTTCTGGGAGACTTATTTTTCTTTAATAGATAAAGTGGCACAGCTCAACAGATATATTTTATTGGACAAAAAGAGAGTTGAAGATACAGAAAATACAGAATGACATCATCCAAACTGGCCTCATTTATTTTATTTAATTTTATTTAATTTTATTTAATTTTATTTAATTTTATTTTATTTTATTTTATTTTATTTTATTTTGTTTTGTTTTATTTTATTTTATTTTATTTTTTTTGGTACATCTCCTGTTGACTGGACTAATGGAGATTTTTTCAGACCTAAACTGCAAATGACTAGTCAAAATTATGACGTACACTGTTATGATACGTTCTTCTTGGCAACTTCTGCTTTGCCAAATATCACATTCCTGCAAAAGCATTTTTATATCAAATAAACAGCTTTGAGACCAACAGTCATGTATGTATTCATACCAGTTCCATCAGCCACCCAGCACTAACCCTCTCTACTGGGCTGCTGAAATCACCCGCATCCATACATGCACTCAGATGATGAACAGCACATCTTACCGAAGGCTAAATGGTTTTTGCTCTATATTAGCGCTGGTGATAGCCCCTTACCCACAGGCCATGACCCCCACTCGTCCCGCGTCTGTATCACACACATACCTCCCACCCATTCTTTATTTGAGTGTTAAGATAGGCAGCCTTCAATTAGCCGGATGAGCTTCTCGATAATGACTCCTCTCTATCCGTAGCGAGCCCCGGGCTGATGAGTGCGATAAGTAGTTTTTGGAAACGAGGGTGTTAACAGACCACCCATTCAGCCACGGAAACCACTCTTACCGCATGTGTGTGGTATAAAGCTGGATTAATGGAACCGGCAAGACCTAAGAGCTTCCAGATTAAATGACTGTGAACCGATGGGATGGTTTCAATCACACAAACCTGTTAGAACCGTGGCTGGAGCTCCGAGAAACATTTGGTGGTGTTTGGAAGTTCATACGATAAGGATAAGGATAACTGAAGAGGCTGAAGTGATTTTTGCAGCTGTCCTGTTGCAAAATAAAGGACTATTTCAAATACATTTTTTCATGCTCATACATCAATATGATTAGATTCCCTTCGGCGGCCATTAAGGATATCATGTATGGGAAAATGCCCGACCAGAGGTGTTTTTAAGAAGGCAGAAGGGGTAAAGAAGCTAGAGGGACTGGGTAGACGGAGACTAGTGGTGTGGGAAATGCCTGTGATTGCCTGGCGTGCCTCACTGCCTTCTGCGGTGTTATTAGTCCAAGTACCTACTCCTGTGATCCCTCAGATCCCCTGGCCATAACCTGCCTCGCACTCCGTCACCCGGCTCGCGCATGTGCCCCTGTGCATTCATGTGGACGTCTAATGGCTTTTCCACACAGCTACGAGTGAAGTGGCCCGCCATTTCCCCTCTCGAGACTTACCGCTCAACCGGAGAAAACAGACTCATACCTTGGACTTTCCTGCAAATCGCCCCTCGAATGACTTCTCACCGCCGGCCCCTTTTGCGCTGCCTTTGACCAGAGCTCTCTTGAGAGAACAACTTAATGATCCCTGCTTTGATAAACGGGGCTCGGAGAGGTGAATGGAAATGCGCGCGGTGGAGAACAGTTGAAGCCTGTATTGTCTATCAGGTGGCCTTCCCGAGAGCGGACCTCTTCACCAGAGTGGATTGACCTCCGCAATTCATTACCTTCACCACTGACATCTATCACATCTCAGCCCTCAGGGGGACTCTCACGCAATAATAATATCACAGCAGGGCCATATAACTGGATGCCTGCTGTATGCTTTATTAAATGGCTGGCCGGGTGGTGCTTCCTCCGCCTTGTGCACTGCCTGGACGTGTGTGATTTATTTTCTGATGCTGTTTTGGTGCGTAACTGAATGCAGGCGCTCTTCTACTATCCATTACTGTAGGCTTTCCCTTCCAATCCACTGTTTGATATTTGATCAAATTACGATTTCATGTGGCCATTGTGGAACACTATGTTACTGGGTTATGTCTATGAGCATATACTGATAAGGCATGGCATTATGACCACTGAATATCTCTTCATCATGGCACCTTTTAGTGAGTGGGATATATTAGGTGGATTGTGAAGATTTTGCCCTCAAAGTTGATGTGTTTGACAAATTGTGATGGCTAGATGACTGGATCAGAACATCTCCAAATTTTAGCTCTTGTGGGGTGTTCCCGGTCTGCAGTGGTTAGTATCTATCAAAAGTGATCCAAGAAAGGAACAGTGGTGAACCGGAACCAGGGTCATGGGCGACCAAGGCTCACTGATCACTACCCAACAGTTCAAGATCCAACAGACGAGCTGCTGTTGCTCAAATTGCAGGTTCTGATAAAAAGGTGTCAGAATACACAGTGCGTCTCAGTTTGTTGTGTATAGGGCTGTATAAAGCCCCATATAGACACACAAGCTTCAGAACTGGACCACGGAGCAATGGAAGAAGGTGGCCTGGTCTGAGTTTGAGGTGTTGATGTGCTCCAAATTCCCCAGATCTCTATCCAATGGAGCATCAGTGGGATGTGCTAGACAAACAAGTCAATCCATGAAGGCCCCACCAGTAACTGACACGACTCAAAGGATCTTCTGCTGACGTCTTGGTGCCAGACCACAGCACACCTTCAGGGGTCTGAGTACAAACACAGTATTAGCCAGATAGTCATAATGTTATGCCTGATATATGTATGCCTATTCACAGTTAAAGGTCTGTTGGAAGTCAAGTGCACTTCCTACGCTAACGACTCTGATTTGTTGAGTTTGATGAGTTAGATTGCTTCATTCATAATTCATTACTTGTTTTGTTACATGTTGCTAACAATCTAATCATTACACACAAGAACACAAACAATGCCAGAGTTCTGCTTCAGACGTTTTCAAAGTGAACAAATGCTGTAGATAAGAGTGGCTTGTGCTTTCACTCTAAATCTATAAATGATTCCAAAGCAATATGACCATGTACCGACATCTGTACAGTGAAAACGACAAAAGGATGGGTTTCAGTTTGATGTGGCGGATGTGTACAACCTCCTTCTGTCTATATTTCCCAAGCATACAGGTCCAAACAGTTCAAGGCAGCATCAAGAAACTAGAAACTAGAGCAGATGATGAGATTAGTGAGAATGAGAATAAGCAGTGATGATGGTAATATTTACAGTATTAAAGAAGGCTTTGATTGCTACTCATATTTTAAAATGTGTCCTTTGCTCTTCTTTTGCTCAACATTAAGAAATCAGTGCAGCACCTCTCGAACCGTTTGTACGCTGTTTTTCGAAGACGTCGCTGAACATATTCATACTTTGTGCCCTTCCAAGCGCCGAATCCCTTCCTTAACAAACAACTGAAGGTACAAGTGTTCCAGACTTGAGTTGAGAGTGTATTAGAGTGTCATCCCGCCGAGTGTGTTGTGTCTGGGCCGGGGCAGCTCTCAGAGGCGCAGCTGTAAATGGAGATACAGCAGAGATGAATTGGAAGGAGGTGGGGGGAACACTTCCAGGTGTTGTAGAGCATTTAATCACTTACCTGTGAGACTGATGAGATGAGCCGACAGACCTCTCGCACGTACACACACACATATACACACACTCTTACAAACAGAATAACCGGTGGGACTAATTACCCAAACTCTGCTACGGCGAACACGGTGCCACGGAACGGCTGCTAAAAGGCTTATTCAAATGCAAGTAGAAAGGCACAACAGCTTGCTTCGAGCTCCCTGACTCATTACGCTGCCCCTCTCCCCGTTCTGTCGCTTCTGAAGGAGACAGTAGCTGGTAGGTCAGGAGGAAGACGGGTAGAGGCAGCTATTCTCCACGCGGGCTGTGGCTTCAGGCTGCGCTACAGGTAACAAACACATCCGTCACATCCGCGGCGCACCTGTTACTGTACAGATGGCGAGCCCTGGGAGAGAGGCAGCCCCGCAATGAAGAAGGATGAGCAATCACGCACAGGGACCGGCACCAAGAGGGGGCAGAATCATATTTTTATGGCCAAATCGTTGGAAGAGATAGAGGAACGGGGCCGGTGGTGAGGGGTCAGGGGGTTGCACCTGTTTTGGTATCACCGTGGTAACAAGGGGATGAGAGAGGAGGCGGGATCTCCTCACCTGTGTCCACAGCTGGAGCACATAATATGGAGGTCCTCTCAGGATCCTAATTTATCACGGCGCACACACTACAGCAGGCCATTTTTCTTTCGGTTTTATCATTTCCTTTTTCTTCCCACTTAAATTCCCCTTCATTACCTTTATTCTCATCAAAGACAGTAGCGCTCCCCTCCTCAGATCTACCATTAGGATTCGTTTCCCAGTTATTGGCTACAGTAAATGCGCGTGTGTGTGGTTGCGCCCCCAGCTACGCGTCTTAATCTCCAGTCTATTAGCATATTCCGAGCTCTCCTTTAGCTGCTGGAGCCATCTGATAGGCTCATTTCACAGCCCCGCTGGCCTTCATCAGGCTCTAGGATGTGAGGAGGAGGGCGCGTTTTGGGAATAGGATGAGAACAAAAGAAGTAAGAAGAAAAAGAAGTGCTTGGGTCCTTTTCTCTCTTAGACACTTTATACACTGAAGTAACTGAACCGCTGAAAACTTTACTGCTTTTTGGTTTGAAATTATGACCTTATTTGTGGCAGACAGCCTCACACTGCCTCCTATTGGTTGGTATTACCCCGGTGTCTGACCCTGCTTCTGCCTGGTTATAGAAGCCATAGTGAGCCCACCACTGTCTCATCTCCTGATATGGCCCAAGGCAGAGGGCATTGCTTTTCAAAGTTCACATTTGGACTGTGTCTAAAACCTCTGTCTAGTTACAAGACTGAATGTGTAGTGAATTCAAAAGAAGTGCACTCAAAGTTTGGAAAAGTGATGAAAGTCAAAAAAGACCAGGTTGCTTTCTGTGATTTGTGAGATGAAACAAGATAGAGGCACAGGTTTGACCAATAATGTATATGTTGCTAACATAAGCATACTTTTGCTTTTATACATATAGCTTATATTAATTTATGTGAGAAGAACAGATGATAATTCTGTATAGATTTTCTTTTATTCATTAATTTTGTGCCAGGATTTATTACAGAAGTCGACTCTGAGCTGAGATTAGTGGGCGTTTGTTTACATGTACGGCAGTGTCATGTGATTACTGGATAGTGTCTGAAACCATTCACTATTAAGCCCAATATATATGTATAAAATATCTATATTGATTGAGTTATGGAGTGGTATCGGACACAGCCTTGCTTCCTCTTTTTTAGCCGGATCATATTCTCTCAGATTCATGCAGAATGAGGCTTGTTGAAACATTTTAAATCTTTCAGTATTGGTAACTCAATTTTCTCCTGCTCCCTCCACTCTCCACAGCCTAGACATATACCTGTTTTTAAAAGAAACTATCATAGCCTTCCATTTTTTTTTAAACACATTTGATGTCTGGGTTACTCATGCTACTGATGCAAAAACCGAACATGACATTTCATAAGACATTCATGAGCACAGTCCAACCTTGTTCCTAGTGCAACCACATTGTAAGAGCCAGATTTTTAAAAGGCCTAATTTTTCACCGCTACCTTCTTCTGGTGTTTCCATCAAAATTTGATTCCGTCTGCAGTATATCACAGACAGAGATGAATCTCCGAAAAATCCATAAATCCATCACTAAAGATAAAATTCAGTTTTGTGAAGTGGGGCTTGTGTCTTATTCATGAGAAGCAATGAGGTCATGTCAAACAAGCAGCATCCAGTGCTTTAATATTAATCCACACACACACAGGCACAGGCCTTGCTCGTGTGTGTGTGTGTGTGTGTGTGTGGGCAGTGTTACTGTTACTCTGTGTGTGTTTGGGAGAAGAGACTGCGAGCATCAGATTGCCTATTCCAGTCACACAAACAGTCCTTCTGTGCTCAGCCTGTGACAGCACATTTCCTTCCCCCTTCATGCTGGCTGCTTCTTCCCCGTTTCCCCCCCGCCACCCCCAGTCTCCTCTCAAATGCAAATTCACATCAGCTTTATTGGCTTGACAGGGATTTTTATATAACATAACACATTTAACAGTTATAACAATGAAATGCGCTGTTGTTCTTGTATTTTGTCGCTTTTAATCCCGACTGACTTTTTCACGTTTAACCTAAATTTTCGGGGTGCTTCTTTTTCCGTTCTTTTCTGTTCTTGCTGTCCTCTTTTTGTCTCCCCGCCTCCTCCTCTGCTCCCCCCCCACCCTTCACTTTGCTGCTGTATGTATTGGTATCATTAGCTGCCTGCCGCACTATGATGGATGACACAGAGAGGTTGGGCCCTGAGAGGTTGGACTCTGCTTGAGCACACCATCATTACCTGCACTACATCCACACTGCACATGTTTTCACACACTACTTTTTGCACTTGGACACAGTCTATCACCATGCATACAAACGACGACATTCGAATCCCCGTATTCAAATGGAGGGAAAAAAAGAGTGTTTGATTCTAAAATCCCAGTCTGCTTTCCCTTCCATTCTCTGCCTGTGAGCCTAAGAGGTTTGTATCGACTTGGAGCCCCACAGGGAAGCAATGCCAATAGCCCCTCTGCTCACAGTGAGAGTTCAGACAGACCAGCAGTCCAATAGACCATAGGGTGCTAAAAGGGTCTATTTCAAGAGCTGGCAGAAAGTTTCACCTCCGGGAACTTTCACACAGTCCGTATGCAGCGTGACATTTTTGCACTCGGTGTGTGTGTATGTGTGTGTGTGTATAGGGCTTGAAATGTTCACACAGAGTTCAAAGAGTTGAGAATTCTCAATTGGAAATGATGCTAATATAGTTCCAGAGTCCTGTGGTGATTCGCTCTCCCGGTCCCTCGATGACATCAGAGGACGCAGGCTCAGTCCGGGTTTGTTTTGTGTTTGCGGAGAGAGACAGATGCCAAGTCACACCAATAGAGTGTATAAATAACAGTGGGAGAGGAGATTTGCTTTTTTCCCGTTTCATTTTGGAGTGTGAGGTTGAACTGTGGATGTTCTTATTATGACAGATCAGAAATAATGAAAACAACAGACGAGGAGGTGACCTTGTGTGTGAGCAAAGCATGTCACATGACCAGACATCTGTCAATCTTAAAGGAGTACTTGTAGTTACTCGGTTCCATGTAGTAGTTCTGTGTTTGTTTAGGATCATACAAGCAGTTTTAGAGGGAAAAAGTACAGCTTAACACGAACCCATTTCTGAACAAACGAATGTATGAATGAAGTGTGCCACATATGCCTTTTTAAAGAAACAAGTCTAAAAAATAGTCTCCAGTACAAAATATGTAACTCTCAGTAATGACATTATCATCTTGCAAGAGAATGTAGTGCTGCTCGATTATGGGAAGAAATCATTATCACAATTATTTTGGTCATTATTGAAATCACGATTATTTTATACAATTACTCTTTGACTTTGGAAATATGTTGGATTTGTGGAACAAAACAGTGAATTCTCCTTAAAATAAATGGTATATTCAAAATTATCAATGAATAGCTTAAAAAATAAACAAATAATAATGAAGTAAATAAGATCAACAATGTAGTGCACTTCCACAATCTAGTAGAAAACAAGTGACAAGTAATACATTTAAAAAAGTAATAATTGTTTTGTGATTGAGCCAAAATTAAAATTGAAAAATTGATTAATTGCACAGTCTTAAAGGCATGTATCTCACATCAACACAACTTGACATCACACATCTGATACATATGAGATACTTTACCGTCCAGTGTCAGTTTGGAACAAAATTGTGTTGCAGTAAAACGATTTTATTGTGGAGGGGCCTACTGTAGTGTAGTTGTATGGCAGTATTCTTCTGTAGCAGCTTCTGCATCTTGAGGGTTCCATAACTCTGCTGTGGAACGCACTATAGTTCCCAAAATAATGGCAGTAATATAATGTACTTGAAAGCATGATGTATCGAACCGAACAATATCACAGAGAAGGCTGAAGTCACAAGTACAAGGCCGTCAAATAGAGTTGTGACACAAGAAGAGTTCACCTACAATGTCTATATTCTATATATTACGTTGTCCTGGTGGTGCATTTTTTTTCCACTTCCAGAGTCTGCTGCCAAAAAAAAAGGCGCAAAGGGAATACCCGCTTGAGTCAGAGAAGAAAGTTGGAAGCTTTAAATAATCCTGCTTACTGTGCAGTGCTGGCTGATGTTGTTGTCAGAGTCCATAAGAAACAACAAGGCCTTATTAAACACGGACACTCAGTAAAGATTGATTTTGTTTGGCTGTCTGTCTTTTAGCGGGAAGGGCAGGCGAGTGTGACAGTGAGCGTGGGCGATTAGACACGCGGCGGGAGGCAGGAACTGTGACTGACTGATGGCCGCTAGTGGCAGGAAGCTGTACGGGGAACGCTCCCGAGAAGATGTTGTACCCCTCGGGGAACGCTCCCGGGAGCTTTAAGGCGAGACTGCAGCAGACATCTCCTCCGCTGGCGCCACTGGAGTATCAGTATGATTCTCCCACAGCAGCCTGAATGACACATGCGCGCCATTGATAAAGCTCACCCATTGGATTGTCTACATGTGAATTTTTAGGAATTCATGAGAGCGAGCTGCTGAGCCAGGGCTCGCCAGCGGCTTCAAGTCGAGAAGTTTGGAGCTGTTATTGTTGAAAGTCTAGCGTAAAGCATCCTTGGCTTCCTCTCCGTGTGACATATTCCAGTCTGCTGCCATTTAGTCCTTTACTTCTCTTTCCTCGTCTCCAGCAATATGTAACTGAAAGTGACTATGCTTTTTTTACCCTCATGGTGATGTGACTTCTTCAAGATGGTATTTCCTGCGTGTCCTCCCTGCTTCCCTGGGTTCTTTCAGGGCAGTTATCTTCCCACTGGTTTTATTGGTGAATTGGTGACTCTAAATTGCCTCTTGTGAATCAATTACAGAGTGAATGGTTGAGTGAATGCACAGAATTACTCTCTATTGTATCAGGGGGGTTGCCCTTAAGGGTTTGTGTGCAGTTTGCTCAACAGAAGTGACAAAAGAGGATGAGAACTGGATATAAACATGTGTAAATGATGGTATATGTATGTTGATAACCTGTTCAAGAGACATTTTTTGGTCTTTCTTCAACTGTTTGCCTCTTTCTCTTCACTTTTTTTCTTTTTTTTGTCTCTGTCAGTATCAAACGCAGGCCCAGTGTAGCAGCAGCAGTCCCTTTCATATCTTTATTTCCCCTTTCATCTGTCTCTGTCTTTAAAGGCACCGTTTGTGACAACTCTGCGTGTGCGTGTGTTTGTGCAACAGCGTGGCGCGACACTATGATTAAGTGTTTTGAATAATTGATGATTGCATCCCTCATTAAGCCTCAGTCTCCTGCTCCGGCGGGCTCCGGCTCTATTTTTACGCACCGCGGTTCTGCTCCCCTTCACTCCGCAGACGTAGAGAATCCATCACTCACTTTGGGCCATGCTGATGAGGGGTCCTCGGAGGTGGCTATGGGGTCTGTATCATGTGGAGGGGACATTTTTAACACTGATCTGTGCTCTGTGTTTTTCAGAGCAGAGAGCGACCCCTGGCTTTATCAGTTGCGTCATGAATAAAATTAAGCCGACTCTAAACTCTTCTTTGTGGTTTATTATAATATTTTATATATTCATTAACCCACTGCTGTCGTAAACTTTAATGTTAAGTAATCCTTTAAAAAACATCAATGCAGTAAATATAAAGTTACTTTTCTCCTAAGCTCAAGGTTATGTTTGAACTGGGTTAGAGGGAACAGCTGTAAGGTGCTGGAAAAGTATGAATGATGACCTTGAGAGTGCTTGAAAGTGCTTGATTTTAGTCTCTCCAACTCATCAGTCCTATTGTACCAGTTAGGATCGGTAACTTTTGGTTTACACTCTACAGGTCTTTTCACAGATGCAGATCCATATTACAAATTTAACAGAAAAAATTAATCATGTCATGTTGGCCACAAGAGCCCTGTTTTTATAAAAAAAAAAATTGGGATGTGGGATTTTGGTAAAAATTCCGGTAAAAATGAGTGCTCCCATTCGTTGAAACCGATGTCAACCCAAAGGATCAAGGAACAAACCAAGAAAATGGGTTATTCCAATGCAAAATATGCTTTAATTAGCAGCAAAACAACTCAAGAAAGATAAAAAATAGGGAAACGGGCATCAAATTAAATGTGGATAAATGCTTCAACGCAGTGTTTTTAATGAGGCGGTCATAATTACACTATCATTACAGTCTACAATGGTAAACTCCAAAGCTAAAAGTTTCAGGCAAGCTCTAAACTTCGATTTAATGCAATGTATTAGTATTTTGTGGTGAAATATTGGTCCGGTTTTACCTTTTTTTCAAAATAAAAGATGCAGGAAAGGTTACTACGCTGCTGATGGGGGAGAGCGGTGGGGCTGAGACAGGGACGACATTAATTTAATTTGTTTACTCTTGTTTAAAATCACTACAGTGCCGCAAAATGTGTTCGGTTCATGTCTGAAGTATGGGCAAAAGTGCTTTCACACTGCAAATGGACCAGGTCTTGTTTCAGTTTGGTCTGGATAAGACCTAATGCCAGCTTTTTTGGAGATTTGGGGAGTTTTAAATCTATAAATTAAAGAAAACTGGAAAGTCTGAAGGTCTGGACCGAACAGTGTAGTAGTGAGAGCCCAATTATAGTCTTGTCCTTAGATCCATCACCTTCAGTCCCAGTTCTAAATCCTATTGTGATCATATAGTAACTGAAAAAACAGAATACTTTAGATATTACCTAGTCAGTTTAGTAATTTAGTTTCTTCTGAAGAATGATGTAAATAGCAGTACACCTCTAGAGTAAGAATGTAGAGGCAATCAGAGGTGGATTGATTGACAGGCGAGCAGACAGACAGACGGGATCAGACCATAGGCTTGTTAATAAAGGCATATCCACAGTCTGTCAGCAAATCCGCCGCTTCCTCTGCATGAAAAAGACAGCCTTACACACAGCGAAGAGCAGCACCAATTTACATTTTAGCACATTAACGAGGCAGAAGAGACACATACACAATCACACACAGGGGAGCCGCTCACAGATCCGTTTTCATCTATTTCCCCTTAAAACATGAGAAAGGAGGAATTCCCCAAAGAGACTGCGGCGCTTTGATATCTACAGGCCCGTGTCTGTAAATAGGTTAGGTGCCGCAGACGCTGTTGTGTTTGTGCGTAATGTTTTGTGTTAATACGCGACCCGGACGCGATGGAACTCTGTCACCTTGTGGGGTATATCCTGTTTCTGGCGGGTGGCAAAGTGTGAATGCGCCATTGTTTACCTTTCACTGATGAGGCCTGTGCTCAATGTTGCTTGTAGTCATTCGAACAGGCAGGGAGCTGCGTGGAGCTCCGAGACCGCCCCAGAGCCGGCTGTTTGCAGTGTGAGGTGATGTTGGATGGTGGCCTGGCTGACTGCCTGCTGAACTAGCTGCGCTGCTGTTCCTATAGGCCTCCGGCTTCAAAGAAATGGCTGGTGCTTTATCCACTCGACAGCCGCGGCGACTATTCCAGGCTGTTGTTTGCTCACGCTACAGATGTAACTACTGTTGAAGTCTCTGTTGCCTTCCCCTAGTCTCCAACTTCAACCCCAGAAGCCTTCAGTCACCGCTAATGCACTGTAGAGCTGGTGTTAAATGGCTGTTTAGATCCGTGTTGGGTTTTTTTTCTACCGCAGACCCATATGTCACACTTGGCATGTTCAGTGCGTGATTATATTCATTTTGACAGTGGTCTCTCAGCGGGTGACCAAGCTGACCGTGGTGTTGTGCCAAACGGTGACACATCCCTCCCTCTAGTGCTGTTATTTAGCCAATTAACTGATGCACCCATACATGAAAATATACTGACCGGACAGAAGCATCAATATCATGCAAAATAATATCTCACACTATAGTGGTTTAATAAAAGCCTGGAAGAATGTCTGAAATGATCAAGACGTTGGACTATGATTGTATATTGATTATTATAACTACCGATATTGCTAGGTTAGTTTTGAGTTGTCATAGAGGATTCTTCAGCGTTTTTTCCATTTATTTTCCAGATACCTGCTCACATATGGCCATCATGTCATCAAAATGAGTGTGGGTGAGCACATGAACAGGGTCCATGTACCTGGAAACCTGTCACCTTTTGCTCAATTCTGAAAAATGAAAAATCAGATTTCACTCTTGTATTTTGTGCCACTTAGCTCTAGAGACTAAAGTGATTTTGTGTTAAGTGTGTGTTGAAAGCACCTCTTGCCATTTTGAAGTTGAAGCCAATAATGATAGACTTCTCCTCTCTCAATGTTGTGCACCATCATCTCTACATTGACTTCAGATATTTCACTCTAATAATGTGCTACGTTGAGA
Organism: Rhyacichthys aspro; assembly: GCA_036850595.1. Classification (NCBI taxonomy): domain Eukaryota; kingdom Metazoa; phylum Chordata; class Actinopteri; order Gobiiformes; family Rhyacichthyidae; genus Rhyacichthys; species Rhyacichthys aspro. The sequence goes on from CM072151.1 coordinate 16,290,144, forward strand.
GTAAATCTTATCTAAAATGACTTAACTATTAACAAATACAGTATCTGATCAGCCATCCCAGTACTTTTACTATTCTACACAAAGATTTCTGTATTAGAGTTAGATTTACAGGGGCAGAACTAACACACACAGATTAAACCACCTCTCTGGATGCAATCGAAAAGACATTGAACCAATCAGAAAACAAAAACAGGGAATAAATCTGTTCTGTGCAGTTTTAAATTTGAATTGGTTTGACAGGTTTTGAGCAGTAAATATGTTTTCATGACATTCTGAGATTGCTGCAGTTTCATTCTTATCTCTTCCAGTGTGTGAGAGGTTCAGGTCAGTACACTGCACTAACACCAGTGGGACAAAGAGCACTGATAGGCCACTGTTATACCGAGGTGAACTTCAGTCCAAGGCTTTAATCTTGGTTCAGTGTGTCTTTGTCTTTTACTGTCTCTGCCGCACACACACACACCCCTCATTTAGCCTTTGATACGTCCTGCTCTTTGACCCCTCTCGCTCTTCCTGCTGTTCTCTCCCTTCACTCCTTTGTCTTTGACCGAGTCTGGCGTTAAGTGGCGGTTGTTTTTCTCCCGTGGCACAGATCAAAGCTGTAAGATCCAAAGTGTCCCTTTCTGTCACTCCTGTTGTCTGCTATGAAGGTAGGAAGTCAAAGTGTTTCAAATGGGTTTGAGTCGGGCGCATTCTTCCACGTGAATTTTTCAGGGACAGTTAAAGCTGACGGTTAGTCTTACCAGCCTATGTAAATGTAAAGGGACAACCTATTTACATGCATTATTTATTAAGGGCAGTTGTTGAGTCCGCAGAGTAAGCACGTTTTGCAGCAAGTTTTGTTCACCTGGAGCTAAATGAGTGTTTTTTCTTTCTTATGCCTGCAAATGTATTCTGTCATATATTTGTATTGTTACCTGTGGATGTGTTGGTTACACTTGGGCGACATAGTTTACCCTTTTGTACTAACTTAATGTATAATTTGGATCGTTCAGGCACTCCTCATAACATGTGTAAATAAAACTAGGTTAATCAAATGTATTGTTTGTATGTGATGTGGAAAGATGTGAGAGCAGAAGTTTCCTCAACAGTTAATACCTGAAATAACCAGCCTCAGTTATTCATCAACAGGTCAGGCGATGTGTTTGTGGAATAAGGACAGGGAGGGGACTCTGGCAGTGAGAAATGTACTCGAGGTGGTCTCCATGATTAGTCATTATTCCGATGGCAGGAGAGCTGAAGGAGTGGAGCAGCTAATCTAAGACTGAGCCTGATGGACAGAATACAATTACACAGAGAGTGAGGGGTGACGGAGCCCCCCTCTCCGCGGCCCCTTCTTCTCTTTCTGTCTATCTGTTTGGCAGACTTTACAGTAGCTGCAGATGATTTCTGGGCATTAAGCTCCTGTTGGCAGCATCCTGTTTGTTGAGTCACACACACACACACACACACTTCTCCCACTCGCGCCTGTTGGCAGTGCCCCATTTAGGGCCGTCCAATTTACCGCTCGTTCCCTTCTCCTCCTTTCCCTCCGGTGCACGTCGCCGCTGGTATGGCTTCAGATTGCCGTCTAAATCCAGAGACGCTAAGCCGTGTTCACATCCTCTTCCTGCTGCTACTTTTAGCCCCAGCACTGATTCCAGGTCAGACCTTCACTGTGGGTTTTGATGGCAGCGCTATTTCCTTCACGTTATCAGTGTGCTGGGGAATTTTGTACAGCTCAAGCTAGACATGTTTTTTTATTTGAGAAATTAGCTTTTCCTACCCTTCAGGGACTGTAGCTTAGATGTAGCACTCTTTGCCCCAGTCTCTGGAGAAACAACCATATGTCTGGAGCCTCGCAGGCGTCTGGAGAGTGGTATTGCGGCAGATTTTTCATTTTCAGTCGTACAATTTCATTCCCTGCTCATTCACAGTAGTGGGAAGGGTGAGTAGTGGTCTTTTAGCTGACGGAAAATGGACTGCTCTTCCTGTTTTCTTGATTTTACACTCAGTTTTGTTTTGTTTTTTTCATTTTCAGTTGCATTTATTTGTACATATTGTCACTTTTGTTTACCTTGTGTCATTTTGTTTTTCTTACACAAGGCATTAGATGAATATTGTTACTAGAAAGAAAGGGTGGAATGTGTGGAATAGCACTCAACACTGTACAATCCATCTTTAAGCCCATTTTTCTTAAGCCCATATATTTGCCCTAGATACATTAAATTTGGGGCATAGGTTTTGGTTTGCTCTAGTGGGATATAAGCTGCTATTTAGGGTCGTCTGAGACCGATCCAAGTTAAGGATTAGCAGAGTGCCTTTCTTAAACAGGGGCTCCAGATGCAGACTGAAAGACTTCACAGCGAGACGTCGAGCGGATTGACACAAGAAAAAAGGGTTTGAGCACAGAGACGGAGGGGGACATGTTCGGGGTTAGGGCCCAGGCCTGTTCAAACCTTCTTCTATTCTCTTCTGTTTTCTCTTCACAGGCTTTTCTCTCTCCCCTTTTGGCCCTCACTTATTATCTTCCTCACCCACTCCTCTTTCTCTCACCCCTCACTTTCTTCTTTATTCTGTTCATTTCTCTTTCCCTCTAACCCTTCTCTCTTCATACGCTCTCTCTCCGTCCATTTGGTGGAACAGTGCTGCTGATAATGCCTGTAATTGGAGTGACTCACACTTTTCCAGTGTGTTTGGACCAGATAAAGAATATTGTCAGCATTTTGCCGACATGGCCTCTGCTGGCAGAATTAAATGGACTCTGTTCTGTTCTGTCTGCAGCAAATTAAAAGCCTCTCAATTCATCTGTTCTCGCCCGAGGCTTACAGGGGCCTCCTATTCACAGGGAAAGGCTGCGAAAGAGAGAGACTTCTTCAACCACGAGAAGCACTGGTCTTTTGGTGTTGTTAAAGTCTATACTCAGCCCCTGTTAGAGGGAACCAGAGCAGGAGAGAGAGGTCAACAGTGATAGTCTAAAGAGAGGTGAAAGGTAGTCACATTCATTATGCAGCATGTCAAACCGCAGCTGTCTCCTGCCGTGTCTCTGAGTAAAAAAAGGAACTTGTCTGCATTTGTTTGTGCATGCAAATGAGCCTGCAGCTTTATTCACGCAACAGTGTGGACCTGAGCTCCTCTGGCTGCACGGTTATGGAAGTCTCTGCCAGTCACTTCAGAATCAAGTAGCAACAGATGGGCAAAGAAGGGACAGAGTGTGTGGCCAATCAAACACTGAGGGTGGCTGTGGTCTTTAAGGAACATGCGACAGTTGAGAACTTTTTTTTTCCTCTTAAATAAAATGTATTTGCCCAGTCCCAAAGAAATGGCTTTATTTGTGGTTTGAAATAGTTTTCTGTCCCCAATTTCATTATCATCTGCTCAAGTTGAATGTGAGTGAATGACTGGGTCTTTGCCAAGCAGCCAATTGAGCTAAAGCTGAGGAGCTCCAAAATGTGATTGAAAAATAGCCTCTTTAGTTATGGGCACAGAAACAAACATTTGAGTGTATTGATTGAGGATGTTGCTGTCCTTGGCCACATTGATATTGCTCCAACAGCACATTTTCTGTTTTAGCCATTCACAGAATTACAGATCAAAAAGTCACTCTAGCAGAGACCAGATATGTGAATTCAATATTAGCAGTTGTTAATGAAAATATTTCTTGTCACAGAACATGAAAACAAATGATGTACCGCCAGTGGCCGTTGTACAACAAAAATTGGTTTTGTAATAAATCCATCATGTACCAACATCATTTTGTTAATGGATTAGGATTTGTTGAGTCTGCTACAATTGGACAACATCTGTTCTTCCCCAGCACTCTCACATATATAGACAAATTAAACTATATATAGATTTTTGAAATAACACACTGGAGCTACTGAATGAACTGCACAGATTAGAGCACTTTTCAACAGATCCAACAAGTCAAAGGTAACCAAAATATTTCAAACAACATCTGAAAAGAGAATGTGTTCAAAGCTGTTGTATGAAATATTAGAAGAAAAGTGGGACCTCATGAGGCACTACAAGCGGTGTTCTTGCTGAGATGCAATATTGACAAGCTGTTGAACATAACTCTCAGTCTGTTACCATGGGCAACATGTGCTGTAGCCCTATCAAAAATCAGCTCACTTTTCTACCTGCTGGGAACCTGTGCTGTGTAGAGTGTATGTCAGTAAATTCCGACTAACTCAAGCACTTTCCCCTCTCTCTTTTCGGCAGCTCTCTGTGGGTGTGTGTGGGATGTCGTGTCAGGGCTAAAGCCCGTCCCTCTCCCATGAGCCTGTGTGCCCACTCACACACCTGGCGCCTCCACGCACACACCCGGCGCCCACACAGCCACAGCCGGCACTGACGCTGTCAAGTGGACCCTCGGAGCCCAGAGGAGCCAAGCGGAGCGGAGTCTAGCCCAGTTGGAGCCTGAGGATGTCAACAGAGACAGAGCTACAGCCAGCGGTCAGGCCCAGCAGCGTCAGACGGGACTCCAAAAGGAAAGGTAGGTCCCACCTCTGGCCTTCCCAGCTACTTGTGCATATACTAGAGTTAGAATACATGAGAATTCCCAATGCTAACCTGTTGTTCCCAAGTCTGAATGCTCCATATTTATACTGTCTGTGTGAATGTCTGGACAGAAGATGAAAGGTATAGAGGTATAGGGGGCCAAGAGAAATTCATACCCTCTGCCTCCAACGAACACCCTCAGATGAAGGCAATGACTGGAGCTAATAAAGCGTCATGTCTTTTCTCTAAGGCTTATCATAATTGAACCCAGACTGATTTCATTAACATCTTGGCTTCCCCTATTTCAATCTCACCTGAATATTTAAATCCACAATGTCCTAAATTTCCATTCGTGCCATTGCATTAGACATGTAAATTGTGTTTTTGGTTGCTTTCAGTTGCTACCCCCATGTCTCTAGATCAAACCCCGTAGGCCAAGCCAGATGTGCATTTTTAGGGCAGGTTAAAAGGGCATGTTGCGACAATATTTTCTGTCCACAGCATCGTGCACAGTTTTGTCCTTGATGAAGAGCATATTCATTTCAGTTTTGCTCAGGGTTGGGTGACAGAATGCGGGGCGGCTGTTGTTGCTAGCTAATTAACGGGTAGGGGGTTATTACGTTACAGTGGGTTGCCATCAGACAGGTGCGCTGAGATTGCGCTGGTGAGAGGCAAACAGATCCAGGTGTAAAAGGCTCCAGAGGCGGGTTGCTAGCAGGTGTAGAGCAGGCCTGGGCGGTCCCAGAGCAGAGGTGATGCCAGGGGCCAAGCCGGCAGCCACGATGCAGCTGCTCGGTGCCACCTGCTCCAACGCCAGCGTAACCGTCTAGCAGTCGCCCAATAAGTGTCTGATTGATGTAGCAAAAAATCCCGGTCACCGTTTGGGACTGACACTTGATGGTGAACGCACAGGCTCGCTATCACCTGAAGCAGGCGGCTCATTGCACCTGACGCGCCCCGGCAGTGCCAAACCCTTACCCAGAATGAGAAGGGAAGCCTCAGTGCCCCTCATGTCCTATTTAGAAAAACCATTGTTCTGCTGCAATGAAGATCATGTTCATCAGTCAGTCTGCGAACACACAAACACGCTCCGGAGCTGGGGCTGAAGCCCGGAGGAGCATATGAGAGGAATGATGAATGGTTTGCCTTCAGCCTTCAGACCATAGACAATAGAAGGAACGGTAGACTAATAAACCGTGACATCACAAATACCAACTGGGAGTGACCAGGTGAAGCCCACAAGTTATTACCATATTTGAGAAAAGGCCAGAAACCAGGAAGTACCAAAGCATAATGATCAGACCTGCTTGGGATGCTAAAAAGCTAGTGCCATGATCAGTTACTCACTCAATATCATAGAAAAAGGAGCAACACTCGGTTATAACTGTGATGAAATTTTCGAAATATTAAATTCGGTTTAATGAATCAATAAAAGCCTTGTTGGAGCCAGATCTACACGAACGACATTGTCCACTGATCCCATGGTCCACTTTTCTTCTGCTTTTGATCCTTTTTTGGAGCCATTTGTGCAGAAAAGACGACAGCTCCCCTTTCTCCCCACTCTCTCCTCATCTGAGACTGCATGTGTTTTTTAATGGGAAGTAGAATTTACCGATCGAACATGGCTCGCACTCATCTTTGTTCTGATCTGGGTCATTTTTCCATTACATAGTCTCCCGGTCTCTCAGCAGGGTGATGAAAGTCAAATGCAATCGTATACCACACGCGAGCAGCTGCCGTGCTCTGGGAATAGGCAACTTTGATAATGTTCCTGTTATTTTGCCTCCTGTGCGCGTGAAGCGAACCCGCCGCAGACGCGCACACCCCCGTCTCAGGTTGGGTCTCTTCAGAGTCGCCTGATTTGAATGAAAATGGCTCAAATGAATAGCAGATCATAGCGTAAATGGTGCGTTAGCGCGGCGAGAATCCCTACAGGACAGTCGCTCATTCTTCTAATACCCTTCCTTACACTCTCCCTCTACTTCTGAAGCGGTGACTTCCAAATGACCTTGCCCAGAACGAGGGAGACGCAGACCGACGGAAGGGAGAGAGAGTGAAGAAGACTAATGAGTCGTCTTGACGGAGCGCTGTTTAATCTAGCGCCATTGTTTCCCAGCTCTGTGGAGAAGAATGTAATGAAAGCGACTGTGGGACGCTGGTGTGTCCCACATTAATCACAGATGGTGCACGTGTCCAAGTGTCAGTCTGTGTCATTGGTGGGGCGCGGTTGGTGTTTTTTCAAGCACAATTATGTTTCCTCTCCATGTTCGGGTCATCGTTCTGAGAGTCTCAATTTTCCAGTGAGAAGAGGCTTTATTGAATTACAGCGACAGGTTGAGATAACCTTCGACTTTTAGCATTTACATGACCTGAACTTGAATAACATTAGCTTTGTGTGTCCTCCCATCGCGAATTAGCCCCGTCTTATTGGCCAGGTTGGACTCCTGAAGTGTGTAGTCTTTATTAATCCACATGAAATCCCCAAGATTAAAGCTCTGCACTTTTCTATCCTTCCTGCCACTTTCCTCACCTCATTCACTCAGGGAAAGAGGAGAAGGTCTATTCTTCTGGTTTTGAAAGTCACACAGCAGAATCAATTTCACCGCATTGATTAATTGTAAGCCCCTCTACTCAGTCGCAACATTTTGCAGCTCACTTCATGCTTTTTGTCTGTGGAATAAGCTCATTAAGCGGTAAAAGGTTAGTAAAATGGCTTGTTCTCAAATGGAGACAGGATCATTTGGACTCACCAACTAACTTCACAAACATGGCTTCAGTTTCGAACTCAGTTTTTAACTCAACCTCTGTATGTACCAAGTCAGCACTAGATAGAGATGTTTCACTGCAATATTATGTCACTTATGAGTGGGCATTCATCCAAATACAAGAATGATGGTGACAGATAGACAGGACCTCCATGTTAAGACAAGTCTTGTGTGCACTGACACTATGACACTATGTGCTTATATGTTTTATAGCCACCTTTTAACTGTCTTCAGATGAACACCGTCTTAAATAAGCCATGGCATTGTCAGATTTTTTTCCTTTATTGTAACAGCTGTACATCTTGCATCCATTCTTTATAAACATCTCCATCCTTTATCGACTGAATGGTGTACCTGTGTAAATTTGGCTCTGCCGCTGTTATTTTACAGTGGTTTTGGACAGGAATACATAATGAACCATCTTGGAGGGAGTCTCAAATATTTTAAAATGCATTGCCTGTTTACTCAACGGTCTATAACGACTTTTTGCTGTAATATATTCCCAACACCAACATAGAATTGCAGATATAAACATTCACTGGTGTCTGTCCATTTCTTTTGATGAAAAATCAAATATGATTATAGCGCTTCTAACAACTTCCATAGCTGTCAACAAACCCGGCGAACTGTCCTGATGGCTGTGAAAAATCACGACGCCGCCACAATGGGATGTGGCTGAGTGTGTGTGGGAGGGGGCCCGCTACAGTGGAGCTGGCAGCCAGCGGCATGAAAAGAGTGGTTAAGGGTTATAGCCGTGCAGCTGTTAGCCTCTGTGTGTATGCGCGTGGCGTGTGTGGGTGTGTGTTTGCTCGTCTCTGGTGTGCGATTAGCAAACACATTATCTTCTTGGTGTGGATATTATGCACACATCCAGTCTATCTGGCACAATCACCGCAGCCATTTACTCGGATATCTGTCCCCGGGGATTCTTCGAGCACAAACAACACTATTTGAGCGTGTGGAGTGTGTGTTGGTGTGTGCCGTCTATGAGAGGTAATCAGATCTGTTCCCTCCAATCAGACGGAGATTGAATTGAATTGGCTGTCTGCTGTTGAGCTTGTCACTGGAGGCCAACGGTGGGTACAGGGTGATAGAAGACCAAAACGACCCTCACTAACAGACAGTGACATACACTTTCCAAACACGCCTTTTTCCACACTGAAACTATATTTAGAGATAAGTGGCTTCTCTCTGTCCTCTTGCTATCTCCTGCCCTTCCTCACCATCAGTTTATTTCTGGAGAATTAGAGCTCTATCCATCCTGCCTGGCATTCCTAACACCCATCTTTTTATCGCTGCAGTGTTTTCGGCGCTGTAATAACTCAGGTCGGGTCAGGTGGGGACAGTCAGATGTTGTTGTCACCTTTATTCCCCGCGCTCGTCCCACTCGGCTCCACACCTTCAGAGAAATCCTTTTATTTGCTCTCCTACGTCCTGAACATGTGGCTGTTGTGCTGCTCTGTGATCCTGTCTGTGTGTTCCACTTAGTCCTCAGCACTAGTTTGTGTTGCTTTGCCCACCGCACCACTAACTACAGTCTCCATAGCAACAGTTTGCTCCCTGCTCATAATTTGCACAAAAGGAAAATGTCCCAATGTCACACAAAGCTCTAATAGAGGCCCACGCTCTCACCCTGCTGCGCTGCTGAAGGACTCAGCTCCGAAAGGGCATTTCTTATTTGTTTGATGTTGACAGGCTGCTGTTTTCTATTTCCACACACACCAAAGTGTCTATTTTCCATATGTGAGGCCCAGACACTCCCAGACAGATGATTTGAAAATTAAAAGGTCAGTGGGTTTGCAGTGAGAAACTTTAGTTCAGTGCACTTGTTTTGTTCTGTTTGTACACTCTTAAATGAATGAGTTGCAACTTTAAATTAAAATGTGTGGCTTTAGTTGGACACATTTTCAGAAAGAACCCTAATAAATATCAACATTTATTGAATACGCATAATGGCAGGGGTCTTGTTTCCATAAAACTCTTTTGTATTTTTTATTAAAATGTTTCCTGAGTGGCCCCCCTTTAGTCATAGTTAGTGGCAGCCGCACAGTCAGAACGTATTTAGACTTGATACCAACATGAACAAGAATGTGACCCTGGTGGCTCTGATGCTTGACTTAAGTGAAACTACAGGATGAATTAAAAAGTGTTCATATTTAATAAATTAGAAATGAATAATGCAAGTGTCTCAATGTCATAGGCCTGTTGAACAGATATCTCATCATCACCGAAGCATATCTCATTAGAGAAAAACAACATTGAAGGTGAAGGTTTTTCTTAAGAAAGAACTTTGTCTTTCTCACTATTTTTTTTCTTTTTTTTTTGAATGGTGATGGATGCGTTTTGAAGACTGCAGGACATGTCGTTCTCAGAGCTCACAGATAGGCTGCCGCATTACGTTTGAGTCAGACTTTAAGGATGTGAAGTAATCAAAGTGTGTACAGTGAAAGAGGAGATGAGAAGGAGTCGCAGACAGAGACAAACTCAGGCAGATGGCGGATTTCCTTTTCCTTTTCATGCTGTATGATGTTTCCCAGTCTAGCCTCTGTTCCAGGACCACCAGCTGAGCCAATGAAGGAAAAAGGTTCATTACAGAAGATGAGACGGCGGGAGCTGGAGAAAAGGAGGACGCCAACTTCAGGTGCCTCCAGATTTTTGGCAGACGTGAGACGTGGCTTTGTTGTGGCACGCTCGCCGTCACTTGAAAGGACGGATGGTGTTTTCTGAGGACTTACCTGTGTTTCCTAATGTTTTGACAGACATTTCTCTGCCACCTTCAGAAACAAATTGTCAGTCAGACGTCTCAACATAGATACTGTGTGTGTGTGTGTATTCAGAGATGCACCAGAAGAAGGATAAAAAGGCAGAGCTTTTTTTTGTTGAGGTACAAGTGCAGTCTGGAATTTCTGATGCGTGGTTAAGTTACAATGGACAAACAAAGTTATTCAACAGCATATTAGTAACAGTTGTTTGTCACATTTTAACACTGGCCTCCTTTTTGATGCTGTTTTAGAGCGTAGGCTGCTGTGGATCAGTCTACAGTGGAGTAATCCAGCTATAGTTAAACTTTAAACCACATAAATGAGATGTGTTAGCACCAAGCTACAAAGCACATAATAGAAAGCCTGTTGGACAAAATGAATTTACTTTGATTGGTTGTATGTCTTTCCAGTTAAGTAAAATGACAGGTTAATCTGTGTCTGTTGGTACTGCTTCATGTAAATCCAACTAGACTTTTTCTGACTGTCCAGGCTTTAGCATCACTTTTAGTTAAGAAATGTAATTTAATACAGTTTTGACTGGATCAAAGCAGGTGTGCAAAGTTTGGTTTTACACAGACTAGTACTATAAATGGATAATTCCTTGTGACATGTAAGCGGCAGCATGTGATTGGCGGCTCAGGGGCGACTGACAGTGCGGTCCGCGGGGGGAAGCGCTTCAGCGTTGCATGACAGGATGCTAGCGGCTTGTTTACACAGGCCCACTCTCTGATGCCCCGTCAGAGCCCAGAACACACACAAACGCAGCACGTACACACACGCGTCCAGGCTCCCGGGCCATGTTCCCCTTCGTTAGTGAGACCAATTACCTTGTAATTAAAGCCAGGGCGAGAAACGAGCTTTACCACCAAGAGTCCTGGGGAGGCGGGATGCTGCACAGGAAGCAGCAGGACTCACAGAGAAGCAGAGTGTGTCAACAGTGTTTAGACGGGCCTCATGCTTAGCACAACTGTTGTTGGCATATTATTAAGAGAGGGACTGCAGAAAAGGATGAAATGAAATAAAAGGGTAGAGGACATGATTAAATCGCTTCTGCTCTAAAGAACATGCTGTGAGCATTGTGTGTGTAGATGTGGTGTAAATTAAATTCATTTTCTCTGATGAAACAGGCCCACTCTGACTACCGCAGTGTACATCATCCAAGGTCCATTTAGAGTGCGCTGCTAATCAACAGTGTGCTGTATTTACAGGTAATTGTGGCTCATTTTGTGCAGTGCTTTTGGCACATATCATAGTGCATCTCATTACAGTGAAATCATAAACAAAGCCTGGCTCTGAAAATACATTTGCTTTGACAGCGGCACCACAATGATACGTTTAAAAGCAAAGGGCAGGGAGTATGTTTCTCTGATTTTGTAGAATCTAGTCAATACAACAACAGTATGTGTTAAGCCACCTGAGAGAAAGCAACATCATAAGGCTGTTCTGCTGTTTTCTACAGTTAAACATTTAGTACTGTGTTGTAATTTACTGTAATTTGTGGTGTACTGATTCTGATTATACTATAGTGTCATTCTTCACCAGGGGAGATTCTAACGAAGGTGACTCTTGAAGTAGGTCAGATGTGTCACTCTTAACTATTAGTTCAATTACAGAACTGAAGAAAATCATGATCTAGGTGGTTCTGTTGCTATGAAACCATAAATCATCTTCACGGTTGAACTTCTACTCTTCTGTAGCCCTCCATTCAAACAGATTAGCCTCTGATCAAACGCTAGACATATCTCATGATTTTCTCTTAGTCTGCCTCAGATGTATTAAGACCCACTGATTGTAGGAGACTAGAAATATGAGAGTAATCCTCGAAGCTGCCCTTGACAACGAATATGAGATGAAGCATTAGAATACTGTTTACTACTGTTTCTTAAAAGTGTCTGTTATGCTACAACAGTGGCATGTGGCCCTGACTTCGGTTCTTGCTACAAATCAAAAGTTCTGAGTTTGTCAAAGTGACCTTATTGTGTTTGCCCGTGTGTGTGTTTGGAGTGAGGGGGCTTAATGGGCAATGGCTGGCATCTGTCCCTGACGTATTTTCCAGCTCTAATTTGTTCTGTGTTTTCTTCCAGAGAGGACAGTGGAGAGCCTCAGGATACACATGCGTGCACAGACAGCTCAGGTCTATGCTTGTCCCCCTTCATCCAGGTCATAGGGGATGCTGGGAGAAGGAAACGCACTGATTGGAATAGAAATGGAAAAAGATTGGATGTTGAGATGGGAGCTGAAATGGGCAGAGGATGAAAATTAAACTGTATGAATGATATAATGTGTTTCAGGTGAGACACTTGTTGATAGCTGTCAGTGGGAGACTAAACAAGAGCGGGGCGATTTATGAAATTGTAATTACAATTGTGACTTTTCCATGATTATGAAAACAAGGTAATCAGAAAATCATTTATCAGTGTTTCTGAGGCAGGTCAGAGAGGTCTGTGTTTAAACAGTTTTCACTAATGCTGCAGAACATTGTTTTTCCATTTCTCTCACAAAGACATTACTTAGAAGTAAATCTAAAAGAAAAAGGCAGCTTATTAGCATTTAACACTACAAACAAGTCAGATTTAATGTTAGTTCCTTTTGTTTTTTTAACAAAGGCTGAATGCTTTTAAATACCGAACCACTTCAATGCAGAATCAGCCTGAACAGAGCACTGTCGACCCATAGTTTGATTTTCTCCTGTGCTTTTAAACTCAGACAGACAAATATCCAGTTAGACGGCTTAATCAGTGTAGCTCGACTAAACTTAGCATGTACTGAATGTTTTAAAGAAGAGGCTGAAGGCACAGCAGTGGGCACACAAATGACAACATCCCGTTGTTGGACAGCAGCATAATTGTCTTATTCTTCCATAATCAATCTGCCCCAGTGTGAGCAACAACAACAGATTTAACTTATTATACTTTTGTAGCAAAGCAACAAAATACACGTCCTTATTTAGACTGGAGACATCTGCAGTCACAAAGGCACAACATTCATTTCTTTGATGAGTGGCAACACTACTTTATCATCTCATTTTACACTTGGCGTTTGTCTCCGGCAGCCATAGCTATGTTTATGGAGTACGTGTGGATGCGTGTGTGAGCGTTCTGTGTGCCAAATCTGTCTGCCACAATTAAGCATGGCGCTGAAGGGGAAACTTGTTGTTTTCTTGGCACATGCTGCTTGTGGGTTTTAACAGAGTTTGTGAGAGTTGCTATGATTGAGTGCTTCATCTGAACAAGTCTCGGAGAGGTAAAGGAGGGAGGGAGAGAGGAAAGAAAAACTCCACACATTCTCACTCAGCAGCAGGGTTTAGAAGCAGGATTAATTGGAGTAAAAGCTACTGTAGGTTCCCTCATGTGCTGTTGAGTTTTTGTTGGGATCTATCCCAGCTGCAGTTAGGAGCCCCTGTGGAGCACTGTAGAACACAAGCTACACACAGGGCTGCAGAAAATACATCTACAGATACAGTTAGGCCAGAGATATAGCACCATTAGCATCAGCTTTTGTAACGATAACACTCCTTAAGGTGTCACATTAAGAAAACTCCTGCTGCAGACTCAGGTGCTACTGCTCAGTCACTTCTACCCAGTGGCCCCAGACTAATGACACAGTCTCTAATGTCTAATGAAATTAATGAAGCGGACACTTTTGTATTATTGACCATACACATAAAGGCCTTGGCGTCAGTCTGCACACTGAACCAGGGTCATGTCACTAATAAGAGCACAAAGTTTTGCACACTGAAGATGAAATGAGAAACTTTTACAGTTAATATATTCACCTGTATGTATAGGCTACACACGCTGCACCAAAACAGACACCTCTTACATAGCTCTTATTGAAAAAATACACTGGTAGCACTGTGCAAACAGAACTTGGAACAGAAATGGTGTGAAAACATTGGTTCCCTTGTAGTTATTATGGTCTGTTTCAAATCTGTGGAGATTCTCAGACATCCAGGCAATAAAAAAAAGTCTACCACAAAAGAATCTGGACATAGTTTTGAAAGTAGAGGGGACTTTATTCTTTCTGGATCAAGAAAGGCATGACACATCTTAGACCTTCAACCTAACCTTCTTCATTCAGAAAAATAGGAAAGCAACAATATGACACAGAATGTGCATTCTTTGAACAACATAGTAATAATGATTGCAACCTAACCGTAGTCTGATCTGTTTTCAGTGTGATATTTGATGCTTGCAAAAAATGACAGTGACACAGTTAAATAAATGCATCATCATTTAGTCAGAAGCACAGTTCTGCGTTTATAGTTATTAAGAATAGGATAAAATATACTCATATAAATAAACAGAATGGTAAATACAGTCGAGGAGCCTCGGCAGCGCCACCAAAAATACATGCATCTTAACTAACTAGCATGCTATAAATGAGTAACTATAGTGTAAAGAGCCATTTAGACTGTAAAGGTAGATGTGAAAGTGATACTTGCATGAACTCTGTCATTATTACTGTTCGATGTGTCTAGCTCAGGCCATTAACCCTCTGCTTTAAACATTGTCTACTAACTCTTCAATGAACAACCCCATGTGTACTTTGAAACATTTCATCCAGTGTCATTATGCTCCAAATCTTGAACACTACCTTTAAGAAACACACAACTCACACTGTGATATATTTAATTGTTCTGCGTCAACAGCTGATACCATCATTCTGTCAACATCTGACAGTCTTTTTGGCTAGAACATAAAAACATGGTTTATTTGGTTGCATAAAGAAGCAGATAAAGTGTGATAGCAGTCTTTCTCTGGTATTTGTTCTTTATCATTCTTCATTACACAAATGTCACCTCACTCCCAGTTGCAGCACTTTCTTTTGTAAAGTGTTATCCTCACTTGATAAAAACGACAGCAGAGCTCGGCGAGATAACGGCTACAATCAGCTGCCATTTTCAGTTATGTGCAATAAGTGGCAACTATGCACCAATAAAGAAAGACAGCAGGAGAAAAAAGTCGACTCAGAGTTGGTGTAAGAATGATGGAGGGGTACAGTGGAGGCAGAAGGTTAGCGTTGCCAGGGGCGACACTGGGGGCTTTCCCTGAGGGGCTACACGTACAGTCACCTGCCATCTATCACCTGTAGATGTGTGTGTATGAGGCTTGTTGTGTGTGTGAGGGTTGTGTCTGTCATAATGCTCTAATCCTGAGTGACATTTATCCAATACAGGCCTCGCTCATTCATCCATCCATCACGTTCTATTCCCCGTTTCCATCCTTTTGCGCCGCGCTTTATGTCCTCCCCTCCCTCTTTGCTTGTTGCTTCAGACAGACAGTCTCACCAGCGCTGCATGCCAAGTACTCACACACACAAACACTCACACACTGCTAGATAAGCACAAACTGAACGGTATTAACTACTTGACTGTAGCTTACAAAGCAGATTTCACATGTTATCTTTGGGCGTGTGGTGAGAGCGTGGTGTGGCGTCTTTTTTTCCTCCAAACTTGTACTCTGTGTGGTTCAGTCGTGGGCCTGTGACAGATGCACGAGAAGATGCTTTTATTAGTATTAAGGTTTAGTGGGCGGGATTAAAGTGCGTTGTTGTGATTCACTGCGAGAGAAAGAAAAATTGTTTGTTTGAATGTGTGGAGCAGCCATGACAGATGAAACTGGGTATTCTTTCATTAGTTGTGTTTGAATCTCAGCAGGGTCATGGCAATAGCACACATTTAATTTGCCCCCCTCCTGCTGACATGCACCGGCACCACACACTGTCACAACACAGGCTTTCACAGCATATGCTTCCAAAGGTAATAATACAAAGCACTCAGTGGGAGAAGTAACCCTGGATCCTCTCCACCGTTTTTCTCCTCTTGGCCTTCTCTTTCTCTCTCTCTGTCTCTGCTCACTGTCTCTCTCTCGGCGTGCTAAGTATAGCAGCCGTAATGGTGATGGATGCAGATGGCAGGAGTGGGCCTTAAATGTCAAACTCAAATGAAACCCGCTGTTCTGTGGAGACAAAAGCAGCTGGACACAAGCAGCGTTATTTAACACTCGCAGATATACTGTAAATACAGATGAAAGGGCCCGCTGTGTAAAAATGGCCAATAAAACCTTTAGTATCATAGTCTAGAAGAAGGCATATGGAGAAGGTAATGTCACACATTGGTACGTTTTGGTCTGGTACAGCACAGTTTGGTACTTTGGTATTTTAGAGACTCACTGGTTGTGCTTTGTGTTTGATGCAGTGTAGGCAGAGAATACAATTTTAAATCATAAAGAAAGAGCACTTACTCTATTCAAAAAATGTTGCCAGCATAACATTTACCATTCTTTGCTCTTGGAATATGGCTGTTTATCATAGGGCAGGGGTTCTCAGACTGTGGTACAGGGACCACAGGTGGTACTCTGGCTCTCTGTGGTGGTACTTGAGAATCTCTGATGATTACAAAATGTAGGACCATTCATTTTTGCTACGCTTCTATAATACGCACTATAAATGTTTGGATTCTTAAAAGCTGTGGGATTCAAAATGTGATTTCGAAAGTAGCAGTGGTGGAAAAAAGTTTTTGTATACCCCATGCATTTGTGAAATATTGCATTAAGAATCACTCTTAGATCTTCAAGTGTATTTTTTAGTTTAAACACATTCTCTGTCATTTGTCAGCTTTGATACTGACATGAATGTTGAGAACTGACATATTGAAACCGTCAAGAATTTAGTTTTATTCGTTTTTCTTGTAAACAATAAACAACAAAAATTTTGTTTGTGTCTGTCTAATGCGGCCATACCTTTTGAAACACAAAAAAGATTTTTCCACAAACACAATGATAATATTTGAGATTGTGTAAAATTTTAAGCGGGTCCAAAACTTTTTTCCACCAGTGTAAGTAGGTAGAGACAGTATGTGTTCATGTAAAACTTACTTCTGGGTTGCTTGATGTGAAGAGTTTGAGAAGTACTGCACTTGGGGATATGAAAGTGGTGCATACACTAATTGGAGTGATGGATTTTGAACAGAATCCCCTCTAAAACCCAACCCATACAATACTAATCCATTGGAATGATGCCGTTCAGACTAGTAAACTGGTATAAATACTACTTGCCACACAGGCATATCCTTTGTATTGCAAAATGCTCTCTGTAAACCTTAAAACACAGATTCAAATAAGTTTGTGAAGCAAATCTGGTAAAAATAGCAGCAAAGCAAGCATTCAATTTGGCAAATTCCACTTATTTTCCACATTTCAAGTTTGTTTTCCACCAGCGGATAAATAGCCTCGCAGTTGTTGTGTTCTTGAATGTGGGATAAATACCAGTGTTTTCCTCCACATAGCAGCAGTGGCACGTTTCAAGTTATTGTTGTGCGCAGAGATATTGGGAGCACTGTTTTTTCCCTACTTGTTTATACTCATTCTCAAGTTTACAGAGAGCATTGTTTAAATGTGTTGGAACATCACAGTGAGGAAAAAAGCCCAATCCTCCAGCGGCTTAATCATTTAGTCTTATCTCAGCCCATGTGAGACGTGACACAATAGAGAGCACGGCTGCTGTTCTGTTTCTCTTTCCAAAATAAGGACAGATGTTGTTCAGCGTTTTGTCTCCACAGACTCCGGAGCAGACAGTTCTGATTTACTCTGAGTAGGGTTGTGACTGAGCACGTCTGTCGGCTGATTCAGAGGAATGAGCTCATCCAGAACATATGTGCGCGTGTAGGTGGGAGTTTTTGTCAATGGGGATGGTTTAAGACAGTGTGCCCGTTTTTCATTACTCTGCATTCAGAATTCAGAAACACAACAATACTCTCTCTGTCAACTTTCGACCCTGTTCAGACGTTATATTCAGATCCTACCATGTCCTTATGATCTCACATCTCACTTTGTCATTTATATCATGTAAATGGCCATGGAAGCATTGACTTTCACTCATGACAGTAAAATTGAAGTACTATCTGGTTGGCATTTCTTGAGTCTTCAGCTTCTAATCTAGCTTGGGTCAGTGCTGATACTTAGAGGAGCAGAATGTCATCGAGGCTTTGATTAAAAGTTGAAGCAACGCTGCAGAGGGTGCATATCGCTGTGCACCGGCAGCAGCAGCCATCTTTATTTACAAGTAGAGACGTTTAGTTCCCAAGGTTGGAAGAAAAAGTCTGCTGAAACAATAGGGTAGTTTGAGTGTTTTTTAAACAAATATGACTCTGCTAGGGTCCAGTGTATGGGCCTATTTTGTTTAGTGTGGTAGACCGCGTCACCCACTTTTACTCTGTGGTACTGGGTCAGTGAGATAGGCATTATTCTACTGATCTTAATGAGAGTGAGAATATATAGATTTTGGGCTAAAAGCTACGCAGTGCTACTTGGCCCCAAAATGTCACAGTTGTAGGAGCTCTTACTTAATGACTCAGGTTCCATTCTCGTTCAGCTCAAGAGAGATCTGATCACAAGATGCCAGAGTACAATTGAGCCCTCAGATGCCCTGATTAGATATAAGGTGCATTTAGGACACAGTGAGTGTGTTCACACCTGATGCTACCCACTCACTCGCCACCTGAGGTCCAGTCTGGGGAAGTGGATTTCCAATAACAATGCCCAGCCTCACGAATCCCGTTTAGGTGATGCAAATGAGTTATTTTACTGTCTCTGTTTGTGTAGTTGTGAGCTAGCACTGGAGCAGGTGGACGAATATGATTCAGGGGATCCACATAAGATGATGTAAGGGCTGTGTGTGAATGGAGAGAATAAGAGAGAGCAAGGAGAGGAGTGGTGAGACCTCTCCATCACTGCGAGTATGACCTTCCAAGAGTCACGCCGCTGTAGAGTACAAAACTAATGCCTCAATATATTATCTGAATATGCTGCATTATCATTACGCCGCTCCCTTTCACTATCACTCTTGCTCACGACGCGGGCGCACAGAGATTCATCGGCCTCATAGTGTCTGATGGTGAGATGTTTGCGCATTGCAGTTTAAATACAGAACGAAGCAGAGGAAACACCACAAATGCACGTGTGGTGAGCGGTACGAGTGCCTTTTCTGTTCTGTATTGTGTGTGAAGAGTAGCCGTAGTCACTCTGGGAGATAACGTAGACACTTCCTGGATGAGATCAAGGTCAACACGCGTGTGCCGGCCACGACATCTGCTAATGCATGTGCACAATGGCGACAATCTCCAGACACAATGGAGGGCGAGCCGGCGGTGAGTGGTGTGTAAGACGGAGGAGATAAGAGTGAAATGTCACAGCATTATTTTAGAGGAGAAATGTCTGCAGAGGGGAGCTTCACTGCCTCAACTCTAATCCTGCAAAACTCCATTGATTGCCTTGTCCGAGTGTATTGACCATGCCATTCATATGACGCCACAGTTCAATGGCCGCATGTCTCCAGTCCCATTCAGCTGCATAACAAGATGTTGCCGGCATTAGTAGCTTTGACCTATGCTTTTTCTTAAGATTATTGTTGTGAGCATTGTGATTGATGATCCCAAGGTAATAGCGCTGGTCGGACTGAGATGGAGGCCCTTGACTGGAAGATGTACTGACCGTGTGTGTATTTGTGTGTGTGTGTCCACAGGGCAGGATCGCAGCGAGGCAGCTCTCATCAGGCGTTTTAAAGGCGATGGCGTCCGCTACAAGGCCAAGCTCATCGGCCTGGACGAGGTCACTGCCGCCCGCGGAGACAAGCTCTGCCAGGACTCCATGATGAAGCTAAAGGTAAGGAGTCTACCCCCCAGCACATCTTTTTTTTTCTCTGTTAATATCTCCAACATTCTCTCTTTTCGTACCGCAGTCACAAGTGAAGTATATTGGTACTGTTTGCATCACCAGCTCATCAACAGATCATTTCTGATGGTCATATGGTGCATTCATGTACTCCTCGGGAACTCGGAGTATCTGAATTAGGAAGTCGTTCTTCCGACTTCTGTGTGTTCACGATTTGAAACACTCTAAACCATAACAACAAGGAAGGAGGACGTTAAATCATAAATTTCATTTAATTATTTAATAGGGCAGTGTACAATGTAGATAAAGCGTAAAGTAGAGATGCTTGTATCAGACTAGCTTAACAGCTAATTTCCATCTGTAGTCCTTGAAAAAATGGTAAGGGGTGTGGGATAAACAAAGCATATATCTTTATATTTGCAAACATTATATATAGCAGCAATACTATTCTCATTCACATCTGTGTAAACATGTTATGTAAAGTGCTAGGTTCGTACATCACATTCGCATATAGAATAATAAAGCTAGTCATCTCATTCATCATGTTGCAATTTTGCAGATAAAACATACATTATGAAGTGCTATGTTCATTCATTATATTCACCATTGTTCACATTAACATACTAAAGTGCTAGCTATCTCATTCAACATACAGCAGTTTTACCGAGGAGAGTTACCGAGGACCCCATGAATGCACCAAGACTTCTCTTGTCTCCTCAAAATCTTCCAAACATTGACATCATTTTTTCCGTCCTTCATTCTTCTTTTGTCTAGATTCCCCTCAGGAAACAGTGTTCCTTCCATAGCAATGGCCTAAAATAACGTCACATCATTCAGGTTTAATAACACTGGACACAACTAGCACAACTTCATGCATATTCTAACACTTGATCTCTAAATATGCATGTGTTGTGCATTCCACAAACAGTAACGACGCCTGTGTAAATTCATATATGCAGAGGCTGCTACTAATTCCCTGGAAATGATGGTTAAAGAAAGATTGATGATTTTGAAGATATAGATAGAAGACAAAGATGACGAGAACTACTTTTTGATGTCAAATACATCTGAATAAACATAAAAACAGTGCAATTTTCCACTATTTTCTTGCAAGGTGAGCTCATAAGTGTCACAAATGCAAGACTGTGCAATATAGTGTAACTTTAAGCAGGTCTTTTACTATGGGAAAAAGTATGATGTGTGTGTATTGGTTGAAAAGATGAATATATGCTTAATACTCTCATTTTTCAGTCGATTTATGCAAATTAGCCATGTGAAGTTAGGTTTGCCTTGTTTATTTGCCCTGTCCTGTCAAGACCTTTCGTGCCCTTGCTGTCTTTCCGATCCGTCTCTGCAGAAACCGAATAAATCTGGTAATTGATGGAAGAAATTACTGCAAATATCCCAGAAAGTAGCTTAAAAGGCGCTACAGTACCCAGTGTCAGAAGTATTTAAATGGCTGAAAATAGCTTTGCGTGTTGTTTACGGCCGGTGAAAACTCTATCCAGCCGAGGCGCACGAGGTGAGCGGCGGATAGACAGCTCATTGATCAAACAGCTTTCCTCCTTCTCATTTATTCAGACAGCAAATCCATCAAGTCCTTTTCTCTGATCCCTCCACCTCTTCTTCCACTGCTCCACCCCGCGCCGGTGCTCCATTCTCTCGTTCAATGCAGCGTTTTCATCTCCTTTTGTGACTCGCCTATGCAAATAGACCTCGAGGCAATGTAAAGAGACGCCCCGTGCTTAGATGCTCGTGCGGGGCTATAAATCATAAGCTCAATTATTTCAAGCAGGTAAGTTGTCGAGACGCATGGCACTTTCACGTTTTTTTTAAATACTTCATAGCAAAGAAAATCCAAATCAATGTAAAACCAGATTTCTTGATGAGTGTTTTCACTGTTGTCCAAACTGTGCCAAGTAAATGTTCTGTTTGACTTGGGCCTAATTAGGATAATAAAGTGTCTCCGTTTTATGAAAGAGCCAGACAAGATCATTTATTTATAGACTTGACGACTATAGATCTACTTCAAAACCAACATTTGAACATTTTACTTAAGACTGATTGAGCAAATTTGCAATAACTATATTAAATTGCAATACTGATATTACCTGAGATATTTGAATGTCCCCTTTGACACAGAAAAAGTTGAGTTGGGTTCAAACTTATGAAGAAATGCAAGGCTCTGGACTAGCCGTCTTTTATGCTATAAATGAATACCAATTATGTGCATTTATATCCAGACTGTCATCCTGCCATCTTGAGTTCATCTTTTGTCCTTTCTCTACACAGCTCTCAAAGTTTTTTTTTCTACAGAGACACTTATCAGAGCCAATAAACCGACAAACCACAGTGTGACCATGTGTTCTCTGAAAGATTGAGGCCTTGTATAATTTTTCCCTGAATGCCCGCTCTGACCATGCACTCAGAGGTCACGAGGCTGCTCTATAAATGTTTACCTTTTCTTCTGCTGCAGCGGGTTGTGTTTGTCCAGCCCCGTCCACTCTTATCTCTACATAGACTGATATTGGAGTGAATTCTTGAAACATGTCCCGCTTTTTCTAATACAATTTGTGTATGTGTGTCTGTCTGCAGGGCATAGCGGCGGCAGCACGGTCCAAAGGAGAACACAAGCAGAAGGTGTTCCTGACGGTTTCCTTTGGCGGGATCAAAATCTTTGATGAGAAGTCAGGGGTAAGCTTCTATATGTCTGTATATGAGCGTGTGTGTGTGTGTGTTTGGGTGTGTGTTTCCTCTGTTAATGAGGCATCTCTGAGAGGGAGGGGCCCCTGGGGAAATTAGGAGGGCCTAATTGAAACCCTGAGAACAAGGCCTCAGTAGATGAGAGAACATGGCTATCCTATTGTGTGGATCTCTGCAAACACAAACAACGCTCGTTCTGTATTATACTTCAGGATTAGCCTTTTTATTCATGCACGACTGGTCTGCGCCTGACCAATTGGATGTGTCCATCATCGGTCTGCTAGATTAGTGTGCTGTGTGGTGTTTTGATCTCTGTCAGTGGATCCATCCCTAATCAGTCCATGAACTAGGGCTGCAAATTTGCTTCATATTTTTTGTACTTGTAAACTACTAGTAAAAATATAACCATCAAACTTCTTTTACCTTCAGACTTTTTTTAAAAATTATGTTACAGACATTTTACACACAATACTGTAAGGTAATATTTGCCTTTGGAGCTGAGAGAGTCTCATGAGAAAGACAAGCAGGAGACTTTCTGGATGTCTTAGCCATGAGAAGTTTATTGACCATCAACACGAGACCTGGAGACAGGACACTCAACACAGTGTAGTATTGAATAATAAGTCTTATAAAGCCTAATAGAAGGTCAGTGCACAGGGAATGCCATATCAAGGAATGGTGTTTACCTGAGAGAGTCTAGATTTGGATTTATCTGTGCACCGGTCTGTGACAAAGTACATTTAGGCCATAAGTGAAGAAAGACTGAAATTCTCAATCAAATCCTAAGATACTGTCCATTATGTATGTCTTTTTTTCACATTTGAACAGCTGTGGTGTCCTTGTAGACTGTGGTAAAAGTGGCAAGCTGAGTAGTCTCGTACATTACAATACACTTGTCAATACAGTTAATTGTCAGTTAATTGTTTAATACATTTTTAATCATTTAGATCCCTCCTGCATCTGCGTTTAGTCACTCAGACTCCCACAAGCAGCAGTACAGATGGTTACTGATCATGCATACACATATACAACAACCACAGGACTTAGCATCTCTCAAAGTCAATGTATTGGCAGAGATCTTGTGGACCCAGTTAGAGCGGTCACAGTGTGCTCACAGCTTAAGGGAAAGTGACCAGTAGAGCGTAATGATTTCCTTTGAAAATCCCTCCTCAAGGATGCACTGACAGGTATTGTCTAAGTTTGATCCCAACTGGCCATATTTGTCCCATTATCCTTGAGCTTAAAATATAAGGCTATCCCAAGATACTAGGTTGGAGGGCTTGACTTAGCGGGCCTTACCTTCATTTGACATTCCGTGTTTATGAGCCAAGTAACAGTTAAAAATCAATAAGGTTTACTCACTGAAAATCCACTCAGGGTGCTGGTTTATTCCAATAGTAAGAAGAAAAAGTGGCCCGTAACTCTGCATTAACACCTTCCAGCGTGCCTGTCAGTCCGTCTGATAGGCAGTCTGTTGCCCTGCCGCAGATACATTATGAAGCTGGCGTCTCAGTCCGCACTGGCTTTACCGTCTGACACGCAAAGCCAGAGATTTACTCCTCCGCTGCAGACAGACGGTACAGCAATAATTTAAGTCCTGGCAGTTACACCGACTGGACATAGTGACCATTAGACTCACTGCTAGAATACAACGTCCCGACGATTCAACAGTCTGTCCGTAAATGAAGCCGTAGCAACACTGGTTATTAGCTCCCAGTGCGTTTGGAATAAAAATCGCAGGATGTGAGTTTGACGTATGCACGAGGAAAGGAAACAATGATGTGAAACGGAGTGATGGAGGAAGAATGGCAGCGACAGAGACAGACGGAAACAGCATTAGAAGGATAGGTAGGGAATCAGTGAGCATATGTCAAAGTAAAGCTCTCTACAGGGAGACCTTGTCCTCTGTCTCCTCACATTAATATTAACTATAAAGATATGCTGTCCTCACTAGCAGTCCTTCAACTACTTCTAATGGCTTGGGAGGGAGGGATGGAGGGAGGACACAGAGTCTGCTGAGGTTCAGGGATCTTGACAGTCTCATTCCCCTCCCGTGCATCCGTCAGCCAGATGGGCGGATGGATGTATGGCTCCACAATCGGATGGATGGCCTCTCTGTCGGAGGAGGGAAGGTCGTGCGGGATGGAGGGAGGTGGTGCTTGAGATGGAGGAGAAGAAGAGGGGAGGCATTAATCTAACGGAGTGCAGGCCGCCATGTCGTCGTCTCTGTCAGCCTCTCGCTCACACACTCACACACACACACACACAACCGTCCATAACCTCGGGCGGTTTTTGTCGGTCTCATCAGAGCCTCTTCACCGCGTCAGGTCAAGAGCTCAGAAGAGTGAAGGCCTGAACTCACTGCCCTCCAGCTCCTCCGGGACTCAAATCAGAACCATTAAATTCATTCGCTTCAGTCAAAACAACAGACTATGTAAAAATGATAGAAAAATATTTACACAAGACCCTGAAGCAAGCTATTTGAGCAGATGATCTGTCTATCTGCGTATCGTATTTGACAAGGCAGCACTTTAGCGTTTGTAACATGGCATCTGTGTATAAGAATATAGTAGGACGGATGCTATAATAAACAACACGGACCGGCTTAAACATGCTCTAATTGAGCATCAAAAAATGGACTGTGAGCATCTGATGTCTATATTTTGAAAGATGGTCACCTCAGGAGCTCTTTTGTATCCACTGCCAAAAGACTTTTTGAAGATATGCTTAATAGTAATAGCAAACTGTCAAGCCCAATTTATCCTCTAGGTTAGCTACAAGTACAGACCGGGCCTTTTGTCTGCATTATGCATTCATTTGGCCTGCATTTTCATCCATATTCTGAATGCTGATGATGTGGACTAATGGAAGAATAGTTACAAAGATTAAAAAATAATGTCAGAACAGTTTGAGAGGTTGTGTGAGTTGTTCAGGACAAAGACAAATTGTCTGTAGTGCTGTTACTCCTAGGGCACAGAGACAAAAGGCTGGCAGGAGATTGTGGAATAAATAAACGTATAGGATAGAGGTGTTGGAAATTATAAAGGATTTGATTAAAAATTTAAAACAGATCATGTATGTACTGACATGTCTACAACAGTTTTATCATTTTTATTAGTTGGGCAAATCCACGCATTCTTACTTCGACTGCTTTTATTTCTGCAAAAGGAGTATAAGTGAGCCAACAGTCTGCGTCCTGTCCCATGGCTGCGGACCGGACATCCCCGCAGGCCTTTTCTCCCCAGGCAAGAAGAACAGTACGCTTCCTCCGCTCCACTTCTAACGTATCGGCGAATATCTCGGTTCAGTGGCCAGCGACTGCTGAAGGGCACGCTGCCCACGGTCCCTCTGAGACGCTGACACAGTGCGTGTGCGAGACTGTGGAAGAGACCAGCAGTGCATATCAACAATGCAGCAGCCCAACACAGGCTCGCAGTCAGTATCGACTTTTTTTGATACACCTACCTGTTTTTGCAAACAATCCATTTTCCCAAGAGGGTGGCTCTATTTAAACAACTTGAGCAATGTCTGGTAGTTGATGCTGCCAGACATGTCAGCTCCAGCAGGAACTAGTGAATAAATCTACTTTTTACAAACTTTGAAAATGTTGAGTGTGTTGCTGAAAGTAACAGCTAAGTTTGGCTGAGTAATTTATTCTGAAGTAATTGAAACTGACCTCTTATCGATGCAATTTTATTTTTTTAAATATTTTTTTCAGTCCCAGCCACAGTGACGTTAACTATACTCTTTTTTTGATCCAGTAAATAGATACTTACTGGTCCCAATGTCAGTACGGCACAATGCTCCATGAAATGCTCCCAGAAATATAAGAAAATAATTAGATTTAAATGTGTAAATATTAGCTCACTGACTCTGTTGCGATAAAACCACTCATACCGTCGAGTGCTTTAATGGTAAAGGCTGTACTCGAATGCAACATTATCTGGATGTGCCCTTTGATCAGTGCGTCAGTGTTTGTCCTTGCTGCACCTGTTGAATCAGAAAACATTCTCGGTACAGCCTCGTGACCTCGCCTCATCCTCAGCCGATTTACAGAGCCGTTTTCGTTCGGAGACACTGAACATCCGGAACCTGTGTGGGAGTGTGGAGTCGTTAAGGTGAGCCGAGGCGAGGGCATAAACAGTAGCCCGTGGCGGAACTACCTGTCTGCCTCACGGAGCTTGTATCAACATTCACGACCCCGCATTCTGCTCTGGCAACGGTATCTGTTTTATATCAAATTGTAATATTTTCTAACAATATTATGACAAATTTGTTCCATTTTACATAGCCGCAGGCAGTGATGAGAAAGCCAAACAGTTCAGCGGGGCAGAGTCGCCATGGCAACTTGAGCTGTTAAAACCAGGGCTGTAAGCAGTGATGAGGTTGTTTTTTTCGCCGGGTATAACAGAGACATGAGCTATTAGGTGGACATTTCTGGCATATACTTGTCGACTGAAATTTATTGGCTGTCAGGTCCTATTTAGACTTCATATGGCTAATATGAAGATGTCAAATGATAAAAAAATGGGTTTATCTCACTGGAGTCTTCTGTAGTTTCCGAGTGCTTTTCACGTTATTATAATAAATGATCATAAGGACATAATGGTGTGCAATTTTCATGTCTATTTACTGTGATCTTGACTTTAAACTTAAACTATCAAATGTAGAGACTACTTTTTGTGTTCCGCCTAGAGTTTTAGATTGATATGTATGCATCCTACAATAATCTAAAGAACAATTTGCCAACATTTATTTGACTTCCCGTTAAGTGTTCAAGACAGTAGTTATAGGCACCAGCCAACACATATTTAATATTAGACAACGATAACTCAAGGAAACACAAAATGCAGTTTGGAAGTCATTTAATTTATTAAGAGAAAAAAGCTATATAAACCTACCTAACTCTATATGGAAATGTAATTGCCCCCCTTGTTAAACCATGAATTAACAGATGAGAAACAAAGTAATTGACATTTATCAGTCGGGAAAGGGTTACACAAACATTTTTAAAGCTTTGGGACAATGAGAATATGGAATAGTGTTGAACCCTCCTAGGAGTGGACAGCCTTCCAAAATGACTCCAAATTTACCAAACTTTGGAGTTCCAAACTTAGAGAGCAGTCACAACTCATCCAAGAGGTCACAAAAGAACCCACAACATCTAAAGAACTGAAATGTATAGGCTATCAGGTCCTATTTAGACTTTATTTAGCTAATATTAAAAAAAATAAAATTACCCCACTGGAGTCTTCTCTAGTTTGTTTACAGTAATCCATACCTTAAACATATCAAACGTAGTGACTACTTTGCGTGGTACTCCTAAAGTTTGGCAGTTTTGGATTGATATGCTTAACATTCATTTGCCCTCCCATTAAGTGTTCAACGTGTAAAGAGCTGGACTTTCCATGTCTTTGAAGTATTATCTAAAAATGACACACATGATAATCAGACCTAGACAGAACTGTGAAAATACTATATACGGCCATCGCATTTGTTGCATTTGTAGAGGCACGCTGACAGAAAACAAAAGCCATGCCCATAAGAGAAAGAAATATGGCGGCGTTGTAAGTGTTGCAGCGGGAGATCTAGCAACTGACAGAGGGTGTTTGCTGGAAGTCTGCTTGGCAATTGAATTTTCAAGTCACCTCACCCTGTGCTCCCTGTGCGTCTGAGTGCCTCTTTGTCACCTCCCACCCACCCGCGGATAATTCAATAAGCCCCGCAAATGAGCTGCGTGTGTGTTTACATGTGTGCGCGCAGTGCCTTAGCTGCCATTTTCAGGTCAATCAGAGGTGATAATAATAATCATTAGTCTAATTATTAAATTCAGACGACATGACTCACACTGATTATCTGGATCTGCTGGTGCTCTCTGTGTGTGTGTGTATGCATTAGTGCCCCGTGTTAAACCGATGTCACACTCTCGCGCCTGCTCTTACTTGTGGACGAGCTTCAAAGGGAGCAGATGTGTGTGTTTAGCCTCTGATGTGGAGCGTTCCGACCCCTAGCAAGCGCTCAAGGGCTAGCGGGTCATTCTGTAGCCTCCGTGTGCCTTTGCTCCCAGCATGCATCTGGCGTAGACAATACCAACAAAGCGGACATTTAGCGCGACTTAACACAGCGCCAGTGCATATTAAGTGGTGAATAGTGTTTTGTGTGTCGCGGTGGAGTGTGCGGCGAGCGAGGGCGCAGATGAAGTGATCAAGTCGACAGCTTGCCGAGTTGTGATTGTCACTGATCCCCCCTCTGTCCTCGGGAAAAACAGTGCCATCTGCCACGGGCGATGCCAGCTTGGCACGGACCACCCAGCCTAAACTAGAGTGGGCAAGGGAGCTCCAAACTGTTTAATAGAGGATACAAGGTCTCAGCATGGACACTCGAGAGCTAAGGCCTGCATCTGATCCCATTTGTCCACAGCACATAGGTCACTGTGTTTGGAGCGGCCCACAGAAAATTGTTTTATTCTCTTTTGTATGCAAATGAGTGTTTTCTTCCACCTCTTTGATTTCCAGTTTGTTTTTTCCACATCTGAAAATGTAATTACTGCACATGCACAAACAGTTAATTTACACTGCAATTATGGTTTTAGGAAAATACCAATCAAATTTGACTAAATCCAAGGTAATTTAGTTTGTAACAGCGGGCCACTTTTGATTGTGAAAAGAAAATGATGATGTTCAGAAAGCTGTAATCAAAAAACCTCTTGAACGGGATTGTGGGATTAACATAGAGGATGTGTTACCTTTAAATCAAATGTGCTTTTCTCAATTGTCTCAAAACCGTTTCATTTCATCCATTTCTCCAGGTTCTTCAGCACCACCATGCAGTCCACGAGATCTCCTACATCGCCAAGGACATCACGGACCACCGAGCCTTTGGCTACGTCTGCGGGAAGGAGGGCAACCACCGCTTTGTGGCCATCAAGACCGCGCAGTCGGTCAGTGTCTGCGTTACACACTCTCACACCCTGCTCACATCTGGCACTAACATGTGAACTTAGCCCTCCTTCAGACCTGGCGTTAAAATCCAAACAGAGTGATCAGATCGAACTTGTACGGCAAGGTCTATGTCCTGAATATATCTTGAATATTTCCAGAGAGACTAAATCAGACTATTGTCATGTATCTGGATGTATCTGGATCCTTGTGAAGGTGTTGAGCCGTTTGTGTCCTCTGTTGTGTTTTTAGCCAAAACACCACTTGAAGCTACAGCACATCATCGTATTTAAGCTCTTTATTTCATTGGTATTTAATAAATAAGAGTCAGTAAGGCTGGAGTGCATGTACAAAACATGATCATTAATGATGGAGGTGATATTTTACAGAAAACAATTGAGAGAGAAAATGATACCCCAAACTTTTTAAGGTTTTATTGTTGATTTATAATGCTAAATCACACAACATGTAGTCAAGAACTAGCTGTGCACTGGTGAATTACCCAATAAGATCAACTTTGTATGATAATGTAGTGGTGAGAAGAAAAGCTCAATTTCAGCCAATCGAAAGCTGGTGTAGTTTGGATTATGAAGCAACAATGTGAGAACTAAACCAACCAACTGTAGAAAGTGACAAAAGGAAATACCAAGTGTGAATACGAATTGAGTCGAGACAGAAAAGAAATCTGATTGAAATGCGATGTCTGAAGGGGCTCAGTTACTGCAGTGGCAGCCTTAATGCCATGTGTGAATGTCCTCAGATCCAGAGGACACATGCAGAAGGTGAACTGGACCACTTGGATCTGTGGGAGTGTTAATGTCCCTGTGTCCTGGCTCACACTGAAAGACCTGTACCGCTATGTTGTGTCCTTTAGCAAAAGTAGAGCTCACAGTGAGGACACACCATTCTATTGAGGTATTTAACAGAATGGCGTGTCCTCACTAAGGCAGTGTTTGAGCCCTCAGAAGATACTTTGGCATATCCAGCACAAAGTAAGACCTGATCCCGTTAAAACCAGAACAAGTCGAGTTGTCATTGATTAACAAAGAAACTCATTGAAATGCAGACGTGCGCCGCCCCTCGTGTGTGTCTGCGTGAGGGACGGACAGTGCTCGGTGAGCGTGTGCACGTGTTTGTCCTGCACCTGTTGTGTGTGTAGGTTAATGTATGATTCATGGGGGTGTTTCTCAAAAGCACAGACCTCTTGACATTTAGATAAGGACCCTCCAACACCAGCTCATGCCCCTTTTTGTGTTGTTCATCAAGCGCTGTTTACTCTGTTGTGTGTCTCTTGGCACATGCGTGTGCAAAGGGTTCTTGTGGGTCCTTCAGTAAAACACTATATGTTGGTAAGGAGCTCTTTCAGGCCTGTTATGAATGCGGCTGTTGTTGTGTTTATGCGCTTTTGTGTTTAGTCTGGCTCCAGCTGGCTCACTCTGTAGCCATATTGATTTCCCATAGTGAGTCGATGAGGGTTTGAGTGTGTGTCACCGGCTCTAATGGCATATCCATCCTCCTCGGGCCACGGACCACGGCTCTTTGACTTAGACTGATACACACATTAGTCTGTGCGCAACATATACACCGACCGAACTCAAAAAACTCTTCCTCACTGAACGCTACAGCACAGCGCAAGGTTAAGTCCTCATCTGTCAACTAAGCTGCGGGAAGGGTCACAATTATATTTCACTCCCTTTGCCCGGCTCGGAGCAAGAAATGGCGGGCGCTCAGCCTATTAGCCGAGGAGGAAACAATAAGAAGCTTCCAGCGTTGAGAGCTTATGGCAGAGGCTGCGGCTGTAATTGGAACGTAACCGCTTTGATGTGAATTAACGGCGCCTTCGTCGTCATGAAGACTGAGACTTAAGGTTGTTCAGAGCAGTCCAATTTAGGGTTACATCCAGGGAGTAATTGGCTTTCTGCCTATCTTAAACTCTTATAACAAGACAAGTTTGATTTGGTAAGTTTTAGTGGTGATAAAGTTCACTAATTGTAAAGAAGTGCATTGATTCATACATATCTTTGTTATTAAATGCTGTATATTATGCGTTTGAATATTAAAAATGTATTACGTAAAGTTCCTCGTAAGTCGTGTGGCGAGATGGAGCAGACCATGTGACTCTGTGGGGCCAAATAGAATGTTTCCTGTTCTTTTTATCTTCCATTTCATTATTTTCATGACAATCTGCCGACTGAATTAGATGAAGCTGTCAAATTTTTCAGATTTTTCATGAGAATGTACTCATTTAGTAAAAAAAAAAACCTTGTCAGCAGAGAACTTTAATTGAAGCCTATGTCTGCGCTTAAAATGTTTATCACTGATTTTTTTTTATGTCGGAATCACTCCTGTTCCATCCCCTGCTTGTCTCGGCTCTCCCTGTTTCCACATAGCGCCAGTTTTGATCGAGAAACAGGGAAAACCAGCGTGAGGAGACGCCGAAATTAGAGCGCTTATTGTCACTTGCAAAGAGACTCCGAGTGCGACACGGTGACAATATGCTCCACTGTGGGCTCAGCGGGGGCCACCGTTCGCCCAAGTGTGTCTGTCTTCGGGAATATGCGCCGACAACATGCTGCAGAAAGACTCTAAAATAGAACTGCTTTATGCGCGGCGGCGGCGGCGACGACTCGGTGAACTCTGGGTGCACTGCGCATAGCTCCAGTCAATAATTGATAAAGTCTTAAACTCCGCTGTGCTCGACTCCCGGCGTCGTTCGTGACAGTTGTTAGAAGTTGCGCGTCATCGAGCAGGTTTGTAGTCTGTCTTTTCGCTCTCCTGACAAGAGACAAGAGGCTAGTGTCGGCTCTTGTCAGAACAGGGCTGGATTCAGATAAGTCCACAATTTGCATTTGGATAGAGTTTTTATTGACATTTCTTTTTAAGCATAATGTTATAGTTATATCCAACACTGGGCAAAGTGATTGTGAAATCTACTCCTGCTGTAGCTGTTTATCCCTTAAGTGCTGCCTTTCTTCTTTTCCTTGTGCCCTGACGCAACAGCTCTCTCTGTCTTTGACTAATCCGGGCAAAGTTAAGAAAATGGCAGGCTTTAAAAATCACACACATCTTCTCTGTTTGTGGATGTTGCCACAGGTTAGAGAGTGAAATGGGGTTCAGTAGTTCCACATGTCTAAGTATAGATACCGAAAATAGTAAAACAACTTTTTACAGAAAACATTTGATTCACTTTTACTTTAGAGGCAGAATATATTGGATTGTCCTACATTGCAACCTTTAGCACACCTACTATTGACATGATGTGGTTTTAAATAATAGATCATCTAAGGTGCATTGTGTACAAATGTGTTACAACTATGTTTTCTATGATTTATGAAACACCCTTTAAAAAAATGGCATTTAAAGCGCCATAGAACCCAGTAGAACTCCTGTTATGTCCTGATTATGACGATCTGCCCATTAAAGGTTCATTTTTCTTAAGTGCAGATACAAAAGGAAGTCACCTCTTCTGTTTTCTACTGTGTTTGAGTGTGTCTCATTTGCAGCGCTGTGTGTTTTTTAGGCCGAGCCTGTCATTCTGGACCTGCGGGACTTGTTCCAGCTTATCTACGAGATAAAGCAGAGGGAAGAGATGGAGAAAAAGGCCCAGAAAGACAAGCAGTGCGAGCAGGCGGTTTACCAGGTTCGTGTCCCGCCTCTCTTTTCCTCACTCCCCTGTTCTGACCTCCCCTTAATAACGTTCCATAAGTTTGATAAGTCTCGCCTCAAATAGTGTCGACAGGCGAGTCAAGTACAACTCCAGAACTCATCAAAGCGCACACAGAGACATACAGCGCAGCCACTTTCAAGTCTGATCAGTGGCGCCATCTGCCCATTGTGCTTACTTCCCTTTGCTTTGTTCTGTCTTCCACATCTCCCGTCTAATTTGTCTTTAAAGCCCTCTGTCTCTCTATTTCTCTGATGATTGCCGAATGATTATATGAATTCCGTGAAGCGGTTCTCTGTCTCGCTGTGTTTTCCGCCCACTCTTTCAACTTGACCGGCGTAACTCTCCACCTCTCTCTGTCTGTCTGCTTGATCTGTTCATCGGCGCTCGTCAGACGATATTGGAGGAGGACTTGGAGGACCCCGTTTACCAGGTAACAATCACATCGCTGCGGTCAAACGCTGCTTCTCTAACTTACGTGTGCGCCGTGGGGAGACAGCGGCCCCGGTTTGGTTGTGGCACACAATCTGCAGTATGTGGCGTTTAGGGGTCAGGTGTGAATGCCCCGTGTATGTATGTGTGCATGTTAACCAGTTAGTGCATGAAGAGCTGAATTTTCACTGTCTTTACTTCCTCTCTGTGACGCCAGGATCTGTTCTCCTACCACTAATGTTTGACTAATCACCTCTGCTACGTCATTACTGTTCTCTCAGTTTCTTTGAATTTTTCTCCTACTTCTCGTTTTCCTCCCGCCGCTGCTGCTCTTGTAGTACATTGTGTTTGAGGCGGGA
Organism: Rhyacichthys aspro; assembly: GCA_036850595.1. Taxonomy (NCBI): domain Eukaryota; kingdom Metazoa; phylum Chordata; class Actinopteri; order Gobiiformes; family Rhyacichthyidae; genus Rhyacichthys; species Rhyacichthys aspro. The sequence goes on from CM072151.1 coordinate 16,323,920, forward strand.
CATGAGCCCATCCGCGACCAATCAGAGGAGAGCATATATCAGGTATTCCCAAACTTGTCTTTTGTACTCGTTTTGTTCTCATCTGCTTCTATTTATTCTGTTTATTTAGATTCAAGTTTCATATAGAGCCATCTTACAAGTGTGAACTGTTTATGAAGTTGTCATAATCACAATGATAGCTACTAAGAATGTCCTAAAGTAAAAAAAAAAAAAAATGTTGCCTCATTCTTACCGATAAGAAGATGCTTAATCACGCAGCTAAGTTAAAGTGCAGTACAAACTAAAGCATTGCTAGCATATCACAATCAACATCGCTTTGTCGTTTGAGAGTGGGTCTCGTTAAAAAGAATGGCATCGTTCACAGATGGGTTGTGAGAAGTGATTAACTGATTAATAGTCAATTAGACAATAGTGTGGGTTGATGATGATTTTTACACTAAATGCCTCTTCAACACAACAGAGTCAGCTCTTTTTACAGACTCTACAGGACAACACTCCCTGTCTTTATGAGGACAGGCCATGCAATAGGTCAGGGGTGCCCAAACTCTTTTCTTATTAGTGGCCTGTGGGACAAACGCAAAAAACTTTTGCATGTGATTAAAAGAAATACTCTTCCTCCCAGGTTTGTTTAAAATGCCTTTTGTCTGTGAGTCACTGCCTATTCCCCTCCATTTTCTTCTGATGAAGTAGTGCCTAATTGGAAATCTGTATACTTTTTTTATACTATTTGACCCAGACCTTTCAAAAATCTATCAAATCTTTTTATCTTTACTATGGCTAAGTATGTTTGACCGTCATTGCTGATTCAAGCAGTAGTAGTAGCAAAATCAAACCCCTTGGTCGGTCCATTATTGGCCCCAGGGCCTTTGAATACCCCTGCAATAGGTAGACACACAAATATTGTCATAATCCTGACTGATAATAAGAATTCATTCAAATCTGAAATATGTTCTTTATAGAAATAACTGTCCATGAATTTCTTTTCCACTTAAAGCTTTAATTTATTGCATACATTCTTCCATGAAAAGTACACTACACTAGCTGCAAAAGTAATACACATTTTAATATAAGGCACAAGTATACAAATAATGTATTGTGTGTCCCACTCCCATGCTCACCCCATATATCTGGTGACCTGTTTATGAGGTTGAGATATCTTATTTTGCTCACACCAAACAATGTGAGACAAACAACCAGCTGTGAGGCTCCGCAGGGCCCTGCCAGCGTAAGCCAGCTGCCCCCAGGAGACAGGCTTTTCTCTGGGTGCACTCCCCAGAGAGGGGGCTAGACCTCCGAGGGATGAGGGGGAGGTACAGTGTGCACGGAGGTTATTCTCAGCCCGTGTGGAAGGCAGACCCCCGCCTCTTATTCCTCTGCTCCCCTCCTTTTTTTTCCCAAGGAGATGAAAGAAAGCGAGGGAAAGAAAGATTAATCACCAGCCTCTCGTTTGATCTTTAAATAAAATGGATTGAAAATAGACGGGCGCTGGCGTGTGCACGAGCGTACACAAACAGCACCACGCAGGCACATTCACACTGGAGAAAAATCCCCATCAGGCCTAAGGAACGTGAGCCTGAGCCAGCCTCCAGCCACAGAGGAACTAATGTATGAATAAAGATGGCAGCTTCTGGAAATAAACATGTGAAAGAAGTAAACAAGGCTTTGAGAGGAGCAGGAAGAATGGGACCGGCTGTGCCATAGATTTCCACATTCATCTTCATGTGCTATTTTTCATTTAGTCTGATTAGGCCACGTCATGCGCTGATGAAGAAAAGTTTATTTACCGCATTGTGTTACTGTCATTTCAAACTACGGACGGTTTTACAGCCGACATTATTAAAAAGATCCGCTGATAAGGTCATTGTGAACGTATTCACTGTAGCCTACATATATCAGGCCATAGACTAGTGTTATCTTCTCTCTCAATAATAAAAGATAGCTGCCTTTCATTGACTTGTATAGCACATCTCTGGAGACTAATGCCCACGAGAAGCTTGACAAACTATTGCATTTGCTAAACTTTGTTTGCAGCGTCAACATTGAGTAACTATGAAAAAAGCCGCATTCCCTCTCGACTCCTTTTGCCATCCGCACCCGTTGTTTCATCTCCGTGCACCCGCTGTAAAATCTATCTATCCGTATGACATAGAGATATTACATGCCATCATATGTGTGACAATCTGAGTTATTACATGTCTGTGGCGGTGATAAGCTCCCTTATCCATTCTTTATTAGGGAGAAAAGAGGCCGAGAGAGGCTGACGGCAGACTCCTGATTAGCCTCGTGGATGGGTTCTCACTCCACAGATTTTAATTCTGATTATCACTTTGCCCACACACACTCACGTACGCTCGTATGCACACTGTCAGAGTGATTGATCTGCTCATGAGTGCCAGGGTTTCACAGACTTGGCACAGCGCGTCGAGTCGGGAGGAAGAGTAGCCAAAATCTGTGCAGTAAAAGTAGTCACTTAAAAAAGTACTAGTCGTGTAAATGATTATGTGACGCCACATTCACGTGGAATATGGTAAAAGATCATCTTTAAAAAAGCAACCACCAGATGTGACACAACTAAAAGGATGTAATATTGTGTGTAGGAGTTTAGGGTTCTATTATGTTTTGTATTTGCAACATAATTTTAGGAAAGTAAAATTTTGTTGACTCTTTGTCACTATGTTAAACCATGCACTATATTATAATTAATACATTTTGAAGTAGTATTGGCATAGCAAACTTTCTAGAGGGAAGTTGTCATCAATCAAACTGTATTTAGGCAAAAAATACCATATCAAATTTTAACCCACAGTAACTTGTTTGATAGTAACAGAAAAAGTGTGACTAAATTTAGTTACTCCCCCTCAGGTTTCAGTACTGTGATTTATTGGCTTTTTATAACGGCCATCTTTTGACTGTCTCTGACTTCACTGGTCGATCGTGTAGGTTCCCACCAGTCAGCAGAAGGAAGGGGTCTATGATGTCCCAAAGCGACACCCAGTGAGTGCCCGTGTATTTGCCTGTGTACCCTGCTGCCCCACTGCCTGCCTCCCCGTCTCAGACAAACCTCTCAGAACATCATTATATTCGACCAGTTTTCCAGCCACGGAAAACGAGACACAATCGTGAGAACCCTTTTCCTGCTCCACCTTCCCTTCCCTAAGCCTGTGAAGCTCTGTTTGCAGCGGTTCCCTTTTCTTTTACATCATTCCCACACAGCTCTTCGATTTGTCCCTGAGAGGTTTGCTGAGACCCAGTGCTCTGTGCAGTGTGCTGTGCTACTTTTGCACGTCTCTGGCTGTGGTATCTGGAGCCCTTCTTCCTCTTTGTGCTCCTTCTGGTCACTGTATGTATCGTGGTGTCGTGTTGTGTTTGAAGCATGCCTGCCTGTGGTGAATCCAGTGTAAACCTGCATGATTTGATTTTACTCTTGTTGGATATACGTCAGTGATAAGCCAGACTCTGAATGTGCATGTGTGAATGTGTATCTCAGGATGTCCTTCACCCTTCTCATACATATCAGAGCGTTTGCAGGGAAAATGTGTGTACATTTACGGTATACGCTTCTGATCCTGGCGCCTGCTGCCAGTGGTTATAATGGAATGACCTTGCACACTGTCAGACAGCGCTATAACTCAGCGGCTCTTCAGTTGCCTATAAAGACTTGAGCTATACAGCGCCTGATACGATCTGCTGCAGTCTTCACTCCCACGCTGCTGGAGGAGCACATGTACACTTTATTTACAGTGTCTCATGTTGAGAAGCCAAATTACAAAAAAAAATACGGAGAAAAACAAACTGCTTTTTGACTCTTTGAGCTTCAGATCTGATGTTTGTTAGCCACCGCTGTTGTAAAGAAAGCAAAAGATACCAGTTGATCAAATACAGTTCCATTCAGTGAATAGCAAGTAGTGTATAATGTATGTCAAGAACCAGCATGCTCTGCAGTTTGATATCACTGTTATTTGTTGTTCTCTTCAGATGTAGTTTGAGAAGAGATTGTGAGTCGGATCTGACGTTTAAAGTCGACGTGTGTCGTTTTGTAAAATTGGCATTGCAATTTAAAAAGTTCTCTTCGACGTCTATCTTTTAATTTAGAAAAAACCCATGTGGTGCCACTAAAAGGGTGTGACTGTGCCACTTCGTTTGGTAAAGCTGATTTCCTTTGAGTCCGTCCATAGCCTAGGTTCTCTACATCCATTTCTCTGCAGTGGTTTTTCAATCTCTAAAAGTCGGAGAGTGGACTTCCTCTCGTCACTGCTGGCAGTCACAATCCCCCTGTATTTTGGTGAGCTGCGAATCAGTCTCACCGTTTCCTACTGCATTTTTATCCCTGGCTCTGGTAAGGAGCTTACAGGCGCCATAGTATGTGTGTGCTCTCCTTAGACTGAGCTCACAACACATGCTGCTTTTTTGGATTGCCTTTGTGTTGGCAGGTGTCGGAATGTGAACAAATCCAATGTTTCTCTCTTGTTGTGCAACCAATTGGACCAGTCGTTCATTCTGGTTTAACAACAGCGAATTGAAGTCTTTTCTGCTATTCAGCCAGTCAGTGGTAGTAAATATAACCCTCCTTCATGGGAATAGAAAGGGATTACAGACGTGTTATACAAGACTGTTTCACCATTCTGTAGTTTCAGTGTCTTCAATGGCAAGATTTTTACATTTTAAGGCTTACAAGTATATTTTTGCATTCTGTGGCCATTATGTACAATGCTAGTGAGCACTTTAACTGGCCTTTAACATACTATTTTATTTCTTTCTCTCACATAAAGCAGTAATTGCACTCGTCTTCAATCAGATTTAAAACCAGCTCCTGGAATCGGCTGGTTGATTTGATCGGTAGACTCACGCTGTGACTCTATACATCGTAATGACATGATCTGTGGCAGATACGCGACCTCGTGTCTCCCGCTGTTTACCGTCGCCGTGTCTGTCACCTCCTTGGGTCAATAAAATACAAACATGAGGCCATTTCAATCTACTAAGCCCTTGACCCTGTAAGAACCGAGAGTGTGTTAAGTCAACAGTGGCCCTGTCCACATGAAGGGGTCAGCGCATTACCACTGACCAGCCAGGCACATCTGCGCTGCACTCGACGCCAGGCCGCTCCAGCACTGGATTAGTCGTGTGTTTTGGACAGAAGAGAGAATTTTGGTTCAGTGGGAATGACATGGTATGTTACAGTTTCAGATAATATCACGATACAGGAAATTCAAACACTACAATTACAATTAATCATGATATCTGAGAATATACCGTGGAAATTTAGCTCTAGAATGACAAAAAGGTGCATTATTTCTTTGCACTAGTGCCACTTTAATATGATTTGGCTGAAATTAACACATTTTAGTTTTGCCTACTTTTTATATATCACTCTAATTTATCATGTATCAAGAGTCAAATGAGGCATAGAATCAATACATTCAATATATTGTCCCACTTCTATTAGTTACATATGCACGATGCTCTTATTTAGCCTGTGTATCCAATCACAAAACTTTGGGGAGATTTGAGTTGACACTTAAAGATAATAATATGATACTAGTTTTTTAATAGCTCACACAATAAAATAGTTAAGCATTAATAGATATGTATTTAACAGTTAATTAATAAAAAAAATATTTATACACATTTAAATATCACTTTTATGTATTATGGATTTATTGTTAAGACTAAAACTTGTACACCAATGTTTTAACGTAATAGTGATTATTAATATTGGATTAATGCTTTGTAAATTATGGATTAACAATTATGTTGTTACAAATAATCAAGTGATACGTGAGTGTGAGTGATTATAAAGTGTTATCGTTTTATTCTTGAGACAAACAGCTACATTCTTCTTTCTTTTTTGCAATAATCAGACTTGATGTTATCCCAGCAGAGCTTATCAAATAGAAACAACTTGCACATTGCTGGTATAATGTCAGTAACGTGATGCAGCTAGGTCCACTCAGTCTACTCTGCACATAGCAGCCGAAAAACACAGGTCAGTGGACGTGGTTCCACACCGAACTGAAGTCTGCCTCTCGGTGAAATGCGTTATGTGTTAGCTGTGTTTTTCTTGCGTGCCAGTGCCATCAATCACGCTGCAGGGGATCGGCAAGGTGGCATTAATTAAAGGGTCTGCGTTAATTGTATGCAGAACACATGTGCACAGGTAATTACCGTTTCCCCAGAGATGGCTAATAGATAGGTGGCGGCCATATTGATAAAGATAAAGGACTGGGCAAAGAAGTGAGAGCGCCTAATGGGCACAGAGGGATAATTGGCAGGACAAGAGAGAGGAATGGACACGTACTGTAGAAGCAATGGGCATCAGGAGACTGCGGCTTAGAGCAAGAAGGATGGCACTGCGCCGCCATTAGTCACCATGCCAGATAGTTTTTATAGGTCTCTGAAATTTGGAAACAGTATGTTTCCAACAGCTGGGTCAAAGTAATCATTCGAATTGAAAAGGAAATCCTCATAAGACAAATGGAAAGCACTTCTGGAGCTGATAAATATTGGCCGAGCTGTTATTGTTCTCCAGCACGGCTAATGATGGCCATGTTTCATACTTTTCGCACAAAGAAAAAGAATCAGCTCAGCGTTACTGTAATGGGCAGAGAGGCCAGTTTGGGTGTGATGTTTCAGTGCAGGGTTAGAGAGATGTCTGGCAGGGGGCATCTAGTTCTGAGCCAGATCCATTTGAGGTCATGTCCACAACACACCACTGCAGCTCATTTTTGTTGGTTGGACCAGTGTGTGTTTTAGACGAATAAACTATACAAGTACAGTCAGGAACATACAGAAACTCCTCCAAGACCAATAATACCAGACTGATTATTATGTAAGACGATCTTCTGTTTTTAATTGGTCTAAAAATGTGTTCTCTCTGTGAAAAACCTAAAGTATTGGTATATTCTTGCTACATCCTCTTCCACATTGCTCTCACGTGCTGCATGTGGCTTAATCCAGCTGCTCATTGTGCGCCTGCATGCCCCACGGTTCCTTCTGCCGTGACACAGGGGAGTAGGCTTTGCGAAAAACACCAAGGAGGTTTAAAGCTCACCGCTGCACTTTAGACCAAAGGTAGGGATGAAGTATAAACCTCTTAAAAGCTTCACTTGGTCTCCAAATCGGGAAACAAGGCTCTGGGAGTGTGTGAGAGTGCGTTGTCTCGAAAACACCTGCAGATCATGGCAATCCTCCCTTTAATAAGCCTCATTTCACCCACTCCCTGCCGCCTCACCAACTCATAACATCTCTGTGTGTGGAAAAAAACTAATATGTTTGTCTGTGCACATTTCATCCCATCTAACATCTAACACTGGGGTTGTGATTGCAGAACGGACACCCAACCACCCCCCACCATCATCATCAGCATCACCATTTTCATGATAAAGCCCCACCAGCGCACAGTGGGCCGCAGCAGCCGCAGGCAGTGGCAGATCTCATAGACTTAGACCTGGATACGGTGACTCAGGTAAGGAGCTGTGTGTGCAAACTGCTCATGTTGTCAGACTTCCTGTTCTGAAGATTACCCATCAGCCCACACGAACCGCTCCTCCTCGACGTATCCTCGGGTGATCCGCCGTCTCCCGTTTCGCCCGCTCCACTTTTTCGTACTCTTCTAGTCGCGGGTCAGTCCGACTCTTGACCCCGCGGTTGAATGAATAAAACATGCGCCCTCGCTGTTGCCATAGTAACGGAGAGCAGCACCATATGTATGAGGGCAGCGGCGCGTTCACACCCGCATGTGTACGTGTGTGAAGCACAGAGGACGAGCCGTTTATGCAGGAGAGGAACAGGGCGATCACTTTTGAGGACGGCCGCGGACGTAAAGGTCGAGGCGTCTGTCAGGAAAGCGGTACGGGTCGAGGGCCGAGCAGACTCACTGTGGCGGTCAGCTCACCTGCAGAGACAGGCCGCTCACAGCACATTAATAAAGCATTCATAATCATCCCTGTAGTCTGACCCCAACACACACGCAAAGAAGAAAGAAGTCAAGTGAGCACACCCCAAAGTGGACGGAAAGTGTATGCTCAACAAAACTTTCTTGAACCGTATGAACCAAAGACAAATCATATTCATTATCTGCCCGACCATTTTTCAACTGCCATATTTCCAAAAACAAGGACTGGAACGTGGTGCTGCGTCAGGAAGACTTGCAATATGTGAGAACAGTATAATCTAGGATATATGAATGTACAATCAGGCAGAGTTTAAGTTATTAAATAAATAAAAGGCTCTGGACCAACTTCTGCAACTTTTATATGTGGAAGCATCAAAGTTTGATGCCTTTAATTGGACAATTATTTTGAAATGCAGAGTGTCTGTCACATGGAAGGCTATTATATCATTGCTATACATTTAATTAGTGGCAAAATGGATACTGTTATTGCTGGTTTTGTTTAAAGAGCCATAAAAACCATCAAGGGACTTCAACCCATCAGGCGTCAGGACTGCGAAAAATAGTAGTAATAGATTAATTACATTATATAGCAGTGTTTGTTGTTGTTTTGGACATGTGGCAGTGAGATGACATCTACACAAATCATCAACATAAATCACTTTTAGTTTTTGCGAGTCACTGAGGCAGGGTTTATATTATTATTATTTATTATTAGTAAGTTTGTGTGTGATCAAAGTAAAATGCTTCACTTTCCTGATCTGAACCCTTGCTCTTGTGACAGTTTTCCTTCACCTGTTGTTACTATTTGAAGTGCACTGTCAAAAGCACTGCATTAAACAAGGATAGTGTTTTGTAATGTTCTCAGTGAGCAAAAAGGGCTTCTATTATCCATTAAATGAATGTTGATGCAGACTGCACCATTTTGCGCATCATGGAAATCCCAACATACCATCAGAATATTGATCTTTATCTGCTACATTACACCACAGAGAGCCCATATTTCAGCTTAGTCTTAGACCTAACCATCAAACATAATGCTCACAGATCCATTTTCTGATAGAGGTATAAAGAACTTAGCGGTGACCCACGAGAGAGAATATATTCTAAGAACATTCATTATCTCCACAGAAATTATCTGCGCCATGATTTATGCAAATCTCTGACCATGTGTTCAAGGTCTAAATTCTTTTAAAGACTATAAATAGTTCCCTTCGCTTGCCACTGGCTTAAAGATACTGTTAATGTGGAAAGAGGAGAAGCTTAAAGAGAGGGTTCACGGGGAGAATGTGAAAGGTAACAGAACGATACCCAACAAATTCAGATCAAATAGAACGCCTGCTGTCTTTGATAGCTATTTCCTCTGAAGCACAGCGGCCGCCTCCTCCGAGAGGGGAGCAGTAATGACTTGTCCAGAGGAACACACTGGTGCAATAATGATGCTGGGGGTGTGCTAGTCTGTTTTAACGTCTGCTGCTAGACAGAAAGAAGCACCTTTATCTACAGAACTCTTGGTAGGTATGCCATCCTAATCAATCATTTCACCTCATTATTCCATCTCTCCTCATTCCCCCGTTACCCCTGTGTGCCGCTGCCTCAGAGCTCAGGTAGGTGCCTTAATTACACCCAACTTGTGCTGTTTTGCATGTCGTGTGAGATGCATGTTGCACCGGAATGGAAGTAAACAAATTGATACACAGCCTAACAGCGTTTGACTTAAAGTTGAAGGTTTATGTGTAATCTTTTTGATTTTCAGAACATCAACCAGTTAGAGATTTTTGGAGACATGTCCACCCCTCCTGACATCACTTCTCCATCTGTGAGTACATGTTTTTGTTGCATATAGTTAAAGGGGCTATCAAATCAACTCCAGTTCCTGTCAGAGGGTCTAGTTTTTCTACATATTGTTTTAACTTAACTAATAATTTCACTCAAAAAATTGTTTATCATACACACTAATGTCATTTCTTTATTTAAATTAACAACTTCAAGTGAATGGAATGATTTTAGATCAAGGCAAATAAGATTTTCTTTATGATCCTTTCATGGAATTATTCATTTTAACTTTCCACCGACCCTTTTTTAAAAGTAACTGAATTATTTGAACACTTTTCTTTAAAACTCTTGCTTCATTTTGTTCAGTACATAATGGTGAACATTATCAAAGCACTGGTGAACTGCTCACTGCTAGTGACATAAATATTTAAAATCAAAATAATACATATGGCTCCTTGAGTCATTTTGCATCTTTAATGGCCAATGCCCTTCCCACTCATGTCTCTCCTTGTTTGTCTCCAATAACAATGTGCACAGACTCCCGCCTCTCCAGCCAACACCCTAGACCCCTCGCAGGGCCTGCAGCCCCCCACGGAACTGTTTGCTCCCTTCAATCCTGCGTCTGTGCCCTCAGGTAGGACCCTTTCATTTTCTGCTTAAATACATCAGCGCTGTAAGCGAAGGGGAAACAAACGCAGCGGGAGAGTGAGTCAGGAACAGAGATGAAGGGAGAGTCAGAAGACTTAAGAGACACAGAAACAGGGCAGAGCAGCGAGAGGAAGAGGAGAAGGGGGCTTGAGGTAAATAGAGAGGGACGGAATAGAATTGAAATGTAGATGAGGGGAGGAAGGAGGGGAAAGGTAGGGTGGTTGTGTGTTGAATATGAAATGCGTTGTTAGTTGGATGCTGCAGATTTACCTGTGGCTGAGGCGACTGTGGCGGTCACAGCAAAGTAATAAACACGCTGAGAAGACTGTAGTGGGGACTCTTTAGTATGCACAGGCCCCCAGTGGATTAGACATCTCCCTATACCTCACTGCCCTCTCCTCTTTCTAATGGGTTAGTTCCTCGTCTCTGAGCACATGGACGTGCAGCAGGCAGCAGAGGTGAAATGTCAGCCTTCTCAGCTCTGTGGAAGAGCCAGAGACCAGAAGCAGAGACTAACAAATGTGTAATAGAACAAGCTTCCACTGATGAATTTGAGTGATTTTAATGAGTCTGCCTTTACATAATGACTCTACCTCATTCTGGAGGTAATTATGATAGTTCACCGTGACCATTAAGAGACAGCACATTAGCTGCAGGCAGAATTAGGGCAGCACTCTGCAGTGATGCATGGCTTATTATCTGTGTGTGCATAGGAAAGTGCTGTGTTCAGATGCTGCAGCCATTGTAATCACATCTACTGTTGTTTCTATTAAAACATTCACTGACTTTTCTGAACTCTTCTGCAGGTTATGTGACAATGGGAGCAGTGCCCCCAGGCCACTGGTCCCAGCAGGCGTTTGCTGCCCAGACCCCACTGGCCTTTGGGGTCCAGTCTCCCCTTGGCCCGGTGGCCCAGGTGTTGCCGGGGGGTCAGCCTCTGATCTGGGGTCAGGCCAACATCTTCCCTGCCACTCAGCAGCAGTGGGCAGCCATGGCGGCCGGAGCCTTCCCACCCACAGCCTACCTCCCTGCCCAGCCGGTGGGCACTCTGCCTGCAGCCATGTTCCAGACACTGACCCCTGTCACCACGGTGACCCCTTCCGGGGAGAGCCACTCTGCAGGGGCCAGCGCCTCGGCCCCCTCTCCCTCTGCGTCCTCGAGTCCGCAGCACGGGGAACGGGCAAAGAAGATTGGCAAAGAAATGTTCAAGGTGCTCAGCAGTTTGTAATTCTTAGATCTGCTGACTTTTCATCAGAATAATAGTGCTTTTACAATGTGTTGCTATGGCTACAATGATAGAGAGCACTAAATCAGCTCAAGGTTTTGTTTATCTCTAAAGGCTGACAGTATCTTGGCATCTTTACTAATGTTTTTATACCCTAATCTTATTCATCTAAAGGCAAGAGACTGTAGCTAAAGGCCGAAGAGAGCTGAGCCAAATTCATACTCCAGGTTGCTACAGATAGTAACGTTTCATGCAATTTGGCGTATTCACATTGCCTTCAGTTATTATGTTTGTTTGGCTGTAATTCCCATCCACTTTATAAAACTGCAGTAACAACTCCTGTAGGTGAGCTGACCAGTGTTTCCTCTCTCCAGGATTTCCAGCTGGCGAAGCCTCCTGCCATGCCCTCGAAGAAGTCGGAGCAGCCCAGTTTAGCAGGAACCTCAGAAGCATTCAGCACTTACTTCAGCCGTGTGGGCACTGCCCAGGACACGGACGACTGTGACGACTTCGACATTTCTCAAATGAACCTGACACCAGTCACCTCCACCACGCCATCCACCAACTCGCGTAAGACTCATTTTCTCTCACTCATCAACACTCAGTGTAGTCCCAGGACATGTGACTCACTTGTGTTGTTGTGTAGCGCCCACCCCAGCTCCCAGACAGAGCTCTCCCTCCAAGTCATCGGCCTCCCATGTCAGTGACCCCCCCACGGACGCCACAGACCCCCCCACGGACGACTCGTTTGGGGAAGCAGAGGGCAGTCCCAGTCGCAGTGGAGAGGAGGACGCTGTAAGTGTTTGGAGTGATTTGAGGGACTGGACACACACTAAAGTTTTTTTTTTGCCTGTGGCCTGACTTAAACCAGGTCGGAGTCTAAATCAGGAGAGGTTGAGAATATTAAATCAGGTTGCCTCCCGAGAAAATACAAACAAACCACCACCAAGCATCACAAACAGGATATGATTGATATCCTGTTTGTGATGATGACCCTGAATATTGCTCCATTTTTTAAATCAGAACCAGCATCAGAGTTACACAAATAAAGACTTGTATTACATAGATTATTTGACATAAATATAGACAATATCAGTGCCAGAACATACTGTATGATGGTACATATGGGTCTACTATCCTGTCTGTGGGCATTATTCTTTTGATTTTAATATTAAAATAGGTTAAGACCATCGCTAACTTTAAGAATTGTGTGTCCCAGGCCTTTTCCAGGTGTGCTTGCTTTATCAAGCCACTCTTTATGCTGCTATAACCCGAGCAGCATGTCGAGATCTGCTGATAAATAGCCTGTGCAGCCGTGTTGGCGGGCCAGGTAATCACTCTGGCTGATTAGGGGGCCGACTGTTGTGTCCCGGAGTGCGCGAGCCTGTTTGTCTGTGTATGGGCGAGTGTGTGTTTCCTTATAAACATGAAAATGAGACGTATGTGGCTGTGTGTGTGTGTGTGTGTGTGTATATGATCAACACTGCATTAAATTAGCCTGCAGGCTTGTCATCATTAGGCCGTTATTAATATCAGCAAGCTAGCATCCATACATCACTTCTTCTATATGGACAGACTCATCTCACTGATATAAAGGAGAAATCGTCTCCCAATTTTTCTTCCTGAGGCAATTAATTCTTATTTTGTGCGCAGCTCCATAGTGAGAGAGTTTAGATGTGGAGATGAAGAGAGTTTCTAAAGGAGGGGCCACGAAACTCCCTTTGACCAAAGTCCTTGTCGAATGAATGACCTTCAAAGAAACAAGGCTTTCAACTACTCTGAGCCATTTCTCCCTCTCTTTTTTGTGTTTCCCATGCTTCTTCCTCCTTTTCTTTTTGCTCTCTACTCTCCGGGCGTGAAACATTAGTTTTATGCCTCCAGTCCAGCTATTATTGAAAAAAACATAAAGGACTTTCACACTTTTGAAAATGTCAGCAGGCCTGAATAACACAGAGTGGCTCTACACAGGCTCGAGCAGTGTGCACTGATGGTGGCACTGAGTGAGTGAGAGAGCGCTGAAAAGGTTACCAAGAAAGACGGACAAGAGAGATGGGTAAAGGCGGGAAAAACATGCCTCCATCTCTTGACGGGCTGAGGTGTGAAAAGAGGGAGTGTTTTAAAGAAAAAAAACTGTCAATGAAATGAGTGTTGCTGTAGCTTTCATAATCATAATAGGTGCCCAGAAGTGTGTATGTGTTTTCGCCATCGGTAACTGTAAATGTACCTCTGAAAACAACTGTTTTCTATAGTGCATTAGAGTTAATAGGTCATCTAAAAACAGGTAAAAGTCTGTACTGTTACTTTCAAATGTTATTACTCAAGTAGAAGTAAAAGTAGTTAACAAAAACTTTGATTATTTAAGAGTATTGAAGTATTTAGTAATAGTAGTCGAAGTAGTGAATGGATCTTAGTAGTCTTTAGCCACTACTTGCTACTACTAATACAAATACCCTGACCTGGGATTGAACCTGTGACCTTCTTACAATCAGGCAACTGTGCTCCCCATTTTGATAGTGTAAAAGTTACTTACTTTTATATGCATATTTTGAAATAATACACTTGTAAAATTCTTCATTTTTCCCCTTTAATATGTCCTGAGGTAAAAAAAACAAAAACAAAACATGTTAGATAAGTCACATATTTTTGTCCCTAAAAGTTGCTCAAGTGAAAGCAAATGTAGTAAATGAGTAAATGTAACTAGTTACTATCTAAGTGTACAATGACAAAGCAGAATAACATGCTTTGTTCAGGAAGTTCAAATTTGTGTCAACATTACGGTTTGTGAGCAGCACAAATTGTTAAAATAATCTGCCATGGGACAAAGTACAGTTTATCAAAAATAATATGTCACTAAATGATACTCTTGGCTTTGTTAGAGGACATCAGAGCCAACAGAAACCTACAGATGTGTGTTTACCCTGCATTTACAACAAAAGCAGTCTGCAGTCAGTAATTTCCAAGCAACAAGCAAATCCAGTGATGTGTGTGTGGATGTGTGCCAGTGCTACAGTCAGCAGTGAGAGAAAACCAGTTGTTCAGTGTCCAGAGCTTTTCGCCGCTGAGCTCAATATAGACAAGCCTATATTGTGTATAGATCGAGGGGTTAGGGACTAGTAGAGTATTGACACTTTCTCTGTTTTTTCTCTAGTAGTTGCCTTTAATGTTACTTTCCTTCTTTCTAATTCTATTTCTACTCCTCTCATTTTCTCCTTTTCCCTCTCTTCTGCCTCCTTCGTCCTGGTCATCCCTTTCCAGGCATGTGGTTCTGGGTCGCCCTGCCCCAGTGAGACCGCAGAGGCCACAGAGGCCACAGAGGCCACAGAGGCCGTAGAGGCGGCAGAGCCCAGCCCGGACCCGGCCAGTCCAGAGGCTGGGAGCTAGATAGCAGCAGGGCACGGTAGGTATGTTCACCTCTGTAGCTCCCTCTTCAACTGCTGCTCGACTTTTCAACCCCTGCCTCTGTGTACTGCGTCCTTTTTGTTGTTTTCCTCGCTTTCAACAGCATCTTTGTTGATTTTTTCTTCATCCTCCTCTGTGTTTACAAAGACGGCATGTGTTTGAGTGGTGATGCACAAGTGTAAGATGTGTTTTGTGTTTGTATTGTGTTGTGTTGTAGCATGACCTGGAGTTCTGTGAGTATCTTGCACAATCTTCATCTTGTGTTTTCACTATGGCCAGTGTACAGTGTGTGGTCGTGTCCTGTCTCAGTGATGTGTTCCTAAATCACACCCTGCTCCCTAAATAGCACACATCTCACTACTACAGGCAATTGTGTGTGACAGCCAATCAGAGCCTGTGCACTACAGTGAACACAATGTCTTCTGGGATTGGCCCATGTTTTGTGTATATGCTGATTTTGGATGTTTAATATAAACATGTCATTTAATGTATTATGCATGGTTTGTGATAGAGCTGCACAGCTTTAGGAAAACAATATCCTGAATCTTTGAATACTGCAATAATAGTATGACTTTTAATAATTGAATTTTTCCCGTGGGGCTAAAGGTTTCTGAAGTTGAAATGATAAAATTGTGTTTAGGGGTTTTTGGTAAATATATGGTAAAGCAAAAATAACTGACGTATGGTATACTATAAAAGCATTCTTTACAAAGTGTATGTTATCGGTATTCTAGTAATGAGGACTTATTTGCAAAGCTTTCTATGGGACAAAATGGTTGCACACAACTAGATTTTAGTAATATGACTACTTTAATACTTACACAACCTGAATTGCTAGAGTTGAGAGACCTCAGGGACAAACACTGCAAAGAGAGCCATTTTGATCCCGTCTGCAGCCTGTGTCCTCACCCACACACAATTCCCGACTGTGGCTCTTAATGATAGCTGCTGGCACTCACGCCGGAAAAGTGGAATGGTTTTGTTTTCATCAGCTAATACAGGGGTGCCAAGATTAATGAGTGCACCTACATAATTGGCATTCATTAAAGACCCAAGAAGCCTTCCAGTTCCTGCCCACTTGTGAAAAGAAGGAGTGTTGGCAGAGTGGCCCTGTCCCCTGTCGGCCACCCCCCTCGTTCAGAGCGTCTAAAGCTTCAGGGCAGCAGGTGGATGCGGGCCTTAAGTGGCAGGATGAATTGTAAAGTGCTGTGTAGAATCTGGCCAGAAGCTCTGAGTTTTCCTCGGTAGAAGGGGACTGCTTTGGTCGTGGTCCAGTGACGCTGCTCCCATATGGTGTTTACTTGCTCGATCACATCGACTTTAGACATCGGCCCAAATACACACACAGTGTTCATTAGGCCCAGTTACTCCCAGGACGGGCACACCTGTGATCGATACTGGCGCCACCTGTGCTCTTACTGGAGCCAAGGGGACTGTGTCTTTGACTCTCCTACTCCCACAGACGTGCTAGTGTTAGTCGGAGCGTAATTGTTTTTTTCGGCGGTGATCACATCGTGTCCAGTGAGCTGCCTCCATGGTTCACTGAGTGACTCCAGCCAGCTAACTCTACTCATGGGCTCCACTGCGCTGTAATGTCACAAATATTTTGGCCTTAACCTGTCGCTTCAGCAGCTCATCCCTGGACCGGTCCCTGTTCTGTGTTTTGAGTTTGATGGAGCTGAAGCGGCTCCTGGTTGGCAGTGCTGTTTAGATGATGTAGGGTGACATAGGCAGGCTGTAGCTCCAGCACAGGGTCTGAGCAGTGTGTGCTCGCTGTCACAGCTTGTCTCAGCCTCTTTGTCACAACTCCCGGCTGCTGGCAGCTATTTCTGCTGACTGTCTGGCCTTGGCTCGCCCTACAGTTACAGCTCTGTATTTCAGAGCCCAAAGCCTCTGCTAAATGGTCTCTTTCAAAGTTAACCCCAGTTTCTATTCACTAAGTGAACACTCAGGCAGCAGATATTGTTCTGGCTTAGTGGGAGCAATCCCAGACCAGGCTAATGCGTTTTCAGTTATTAGCCTCAGTTTCTACAATCTCAACATTCCAACAATCTCAGTCCATGATTGAGAAGTGATGACAGTATATTCTGATAAAGTTCATCAATATGTTAACAGATCAGAGAAGTGGAGCCACACTAGAAAACAATCCAGAGTTTTCAAACCTAAATGGGGTCTGCAGGGTTTTACCTAAAAAATACTTTTTTGTACTCACAAAAAATACCAATTACACATACAGTTCTGAGTATTGGTAAATCACATTCAGACTACTGGGATGTTGAGTTTTCAGATGTTTTATCGTGTGACTTATTGAGCATTCTTACATTAGAATGTGTAGAATAGGCTCCAATACACACAAATACCAAGCATTGGTAAGCATATCTGGAAAACTCTATAAAAGCCCAGCAGTAGTTTGTGTTGTATGGCCTTAGGCTCAAGAAAATTCTGCCTTTTTTCACGTCGGCAGTCATTTTTGTCTTTGGCGACAGCTCACTTACTCCTGTCTTATTCCATCAAATTAGAGGACCATTAAGTGTTATAGCCTCAGGTGGAAACCACTAATAATAAAGCTCCAACACCCTTCTTGCACCCAGCGTGAGGAGCCGTCCCAAACATAACAGGACAGTCAAAAGCCTCCAATCAAGCTGTCTGCATGGGAGATTGAGTGGCTGGCTGTAATTATGTGTACGATAATAACGGGCCCATTGTGAGCGACTGCGGCAGGCTCGCTGCTCTGACTGCAGGGTGTTCCATCATCCGCTGTTGTCTCCCGCTCAGATGGATAGAGATTCAGACATGATGACTCATAACTGGTCTTTCAAGGCGCTAGTTTATACCTCTGATTCATACTGGTCCTGGAGGGAGCCTGGAGTGGGAGAGACTCTGTATGTACACCAACAGTGACACACTCCAGCTATAACCCTCTCACACACACACTGGAAGGTTTCAAGTGTGACGGCAGAGTTTTCAGTGAGAGCAGAGAGAAGTGATTAGGGGAGTTCATCAAAGCGGAGCACTTCTGCCCCCTGGTGGACCATATTAGATAGTGGTACACGTTTGGGGCTGGATGATGCTTGTCTGGGCATGAAGAGTGGTGAAACATGCACACAGAGAGTTTCAGTTGAGTAAGGTGTTGTGTGTGAGTCAGTGCAACAGAACCTGTCATTCCAACATGGGGCGAGATTGAGTTAATCAGTCTGACTGTGTGAAGAGACAGAGATTGGTACTTCCCTGTTTTCTGAGTCCAGTTGCATTCAGAGGAAATTTAATGTGCATCCATTGGCAGAGGTGTGGACTTGAGTCACGTGACTTGGAGTCGAGTCAGAATTGAGTCACAATTTTAATATCTTCTGACTTGACTTGAGAAAAAGACTCAACTTTAACACCAATGAGTCAAAACTTCACTTGGACTTGAGCCCTCTGATCTGAAAAGAATGTTATTTAAAAAGTTTGCACAAAACAATTTATTTTCTTAAATAGTTTGACAGATTACACAGAGTGAAGCCACACATTATACACATGACGCTGCCTTCAAATGTGCTCTGTAAAGCTCAGCGCTACAGGGCTTTACAACCAAAGGCCAAACAGCAGCCCATACACTGAAATTCAATGATGACCAAAGCATAGAAAAAATCATTATGGTAATACTTTATGGACAAAAAAATATTAGATGGAAATAAAAGCACATGATACTATTTTTTTTTTAAATAAATACAGATTTAAAAGCTTACGTTGTTTCGTTTTAACATAATATTAGTAATTAAAAAACAAAAAGCAATTGAAACCGTGAAGTAAAGGACTTTGGACTTGAACCTTGACTCAGGACTTGAGTACAAAGACTCGAGACTTACTTGCGACTTGCAAAACCATGACTTGCTCCCACCTCTGTCCATTGGTACAAAGTCCAGACTACTTTTTGTGTAGAATGAAGTAGAACCACTGACATTTTATCGATGCAATTTTTAAATGGTGTGAAGAATTGAAAGAGATGCCACTTTCATTTTAAACTGCTGACATTTGTCTCTTTGTTGCCAGAAGGGGAAGGACCCTCTCTACGCCAAGATCAACAAAGGGAAGAAATAGAGACCCACAGGAAGACGTACCCGACCAGCACCGAGAGAGCAGGAAGAGAACCCTCACCTCTGTATGAGTGTGTGTGCGGATGTGTGTGTGTGTGTGTGTGTGCTTGGCCGAGCTCCTCTTCTTCTTCTTCTTCTACTCCTGTTAACAACCTCCCAGGAGACGCTCCCTCTGTCATCCTCCCAGCATCCTCCTCTTCGCAGTCCCGTCTCGGTCACTCGCTCCAGGCGGGAGGGATATCAGTCACCCACACGGTTTCCGGTTCTCCCTGCACTGTGCTGTCTCCTCCTCTTCTCGTCTCCCTGTGGCGACTCACAGCCAGCCTTACACACAGACGCTCCCCGAAACCCGTCCCGTTTCCTTCCGACGCTCCCGCTCCTCCCTCTGCGTCCACCTGAGCCTCTGGCCGGAGACTGTGCTGCCGCGGAGGGACCGAATCAAGCAGTGCCTCCCCGTCTCCAAAACACACTCGCATACATGCACGCTTATCAGGATTAGAGAGATCACCTTTTGTTTTCACAATCTGTCGTGATGGGATCCCGCAGGAGGAGCCAGACTCTCGTAGCGGGATCGATACGTGGGATCGGACGGTTGCTTCGGGCGTTTTGTTTTTTTTCCCCTCATCCTTGTGAGTGTCTGCTGGATCACTATGCAGAAACAGACTCTCTGGGAGCTCCTCACACACGCAGTACACACAAAGCGTCATGTCTCACCAAACACACACTCGTGATTTGCCAAACGTCTCTCCTCGCAGACAGACTCGTACGGAAGGCCAGAGGACCAGACCAAAACGGAACGGACCCTGAGAGGGAAGAGTCGAGAGACAAACAGATTCTGTGATTGAACTGTTCATTCTCTATAGCTTTTGTACAATACTGATTTAAAAAAAAAAAAAGAAAAAAGTGAATTTTTATTTTATAAGTCAATCAAGCCGCTGGGGTCAGCTCTATAGGACTTATAGAGTCTACATGGCTTTAAGGCATCTGATAGTTGGTTTGCCAAACTCATTTTGTAAATAATAATAACAACCATTTTGTCCACTGGACTTCTGTGCCATAAAATAGGAAGGCTTCAGTTATGCAAAACTCTTAACTTTACCCAAGCAATACCAACATATGTTTTCCTTTTTCAGGGTCAGATTATGTTTTATTGCCCAATTTTAGAATGTAGACCTCTTTCCATTCCACTAGTCCTGCTTCCAGCTCCAAACACTGCATCTATTTTGTCTTCTCAACCAATAAACCTTAACATGATTTGAATATTTACCAGCCTTTCTTCTGCATAAACACATCTCTGTATCAGATGTGACTTGAGTCGCTGTATCCCACTCTGTTTCTTTCTGCCACGCTCTTCCCATCTGTCTGTCTGTTGGTCAGGTGCCAAACCGCTGCTGTCTGTGAGAACGGCAGCATCCTCTGCTACAACTACATCAACTGTGATGCCAGTGACTCCCTATTTTATGGCCAGAGTCCCCCATGTCACCTCGAGCGCTCTTTTGGACAAGGAAACACACGACAACCAGGAAACAAAGCAAAGAACAAAAAGGGAAGCATTGCTGTTTGAGTACATAACATTTCTAGACCTATTTTAACTTTACCTCAGCTAACAGTTTCTTAATGTAAAATTGACACATTATTTTTATCTTTATGAATATGACATTCTACAGTGGGTTTATAGATGATTTTTTTTGTTCTCTTGATTTACGTATTCCACCATGTATTACTGTTACAAATAAACACATCCCAAATGACTCCTCGGTCGACTCGTGTGTCTGATTTACAAGCCGTGTGTGTTAAAGTGAAGGAGAGTGAGAGTAATGGGCTGTGCCTGGCAGAGGTGACCCCCAGTGTGTCTGCGGTTAGTCTGAAGCAACGAGTGCCACAGTTTTTACTTGTAATTTAACATGATTTTAATGGCCTGTCACATTGGCAGCCTCTAATGCAAGCTGTCATAAGGTTTATTAGCAGCCAGCGACAACACAGCGTTTAGCCTTCCTTCTGTTCCTTTATTCCTGCCCTCCTCCTTTATTTAAGAAGCCAAAGCTTTAAAGCAAGGTTAATACATTGTTTATTTCACATTGAAAATTAAAAAAAAAACTGAGCTAGTTTGAAGCTGCTTCTCTTTAACTCACTAAGCTCCGTTATAGAGGTGGACGGAGGGTTTATTTTTACTGCACTGTACTGACAAAAAGGATTGTGTCTTTCTCCAAAACGGTGTGGTGTCCTAGTTACTGCCTAATCCACAATGCTCATTGTCAGCGTTTCCCTTTGGGGCTTTTTCTCCTCTAAGCAAACTGTCATGAGACAACAGTACAGTCTGGGGGTTGTCCACTTTTTACAGAGAAGATTTTCTGTCCATAGATACTTTAATTGCAGGCTTCAACACTAAAGCAAATAAAACACCCCCTTGAGTAATATTCCATACCAAGGTGCACCATCTTTCTTTGTTTAATGTCAATATTTATCTAAATCAACACTGTATGATTGCAGTTAGGTGTATTTGAACACATTTTAAGGTAAATGAACACAATTTGAGGAGTAGAAATAATAGTCAATAATTGCTTTTACTCAAAGTATGTCCTGGGAATATACTTTTATCATTTATGTAGCAATATATTGATAAGGCCATGCAGTAGACCTGTCCAGGGGTCTGTGAGGATCTTGTATTTGGACTGACTCCTTAAGAATGTACCTTACACTGCAAAACAACTCGTTTTCATCTTTTGTTTTTGTGTTAGTCTTCATATTACTGCCTTATTCTTAACTACTATATCTGACCTCACTATAGGGCTATGTAACAGAGTAGAACAGGCCTTTAAATGCTTTCTGCTGTCAGTACAGTACATGACAAACAGATATCCTCCTCAATGCTCCTGAAAGGCAGTATATCTGTCATCTGGTGTATTTTGTGTCATATTATAAATGCTTGGTTAAATACGTTTGCAGTGTAGCAAAGCTGGAATGTAGCCTGGCCTCTTTCGTTTCCTTTTCTCTGTGTTTACTTGTGAAATGTTGGAAACGTGTTGCTGGTAAATGGTTAAGAATATGCAATGAGCTGAAGTTATCAAGTCGTATTATTTTACGTAAGATTAAAATGCAGTATGTTGTAAGTGCCGTTGGAGTTTTTAACAGTTAAAAGGTGCTCTCTCAGGGTGACAGTGAGTCACTTTGCGCGTACACGTAGTGCCAGCCGAGCCACATTCCTGAAGCATTAAAAAAAACTGAGTGTGGAGCTACACGTTCACATTTAACGGAGCCGGACCCGTTTGACGAGACTGGTTGTTTCTGTAGAGATGCGTGTGCGTTTTCCTACTCGACCTCATTCCTTCACTGAAACCATCTCCAGAGCGCGTGGGACGCACTGCTCTCGACCAGAGACGAGCTCAGAGCCAGTCCGGACAGAGGAGCCAGGCCCCTGCAGCAGGATGAGAGGCTGAGGGCCACACTTACAGCAGTAGAGTCAGCACCAAGGCTTTCGTGGGTTTGAGCTGGATTTAAGGACACATCATGGACGAGGTATGTCGTAATTCCTTCAAGAGTTTCCTAAAAGTTTCACTCAAACTTTCAGTGTTCTAGTGGAATTGGTCCAAACGGTTAGTGGAAAGCTTTTAAGCACTTTTAAAATACAAATGGAGTGAGATAAATAATGATTTCAGTGAAGTTCGCACTAATAGGGTTAAGAAACAAGCTGAAACGTGTTTTCATGAAAACAATTGATTGTTCAGTTGCTTTATTAAAGGTGCAGTAGGCATTGCATATCCCTGCTTTAGTGTTAACTCTGAGACAGCTGTCCTCTTGTACAGACCCAGTTCAACACTGTTTCCTAAAATGAAAGCTGTACATACCATGTATTCTTCATGTTCATATTCCTGAATGATCAGTGAGACTCTTTTATTCCAAAGGCTAAACGTGACAGAAAATCTAAACTTTACAAACTAATACTTTTGTATGAGTTAGATGTGCTGTCTGTGTGTTTCTTGTTATTTCAAACTTAGTCTGTTAGAACAATCCCAACAGAAAGAAGAGGACACTTAAATGCATTCTTGAAAATGGTATTAAATTGTTAATCCAATCCAGTGGGGGCCGAGCCCTGACCATAAATCTTCACTGTGTGACACTTGATGCAGTTGTCATTCACTTTCACCAGGAGAACGCTCTGGACTTCCAGGCCCTGAGGGCCAAGTTCCAGGATGAGGAGCTCCTCCTGAAGCAGCCGCCCAAGACCAAACCTGCTCTCCCAGAGAAACCCAAAGTGGTGCCCCCTCCCCACAGCCCACCTCATTACATCCCACCAGGAGGACGCCCATCACTGCTTACGACAATCAACCAGAATCTAGACAGAAAGAACCCCATTGCTCCCAGAGTGATCTTCAAGGACGAGAAGAAGGAGAGCAAGAAGCCACTTCTACCGACGAACTCCAAAACGAAAGACACAAAGGTGAAAATGGGTAAAGACAAGAGCAAAGGGAGCAAAGAGAGGCTCAATGATGAGCCTCCTGAGCAGAAGCCTAAAAAGGAGCCTAAAGAAAAGAAGAAGGAGACCACAGCAGAGTTAGTCCCAGCCACGCCCCCTCCCAAAAACACTACTCTCAAGAAGAGGGGCTTCCTGGGCTTCAAGAAGTCCAAAAGGGAGTCACTGGAGATCCCAGCTGAGCCCATCCTGGACAGTTCCAGCTCTGAGGTGTCAGGACCAGTTCCTCTCATCCCAGTCCCACCTGAGCTCACCAGCCCAGAACCTGAGACCTCTGCTCCTAAAGCCCTGATGCCCGACATCCCCACATTACCTGACTCCACTGTTGTTGAGGTCACCCCACCCCCCACTATCCCCGCCTCCCTTGACTTTACCCCACCTTCCACCTTTACCCCTGAGGTTCCAGCCTCTCCTGAACCCCCAGCCTCTCTTGAACCCCCAGCCCCTCCTGAAGCCCCAGCCCTGGAGATCGAAACCCCAGAAGTGGCAGAAACTGTGAGTGTTTCCCATCTGTCCAGTCAAAATGACACCCCCCCCAGTCGGACCCCTCCACCCATTACCCCAGAGCAGGATGGGCCTCCTCTTGAAGTGGCCCCTGCTCCATCCACACCTTCACCAGAGCCCGAGACTGCAGCTGCAGAACCTATAGACATTGCTGCTTTAGAGATCCCCCCTCCTCCTTTGATCGTAGAGCCCCCAGAAATCCCACCCTCTCCCAAAGCAGAGCATTCTGTTTCAGCCCTGTCGGTTCTAGAGAGGGCAGAGGACATGAGCCCGGGGAAGAGGACCCCCCCGGGGGATCAGAGGATCTTCAACGCCCTGGAGAAGGCCCGCAAGATGGCCCAGAGGTAAACAAAAGTCTGTCTGTGCTTCAGATTGGCCTATACTGCTAAATGATAATAATAATAACTTCTGTGTTCTCAGTCATCATAAACCCTCCACCTCACCCAGGACCATGACCCCTCCCCCAGAAGAGCATCCCATTCCTGAGGGGCAAACACAGCCTCTCTTTGAACTCCCACCCATTGACTATGAAGAGCGGATGGGGAAAGGCCTCCAGTCGAAACCAGAGCCAGTCAACGGCTTGGACCATCGTAAGTGCCACTGTTCACATGTGCTATGAACAAGAAAGGGTTGTATACCAAACAATAGACGGTAACAAGGGCTGGTGTCACAAATGACACTTTTAGAATCTTGACCTCTTCATTTGGCTGTCGTACAAATTGAGTTAGGATTTTGACTTTATAACACTGACTGTGGTGCCATGAAGATTAAAAAAAATGGATTCAACAGCTTCAGAAAGATGAACTGCTAGAGTAATTCAACATTAATTTAACTGAAAAAAAAGAAAAGTAAAAGAAGAAGAAGAAAAGTAAAGAAAAAATAAATAAATAAAAATTTAAAAATATAAGTTAATTTGTTTCAACCCAAGTGGTGTCTACTGAGTATCTAGAGTGGCTAGTTACAAAGAAACTACAATTAAAATGTAATACAATAATACCCTATTCTTGTCTTTCCATAAGAATGATAGAAAACTGTAAATTATGAGTATATATGTTATGTTGCTAGCAGATGGTTAGCAGGTGAAACCAGTCTTGTTGATGGTAAACAAGTGAAGGTTAGTTAGCCTAGGGGTAAGGTGGCTAACTTCATTAGCTCTATTAGAATTACTGAGTGAAAGTGATGCATGGATGGTCTAAACCAGTAGAAAACCAACCCCTAGGTACATGATGTACTGTTACAGAGCCTCGTTTGCAAGTGTTGCGCTCTAAAATAATTCTGGTATGTGGAGTGTAGTTTATGCCGTCAGGTTCCCTCAGGTGTTGGCTGGAGAAAGCAGCTTTAAAGACACAAACACAAGTCCTAATGTTGTTTTTAGAGCCAGAAACAAGTGAGAGGCAGACGGGGCAGAACAGTGCTGGTATGTCAGTAATGACACGAGGAGGAGCAATAGCAGCACCGTGTCCATCATTATGAGCTGCACTGACAGGGTTTAATGGAAAACACTGCACTGGGGTATACAAACCATGTTTCATTAGCATATTTATTGTGCACTGAGGTATCCATGAATGTTGAATCAGTAAAAACCTGACCACTACCAATCATTTGACATCACATAGTAATCATACTGCTCACAGAACAGGCAGCAATGGATTATTTTTCACTGGAGGTGACAGTACTCTGAGATCTGATAGTACACAATTATCCTGTTTTAAAATACCCAAATTACATTTTCACAAGAATGCATTTAAGGTAAATAATAAAAGTTATTATCTCACCAGAGAGCTTTACAGAGGGAAAGAAAGTAAAGCATTGCCATGAGACTTACACTTTGAAGAGAACTGAAAGCCTATGCTGCTGCTGATTTAACCTGTGCAGTGATTGCATTATCTCCACTCGGCAGAGTTTAACACAACAACTTTCACAATGTGTTCAACTGGTTTGGTTTGCTCACAAATCAAATCTTCTACGTCGACTGTCGCTTTTTCTAAACTTTGTCCAGGTGTTTGTCTGTTTTCAGTCAAAACATATTTTAATTTGAATCACATCTATGACCCATTTTGGACATAAGTTAATCCTGTTTTTATTAATCATGTGAAATCCATATTATGTGTCTTCAAAGTGTTCAAGCAGCTGCACACACTGTTTGTAGGGTCGTCCTTGGTGTTGGAGGGCATAGCTGAGGAGGGGTCAGATGCCATCCCAGAGCTGCTGGTGGTCCCCCCTCCTCCTCCCAAGAGGGTGCTGCCGGAGCCGGAGTCTCTAGGTGCTCCACCAACAAAACCTCCCAGACTTCCTTCTGTTGACCTGAGTGCATTCAGCCCTCCTCCGCCTCTGGAAGACAACAGTCAGTTCTGCACCTTTATCCTTTATACTGTCATTTTTCTTAACATCCTACAGTTAGATATCAACACAAAAAATCTTATGACCAAACCTTCTCAATTGTCCCACAGCTGCTGCTATCCCGGCTCCTCCTGAATTCTCTGAAACTGATACAGACCTCGGGGCACAGACTGACGTCCCGGAGTTTGACGATGTGACTTCAGACGCTAACTCTCCAGAGCTGCCCGTGTCCGAGTGGGACAACAGCGACTACAATGGTCCGGATACTACAGACTTGCCCCGGCTCCCAGAGTATCACAGTAACGGGGTGATCCTGCCTGTAGCTGAAGTCAATGCTTCACCTGTGTTTGAAGAGAAACACCAGGAAAACCCCGAGTCACCGAACAATCGAGACTCTTTGATAATAATGCCAGGGTAATGTGCACACAGTGATGAAAAGGTTATTGTTGCTTTTGTAAGTGAGATCTGGTTTCTCAAAGGTGTTTGCCAACCCTTTCCTCCACACAGAGCCGACAGTAACAATCCCTATGAGAGCACAGATAACCTTTATGAAGATGTCTCGGCGTCTGCCACCAAGAAGAAAAAAACTGAAGGCAAGAAGCGCAAAGGACCACCAAAGAGTAAGACCTGTATTTAATCAAAGCTTCTGCAGATGTCATTATCACTTAATGTAAAAATGTTTTTGCACCTAGTACTACACTGAAAAAAATGGATCACGTTAGGACAAAGTTTTCACTAGGGTATAATCAAAATAAAATAAAATAATAAAAAAAAAAACATTTAAAGCTCCATTGACCTCAGTGGTAGTTCCCTCAAACAACTGCCCAGAGCAGACAAACAGAGCCCAGAGTGGACAAACTGAGCACTGCTGGAGGAGAAGCACATTTACGTTTCTCTTTTGAGCAAGACTTAAGACATTAACTAAATTGATTTTGTTTCAAAATGTTTAAATTGAGCTCAACATTTAACCAATTTCCACTGGGTTTATCCAGCATGTCCCTGCAGGGCTTCTGTAGGTGCAGAAAGCAGTTGAATGAGGTGTGAAATTTCAATTTGAATATTTGTTACACATGCTGTCAAAAACTACGCACATCTTTAAAGCAAACATTTAGAATAAATAATGAATAATGACTGCATGGCTACAAGGGCGAGGCTTATATAAATAGTGGGCAGCAGCAAAAAGAGCCATGATATAGTATAATGCGTTATGAATGCTTCTAATTGCTTCTAATTGCTCGCACACTTCAACACCAGGCATTAAGGACTTTTAACTGTGTTTTTATTGTATCATAATCATGATTATAATCTGTCATGATACAATATATTCATAGTGTGTATCAAAGTGTTGTCCATATTTACATTCCAGACACATGGATAGTTCAGTTTGTTTATAATTTGAGAAATCAAGAAATCATCACATAATTACAATAAAACATGACTTTTAAGGATAGTCTGACAACAAATGATCTTGAATAACTTATTTAAATACCTCACTGATGCAGATTTAAAACCCACTCAGTATAAAATGCAACAAACCGCTAGTGGACTGCCTTTGGGGGAATAACATAATTAAGAAATAATAATATAAGAATAAGAAAAAAAGAAAATAATACGACAAAAAAAAAAAAAATGCAGTCCTTTTAACCACACTTATTCAAGGGGCGTTATAACAATGATGGACTGTTGTTCTGTTAATGCCAACCTTCTAATGCTAATATCATATGTTGTCATGCAGATCCATATGCAGAGACACCAGAAACGGTAAGAAGCATCTTATCAGTTAACATGCATATAAATAAATCCATTCCTATTCAATCCTGATTCTCGTCCTCTTTGTCCTCTGTGTTTTCAGACTGAAGAGAAAACCAAGACGGGCAGGTTTGGCAAGTAAGTCACTCTCTCTTGTCCCCCTTTTTACACTTGTTATTTCCCAAACACTTTGAGCGATAAGAATGTACTCTAAGTGTTTCCATCATAATCACTTTGCGCTCTTTAAACACACTTCAGACTCTAACAAAAGGCTATCTTCTGATTCAGAAGCGACAAGAAGGCTGCGGTGGAAAGCCCGGATGAGAAGGAGCTGAAAAAGAAAGAGAAGCAGCGCCTGGAGAAGGAGAAAAAAGAGCTGAAGGAGAAACAGGAGCGAGAGAAGAAGGAGCAGAAGGAGAGGGAGAAGAAGGAGAATGAGATGAAGAAGAAATTCAAAGTAAGGGATGATATTGTGACACAGGGAGGAATGGGGGAGGGTGGGGTATTGGCTTTGGCATACAAACCTGTCTGGATTCATTCCACTCAGTCCTGGAGCGGAGCATGTGCAGGCGCTAATGGAATCTGGGTAAACACTGTTGTCATTGTTTGTGATATTTCTTACAGACGGCTTTTATTGTGAAATATAATATCACGGCAGTGGAACATGGCCTGCTCCGGACGCACTTTGGTCCTGTGGCTGCATTCATCAAAACGTTAACACTTCATTTACGCTACTTTTGCAACATGGGGTTTCATAAACAACGTGACACTTGAGGAAATGTTTTAGGATAACTCAGAAAGGAGACAAAGAGATGTCTGTGACCTCTGTGGGGTTGTTCCAGCTGGAAAAATTGCCTTCAAATATAAATAATATGCAACCTGCTTGTGTTTGAATGAAAAAGCATTACGATTCAGATGAAGGTCTGTGATTTTCCCCCAAAAGCTCTTTTTTCAGGCTGAATGCTATTAAATCCTCAAAGATAGCTTACTAAAATGCTAATGATTCAATTTTAATCACTCAGTATAGACATCAGCAATTAGCAAAACGACAACAACTACAACTATATTCAATTA
This sequence comes from Rhyacichthys aspro, assembly GCA_036850595.1. Taxonomy (NCBI): domain Eukaryota; kingdom Metazoa; phylum Chordata; class Actinopteri; order Gobiiformes; family Rhyacichthyidae; genus Rhyacichthys; species Rhyacichthys aspro. Next base: position 16,353,073 of record CM072151.1, read on the forward strand.
AAGATTAACAACACATAAAAACTGGATTTTCTTCTGGAACTGGACTGGAACTCAAGTTTTTTCAACACCAAATGACTGCATTAATATGTAAACACCATGACAGTCCCTCCTCCTCTGATATAGCCACCATAGCTCTCTCAGAATAGATAAACAAACACAAATATCTGTATAAGCCATCACATAATATAAGGTTTGATACAACAGTTGACGTGCAGGATCTGATAGCACGTGTGTACGTCTGTGATTGTAGATAACAGGGCAGGAGGATGCTATGTACGAGGCCAAAGTGACCGTGACCACAAAGGGACGAAAGAACGACCTGCCCGTCAAGAGCGGAGACAACATCAGCATCATAAGGACAACCAACTGTCCCAAAGGGAAGTGGTTGGCCCGGGACAGCAGCAACAACTGTGAGTTATCAAAGTAATCACATTTAATGCATCTTAACAAGTGTTTGAGCTCTGTTTGAACTGTGCGCGTGTTTATTTCAGACGGTTATGTTGCTGTGGATCACGTCAACCTAGACATAAAGGAGATGTTGGAGCTGGGGAAGAAGGCCGCAGTGAACCGAAAGAGCAGCAGCAACATCATCGAGCCGGAGGTCACCAGCACTGGGAGCAGGTGTGTACTTCTAATTTCACTGTTAAGAATGGGACCATTTCAAAATACGCAGTGATTCACAATGGATTTTGTTTGCTTTTCTATTTCAGGGCTTCGAACCACTTCCCACTCACAGAGAGCTGTAGGTTTCCCCCTGTGATTACATCCTGTGTAATAACAGCAGTTAGCAATTCAATGGGGCTAATTTGATGTGATGATATATTTTTGTTCAGTCACGGACGACAGTGAGGAGTGGACCTGCGACGATGATGAGCCCCTTTCTCCCGTCGAACCTACCGATCCACAGGCACCACTGTAAGTCGATATAGAACAGTCGTATTCAGGAAATGTGCAAATTATAACTTACAAACGTCAACGTCAATGCTCTTCTTCTACAGGGGCCACACTAGAACCCTTTCCATGCCGGATATGGGTAAGACATAAGTCAAAAGTCACCTTGTTTTGATTAAATTGATCATTCATCATCTTTTTACAAATATAAAAATGTCTGTCTTCTTTGATTCTATTTCAGGAAACAAAGATGTTAGCGTAAACCACCAGCACAGCCACAGCGATCTTGCAGATAGCTCTCATCTCCAGTGAGTTTACTCTATTTCTTCAACAGTTACAGATAGCATCGATAGCGTAACAGTAAATAACTGCGTTTGGATTTAGAGCGAGACACGAAGCACTTCAGAAGCTGGCCACTTTCTTCTATGCACCCAAACCTACTGCTGTGGAACCCACTGCCAGGTACTAAATAAAATATCCCCCACCAACGTTTTCATACATTTTAGACTTGTATAATTCAGCTTTTAATGCTTTCTTATAGCGCTGATGAACCAGATACGAGTGAGTAATCATCTACAGTATGTTTTCTGACATTTAGATTACGATTGTTTTGTGTTACCTAACATTAAAACACACCTCGGCTTCCTCTCAGGTCCTGAAGTCACAGAAGAAGCAGCAGCGCCTGTGTAAGTAGAGCTGAGCACACGCAGAAACATGCTGAACCTATTGAGTAACGTGCGGACAGACTAGTTCTCTTCATTTGTCTCTAAAGTAGTCGCTGAACGTGAAAGAGAATGTAGGATTTTTGTCTTTCGGAGAGAAACAGGAAGTCTTTAGTGAAGTTTCCCGAAAGCTCGTCTCAGTTCTTATCAGTGCTTTCATATTCCTTGTCGTCTGGCTCCGTCTCTATGGGGACACAATCCACACAGTATTACCTACTCATTGTCTGAGGTTTCTGTGCAAGAATAGAAAGTAGTTGAGTGATGGTTAAGTGTTATTGTTTCCACAGGCCCGAGGCTACACCGGAAATGGATTTGGAAGATCCTGACACGATCATATTACCTCCTCCTGAGCTGTACGCCGACGACACACTGGAGTAACCACCAGGATAAAAAAAATGACTGGATTTTTTTTATTTTTTTTTATTGAGGTGACGGTCTTCACTAATCTCATACTGTGACAATGATCAAACGCATCAAACCAACTGCTGGACCTGCCATTTTTGTGAGAAACCAGTGGGTGACAAGCTCCGGACATTGACAACTGGAAAAGCTGCTCATATGTGAGATAAACATGTATTTAATTTCTTTTAAACTCGACTGCCATTACTTAGTAGTCATGAAAGTCAAATTTGTTTGTGTTTGTCTGTGCATTTTGTATTTTTGTACTTTTGTAACGTTATGTTGGCTCTTTGAGGATTAGAGAAGTGCTTACTGGAATAATTTCTGTCATATATTTAAATGCTAAGTAGTGAGGCTGCATCAGGGATCATACTTGTATGTTCTTTTGTGCCCAGTATCCTAAAATAAATTATATTATTACATTTATTGTTTTATTATAGGTATAAATAAACAAATATATGATTGTGTGGATTTCAAGAACGACTTGACACATTTTACTTTGACATATTTTATTTTTCTTTCAATAAATACTCATTAAAGTGCAAATCAAAACAGCAATATAGTATCATGCAGTGCATAATAAGAGAAATCCAAACCCCAGTCAGACACAAAGAGGTGCAGCAGACTCATTCTGACTCACACACACACACACACACACACACACACAACACAACACACACGTTTGACTTGTGTTACACTAATCAGAAGAAACTCAGCACAGAGAAGTATTTACTTTGGTACAACATGGAGGGTCTGCAGATGGCCCCCTGGCATGTGGCACTCAGAACGCACACGACGAACATGCCACTGGTCGTTGCATATATACTTTTATTACACAGTACGACGTGTGAATACTGGTTTTAGGAGAGGTTTTCAATCAGACTCCTCGCTTTCCCAAGGAGTAAAGAATATTTCATTATGTTATTATTCTCAGTGAATTATGTGCAATCAGCCAGAAAATATCCTGATGCGACCAAAAGTAGCCTGCTACACAGAAAGCATTAAGACGCTGTACTGGAGTGTAACGCAGAAGACTCACAGAAGGAGACTGTATAGAGATGTATGTGCCTTGCAGCAGGGAGGGTCTCCCTGTCGAAGTGCACTCATACTGAAGGTCAATGTACTGTTATAGACAAGAGCCAGCCCAGAACAGCACATAAAGCATAGGGCATAAAGGAATAAAGGGTTTCTGCAGAGCAACAAAGAGGGCTTTTCACTGTTTTAACCAGAATCCTTCCAAATGCTTTTATAAGGCAAACTCAGTCCACTTAGAAATATAGAAGTCACAGCTGTGCAAAAACTAGACTCATTTAGGTTTAGTCCTTGTAGGTCCATAAAAGTATTCAGTTCAAATCTTTTTAAAAACAGATCTATGTGTAATATAAAAAGACATTAAAATTATAAAACATTTGCACAAACAACAAACCAAACTCTACTTCAAATTAAAACAAAGAAATATATGATCTCTTCTCATGACAAAACGTGACGACTTTTCAACTTGCGTTACTTTCACCTGACCTGACCTGTTCAAAATATCTCCAAATGCATTGTATCTATTGGATCTTGCATAATGTCTTCTCTGTTCAGTCAGTTGCGGGAGCACACGTCTACGCTCTGTGTTTAACTAAGAACAGACGAAGGTAACAGTCCAGTGCTCTTCGGCTCTCACTTTACAGTCAGGCCCAAAGGACTGACAGAAAGTATTATTGCATGACGACCGCACCTCACCAACTGGCTCTGCTACAAAAGTATTGTAAAGACGTAACACCGCGGCGGTCAGTGTACAGGACCTCAGCGTTAAAAGACTTTGATGTGTGCATCTAGACAGTGTGAAGCGATGAAAAAGTAGATCTGTAAACTCCTGACGCCAGCACGAGCTAAAGTGCAGCAGGCCCTAGTACAGACCAGCCTCTGAAACATACTGAGCATCATTTTCACCACCATCACTTTGACTTTTCTGTCAACTTTGCAGCCATTTTAGGCAATAACCATACTAGTCCATTTTTATTTTCAAAAACGTTGAGTTCATAATAACCCCTGGTACTTAATTACAAGTGACGCAGTATGCATCACCTCTCAACAGAGATGCTTTTAATATTGTTTTCATATTTCAACTGTATTTTAAAGTTAAATGCATTAGTATGGTACGTCTCAACACATTCAGACCATCACAAACCCAGTGGACTGCTTCTTTAAGGCAACTGGAGCAAAGTGTCTGCGCCTTATCCTCTCCCTACACCAACTACTGAGGGTGCTGTCTCCACGTACATCTGTAAATGACTCGAAAATGATTGGAAAAAATGAACAACACTGACGGAACGACGATTGCTGTGAGTGTTTTGTAATTGCAGCCCTCCTCGTTCTAAACGGCACACGGCTCGTGTCTTTGTTCGGCGCTGCCACCGACACGTCTGTCCTCGTGGTGTCACACTCCTTCTTGCTCTCTTTAATTACATTCTGCCCATGCATGAGCGAGCGGCACATTAACAGTGGCTCAACTTGTCGGGTTTTTTTTGTTTTGTTTTTAAAGGACTCAACTCGAGGGTAAAGGAGCGGCGTGCGTGTTGCATATTTATAATCGTGTCGAAGGTAATGAACGGCTGAAAGGGTGCGACTGGTTGTGAAATACACGTGAGATTTGTGAGCGTTGAACACTTAATGCACTTCCATCAGGATCATCTCATTATACTGCTGTCTCTCTAGGATCATTATTTATCGAAAATCTATTCAAGATCCACGCTGTACTCTATGCTTAGCTACGACGGCTACGAAAAACAACCTCTCAAAAATAAATAAAGATCTGATATCTAAATAAAATCGCCTTCTTTATGATATAGAAACGTTGATATTTGGTATTGGTTTCGTCTTTGTGAAATGCAGTAGAAATACACATGGGTACAATTTACAAACCATATAAAATCTGAAATTAAATAGCATTTGTGTTGCTCAGACACTACTTCACCGTCAAGTCTGACACACGGTGCCTTAATTAAAACATAAGACAGGATGTAGAACTGACCTCTGACCAGTGTCTGGGCGACTCAGCAGGACGTCCACCTTGCATCCGCTGCAGTGTAGCGGCAGATGATATAGATTGTAGGAGGAGCAACGGTAAACTCGATCTTTGCTGACTCATCTCTGACATCTCTCGGCCTTTACTCGTTCACACACTCCGACGCCTTTACCCAGTGACTTTATAAGAACAAGATTAAAAGCTATTAATTGACCTTTCTGCAACGGCTCCCTCTCTCTCGTGTAATACAGTACTCCACTTATCTACACATCTGTAAATGGCCTACAAATCCCACTGACATCCGGTTACAGAGAGTGGGGAGTGGGCCTGCCTTAGCGTGCCAGAGTGGTGATGAGACTGGCGCACATTTCGAAGAAGTCCATGGTGTGAGAGCCCTGTCGCGGCGCGAGCTGAGGGGAGCTGCCGGACAGAGAGCCGGGCAGCGAGGAGCTGAGCTGGGACAGGTCCACCGCTGGACTGATGGAGTCGATGCTCAGCCTGGGCCTGTGCAGACCGGCCGTGGAGCCTGACCTCTGGGGAGTGGACGAACCCGATTTGAAGCCCACCGCCTCGATGATGTCGTCTGGGGGGCAGAGAGACACAGGGCGATAACAGGATTTGATATATTTGTTTATTGGTATGTCTTAGGAAGGATGGATGGGATGGATGAAAACCTTGAGGCACAAACACTTTGAATTATCCAGGTAAATGGAACATTGGCAAATATTGCATCCTTCCAAATCAATTAGTGCATTTCTTTAAGGCAAGGCTTTCAACTCCATTTACACTCATGTTACTGCCCCAATTATTAGGATCAGTTGATATACGACGTTAGAAAGGGCTATGAGCCAGTTTTATTGAATATTTTGACATTTTGTAATTTTATGCTCTAGTTTTATCAGCTCATATTACAATATTGGAATATAACGGTATCAGGTATCATACTGTCTTTAATGAAAATATTCCCTGAAACTGGTTTTTGTTTTTACGCCTAGAATCAACCAATAATGTGCATTACTCTTTACATTCAATTTGATGATGGTTTTGATGCTCTGTGTTTAGTATTAATGGGTGTGTTTACATTTTCGGTGTTTGGGCCCAGTTGTTCTGTTGGTGAGGCTTATTTAGCGAAGTGTGAATGCTGCTATATGACCCTCACAAAGTCAACATCATGTCCAGTATGGTTTGGCTCTTAGAAATACAAATCCCTTCTGATGACAGCACCATCTAGTGTAGCTCTGTTTTGGTCCACGGCAAATAAACAACTACAACACACTTTATGAGTTATAACAATTAATGTATGCAATAAACATGTTTCTAAACGGTAAAGAAGTGTTGTTTGATTCAATGTATATACATAGCCCAGTATCACAACAAGTTCCAAATTGATCCATGATAATCTTCCCATAATAACTCTGATATAGCTCTAAAATGACCACATGCTAATGCCCTGCACTATGCACAACTCTCTGCTGCACTAGACAGAGCATATACGTCTATCATGAGTAACCCTAACCCTAACCTAAATAATGTGACTTTTTAAATTGTGAAATGTATGTAATAAACTGTATTTGAAGCTCTGTTCCGACCTCTCACTTACCATCGATGCTTTTAAAGTCCAGCAGGTATGATCTGTTGTCCACCTGGTACAGCTGCAGGCTCATTTTCACCAAGTTACCCGTCACTGGATTCTTCCTTCGCACCCGCAGGTGATATGGGTTTACCACCTACAGGACAGAGTTACAGTTTCCACTACAGAACACCGTACACGGATCATACACGTGTGGAAAAAGGTTCTTCTATACCTTCCAGTCAAAGCTGAGTTGTTTCATCGCTCTGTACACCTCGGCCATGATGTCATAAGGTCTGCTCTGGCTCCGGATGCCCAGGTGCCACTTGGCTTTCTTTACGGCCAGGGGTTTGGGTCGGGTCGTGTTGAGAGCGTCGAGAGGGCAGCGAGCCTTTGGGCTGTCAGCTAAAAGTGGCGGCATCCTCTCTGGGTGTGGTTTAACCCCCGGAGGCAGGGGCATGCCGTCCTCGATGAAGGAGCCCTGAGGAGGACTAGAGGCCAGGTAGAACTCACTGGCCTGGGTCATAATGCGCCGGTTGTCGATTATAAGATGGTAGGCAACAGCAAGCTGGTCCTGAACAAACAGAGAACATTTATTTAAGCCTAAAAAAGTCACTCTATATCCATAACTTAGATCGTCATTGTTAAGGTTCTTACACCTTTTCTTAGTTCAAATTATGGCACTTTTCAAGCACTTTCAAGGTGTGTTTTCACGTTATTCAAGCACCTTACAACTGCTGTAAATTACATGTTGACGATATGGCAAAAAAATGAATCCCTATTTTTTATTCATATTGATCACAATTTTCGATTAAATTTTAGTTTTTCTTATTAACAATAAATCAATATAGCTCTTAAAATATACTTCATCTTAAACAACAAACAAATACTTTCCACTCCAGTGCCATTTAAAACAAAAAAATCCAAATGTATTATTCTAAAGTCCAAAATCCTTTCCAAACACTGACAGATGATTGGCTGTAGACATGCCGATTAAAAAGCCACAACCCAATAATTGCGATTTGTGGTCAATTAGATCACGATTTGATTTAAAATTCAATTAATTGCACAGTCCGAACATTTACTGTATGTAGTTTTTCTGAATCCCTTTTGAAATCATCACATTCTAAAATCCCTTATGACATGATGTCATATGGGAATTAAGAATGTAATGATGTCTTCAGGGATTCTAGAACGTGATGGTGTTGTAAGGGATTTTCAAATGTAATGTTTTCAAAAGGGATTTTAGGATGTAATGATCTCATAGGGGATTCTAGAATGTGATAATATCATGAGGAATTTTAGAATGTCATGTTGTCATAAATGATTCTAAAATGTAATGATACCATAAGGGATTTAAGAATATGATAATGTCACAAGGAATTCTAGAATGTCATGATGCTGTCATAAGGGATTCTCAAATGTAATGTTGTCATATTTCATGTCATTCTAAAATTCCTTGTGACATCATCACAATCCAGAATCCCTTATGATAACATCACATTCCTAAATTCCATGTGAAATAATTACATTCTAGAAACCCTTATGACCTGATATCACATGGGATTAAAGAATGTGATGTATTCATAGGGGATTCTAGAACGTGATAATATCATGAGGAATTTTAGAATGTCATGTTGTCATAATGGATTCTAAAATGTAATGATATCATAAGGGATTTTTGAATGTAATATTGTCACAAGGAATTCTAGAATGTAATGTTGTCATAAGGAATTTTAGTATTGAATGATGTTGTAAGGGATTCTAGAATGTTATGCTTTTATAAAGGATTTAGAATATGATGTTGTCATAAGGGATTCTCAAATGTGATGATATCATACAACATGTCATTCTAAAATTCACAATCCAGAATCCCTTATGATAACATCAGATTCTAGAATCCCTTATGAAAACATGGCATTGTAGAATCCCTTATGACAACATAAAATTGTCCAACTTCATTCAATTATCCCAAATGACATCATTACATTCTAGAATCCCATTTGAAAACATTGCATTCTAAAATCCCTTATGACATGATGTCATATGGGAATTAAGAATGTGATGTTGTCATAAGGCATTCTAGATTGTGATAATATCATAAGGAATTTTAGAATGCCAGGTGGTCATAAGGGATTCCAAAATGTAATGATATCATAAGGGATTCTAGAATGTGATGGTGTCATAAGCGATTCTAGAATGTAATAATATTGTAAGGGATTTCCAAAATGTTGTCACAAGGGATTTTAGAATGTAATGATCTCATAGGGGATTCTAGAATGTGATAATTCCATAAGGAATTTTAAAATGCCAGGTTGTCATAAGGGATTCTAAAATCTGATGATATCATAAGGGATTTTTGAATGTGATTTTGTCACAAGGAATTTTAGTATTGAATGATGTCATAAGGCATTCTAGAATGTTATGATTTTATAAGGGATTTAAAATGTGATCTTGTCATAAGGGATTCTCAAATGTGATGTTGTCAAAAGGGATTTTAGGATGTAACGATCTCATAAGGGGTTCTAGAATGTGATAATATAATAAGGAATTTTAAAATGCCATGTTGTCATAATGGATTCTAAAATGTAATGATATGATAAGGGATTTTAGAAAGTGACATTGTCACAAGGAATTCTAGAATATGATGTTGTCATAAGGGATTCTCAAATGTAATGTTTTCAAAAAGGGATTCTAGAATCTGATGATGTCAAATGGGATTCTAGACTGTTATGATGTTGCAAGGGATTTAGAATGTGATGTTGTCATAAGGGATTCTAGAATGTCATGATGTCATTCTAAAATTCCTTGTGACATCATCACAATCCAGAATCCCTTATGATAACATCAGATTCTAGAATCCCTTATGAAAACATGGCATTGTAATATCCCATATGAAAACATTGTATTCTAGAATCCCTTTGGAAAACATCACATTCTTAAATCCCATGTGAAATAATTGCATTGTAGAAACCCTTTTGACAATTTTACATTCTTGAATCCCATATGACATGATGTCATATGGGATTCAAGAATGTGATGTCTTCATAGGGCTAGAATCTGATGTTGTCATAAGGGATTCTCAAATGTAATGTTGTCAAAAAGGGATTCTAGACTGTTATGATGTTGTAAGGGATTTAGAATGTGATGTTGTTATAAGGGATTCTCAAATGTGACGATGTCATACAACATGTCATTCTAAAATTCCTTGAGACATTATCACAATCCAGAATCCCTTATGATAACATCAGATTCTAGAATCCCTTATGAAAACATGGCATTGTAGAATCCCTTATGACAACAACACATTGAAATACAGTGGTCCCTCGGAGGTTACGTTCGAAAAATAACCCGCAATAGGCGAAATCCGCGAAGTAGTCAGCTTTATTTTTTACAATTATTATATATGTTTTAAGGCTGTAAAACCCCTCACCACACACATTCTAGATCAGGGGCGGGCAATTATTTTTCTCCGAGGGCCACATTAGAACCTGGGACTCTTGTGGTGGGCCGGACCAACACAGTCAACTCACGCTTAATAAAAAGACATATTCTTTCAAGTTTAAACTATAAGCAAAAATATGTCAAATATATGCCACCGTAACAGTTATATCGTCCTCTGTTTAAGATCTACTCTTTCCATTTTGTTCTAAAACCAGGCCTGGCTCAACATGTTATTGACACCTGAGAAAATGACTCAAAAAACACTAAAGTTAAGTCTAGTCTCCTGCAGAAACACTGATGATAACAGCTCCTTCCAAACAAGGCCTGAACCAAGAAATCAGAATTGATCCTCAACATTTACCAGGCACTTTTAACGATAACGGTCTATTCCAGCTTCCCCTCACCATAAAAGTATTATGTTTGTATTCTGTTCTGTACATGGTTTACACTCCTGCATTATTTCCTTTTCTGACACAAGCCTCCTGAGGGCCGGACAGAGGAGGGTCGAGGGCCTGATGTGGCCCCCGGGCCTTAAAATGCCCAGGTCTGTTCTAGATTGTGATAATATCATAAGGAATTTTAGAATGCCAGGTGGTCATAAGGGATTCCAAAATGTAATGATATCATAAGGGATTCCAAAATGTAATGATATCATAAGGGATTCTAGAATGTGATGATGTCATAAGCGATTCTAGAATGTAATAATATTGTAAGGGATTTCCAAATGTAATGTTGTCACAAGGGATTTTAGAATGTAATGATCTCATAGGGGATTCTAGAATGTGATAATTCCATAAGGAATTTTAAAATGCCAGGTTGTGATAAGGGATTCTAAAATCTGATGATATCATAAGGGATTTTTGAATGTGATTTTGTCACAAGGAATTTTAGTATTGAATGATGTCATAAGGCATTCTAGAATGTTATGATTTTATAAGGGATTTAAAATGTGATCTTGTCATAAGGGATTCTCAAATGTGATGATATCATATATATATATATATATATATGATCACACATCACAATCCAGAATCCCTTATAATAACAGCAGATTCTAGAATCCCTTTTGAAAACATCACATTCTTAAATCCCATGTGAAATAATTGCATTCTAGAAACCCTTATGACAATTTTACATTCTTGAATCCCTTGTGACCTGATATCATATGGGATTCAAGAATGTGATAATATAATAAGGAATTTTAAAATGCCATGTTGTCATAATGGATTCTAAAATGTAATGATATGATAAGGGATTTAAGAATGTGACATTGTCACAAGGAATTCTAGAATATGATGTTGTCATAAGGGATTCTCAAATGTAATGTTTTCAAAAAGGGATTCTAGAATCTGATGATGTCAAATGGGATTCTAGACTGTTATGATGTTGCAAGGGATTTAGAATGTGATGTTGTCATAAGGAATTCTAGAATGTCATGATGTCATTCTAAAATTCCTTGTGACATCATCACAATCCAGAATCCCTTATGATAACATCAGATTCTAGAATCCCTTATGATAACATCAGATTCTAGAATCCCTTATGAAAACATGGCATTGTAATATCCCATATGAAAACATTGTATTCTAGAATCCCTTCACAACATCACATTCTTAAATCTCTTATGACATGATGTCATATGGGAATTAAGAATGTGATGTTGTCATAAGGCATTCTAGATTGTGATAATATCATAAGGAATTTTAGAATGCCAGGTGGTCATAAGGGATTCCAAAATGTAATGATATCATAAGGGATTCTAGAATGTGATGATGTCATAAGCGATTCTAGATGTAATGATGTTGTAAGCCTTTTAATCCATTGTGGTATAAAAAAGACCCCAATATGATATTTCCAACTTAAATAGTTTAAATTGTTGAATACTTTGGAGCACAGACAAGGGATAGTTCACCCAAAATGAAAATTGTGTGATCAAAAAAGTGATAGTCATTGGATGAAGTGTCCCTTTCCTTTTCAAAGATTTGATCCACATTTTGGCCATAATTTGTACTTTTCCTCTTCAAGCCAGCGATCATTGAAATAGCAACCTCCTGCGTGTTTTAATCTCCAATCTGCTCCATCAGAGGACGCATCCAAAAACAATGACAGATTACTCTATAGCCAAACGTGCAGACAAGAGCAGTGTTGCAAAATACAAAAAAAATTGTGAAAATATTTTTAAAGCAACACAATCAGAATTTCAAGCACTTTCAAGCACTTTATCCAAAATTCAAGGACTTTTACAACCTTGAAAACACTAGATTAAAATTCAAGCATTTTCAAGGATTTCAAGCACCCTTAAGAACCCTGTATTGTGTTTTAATGGTTGTGTAGACGTTTAGTTGTCATCACATTTATAAAGTAAATACTGTCTCCTTTCTTTCTCAAAAATACTAAAAAAGATTATGTAGCATTCAGAATACAGTGAAAACTATGGTGTATAATCTTTTAATTTGTCTGTCCTGGAGAAATAGACATTGAACGCTCCACAGAACCTTGTGAAAGTGGCTACTTCCTGCTTTTTTCTACCAGCGTTTAAAGGATTTTTCACTTTAATTTTTTGATTCCTTAGAAAACAGCTCATTTATGGTGGTTAATAACATCCAGAAACAATTCAGGAGTGATCCATTTGGTCATGAACATTTTTTTTATACAGTATTCACTTTTTTATGTTTTTTTTTCTGTTCCTTAACTGTGAGCACTATCTCTGTGGTACCTGCGGGTCTCCACTGTAGAGACTGGACATGACCTCCGACTCGGTGCATTCAAACTTCTCACAGACTTCTCTGACCGCCTCCTCATCCAGGACAGTGGCATCATACGAGGGGTCTTCGGGGAACAGGTAGCCTGGCAGGTCCTGCTTAAACCACTCATGTTCCCTGAAATAAAAGACATCACACTCAATTTAAAATCTTCGTTTGATTTAAGCTCATGTGCTACTAAACCTTCCCATCTTCTGTTCGAGCTGCTTGACCCAACACCGTGAGGCGCACCTGATGTCTTTGATGGTGGCTCTCTTCAAGGGGTCCACTTGCAGCATGAGCATGAGCAGTGAGGCCACAGAGCGGGTCAGGTACTCTGGGATGTAGAAGACCCCTCCTCTGATCTTCTTGAACAGTGTTGGGACGTGCTCATCGTCAAACGGCAGTGTCCCGCACAGTAGAGCGTACAGGATGACCCCGCAGCTCCAGATGTCCACCTCTGGACCTGCATAGAGCCTGGCAGAGAGGATTTAACCACAGACAACCCCACTCATTAGATGTGACACTAATCTATTGATAGAGTCTCTAAGTGTCTGCAGTACTGTGTCTGGCACTCGTGAAGAAAATAGATTTGTTTAGGTAAGGAACAAAATAACATTCAGATGTGCTTTGAATTTGAACTGAATTTGTTTGAGCCTGATTTCTGTATTCAAGCCTGGAAGTGGAATCAATAGCAATGTGTCATGGTCAAAGCCTTCATCAATAACGTTTTCATAATAAAGCGTTCAGACACACACCTTCCTGAGATGACCTCTGGAGCTGCGTAGTTGGGTGATCCACAGCTTGTTCTTAAGAACTCTCCGTCAGACATCATGTTGGACAGTCCTGTTGGCCAATCAGAAGACATTAGCACTGATATTCACCCGCCTCTATACTACAGAGGCATTATTTCACTACACATAGAGAGCACATAATAAGAGTTATACACTATGGGCCTTGTTGATATCTTTACCCTCCTTCACCTGTAAAGACTCTGAGCTGAGACACAAAGCTCTTCTAATTGGATGAGCCGCTCTCCGACGTGTCACGGCCTCAACTCAACACCAGACTCGCTGATGTTCTCACCTTCCCTTTATCTCTTCTCCCTGTTTCCTTCATGCTCCCTTTAAGCGTGCACTAGCGCCGGTTGCCCTCAGCCAAAACACGCTGAACTACCCCTGCTGCCCCCCCCCTCCTCCTCCCTTGATTCCTTCCCTATCAGATGACACTGGGCCTCAAGGCTTCCTGCCAGGGCTGATATGAGACCTGTCCGTTGCTAAGGGACTGCTCTCCACCCGCACACCCTGCTGGGCTCACTGGCCTTGTGTTTTTGAAAATATTGCTCTCAAACAAGGTCATACTGCATCAGAAACAAGGTTGATTAATTCAGTGCTAATATGCTACAATCAGTGAGTAATGTATTCTCTCCAAATGATGAGGTTAAAGGGGACATGGTTATAATTCAGAACATCTGTAATGCAAAAAGTGAATGATGCTGTGGGAATCGATTGAAAAACTATTCCATTCAAAGACTCTTTTTAATAGAACTTACCAAAGTCTGCAATTTTGGCATTTTTGCTGGCATCCAGAAGAACATTTTCCGGCTTGAGGTCTCTGTGGACCACCATGTGTCGGTGGCAGTAGTCTACAGCTGAGATAATCTGCTGAAAAAGACGGCGTGCCTCTGTGTCTCCCACCTGAAAGGAAATATTGTGTTTATCCTTATTGTGTTTATCTTAAAACTGCAGGAATGAGAGACAGGCTGTTCTAAAACAGGGGAGTGGGCTTATCTACATGTGACACTACTACTTTACTGCTTTAAAAGCTCTTACCCTTCCGTTTTTGCAGATGTAGTCAAACAGTTCACCTCCAGACACATACTCCATGACCATGAAGAAGTCTGTGGGTGTACTGATCACCTGGTACCTGCAACACACACAAAAAACCCACACGGATGTATCAAACCTAGATTTATAAATGTCTCTTTTGGTACATCTTTAATATAAGCCACTGACACCATGCTTTTTTTCTCCAGTGTATTCAATTGCAGGTCCAGTCTCATGAATGGATGCTCGCGGGTGACTCAGCACTTCCCTCACTTCCCTGCAAGCACTATTTAGCAGGTATTAAGAGGCAAACACTCACTCACATTTTCTGCTTTGTCATTCTGTAGTTTGTTCAATACGAGATGTAGAGGAAATATATATCAAACCACACATTATATAAACTTTGACACACTTCATGGTTTATTTCAGTTTAGCCCACTGCACAATGAGTTTGGTTTGTAGAGTGGTATGTCACAGAGGAAGATGATATGTGGGCAAAGTATTTATGTGTATGTTAGAGAATGTATGGCCGTGTGCAACAGCTTGCGACCTGGGAGCTCACATATCTGCCATAGCTCACATGTGACAGTGGGCTAACCCTAACCCAGGCCTAAAAATAACACGCAGACAGTGGAGAGGGTCTAAAAAAAAATTTGGTTGAGGAGAAGGGAAAGACAGAGGAGCCCAGAGGGTTTGTGTTCATCTGGTTGGTCTAGTTCCTGTGCCGTGCCTCCTGGGAACCATGTGTAGTAAACAAACGGGGACAACGAAACATGCAGGAACACAGCATAGAGTGGCACAAGCCCATTTATCACAGATCACTGACGTCAGCGGCCAGCATCTGATAATCAGCACTCACAGCTTGATGATATGTGGATGTCTGAAGAGCTTGAGGTTCTGGATTTCCCGTTTGATTTTCCCCACCACATCTAGGCTGCGGATCTTCTGCCTGTTTAAGATCTTCACGGCCACTTTATGACCTGTCAGCTGGTGCTCTCCGACTGAAAGCACAATAACACAGATATGAAGCAGCTGCGCCACTCAGCTCATAAAGATACACACACTTGTGTTTAAAAAAAAAGAAGGAGCTAATCCCGTTTCCTAGAAAACTTAGCAGGCATTTTCCTCGCCCGTATTTGAGGGCAGTTTAAGGTATAGGGGCTGTGTTCCCATGTCTCAGCTACAGTGTGGTTATATCAAAAATAATGGAGTAGAATAAAAGAGTAATAGTTCACTGTCACAATAAAAACATACACTATAGCTGGTTTCTGTCCATTTAGGCTCATTTCACTTTGTTAATACCCAAATGTATGTTTTCCCCACACACAGGCTCATGTTTTCATTATGTAGCCATAACTTTAGGTGATTGGAAGACCTTGCAAAGCCAAACCAAGATCCTGTAGTTCCCTCTCTTTAATAAAACAGCCAGATGCGCGTTCAAAACATCACAAGGTCACACAGAGGGCTCAAAAGTAGGCTGAAAATGTTTTCTTGACCTTAGTCTGTGTCTCCCACGTGGAGCCAGTTACGCATATGAAAGAATAACAGTATGACAATACCATTACACGTCGAATATTTACACAGTTAACATAACGAATGTGTACAGAAGCTTTGCGCGTTTGTTTGCACAAGCTTCACCGATGCCCTTTACGGCAAGACAGGTCAAAGACACCTACCACAGCACAACGACAACAAATGTAATCAATTCTAAGTCTGTGAGACATCTCTTTGCACGAGAGCTACTGTCCTCCAGGTAATTCCACCTGTCATAGCTCTGCTGACAGACACACGCAGCCAGGGGCTTCGGTGAAAGAATTTGACTTTGAAGCGGTGGCATTCAGGGAACACATTTACGCCCTAAAGCCCCTCTGCTGCAGTTGTTAGCCCAGACAGCTACGCTAAGATCCCAGTGACCACCGGTAAAGTCAGTCCTGACCGTAGAAGGGGGGAGGCACGGGGAACACTTCACATATTAGTCCACCTGACAGCGACAAACGCACACATTACGCACGGCACGACACAAGAAAAACAACAACACTTAACTCTTCACTTTCCCGAACGTGCCGACTCCGAGCGTGTCGCCGAGGATGTAATGGCCGATTTTTACCCTGCCTTCGTGTTTCTGTTGTTGCCGCTCTGCCATCTTCTCCGTTACCGACGGCTGGGTTGGCTGGGTTTGGTGGGTGTGCTGCCTGCCTGCGTCCCGGTGGGGCGCGCAGAGGGGCGGGGTACCTCTCAGTCCTGGGAAGAGGGATTCACAGCCGAGCCGACCTCTTGGAAAAGCATAGTCAGGTTTACGGTCGGGACAGCGGCCAATGAGAATCAAGGGAAGGCTTTTCTCCAAGACAGATCTGTCGTAACGCGCAGCATAACGAGTGATATACCCGGATGATCGCTCCGAAAGCCAAAAGTCAGGCTGTTGCACTGATCTTTGTGCATCAGATGGTTTTATGTATACATTTTTAGGGTATGCATGTGAGTATGTAAGAAAAACTGTGCAGAAGATAAATAATGACAGCCATGAAATGTTGACAGTCATTAAACTCAAATAAAATTAGTTTAATTTACATTTGTTTTTATAGTTTTTATGTCTTGGACTTTTCTGCAAAGCGGGCTACAGTTAAATAGGTAAAAGGTTATGTATATGTTCTTAAGCCATAAGGTGAGCTGTTTATATACCACCAGTAGAGGGCAGAAAAGTCAAAGGAAGCACAATATAAACCCAATTTAGGCTTATTTCTTGACTTTGTGAGAGAAAAAGAGTTGTCCCAGATACAAAATAGACTTAAAAACACATAAATACTAGAAGACAACAACATTGTGAAGTCCCCAGATTAATCAAAAAAAACTAAACTGAAATAATCATTTGTAAGCGATATAAACTGCTCTGTAAAAGTAAAAACTGATCCAACTGTGAATACTTCCTTTCTCTAGATGTGTATAAATAATTCTAATTATACAAGAGCTTCAAGTCCTGAGCTGAAAATAGATGTAGTGAGTCCCAGAGCCAGTCACATGACCCACAGCTTGTAGTGTATCCACAGGAGACATGTCCAAAGTCAGGCTCAGGGACCAATCACTGCACAAGGTGAGATTTTATGAGGCCCTCAGCTTATCAGAGATAAAAATGTATTGTTTATAGTCCCAACAGCAGCAGCTTTATACAAACGGGCAGTAAAAATACTCCAACTTTACCTTAATTGGTAGTGCAATGCTTTTTATGAGTTCTTTAGCCAACTAAGTGATAAAGGATGCTCTGAATGTCCTGTGTGGTGCAATGTGGAGGACGTACACTGCATTATTAAGCACTACGGCTGAGGATTGCATGAAAAAATGTGTGTCTGTATCTGTAAAAACATGAGGCACAAGAGGAGTGGGGTAAAAACTGGACAGTTCTCCAGATGATTGCTCCTCACCGGGTGTATGAACTTCTTAATGCACGGCTAGTTTATAAAAATCCACCATGAGTTTATTTGAATCATTCAGATCCGGTTACAGGATGCGTCTCTTTGTAAACACAGATAAAGGTCAAAGGTGGTAAGAGACATGAATCAGAGTGATTAAGGAACAATACTTTCACTCATGTTCAAAAACTGGTTCAAATCTGACTAAAACCTGTTCAAATCTGTCTAAAAAACGGTTCAAATCTGACAAAAACTGGTTCAAATTTGACTAAAACCTGCTCAAGTCCGTCTAAAACCTGTTCAAATCTGACAAAAACTGGTTCAAATTTGACTAAAACCTGCTCAAGTCCGACTAAAACCTGTTTAAATCCGATTAAAACCTGTTCAAATCTGACTAAAACCTGCTCAAGTCCGATTGAAACCTGTTCAAATCTGATTAAAACCTGTTCAAATCTGACTAAAACCTGTTCAAATCTAACTAAAACCTGTTCAAATCTGACAAAAACTGGTTCAAATTTGATTAAAACCTGTTCAAATCTGACTAAAAAATGCTCAAGTCAGACTAAAACCTGTTTAAATCCGATTAAAACCTGCTCAAATCTGACTAAAACCTGTTCAAATCTGACTAAAACCGGTTTAAATCCATCTAAAACCTGTTCAAATCTGACAAAAACTGGTTCAAATTTGACTAATACCTGTTTTTTCAAATCCATTTAAAACCTGTTCAAATATGACCAAGACCTGTTCAAATCTGACTAAAACCTGTTCAAATCCATTTAAAACCTATTCAAATCTGACTAAAACCTACTCAAGTCCAGCTAAAACCTGTTCAAATCCAACTCAAACCTGTTTACATCTGACTAAAACCTCTTCAAATCTGACTGAAACCTGTTCAACTCTGACTAAAACCTGTTAAAATCCATCTAAAACCTGCGCAAGTCCAACTTAAACCTGTTCAAATCCAACTAAAACCTGTTTACATCCGACTAAAACCTGTTCAAATCTGACTGAAACCTGTTCAACTCTCACTAAAACCTGTTAAAATCCATCTAAAACCTGCTCAAGTCCAACTTAAACCTTTTCAAATCCAACTCAAACCTGTTTACATCCGACTAAAACCTTTTCAAACCCATCTAAACCTGTACTTGTCGAGACTGTCGGCCCTCTTTGTAAAACCTTGGACCCCCTGACGTACAGTACTGATCGGATGTCCCAGTTCCATCCTGCAGTAACGTGCCCGGCCGCTGGGGGCTCTGTGGACGCGCGGCTCCACTCTCGACCGCTCGGCTCCAGTGTGAGAAAGTTTTCCATGCTGGGATGGAGGAGGTTACCCGCCGCTAGCGGAGGGAAGAGGAAAGAGGGCTGAGCCTGGGAGCTGCTGGGGGAACTTGAAGAGAGCAGGGGGAGGAGGAGAAGGAGGATTGATAAAACAAGAGCGTCTGTCGATGCGCGCAGCAATTCTCACTCACTCCAAGCCTTTGAAGCCACCACGAAGAAAGGGGAGCGGGCTTTCCATTCATTTTGTTCACAGGCGACTTTTTCTTACGCGCGTCCCTTCTTCAGACTGTCACCAAACTGAAGTGAATCCTTTACAACTCGGTTAAAAGAGACACGCTGCGAGACAACGAGGCGCATCCGAAGCGTCAGGAGAGCTGCTACTTGCGTGACATTTGTTTCCAAGTTAGTCAAGAGTTTGTTCGCCGACCCTCCGCGTGGTGTGGGATCTGGAGCCGGGACCGGGGGACACTTTCAAATGCAAAAGTACGTGTATGAGAAAGCCATGGCTCAAGAAACAAGGAACGGAGGAACCTCGACGTTAAATAACAACAATGGTGTTGACAACAGCAAGAAGAAAATGCTCATAGCCCTCGACATCTTCTGTCTGCTTCTCGGTGAGTTCACGACCCGGTCCGAAGTGTTTGGTGTTCTTGCAGTTTGCATTGTTGCCGTTTATCAGCTGCATTTGTATACAAAACACGCGTGTCACCGTGCGCACTGGATTTACATGCGAATTGGAGCCAAAACAGTAAAAGCGTTAAGCTAACCCGCGCTTTTCTAATAGTTGCCAATAAAACACTATATCGTTTTGTAAAGAATTGTCTCTTATCTCCCTCCACAAGGCTGCTTCATCTGCAGCATCCTCTTATCTCACCAACACAAAAGTTCACAACAACAAACTCAACTCAGTGCTCCAACGTTTTAAATTGTTCCTCTTGTTATTGTAATGTACTTGAAGGTGTTTTTTTTTCCACATTTATTACATAATACAGTGTCCACTTCAAAGTCAGAGGGATTCCACTGGGATTTGTGTGTTGATGCTGCTGCTGCCAACACGCCTGGGGCATAAATGTTTTGTTTCTCTCAGCATTGAAACCTGCCCTTTTATTGCCCTTTAAATAGCCGATAGCACCCCTCCTGTTGCCCCATCACCTTGTCCGTTTGACCCCCTTCACTCTTGATGTGCCATTCCAGCTCGAAGTGGAGGAACACACTGCCCGATGGCGTGTGTGTGTGTGTGCTTGTGACTTGTTATTCCACGAGCGTCCCGTCCACATTGGCTCTTGTCACTGTGCCCCTTCAATTTGGATACCCCCCTCTTCAACTCCCTTTCCCCCCCTCTTCTCCTCTGTCTGTTTCCAATCCTTTTCTCCCGTTTGGAAAGGGATTAGGGGAGTTGCGCTTAACTTCTCCACATTCACCTCCAGAACCTCGCAAATCCCTGGCCAGCTGCCCCTGATCCCTCCACTTCAAATTGCTTTCTCTTCCCCCTCCTTTTCTTCCCCTATACCTCTGTATCTGTGCCGCTCCGTCCTCCGTTCAGGGGGAATGCGTGGAATAATTGCTTAAGCATGTGTTGTGGCAGGGGGAATGCCTCTCCAATCTAGCACAGAGAGAGAGGAGAGAGAGAAGCGATGGAGGAGAGGGACCCTCGGCTGACCGGGCTTTAGAGGAGCAGGTGGAGATGGCTCACTCGGTGGAGAAAACCCAGCATCCAGCGTTGGTACTAAAACGTAACAGCGCCACACAGGAGCTAGATTTTATGAGCCAGGATGTTACAAACGGAGTAGATTAACTCCAAACACGACCGCTGAAGTTTTCCAGTGGGTTCTTTTCTTTTATATTGCTTTTGCTTATTAAAGAACCTCACAAAGAGACCTTGCAATTCATCTGGTCTCGTATAAGAATCAACTTCCTGCAAGATACAGTTTGCATGTGTGTGTGCAAAGCAAAAAAAACAAAAAAACACCGTCACAAATGGTCACACAGATTGGCCTTTGTCATGTTAAACAGCACAGGCCGTGAGAGGAGAGGATTGGTGGGCCCATTTTAGCGGTACATATGGGGAAGGCTCAAAGGGTGGAGGCATGGAAGGGGGGGGCAAGAGGGTGGGAGGTTATCGGGGGTCCTGAATAAGGAAGAAGAGGAATGCGGGTGTGTGGAGTCTTGAAAGGGCTTTGTTGTGTGGTTGTATCGTCATAAAAAAAAAGAGGTAATGCATAAAAATGTCATTATGTGGAGTTATTCCTATCTGCCAGCTGGTGTCAGGCAGATTGACAATTTATAGAAGGGTGTCACTTTACGGTCACACTGCCCCGGGGTGAGACTAATGGTGGTGTTTGCATTAAAGAGGCAAATATAACCAGTGGAATCAGACACAGTTAAGAATGGGATTGAATAAAGCAACGATGATAGAGCGGAGTGGATAGAGGGAATGCTTCTGATCTGTCTAAATACACTGGAAAACCATATCTGAACATTATATTGTGCAAATCTGACTAAAACCTGTTCAAATCTGACTAAAGACTATTCAGATCTGACTAAAACCTGCTTAAATTCGACCAAAACTTGTTCAAATGTGCTAAAACCTTTTCAAATCTGACGGAAACCTGCTCAAGTCATACAAAAACCTGAACATCTGCATAAGTCCAAATAAAACCAGTTCAAATCTGACTGAAACCTTTTCAAATCTGACTAAAACCTGTTCAAATCTGGCTAAAACCTGTTCAAATCCAACTAAAACCTTTTCAAATCTGGCTAAAATCTGTTCAAACCCAACTAAAACCTGTTCAAATCTGACTAAAACCTGTTCAAATCTGACTTAAGTCTGTTTAGATCTGACTAAAACCTGCTTAAATACAAATAAAACCTGTTCAAATCTACTAAAACCTTTTCAAATCTGACTAAAACCTGCTCAAGTCCAACTAAAACCTGAATCTGACTAAAACCTGCTTAAATCCAACTAAAACCAGTTCAAATCCAACTGAATCGTGTTTAAATCTGACTGAAACCTGTTCAAATCCAACTAAAACCTAAATCTGACTAATACATAAACCCTAAAAAAACTCAATTGTGCCTACTGACTTGACAAAATGACACATTTACTCAGTTCCTCCGAGCGGAGACAGTGCGTGGATTTGGCAGCTGAGCATCATGAGCTGATTTCACTTTGGCTCGGGTTCCACTGTCACAGTACAGCCCAGTTGATTTAGCAACTCTATAAGGAGCGCACACAAACCCCATACACTATAAATACACGGAGCGACGCCGCAGACTGTGGCGTTCTATTCTTTTTGCTTTTTCTTATCGACATGAAGAAGAAAATAGGTTGTTATCCAGTGACATGCGTTTGAAAACAACGACAGCGTGAGTCTGGGTTCAAACCGAGTTCTCGCTTCTTTTCATTTGTCTGTGTCGCTTTTCAAATGTTGCTACAGTGACCGAGATGAATGCTGCCTTAACCCAAAGCCTTTTTCCAGTGCGTTTCATATTTCTCATATCGTTTCAGATCTGTCAGGTGTTCTAATGTGAGTTTTCCACGAGAAGCAGACACTTTGTCATTGGCCGCCAGAGAAGGTTGTAACCTTTTGGCCTAAAGGGAATCAGAGTTCTAAGCAGCCCTGAGCGCTAACCCTGTACCGCCGTGGTGTAGTCCCGCCTCCCTATTAGCCGCTCTACTATTACAGCAGTCAGTCACACAGCCGCTCATTAAAGCACGAGAGCTGTAACCTCTACCTCTCAGTGCTCAGCCGCTCTCCAAATATTTTCCAGAATTTCTCAAATTCTTCATCTGGCTGCAGAACTGTGGCCAGAGACTCTTGAAAGTGACATCTGGTGTAATTTTGCGAGTGAGTGAACCTGGGGGCACACAGTGTGTATATAGTAGAGCTCAGGAAAGGGTGGGAAACGGAAAGGTAGTGTTGGTCGGAGGTAGGTGTGTCCGTGAAATCAAATCCTGTCCGTTTTTTTGTTTTTTTTCTTTTCTGCCTCTCACAGCCCGTTTCCATCCTCACCCCCCTCCCTTCCCTCCTGATCCCTCTCCACTTGAGCTGGGATTCTTACATTGGAGCTCATATTGCACAAATGCACCGGTGTGTTGAAAGAAAAGTAGCAGGGAAATGGGAAAAAGTGATGTAATAAAGGTGTCGTGGATGATATAACATTTTGTGTCACATTAGAAAACACAATACATCAAAAATGCACCATTGTAGCAGTATAAACATGATATACATATTCTACAGGACTGATTCCACCTGCCATACATTTAGGCCTTGACAGTCAATGTATCAGGTTGTCTTTTCTGCCTTTGATTTTCCACTTGGGAATATAATACGTTTTCCAATTAAAATCTAATATTGCAATATAATTATTGTATTATGCAAGATTAACACAGTGGTATTGTGGAGTTGCATTTGCCTATGTTAGCATTAATTGTATGTTTTAAAACCTGCATTCAGCAGCTTTTACAGACAACAGTAGTTAGTGGGTTTAAGTGTCTTGCAGAAAACAATAATCAAGCACGGCTTATGAAGCATCAAGCACATAGTAATTACCATGTGATCACTTGATGCATGGCCTTGTTATCTGTAGATAGAACTGTGCCGTAGAGCTGTGTGTTTATACTATGTCTGCAGGATGAGGCGAGGCCTGTGCTCCTCAGAAGGTTAGGAGTGTCCTGTGGCAGAGCAACATCATGGTTTAATGGAGGAAGATAGAGATCAGCAGATGCTGCAGACAAGCCCTGTCCTCGGGCCATAGCCGTGTGGATAATGTGTCTAATTGGCGACACATATCTGCATAAAGTGGTGCTTGTGGTCAGACCTGCGTGTGTGTATGTGTGAGTGGCGTGTAGTGCTTTAGTCCATCATGCTGACGTGTGGTTTGTTGCTGGAGCACAAGTTAAATGACAAAGCCCCGGGGTTTGTGTCTGTAGAGAGCTGCGATTAGAGGTGTGTGGGTGAGTGTGTGTCCCCTGAGGTTTATGAGGGACAGAGAGAGCGCCCAGAGCTGTCATTACAGACACTCGAAGGCCCAGCAGTGAGACTGTGTGTAGTGTGTGTGTGTAAGAAGCATGTGTGAGGCATCTGGGCCTCAGTTTGTGTCCCATGTGGCTCGTGCGGACAAGCCCAAGGCGCCCGCTCCACTGATGTGACAGGGTCCCAAACCAGACACATTTATCTGGGCACCTCTTTTGTCACTCTGTCCATCCTGGCAAAGAAATTAATGGCATAAAAAACAAAGACTGGAGTTGGACAATAGGTGAATGATGACTCATAGTTAGCACTTTATAACAACAGTGTAGTTAAGCCTCTGTCTGTGATGATATGTCTCTCGTGCTTGTTTAGAAAATCTAGAATTACTGGGCAGCTCCCAGCCATAAACTTTTGTTAACTGTAAACTATGAGTTGTTTGCTCCAAAATGAACATCCTTGTGCAATCTGAAGTTTTATACTGGTTTTCCATCTTTTTGTGTATGCATACACTGCTTACAAATGCACAGTCTGAGGAGGCAAATGTTATAAACACCAGCTCTATCACAGTCAGGGTGCAGACTCCATCTCTCTGTCCCAGCACAGTGTCCCGTCCTGGGCCTCCTCCCTGCTGTTACACAGGCCTCTCTGTCTGTCACTTTCTCTCACACATTGTCTACTGACAGTCCTCTGTATGTGTGCATGCTGCCCGCATACACAGATGGGGGGATGGGGTTCAGGCAGATTTCACTGTTTCACTGAGAACAATACCCCTTTTGATGCATCTCAGCTCTCTTTGTTTCATTAACGAGGACCAATAAGGTCGCAGCAGACAGAAGGAGGATAGTATGAAGCGGCTGAGAGAGTGACAGACCCTCTTCACTGGGGTCTCACAGGCACTTGATTATTTATCTATCAGTGCTTTATGGTGCTGCCACATTTCACAGTATTGTTAGCTGTCATTTGGACTAGATTGTAGGTTGTAGTGCTTATCTGCTTCACTGCGGCCTGTGCTGTGCAGCAATCAGCAGAGCATCTTTATTGAAGGAGGCCTTATCTGCACTGTAGCCACTGAGCCTTATCCTGTTTACATACAAAGAAGAAGTCGGCCTGAGAGAATCTGTGCGCTATAGGAGAACATTCAACTGGACTTTCACGCTGCTGCTCCAATTAGACACCTTTTGTGATCAGATAAACACGAGCTGTGATGTCTGCAGGTCAGGAATGAGAAGATGGAGGAGTGCAAGAAAGTAAGGAATGTTCAGGAGTGCATTATCCAGACAGAGGCGTTGGGTTTCAAAGACTATACAGCTCTCTCCTCTACAGCCAGCCCTTTGTCCCAGGGGGTAATAATGCCATTATGGCTACAGCAGAGGAACGCCCACTCAGCCACACATCCAACCAGCCCAAGACCCGGTCTGGCCCCTGGGCACTGCTCGGGTTACGCCCCATTGGAGCAGCTGTGCATCCTCCCATTACAGCTGGCAGTGCGGCCAGGCATCAGGAATGTCTCCATGAGTAACTGATCTTTTTAAAACATTATAAATATCCTCATGCCTCACTCACTAATGTGGCCCCGGCTGATTTCCAAAAAATAAAGCTGAATCCAATGTCTCCTCTAACGAACCCTCATCTAGTGGATGCCCTGGCAGGTGCCTGCTGTTGAAGGTCCCATACAAAGTGTCCCACAGGTGCCCGAGTGTAAAAGGACCTTATTTGTGAATAAAATCTCTGTGAGTAAGCATGTTTCAGCCAGCGGCCCCCAGCCTCTGTAGCTCACACAGAGGGGGAACGGACAGGGATTCACTCTGTACATTGCTCTGCTGACCTCAGCCACTCTGTGTCTGTGTGAGAGTGAGTTAGTGAGCTTTGTACATGTATGCCACACATCAGCAGGTGTAGTGAAAAGGACTGTTTTTTTTTTTATTGTATTAGTGTGCACACACGAGCGTGCACATTTCCTTAACACTCAGTATGCCTGTCTGTGAGTCTTGTTTATTTTGGTTGTCCACTTTTTAAAGCCCATTGTGGTCAACATATTAAAACGTTTAAAAAAGGCTTTACTAAAGATGCCAGTGGAACCACAGCTATCCACTTTAACTCCCACAGAGCCATTAAAGCTCAGGGTGAACCATATAGAATCAAATCTAAATCAACTTAACGTCAGAATTAGGTGAAGAAATGTTGAAGGCTGAGACAGACAAGAATAAAATTGTGAGCTCTTTGCTGCACAACAGAGCCATAGTCACACAAAGTACATTCTCACACAAAGACAGCCCTAGAGAGCTACACTACTCAGGGACATTACAGTACAATCCTGTCACATCTCTGACCTTTGACCGTTGACCCTGTAGCTACATCCGGGGTCAGTCGGGGACCTCAGCTAACCTCGACTCTCAAATGTCTGGAAGGCCACACATATTCACACTTTGTGCTCGGGTGACCTGAAGATAAAGTTAACTGTGTGGGCACCAAGTACTGTGTGGAGCTGGAAGTGTGACAAATTCCATAAGATCCCAGGCATCCAGGGGCCAGCCCATATTTAAAACAGCAGGATTTAAGTAGAGAGCTGCTGAGGGTGTGTGGCCTTTTCTAAATGTTGAAACAAGAAGAGGAAATTACAAGCCAATTTGGATAACTTACTGTTATTATAGTTCATTATAATACCCCACAGTGTATAATATAGATTTAAACGTATACTTAACAGTAGCTTCGGAGACTTGCGCTGACATTTTGGCAGAACAATGAACTCCAGCTCAAGGATTGGGCTCCGAGCCACTCATTCTCCTTGATCCCTTGTGCTTATCTGATTCCCACAAACAAAACACGCACTCATAGTTCCACGCTACACAGGCTAATCTCTGTCTCACACTTCCACTCTACATCACAAACACACACACACACACACATGGGGAGAATGTGCTGTGTGTGAAGTAATTAACCGGCTAATTGTGGACACTAAAATACTCGCGCCGCTCATGTACAGTACAGTATAAGCATCACTTTATCTGTGGGGTATCGCGTTACAGTGGACAAATGCTGCAGGGTGGAGAGCTGAAAGATAGAAGTATGTCAAGAGTTTCCTCCAGAGGCTGCGATAGGTCGGGATAGACAAGCAAGTGTAACCGATCCCTCTGTCAGTGTCACATAAAAACGCTCTGGTTGTCTCACGGTATGTGGCGGAAAACAGGTGCTTCTCGAGGCGAGCTGTTACGTAAAGAAGATTAAGCTCTGACTTCATAGAATACTACTAATGACAATAAAACTTACAATGAAAAGAGAGCATTTTCGATTTTGCAAACGCTATTGTGAAGAGGTTGGAGGTCGAGCTGTTTACTGCTGATACACAATAGAAGAAGAAGATTGTTTCCAGCTGAAACCAGATGCAGCTGTTTCTAATAAACACTAGCGTCGCTTTGGAAAAATATACAACATTGGATGACGGCTGTTGATGAAAACCAAAACAAGTTCATTTGAGAGAACATTGTTGCTTTGCTCATTTTTTAGCTCCAACTTTTTGGAATTGGACCACACTCTTGGAACCACTGGATTTGTAGTTGGCAAGTTTGTTGCTCTTATAAAAACATGCCATATGATATTCAGTCATGTATCCTCAAAATGTGTGGCATGAGGACGGAATATGTTTTTGATATGTGCTTTAAAGCTAAACTATTATTGCGGGACTTTTAATGCCTTTCAGAGACAACGCTGTGTCACAAGAATCATTTTTCCTTCGACAAAGAAGCACCAGAATGTTCTGTCTGATTGAGTGACTAGTCAGGACCTTTTTTCTAACCTTCCCCTGACTTGCCCTCCCTCTGCCTCTCAGGACGGGTCACATGATACGTTTGAAAGACAGAAGAAGGAAATCCTCCATTAGAGCGCACCACAATACCTCTTCCTCTGGCTCGCTCCGCCTCCCATTCACCTCTCACTCTGGGCTGACACTCCGGCTCACTCTCCATAATCACGATATCGTTCGAATCCTTCTCCCCGAAAGCCATGAAAGCTCATTAAAATGTCAATAGAGGCTCAAAGTCAGTCATGAGAGCGACACTGACTCGATGTTTTATTCTCAGGAGGATCACAGGTGGGGCTCTGCGGGGAAATCAGTACAATGTCAAAGGGAATTAACCTTTTGTCGACACGGCTAGAAGAACAGCTATTGTTTCCTGTTTGGGAAAGTACAGACAGTCTTAAGATGGGAGACAGTAAACCAATTAAAACCTGAAATGAAAAAAAGGCAGCCATCATTAGGTTACTACATCTGTCTGTTTACAAAAGCAGTTTGTACAAAATGTAAAATCAGACTTGGAGGAGCCTTGTTAGTCCTGTTAATCTAACCGCTCGCCCGCTATACCAAATTTAACCCCAAAGCCAATCAAACAGGCACCGGCTGGATAATCTCTCTGACACACAGCGCAGTGAGGCCGTATACGTGCATACGCCTACAGCTCGCAGACATCCAGTAAACAAAGGCACCGTGTCATTGTTGTGCTGTGATTTCAAACCGTCAGTCGAGCATGAACACAGGAAAAATCTTTAGAATAAACACACACAAGCCCCGCTGTAGCTTGTACATGTAAACATTCATCGAGCGAGCCAAGAAATGTCAAAATCACGGCAGCATCCACTCTCACCGACCTCGAGACTCGTGAAATAGTCGTTTTTTAATTCACTGGCGCACCACAGGGCTCTGCCAACGGGCCATCCCACCTCTTTCTTCTTCCTCCTTTTTGGTGTTTTTATCTATGTCTTGTGCCACTCCCCCACTTGTCTTTCCCTCTCAATCCGGGTCAGCGGGCCCTCTGAAGGTCACCGCGTCTTTATCCGACAAACAGAAAGGAGAGTCATATTTCTTAGCGCTGTGTTTGCTGGGTTGAGGATCGGATGCTCCTAAGGGTGTGTTAGTTTGAGAATGGCCGTGAGGGACAGCCCTGGGAGGACACAAGGCTGACTGGCATCTCCAGAGTGGGTGGCGTCTTGGATTCTTGAATTATAATTTGCTTTTTAGTTTTCCCTAATGCCTCACCAATCTTGATACGTCAAATCCAAGATATTTTACATTGCAACTCAACAAAACAGCCTTTAAAGTGCTTTGAATTTGACCACAGAGGGGCTTTTCTTTCTCAGTAGAGATTCTAGTTCACTCACTCACACAGTCTCAGGTTTTCAGCTGTAGTCAAACTCCTCTGTTTCCCATCAGTTTAGCTTTAGCGCCAGTTAGCGTGTGTTTGTTTATGAGTGTTTCCCATGTCTTAAGCCCATGACCTCCTTTCAGGCCGGCTCATTAGCATGTGAATCCCCCCTCCACAAGTAGGCCACAGCAGAGAGACAAGCAAAAGGAGAAATTGGCATGAGAGAAACGTTTTTTTTTCCCCAAATCCAAGTCACGTGGAGTCGCAAACGGCACCAAAAGTATGAAACTGTAAAAAGAAAACAGATGTGTAGAATGAAGTCAGCTGATGTTGTGTTGTCTGTCCTGTGTGGCTCTGTGTGAACAGGTTCACCCAGGGCTAACCTCGTGTGTTGTGTGAACAGAGTGGTTCCCAGACGGTGCCAGAGCCCAGTCTGTGTGGGGCCACAGCAGCAGCGCCCCGTCGGCCTGTTTGTGCAGGTGTCTGCTGCAGAGACTATTCTGTCTATCTGCTGCCCTCTGCCAACCACCCAACACAGACACTGAGGAGAGTGTTTACACTAAACACTGAGCCAGCTTCAAAACGTGTCTCAGACCAGTCTTTACTGCGGAGCCACCTTTGCTTTTACATCTTATGTTAGACACATAAACATGAGGTTCAACTTCTCAATGGCTAAGGCTACCTTGTAATAGGGCATTACGCTACTGTGGAAACCGAGTCTGATAACATGGACAAAAAATCTTCATGTGGTCCTTGGAAACTTGAAAAAAAAAGTTTTCCCAGTTGAAAAATGCACGTAAATGCAGATTCAAATAGGAAAAATAACAGTTTTAAAATAACAGCTAATTGATCTGTCACAAAAGAGTGATCTGAATCTTTAGACGTGCTATTGATTAGGTCTGTATCGTTAGAACATTATTTAACCTTCAACCTTTAAGAAGTTAGCTCAAGCTTTCTTTGAGAGAGAAAGAAAGCTGCCTTTACTGCTGCATTTATGTGGCCCTTGTGTGGTCCATGTTTCTGTTATGCTTTAAACTCAGAATTTGAAACACTTAACATTACATTTCACTGACTAATTTAATTATTTGTTACTAATATCATTTGTTAGCGTTTAACAGGGCTAACGTAAAATGTCAAATATTTTACGTTAGCCCTGTTAAACACTAACAAATGATATTAGTTATGTTAGTGTTTCAAATTCTGAGTTCAAAGCATATCAGAAACATGGACCACACAAGGGCCACATAAATGCAGCAGTGGAATGTACAATGGATGTTGCTATGGTAACCCAGGTCTCCGTTCAGAAAAAGGAAGACCTAACATAACATTTGTTTATGTTCATATCCATCCATGTTTTATATTGTCACAACAATTATTCAGAATGAACTAAGTTACCCACAAACCAGGAAGGATCTGCTTCATTTTATTCAGTTTTTATTCAGTTTTTGTTCATTCATTTTTGTTTCGTCTGTTTTTAAGATTGACTATATTTACCTAAGTGGAAATGCAGTAAATGTCATGCATATTTATACTGAAACACCACTCTAAAGTACTCTGAATCTAGCACCTAGATATTCACTTAAAGCAATTGTTTACTCTTAGCAAAAAAAAAAAAAGATGACTAGATTTAACCAAAACCTTCTCCTTGCATTTAATTCATTCTCTTAAACTATGCACAGGCCAATTCAAATTAAAGAGAAAATGAGCGAACCCCGGCATGTTTTCTCACCTCTCTGTCTCAGTAAACGTGAACCGACTGATCTCGCAGACACCTAAAACAACACTTTCCCTTTTCAAGTGGGAGCAGCCGTCTGCGAGCTGCGAGCTTGCGTCTCACAAGCATGCATAACATAGTGTGTTTGAGGTTTTTCAGGAATGCCCATACTCGTGGTCGCTGCTGAATTATACCGTGTTTTCCAAGACAGGCTCCGTAACACAATCTCTCATTCCCATCGCTGGTGAGACGACAGCCACGGCTTCTCCACCAAATTAGGAACACTCACGAGCTGATCTCTGCCTTTGACCCAAATGTCAGACAATCCCTGTGATGTGAGCAAACCGCGCACACCACATGTTGGAACAGTTTGTGTGTAGTCTAATGGTGAATGTATACACTGGTGTGTCTGCGTGTGGGTCTCCGGGACGCCTCCGTGTCTTGAGCTCCCTCTATTTATGAGCTATAGTCGTCATATATGCCAAGTGTGCTGTCATGCAAAAAAGTGTTCCATAGTTGGGTGGGCTACGTTTTTGTTTTTCTTGGTATTCACACTTTTAAGTCCCCAAGTGGGAGGCCTTGAAGTCTGGAGTTGGCACACTTATACTTAAATTTAGATCATTTCTGTGTAAACTTTATTGATTCGAAGTCAGTGTGTTGTGAAAGAACTTCTTACTCTTTTTTTTAGATGTCTCACCCGACTCTAGCTGGAATGGCACTCTCTTCCCTGATAACGCATAATGTATTGACACAATCCCAGTGTCGGTTTATGTGTGTGCTCCTTTTGTCTCTAATAATGGACCCCTGCCTCTGGATGTCAGTGCGTATTTGCTCTGTCAGGAGGGGGCGTCCTCTTATGCTAAAGGATAAACCTTACTCCTCAATGGGCTGGTGTCAAACTGTCAACATGAGCAGCAGGAGAGGGTTTGCACAGTAAACACAGTGTTTAGAGCGAGAATGAGCCGACACACACCTGTGAAGTCTGGGGATGTGTGTTTTAATCTCCGCTCGCAGGTAGGTACTGCTGGAGACCCCACTAAAGACTCATTTCTACTCAATCACTTCAAGTATAAGCATTTATTTCTGAGACAAAACTGAAGGTAAGTAAAGTGACATGTATTGACCCTTGTGTGTACGTAGCCATGATGCCCAGCCTGGCCCTGCACCACGGCTTGGTCCGGCCGTACCAGAGGGGCTTCTACTGCAGCGACTCCAGTCTCAACTACCCCTACAAGAGGAGCACGGTGCCCACCTCCGTGCTCACTTCTGTGGGCCTGACACTGCCCGCGGTGTCTGTAAGTCGGCCCCCGGGGGATTGTGGGGCACTAACAGTGTGGTCTGAAGGGTCATGGAGGCTGTGAGGGAGTCTTGACAGCGCCGCTTTGAGTCAAAGTAGGGTTCTTACTCAGAACGGAAAAGTAAAAGTTGATTTGAGTGACGTCTAGATTCACTTTTTGGTAAATTTGCAAATAAACTCTGTAGGAACAAATTGTTTGAGGGTTGGTGTCACTTTTATCTGATTGTATAAATAGACTTTACTCGAAGCTGGCTGTGCTCGGCCCCCCACACGAGCCGTATCCCATGATCCTTCAGCGCCGGTGTGCTCCTTGTGCGCCCTGTGGTCTCTGCTGTTTATGTCCGTGTCACTGACCTGGTGCTTTTATGCTTCTCTTCCCCCTCTTCCTGCCCCTCCCTCTGTCTCCCTGCACCGCTCTGTCTTTGTCTCTTGTAGCTAGCCTGCCTTTCCTGATCATTGAGACTAGCACCATAACTCCGTACCGGCGCGGCTTTTACTGTTCGGACGAGTCCATCCGCTACCCACTAAAAAAGGGAGACACCATAAGCGACGCCGTGCTTTGTGCCGTTGGCATTCTTATTGCCATCTTCTCTGTAAGTCCAACCATACACTGTTCTACACTCTACAGTCCTAGCGCCCCCTTCACACACACCCCTTTAACCCAAATGTTTGAGTGATCTCTTATCATGCAGTACTGTCTCTCTGTAAATGTTCTCCATGTCTAGTATTTCCTTTGTTGTGTACATCATTTAAGCCTGCTTTTATGACTTCTCTAAGACTCAGTGGCAGTAAAAGGGCCCCCCAAGCGACACTAGGAAGTGTGTGTGGTGACGCACACATGCCACAAAGACCAAAGAGTTTTTTTTTTATGAGCTGCCGGCCCGTTCTCATGCCCCCGCTCGCGTGTGCTTCACCTTGATACGATGCCCCTGCGTCTACACACTGTTGCCGAACGCTCAAGGCGATAGGGGCAACTCGGAGAGACTTTATTCTCATTAGTTCAGAAGAGTAATGGGTTTAGTGCAGTGCTAAAGGATTAGAGGGGGGTCCCGTCTAGTGGAAACATGTTCTAATGACATGTGGCGCTGTATGTCCATAAGGGCCTCGTGCGAAGGCTAGATGGTATTTACAGGCAGGGGACTCGACGTGGCACGAACTCTTCATGAGTTACCAGGCGTCAGCTTAAAGGGCACACACACAGACTTAAGCCTGGTTTCCACTGAGCGCTACAGTACAGTTTAGTCTGGGACTGGGACGTTAGCCTGTATTTACATTAGCAGTGTCAGAGTACCGCAATAACTGTTACATACCACTTTGGGTGCTCTGCCAACATAGTGGTAGGTACGACTAGGGCGGGGCTATTAAATGAAAGTCACCAAAATGTACACACAGAATCTTAAACGTAACCTTGCATTTAGAAAATATTGTATCAGTTTATAGCATATTAAATAGTAAATGTACAAAAGTGAGACCTTAGGACGTCATCTTTCCTTTATTTGCAAGGATTTGGACAGATCACAATGTTCAGCACATACCGAAAGATTTGGCCAATCACATGCTCACATAGAAGGAGATCTTGACTTAGGGACACTCCCATTGGCTGTTGGTTTACATGGCTTGTCAACATTGAAAAAAGGAAAGCTGAAAATACAGAGAAATGTTTCTATTCCATACTTCTGCTTATACAGCAATAGTGCAAAAACAAAAAATATACAAAGATGGATCAGATTTATTTAATTGTTATTTCATTATTTAAAATCTTAGCTGTAATAGTTTGACTTACAAGTGTAATTGCATTAAAGTCACATCGTTCAGCTCTTGGTTGGTTGATAGAGAATAATCACTTTTTGCAAAAATTGGAGTAGAACAAGACACAAGATGGCAACTCTTTTTCAAAACATCACGTCACATCTAGAATATGGAGAATGAAATATGAATATTTCTGTTTTGTGACCAGTGTGCAGTGTATCCAGCCTTTATACACTGAAGTGCCAGGCTTGATTACACAAAAGGGTCACAAAAGATCTGTAATAAACCAAATTTTGTTAATATTAAAATTCTATATAGTTACACACACACTGCACAGATACAGTAACCAGCCTCGTGTTCGGTGGGTCCCTCACATGTTCACGTGTGGGCAAAGCTGGCGTGTCTCACACAGCTGCGCTCCATTAACGGCGTCTACTGCCTTTAACACACTCACACATATCCACGCGCTCGCAGCACATTGTAGCCGGCTCCTATGTTTATCTCCACTCTTGAGGGAAATCCCAACGGTTCCCCAATTCAGACTTACCCACGTCTGACAGACATGTTTCCACTGTCACAAACCGAGTGAGTAATAGCAAGATGTACGTTTTTAAAGGGCACCGCTGATCCCAATAAAACCTTAAAGCCTGGATCAGAAAAATCCTGTCGTATCCATGTCAGGTCCTGTCTTCACCCACAAAACTGGAGACAAATGGACGGGGCAGGCAAAGGAGACACCTCAGCGCTAATGTTGACAAGCCAAATAAACTTCTCAGGCCAGCATCAGCCCCCTGTGGCTCTAATCTCCAGATCAGATCGAAACAACTCCTACAACAGCGCACACACACTAACATGCCAGCGTGTTTGTTTCCTCTGGCTGTGAGCCCGCCAGCTGACCACCCCTCAGACAGGAGAGGTGTGTTTATCAAGCCACACAATGAGCGTAAATACACAAACAGCGAGCTTTAGCATCACGTTGATAGAAGAGCTCGGAGAAACACGTGAAAGTGAAGCCGGCGAATCACAATATTGCGGTTCGCCCGACTGCTGGACACCCTGGATGTTTTGGGGTTTGGACAGAGAGTGAAGCTTTGTGCTGAGGGAGGGAGGAAGGAAGCGGAGATGCGGTTAGCAGCGGCAGCCCATCAGTCCGATACTGGAGTTGTGATTGACGTGTCCGTGCCTCCGGGGTTGCTTTGGTCCGAGGTCTCTTAGTGTACACTTTTTTTTAAAAATGGGGCCCACATGACTTAAAACCACCTGGCTTGAATCCTGCGTGAGTTAAAGTAAGCCCTCTTGACCCAGGACCATTACCACCACCGAGACCCCACGATGCTTTCAAGTCAGATTGTGTGTTTTGTTTTTCTTCCCGTCACATCCATCAATCCGCCATCATCACTCTCTCCATTCAGAACTGCCTGAGGGAAAGGCAGGCCATGCTCATTCTGTGTTTTGTCTTTTGTGAATCCAAATTCTGCCTGTGTGTGTCCTTCAAACGTTATCTTTACTCCGTGTGCTACATCCGCTGTGATAAATTACTGCATGATACGAGCTCAGACTCTTCTTAAGTACTGCATGGTTATCCACATAAGAGAAAGATTTACTGACACTGTATATGTGCATGTTAAAATGGCATTGATTTGCTTGCTGGTCTAATATATATCAAAATATCTTGTAGATTGTCATCGGAGAGTGTTTCAGGATTCACCAGCTTCATGAAGGAACCAAATCTTTTGTTGGGAATCCCTACGTCGCTGCCCTCTACAAACAGGTTACTATTGAAACGTATTTAATGTTTTTTGTTTTCTAGCGTGTGTCGTTAATTGTTTTTCCGTGTCGTCCCGCAGATGGGTGTGTTCATTTTCGGTTGTGCCATCAGCCAGTCGTTCACTGATATCGCTAAAGTGTCGGTGGGCCGCATGAGACCACACTTTTTAGATGTGTGTAAACCGGATTTCACCGCTATCAACTGCTCCTTGGGATACATCACCCAGTACACATGCACCGGGAAAGAGAGTGAGGTGCAGGAGGCCAGGTTAGTAATTATTTTTATGTCATCAGACTCATTATATAGCACTTTTCGAAAACATGGTTACAAGGGGTCTCCAAAATCCCATTAAAATATGAAGAAATTTAATTATAACACCCACAAAAGACAGAATAAAAGATAAAGCAATACAGATAAAACACTCAAATGCAGCGTAATCCCAGGAACTTTAACGGATAAATAGATAATAAAGATTTATAAAGCTTTTCTGTATCTGAGATTTAAAAGATTATGATACCTTTCTGTCCACAGGAAATCATTCTTCTCAGGACACGCCTCCTTTTCTATGTACACCATGCTCTACCTGGCTGTAAGTACCTATTATACCCCTGCATATAACATGACACACACACACACAGAGGTCTATAAAATAATGGTGTTCAAATGGAAAACACACACTATTCTTTGATTTTATTAAAACAGGATGGGCCCTTATTCTTTGACTCATGATTTCCAAGTAAAACATGCTCGTCGTAACATTCAGGATATACACTGGCGCTGAGAAATCAGGAACGATTAGTCCCATTGGGGTTTGGAGCAGTACAATTGAGTCTTTTAGTAGATGTGATTCGAGAAAAGTCTGGTAAATATTCACAATCTCATGTGGTTATCCAAACACTAACCACTGTCCTCAACTTGAAGAGGCAAGATGTCTTTATGAAGTGAGAGAAACAAAGCTGTACAGATTTTATTCCTGATCTGGGGACTCTCAAACATAACACACATGTGATTCACTTCCTGTCCTCGCTCCTGATTCACAAGAGTTTGATTCTTTTCTCTCTCCCCGGACGAACGGGATGGATGCGCTCCACCTGTTTTCTTGCGAGCAGCTGTGCGTGCACTTCCTGTTCTCTCTCCCACATCCCTCCATCCCTCCCTCTGGCTCCACCTGTTGTGGCTGTCTGCTGGGGCTTAGCACCCTCCAGGCACTGCATGCTTCAAACAGTCTAATTGCACACACGCAGACAATTGCCAGCTCCGAGCTCTCCGTCCCATTCTCCTCCCCCTCTTTCTTCTCTTTGCACACTACAATTTTTCCACCTCGCCATGCACCGCTCTCATAAGGAAAGCGAAAGGGAGAGTTGTGTTAGAAGGTGGTCCTGATTCTCAAGAGCGTTTGACAGCTCCGGGTTCCGTGTGGTGGGCAGTATTGTCATGCACACAGTAGAGCCGCGGGTAATTCCCAGCCTCTTGGTGACCCGACAGCTGCGCTCTGGTCAAACCATAGAGAACAGATATGGTGAATGAAAAGAAAGGAAAACTTCATCCAGTGCGTCCAGACCACAGAGTGACACAAGAGCCAGTGTTCCAGCTGCGGCGAAAGCGTAGGACTCCGGCCAGAGGACACTGAAGAGAGTATGAATATTATGTTTTGGAATATAAAACCAGCGTATGGCCAAAACATGACCCATGAGTGGCATTCCTTGTGGGAAAAAAATCTGTGGCATCTTCTGTTTTGTCACTACACATCAAATGTTCAAATGTTTTTGTGTGGTTCCGTTTATGCTTTCCACCAGAACATGTTTCCATAACAACTACCACACTACGAAACTAAATAAACATCAGGACGAATCATAAATCTGAATACACTTTGGGCTAGTAATGATTTTCACAAGGCGTTTAATTGACTATTCCTTTACATGAAAAACCGTTACATAACATATTCCGAATGTCGAAACAGGTTTCCTTGAACATGTCAAAACACCAACCATAACAAATCAAACCTCTTTAAAATGCATCCTCTTCTTTTAAATGTCATTGTAGATGTCATTTTCCTTTCCTGTTGTTGACCTACATTCGTCTGATGTGGTTTTTCTGTTGAGTGTTGTGTTCTCTGTCAGAGATGGCACAAAGATAACTGGCACGCGTAAATGTTCTTCATAAGCGCAGACCTCAGACCTCAAGCGTGCAGTGCCGCGTCCCACTCGGCTATCTTCCGTTTCGTCTACAGATTGCACAAACGCCCCGCCAGAAAGTATTTATTGGTATCAGTTTTTAATCAGAGCCTGCTAGCATTCAGGCGTTTCAAAGCGCTTTGTCGGTTTAAAGGGAAACCAGTGTGTTTAATATAAGTGTGTTAACCACAGCTATGCATTTGTCTCACGAGCATTTGTGGTGCGAACAAAAAAGGAAGGGAAAGGGGGGCTGGCGTGTAAAACATATTCATTCTTTTCCCACTTTGTTGTGTTTTTCTTCTTAAACACTGACTTTGGGAAAAGATGGAGCGCAGATCTGACCGGGCTAGATGCCTTTCCAAACCGCTAGACTTTGTGTCGCTTTGTCATGGGAATGTACTGGGATTCCTTTTGTTGTTGTTGTTGTTGTTGTTGTTGCCTTTTTATTGTTGTTTTCCTCACTTCTAACTATTCTGGACAAAGTAGAAAATCTTAGAGTTCCTGAGATTGTGGTTGTAACAGCCTCGTGGAGGAAACCGTAAAAAAAAAAGAAAAAAAAAAGGAAAGGCTCTTAACCTTGCTTCCTTATCACGGGTTTATGTGTGTACGCAAGGCACTAGTGCTGAATCAGGGTTATTTTGGCTAACTCCTTTGAGATAAGGCCAAGTTGATTGTCAGGTCACGGCAACTTTTGCAGCTTTTCATTGTTTCCTCATCCTTCCACACTGGCTGCAAGCTTTGGGATGTGTTTATTTTCACACAATTGCTGGTCGCTCCACCTGAGAACCACATCTAATGAAGCCCTAATGAAGTCTAAACATGCGAGCGGCCCGGAGGAGAGTCTGGAAGGGATGGGAGGGATCGCTTCCTGCGCTTCCGTACGGAGAAGAACAAT
Organism: Rhyacichthys aspro; assembly: GCA_036850595.1. Lineage (NCBI taxonomy): Eukaryota > Metazoa > Chordata > Actinopteri > Gobiiformes > Rhyacichthyidae > Rhyacichthys > Rhyacichthys aspro. The sequence continues at coordinate 16,392,066 of CM072151.1, forward strand.
GATAGAGTGTCATGGAGGAAATGTAAAGTCAGTGCTTAGGGAGAAGTCTGTAGGTATTGTTAGTCTGGTGATTATAAGACAGTAGTCTGGAGGTTCGAGCAGGGCAGACCTTGGAAAAAGCGGGCGGGATGTATCTGGACGTGTGTGACAGGAAGTGAGGGTCGAAGTGGGTTAGAATGACCTGTTTTCATAATGGTGCATAAAGTGGAATGGTCGAAACGTGCTGCTATTTAATGCAACAATATTTGCCCTTAGATAACCCTTGCTGTTTACATTAAAATCAGTGTATATCCCTTTCTGTCTAAATCTGTGGGTGACATTTATTCAATTCTCAACAATTATTGCTTTAAAGAATCTCTAAATTGTAAATAAAGGCTTGGCAAATGCTGATAAAGAGGAAATGTATTGATGTTTTGAAACGGCTGTGAAATGCAACTAAGAACACTGGTCTCGGTGTCGACTCGGTGCTGTTCTGACTTGTTTTTGACTCGGTCTCAGTAATGATGTGGTCTTGGTTAGTGTGGTCTCGACTACAACACAGCTTACAAGTGCACAACAACTGGAAGTGGTTTCAGTTAAAGTTTCTTCAGTTTCAGTTCTTATCAGGACCCAGAAAGCGGTCCGTAGGGCGCATCCGCTCGTCTTGTGTTTTCTCATCCCTGCAAATCCCTACAACGTGTTGAAAAGTGCATGGCAGCGTATGTACAAATGTGTGTGTGTGTGAGTGTGAGTTTTCCAGCGGGCTCTCTGTGGTTGTGATGTTTTTACAGCTGGAACGGCGAACACTGAATCAGACATGTCCGGGTCTCGGGCATCGGGGCGCGTGTGAGTTCCCATGTACGCCGTTTGGATTCAGTCTCAATCTTTTCACGGCGAAGTGATCCTCGCAAACACACGGCACAGGTGCAGGGTTAAAAAGTCAATACAACACGTGCTCAAGGTAATGACTTTGATGAGGATTTCCAACCAGGTGTGCGGCGGTTCAAGTCATCGCCGGCGTTTGATCTCGCCGTCCATAACAAGCCGTGGATTACATGTTGTCCGTCATACACGTTTTCCTGAGGGTTGAGAGGTAACAGAATACTGATCCGTGTTCTCGCCCCTGTGTGTTTTTCTACAGTTTTACCTGCAGTCCAGGTTCACGTGGCGCGGCGCTCGACTCCTCCGCCCGCTGCTCCAGTTCACCCTGCTCATGATGGCCTTCTACACCGGCCTGTCGCGTGTGTCCGACCACAAGCACCACCCCACTGACGTCCTGGCAGGCTTCGTGCAGGGAGCCCTGGTGGCCTACTGCATAGTGAGTACACACCAACATAGACGGCATTGTTTTCATAAGGTTTTCATGCTTAAGACAAAAGATTTAGACTAGTATTATGGTGCATTCATGCGCTCCTCCTCCTGTTTTGCAAAATAACTTTATAATTTGACAGTTTAACTATTTTTTTGTCCATATAGGCTTATTTAGTCTGTATACTAGGTTATTTATTCATTTATATGCAGTATTTACAGGGTGCTTGAAATCCTTGAAAATGCTTGAATTTTAATCTAGTGTTTTCAAGGCTGCAAAAGTCCTTCAATTTTGGATAAAGTGCTTGAAAGTGCTTGAAATTCTGATTGTGTTGCTTGAATCATTTACAATCTCTCGATCCCAACAAAATGTGACTGTAAGCTCATTTTTAAAAATATCAGCCTTCCGTAAAAAGAGAGCAAACTTAAAGGGACACTTCATCCAATAAAATGACATCTTTTTGATCACACAAGTCATTTTTTAAGTATTTAGCAATTTAAACCAAGTCTTTTTGTATGCCACAATGGATTTAAATAAGAAAAACTACATTTGGTATATGTGTAGGTCAATATGTAATTTATCACAGTTGTAAGGTGCTTGAAAAACATGAAAACACACCTTGAAAGTGCTTGAAAAGTGCTGGAATTTGAACTTAGAAAAGGTGTAAGAACCCTGTATTTAGAGGTTTCATACGTTATGTTAACTTCTTATGTTTTGAATAGGCTACCTTTTCTTGAACAGCTACTAATAGGCGAATACTTGCTACTTTTACTGCATTGACTAAAATAACATTAGTACATTTTTGACTTCGCCTATCTTCCTTGTTGTTATGTTTTTTTCCGACTTTCTGAGCTGAAGTTGGAAGAGCGATTTCCTAACTCTGAAACTCTGAGGACACATGAATGCACCATTAGTAAGACAAATTCACACACATATCACAAAAAGGAGTGTAAAAGGGGCTAATGGTGAATATTGTATCAGTTTACCAGCAATATATCTATAAAAGTGCCTTCTGACCCATATTTACACATACTGATAGAGACAGAGACTGGAACTCGCCTTTTTCACATTTACTGCAGGCATTAAAGTGAGTAGAATCTTATAGCCTCTAATGAGGAACACATTGCTTGGAGCCGGGCTTAAGTTCTGAATTTGGCAGCTTTTCTTTGTGTATCTAATGTGTAAATCCATACTCTACTCAGAACTACTTTTGTGACATCTCGTAAGAGCCGCTGCCAGATGATTTTCGTAAACCCTCATCATTACAGTGGGCGAGATGGAGCCAGGGAAAATTCAATTTGGGTCTAAAAGGAAAATGGAGAGAGTGAGGAGGAGTGTTCGACTTTGAAAAAGGGAACGAGGCTGTTAATTATTTGGAGTTTTTTATTTGGTGGCTCTGGTTCTATCAGCACAGCGGGCCGCAGTTACACAACAGGGAGAGTACAGACACACTCGTAACCTTACTCCGTGATCCAAAACAAGAATGTGGAATGGATTAGATTCATAAAATTCTGCAGGACCTTAGCTGTGGCGCCTAGACAGACCTTGGCGCTGCTAAATGCGTATATGCATCGTCGAGGCCTTTAATGCCAGGATTATTGGAGGATTGGAAAGGGACTCTGAGCCCAAATCGGGAAGAAACAAAAGACTATAAAGCTTCAGCGGTGTTAGTGTCAGGAGTGAGTTGGGCGTAGCTCCTGTTAGACGTCGGCTTTGACAGGTAAAGCATGTTTTCACATACAAGCTCGAGCCTTATGTGCACATCTGTGAGGAGCGCAGGGAGGGAAGTGACAGGAGAGAGGAGCCTTGTCTGCATCTTGGCTCTGGACGAGTATGGGTCCGATCCAACTCAACTATTCCACAGCCCTCCCGCTCTCAGAGACAGCTTAATGCACATAAAGACACAGTATTCACAGTCACGCTCACGCACACACATTCGAACCCACGGTCAAAGCCTGTGTTCCGATGGAGGCGGCAGAGCGAGTTTTTACAATCCTCGACGCCCCTTCTGATTTGGTAGGAACACACATCTGTGACTACTTTAGCGCAAGCCTTCTCAATAAGCAGCGCTGCAGAAAAGAGCTGACAGGAGGAGAAGGAGAGGGAGGAGGGACGTTTGTGACGTGGAAATAACGCAGCTATCCAAAAGTAATAAATCAAAATGTTCAGCTAGCTTCAGGTTTGCCTATTAATCCCTTAAACCCTTTAAAGTTTAAGGGTAGCAATAAAGTTGTCAGCCTCCATGAAACATCTATAATTAGCTTTAATATAACATAGGTCTGGGCAATTCATTTGAAATAATAAGAGCATCTAATCAGTGTTCTTTTACATTACATTTATTTCAATATATTATAAGAATAGAAGGAAATATATAGGTGTATTTTGATTGAATAGTTCAAAAATAATATTTCAGCCAAAGTAGTTGATCATATTTACAGTTCAAAATACTAAATAATTGACAATAATGGTGGAGTGTGTAGTTTTTGCTGGCATATCACATCTCACCCCTTGTTTCTACAGCATGTGAGCACCTACGGTAGCCCTGCAGGGACATGCTGATGTGTATGAACAAAGACAGTGGAAATTTTGAAACAAAATCAATTAACTCCCCTCACTTCTCCAGCAGTACTCAGTTGGTTTGATCTTGTAGAAAGTGTAGTTAATGGAACTAATGGCTTCTTTCACTGTTTTCTATGGAAATGCTAAGTGTTATGTATGTTAAATTACAACAGAGGTGATTGATTGATTAAAACTTCTTAATTACAGATCCTCTTTCATCCTAATGGTGTAATAACAGCTTTGATACAGGAGAATAGCGCAGTGAAACCTGATCTTTTAAAGTCTACAAAATGCATGGAAAGAACTGACAGTGCATATGCTGTAAATGAATACCATTATTCAAAGAACACATGGGAGGAATTTGCAAATTTGCACAGTCTGCATCAGCCCCTGGTGGGTTATTATAAAACAATTGTTCTTACAGTAATAGAATAGCCTCGTGGAATAATGGCCTCCTCTAAAAATACGATAAGCGAAGACAATTGTGTTGCTTCAAGACTATGTTGTCACTGCTATTTAAAGCTACAGGATGCCGCAGTTAAATGTTTTAATTTTAGGTGAAACCCCTGCCGAGTGCCTGTAAATGTGCAAAACAAGCCTGAAGCAAGTACGGACACATTTATATGTAGTCGTGTGTCGGGCCTTGGCTTTGTTGTCTTTATTTTAAGTCAATTGCAGACTTAAATACTCAGACTTAATCATGTATAGTGCTTTTTTTTTCCCAGTGTGTATGATGAATGTCTGCTCCGGGTCCAGACTATGACGTTGCTCTCCGAAAGAATGAGCAGAAACCACAACAGGAAGTGCAGTCTGCCTGTCCTACACCTGATTAGTTCTATCAGACGCATTGACCTACTTCTACACATATGTGGTAACGAAGGTCAAAGTGGCTGAGAGCAGCAGGAAGCAGCTGTTACGGGGAGAAAGCCGGGGCAGCGTTTGTTATGATGAAGTTCTTTGTTACCGCAGAGAGGATTTGGATGTAACATTAAGAAGAAGAAGAAGAAGAAGAAGCGAGGGGCAGCTATCATTTCCTTGTTTTTATTTTGGTCAAGGACAGGATGCATGTGTCGCAAAGATTGATGCAGCGTCTGATGGAGCAGTAGACACACTTAACTATATAATAATTTCCGTCATAATACATTCAATAACAATCTGAATGCAGTACAACGCAGTACAGTTACATTTGTTGTGGAGATTAGACCTCATACAAATATTGAGGCCAAGGTGCATCAAAATCTTAAAAAAAAAAACATTCTAAGGGAATAACCTGACTGACTGATTTCTGGTCGCTTTGTGATCAAACCTTCAGCACGCCTATTACTGTAACTACTCCCACACAGTTGGTCCAAACACGCAGCGAATTGAATGAAATTGCAATGCCCCGAGCAATGTAAGATAGGTTTTTCACAGTTTAATCCAGCTGCCGTGCAAGGTAACTAAGAGGAAGTCCTTTTTTGTGTGTGTTTTGACAGTGATGACAGTGAAACTACATGGCCACACACACATTACAATCCATACATCAACATACCTCCACTCTTCTTTTTATATTTCTTTAAACATCAGCCGGTCACATGAGACACGCGGTGGTTTTTAGATATCCGTGCTTCCTGTGTGCTTCCCGAGTGAGTCAGCGCCTTTATGTGTCAGCCGTCATGTTTTAATAGCACTATGGAAACATTATTAGAGACACGGTGCGAGCCATAAACTGTAACTGCCTCTGTAACACCAGACAATAGAGCTGTGTGTGCAGAGGAAGCAGCGGGCCGGTGATAAGCCTTACAGCGGGGCAGGGTCAGGGGTGAAGGTCGGATGATGTACAGGCGAGGCCCTCTGGGATTGACAGAAGTATGACCTCACGCTACATCTTTCTCCCGTAACTAAATGATATAAATAGTACAGTTAATACGCTGTACAGACAAAGGGGACATTTAAAACCATGAAAGCAGCTGTCTTCTTGTGATGGCATCATAGATCAAAGGTCACCAGTAAAGGTCATGGTCGGTAAATGTCAGACTCACATAGAGAACATCTGTGTTAAAGTCATGAATGAAACGTCATCTTTAACATCATTAATACGTTTTGGAAACTAGTTTTAACATAGACACTGACTCAACAGTAAAATACTCATTATAGCCATTATTCATATCTAAATAATCCATCAAAATAAGATGATATCCCTCCAGTTAATGTGTTGTGTTGTACATGAAAAGTCTTATACAGTGCACCACCATAGGCCCACTTCCTGTCCACTCCTGCCCATTTTCCTGTTTGACATATGATGTCACCACCGTCTCAGGAAGACATTTCTCTAGACTTTTCCGTCATGTACAATGAACACTAAGACTGATGTGACAATCTGGGCTGATAAAGAAGGGGAACTTACGCTCACAGTCGGGGTTGGCATCAGTTAATAGAGGATTAGAGTTGGGTTACTGGAAGTTATTGTTAATTAAGAGTGAGCTATAATAGGATCACCTCACTTGGCCAGATTACTCAGTGATGCTAGTGTAAGATTGTGCAAAGTGTGTCTGAGGGAGTTTTTCACAAGCAGAGGACACTTTTGCTTTGTTCAAACCTGCAATAAAGACACTGACTCAAGATTGTTTCGAGTGTATAAAAAGTTTGCGCAATGTATCCGGTTTTAGGGTCATTTTAGGTGCATTCTTTAACCTCATTCTCCTCTGCGTCCTCCAGGTTTTCTACGTGTCTGACCTGTTCAAGCCGAGGGTGAAGCCGGCCACCCCTCCGCCGTCGCCCATCAAGAAGGAGCTCCTGCCTTCGTCCGACATCATCGACAGGAACAACCACCACAACATGGTGTGAGCGGGGCCTCCGTTCGTTCTCCCTTTGGAGCGAGGAGCCGACGGGCAGCGCTGCTCACCTCACTTCGGACAGTAGAATGTAGCGACGAGAGACTGTAGCTGCTTCTCAAAAGGCGCCATCCTCCTCCTCCACCTTTTTCGTGGCGGCCGATCGCTTTGCGGACGAGGGTGTCCCGTTTGAGACTCGCGCAGCAGAGTCCACTCTCTCACTATCGAGACTCATTATGTAACCATTATGTTAACTACTAATCTACTTTCGAGCCCATTGTTTTTGTTTTTGTTTTTTCGCGAGCACAAAATTTGAAACGAAAATGAGGAAATTGTTGACCTGACAGGCAGAGCTGCGGGCGCGGAGGTTTGAAGGAAGTGTGAAGGGAAAACACTTGAAGAAAATAACAAAAAAAAAGATGAAGAAAGAGAGACAATAAACCCCCTGCCTAAGGAGAGAAGGGTTTCCACTTGCTCTCCGAACTCTGTGGCCTTGGAACACCGTAGGACAACTACTTCCTAAACCTATGGGAAGGATTTTTACTGCAATATTTAGCAGCATAGAAATATTAACAGTATAGAAATGATAACTTATAGCACTGTTTTTAAGTTCGTTGTCCATTATCACCACTTGCTGCCTGAGATGTCCTGCTGCAAAACCTGATGATGCTCACGTCCGACCTACGCAAAACCACAAAGCACAATTTTAAAATGATGACGCTTTTTTTTTTTTTAAAGGCCAACTAAAGCTAAAGTCAGATTTTTATATTTCAAAATCAGCACATCAAGTTTTTTTGTAGAGGACTCTCAGTGCAGCCTAAACCGGGGATGTTGCATTTCTTGAGGGTTAGATTTAGTAAAAAAAGGGGGGTATTTTCTGTGGCAGGATGGAGACAGATCATTGAGCCGCCCCCCCCAGCGCCTGGAAAAGTGGGCGTGGCTGTGCCGTGTCACTTCCTGGTGCGGGGTCCGTGTGCCCGTCTTCCTAAACGGGACGGGGACACGTGGTGACGGTGAAGTGCTTGGATCTGTCGCCATGGAAAGAGGCTGATGCTTTTGAGCTAAGCCGGCACATTACTTTGGGATGAATTGGGTTCTTTCCGCTGGCAGGGAGGGGCCCTCACCCGCCCAATCACTCATTGGCAATGGACATGTGTGTGTTTGTGTGTGTGTGTGTGTCCTGTTTCCTCGTGTGTACATATGTATGAGCGCTGTGCCATGTGAAGTAAACCCCAGTGATGAACTATGTGTCAAATGAAAACCTCTCACACACACTGTGCCAAGTGTGTGCCTGTGTGTGTCTTATGTGTGAATGTGTGTGCGTCAAGGTCTAAAAACTGTGGATCTATTGTTTATTCTCTGCTTGGACGTCCTGTTTAATCACTAACAGTTGTACAGTACCACACACACAAGCCCTGTTTGTTTACAGACGACTCAGATACTCTCATCCATCGACTCACTCCGCCATGTTGCACATCTTTCTCCTCGTATAGTCCGTCCTATCATTTCATCACTCACTTTTTATAAATATATAAATAATGTATAGATCACTAAAATTAACTCTCTGTAAGATATTGTTCCTTAACATGTTTAGATATATCCACTATGATTACAGACCTGTGTTCTTTACAAAATGCTGCTTAAAAAGCATCGATTGACAGATCTTTGTATCTAGAATATTAAACTATTGTAGATTGTATTAGTTTTTATTATGCATTCAAAACAAATACACCCACAATTGTATTAAAATTCAACTTTAGTATTTTTGTATTGTCTTGTTTTTGTACAAAAGAAATAGTAGTAATGCTGTTTTTTCTGCTAAATGTACTTAATACATGTGCTTTTAAATAAAAAGCTCATTGTGACTCATTATTGCCTTGTTTTTTGCATTACTTTGACGATTAGTAACGTATGAATGGATGTTTTTTATGAAATGGAAGAGAAGTGGACATAAAAGATATCAAATTTATAATTAAGAGGCCTTAGGTTAAAGATTATTGTTTGTAGAATAGAATAGATTATTTATTGTCATTACACAAACACTTGGGAAGTTCTTATTAAAGTTTAGTCTAAACAGAGACCATCTTACAACATGAATCCCCACATTCTGTGATGAGTGTTGCATGACTATTTGTTTTGCTTTCCCATCACCATGAATTTGCTCACTTTCTTAAATTAAGCATGTTGTATGAAATTTGGGTGGAACTTGCTGGTACTGGAAAGTGTGTATGATTTCACACTCTGGCAGACACCAGTCTATTGCTGCCATATCCAGATTGCTGCCAAAAAACAAGGATGCATTTGACAAAAAAGAAGCAATGCCTGACAGATTCTAACAGTTTAACAGCTTCTTATCCAAAATCATGGCGTAATCACCGTTTGAAGTGCACGAAGGAATGAAAAGAGAAGAAAGGGCTAAAACCAGGCCTCTCTGCTGTGGTAAATGACCGGTACTTGCTTTATCAGCGCGAGGCAATCATGGAGCTGATAGCATCATTTCGGCGGCCCCCTGTGAAGTGTAGTTTGTTTTATCGACAGTGACAGTGCAGCTGGTCTGAGGTCAGTAGAAAAGGGGGGAGATTTACGGTGCCTGTGAACAGCTGTAGGCCTGGGCCCATCCATGCGTGGCTGTAATGGAGAACTGCCACTGAGGCGCACACAGGCCCGTGTTGTGGTTGTGTTTGGCAGCAGCGGAGCCACCACCACACTACACTACACTACTCTACTCTACACTACTTTACACTGCACAGCTCTCTCTCGGTGCGCTGGGTGTGTGTCCTCATCACACTGCATCCTCTGCTCGTGTTTACTCAGTTTACATGCAGCTCTGAGGTCATTCAGCAAAGCAGTCAAGAAGTCAAATGTGACTTCCTGCATTAAATCTGGCATGGGAACACTAGTGTGGTATGAGGAATGCACTGTTTTGGATGGTTTAACACAAACTGGATGCACTATGCACTCCTCTGTGGCCTGACATATTCCTCCACCCTTCTCCTTAGGAAAGCATTTCAAAAAACCATTTGGATAAAGTCAAGCTTCAGCGGTTGTGGTAAAGAACTCCCCTCTCGTAGTTGACTTTTACCTGACATCATTAAGGCCTCCTCCTGGAAAGTAGTGGCAGACGCAGCGTTGCTCTGATGGAGATGGTGTTAGTCTAGATTTGCTCAGTGATGTTAGAGAGCTTTTCTGATTTCTATATTTGTTAGAACAGGATTATGTTTAACTCTGATTTTAGTGTTTATTATGTGAGGAAAGGTTTTCATCTCAAACCTGTCCAGATGTCCTGTCGAAAAACCTTTTCTTGAATCTGTCCTGGAGGACTGAGATCCTTCACTGACATGTATTATGTGTCAGATTTAGCTTGTGAAGTGGTGCATGTGAAAGCTGCTTAGGAGAATCACAATGATATCAATAATGCCATTACTGCCATCCGCAGGAGAGGAGGAGAGGTGTTGAAAAGAAAATGCAATTCTGTGTCAGCTGCAGTGACAAGTAAAACCTATTGACATTGAAGTATCCTCAGTTTGACGTTTGATTGGTGGCTTTAGTCCTGCACTGTCTGGTTGGTTCCCATTCCCATTGGTCATTATAGCTGTCACTGATTCACTGCATGCAACAAAGCTGTCACATTAATGAGAAATGCTATGCTAAAAGCCTCAGTGCTTACCAAACCAATGTTAAGGTATCTGTCTAGTGCTCATGATGGGGTTAAGGCACTCTTCTCTCTTTAGTTTAGCTTTAGGTGAACAGTTTTTGACCTAAAGCAAAACAAAAGTGACAGTGGATCAAAATTCTGATATTCTGAGACAGTTTCATTTAGTCTGTGGAATACAAGCCTATTAAAAAGCTGGAGAGTTTTAGCGCCACATTCGCCCCGCTCTGCTCCACTGGACTCTGTTAGTGATTCCAGTGTAATTGCAGTGGAAATACTATCCGTTCTGTAAAAGAGCCCCGCAGATTGATAACACATGTAGGTACATGTCATACAGCGAACAAAAGCAGCAGAAGAAAAACACTGGCAGTCCATTTGGGAAAGTTTTTCACACTCAAACATGCTGGAGCTGAAAATATTACAGTAGTCATATTTAAGGTCAGATTTGAGTGTACACAGTAGTGGAGTCAGCGTGTGTAAATGTGGTCACAGGCTGTCAGCTGGCAAACCAAAACTGAACAGACTCCATGTAGTGCTGGTAGTCAAGAATCCCGTCCCTCCGGCTTGTATGATATAAAAAGCATCACTTGACAACAAGACGTCCACTGTAGTAGCCCCCGCGCTGGCTTCTACGTCGCAGATGCGTGTTTGTGTGAGAGAGAAACGGAGCGTTGCTGTGGTGAGGGTGGCACCTCCGGAGAGCAGTGTGGCCCAGAGCTGAGAGGGTCTTTTCTCTCCGGCGCGGCCCGTGGAGCAGAGAGAGGCTGCTGGGTAAAGGGAAACAGGCTGACAGGCTGAAGGAGGGCCAGAGGAGAGAGGGGTCTGAACTTCCTTCAGGGAAATGAGAGCGGGGACAAAAAACAGCTCACAGTACATCAGTGTGCACAGTCCAGGGCTGGAGGGGTAGACATAATATGACCCACCCTCAGGAATCACAGAGAGAGAGCTAAAAGGAATGGTACAGTGTGGGAATAACACTGAGGTTATGAAGATTTTAATGCTAAATGCTTCCTCAATGCAAGGTTGAAATGTAGATGAGGTTAAACATCCAATGGCATTTAAGATTCGTTAAGAGTGTATTGTGTAAAATGTTGCAAAATACAATTGAGAAAAATATTAATTAAAAGTATGTCTTCGATCTAAAGAACACTTTAAGTATTTATTTGTCTTTCTTGGAAAAACATGTTAGAAGCTCCATAGAACCATAGATATATTATAAGATTGTAGAAGAGGACCACAGGAAGACCCTTGCAGAAAAACCCAGCTAAAAATCAATGGCGGCCATGACTTATTCAGGATCCTGGTCTTGTACTACATCCATGCAGAACCCAGAAGGAGCCATTACTTCCTGTTCATACAACTGTCCAGAGTGGACAACATGAGTCCAGAGAGAGCACTGAGCCCTGGGGTGAGGCACCTTATTGATTATTTTACAGCACACTATCTTCCATAAAGTCGCAGAACATATGTGAACTAAACAGAAGAAATTGTGTCAAGACAGCTCAACAGTTTTTTATCCTTCTACTATCAATAACAACACGATCCGACAGGTGGAGTCATACAAATACATTGGCGTCATGATTGATTGTACCACATCGATTTCATTTGCAAAAAAAGAAAGCAAAACAAAGGTCTCAGCTCAAAATCTGGACTGAAACAACAACTAAAAAGCTGAAGCACAATCTGGACTGTATGAAAAATCCTTTGCAGTCGGCTAAAAACATCATCTCTGACTCCAAACCTGTTCTGTATAGTGAATATAAACATCTCCCATGAGGTCGACAATACAGTGTACCACACTTTAATAAGATTAGACTGAAACAAGCAAAAAATAAATAAATAATGAGCTTAATCCATGATCAAATGGTGTAAAATATTGTGTAATGATTTTGTACTGAATGTTTTTAATGTCTGTGTTGAGCATTTGTCCTTGTATTGTCAGCAAAATATATTGTCTGCAACTGACAAACTGATTTTGTCCCTGTAGGGCTGCCATATGTCCTCAGGCAATACAAATGTTGTCTGTATCTACTGCAAAAAGCTACACACGCCCTGAATGAACAGACGCATTATTTTGCTTAGTAATAACCCTACACAATGAAAAAGAACCAGATGTGTGAGTTCAAGACACATAAACCATCTTGGACACAAAGTCAGCCTATACCTTTGATGCTAACACCCAACAAGTTACCTCTGAACTCCAGAACGTCTTAGTGAAGCCCTTTGAGAGAATCTGGTTAACCACAGACGCAGACCACAGTCGAGGTAAAGAAGTCACTTTTCAATATGATCATTTTGATGCTTTACAAAGAGGCCTTGAATGGTCGTCTTTGATGCTGGCAGCAGTTAAGTTCACTGTGGACCACACTGTCAATCATCATTCACATGGAGCAATGCAAAAAAGTGATAGCCCTGCAGAAAGTTGAAACTGTATTCAAATAAATATCATTACATTAAAATTGAAGCAAAGAAGTATTACATTTTTATGTTCACAAAGCCAATCCTCATTGATATTAACCCATATTTTGCAAATCCATTATTATACTTGGGTTAATGTGATTAAGTTACAGACATCAGTGTTGTGTTAGCCCTTGTGTAGACAGAGGGATTAAATGTGGGATTAATATCACTCATGATCCATATTAGGAATCTGTGGCTCAGGCGCAGAAATATTTGGCTGAGTTTTAATATAAATAAAAGCTAAATCATGGAGTTTCAAATGTAAACAGGGAGTGGAGATTAACCTATTTTTTGGGCTCCAATTGGACGGCTTTGTGTTTCGAGCATTTCAAGCCGGTCTCCTCCAGCGGCAGTAGGCTATAGCTGTATCTGAAATGGTCCTACATTTTTGATTTGATGTTCTTGTAATGCACACAGAGTGACAACTGGCTGGACATAAAAAACTCATTGGCCACTTAATGCACAACGACGTTATCCCTGTGTGACATAGTGTCTGTGCAGAGCTGGTTTGCCACATGGAAAAAGAGGGAAAGCTCAGGCCAGGACAGAAAGTTCATAAATTTTGCAGATGTTGGCCTTACGTGGGGGCAACAGGTGATTATGTCATCTTCACATAAATGGCCTCTGTGTGCACATACTCTCCAGGTCTGCCTTCAAATATTCCCCGAACATACCTCGCACTACCCTCTAAGCAGTGTACAAATTACATTTCTTTGAAGCAATTTAAATTGACTTTTACCTACACTTTTCACTTTAAAACTCTTTTTGGGGAATGTATGTATGGAAAAGACATCTGTGGATATGTTCTGTTCCCCCGTGGCTGTTATATAAGGACCGCTGGGGTTTTAAATCCCAACCTACTGGTACATTTTAATGGGAATTCATTCATCAGGTTTTTAGATGCAAGAAATGTTCGGTTGATACAGAACTGGAAAAATCGACTTGGACGGCAGGAGAATATTGGGCCAATAAAGTGTGACAGCACTCTTATAAACTGGCAACAGGCCTGTAAAGTAGTGAGAGTCGGCCGTGAGAGTTTATAGAGCCAGAAGTGATATTTAGTAAAAGGTCAGAGTTCAGAAAGAGCAAAGCAGGAGAGAAGAGCGTTAGGTGTGTAGTCACAAATGATGCTCCAGTTTAATTTAATGAAGGCAGCAAATGCAATGTTTTTACACCATCTAAAGCTCCATCTCCATTATCTAAAACTAGATGTGGCTAAAACAAAAAAGAGAAAACATCAGTGAGCATTTTTTCATTTTGGACTATGTTTATCACAAGAACAAGAAAGGCTTGATTTGAGATAACATTATTTGATTGTATTTTGTTTTTGTCCAATCAGCTCCACCTTTTATACCTTCTACATTATTATTGTAGCTAGTTGTAGAGGTATTTTTGAATGAGATGGACATGGATAACTTACAAATGAAGAGATTTAAAAATAAAACTTAGACATTCATGCAAAAATTTTAATTTAGGGTCAGTATATGAGCAGCGATGCTAAAGTTAGATCAAGTTGCAGCTGGAACAATCTGCCAGGGGTGTGCATGACATCAATGGACTTTCACTTTGATTGGGTCATTGCTTACTGTGTGAAAGCTCCAGCCAGTCCCTATGTACAAACATGGGACTTCTGGCTCCAAATAAATCAACATGGCAACCTCCGTAACGCCCAAAAACAACGCCTGAAATAGCTTCAAACTCGAGGTGTAACGCGATGGGTGACGTCCACTATGTCTTTGCTGTAAATGCATACAAGACATTCTGAACCAAAGACGAAGAATTACCAAAGTAGGATGGTATAGGAATGATAAACAATACATTTGTGATAACTCTTCAATACCTCTTTCATGAACAATCTGCAAGTTTGCTCTTTCAGTTTAGGTTTCAGACACAATAATCAAGACTGAAACTGTATTGCAATTGTGATTTGTGATGCAATTATTTTTATTTTGCATCATTCATCACACAATCATAGCAACAAAGCAGTGAAAAACCTATGTCTGTCTTTAACTCTGTGTTAAAATAGTTGTATGCAATATGCAGGAACACAAAGTTATGCTCGCTTTCTTCTTTCTTTCAAACCCCACAATGAACAACTTCTCTTATTTTGGCGGGGCTTGACTTTCCCTCTCTTGTTAGTTACGTCTATTGTCATGTCGTCATCCGTGGAGATTGTAAAAGTAACGAGGCTGCTTTGACAATGTACGGAGTAGAAAGTACACATATTTGTGTTCAAACGTAAGGAGTTAAAGTAAAAAGTTGCCAGATAAATAAATATTTAAGTAGATACCTGAAAAATCTGCTTAATTACTACAACAAAGTACCAATACCTCGTAACTTTCAACCTCACTCAGTCATTGTTTAACAGAAGATTCCACTTAAGGGTCCTGCTATTGGCGCTATAGCCCTATTTTTCTTCTGTCCATGATTTGAAAATGCTAAATAAAAGCAGAAGAAAGAGGTTCTTCTGGGATGCACCTGTCAATTTCTTTTAGATGAAGCAGGAAGAGGGAGCTGAGGTCAAATACTAAATCAAAGCCCTGTGTGATCATCGGTGTGGGTATAAAATGTGGTGCGACAAGTATTGCTTTTCTTTCCCGTTGGCTTTTCATGCTTGTCAGGGGGGATTGTGTCATAAAGCTGAAGTTTGTTAAACCCCTATGGTTCTCTTGCTCACACAAGAGCACACAAACCCATAAACGCACAGTCCCCCTGCTGACACAGATAAACAAAATGCGGACACACGGGGGTAAGTTTTTAGGGCTCGTAGTCTGACTCATTGGTGCTGGCAGCGGTCCACGAGCTGCTGTGTGATTTACTGGTCATCAACATCTGTGGAGTACATGTGTATCTGTTGGGTCATGCTGCAAGGAGCCAAGTTTGAGCTGGGAGCTGAGGGACTATGCATCTGCCTCACTGACAGCGCGATGAATACCTACGCAGACATTTGGCTGTCTCCATCACCACGTAAACCTGTGATGTGCATTCTGAGGAATTTACTGGAAAATGAACGCTGAAGGTCACCCTGACCATATTCAGTCAAAAGAAATGATTTCAGTTTTGTTACTATGAGGGTTTTTTTTTTTAAACGTTGCAAAATTCATGCAACAAGGGGAATTACAATGACTTTGTTCTTTACGCCAATGTGGAATAGATAGAGGACTCTTAGTTTGGGGGAGCAGACAGGAGTAACATCACAGAGACTTAAGCTTGAATTACATTAAATAGGACCAGAGAAAATATGGTTTAAAATACATAACAATTTAACAATTTATATTCTAAAGTGTGTTTTCCGACAGACACGAGGCCTGTCTATGCTCCTGTCTGCTTCCCCAAACCAAGGTTGCGCTAATAATTATCTACTCTAAGGAAAAAGTTACTCTTAAGTATCAGAACATACTTGACAACAGTAGTGTCAAATTCAGTGTGGGTAGGGGTCAAGATGCTAAATAAGAATCTTTTCAAGGGCCAAAGACTGTGAGACTTGGGAAGCTTTTATTCAGTTTTGAATGTAAGGTTTCATCCTCATTTGAGTTTTACAAAATTCATCTTTAACATTAACATTTAACAAATGGAAACTGGTTTAAGTTGGATTTGAACAGGTTTTAGTTTGATTTGAAGAGGTTTTAGATGGATTTGAACAGGCTTTATTTATCTTTGTGACAAAAACTGGCTTAACATATACTATGTCATGAACAAGTAAAATAAATCCATCTTAAACCTGTTCAAATGCATCTAAAACCTGTTCAAATCCATCTAAAACCTGATCAAATCCATCTAAAATCTGTTCAAATCCATCTAAAATCTGTTCAAATCCATCTAAAATCTGTTCAAATCCATCTAAACCCTGATCAAATCCATCTAAAACCTGATCAAATCCATCTAAAATCTGTTCAAATCCATCTAAAACCTGATCAAGTCCATCTAAAACCTGTTCAAATCCATCTAAAACCTGATCAAATCCATCTTAAATCTGTTCAAATCCATCTAAAATCTGTTCAAATCCATCTAAAATCTGTTCAAATCCATCTAAAACCTGTTCAAATCCAATTAAAACATAGAGCCCAAAATATTTTCTAACATTTAATATGTGAATATGTGAAAGCCCAAATACAAGAAGTTACAGACAATGAAACAAAGAAAGATGAAAGAAAAAGGGGACAATAAATATCAATGTTAAAAAACAACAACACACATTATATCACATTATATTACAGTCTCAAACAAATATTGAGACTGAGACATTTTCCTGTGCAAATGTCCTCCTGTGTATTTTCTCTTTACATCATCAGCTTTAATATATTGTCTTTGTCTAATGCCACATAATATTGCTGCACAAGCTATATAGAAGCTATATAAATGTGCTGTGCCTGTGTGTTTGCATGTGTGGAGTTCAACTCTGGCAAAAACCCGACCGTTGACATCAGTCCCTAGTGGAGATGTTAAAATACTTGGATGATGTATCTCTTCAGAAATGTAATAAAAACGTTCTTATCACCACAGTATGTTCCCTCAATAAGTCAGACCCGGAGCTATACATATAAGTTCTCTACATATTTACGCACATATGCAACACAAAAGGGTTCACTAATCTGTCAGACTGAGTAATGTTTTTGATTCTATAACGGCTCCGTGATTCTGCAGTTTGTCTACAATGACATGGATTCTTATGGAGACGAATGGAAGGAAAATGGAAGACAAAGCGAGCGCAGGATGAGAGGCAGATCCAGGCGGGGGAGGGGCTGACACGGACTAAGTGAAGGCCTTCACGGTGGATTTCACGCTTGTCTCTGCTTGGCCCATACTTAACCCCGTCTTCTGCCTGTTACTTCTCTCAGGAAAACTTTCAAAATTCCCACACTTACTAAACAGCTATGTGTATGGCATGCACTTTCTTTTTTTTTTTTCCTTTTTTGTAATCTACGACCCACTGACACAACTATCTGACCACAAGTCACATGTTCGAGTTACAGGAATGAACTCCCAGGTCCCAAAACAAATCTTTATAACGTCTGACTCCCCACACTTTCACCCTCGTGCTTTTGTGAAAGGGAAGTGAGTCAGGGACGGCTCAAGAAGAAACCACTTTCACTGGGATTTTTCTTTTGTACTAAGCTGGGACTCATATTTCCAACTTTGAGACAATATCTGTCAATGGTTGTTTATGAGACACTGATGGCTTTATTGTCTTGAGGCCATTTCTAACCACTAGCTACTGTACGCCGACCAGTCTCTGCACCAACTGATATTTAAGATGCCAAACAAGTTTATTTTCACTCGTCATTAATATAAAGAAAAAGAAGTTGTATATTCCTCTAAAGACCTCAGTGGCTACGACGGAATATTTTAAGAGCTAAAAACAAAACAGTTTGGGACTGTTTGTTCTCACTAACAAACAGGATGTTGCTAATTGCTTTGTTTGTCCCGGAACAATACATGTCGGTTTTTAAGTCGCAGTCCTGTTCCCTCTGGTGGATTGCATCATTAAAATCCAATTATACTACTTAGGCTCATTTGAATGTTAATGTCGACTGGCACTGCTAATCCTTGTCTGGTCATTTGTACAAAAAGGAAAGTGAGCATCTAATTCCACTCCAATAAAACTGTATTTTATCCAACTTCAGTGTGTGTGTTTAAAGCAGTGGTTCCAAAACACTGGGTCAAGTCCCGAAAGTGGATCCCCAAAGATTTTTTAAACATTAATATAAATATGGGTCCCATTAAAAACAAACAAACAAACAAAAAAACAAAAAACATAGAGAAATAAGCAATTAGTGTGCTTCCTGAGGAAAAACTCCACATTCCCCAGGAACTAAGGAGAAGCAGGAAAGGAGGGGCTCTTTCTGACATGAAGTATTTTTTCCTCACTGACCAACATTAAGAGGCAGTATTGTGTGTGTATTCAAAGTGTTATGACTATTATTGCAACAGATAAACACTGTCATTTTGTTATTGTTGTTTCATTGCTCTATGTCCACTATAATTTTATATATGGGATAAATAACATACGTCATATTAATGTAAACTGGAAATAATATAAAGTGTCCAGATACCACTTTTTCTGGTACTTATACCCAGTCAATACTGAGTACCAGATACAAGTACTATAAGTAATGTAGCTATACACATAGATTTCAGTGTGTTCATTTTTCATGTTTTATTAAGAGACTTGTTTTGAAAGATCCAGAGCATTATTTATGGTTTACCTTTATCTTGATTTCCAATAAAACGAGCAGATTGTGCCATAAAGAGAAAAGGAGGAACAAATAACGTCACATTAATGGCTTCCAAGTACTTTCTCTCAAATCATTATTGACAAGTGTTACTTCCAAGTAGCCATTTGACAAGAATTCATCAACAACAAACTTTAAAGCCTCATGTCTTCATTGGAAAAAACACTCATCGGTTGTTTTCATTCCCTGCAAAAGGCTCTTGAAGTCCCCAGAGCCGCTGAGATGAAGGCATTCCAGCCCTGAAAGCCAGGCGTCACATCTGCACTTCGTCTGCTCGATCACTCTGAAGGGCCAGTTAGTGCTGAGAGGACGTCGATGGCCTTTACGCCCGCTGTCTTCGACGAGGACTGTGACAGGACGGGAAATACGACAGGATTCTTGGCCAATAGTTTTATTACTGATGTGATGCGATCCCCTTTTCTTTTTGCCTTCTTCTACCTTTAGCACACTTCCTTTACCTCCCGCTCCTACCTTATTCCAACATCTGCTTTCAATCCGAGTGGGGAGATTAAAGACGTAAGCATCAACAACAATCTCTCCTCCCTCAGTGGTCGTGTTACAACGCCGAGCTCATTTCCAGGCAGCCGCCGATGACCGAGACCAGGAACCCGCGGGGATTTCATCGGTATCACAATAACTCTTCAGACCAAATAGTAAACAGAGATAGTGGATGATGAAGAGCAGGGAACTGGACATGACCTTAAGAGGTGAAAGGTGAAAGGTCAAGAAAGACGGAGGATCACGTGTTGGAGGTCAGGGGGTTAACAGGTAGCGCGCAGAGAGCAGTGGGATTAAAGTTACCGGGTTGTATATGGAGAGTACATAGAGAGGACACAGAGAGTTTGGACGTCCTGCTGCGAGCCGTCCTGTCCACTTTGACTCTGGGCTCTGTCTAATGTCTGAACCCTCTCAGCTTCAGGAGATGGCTTTATTTATGTCAGCCTGTTTGAAAGTGGACGGTGTCATGTTTAAGGAAAGGAATGACACGTGAGTTTACAAGGCTCTGGGCAGACGGTCGGTCGATATTTAAAGCCGCTGTCAGGGCACAGACTTCAGGAGGATTATGCAAGATGTGTTTGTCAAATACAGAACGACGTGGAAGGGAACTTTTTTTATTGTCTTAATAAGGCCCTTAAAAGGGAATTTCCTATTTTTTTATTGTTGCATTGGTTTTACTTGAATTTTAACAGGTTTTACTTAGATTTGAAGTTTTTTAGTAAGATTTGAACAGTTTTTTGTCAGAATTGAACAGATTTTTGTTGGATTTGAGTGGTTTTAGATGGATTTGAACAGGTTTTAGATTGATTTGTACCTGTACCTGAAGCTGAGGGCTGCATAAAATCTCACCTTGTGCCATGATTGGCCCCTGGGCCTGACTTTGGACATGTCTGCCTTAAGACGTGATCTAAGCTTTATAATTAAGGATTTTAATAGATGAGAATGATCAAAAAGGCACAGTCCCCTTCGTTGACACTGATATCAACAACAAAGGACCAAGATTTCCTTGATCCTTCAATGCTGAAATGGATTATTCTGTTGCAAAATACATCTTATTTTACAGCGAAACAGCTCAAAAAAGATAAAAATAGAGAACAAATTAAACATGGATAAACGTTGGCTTTGACGCTATGTTTAACGAGACAGAGGTAATTACAGGATCGCTACAGTTTGCAACGGTAAACTCCAAAGCTAGTTTTCAGGTAAATCCTAAACCTTGATTTAATGTAACGTATTAGTATTTTGTGGTGAAAAATAGGTCCGGTTATACCTTTTTTCTTTTTTTTTATTAAAAAAAGAGCAGGAAAGGTTACTACGAAACGGCAAAAACAAAATCGGGAAGTGGAGATTTAACCAGTCATGGCTCACATGGAAATACATAAAAAATATACAGTGCAGAAGTCTTAGGCCACTTTAAATCTAAATGTTGGTCTCAAACACAAGAAAAATGAGTAGAACAGAATTAGGTTTCTTTTTGACGTTTGTGCATGACCAAACACACTTCCTGGTCTTCTGCAGAAGTCCAACTGGGTAACGTCCTGTTTCTTCTTGCTGGCTGCAGCTGTGGCCACAAACCAACAATCCTTCTTTCACACATGTTCTCTGTGTGCAGAAGAAGACAGATAGGCCCTGAGCAGCTTTGGGGCTGGAAACCGTACAATATATAAGAGACTTTCGCAAACCCACGCTCTCATGAGAGAATACGTGAGATCGATTATTCACATTGAACATTCACAGAAGCACCATTTACACAGCATGACCATAGAGGGACGTGAAATATGAATGTGATCTGCTGTCGACTGTTGAGCTACATGGCTGTGTGTGATTTACTCGGTGTCACTGGGTTTTTGTTACAGCTGTCATAAAACAAGACAGCAACAGAATGTCAGAGTGTACACCTCCCCAGACACTTTAATGCCTAAAATATGGCATAAATCTGTCCATGTGCAGATTTCGGCAGCAGTACAGTGTGTACTGAATGGACCAGTGTAAGAGTTCACTCAAAATAGTCATGATTATATTTTTCAGCGCTATTACTTCCTGGTAGCTGTGACTAAACATGCTGACACACATAGGGTCCACATAGAGGTTAGTAGGAGTTACAGCTAGAACAAGGCCACTGTCTATGTATTTCCTACATGACATTTTTCACACATTTTTTTAAATTAGATTTACATTTTGGAACTTGTGAATGTTTTTGACTTCAGTATTTGACATCTGTGCATACACTGAGGTTGTTTTGAATGATATTTATTAGATTTTCAGGTTACTCCATAGTGCAGAGCTGTGATTCCAGTTCAGTGCTACAAATAAACTACATTTAATAAGGAGGCAGAAGGGTAAATAAGCATGTGTGAGGCAGAGCAGGTGAGTGGTGAAGAAGGCAGAGATAGGAGAAGCCACTGTTAGCCGCTTCAAGCTGTGGTAACTGTAGGCAGCACTGACCCAGTGTCAATAAAAGGGAGGTTAGGTCCAGATTAAGTTGCTAACAAAACTCTCATTACCTTTAGTGGAGAATGCCAACGTTGGAAGGTGCAAGCTGGGAGCAAAAAGGAGAGTGACAGAAAGAAGGGCACTTATAGGATAACATCTAGTGCAATTAACTGGTGAATCGAGGGCATTTTCCTTGGCAAGAGCAAAACGTATTATATGCTACTTAATAAGCTAAGTTAGTGTTACAGTGTCCCAGGAAAAATAAACACATTCAAAGTGATATGCATGAAAAGGTCAACCACACACTTAATTACAAGAGACTGTTAAATTTAGCAAAAAGATTCAATTAGAATGGTTGTAGAACTATAAATCAGCTAAAAGTGACGGAGTACTCTCACCGGAAGCAGGAAGAAACACACAGGAAGACACTGACATTTTTTTAATTTATTTAAGTTCAATAGTGTAATGGCACAAGCAGTTGAGCACTCAAAAGCACAAGACAAAATGACATGCAATGTTATGGTCTTAAACAAACAAGAACACACTACCAAGAACATACAAGAACGCACTTACAAGAACACACTTAAGAAGAACACACTAACATATACACATAAAGAAAAACACACTTACAAGTACAGACTAACAAGAACATACTCACAAGTACACACTAACAACAACATACTTACAAGTGTGCACTAGCAAAAACACACTCACAAGTACATACTAACAAGAACATACTTACAAGTGCACACTAGCAAGAACACACTCACAAGTACACACTAACAAGAACACACTCACAAGTACATACAAACAAGAATATGCTAACAAGTACACACTAACAAGAAGTAACTTACAAATACATACTATACAGAGAACATACTAGAAGTACAGTTTCAGACACTGCAGAACTTAAAGTTACTGACTCAAGTGTACATCTAAAAAGTCAACTAAACTCCACAAGTTACCTATATTATACAACATAAAGAATTGCTGATACAAGTTACACACTAACATGAAACAGTAAATGATCTTATACAAATACAGACTGTCAACCACTATGTAGGTCTATTTGGCGCTGACAGAGCAGAGCACGGCACTATATTGAGTGTGCTAGGTGAGAGGGCAAAGTTTCAGGACCACTACACAACTTTAAATTATGTTAGTCATGTGACTCCAGTGTACATATAAAAAAAAAGTCAGCTAAACTCCACTGAAAGTTAACTTCTGTACTAAACAATCACAAGACTTTAGTGAAACAAATATTGTTATAAATAAACCTACGTGTTTTATTTAACAAGACCAAACTGACATGACTGGATCATTAGAACTCCACTAGAAAATGGCGAAAATGTGTAGATTCAGTGGAGATATATATAGCGGAGACAAAGACTTCCAACTTCCAAGCATGAATTTTTTTGTCTTTTATTGCATGTTTTTTTTTTTTTTTCCCATTCTTGAAAAGTGTGTTGCAAATACCCTTCACTTCCAAAACTGGCTGCACCAGCTTCACCTCTCCACCGCTTTAGGTCACTTCACTTCAATGTATACATTTGTTGGCGTTTTATTTATTTGAAAAAGTCACCGGAGCGTTGAAGAGTGATCATTCACTTAGATACTTTTTGCCCACATCTGGCAAATCACCGCAATCACTGCCTCCATCTGATATGAAGTTCAAAGTTGACAGAGCTCATTACTCTCTTTCCTTTTTAGATTAGGCTCTGACACGCTGAAGTTCAAGAATATTGAGCCTGAAGCCTGGAGGCATACGCTGCACAGATTTTTTAATTAACAATGTCACATTATTTACCCTTTAAGACTTGATTGATATCAACTATATGCAAAAAGTAATTCTACAAAAACAAACGAATCCGATACATTCTGTTGTGTTTTTTCATGGTGTTTTAAATCTGAGCCCCTCATTTGTGAGCCCATCTCCCACTGACACATGAAACCACTTGCTATTGACTCACTAAGTGTTTCCTGTCTGAATGGCGGGTTGCCACAGAGCAGCTGGAGAATGTGCGGACACAGACTGAGGTTTACTTATAATTGGCTCTTGCTAATCCCTCTGTTTATTGGCCCATTATAGCACAAGAGGCTGTCAGGGCACATTCTTCTCAATTGTGTGGCCTTACAGTATTGTGTCTTTGTGTTTGCTTTCCAAATGCAGCATCGAGGTTTGCATGTAATTAAGTCATTAAGAGGCAGACTCGATGCCTGTTGATGTTTTTATTCGAGGACCTAAAACACATATTATGTTCTCACTCTAAGATGTTTTATCGTGTCTTGTCAAACACTGGTGATTCTATAGTGCTTTTTATAGACAATACTGTGTCATTTTTTAGTTTGGAGACATTTAACCCTGGTCTGTCAAGTTCTCCAACCACAGGGAGACTTGGTGATGGCTTTGTCAGCTACATAACCACATATGGGGAAGCCAAGAATTTATGTTTGGTATGTGACAAGAACAAGACAAGCTTTGTTTGAAACAAGATCAGACTTCTACTGAACAATCTGATAAAGTCCTGATGCTTTAATCCACAGTTCATCATTCACTATGTTGGTTATCCAAAGTGATGTTGTCATGGTAGCCTACTTTTTCATGTTGAGAAGAGAAAACATAAATAGATGCAAGACATACCAAAGTTAACCATACTGTTCCTTGATAGAAGACTTTAGATACTATTTTTTTCCTGAGGTTAAAGGCATAATACTATGTTTCAAGCTCACAAGTGCCGCTGTAAACAATGCAGTTAGCAGTTTATACATTCCTTCTTGATGCTTAAAAATGTGTATATTATTTTGAATATCTTCTATAATATATCCAAACTAATTTAAGTAGCACTGCATTAGTTTTATCCCAAAAATATAATAATAATAATAAAATAATAATAATAATAATAATAATAATAAATAATATAATCTGAATTACATGATGGTTCTTAGACATGAGATCAGTAGAATATATAATATGGTGAGAATAATAACAATATATAATTCCTGATGCTAAGACATTACAGAAATGGGGCTATACACTGTACAAAATACACTAACACTACCTACCGTTTCCGAAGACATGTTTTTTTCTTTCAAACTTGCCGGTTTGGATAGTTTCCTTTCAAAAACAAACAACATCCGTAAAAATTGAGGCTGCTGTCAAAGGGTTTGCACCCTCTACTGGCTAAAAGTGACGCAGAATGGCTTTAACTGTGTTTGATTTTGCTCCTAAACTAAGCTTCACTAAAGAAACATTTTTGATGGTGCAATGCAACTCCACTTTACTTGAACCCTGGTTTAAGCCAATTTAAACAGAGTTTCACTACACTTGGATAAGCCGTAATCTAAATTCAAATTAAACCTTGTTGGAGCATCCCAGCCTTGAACACACAACTGGGACACTGCTAGAAGACTCATTTCTCCTGACAGCTGTAACCGTATTTAAAAGCAGCTACTTTTTTGCATTCTACAACTCACTGGCAACTTAAATCAAATCTACAGCCATCCATCTTAACTCTCTATCAGAATCAATATCTACAGATTACACCTCAGGAATGAGAGAGAGCTTGTATTTCTTACCCCATCACTCAGTCCAAAGATCAAACCAGTCCTCTTGTCCAGACCTTATGACCTCTACAGCCCAGGAACCAGGGCTAATCCAAATAAGGAAGTATTTTCACTCTAATCCCTGACATTGATAGTGATGTTTTAACATATCCATTTACACAACAAACCAGCTTATATCACACATTTACATTACGCTGTGTTTACAATAAAACCAAAGCTGTGTTCATCCCTCTCCAGTCTACATCTGGTTGTATTATGCAAAGTCTTCACTACCGTTTTCACCCTTCGCTATGCTTTCTTTGAGCATGCTCGGTCTTAAATTAGAGGTGGCACAAACACTCTTTCCCAACACTGAAACATTACTCCCACATGGTTTAAAAGAGAAAGAAAACGAACAAACGGGTTGCACGAGAAATTGGGAAAGAGGGCAACTCGGCTCTCCAGTTTCAGAGAAGTGTCTGATGTCATTAATGGTGAGGGGAAGATGGGTTCCTCAGAGAGACGGCAGGGGTCCCGGGCAGAGAGCCGCTTATGGTCGCAGTCCAAAACACACAGAGTCATACAGATGTCATCTAGTCCCAGTTTACCCCAAATCCCCGCTCAGGATTTGTCTCAATGCAACAATAAAATAAAAAGTGGAGACCAAAGCGGGTGCATCTTAATGAAGAGCAGACAGACCAGTGAATTACTTGGAACGGCCACAACAGCAATACTGTCCAGGTCATTCTGTGAACATGACGGAGGTAAACGAGAGTTCACTCAGCCCTGGAGAATTGCGATGTTGTTTGTAGATCTTGGAAGAGGCTATGCTTAGGTTATGACTTTGCATTTCTGAGCAGAGTGAACGCAAAAAGGGGAAAAAAAAACATGACGCGTCTAGTCACCGAGAAAATTTCCAGTTAATGCGAGGTCACACAAGGAAAAAAAAGGGCTTAAATAATGCTCTGTCATCTGAAGTGGGTCATGACTGCTCATAAATTCGCATTTACATGAGTAACATTCTGGATCATTTTTGTTGATTAGATTTCCAGAAAAGAATTTAAGCTCGGCTCAGACAACAGGAAATGTACAATTTTACCCAATTGTGGGATCTCACAATAAAAAGATGATCACAGATTATCGTCTTTTTTGTCGTAAACACCCACAGACTACCTAAAAAAGTAGCATATATCAGACCATTAAAGTAACTGACATTATTGTAACTGACAAAGTGACTTTCTCCTGCATTTTTAGCAGCAACGTAGTAGCACTAGAGTTAAAGTGAATGTGTTTCAGGACAGTTTTGTATTCTCCTGACTTTGGGATAAACAGAGGATTTTACTGCAGCAGAGTAGAAGCTAAATGTTTCTACTCTGCTGCAGTAAAATGAATACTCCCTCTCTGTTCTCTTTTAATCGTCAGTTGTAATAAAATTGGGATAACATTAAAAAGTCATAAAAATACAGCTGTCTTTCATCTATCATCCATCCAGTGTTATTTTTTGTCAAGATAATCAACAGATTATTTCAAGATAATCAAAGAAGGATATCCAACATGTTTGATATAAAACTGACCGCTCATGAGGAGTTATGGAGGTTATTGCCAATGTATGGTCTTGCTCTATCAATTCCAGATATAGATTCATTCAGTTTAAAGAAGCCCATCGACTACATTACTCCAAGGTTAAACTAAGATCTTCCCATCTGTATCTGGAATGTGTAAAAGGTCCAAAAGTTCTCTTGCTCATTTATTATAGCATTGTCCAGTCATACAAAAATGTTGGAAAGATATATTTCAATGGTTCAGTGAGCACTATCAAGTTCAAATTGAGCCAGACTCTCTTATGGCAATTTTTTGGGTGTTTAAAAGACAAAGTAAACTGCTTTTAACTTTTAACAGTTGGCTTCAGGAAATAGTTTCATTGGCTAAACTTGAACTTATTAACCGTCAGCAGAATCGTTTATTGGACTTGTCTATAAAAACATGGACACCAATCTTGGCATGACTGGACAAGTAAGCTAAGATCATGAATAATAATCTGGATGTAATATGAATGCTTCCTTTGGCTTTGTTCTCCACTTTGTGTGTGTGCTTTGTTTTTGAATTTTGAATGAATTTATTTATTGTCTTTCTTTTTTTCTACGGGAATAAAATAAAAAAAAAAAATGAACAAAACAAAACTGAGTGCTCATACTCCACTTCAGTCAGGAGTGAGCATCAGAAAGGCAGAAATGGCTCAAATTGACCATTTTATACAATAGCTTTAACTCTGGTATTAATCGATGACCTATTGTGAAGCTTAATTATTGAGCCTCGCACTACCATAAGTATCACATTAGCCATTTGGTCACCTATTTGAACAATACAGTCCTTTTTCCCACTTTCTATGACAATTACTTTTACTTACACTGTTTTACTTCCTATTTTATGTAAGTACAGAGTACAGCGACTGTCAGCAAGAAAATAACCACAGACAAATACAACGGGAAAGAAAGAGGAATTCACCGAAGCCCTAAAGTAACGCCAAATCGTCACAGCTAAACTCTTTCACACGTGCTAACAAGACAAAGTCAGCTACTGCTTCCTAAACCCTCGTGAAGTAATCCCCCATGTGTACGCTACATTTAAGCCCAGCGGTGAAAGAGCCCCGGCCTTTTCTTGACCTTGTCACGGGCAAATGGTATCGCACTACAAGGAAAACTCTGCGAAAATCATTCAGAATCACTATGAGCTACAGTCAGTGAAGTATAAAGGAGCATTTCACCGTAAAAGTCTCCAAAACGAATCACTATTAACACCATCTGCTAAGTTGAGCTGCCATCTTAGATTTCCACCTGTGTGCTTCTCGACTTCTCGGTCAGTCTTCCAAATTGCGAATGAATATTGCAGCACAGATGTTGGATATCTTAAAACCTCAGTCAGTTTAAATTTAAATCCAATTCTATCCTCTATTTTACCCTCAAAGTTATGATTTATTACTTAGTTATAACTGTGGTCTGTAATTGGATGTAATTGGAGATAAATGTCGCTGGGACAAACTGCGGTCAGCACACTATCAGGGCTTGTTTTGTTTGCTCAGCCGTCCATCATCCGCCTAAAAAATATCACTTCTTCATCTGTGTGACCTTTCACCTCCCAGGGGTCACAGGTCACAGTCAAAGGTTGAAGAAATGACATAAGGATCCCATTTCAAGCAGTGTTTGTAGGATTGGAGGTGAAAAGGGAAGTGTATATTAACTTAAAAAAAAAAAAATCAAAAAGAAGACGTTCTTCTGTAATTTTCAACACACCATCAGATCAAACGTGCCCATATATGGTGTGCTTTAGCGCTTCATTTATCAGAAACACATGCTACTGCTGCTCAAGGTGTTACTTGGAAACCCACTGCGCAATTCGTTTTATCTTCACTCTACTTTTTTTTGTGTTTTTTAAGATCTGTCCACCCACAGCAGTTTTGCGAGGGTTACTTCTTATGAAAAGTGAAACACAAGAAAAGGAAAAATCCCTCAAGGTGTCATCATGTGCTATTTCTGAGGGTAGTTTTAGGCCTGCCGCAGACTGGTTCTTTGTCTGGTTGGCAGTTCACCAGACCAAGCACAAGATTTTACTTGTTTTGTAACTTTTCCTTGAAGCGCAAAATGACAAACCTTGCTAACGCATTGGAGCGTGCGAGGGTTAGGCAATGAAGCATCTTAGAATTTTGGTTTTGGTTTGGTTTAGTCTTCATGTTGAAATATTTTCTTAAATGTACAGTGTGTTTTTCCTCTTTGAATCGGGGAAAACTGTCTAATGATCTAATAGTTTTTTTTAAAGAATGAAAAAACAAGATCTTCAAATAAGGCTTTATTATATATAAATGGATAAGAATATTAATCACATGCTATAATGGGGTCTGTTCCCAAGGCTTGTCCTCATTGTCTTGTCACACCTTGTCAATATTGAATCAATAGCAGCAGAAAAATCCCTCTTGTAGCTTTTCCAGTGCTGGCTATGTCTCCTTACACAGTGAAAAAGCCCAGAAAAGAAAAACATAAACATAAGTCACACATTGTCATAATTTCATCTGCATCTGTTTTTTTACCTGAAGGGGCCCAGGACTGCAGGGCCAACACGGTGCTGCTTTTCTCCTGCTCATTGCTCTGTCCATGTGCTGGATCCTAAAGGGATCAACAGTGCACTTTTCGCTGGATTTCTACCATCACCGACTCCGGAGCCAGACCATTATGCAACACGGCCTCCTAAGCACGATCCTCCTTCCTCGCCTCAGTCTTCTTTATCGCGCATCAAATCCCTCTTTTCCTCAATATCTGTCTTTACTTATCTGCCTATAAATCCAAATCGCTTCTCCATTTTAAACTGATTTTGATGAATAATGATGTGCGGTGAAACTCAATCCAGAGGGTAGCACCGGTGTGATACAGAATGATATGTGGCAGAAAAATACACGCATTTTAGTACAAAACAATGGAAAGGAAGACTATGCTAGAGTAAGTCAGAGCAGATGAAGGGTGCATGAATGGAAATGACAGGCAGGTTGTTTTTCAGTACTCGGTCTGGAGCTCAGCGGGAACACTGCTGATCCACATGTCATACATTCCTGCACATGCACAGATATAGCACATGGGAGATGGAAAAGGATGGGTGGGCATCAGCTGAGAAAGAGGTTGGCAAGATGCACAGATCAAGCAAGAGTTATGAATGAGCTCATTGCTTTGTACATTTGAGGTAAGAAACTGTGGTTTTTCTAAAAGTGGAGTCCCTCAGGGGTCAGTACTCGGCCGGGTTATTTTCTATTTTCATATTATACAAAGGAAGATAGTAAAAGCAAACAAACAAATTAATTGATGCACTTTTTAATGTCTTATTTTATTATTTATGCCTTTAGTTGTCATATCCGTGGATACATTTAGAATGCATTGAGCCCATTCACACCAGGTCATTGAACACACATAGCCTATCTGTTAAATATTTTCTTCTATGTATATGTATATGTATAAGACCACAACCAAGTCATGTCCAAGATCAAAAAGTATCAAGACCAAGACTTTTAGCTATTGAGACCGAGTCAAGACCGAGATCATGTCAAGGCAAGACCAGGTCAAGACCAAATCAAGACCAGGACCAGTGAACGATATACTGTAGTGGGTAACAGTTAAAGGGAACAGATAAAATATAAACAGGCCAAATGGAGTCTTAACCCAAGTCCAGACTCACAGAAGTTAGTGTTTTTCATTCATTTTAAAATGATTGAGGTTTTCATGGAGTCCCAAGAATAGAGAAATTTAACATTTGTGGTCCTGGTTGGTCTTGACATCCAAGACCGAGTAAAAATGAGTTAGAGACCAAGAAAAGACTGAGACTTTTAAGGATCGAGACCATGACAAGGCAAGATGATTAAGAAATAGTCTTAAGATCAGTTTGAAGACCAAGAGAGTCCCGAGAACTACATCACTGTGTATATTTACATGTATATTTTTGTATGTTGGATGTCTGTCTTTTATCTCCAATGAACAACCGCAATATGATCTGAGTCTAAATAAGCACTGAACTTTGTCATAGTCCCATACTTAGCGCTGTATGTGTAACGTTGTATGGGTCGGTGCAGTTTTTGAATGAGGCCCAGTAACCTCTGACAAATGAGGTCACTGATACATATATAAGGTCTAACATCACAGTCATGTGTATGGAGTGGCTCATGTTCTCTCCACACATGCAGGCTGTGCTCTTATCTCCTCTCATGACGCTCTGGCTTGTGAAAAAGGACCCTCTGTACGCTCACTAGAGATCGTCCAATCAAGCTGTGGCGTCTTCAACCACTCCAAAACTCATGAATTTATGAAACCCCATTATGTTGTCAGTGCTCTTATAATGGCTCTCATCATCTTTTTTAATTGGTTTGGTACTCTTTCCTCACACTCATGACCACTCAGTCTCATGGAACGTTCCACTTCACTCGTCATTATTTATGAAGAAATCACTGTTTGGTCATAGAGAGAAAATTGCCCTGGGGTATTTTGAAATACACTTCCTGGAAATGGAAGGCTCTGGGGAGAGAAATAGATGGCATGAGCGATGAAGTGAGGATGAAGGGGTGAAGGCTGTGAGTTGAGAAAGTGAGAAGGCTAGATAAAGTTGTTGTGCTTGGGTCGTCCTCCCACATCGGGAGGCACTAGCGCGAGAGACAGTGCTCTGTCTCTGTCGGCATCCAATCATGAAGCAATTACGCACGAGCCGCAGAGATAGTGTTGATATCTGAAGTGGAGAGGACCATAAATGAAAGGAACAGCCCCCATCTGACCTTTGACCTCCATGACGGGCAAGGTGAAAGAGTGCAGTCAGGAAAGGAGCGCCCCGTGCGTCAGAACTACTACTTCACTCGGGCCATTCACTCAGCTTATCAGCGCTCTTACTAAATGATCCCATTTCCACAGGAAAGCACAGAATGAAACAGAGGGGCGCGGGCCGGGCCACCACACTGCAACAACAAAAACGCTCGATTTCACACTGAATGAAAATAATGGGCAGTGGAAAGAATGGAGAGGTGAGAGGAACATTTTAATGTAGTTAAAAGAAAAAAAAAATGAATGGGATTTCGGCAGAAGTGTGATTTCCATTCATACGTTTGTGTACCGTTCAGGAGTAAAGGATAACAAAGGTGTGTGGGTGGAATAACAAGATGATATCTAACGCTAATAGAGTGAGTCACACATTCAGGTTTCAGTTGAATGTAAAGTCTTTCACACAGATACTAGTCAAGGTTTCCATTCTGATCACAGTGGATTTTTAAAGTCTTTTTTTTTTTTTTTTGTTTTGTTTTGGGCCAGTGTCTCAAAACGGAATGAAGACCACTCACTCTGTTCCTGTATCTAGCTTCCTTTTTCCTGTGTCCTAGAAAATGAAAGGCACACGTGTTATATTTATCCATCAGAGACCATTATGGTTATGGATGAAACATGTTTGAAGTCAATGGCATCCTGTGAGTGGACAGGGCTCCACAGTCAACACAGGATATGAATGTACCCCTGACTCGGTGATCAGGAAAAGTCGGTGTGTTTTGAATATGACTGGTGCAGACGTGACACAATAGAGTTTATGTAATGACTACTTTAATATTAGCACATTGGATTCTTCAGTGCAGACAGCAGCATGCTTTCACTCAGATCTGTGACACAAGGCTAAATTGATAACAGGCTGCCAAACGATGAATAAAACGGTCTCATTCTGCTCTTGAGCAACTGTCTGCTGATTGCCTCATTTGACTTAGTGGATGGAACTTTTTTTCATTCACATTAAGGGAACACCATTTTATGACCACCCTGGTAAAACTCTGACTGTAAAGGGAGGACAATTTGGGGGATGGTCCCAGATTAAAGTCATTACAGGGCTCTGTGTTGGAGATGAGGGGCCACATTGTGATGAGGATGACTCCAGAATGTCAGAATGAACAGTGATTTATGGAGAAATGGTGGTCTAATGCCATAATGACTGTAGACCCCAAACTATTAGGCTGTAAACATCAACCATGTCACTGAGTCATTTTATTTGTACATTTTCAGTATCTACAGGACACACAAAAGTAAAGTTAGCAAGTAAGAATGTGTATTTTGCAAAAAACACATCTTTTTTTTGTCTTGTTTCATCAGTGCTGATGATTTAGGACTTTGTGTGACAGACCCAGTTTCATGATCCCAGTCAAAGTTATATTAGTGTTTAGAAAATGAAAGTATTTTGTGGTGCGGTTTAAAATTAAAGCAACACCTTTTTTTTTTTGCTTCTTTTACTTTTACTTTTACAGACAGTGCACCCAAAGGTCTAAAGGAGACAAATCCTGTAACAAAACTCTTACAACTTTCATAAATATTCTGTTGATTTCCTAGTTTTAGTGTAAACTTGGACTGATGTGATGCATATCTGTCAAACCAGGAACACACAAGATGGTTTCATCTCCTTGTTTCATTAAGAAACCATTATAATGAATTTCCATAAGCCAATTAAACACACCGCGGAATGTTTTCATTACAATTTACGGAAATACAGAAAACCTTTTTTCCCATGTTTGTGGCAAATGTCAGATTTTCCTCATCAGTTGTTTCCATTTCAGAGGGATCTGCTAACACATTATAGTGCCGCTGATTACATTACAACAATAAAGCAGCAGTGAATGTAGCATTACAAGGGTCCTGCTGCCTGCAGTAAAATCAGAAAATAATCTCATCTACTTTTTCAAGAGGGATTTAAAAAGACAAAAGAAAGAGCAGGTTGCCCACACAAATCTCATGAAAAATACATCTCATTTTCCTCAGACTACTACCAAACCAAAACTTTAGAGTTTATTCGATACTCATCCTTTTCCTTTTAGCAACATTTCGAAATGTTGCTTTTTTCACTTTCTATTATACAGAAACATGATATAACATGATATTGATTATCAAAAGCATATGTGATATTGCAATAACAAGAACAAAATACTTTTTGTTGTGATCTGACTGTGTCTTGTTGGCACATGAGTTCCCCCCAAACACTACAGGCCCCAAAAAAGCCTCATCCCTGGCCTGAGTCCACATACTCAAGAGGAGACAGGCTGGAACACTCAGACCTCTGACGCTCTTCGGGCTTGGGCTTTTTCCCCCTCCCATCTCCATCAAAACAACAAAAACACCAGTGGACCTAAACAAATCAGAGCTGGCTTATGAGCGAGGGTTCAACCACAGTTCTTAGTAGTTTCACACAGAGATGAAGAGAGGCAGGAGTGGGTGGGTTACGGAAATTATAATCAATGTGGTAGTGATTTAGATTCCTTATAATGTTGTCAGATTCACCACAAAACACTTCCAGCTTCAGGGGGAATATGCATAGTGTAAAAGTCAGTTATGGTCAGATCGTGCGTGTTGAACAAAAGAGGTATCACTTTTGATGTTTACAACTTCTTTTATTAAAACTGTCACTGTTTTAAACCTCCACAGTTCAGTTTCAGGCCTTGTGCTATGCATAATGGCAACACAAACCTCCCTCTAGTGGATGTGTTTGTAACTGCAACAATCTGCACTCACTTTGTTACTGTCTGGAGAAGGGAAATTAATTAGTGCAGAGGAAATGCAGCAAATCAATAAGATGTAGTGTACAATGTTCAACTGTTTTACAAAGAAACACTGAACAAACCTAATGGAAGGTCTGTTCTGTGCTGCCGTCAGAACTAATGGAGAAAAGAGAGAGTGCACAGTCAGCAGTCTGGAACCTGGAGTGCTTTGTTACAGCGGCACAAGATTTCAGTGAGAAAACAATGAAAAATAAAAGCCACGGGATTAATACAAATTAGTCTGGAAGGTGAGTGGTGCGTTCAAATGATTGGTTAGACTCTGCCATTGAACTGGAACAAGGACTGTGATCCAAACTTGACTTGATAAAATGTAAAAAGACTTAACACCGTGACTCGAGACTTCACTTGGACTTGAGCCTCTGACCTGAAAAGACTTGATGTTTCTCCCTCAAAGATTAAAAGAATGTGTGCAAAACAATTTTCTTAAATAGTTCGACAGATTATGCAGTTAAGCCACAAATTACTCGCATGACGCTGCCTTCAAATGCACTCTGTAAAGCTCAGAACTGCAGGGCTTTACAACCAAAGGCCCACACTTTGTAAATCACTTATCACCAAAGCATAGAAAAAATCATTATGACAATACTTTTTGGTTTTTTTTGACTAAATAGTCTATGGAAATACAAACACTTGTCAGTTGTACTGGCTTTATAATTTCTTGTGAAATAAATACAGATTTAAAAGCTTACATTGATAATATAAAATTACTGACTTGGGACTTGACTCAGGACTCGAGACTTTCAAAATAATGACTTGGTCCCATCTTTGAATCTGAAATGAAGTTAGAAAAATGTAAAAAATATACCATTCCAGAGCTGTATGAATGCAGCATTAATCAAGCAATATCCCTAGTTTGACTTGGTGTATGTTTAAATCTAAAATATAATAGACCATATAATATAATAACCATAGCTATGCATGCAACTTGAAGTGGAGTGGCCCATCTAATGAAGGCCAAAGCCAAAAAAGTGAACAGACTAGACACTTCTGTGAATTTGTTTGTATTGTGGTTTTGTTTTTGTTGAGCCTTCTGGGCCACTGTATCCTTCACCTGATAAAACACATCTGAAACTGACTGAAATACATGATGAACCACTTGTCGTCCACCTCTCTACATGAACTCTGTGAGGCTCTTGTCCAGAGTCCCTCCTGCAGAGCCAACCCACCACGGCCCAGCGTTCTGTGAATGAGGTGAAAGTGTGGGCTTCCCTTGTGTCTCCGAGGGGGGTACTTCCAGGAACAACAGTCTCATGCAGTGGGTTATTAATAGCTGAGGAGGACGTGGAGATGAGATGACTGTTAAAGGCCATCCGGGTTTTCTGGCACCAGGAGTGGTTCTTGATGGCGGTACCATATGACGGAGTGGCCGAGCCGCTGGCAACATCCTCTTCCTCCCCTCTTCCTCCAGCGGCGACAGCTTCCTCTGATGTCTCCTTGGTTTTTCCTGTCACACTGTTTGAGTCATATTCTATGTGTGGTCTGGATCAGTTTAGAGCTGTGACATAAATCAGTCTGTTGACTCGGATACATCAGTCTCTCTTAACAAATGTGTGTCTGTAGAGTGTGTGTGTGTGTGTGTGTGTGTGTGAAAGGAGGGCATTGTTTTTGTTGGAAATATGGCATCCTGTTTATATCACTGGAGCAAACAAAGTCTAGTTTTAAGGCACTGGGTGAAGTTATTCTATTTGTAAAATGCCTCAAGTTTGGACAGTGCATGAGCAAATAAATAACTGACTTGGGATCTAACTTAGAGCCTTCTTGCAAGGAGGCAAAATACTAACCCCTCCACCATGCATGAATATTGCATCAAATGAGAGCTTATTTTTAAAAAGTTTTTAGGATTTGGACGTGCCTGATTTTCACAAACTTTTTAATCTGCCTCTAATTTCATGGTCCACTATTCTTCTATTGTCTGCAAATACACGATATCCTGGTGTTCCATAAAACAGTTCCTTATGGCGGCTAACAAAAATGGAAACTTTCGTGGTCACTGGACTCTAATGCTAGGCCTCTAGTTTGCATAAAAATGTGGTGTCTTCTGGTAATTTCCTAGGAATCATTATACCAGGGGTTCCCAAAGTGGGGCCCAGGGGCCAAAACTGGCCTGGCTAGGGGTTGTCATGTTTCGTGACTGAAATTGCAGACTGACAACTCATTTAATCTGCAAAGACAGTCGAGCATACGTAGCTGTTGTTAAGGTAATGGCCTATTTCATTGAAGGTGAATGCAGCACTAGCACTAACCTTCTGCCCTCACCAAGGTAGCCTAGCTATAAGACAGTTCAGGTACATTTTTTTTCAAGTCCACAACTACTCCTATTTTGATGGATTTTTGAAAGGTTCGGGTCAAATAGCTTATGTAGCTTCAGTCGAGCTAATGTAAGGCAAAGGCAAAACAAAATAACTCATGATAATTAAAACCTGAACCCTTTTTACATAGCTCATTACATTGATTAGCATAACTCTTTAGCAACTCTTTGGCACAACCAAATATCAATATCTTAATACAAATTCCCATATTACTCAAACATATTTTGCGAATCTAACAAATCTTGTTCCCCCATCGACTTTCACTAAATCCTTATCTTTTCTACCTCTTTTCTCCATTCACCGTGTAGCATTGTTTTCTTTATGTCTCTTTTTATTGTGTCAATTTGACCTCGGCACTCACAAACCTCCACCCACACAGGAAGTCATCCAAAATAAAATCATGTAACCATATAATAAAGTTTAGTTGTCCTTTACAGCTTATGTTCATTGGTTTCCAATTAGGTGCTACCTGATCAGAACAAACTGGAGCAGCAGAGGCAGTGGCACACAGACGAAAGGCATTTTAAAAAACCTCCTTTTCATCACATGCTCATGATTTTTGCATTTGGCACGTGGCCCTCTAATACATTTCTGCTTTGGTCCTCAGAGAGAAAAGTTTGGACACCGCTGCGTTACACTTTCCAATCTTGTTTTGAATCTTGTCATGTTTGGAGTCTGTAAACACACTGGTTAAGTGTCCTCTCTGAGTGTACCTTACATGTTGATGTCGCTCTTGAAAGGAGCACTCATCCTCAGTTAAACATGATTTAGTGGCTTCAAAATGGTCATTCTTGGATGTGGACATTCATCACTTAGTTGAGTTTCTCCGTGGCCTCCCAACACTGACACCAAACACTTCCAGACACAGAGTTATGATCACTGTCTGTAGCGGTGGGTTACACCACAGTCACCTGCCATATTTCACTCAGCACTTCCACTCGGTTGGCCTGATATGTACAGTGGAGTTCAGGGTGTGTGGGACATGAAAGCACGAAGCCCACGCCTGACTCAGTCTTAGGTAAAAACGCAGGCTTTTCAGATTAATTCTCTGTTGACATGTTTATTGTCGGCGGTGAGGACACACAGGTGGGTGGTCAGAGTGTGGGTGTGTGGCATGTGTGCTATGTTTACCAGCAAGAACACAGCAGCTCTACCAGGCACAGACCACTATTCCGCTCTTACTGTAACCACATGTGCCCACATTCAGACCACGTTCCAGCCCATTTACTGTTGTTTGGTATTTCCCTCATAGTGTGTGTGCATGCCAACATACATTAACATACCACGCATCTTTATATTCTCCTGATACTTCTACTGTACTAAGGATTTCTTTCCAAACACTTTTTCTGTACTTCTATTGCATGTCTTCTCTTCCAGAGGCGTGTGATCCTTGTCTTCAGAGGAGTATACAGTCCTCCAAAGAAATATATTTTTAAGTAACTTCATGTTATGTGACAGTAGTGACAGATGCTCAGATTAGTTGTTTTCTTTGTTAGACCCCAAAGACTTAACTCAGTTCAGGGCAAAGAGCCAATGGAAATTTAAAAATATTTTAAGTTTAGAGGCCATTTACATGACATTCTTTTGCGTTTAATTGGTTAATTTACAACAAAGGTGAAATTAAGCTTTTAAAACACATGTTGTGATAATATACTTTTAGCATCAAATATATAAATCCATACTATTCCTTTTAGTTTATCAGCACAGCTTAAGGCATACATGTCAAACTCAAGGCCCGGGGGCCAAATGCAATGTTTTATGTGGCCCTTCAAAACATTTAGAAGGTCATGTTTTTGGCACTAGGTTTTATTCATTGAATTTTAACATGTTTTAGATACACTTGATTTTGGCTACAAAGAGAAGTGTCCAAATCCAACTAACACCTGTTCAAATTCAACCAAAACCTGTTGAAATTCATCTAAAACCTGTTGAAATCTGACTAAAAGCTGTTGAAATCTGACTTTTAAATCCAACAAAAACCAGTTTCCATAAAAGGAGGAAATTGTTTTTTGTGTGATAAGTTTTGTAAGACTTGAATGTTTTGAATGTTCTAAATGAACATTCAAAATTTGATAAAAATGTCATGAAATGTCATCATCTTCGCCCTCGGGAAGGATACTTATTAACTTTTGCGGCCCCTCACCAATTTGAGTTTGACACCACTGGCTTAAGGTGTCTATTAATCTTGTGTTCTGTAATTGGTCGCCACTAGTCATTTCTTGTTTTCATACAAGTCATCCCTGTTGCTTGTCATTCACTGTTGCAAGATTGCATTGAAAATGTGCATTGTATTATAATTCATTATAATACAATACATTGTGTATTGTATTGTACAGGTCCATTTATTATTATTTTTATTTATTTGTACAGCCTAGATTACAAACAAATCCAATCACATTTTAGATTTTTTGAGAACAGTTAGAAACAGTTACTACATCTAGTGTAACCCCTCTGACTAGCACTAATAAAAACTTAAAGAGGTAGTATTTCTAATCCCCAGAGCAGAGCATTTGGGCAACACCTGATATGGTAATATCAGTCGGCAGCTCTGCTCCAAACATAGAGGTGAACAAATGTGAAAACGATGTGAGGTGATGTGGATATGTTGGACAGGGAGGGAAAAAAGAGACTTCCCTGCAGTCTACTGTGGTTTAACACTTCTGTTTGGCTTTAACCAAAATCATTTTTACACTAAAAGACGATGCTTTGAATGAGTCAGAAGTGCTGACCACTTCTTTAGGGCGTAAACAAGTGTGAGGATAACCAGCCAAAACATCCTGATTCCTCTGGGACGGCTGGCATTCTGGTGATCTGTGTATGTCTCTCTGTTTTTGTGGTGTCTTGTGCTGCAGAGGGACTTTTCCTAGAAGTGCAGGCCTCCAGAAGGGAGTCAAAGATCACGTCCCGGGAGAGAAGGATAGAGGTGAGGACGGGACAGAGAGGGGCTCAGAGATTAAATAAACACAGGTGATGATGGCCGCCTGTCATAACCATCACATCTAATCTCTGGGGGCTGTGAGGCACCACGGAGGCTAGCACCAAGACGAGCAGCTGATAGCGTGGAGTGCTAACAGACGTGTAAGCTGTGATGACGCCTGATTAAAGGAAATGACGCAGAGCTCACTCGTTAATGATGTGCACTTTGACAAATCGACACATATCCTTTGGGCTGTGTGTGTGTGTTGGGGGGTCCTCACTCATACTCAGCCTGTTCAGATTATTCACACAGCCCCAGGCACAGATCAGCCAAACACAGTGATGGATGCAGCACCGACAAGGATTCTGCATACCCCATCTTCTGTAAATCTGTATGGAGAATGTGATTAGTTAACCTGGGCCTCCACGGAGAGCCTTAACGGGGCCAATGGAAACTGACCTTGTAATATTTCTCATTTACAGACACACACTCCTAACTAGACTGTCACCGTAGATAATCCACACAGAAATAACTGCACCCCCACTGCGACTGTTAGGCTCGGATTCAATTAGTCTTATCTCAAATGGACACGGCACTTCCTCCTGTTCATAAACCATTTAATATGTCTGCTTTAACAAAGTATATCAAAACATACCAGTGCTACAAAGCAGTGTTCAGTACAGTATGTACTCCGTCAAACCACTGTGAAAATATGCTCTAAAGCCTTTAGGAAGAACAGCTGATGTATGGAGTGATAGACAGTCTTTCCTGCCCACTTCCTTCGTTCTCTATGCTACAAAGAGAGGATGTGTGCACTGTAACAGTTCCTTCTTTATTCTGTGGATCAGATTGGTTATTCTAGACAGGACGGTGTCTGGTTTTCATTCAAATGAGACAGTAGTTCTTGGGGAAACCAGGTAAATAATATTGCATTTTCATCTTATCTGAATATAAAATAGTAATACAGTGGTCCCTCGTTTATCGCGGGGGTTACGTTCTAAAAATAACCCTCAATAGGCAAAATCCGCGAAGTAGTCAGCTTTATTTTTTTACAATTATTATATATGTTTTAAGGCTGTAAAACCCCTCACCACACACTTTATACACTTTTCTCAGACAGGCATTAACATTTTCTCACATTTCTCTCTTGTTTAAACACTCTCAAAGTTCAAACCTTAGCATCTTCCTCTGCCTTTTGGGTGCGACCGCAGGTGCCTTTGTCGGTGCAGAACGTTTCGTGGACATTGTGGGTTTTGTCGGGGAGAAAACTTGCAAACATACAGCACTTCAGAGTCACACTGTTAGCAATCGAACATTCATGTAAATTTGGCCGAACGCATTCTGTACTGTACAGGAGACACGGCACGGAGGAGATTGATTGACAATGGTCTACAGTCCCTTAGCCAATCAGGACGCAGAACACAATGCGCGAGTTCTCCCTTAGCCAATCAGGACGCAGAACACAATGCGCGAGTTCTCCCTTAGCCAATCAGGACGCAGAACACAATGCGCGAGTTCTCCCTTAGCTAATCAGGACACAGAACACAATGCACGAGTTCTCCCTTAGCCAATCAGGACGCAGAACACAATGCACGAGTTCTCCCTTAGCCAATCAGGACGCAGAACACAATGCACGAGTTCTCCCTTAGCCAATCAGGACGCAGAACACAATGCGCGTTCATACGCTGTAAAAAAAAAAAGCATGCAAAATTGCACAAAAAAAAATCCGCCACGAAAGGTGAACCACGTTATAGTGAGGGACAACTGTATAACAATAAACTGGGGGGACACCATGGTTAGCACTGAGTAGCTGGCCTCACAATAAGGAGGTCATGGGTTCGATTCCCGAGCTGGCCAGCACTTGGGTTCCCTCTGGGTACAGCAGCTTCTTCCCTCTGTTCAAAGCATGTGAAGTTGTGCAGTTGGAGGATCTAAATCGTCCCAAGTGAATAAATGTGAGTGAAGTGAATGTTGTGAGAGAGTGAATTGTGTGCGTTCATGCCCTTGTGACTGACGACTGTATATCAGCTGGGATAGGCTCCAGCCCCAAGACCCTTATTGGTTCGAAAGAATGAATGCCTAATAAATTTAGCAGAAATATAGAGTGGGTTTTTTGTGAATTTATTAAGTGTTTAAGCCAATTTGAACACAGCACAAGATACAATTCTGTGCTTCTTCTTCAGCAATGCTTAGTTTGTCTACTGGGTTTAACATGGAGCTTTAAGTGTCTATTTTCTAAAAATGTGAAATATTAACTATATACTACAGAATGTACACAAAGCATTTATAATACTGTAGAAGTGCATTATATTGTTGTAAATTTTGCTTCAATGTATTGTTACAAGAGAATATAATGCAGCTTCTTGGAGGCATTACATCTTATTTCCAGTATTTCTATGTCTATTATGTTGTATTATATTCTGTCCCTCTCCTGTACGCCACAGCGTAGAATAGCTTCCAATCTTTTCTATTGTAATGTTTCAGTCATGTCAGAGTGTTATTATTATTGGCGGAGGCATGTACTACTTGGAGCTACTGACATTTTTTTTATTTGATTTCCATTGTTTGGCAAGTAATGAGAAAGTTTGCGAATGGAAAACTGGAGTCAACCACATTAAAGCTGACACTAAAAGCCAGATTAAAGCTGCTTTACTTTTCACATTCTGCCGTGTTTCTTTTCGAGCTTACTAACGAGAAGAAACTGCAATCAGCTGCAAAACATAAAACCAATGCACCAGTGAACCAATGTCCATGTGTGTGTATTGAACAAATCAAGAGCGAGGACATGTTGCACTCTTTGGGCTAGGAACAATATCAGGAAGTCTTTAATGCGAACCAGAAGCTAAAACAACACACGCACACTGAAGGCTACATGATATGACGGAGAAATGTTCTGTACAAGACCAAGAAACTCATCGCTGACTCATCCTCGTAATTCACTGCTCATTGTGTGTCCATCACATGACTCCACCTGCTGTTGTTTAACACACAGGGGTCCATTCACAAATAAAATGGATGATTGTAAAAGTCTTGTGTTCGGGGTCTTGACTCTGATGTTGATGCATCCCCGATTGTCTGATACAGAGCCATAAAACAAACTGTATTCTTTGACCTTTTATCTCTCCCTGGGTTTTTATTTGAACCATACCAGCGTCAGAGGCCTCTTTATTTGTTGAGTAATGGTCTTAGTATTTGAAGTCTCAATTGTATTCACCAAAGTTCTGAAAAGAGAAGGGCTCAAAGGATTAAGTCATTTTGCTACATTTCCGTCAGAATTTGCTTTTAGCGTGGTATTTGACTTTTAGGTCATGGACCACAGGAGCTCACTCACCTCAAACAAGTAGTGTACATACAATAAAACTACGAAATAATTAAAACAGACCTAACCTCATCAGCATAGCTTTAATAATAGACAGCTGGTGTAACCTACTTCAAAAAACTACTGGTGCATGTGTAGTTCTCAAGATGCAGAAAAAGGAATCCAATGCTATTAAACACTAGAATTATTTGTGTGATTTACCAAAAAGATTCTTAGATTTTTTACACTGTGGTCTCAATTCCTGCTCACTTTCCTTACACATTTTCCTCGCATGAAGTCCATCAAGACATGAGAATGGAGAAAACACATGCCAGATCCATCTACTCAAAGGGAAAATTTGTGTCTTTACGCATCAACTATTTTATTCAATGCTTACTGAGGCAAACTACACACTGTTGCTATTGGCTTTGTGTAATCTAGTCATTAATCATAAACTTAAAGGGGCAGTGTAACTTTTAGCCGGTAGAGGGGGCAGATCCAGACTCTCTGTGTTGTTACGAAATCAGCGTTATATTCCATGACAAGTGGAGACTATCCCAGCAGGAAATGTCTGCTGAAACAGTAGGGTCATCTTACTGTATTTTGTACAAATACGACTCTGCTAGGGTCCAGTGTATTGGCCTATTTCTGCTCCGATGGATTATTTCATTAAAAATAAGGAAAGATAGGCCAGGGAGCCATTTAGCCTTCAAAAATACACATTTGGCAACAAAAGCAGCAATATTTCCCATACAAGCATACAATATGAAGGCACTAAATATTAATAAAGCAATATGTGTGTCATAGTGTATGCTTTTGTGTGTAGTTTATGTCTATTGTAATGACATGCATTTTATCTTAATACAAATTGGGGGGTTTAGCAATTGCATCAGGCAGATTGCATATTGATTGTCTAACATCTGATGAGGAAACACAGATTCTATAACAATCCATGTAAAACTCTGGCTTCTCCATGTGCTATTCTTTGGCCTTCTGTACATGTTTACAGATAACAGCTGCGCATTCATCACTTGCAGCTTGTAGCCTTTTGCTTGTGCAACTTAAATGCTTGTATAATAAGAGTCTCTCGCTAATCTTCTCCTCTCGAACACTGATAGCACACACATGTTGGTTGCCATTTACCGAAATCATCTTGTTTAAGCAGAATTTGTGAGTGTTGTGTTGGTGGCTAATGCCCTTTTATCCACTGAAAACGTTTTACGATTTGCTTAACCTCTGTTGATTAAATGTGCACAAACGGTAAAAGGTCTACAGGTCTGAAAGCAGAGATCGTTGGGTCTCCTGGGCCCTCTGCCACGTTGATGTAAAGGTACACAGCCATACACTTACAGTTACCATGGTTACGAAGCCTGACGGAGCCAAGCGCGTTGTTAGCATCCCTCACCGAGACATATGGTGGCAATCTCTGCAGAATGTTGGGGTGCTGCAAGAAGAGAAGGAGGGGTGGAGTGTTATGGAAGAGTGAAAAATGTTTAGTGCTAAGGAGAGAGGGGGAGAAAATGGGAAAGAGGGAAGTAGATAATT
Organism: Rhyacichthys aspro; assembly: GCA_036850595.1. NCBI lineage: Eukaryota > Metazoa > Chordata > Actinopteri > Gobiiformes > Rhyacichthyidae > Rhyacichthys > Rhyacichthys aspro. Next base: position 16,436,711 of record CM072151.1, read on the forward strand.
CATTTCCAAGAAAACAGGAGTCTGTTTTCCATCCAGATTTTTGTTTTTGTTTTTTGGAGTCGAACTGTTGAGATGAGCCCTGAATTAGCGTTAATAATCCTGCTGCACTGACGCACACTTGAGCAGATTTCCAGCGTTAGCCGCACTATGGGCTACAATTGTAAATGATCAGGTCTGAATGTGGTTTGCTGTGATTGTGTTACTAACCTGGATCAGCTGCTTGGCACACACACAGCTCTGGTTGTCAAGCTGTCACTTCACTGAGGCTTAGCTTTCACTAATTAGGTGATGTAATGTGCCGTATAGAAACCTCAGACTCACGACCATTAGAGCACTCTGTAAGTACTCTCAACATATACCTCAATGGCATCCATGTTCTCTGAGAATTGGCTTTGAGGTTGATGGTTGTTCCATAAAAGTGCAATCAATGCAGTCCAATTACCTTCTGATTTACAGCTTCCATTCGCCAAAGGACAGGATCAAAGAAGGAAAGGGTTGTAGGTAGATGGAGTAGCTTTACATGTGAAACTCCATTGTAAAATAGTATGACGCTATGCTTTTACAGAAGGTGCAATTACGCCGTTTTAATGTGATGTTTCGCAGCTAGAATTCCTGCTGATGCCAAAAACTGTACAAATTATAAAGCAATGTTGTTAAAATCCCGCCAACTTCACCGTGCTGTAAAAACAAGCCTAATACCTGTTCTGGACTGCGTCTCTATGTACGAGCTGTGAAAACACAAAGATCAAAGTGTGACAGTCCAAAAAGAGCGGGATTTGCTGCTGGGCTGTGGTTTACCCATAAAGTCTGATGTTACATTCAGGGCCCAGGTAAGGAGCATGGGAGTGTGTACATAGAGGTGGAGCGAGACATTTTTAGAGCAGACTTCATATGACAGGAGTTCACAAGTTCAACTTAAAAAATGACTGTTTACATTTCAGATATATTAAAAGGGTCTGACGGTAGGGTAATGCTACTGGGTTCAGGAGGAGGTTAAACATGAAGCAGTTAAACATAGTGTCAGATTAAGGCAATAGATAATAAATAAATGTCAAAATAAAAGATGTATATACCTTTATTAAAATGTTTATGGTGTGGTTTTAGAAGACGAATTCAAATGGCTCAATTTGAGTAATCCTTGAAAACTTCATTTTCATGCTACACATTGATTTTTTGTCTTAATACAGGGTAGAATATTAGATTACCGTTAATTGTCAAACACATGGGTGACATGGATTAGTTATAAAAACTATACACTTGACTTGACATCACAAAACCTTGGCAAAAAAACATCTGTATGTATCTAGAGAATATCAAAACTGGATTGAGCCATTTAAAAAAAACATTTCAGTCTTTTTTTTTTCTTCTTTTTCCTTTTTTCTTTTTTTGTGGTTGTTAAAAAAGATTAATTTTAGTCCATGTATAATTATACATGCAACATAAGGTTTTTATGAAGTGATGGAAGATGAATAAAAACGGTGCTTACTCAAAAAGCACATGGCTTATTAGAATAAATCAGTCTGCACTGTTATGCACTAGTTACTATACTATACTATGCTATACTTAATGCTAAGTGGCTAATGTCATTGCCGCCTGTGACACTGTAGATAGCTGTTGTTCAATTGACTCAGAACTAGCACAAACAGTGAAAAACAAACTATTTTTTACTGTGTTGCTAAAAGAAAACAGAAAGATGGCTATCATAGCTCTGCAGTAGTGACCATTGGAGACCAATGTTATGAAATACAATTCCCTTTGTTTATTTCTCTTAAAAGGTGAAGTGAAGGACAGAGCTAATAGTTAATGCTTGTCTTCTATAGGTTTATGTGACTAATCTCAGCTCTTTTAAACGAATAAACTTGTGCATGATAAGAGTCGGGGATATTAGTTTAAAAAAGTTTTGTGGCATAGTGCTAAATGACGGTGCTTATTGAGGCCTGACAGTCTGAGATTTACACTGGCGCTGTTCATGATGTGTCAGCAGAAACGTCGGCAGGTGCAGAAATGTTCTCAAAAATAAAATATATTAGGTTAAGCTTTAGTAGGTTCAAACTATGAGCCCATTGCTGGATTTCAAGTGCAGTCAAGGGTAACTACTGTACTCATGGTTGTCAGTTTAAGCTGTTATGAGTTAAATCTGTGCTAAATGAAAAGAGAAAACAAAAAGGGACATTTCACTTTGGTGTAGTTATCACTTGAGCCTTTGTGGGGCCCTCCTGTGACATGAAGGTACTAGATATGGCCCCAGGTCGACATGAGTTTGAGACCCCTGCTTTAAGTTGTGTGCTAGGAGTAAATGCAGATCGCTCCCCTCTATGATTAAAATTCTCACGATGCTACACTTATACAGGCATCGGTAAGAAAATAATCTCTCTCATATTCATATTCAACAGGGATCTTGCTTCTTTGTCCTTCCCTGTGCCTCTGTGTAATCAGGCCTCCTGCAAAGAGGCTTTCTGTGAGGACAAAGACCAACACGGACTGAAGGAGTGGGACTTAAGGGAAGTTTAGCTCCTATGGGCCGAGGCCTGGGGGTCCCGGGTTAAAACGTGCACCTGTGTATGTACAAACAACTGCTGCCTCAGAGTTACAAAGCAATATCTGGATCAACCTCTGGAGGAAATTGCCTCCAGCATCGAGGGGGGCATAATCCCAACTGTTCCACTGGAGCCAACTTCTTCTTCTTCTTTTTTTTCCTCCCTCACAGCCCTGACACACTCAATAGTCCACACAGCAGGGTCGCTTCCAAAGCTCTGACTCCATCCATGAGGAATGCATGAGCTGGATGCCTCACACACAGTAATACACACAATAGTACCCATGAACACAAACAAATGGAAACACAAAATATCTGCACAGCTGAGGTCGGACACTTGTATGTGGCAACAGCAGGTGGTTCTAAAACTCTTACTGGAATCACAGTCCCACCCTGCACCAAGGTCACATTTTCTTGTGCGTCGCTCATGAAAATAGATTGTGGCTTGAGGTTTCTTGAAAAGCAATTGACCTTAGAGAATGTTTTGAATGTAACCTTTGGCTGCTTGCGTTACACGTTTGCACCTACGCCGATCTGAGGAGGAGTGCAGGACAATGGGAAAGCAACTGCGGCCTAGTACGGAGAAGAGGTAGGTCCGTTGAAGTTATGTTCCACTATCCTCCTGCGTGTGCACGGCTTGGCACCTGCTGCAGATCTATTCGTCTCTTCTCGTAAACCGTGAACCAAAACAGTCGGCATTGAATTAAAGATAGACAAACGACAGGCTTAGTTAAGACACTGAAAGCAGACATGGTGACACGGGTAATGCCTGAATTGAAATTGATCCACACGCTGGATTCGGATTTGGACCATTTCATGCTGAAAGAATTTAGGCACGGCTTCACTTGGCTTCAGTTTGAGAGGTCTGGCTTCCTCGTCTTTTCCACTGTGGAGTGTGGAAAAGTGGGTCGTGAACTTCTCACCTGCTAAGGTTAAGGTGGTATGAAAAGTGTTGTTTTGATGAATAAGAGTCGAGGATTAAGAAAATATTAGAGTACAAGAATATAGTGGGGGGTTTTGCTTTGCTTTCCAGCTTTGAGTTCATGCTAGTTCAGACTTCGCAGGCTTACATAACCATCAGTGAATGTACAAATTTCAATCGTCACAGATTTTGAGCACAAATTTTTTCACTTCAGTGCGTTGTTAATTTGACGTAACGCCCCCTCTACACCTCAGCACCTCATTTCTGTTTTCTGAGGCTAAATGGACAATTCTGCTTTAAAAGATAACCGGATAGTTCCCTGGAAAAGAGTAAAGTAATATGCATGATTTGCAGATTTAAATATTCTGTAAGGTTCTAAATGACACATTTCAAAAAGTCAAAGTGAATGTGTTGGTAAGTTACTGTATTTTATAAAAGTTTAAGATATTTTTAGGTTATTTGTCATTTTTGCATTCATAGACTGGGCTGTTATACTTATAAGTTTTGAAGTCTGAACAATCCAAAATGAATACTACTTTTTAAAGTAAGACGTATTACAATTTACATGCTGTACAAAAGTTAAAGTATGGCAATGTTAAATGATTCAAGTTAATTATCTTCTGTTAAACTGAAGACTCAGTGTGTTAAAAGTTGACAAGTTGTGTGATTAATCATGATTAATTACAGCCAGGTTTTGATTTATTTTTTTATTTTTTAAATTTTTTATCAGTTTTTGGATAAAAGCATGATAAATTTTGTTAATAACTTTCATTGAAAAATCCAAACATCTGAATCCTTTGAGTTCCTATTTGAATGTAGAGTATATAGGGCCCAGTATCGTGCCTTGCGGTGCCTCTAATGTACAGAATGTAAAGCATCCACACAAGTATAGCTGCAATACATATAGATCTGCTCTCATTCATAAATTATCTCTTTCTCAAGCGCTCTCAGATACCTCTACATATTCTAAGCGTCTATATAAAAATAGAGCCTACCAAGTTTGGCCTGTGGAGAGGAAGACATGAGCCCGTTATATCCGGCCAGCACAGAGACAGGTGAGTAGCGGTGCTCTTTACCCACCGCTCGTACCTGCCAGAGCCCAGTGCTGGCTCTACTCGGCTGCGTCGTTGTCACTATCATTTATAGCCGACCTGCCCCGAGATCAAAGCATAGCGTGTGTTACTGAGTCCGGGCCTGGCTGTAAGAGGAGAAGGTGTGCATGCCTGTTCATGAAGCCTAGCCATGCTATACTGGAGTTACTGTTTATATCCCACTGGTCAGACTACATTTAGATCTGTCTCTTAATATTAGTTACTTAGGAAACATGTTTTTAGATATCAGACATTAAGATTAGTCTAGGATTAGAGCAGTGGTGTCAAACTCAAAGTGGTGAGGCGGTCAGGGGCTGAAGACTCCAACTAAAATCCAACTAAAACCTGTTCAAATCCAACTGAAACCTGTTCAGATGCAACTGAAACCTGTTCAAATCCAAGTAGAACCGGTTTAAATCTAACTAAAATATGTTCAAATCCAACTAAAACCTATTGTTTCCTATTAGATATCTGTAGAATAGTTTACTGCCTTTTGCCAAGTCCCAAAAATATTACCTACAAAATGTACTGAAGGGCCATATAAAACATTGCAAAGGGCCGCATTTGGCCCCTGGGCCATGAGTTTGACGTGTTTTGGATCAGAGGATGGAAGTAGTTGCATTAAGACTATCCTGGCCAGCTATTCCCATTCATGTCATTCATGTCAAATTTGTTTACAAATTATTATTAATATTGATTATTAAGTGATAATAAAGATGTTAATGATGGTAGTGGTAATAATACTGATAATTAAAATAATAAAAATAATAATTCTGTTGCTATTATAATTGTTTAAATTGGTAATGATGGTAATGACAATTTTGGTTACAACAATAATATAATGATAATGATAGAAATCAATCAAAATAATGTTAACAATAATTAATTAAATTAGTAATATCTGTTTTTCTTCTGTTTTAAGAATGTAACTTACCACAACTGTTTTGTGTTTTTCCTTTTTTGTTTTTTGCTTTTCTTTTCTTTCTGTCTTGTTGTAAATGTTAAAAAATGAAGGCACAATAAGTTTTTATTTCAGCCTAATTAAGTATTATTGCCAATCCTACTTTCAATGACCGAATAAACTGAACTGAACTAAAGACGTACGTTTTAAGACTGGCATGACATATTTGAGATGCGTCAATACAAAACAGACCTGGCCTGGTTTGTTTCATGGAGTGACTCACTAAAAAACATTTCTGGTCCACTGGAACCAGCATGGCTTTTCTTACTCATGCACACATTTTTACCATTACACTCATGAGACGCTGGGAGCAGATGAGGGGAATGGGTGTGTCTGACACTCTTCATTACGCAGCAAAGCCTTCGGACTCCCCTCCGTGACAGACGATTGGTGATTATTGATGACCTACTTCCTCCCCGGTCAAAGTGAAGCTTGGTGGCCGATGTGACTTCCCAGAGGGGAGCGATCCGCGAGTGACTGGGAGGACTCGAATGCCTTTCTCAATGTGATTCGCCCACATTCTCGACAGTTGAGTGACATACCATCGGGACAGCTGAGCTCGCGGTATCGGTCAGTGCTGCACCTGTCGATGAAGGCAGAGCGAGTGGAACGCTGAGCACAACAGTATTTCCTCATTTAAAGCTCATTAATACATAGTGGCCCTTTAAAAACTCTAATTCGGCCCATTAGGCATGTGCTTGGATCTGACGTCAATAGCTTCTTCAAGGCGTTTTGGAGTGATTTTGCAGTGATGGCATCCGTGTTGTGTTACAGTAACAGGAATGCATCATGGCCCCACTATTTAACAGCTGCATCTTTAAGCAGAGACGGGCTACTTATGTCAGTTAAGAAGCTATTAGGAAATGTCAGGTTTCATTATGAATCTGTTAAATTAGTCCATAAAGCGTCTTGACCTTTTAAAACCTGTCATGTGCAGTAACCAGACTTTTAATGAGACTGGTGCAAAACAAAGCAGTGGAGGTTCTGGTGACAGCAGCTTTAACGTACTTTACAATGAAGTACACTGGTTCTGCATGGTCTTAGTGGATTAGAGAGAGAGTGGTTTATAACAACACTTTGTGGACTGTGTTTTTCGCCTCAACCACAGCTGGTGTGGACCAGTGGTGTAGCATTACCAAAGTTATGGCTGATGCTTTAGATTTGAGAACCAAGCAACCATTTGCTTAAACTATTACTTTGTGAACGACATGCCCTTGGTCATATTGGATTAAAATGACCTTGTGTATCATGTTTAATTTTTGCCTCTACATCAGCAAACTTTACTCACCAAGTACCATCTCTTAATATATTTGTTTCTTCATGTAACACCTACATATACAGTAATGATTATGGACATAAAAGAGGTTTAAAGTGAGTTGAGTCCATTTAAATACAGTTTAAGTGCTTCTTGCTGGACTTGAATGGGTCCAGGGCAGTTTTAGTTCGATTTTAACAAGCTTTATGGTGTTTAAGTTGGTCTTTGAAAGGTTTTCATTGATTTTAGTTGCACTTTAACAGGTACTAAATTGTTTCTATAAGACATGAATAGATTTTAACCTGTTTTAGCTAGACTGTAATTGCCTCAAGAAGTTGTAGTTGGCTTTTATTTGGACAAATTAAATTGGACTAGGATCAAAATGGACAAAATGGATCAGGTAATCATTTCTAATTTCAGTCTGAAAACTAAAACTTCTGAGGGTTTCTGAGGACCACTCACTGGATCAGTTTTACTTGTCTCTAAATCTGACACACATTTTTTCCATTAGGAGAAGGCTGTGTGTTTTCTCATTGAATTTTTGAGGTACAAAAATGTTCAGAATTTTTTTTTTTTTCCAGTTTCACAATGACTTTGCTTTCTAAACACATTTGCGGCACATCATCCATCATGCTGTTGTTACCAAACAGCTCGAGGCACGCCGCAACAGCAAAGCAAAGAATGAGAATATACAACTAAACAGCCCCGGGTGGAATGTCTTATTGAGCTTTTAGACTCACTGAGGTTTTTATGTTTGGTTATCCCTTTCCTGTGACTCACACTAAAACAACAAATATTCCCCTCAATTGACCAATTCTGAAGCACAGGACATAAACCAAATCAAAGCCCGAGGAGCCGAGTGCTTACTCTCGGTGTGTTCTGTTCACATGTGACGACCGGACGGTGCTCTGTTCATCGTCAGCGTTACTCAGAGCTGCAGCTGAAGCAGGTCCCGCTGTAATATATGCAGAGTTTATTTGACTACAAGTGCAGCTCATTGTGTTAACGTTCTTAGCGCCGCACTTTACATCAAACCGCTAATTATGATGTGTGATCCCTCCAAGTGAACGTGTCACCGTAGATAAATGCATGAGTTATTCTTCAACATTTGATGTCCGACAGCGGCTGCCAGAGGGTCTGATGTGTTTGGAGGAGAGTGTCACAGCTTTGGACGTGTACTGCTCTTGTGGGAGGCAAATGCTGACAAAGCAAGAGAGAGAGAAGAAACACGAGTCGACACGAAGAGGCAATCGCTCGTGCATTAGATGAGTGGATGTTCATAACTTCCAAAGCTCTCACATAGATGGGAAAGCATTCGGAGAGTCTGGACATTTTCAAACGGCTCTTGAGTAATTAAACAAGAAAATGCAGTTTTAAAGTGAACCTGGCAGGAAATAATATTTCTCAATAGATATTTTCTATTCTGACTGAATCATGTTTGCTGTAAAAAATGTTTTGGGAAGTGAAAAAATGTAATTCTATGCTGTATAAAAAGTAAGGAGCATTACTGCAGAGAAGCTACTTCAATACATTTGCCTTATTATGGTTAAAAACAGCACTATGTGTGTGTCTACATGAGCTTCCATATTTTTGTCAATGTACACTGTAAAAAATGACTCAAAAAGTCAAAAAATTGGAAATATGGAAAAATTACAAAAGACATAATTGTATCTACACATTGCAAGTGAAACATTTTCTGTAATTTATGGCACAATCCTAATGAAAAAAACATTTACAGAAACAACACACATTATGTATATTATGTAATATACAACACTGTGTAGCTAAAAATAAAGTTCAAAACTGTTTTTCTGATTAAAGGTAAATCAGTGTATTTACCACAGTGACAAATTATCTCCACTTTTACTCATATTTGACAGTATTTAACTGTAAATATAAACAGTTTAGACTCCAGTTAAAGTTAAAATACTACCATTAAAGTACAAAACTTTATTTAAGCTTAGAACAGTAATACTGAATGGAAATGAATGAGGTATGCACAGTTTTATGGTGTGCCTCTCAGCCAATCAGGGAAGAGTACTCCCCAGACCAATGTATACATTTAAAATGGTTTTCTGTCAATCTGAAATACAACAGAAAACTGTGAAACATAACAGTGGATTATTTGTACATTTTGCATAAACACACAACCAACCAGTCTTGAGAGCTAGTTCTGTAGTCATATTTAGTTAGTTATGTTGCTGAAGGCTAAAACATTTATCACTAAAGCTGATGCCTATTGATTTATTGACAAGATGAAATGGAGCCGTCAGTTACTTTTGACTGATCATTTTTCTAACCCGTTTAACCAAAATCAGAAACAGGAAGTGGTCTAATGTCTGCGTCCTTGGGGTTCCCACGGCGACAAGTCCCATGGAGGAGGTTGTGACCTTGCCACCTTTCACCTCTGACTAACATTTTACCCAGAAGGCAGTCAGACTTTTATTGCTTCGCCGAATATGAAATAAAATCGAAAGCATAAGCAGAGTATTAAACAGAGCTAACTGTTTGGTAGCGCTGGACGATCTGGCGCACATCCAAGGATACTTTGTGGGTTGAAAGATTTTTAATTGAACGCAGCTTTTGTCTGATCTCACAAAGCTCCCACTGTCCTGTCTCGGCGCACCCATCTTCAGAAGTCCAGTCTGTCTATGAAGCCAGAGGGCAGCGGCTAATGGCAGGATAATGTGTGGATTGTTATGGTTGGGGGTGTTGGACTCACAGCCAGAGGCCCAAGCCAGTATGAATGCCATTCTCATTGGGGACTTACTGTCTGATGAGGGAACACAAATGACAGCTTTGTGAAGAGAGGACCAATATTTCCCCGTCATACCTAAGGATTTTTATTTTGTCAAGTGAACTGAATGCCCTCTGCTCTAGGTTGTACCGTTATGTAATTCACTCATCCGCCTCTGAATAAAAAGACTCTTGAAACGTCTATATAGGTTATTTACTTGAAGAATTACTGTAGTATTATTATATGGGATAAACTGTCATCACCAAGAAATAAGTGTAATAGTCACACAGTTGTTGCTAGCTAGTGATGTTAACTAATAAAAATGTGTGGTGGCTCAGAACCCTGTGTTTTGTTACCTTGACTGGAAGCTCTTGACTTGTGGTGTGTCCAGATTTCTGCTATGGCTGTGTGGTTCTGTGTGTGGACAGTAGCATAAGGTTGCTGGTGTGGCTTCTTTGCCTTTCCTGTATGTAACTCCAATGGGCAGCCTTTGAGCCCTTGGACAAATCTGTTGACTTGTTTTGCACTGGTTTTGGTCCGGCAGACATGTGGAGCTTTTAGGAGTACAGCCATGTGACATAATGTAACATAACATAAAATAACATAACATACTCTAGGTAACTGTATGTAACTTAACATACTATCCAAAAGGTAGTATATAGAGCAGTGGTGGGCAAACTAAGGCCCGAGGGCCACATACGGCCCGTTGAGCTGTGTAATGTGGCCCGCCAAGCATTTATAAATAATTATTATTTAAAGACAGCATATATTTCTTACTTTTACTTTAATTCCCTGTACTTTTGCATCATATCTACACACAGATGATATTTCTTCACATTTGCCATTATAGTGACCTTAACAATGAATGGAAGTTTTTAGTATGGAGTGGACAGAGATATTTTTCCAGTCAGTACTTTGTGTCTTATTTTCCAAGAAACTTTGCAGTTTTCAAAGAATATAATATCAGCCGCCACTTTTCCAACAAACACAGCTTTCAGATGTAATTTATAATGGTTTATACTTCACTGGTCCGGGTAATCTGTCAGATTTTAAAACCCAATGCGGCCCTAGAGCCCAAAAGTTTGCCCACCCCTGATATAGAGTGTCCTGGGACGACGTGACACAGTTAAACACTTGGTTATGTATGTAACCAGAGCCTATGGCAGAGTACCCCACACTGGCCACATAGGCATTGGTGGAACACATTGGTTTGGTCTACCTATAGAACCTAGTGTTGAACTTATATAGTTAATCAGAGCAGACAAGCAAGTGGTCACTGAGACTGAATTGTTGGCTTGAGGGGAATAAAAAACAGATGGACTGCTAGAAATATGCTTATAAAAATAGAAAATGAAACAGTAATGTATGTTGTGATGTTTTTGGATGAGAACCAATCTTTCTGGTTGTTCATGTCCTTTCATATCAAAACTGCAAGATAGAATCAAGCGTGACATGACGTTAGCATTTTGTCTCATGATTTGTATCCAGCCGGTCATAAAGAATATCACATTAATCAGAGAACACCACCACAAACTGAACAGTATGAAGACCATGTGAAAATGTACCACGAGTTGTATTTTCAAATGGGCTTCTTACCGTTCCCATTTAGCCCACCAACCTGCCGCCTCAACTTTGCGCACATTAACACATTAAGTGCACATTAACCAACACTTAATACCTCTTCCTGCACATCACTCATAAGGAAGGGTCAGGAGAAGAGTGTGGGATCGCAGTTCAGAGGAGTGCTGAGTAAGTGGTTTCCCTTACACCCTGAAGCTGTACCTCCCCTTGTTTAACTTCCTATCACACACACACACACAGCTGACTGACCAAAACACAGTGTAATCCACAGGCTTAAAGATCTAAGGCTTTTCACTTTGGGGCTAGCAAAGGCAGTTCTTCAAAGCATACAGTCATAGATGTGTGTGTGAGAGAGAACTTGAGGTGTTGACGTCCCATCTGAAGGCCTGAATTAACACAGTGACCAGCAGCCACAAGTCATGACTTCACCTCTTCGCAACCTGTTATAAGTTCTTGGACGGGGAACTGTTTTGGGGCCTGCAGGTGGGAATTACTCACCCTAGATGAAGAAAAAAAATCACATCTGATTCTTTTAAAAATATTTTGCCAAGCTGTAACTCTGCAAGAAAAAGGGACACGAGGGGAAAAGGGAAGAGAAAAAAGATACAAGTGGAATGAACTGGACTTCCCCTAAATCCCTGCACAAAGCCATGACACCATGTGATTTTTTCCACTTTTATAACACAGCCTGACTCACTGCGTAACGCATTCATGGCACCTTTTGCCGCGTCCCATGGTACACATTAACTTATAATGCTAAATCACATTACCAAAGCTATGTCTACACTGGGTTTCTAAACGCTTCACTGTGACTCTAGGACCCTGCTGGTCATGGGTTATTATTTTGCATAGCTCTTTTTTCTCTACGGTTGAATATTAAGTAAGCTGCCCTCACAACAGAGCAGCTATTCTTTTTCTAAATAGTTTGGAGTGACCTGCACATGACCAGAAAGGTAATCATCACAGAAAATAAACAGCATTACTTGTGTGTGTAATAGATTTGATTTGTGGAGTGGATAGGTACTATCTTTATATTATTTTTTTACTTTTCTCTTGCTCGGGTTAAAAACGCTAAAGCAGACATTTTAGAGGTGGCAAAAAGGATGTATTTAACAGAATCAACATATACTGGTAGATTACAAGTTATACTCAAATACAGTATTTTGGCTGCTGTGTTGTTCACCAGCAGCAGAAAAGCTATATTCGTTTGTGTTACCTTTCCTAATATATATTTGTGTAATGTCTATGTCTATTTGCGCCTATGGAAGCCCTGGAGGGACACACTGTTGTATATGAACAAACCAAATGAAAGCAGGTCTACCCATGAGTACACTTATAAAAATTTGAAACAAAATCAACTTTATGGGAGATTGCGTTCAAAAAGTAAAACAAATGCTCAGTTTGTCCTCTTTGATGTGGAAGCACAGGTCCTAAAACATACGTAAAATATAACTGAGTAAAACTAAAGGTAAGTAATGTACTAAAGTAAAACTCTCAGTCCTCTATGTGATGACATTTGGCGTAACACACAAGCCCACACTTAATATTCAAACAGTTATCCTTTCTAATGTACTAGACAGTTGAATATTGAGCAATTGTTCTTTACCCACTCACTAACAGCACACACATTCAGTCAGTTGCTATTTTCCAAAATCATCTTGTTTATTCAGAATTTGTTTATCAATATATATACATTTATACTGATAAAATACTGGGACCTGTTTAACTTATGATGTATAAATGCAGCTCTTCTTTTTTATAATCTTTCTTTTACTTGATTTTGGCTTTTCTGCCACTACTGCAAGAAGACACTGTTGACATACATTCAGTTAAATTCTGCAAATTAACACAGCTCCAGTATTTACCAGTGAAAACATGGCCACGGCTCAGACCTCAGACATCCAGAAATTGTCAGTTTAAGCCAAAAAGGTTGTTTACTCTCATCGCTCGGAAATTGCATGTAAACACAGTTACAGCAAAACAGGAGAGGAATTCAGGAGGAAGACCCTTAAAAGTAAAAGTTATGTCTCCATTTTGTCCACTGACATTTTTATCTGCAGTGATAATATGCAAAAAGGCAGATATCCTAATGTGCAAATGTCAGAGATTGATGTGATTTTACTGAGAGAGTACACTGAGGGACATTGGGAAATAACAGAGGTTTTACTTTTGGTGAGTTTTGCAATAAAGATGGTGGGGTAAAGTGAAAAACAGATGTGGTTGAATTGATAAAGCAACAATAAGAAGGAGAAGTCTCACAAGAGGAGGTCGGCCAGGAGGAGAATGGTGGATATAACATTTCTCTGTGGTGACTGTGATTTGGAGAGACAGAAGGAAAACGACTGGATATTAATAGTAAGTATTATTTGTAAGGAATGCTGAGTTGGGATTTTTCAGCTTTGTTAAACAGCTACCATTGAGTTTGTAATCTCTGCATCCGAGCATTATGCATGTGATAAAGATTTCTTTTTGCTTTTTACATGTGTAATAATATATAGAAAGGTTGCACTTTATTACATTCATGCCTTTTTAAAATCTTTTTGTTGAAAATAAAAACTACGGGGATCAGATGCTAACCCTAAAGCTCCACTACCTGATTTTCCTTTTGCCGTCCCCTTCTCAGATTCCACCACTATGTATTTTAGGACCTCAAAAAAAAAAAAAAATCCTACTCAAAATACTAATATGCTACACCAAACTGAGATTTAGAGTTTCAGCTTAGCTGCAACTTCAGCCTCAGCACAGGAATTATGTCCACCTGGTTAAACATTTTTGTGATTGAACTGACAATATTTATCTGTGTTTTACGTTGCCTCCCTTTTCTATGATGATGCTTTTCTTTTTGTAGCTGTTTACTTACTTTTATTTATTAGATGTTTAAATTCTTTTCTATTTTGTCTTAAAAAAATAATTTTTTTTCTTTACTAAAAAAATGTTTTTTTTTTTTCTGTTTTACTTTGTTTAAAGATATATTCAGCGCTAAAATTACACTTTATCTGCTGTTATTAAACTTCCTGGACCGCCATATGACAAGCTGGTGTCAACCAATAGGAGGGCTTCTTTTTTGACCATGTGACTTTGCGAGCATGTGAATGGCCAAGGTTTCTGTGCCTGAATAGAGGTTCTCATCTATTAAAATCCCTTAAAATAAACAGTAGATGGCATCATAAAGCCTGTTTTTCACAAATGATTGCTTTTATGAGATACTATTTGGGGTTTAAATCATTTTTCTTGACCAGAAGAAAAAAATATCAGTCTGACAAATGTGATAGTTTGTGATAGCTACAGAGAGTATTAAACAGAGCTTTGATTGAGTAGCTAATTAGTTAGCAGCACAGACCAACATCTAACACAGCTCATTTCTGGACTTGTTTTCATATGGAGCATAATTACAGACATACGTGATCCTTCTCTGGTCAGACGGACGTTCCAACATGGCCTGAAGAATATATGGAAAATACAGTGAGTCTATCCTGTTGTTAAAACTTAGCTAACACTGGTAGCTGTAGATGCTAATGTTAGCAGACTGTTCCAGAAGTAGGAAAAGTAGACTAGTACAAATGTGGGCTCAATTAAAGGTAGTCAACACAATTTAATGGACAAAAAGGTTAAGAAAAATAAAAAGACAGATGTAGAAAAATGTCAGAAATGAAAATAACTAAACTGAGAGCACACTGCAGTCTTTGGAGAGGCCAGACAGTGACGTTTGCCAGAATAGTAAGTGCAGCTACAGTTTACATATTATATTGACATGGTTAGCTTAGGGACTGGAGTGTTTGTTATATTTCGAACTGGGTCACAGAGCTTTTATTGGGCCATTTTGGATCCAGGAATCTGTCCAGAGTGGAAAATACCTGCGCAGACAAGTTTCTTCTCTTACTTCCCATATTTTTGACTGATTTAAAGCTGAAAGAGTTTACCTTCTATCAAGAAACGCAGATGCATCTCTGCTTTTGAAAACAACCCTGATGGATTTACCATGTCCTCGATGCCTTTTTGTCTGTCTCCAAAACAGATTTCTCTTGCATTGTGTATTTTTCAATCAATATTTTTTTGAAACAGTATTCATCAGATGACAGAAAGAATGTGTCAATCCCTGGCTTGTGTATTAATTATCGCACACTCTCACAGGAGTTCAGAATAACTGGTCCAAGCGGCACAGATTGCTGTCTGACAGAGGAGCGTCTCAGTGTCTGGGCCTTTTGGAAAAGCGCACGCCTCCCAGTACAGCCGTATAGATGCAGGTATGATATATGCACCAGAGTCTCCTGAGAGTGTGATGAATGGACAGTCTGGGACCAGAGGAACAGCTGGTGATTCTACAGCAGCAGGTCTGGACGGACCATAGGGCTGTATATTACTGGAATAACGACTGTGCAGCTGGGGTACATGCCATAGTTCTCTTTTCATTCAGAAGATAATAGGCAATCGGTTGTTTTTGGTTTAGGGGAAAAATACATTAATTTCATATTGGTTGGAGTGGTTATAGGAATTAAAAGTGAAATTATGTATGTATATGTATGTCCTCTTCTCTTAGGAAACTTAAAGCTCCTTTTTTGAGCTGTTTCTCTGTGTTAAAGACATATTCAGCACTGAAAATACACTTTATCAGCAGCTATTAAACTTCCTGAAACATCATATGACAATTCGGTGTAGACCAATGGGAGTGCTCCTTCTTTGAGCATGTGATTAGCCAAGATTTTCCATTCGTGAATAAAGGTTCCCGTCTGTTAAAATCCCTTAAACAGTAAATGGCATCATAAAGCCTGTTTTTTTTCCACAAATGTTTGCTTTTACAATATACTATTTGGAGAAAAAAATATTAGATACAATCTTTTTAATGCCAACTTGCAAACAGAAAGACAAAAAAAATGTAAAGCAAGATACCTGATGTGTGTTGTAAAAGGGCAAGAACTCTAAACTCCATATGTTGTGTCGTCTAAAAATAAATATTATAATAACATTTTTAAAGTAACACTGCATACGCCAGGACATACGCCATCCAAAGGCTGCTAGTGTTACTGCACAGTCTCACCCTTTAGAAACATTTTGCTTTCGTCTTTTAGTCTTTTCTTTGCATTTTTCGTATGTGTGGTGTATGTGGACTGAATGTTGTTTATAGCCAAACACAGGTGCTCACTTTACCATGAAGGGGTCATTTATTACTTTCTAAGATTTCTTAAGAGTTTGAAAGGTTACAGTCTTGTAATACAAACCTGAAGAGAGGAAAGACAAATGAATCTGTCGTAGTAAGGCGAGTCTCCACTCACCTCAACATATATAATGTAGTTTCTCAGCAGCCCAGTGCTGATTCTGAAAAAGGAGGACTATTGGGCCTGTTTAATCTCACGGAAACTTCAAAATTACTTATATGTTTTAAAGTTATGTAATGTTGCTTTAATTTATCAGGAAATGTCATTTTGATGTATTCATGTGTGATAGTAGCAGCTTAAAATTCATTCTGCTGACTGCAAAAAGTCTGATTTAGCCACAGGTGTATTTCATATTGAACATGAGTCAAACATGCAACAGTGTTTATTTTAGCTTGTCTTTCAAGGGTTATCTACAGCACTACATCTGGGAAATGTAGTTTAGTTGACTCTCAAATGCATTCACTTTATCACTGGACGCATGAGAATGTTCCCATATGTTGCTGTATTACATGGTTTCTATGGATTCACAACATGATTGGTGTGTTGCTGTGATGTCACCCGATCTGAGAGATGAAATGTTAGCCACCATTACAGAGAATATGGTAATATGGGAACACCGGCGTTAAGTGAATGTCCTTAAATGGATCGACGTGGAAGCTGGTTATCGTCAGCCAGATTTACAAGGATTTAACCCCTCGGGTCTGGAACAGTTAAGTGCATCTCACAGAAAAGATCAAGTAAGGGCTGGGTGTAATATTGTTGGACACAGTGGTCTCAAAGTGGCAGGGTAGAGTTACCATCCTTTTTCAACAAACCTGTCTACACCCAAAAGAAACACCATGTGCCCAGAGTTTTTCACATGACTGAGAAAGAAATGTGCACAAAGACTCTTTTGGATGCTTTCTTCACATGTGTACCTAACTCCAACAATTATGTCACACAAAGACACTATTATACTTGTATTGCATTACATTATCTATTTACAAACAAAATGAGCGACCTCTGGCCCAGAAAGATAATTCTTAGGGTAAGAAAAAAAGGGACAGCGTGATATTTATATTGCACACTCTGGATGACCTGGCTCGCCTGTTACATAGAGCCATCTGGGAGGGCTTCCACAGACAGCATTTATCAAGGACTTGTACTTTAGATGAAAACTGATGGAGAATTTTAGTCTTCCCTTTACTTATGGTCTAAATGTCAGCTCAGTTGTCAGCTCCTTTCCTCTACGTCAAACGCCGCACAGATAACTCGGCTCCAAGTCTAAGCGCTATCGGGTAAACACCATTCCTTTGATATTACAAATATATGCAATTAATGACTTGTATATTCAGTACTACACTGTGTTGCGTATCCACTTATCTCCAAGTCTCATATTCATAGTCAATAAACTCCTGCCTAAGACATCCAGAAAGTCTCCAGCCTGTCTTTCTTGTGAGACTCCTCTCAGCTCCAAGGGCAGCTCAAATATTCCCTAACATGATAAACCACCTATCAGCAACGGCATGTTATTAACATTACTAACGTCAAAATATCATCCTCAAACCTATAACAAGCTCATACTGCCACAATGTTGATCTGAACATGCAGTGGATTGAGAGAAATGGCCTGGAGCAGTACAAGATGGATTTTGGTGAGTTTGTGAACTTGTGAGAATCTAAAAAAAATAACTAAACTTTATTTCTTCTTGTACAGTATTCATTCTATTTCTACCACTTGTTATGAGGCCAGAGCTGGACTAACAACGAACCCACAATCTTCTTTCTATTAATCATGCTATTATATGCCAATAACCATCGCATTAGCTGCAATATAAAGAACTAGGGGTGTCCTAACTCAGACTAGACTGCTCTTTCTTTTGTGGCCTGTGCTTATAGGTATAAAAGTCAGTTTAAAAATGAACTTTGCTTCATGCTTCTTCATGAATACATTTATATCTCCCACCAGTCCCACTTACCCAGCCTAAACGACAAGCATGTAAGTCATTTAATGTCTCTGGATGCTATTCAAATGAGTGAATTTGTGCAGAGTCCATTCATAATTGTGATTTTAAATGCTGAGTCTAGTGTCAAGTCATTCCTCATTTTTACCACAAGTCACCATCTGGTATATCTATAGAAAAATCAAAACATTTCCTATTTCAAGTGTAAAGTACATTAAATTCAGACTCCGACCTTGAATATTTACAAGTTCCATAACGTATTGAGACATATGGTTGAGTGTAAATCATGTGAATGGAAGTCTTTAATGGGATTTGTGTGTGTTGTCAGGCAGGCTGGTGCGGAGTGGCGCAGTGTGGCGGTTGGCCGGGGGCTTCTCTGTGAGTGTGCTGCCTACAGGAAGTTCCCACTGCTCTGGCTATCGGGGCGGAAAATGAGTGTTTGTCATCCACTTTAGTCACAACTCAAGCACACAGACACACATATGCACAAGGTATGGATCAGTGCTCCACACATGCCTTTTCCCACAGAAGCAGCAGACGGACCGGGATCTAACCGCTTAATTGAGCCTGAACCATTGGGTTGATCTTGTTGAAAGTTAAGGGAAGTTTTCAGGAAAGAGCCGTTCTTGGTTTTGTCAGGTCTGTCATGCTGAGCTGTTACTGAGGGTTCAATAGGTTTTTTTTTCACTGGTGGAGATTTCGGTCTTGATTGCAAACGTAAAAAGCCAAAAAAGGATCATGAGAAGGTGATACAGGGGGAAAAATAATGGGTTTTGAGAGCGTGAAGCCAAGAGAGAGAGTGTTTGTGTGTACTGTATGTAGGTTACAGTGAGAGCGTTTGACCTCATTTCGGCTGAGATTAAAGAGGTGACAAATGGGAGGTGTCTTGGCTCTAGAAATGTTTATGGAAAAGATTTTGACTTAGAAAATCAGTACACTACAAACTGATAGGGCAGAGCTTGATGAATGTTATATCCTCTGTTAACACTGAAGAAAAAAAAAAAACCTCAAGACCTTGGCAGAAAAAGTCAAGTGCCCCCCCTGAATATATATGAACTATTACTATGACAAAAATCTGACCCAGGACGTTTTCCACAATGACCACAATGTAAAAAGATCCTGGTCACATGACACCCTTAAAATCCAAACAAATTACAAACTGCATATTTTCAGTTTTTTTTTTCTTTCATGTAATGTTAAGCCCTTGAGTCAGAGTAGGAAGTTAGAGTGCATGGATGGCAGGTAAAACACAAAGGCTAAGGTGAGCATGCTCAGTGTGTTGCAGAACTTAGATACTTCTGTTATCAGTGCACTACACCAAATGTGTGTTAGCTCTTTATAAGCACCAATACACTTCACTAAGTTTGAGTAGTGCAATGGGTGTTTCCCAGTTGCCAGGATCCTTCCTTCGGAGGCAGCTTCTCCAGAGTCAGTCCCGAAGCCAAGGCTAGAGTCCTGCTAACTCCACATGAATGTCTTTTAGAACAAGCTTTCAAGTGGCTTAGCTCAATCATCAAAAACCCAGCATTCAGTTTTGATTATCTCTAACTCCGAAGCTTTGTCTGGTTTTAGTAAGTGTTTGATACTGATCTGTGGCTCATTCAAAGGAAAAAAAACATTTGTGGAGCTGAACAGTTCCTTACATTAACTGATATGTAAACATTTATCTGATGTAATGGGTCTTTTTTGTAAATCAAGCACTGCTGTACATAATAGTTCATGCCTAAGAGACATAAGAAAGCCTAGTTATAGCACATTATTTACACATTTATTTACAACTAAAGTTATACATAAGACTAATGACATCAGAATGACTGAGGATTTTCCATTAATATAACAGGCATACACTTACATTTAAACTGAATTTGGTGATGCATTGTGGATAGTTGATGTTCATGGAGGATCTACAGATGTGTTTTTGATATTTTATCCAAACACAAGACTTGAAGGGAAAGGTGGATTGAAACAGAGCTTCAGCAGCAGTTGATGATGTGAAGTGTAAGTGGAGACATACACAAATTGTGACCATTTGAGGTGATAATGGGAGTGAGTCTGTTGTAAGCAGAGAGAGATCTGGTTCAGTTTATACAGAAAATTGCCCTTTAGTGGGTACATCGCTGATTTAAAGCACACACAATGCAAAATGTTTACAGATTGAGAAAATTGAAATCACATTACCGCGTTGTCTAAAAATTATGCTGGTGTTTACTGCTGCTCTGATTGGATTCTGTAATTAACTGGTCACAGATGCATGGGATTTTATTCAATTCGTTTATTGTCATTTGCTGAGTAGATTTGTCAAATATTTACACGACACGATGATGACGATGATGGTCCCCTGTGGGCCGATGGGATTCATGGGAGACTGGCTGTGGGACTCCTTCCTGCATGTGGTCTGTGAGGAGTGGTCTTTGATCACAGTCATGAGGCCTGAGGCGACACAAAGATCTGGCAGGACACAGGCAGCAGGAGGATGTCAACCCCATAAAACTGTGGAGAAAAACATAACAACAAAGAAGAAACAGAGGAATAGAAGGACCGTGAATGTTAAAGAAGAGAGATTTTCTGAACAACACAACCAAATTAAAGGAGCTTCAGCTTGTAGTCATTTTGTACCCACACACAGCTTGAAAGGGCATGAACACAATATTATATATGTACTCTTTCTTGAGTGTATATGGAAAAAAAAAAAGTTACAAAATGGAATAATCCAAAAATCAACAATTGAAAAAATAAAATATACGGTTAATTAGCATAAACCGACAAAGCAAAGCCAGTGTATTCCACACTATTTGTGTTAAACATACTGCTCCTTCTATGGTATGTGGACTTCAGGACCAGAGGGAACAATATAAAAAACAGACAATTTTTAGCATGTGACTAAAGACTGTAGAGAAACAAAAACAAAGATAAAGAAGATAAAAACTTTTATTGCAGAGACTTAAACACATCAAGTAATCCTTTATATTGTCATAAAATTTGTGTGAAGATCATTGTACGCCCTAAACATTAACATATTAACGGACATTCTCATTCTCTCTCTGAGATCTTGTAAATTTTAAGCGATCTTTCAATAACCTTGTAAACTTGCTAGTTACATAAGCCCCCTCTCATATTCTGCTCACTTTGTCTTCCTAAAGCTGCACTTCCTCAAACTTTGCCGTCCCACAGCTGAAACGTTTCATTGCCTCACTCACTTTACTCTCAGCAGAATTATTTTTCATCACTGTCGCATGAGCGCATACAGCACTTAAACTCTCTCTAGAGCGATTAATTTCACACTATTCCCAGGCTTTTGTTGGAAAGTCTGAAAGATTTCGATCAGAAAGCTCTTGATAGGGTGAAAAAAGAAAGATGGCAGCGGTTCATTTCTAATCAGAACCAAACGTTTCCATGGTTCGGCACTCACACAATACTTTGAGAATGTCACTATTCTCGATCAACCCCCCGCAAAGGCCCCCAATTTTTCGACCCCAGCAAAGGCACTAAATTTGATTTACGTCAGAACATGTAGCAGAGTGACAGATTAGGAGTTCATACACTGCTCAGGTTTCGGAGTCAGCCTCTAGGGTAAAATATGGTCCTTATTTGTACTCCCTGCAGGTCTGACATAGGAAGTGCGGAAAGCTTTTGAATGCTTTAACTTTCATTTGGGAGCCTGGGACTAACGTGTAGTATCAATGTTATGCTTTAAAAATAAGTTCACCTGCCCATGCTCTCATCATGTTATTGCATTAACTTGTTTTCCAGGAAAGCCATTTAATCTTGCTAAAATTGTGTAGCGCTCATAAAATTAGATTGCCTGGGCACACCCTAAATGTCATGAATTCTCAAGCATTAAAATAATCGTTGTAATCTGTTCAAGAGTAGCATGCTGTATATGTTAATACATGTGTTATGTTATATGACCACAGGCATGTACAGGCCCTAAAGCACTGATCTCCACCCACTCGTGGATGAACGCTGGAGAACATTTTATGAACATGAACTCTGGAAAGACGTTGATTTATGTAAGTATTGTAAAACAGTGTGCACTAATGTACATGTGATCAGGGGCAGTGGAGCGCAGTAATGTAAAAAACACACATGTCAGCCGTAAAGACAGGACACACAATCCCAATAACAAACAGCTTGTACTGCCAGAACGTCTTAATGTGTCCGTAGAGAACAGGGAAAAGAACAGAAGAATTTAAAATAAGCTTTAAATGGCGACACTGAAGAATGTTTTCAGTCTAAAATTGATCTAATATTTTAAAAAATAAACAAAAAAATTAAGATTAATCAGCTTCAGAATGTTTCTACTCATATCCCGGACAAAACTATAATCTCTGAATTGAGTTTTTGGTCGTCTGGAGTTCCACAGGGTTCAATATTAGGACCATTTTTATTTTTCATTGAGCAGCAAGAATGTTGTACAAATGTATTCTTGTTTAAACACTCTGGTTAAAATTTGGCCTGACTAGCCTGAACCAAATCCTTGATTCATTTAGTAGGTACCTGTGAGCCCTTTTGTAAGTCAACTGTGTCCATTTATTAGTGGTTGTTGTGGCTTGGTTTGGGTTTTCATGAATTGAACTTATTTAAACACTATTTATTTATTTAAAAAATGGATATCGAAATGTTTATATGCCAGAATTGCGGTGTGAAATTATGCTGTTGAAAAATGACAAACAATAAAAAAAATTTAAAAATCTGGCCTGACTTTGCGAATTCATGTTAAACGCATCATCAACATGGCAGCAAAGTATTTATTTTTTACTAATAATCTGTAATTTTAGAATTACATTTTACTTAACACTCAGGTATATCAGCCAAAGTCAAATCTGCACATCGTCTGGTTAATTTCAAAATTTCCAAGTTGAAAGCCCATAAACAACTAATTCTGAAAAATAACCCAGACCATCTGAATGCAACATGTCTTTGAAAGCCATTCTAGGACAAAAACTAACAACTACCAGCTAAAACACTGAGACAAGTATAAGTTTAATGGACTACATTTATATCCAGTGATTATGGTTTTGTTTTATTCTTTCCTCACTTAATAACATAAAAATCCCAAAGCTTACAGCAGCAGGATTGTAATGAGAATCCTACATGTTTGGAGAAGAATACCATGTATCAGCATTTAACTGCCCCGCGTGTTGGATCCCAGCTCCGTTTAGTGTTGATGTTGGAACACGCGCCTCGATATAATGCACACATGTTGGAAAATGTACAGAGGCGAAGAAGTGGGAAGGAATGCAGGGCACCACAGAGAGGGGAGGTCACGTCAGCTCGCCAACGCGCAGTAAACGTGAGCGTGTTATCATAAAGCAGGGGGTTTAAATACCAGCAGAATTAGGAGCGTTTTACTGCTGCCTACATCGTGTGAGATCTGTGTATCAAACCTACTGTATTCCTTTTACAGCCCAACCGCAAACTGGCTTAATTGTGCACTTGTGTTAGCATTAGCATTTATGGTGCATATAAACACGTGCAGAAAAATGCTAATGCAGTTGTGAGTACGTCTTCCGTGCATCCCTCTGTGCATCCCTGTCAGTGTTTATATGTTTTGCACATGTGTTTTATCCCAGTTGATATCTCGCTCAGTATTGCAATGGAAGCCACAGACTGGAAAACGTTATTGGGAGATATTTGTCAGAGAAATGAGATCCACATGAAGCCTGTATTTCATCACAATCGGAACCTTGTTTGTTTGTACACCGCAGAATAACAATCAAACATCTGCCGGACTGATTATTAATAGGTTTAGATAATTATCAAAAAAAATAAAAAATAAAAAATCATAAACATATGCTATCTTCTGATGGGACTATATTGAAGTTGGCTTGCTTCGTTTTCTAAGCCAAGGCCAAGTACAAAAACAAATCCTGGACAGAATAAGTGCTGCATTTTTGTTTTTTTTCCCCTGTCAAATAATAAGTTGTCACGAAATGTGGAGCAGCGTTTTTTTTTTTCCATCCCTCCCTTGTTTTCTTACCTCACATGCTCTCATTTTGTCTCCGTCCCGTAATGACTAATTCAACACAGATTGAGCAACATGACATACTTTACGCTCATTTTTGCACTTTGTCTTGGTGTGTTTGTATGTGCGTATGGGCGGCTGGATGTATGACTTCAGTCCATCATGACCTAAAATGCGATATAATCAATCTGGGACACAAATTTGGCACTAATGAAACCCCAGTCCCTGAGGTAATGGTAAAGTTGAGCAGTAAACTTGTGTTCAGACCATTAAGGTACAATCTAGCCAGAGCCTGTAACATGTATTGATAAATAACGATCAGTCAACACTAACTTTAATGTTGCACAATTATGCCCCTACCCCCCCAACTCCAAGTGCTGTATTTTAAGTGTTGTTTTTGTCCTGGCGGCTGCACCACTCGCTCCTGCTGGTTCATAGGGAAATGTGTGCAAAATAAAGCCACGTTTGTACTCAACAATAAGGTATGCATCA
Source organism: Rhyacichthys aspro (assembly GCA_036850595.1). Classification (NCBI taxonomy): domain Eukaryota; kingdom Metazoa; phylum Chordata; class Actinopteri; order Gobiiformes; family Rhyacichthyidae; genus Rhyacichthys; species Rhyacichthys aspro. The sequence goes on from CM072151.1 coordinate 16,461,346, forward strand.
GGAATAAATAACCATGCGAAAAGCTGGAGGTATAATTGTATATGGCTTCAGTAAACAGCAGTGGAAGAAGAAATGTACTCGTTATATCTTTGTAGGTAATGCCTTAGTTTTGTGAAGCAGCAGGAAACTGACATAAACATAGCATACCCTTTGTGTGATTTGCTCTAGATTTGTTGATATATGCTAATTAGCCGTGTGTTTTGACACAGAGCTTCTTTTCTCTTTTAACAAGACTATGTGGCAAGTAAATCATAATAGACCTTGTCCTTGGTGACACAGAGGGTTAGAACTAGAAGGTTTTCAACCTAAACTTTTTATTTTCACTGAGATGTTAAAGCTCCTCTTTTTGTTTGCTGTTCCTGTCTCAGATTCCACTCACCCCCAAAAGCAGCCAATTTTTCCTCCACAAAAAACTAATACATTTCACCAAACTGAAGTTTGTATTTGTAACTGAGTTTAGCATTAGCTTAGAGTTAGTTTAGCTTAGCTTATTAGCAATTATCTCCTCCTTGTTAAACATTATGTGATTGAATTGATAGTATTTATCTGTGTTTTACGGTGCCTCTCTTTTCTCTGTTAATGCTTTTCTTTTTTGAGCTGTTTCTCTGTGTTAAAATACATATTGAGTGCTGAAAATACACTTTATCAGCAGCTATTAAACTTCCTGGAATGTCTTATGGTGTCGACCAATTGGAGTGCTGCTTTTTCGAGCATGTGATTTTGCTAGCATGTGGGTTTTTGTTTTTTTTCACAAATAATTTTTTTACAATATACTATTTGGGGTTTAAACCATTTTCTGCAACTAAAAGGAAAAAATCATACAATTTGTTTAATGCACATTGGTATATTGTTTTGTGCATTTTGGTTAAAAAAAAACTACACATAATGAAAAAAGATGATGATTCTCTAATGTATATTCAACAGACTGCAGCGTTTACCTCCACCTTAAAACCAAAGCTGAGGGGTTATTATTAGTCATTGTAATGGTACATTTTAGAAATGCTTCTAAAGGTGCCTTCAGAGAATGGACAGATACTGTGTGTTTGTTAAAGTCTGTCTGACAAGTGAAAACACGACCCTGGCTGTGATTGTGCATTAGTGGTTGGTTGTTTATGTTATTCAAGACTACAGCAGGAGCAGGAAATACCGAACAGTGAGCAAAAACATGCAAATTGCCAACCAAAAGCAAAAGGGTGAGAATCTGAGAAGAAATCAAGAATAGTCCTTAAAAATGTCCGACACGGGCTGTTTCATAAAACTAATGGGCCGACCGCAGAGCCAAGCGTCTTCACATCCAATATGTGACATGCTTTTAGTTGTGTTCACATGTGGGTTCCAGTTTAGATGGTGATATACATATGTGTGTGTGTATGTGTGTAGGTTTGGAACAGGAAACTGTGGCAGAGGGGAAAAAAATCCACTTTAGTAGAGCCTATGTGAGGGGGCCACTCACCACAAACTGACCGCAGAGTGAGAAGAGGCTACACACTGAAACCAGAGAGATGTGAGCTGACCAGGCACACAGCCATCAGAGGGAGATGGAGAAAGCGGCACCGCACGTCCAACTGTTTTCATCTGGACGGCATCTGGACTTTTATTGCACTTTGCATGTAATCACTTAATGCTGGTGCAGATCCATGTTGGTGCATTATGCTTTATTGTTGTATAAAGTAAACAGGCACTTTTCATTTCCCTTTTCATTGGCTCTGCAGAGATAAAGCTGTGATTATGAAACACAAACAAATAAGCAAAAGCCAGACAATATGAATAAAATAAAAACATCTGATAGGATAATACTTTCAGAATAAAAGCCCTTTATCTATTTTGGAGTGTAGATGTGGAAATCTCCATAAAAAAGTGTAGGGTGCCATTTTAGTTCCTTTACTTCCTGTTCTTACAGTTCAGAACATACAAACTGAGCTCTGTTGGTGGAGAAGCACACATTCGTACCTGAAGGATCAGGGCATTCATGAACTTAATATATTTTTGTTTCAAATTTTATACAAGGAAATCACCATCAGATCTATTTGTGGTGGGCTGACTATACAAAATAGCATGTCTCCCTCCACAAACTAAAGATACAAACACATGACCATTACTTCCAAAATAAAAGCCCCTAAACTCAAATATATTAATATACCAATACTTTCAAAATAAAATCCCCTAAACTCAAATACATAAATATACAAATACTTTCGAAATAAAAGCTCCTGAAAATATTATATTAATATACCAATACTTTCATAACAAAAGCACCTGAATTCAAATACATAAATATAAAAGAATTTTCTAAATAAAAGCCCCTCAACTGAAAGACATGAACATACCAATACTTTGAAAACAAAAGCCTTTAAATTCAAAGACATGAATATAACAATACTTTCAAAATAAAATCCACTGAACTGAAAAATAAGCATATACCAATATTTTCTAAATAAAAGCACCTTGACTCAAAGACATGAATATACCAATACATAAAAAAATAAAAGCCCGAACTCAAGACATGACTATACCAATACTTTCAAAATAAAAGCCCCTGAACTCAAGACATGACTATACCAATACTTTCAAAATAAAAGCCCCTGAACTCAAGACATGACTATACCAATACTTAAAAAAACTTAACTAAAAGACATGAATATAACAATATTTTCTAAATAAAATCCTTTTGACATGAACATACTGATACTGTCAAAATAAAAGCACCTGAACTCAAAGATGTGAGTATACCAGTACTTTCAAAATAAAAACTTTTTCCTTCTCCTCTTCTTTGACTCTTTGAACTACCTGGCACTGATATGCTACACAGACTAATAAACACCTCTGCTCTCCCAGAGAGTGTACAGTACAATAGAGCGTAGGGGCCAATAACACAGGCCTTACCAAACTTCGACTGTTTTATTAATCGCCAACAATAAAACATGGTGTACATCTATGAGTCAAAGGTTATCAGTTAAAACCACCGGGGGCATGATGGGGAAGAAAATAAGAAAGTGATCGGAGGTGAGGAATTAGAGGATAGTGAGATTCTCAGGAAATAAAGATACAGGCAACAGTGGAGAAAGAGGGAAGGGGAGAACAAGGTAAAGAAGGGGGATAAATCAGAAACAGATGTAGCTTGAATCTCTTGTATTGTTCCCAACACAAACCAGCTGGCCGGTTTTAGCGTATCCATCAAAATAAACACCACTCTCGATGGCCACGGGCAATGCTGGACTGTTAGTCATTAGAGGAGACTTTTTACACCCCGCGGCATCGCACTCACTCAGTCTCAACGGCCAATATCCACAAGGTGCACTCAGGTAATTCACAACACAAAGCTTAGCGGATACAATACATATGTTTTCTATGCCTGTTTGTTTGTTTGCCTCACGAAGCGCTGGCCCTTTTTTCAAAGCTGTTTAACCTGAACGTACAACTCAAGGCTGCAGCATTCTGAAGCAATTACGGCCGGGACTTGAAGATGAGTCACACATTGTTGCGCTCATGCTGGATTCGTTTGTACAATTAAGGTTATTATCAATTTACAAACAACACAGCAGTTCAAAGCCGGCCTTCAGATGAATATGTCTGCGCCATGGGTCTGGGCATGGTCTGAACGCGATGCCAACGTACAGGCTGCCAGTGAAGTCAGCGCCAGCCCGGCTTCTGGTCGGCAGGGTCTCTATGGAAAGATAAAGAGCAGGATGTGAAGTATGAGTTGTGGAAAATACTCTGGTGTCTTGTTCCATTTCTTTAAATCCCATCATTGTTCTATTAACAAACGCTCGGAGTGTGACAGGGGAGTGTGTGTGTGTTTTTCATGGGCCTGCGTGACTTTGTTGGTGTTCAGAAAAGGCTCCTTTGTTAGTCTATCTGAACCTCTGATACCAATAATGTTGTCACTTTCTCAAATATTCCAATGGACTATTCATCTCTTTCAAGACAGGGCACACACATAAGAGAATGTCCTTGGTTTAGAGTTCATATCCAGCCCAATACAGCAGTAAAATGGTAGCCTGGCAAGCAATTCTTTTCCTTATTTTTTATTTTTTAAGAATTCGTCTGGTCCCAGTCAATACCAGTTGGATTTCCAGGGAAAGGAAGAAATGGACTCAGATTAAACTTCCTCTGAATGTAACTGTAGAAACGTACAACCAATCAGAATTCAAGCAGTAGCACCAACAGACACAGAATAAACTGCCTCTGGACCGACACAATTGTAAAACAAAGAATTGCATAAAGCCAGCCACATTTTAGATAAATGGTTAGGTCATGGATTTGTTAGGTCATATTGAGATCATTGGAAGTTGGTTTCAATGAAAGAGGTTCCAGACCCACTTCACTTCACAAGGTAATGAACGGATCTGGCTGGCCAGGCTAGCAAAAAGGACACTTGTAATATTTAAATGACTGTATAATATGTACACTGGGAGTATGAAAGATGCAGGTTGGTTTCTGTTTCTAACTCATGTGAATTATTAGTTTGTAAATAAATACATTTGACTGTGTAGACTTTTTCTCTGAGGATGGCTACAGTTTTCAGCCAACATTTATCCAATTTGTTTGTATTATTTATTTTTATTTATTTGTATTATGTCCTTTAGAAAATGAAATTGTTCCAACTTTATCCCACAGGTAATGCCAAAGGGAAGATGGTGCAGGATGGCTCAAGTATAAAAATAGGTCTTGATTTAGGCAAATTAGTCAGGTGCGATAGGTTTTACTTTTACAAAGATATTTTATACAGTGTTGTTTTTGCAAAGTGTTAATGGTTGATTACATTGGCGGGGATCAAATGTATATTGATTGAATGTGAAATTATGGAAGCAATACTGCAGATACAGTAGTATTATAGTAGTTAGAAGTATTTAGCCACTTTCTTCTTTGGCCCCTGAGCACGTTGACTGCATGGATATAATAATAAAGGTATGTAGTGTTACTGGAGCTTTATGAGGGCACAATATAAAAAGCCAATGCCACACTAGATCATAGTCTCTACATATACATTTTAAACACCACATAAATTGTATTACTGGGAAGCCAAATGTCTGTAAAATATCAAAAACTTTCAACTGTAAATGCTCTTACAAGCTTATGGTAAATGCACCCTCACAAAGCACGTACAGTAGAAACAGACATACAGGTTTAACTCCGGAATGAGTGCAGTAAACCCCATTCAACTGCAAAGCTAGGAATAACACATATGTGACAGCACTAATACAGGAAACATAATACACACGTATTATATGAGCTGCAGATGCTCGGTAAAGAGACAGCCCTGACAGTAAACTACGCTCTGATGCTCTCAGACATCTGGCCTCTGCAGATAAACTTCAACAAGGCCTGTATATTCAGCACCAGGCAAAGCACAAGACAGGCTGTAAAAGCAGAGAAATATAGGAATAATGATGCAAAGTAAAAGACTGAAGAGCTGGGGTTGAAACAAGAGAAGGTGAGGGTATTGCAAAGCATGAAAGATGTATAGGTCTGTGCAAAAATGATCAACTTTTCTATAGTGAGAGCAGTATTAATAGAGGAAATGGAAAGGAAGTGGTGCGTTAGTCATGCAGCAGAGAAGTTTCTCTTTTCTGCCACTGTCTATTGTCCTACAGTCCATATGTTTCCTATCATCGAGTTATCTGTCAGAGCACTTTGCACAAACAGAGCAGAGATTAACCTCTGCCAACAGACGAGGGCACGCAGGCGGCCCGTCATAGGTGGCCTTGGACAGTCACTATAGTGAAGCCTACATCCTCATCCAGACAAGCACTGTGTCCCAAGCTATTTCAGAGTCAGAAATGGATTCAAGTGTGTCCTTTGGGTTTTAGCGTGAGAGCCGTTCTGTAGATGCTGTAGGCTTTACTCTGGCACATGCCAACAAAAACAGCTCAAGGCTTTAGACCTGAAGAGGCCATATCCTGCTGCTCCACAGGTCTGTGAGGAGTTCTGTGTACTTTGAATCTGAATGTTTTCAGAGTTGTGTACGTTTCCATTATCTTAAAGTGTCCATGATGAGACGGGAGGTTGCATCCATGAAGAATCAGGCTACAAAAACACAATTGTTTCGGAGACTACAAATAAAAGTCCTTGTGTTTTGGAGAAGACAATCCATGGTTCGGCTCAGGTTAACTCTGTTTCAGTGATGACCTCATCGTGATGCGCTATTTCTGTCCGAATGTGCACCAAGTAATGAATAGTGTCTATGTCTCTTGGATTTTCACACATAAATTGCGGTACAGTAGACGTACACACACTGTAAACATCCTGTGGTGTGAATGTGCTTCTCTGGGCATGAAAGTCAACCCTGGTGTAACCTCAGAAGGATAACACAGGAGTTACTGTTTAGGCTGGCCTATAGAATGAGCTGCTCATTATGTAATGATCAACAGAGACACTGTTATGTGTGAGAGCCAATACACTCCGTTCCTCACAGTGTTTAAAATCATTTATTGTAAATAATTACCAGAACAAAACAATGTTTCACGTGGGCTTCAGGAATGCAGCGTGTCCCTCTAACGTACAACGTTACAGCTATGGATTCCTCCTTTTATTTGTGACTAATTCATAGCTTACACTGTTAGCACACACATATTTACCACTGGAGGACTCTTACATTTCTTCATTTTTTTTCTGCAATGTATGTATGTATGTATTTATGTATGTATGTATGTATGTATGTATGGCCCCTTCCAAATATAAGCAGATATAGGAGAAATGGTGACTATAAATTGCCCATAGTGAATAAATATGTGAGTGCAAATGGTCTATCAGTGTATGCCTCTCCTTTGGTCACGTCCAAAGTAGTTCATATATGTATTTTTTTAAATGTAAAATATAAAAAAAAAAATATATATATAAAAAAAAAACAAACAAACAAACAAAAAAAACAACAACAGATAAATAACTGAACTTAAAAAAGTGAACATAGCTGGACAAATGTTCTAATGTATTCTCTATGTGCTATCTGGAAAAAAACATGTGACCGGTAGATGTCAGAGATCAAAATCATGTGTCATTTTTCGAGTATCACATACTCAGTAGACCCAGGTTCGATTCCAGCTTGGGTGCTTTGCCTTTTGTCAGTTCCCTGTCTCTCACCCTGTTTCCTGTCTATCTACTATCAAATAAGGCTGAAAAAATAAATAGAAATAATTTAGTTTATAAAGGTATGAAGACTTTATGCTATAATATGTGTTCAAAAAAGAAACGTGTGAATGTGCTTCTCCTCTGGCAGTGTTCAGTTTATCCACTCTAGGCTCAATTTGTCTGCTCTGGTCAGTTATAGGAACAGGATGTCAGAAATTTCCACTTACTTCTTTGGAGCTTTATGGGACTGTTTTTAAAGACAGACAAATGCTTAAATGTTATCTTGATTTTATTTAATGAAAACATTGACTGATATGGGCATAAAACTGAAAGATTTACACAATGGGCCTATAATTGAATGAGCATGAGAAAGCAGGCGATAAACTGCCCTCAGTGTGTATGAAAGCTTTTGCAGAACGGTATTTTATGCATATCCTTCGGCCTACAGAGCGGGGGAAGTAAGGACAGAGGCTCTGCAGTGATGCTCCGGACAAACTGCTGACTGTTCTCTCAGCCTCTGTGGACAAACTCACTCTCATGTTGCTTTCCTGTTGTTTAAGTAAAACTCCTGTCAGTTTAATTCAGGATGCAGGAGTTCACCGGCAGGTCTCTTTGTCACTACTCTTCTCCATTCACCCACCAGTCCCACTGTGAAGCTGCTGCAGAGTCAGCCGCCAGATATTAACGTTTCAGCTTCAATCACTACTCGACCGCTTTCTGTAAACAAACTTTTGGGATTTCTGGAGCTGAGTGCTGTGAGTTTTTCTGCAGGTAATGGAAATGTTTCTCCCTGCTGGGCTTCAAAGCTACGTTTGTGTTTGAGTGTTTTGAAGGTACATAAAAAGTACAGCTGGAGAAGTGAACTTTCCTGCCTCCCTCAAACTACTGCAGGCATTTCTTTCACCTTTAATCTTCAACAATTCTGAATGAAAATATGTGACTGTTTTTGAAGTAGGGTCTAATGGAGTGCTTGTAGATAGATTAGTCTATTACCTTGATTAAATTATGCTTAATACTTCCTGCCAGTGTGAAAATTGAGAATATAAGAACTGGCTGCATAGCTAGAGCATGTCATATAGAATGGATATAACAGTCTTTAATGAGAACGCACAGTTGGGGTTCTGCTTGAGTCCAGATGAAATAAGTCCAGCTCATCCAGTGACTTGGAGCTGGTGCAGTCTAAATGGTAGTATATACAGCGCAAGCTACCCTCTAATGTTCCTTACATACTCACTGACAGCACACTAAACAATTTGTTTATGTCGAATTTTGGATTTTTGGTGTGTAATGCCCTGTTGTCCTTTGAAAATGTTGATGTTATGTGCACAAAACTCCTTTCATTTACAAACGGTAAAAGGCACTAAATGTATGTTGAATAGAATTCTCTCTTATTCCTATGATATATTTCTCAAAACATCTGCAGCATGTAACAAAAAAATACAATAAATAAATTAAACCTTTGAGGTCTCTTTTAGCTGTCATGCCTCTAGAAAAAGCTTTAGTTATTTGCTTTCTGGTTATGTGATGATTTATGAGCTCATAATCTGTGTCATCAGTGCATTGTAAAACATTCATCATCACAAATCCAGCACACAGCCCAGAAAGTGCTGAAGGAACGTGTGCTAATACTTAGTGGATTTAGCCGGACTGTTATTACGATGTCAGGGCGCATCTATCTTAACCACAATCACATGTTCATAATGACCTCCTGGATCTTCAGCACCTGGCGACAGAGAGGGCTCTCCACAAACATACACATCACTGCCTAACCTTATCCTGGACACCACACACTGAGCAAGCTAAACCTCATGGCCCCGGTCTTATGTTGCGTTAATGAGGTAAGCAAACTAAGTGTTGCGGTCTATGCAGCCTCCCTCCTTAGAGCCAATGTGTACATAGCCTCAGGTCATGTGAGTGATAAAACACTTGTCAGGAAGACAGGCCAGATGATCTCATGTGTTGTTCTTCACTTTCTTCTCCCTATCTCCACACAGACTGAAAGGCTTAGCAATTGTCTTGTGTTTCCCAGCAGCGAGGTCCCAGTGGAGGTGTCAGCTAGTCAAAGTTAAGCGCTGTGAAGGATGAGAAGGCTTTTGTTAGCGATAGACGATATACTTCGCCAAAGTGGGCTAATCGCAGAGAAACACTGCCTCACAATGTAAACACACCTGTGTCCTGTACCCATGCCAGCTTCTCTCCTCCTCATCTCCATCCATCATGTCCTGGTTTCCATTCACAAGATGATTTACTCAGTTTTGGTCGAAGGAAAATCTTAACTTTAACAATCTTTAATGTGTATATTCACTTTCCATTTATGCTAGAAGCACTTTGCACTTTTCACTATTTTTTTTGAGAATCTTAGGTACTCTTTTTCTGTCATTGTGTAGCCTATGTTCTCCATGAGCACAACAGCATGTCAAAAAACACAGACAAGTCCCACTTCTCTTCAAAGAAAGTCTAACGTTTTGTGAAACTAATCATTGTGAAACATGGGAAGCTAATGACAATGCTAACAACTTGCATGCTAACTTTAGCTTTTGTCACCCGTGTTTTGCTAGTTAACAGTATGCTAGTTAGCATATATAACTTAAGGCATTACAACTCTACCCTGTTAAATGCACAAACATATATTAGGCCTACTTATAACCTAATACCATTCAGTGGAAAAGAGGGAGAGTTATATCTTGATTTTCCAGATGTGATATTGTTCTGGTCCGGTTATCAAAGCTGTGTGGACAAAAGCACTCAAAAAACAAAGAGTGAGCTACTCATCAAAATATAGCATGTTGTGAAGCTAGTCATTGGGAAACACAGGGAAGCTGATGGCAATGCTAAAAACTTGCATGCTAACTTTAGCTTTTGTTAACGAGATGCTACTTAGTGTTTATAACTTCACAAAACTCTACACTGTTTGAAACAGAAACATATATTAGGCCTCAGTTGTTTGACGTTTGTTTGGTCTAATAAATACAATCACATTTGGAAAACCTGCATTCAAGGGGTGGGCCTTCACACCTGTCAATCACTAAGTGAGGAAGATGATTGGTGCTTAGTTTACTGTGCATGTCATTGTGCTTGAACTGTAAAAAAAAAAAAAAAGCCCCTTTTTCCTATTTTTTGTGGCAATTTAGACTTATTGGTGCCATCAAAACTATAAACAGTATGTTTTAGAATCTTCCACAAAATATTACTATTATATTAATACTTCAAAATTTCCTTTTATATTATGTCGGTACTGGGTACCCTTTTCCCTTTCAGCTTTAACTTGTCTATTAAATAAAAAGAGAAGCAGACAAACAACATGTGAATTAGGGTTGTCCAGATCTGGTACTTAATAGTATTGAAGTTTCTGTTCTCCATTTTTTCTATAGTTCTGATTGGACACATATAAAGTAGACTAACTTGTGAATGAGGCTCTGTTAAAGTCAAAAAGCTAAAAAAAAACAACAACCTGAAAACAAAATCCACATGACACTAAATTTTTTTTTTTTTAGTAGGCATAGTTCTTGGTATGGGTGAGTACTCAATTTCACAGTTCATAGTGTAAATATTCACTTTTAACGCAGATATTTGTGGGCAAACGTACTGTCAAAAGCTGCAGATTTTGCAAGCATTGAGAAATAGGCCACTTCTCTTAGTCAATGTTTCATGTCAACACTACATATAATCTCAAGCAATAATATATCACGTATGATATCTCAGATAACATTAAGGTTTGAGTGTGTTTTAGGGCCATTTGTGAAAATAGCCTCTGCTGTCAGTCACAGCAGGTCCACATCTGTTGTTTATTAAGTCCACACTCATCTCCCATCCATGTATCCATCCACACAATGGGCACACGCAGAGCAAATATATGTATTTTTGCCGTCTCTCCATAGGGGCCCCGGTAACATAAGCCAGTCGTGTAATATCGCCCGTAGGCCACTGATAAATGTAAAATGAAGAGAAGCCATAAACATGAGATAAGACTCAGGGCCGTGGGGAGCTGTGAGGTCAGAGAACAGGCCCAATACGAGGCCTGGGATACGGTTAGGATGAGGTCAGGATCATTACGACGGGATACCGGATCCAGCTGGAGGTCAAAGGTTACTGGGTCAGTGTCCTAGGCTGATTTTTGTGCGGAGGGCATGTTTTTATGTGTGATGTGGCCCTTACTTCATAAATCAAATGTAGACAGTTCTGGGCCAGCACATTATTAATTTAGATCTTATGACATCACATATTTTACAAAATGATAACATAACCATATATGAAGAGAACTATATTTGACAACATGAGCAGAATGTGTTACCGTAAATAGCCTTTAAACAGTGTGGTGGTGTATCGCTGTTTAAAGTAAGCTCGCCACTGACCACATTCTCAGACTTTCAAACACCTGTTGCTCTGTGTACGTAACCTGAAATGACTCTGCCCTAAACTGTGTCCCTAATGACAGGAAAATGTAATGACGGAGTTCTGGTGTACAGCCATTATCATCTACACAAATTAATAAATGAATGAGCCATGGGGACTAACTCTTTAACCCAGCTGCAATGAGCCAAATAACACTTGTAATAATACACATAAGGTAATCACCGTCTTGTGCACCCGGAGAGGGAGTAGGACTAAAACAATAGGAGTTGCATAAGCTAATATTACACACAGATATGCGAACATGGTGCTTTCTTTATTAGGTTACACTGGCAAGAGCTAATATCACGATCGCCAAAGTCTGAAACTTCCCACTATAAAAATTGACCACTCCCGGCTTTTTTAAACAAAAAGAGTGACATTATGTTCCTTTGGTCAAGATATGCCTCACTAAATCAAGACAATGGGAAACTAAAGCCTAATACATCAGAAATAAAATAAGTTTTTACATGTAATGCCCTATTCAGCATCTTGATTGTTTTGTGATTTTGGTATTTGCCACTTAATGGTTGTACACAGCTTCAGCATGTGTCCTCATACTGCTATGTGTCCTCAAACTGGCGTCACTGTTGCCCTCTCATCAGAGTTGAGCCAGCCAATAATTAAGTCACCAGGGAGGTGGAGGGATACACACTGTTCAGAACAGAACTCCACCCGCCTCTCAGGGATATCTCTTATCAGCTGATGATAGGACCGGATCAGTAATAACTGCCTGCTGAGACTGGGCCAAATGAGAAGTGTCCATCAAAAGGCCAGTCAAAGCCAATGCTGCTGCGATCTGGTGTGCATCTTTCTATTAAGCTTTGGCCATGCACCCTATACGCCTGCCTCATGTATGACCTGTGATAAAGATCCATCTTTGCCTGACCTCCGACCTCACAAAGCTAAACCAGGTGTTAGCAGAACGGGTAAACGTGTTTGTGTGCACAGACCCCTGCCTCGACTGAGTGACAGCTCTGAACTGTTACTCTTTTCCTTCGACACAGCAGGACACAGCCATGTCCACGTGTACCATCCATACATGTTGACTTCAGTGACTCAACAGTGAAGGCTCCTGGAGGAACAGGACAACGCTCGGGGAAATGCCCCTCTCACACACACGAATGTAGGTTTTCCAGTAGCAGCACTCACCAGGAGCTCCGGAGCTAATAGAGCCCAGCTGGACAGGGCAGAGTGATCACTGCCAGAGGTCAGTTACCGGTCTCAACCCCACAACCTCATAGGAGTCCAGGTAAACAACCTGCCGTCAGGATTTCCTGCCTGTCAAACTTGAGTGTGGCTGTGACGTCAGAGCACTGACCCTAGCTTCCACTGCACCCAAACACCCAGTCATCAGCTTCAGACAGACTTTGAAGAACGGTGGAAAGGTTATTTTGGTTAAATACATTTTAAACAGTGTTCAAGTGGAAATACCCCAAAAAATTATACACACACAAAAAAATATTTGTGAAAAGTTGCAAAAGTTGTGGTTCATTTCTAATATGTGACATTAAAGAGGCATTATAAAACAGTATCTTATAACCTATTGATGTAAGCACCTAAACTCAATAATAAAATTCCTTTTGTTATTATTTTCCATTGTATGTTGGGCTCAGCTTGCTACAGCAGTAAAAGTGGCCAGGAAGAAATAGCTTACCTCTCAGTCATTGTCATTTAACATTTGAAAAGCTATGCTACAGATTAAGAACATATAAATACTATGTGGATGCAATCACCGAACATTGGGTTAGTTAATCTATTATCATATATCACTTACTAATACTAATGCATGATAAGTATATGTTTTATTTGTCTACTTTTGGTGGTCCAGCTGCCAACTGACATACCACAGGACTGACTGAGCTCACACTAACCATGAGATTATACATGAATAACTACATAATATATGCTATACGCTATGCTATGCTCTATTCCTGCAATGCTCCTCCTTCATCTGTTGGGACAATTTACGAGCAAACAAGACCCCCTAATTTCTGAGTTTTCTTTTCTTAACCTTTTACTTCCTGGTCATTGACCTACACTATCCTCTCTTCCAAGAACACCACATACAGTCATCACGTTTCCCAAACACTTGGTCATGTGAGTGGCATTAGGGCAAGCTCTCCAAACTGAGGTACTGTTGTTGGTGCATGACTCAGTTATAGAGTAAATTCAAGTTGCTGGTTACATAGCTCTCTTTTCAAAGCACAAAGAGTAGCAGAACCTGGCAACCATTACGAGAGAGTGAGAAAAAGTAGTTAACGCATATTTCTGTTGTTAAGTCATTAGTCAGCCTATTGTTGGCCAAGTGTGATCAAAGCCCAGAGGCCTATGTTTTTATGAGAATCAGGGGGTATAGTAGTCAGTGGTGTGTGTGTGTGGGTCGGAACAAGCCTTATCACACTGCTGTGGATAGATGGACTCGAATCAACGCTCTTAAAGGTTTGTGTTAGGCCTACAGCGCGGATGTCCTCTGATCCACAGCCAGCGACGCAGGCCAGCGCAGTGTATGTGCTTTTGCAGTGTGTTTGGTTTGGACTGTAGGGTAAAGCTACAGTTTGCCAGGGAATGAAACAAGTCCTATCTGGCTCAAAAGAGGCCAAGCAGGGGGCTAAAGTAACTGATCTGAGTTCAGTGGGTGGCAGTAAATGGTTTGATCAAGGGGTCAGTTTGCTTGTCACGGCTCCTCAGGGCTCCGAATTTGTCCCGACGCCAAGTGCAGCATGGCTCCGACAATGCATCAAATTGTCTCTATAAACAGATCTTCAAAAAGCAAATGCACGCTGAGACGGTTTCCGCTTCGAAGTATCCCCTTTATCTCTGCTGCAAACCCCACAAGGGTCTCTTCAAAGCGCGACCGAGACTTGTGCTCGTCCATTTCACAAAGACAACTTGGACACAGATGGTTTCCTCGTTCTGTGTTGTATGGGATACTTCACAGGAGCATCTCCCAGTGTCTGAGGAGGACATTTGCGTGAGAGTGCCGTCTGGTGCCTCCCTGGCTGCTCAAGTGCTCTTTGACAAAGTTATTTCAGAGCTGTGATACCGGAAAACACACACATAGCTCTGTAAATAGAGCAGTAGACTAGGATGCCCTTTGAGAAGATGAGTGAGAAGTCACTCGAAGGGGATGAAGTTTCCACCGGATGGGATTCAAGATCCTGTTGAGTGAATGGATTTGTTTTGATGAAATGGAAGAAAAAAAGGTGGGTAATAATATGATGTAAATCTTCTTTATTGTTGTTATATGAAAGATAAAGCCTGCTTAAAGACTTGCAGGTGGAGTAGATTTATGTTATAGACAAGAAAGACCAAAAAAAAAAGTCACGATTTTAATGACATGAGAAGAAAAAAGTAGGACAAAGTAGCCTCATTTCTACTTAGTCAGAAGAGATGGATTGAATTTGTCTTTTGTCTCTTTGGCTTATATATAGCTATGTGCTTATGAGCTGTCATCCATTGAGTTTTATGAGTAACATAATGGGAACTAACATGCACACTAGCATGATGGCAAAAAAAACAACATTAGCATACATTAGCTCACGTCATTCAGTGGTTACCTTCACAAAATGCTAGATCAGTTCTATTCAGTAACAATCAAGATACTGATTAATACATTAGAAGTGATCTTGAAGATGAGACCAAGATTATTTATTTATAAGCCATCCGCTATCTGCAAAAATGACTGCTGCCCTCCAAAGAAAACGACTTAGAGGACATTTAATATGCTGAAAGTTCCCAACTGAAAACAACAATACCTTGTGCCTCCATTACTGTTCCAACTCAAACTGAAAACAGTCAAGTGTATCCTAAATTGTGTAACACCACTTTTTTTTTTATTTCTCTTCTCTGTCATCCACAATCACAGCATTTTTACTACATCATTACATAAACCTCTCAATGAGTCCATTTACAGCATCTGGAGTGCAGTATACCAAGACTAAGAGCCATAAACTTTTGCCAAACACACATAAATGCACATAACCCTTTCAGCGACGGTGTGTTTTCCTCTCATAACTGTCCTTTTCCTGCAGGTTCGCCGTTCTGCAGACAGGTTATGTCCTGGGCAGGGCCTGTCCCTTGGCTCTTATCAGCCGTACCGTCTGCTACATCCTACGTTTTAAATAGCCTCTACACAGTCTCATTGTTGGAAGTTACCTGAAAAAAAAAAAGAGGGTTCACTGAGGAGAAAAGCATGTGTGTCTCCCTTCACATAAATGTTTATCGGTGTGTGGGGGTGAGTTTCTGTGCTGCTCTAATTGATGAAACACCATCACATCATTACACCGGGCTGTTACTGCAACAACTCAACATAGTCACGGTGACCCAAGGCATTACATCACTCAAGTAAGAATATAATAGTCAGTTCCTAAAGAGACTCAAGGGATGCCGCTCGGCTGTGTTTTGGATCAGAGGTTACTGTGTGCAGAGGTGAAGCCTGGGAGTGCATCCATAATGTGTACATCACTATAAATAACAGTTTAACAGGAAGCCATCAACTGTACCTCGCCACATTAAGAGCCTGTTATGAAACGGGATTCTGGACTGGACTGTAGAAAGCAAAAGAGGAAGCACACACCCTTCAGTATCCTCATCTGCATCTCAACACTTCCTGTTTTCTCTGACAACTATATAGGGTATCAATAATGTAGAAGCACATGCAGACGGTCTCACACACACACACACCATCACCCGCCGCTGCCAAGCACAGAAGGAAGGAGGGCTGTTGAGAACCTTTAAACAAAAAGACATTTTTAGAAAGGTCCTCTCGAGCGGGGAAACAAAGGGGGGAAGTGACATGACGTCGCACAGCGGGGAATCTGAGGGTCACCGGTGGCACAGCAGACACACCTATGGAACGGTCTCAGAAGACGTTCACATAGTCATTTCACACACATACACTTTTAATAAACACAACCAAGGTCCTTTGTGCTACACTCAAAATAGCCATATCCTGGTCTCCGTGCTGATATTTGCAGCATAAGGATGTTTTGCATCCACCTGCATCTCCTCCAGGAATCTACTGTATGTTATCAGGAGATGTACCTGTTTTGATTATCTGATTATCTAACCCAGATCCGCTGTGCACCAGTGATAACAGATGATGTAAACCAGCGGGCGAACTTCATGTAAATTGTCTGGTTTGGTGTTGAAAGGTACTAAGCTGAGAAGTATTATATTCCTCTCTGTAGTCTCACATGGCCTGCACATTGACTGCAACATGGGCAACACCAGTGTGATTACTGGAAGTATTTACTAAACAACAGCTCACTTCCTTTGCATCTAAACATAGCCACGGCCTCTATAAATGGGCGACAAAAGAAGACAGTTTAATTGAATAGGGGTATAACAATGTACACTCACAGGGTACTTTACTGTTTAAAAATAAAAACAGCATTTGTAGTGATGACACCAAGCAAATAACTTAGCGACTGTGGCGATTTTTGTATCAAGAGAACTACATATTTATACTAAGGCCTTTGTAAACCTAACCTTGAGCTGCAGCTGGATTCTCGCGAGATTTGGGAGTTTCCAAAACTCTTGTAAATCCATCTTGTATCGCGCCAACCAAACTGCTTGAGTCGCAAACCGTGGACTCACTGGACTTTTGTGACCAATGATGTTGCAGCACTAACAGGTAGAGGCGGGTTTTTAATTTGAAGAAAGCAACAAGCGCTCTCTTCTCTTCTTTGTTATCAACATGGCTACGCCGAAAGACGTTAGTGTTGACGCTGCTATCGAAACAGTTTTATCAGAAGTACAGAGTATTTCTTCTTTGAAAGAAGCGCAAAGAGGGGCACGTCATATCGTTGCTGTGATTGGCTAAAGAAACCTCATGCTAAGCGGATACTAGTCGGTGCTTCATCCAATCAACTACCAAGTTTGTGACAGAAGGCGCCTCCCTTTTGCAAACGCTTTCAACGGGAGCCTTCCCAGATGGTACTGCGAAATAGATTATGTTCTGTGGAGCAGTTCTATCTGGCAGAGTCAGGTTATTGTAAACCCATTCATAGCTAGAATAGTTACAGATATATTATGACTTCAAAGGTTTAAGTGCCAAAGAAATGCTCAAATGCCAGCAAGTTTTTGGTGTATGTGCCAATAGGCAACTCATCATAGAATGTAGAGCGTAACTATTTCTGATCTTGGAACATTGGGACAGAAAAGGCAGTGCTACAGAAAGGCTCATATATTTACAGTTTATTAAAGCAACAATACATGACTATTCAGAATTTGCAAGTGTCAATCAACTCTCTCTGCTACTATACTGCTGCAAGTGCAGATAAAAATAAAAATCTAAATTAAGGCTAAATAAATCTAAATATTCAAATGAGGTTATGTATTTTATGGCATGTACTGTTGCTTTAAAAATATGATTTTCAATGCACTCACTCCCATCAACACTCCTTATACAACTAATGCAATTGTATCCAAGAAAATGCAGTCAAAGAATCATTACAAACAATAATAATGTAATATCATAAACGTAAATAAATTAGTTGAGTATTTATTTATGAAGGAAAGTGACAACAGCCTGTGGAACAAACAAACAAGGCACACTGCAAATACATTGATCTATTGATTGATTCTATGTTCAGACTCTGTGCTAAAAAGGCCTCCCATACTTCTGTGTAAATGTCCTGCTGCTCATTAATCTTATGTTTTATATACACTGCTTTAAGCATATGCTTGTCAATGCACTCACTCCCATCAAGCAGCTGTTAGTTGGCGAGTGGGGAAAAACTACAAAGAAAGATTAATTTCAAAAACATACAAGTACAATTTCTATATGACGGTGCATGAGAGAAAAATACTGGTAGTGTTTAGGACTGGAAAGTGGGGCAAAGGATCAAAATGGCCAGTGTCTGTGTAATCTGAGTAAGCGCACACATGAAGCAGATACAGTACACAGGACATACATCTGGTGCAGTTTAGCCTTGTTACAGATTGTATGATTCTCTGAACCTGAGGGGGTAAAGCCATCAATCTCCCCTCACCCTGTTTCTGTTCCTCTATCGTCGTCATCCTCCAGGCACCTGGGGGAAACGTGTAATTGTGTTTACTGTATTAGCAAAGGTAACACTGCAGCTTCTTCCTTTTTTACTCCAAATAGAAAGACCCGCGGCGCTACACGCTGCTCAGCTAAACACTGGCTTCTAAAACACAGCGAGCGACCGTCATTGTCAACAGGAAGCTGGGCTCCACACTGATAAAGGTAAATACAGAGATTGAGTTACATTAAAGCTACTGCGCTACATGTGTTCAAGGGGCATAACGCTAACAACATTTCCCCATATGTGTGAGGCCTCCTAATCCAATATGGACAGTTCTTGTATGTAACTGTAGACTGCTTTGATAGGATAATAGAGGACTGGAGACAGGGAGGGTGTGTAAAATGTAATAATGGTTATAAACAGGTGAAGAAAGATAAAGATCGAAAGTCGTGACCGAGCTTTGATGGAGGCTCAGAGTTCACTGCTTGGCCTTTACCGTGAACTTAAATTAAAATCAAATTCTGTGAAACTAAGTCAGTTTTTAAGGTGGGCAAAACTGGCTCCAACAGTTTTGCTTTTTGATGGAAAGACATCAGAAAGGAATAGGAATACCTTTGATATTAGAGGATATCAGAGCACATATCACAGCAGGTTCAAGTCAGATCAACATTAAAGCTGCCAGTGATGTTACTTAAAGGAGACCCGAGACAAAACGACTCTTCAGCTGAGTCAGTTCTTACTTCTCACATGTATATTTTTGAATATCCACGCCGTAGTTATGTGTCCTTGTACAGTTTGTTCCTTGGCACCATTCCTTCCTTGCTGCTCCGCTCATGTTGCGCCTAAGTGGAAAGAAATAAAGGCATGTCTAATTCAATGTTCTGTTAAATTTCTCTCACAGACTCCTCGCATGCACCCCCCGAGTAACACAAAACAGAATATTTTCAATTTCACAATCTCTTTTTTCCATGTTTTCAGTGACAACATATATACATCTCGTTTGGTTCACAAATAAGTCCATTTAAGGGAAAGATTGTGTTAATGCATAATGTCATCATTTAAGGGCATTGAGGTATCATCATAAAAGATATGATTTAATAATTCCTGACAGCATGTTTGAAGTTGCAGGGCATAAACAGTAATTAAGCCTTTGCATGTAGCATTCTAAAGAACCTGACTTAAATAGCTCTGAAAGTCTCTGTAATTTAGGGACACCCTACAGGGCCTCATCAGGAAGATGAGTCAAAGATGTCCTTTAATGACTTCTGGACATGTATTACTCATTTAGATGAGCTAATGGAAATAAACAAAGGAGCAAACAGATGCTTTTTTTAATACTCTAATTAAGACTTTGCAGCAGGTTAGCTTTAAAATCCCTTGCATGGTCGTCGGAACAAAGGTTAATGTACATGTAATTAGGTAGTAAGAATGTTATTGGAATAAACTTCTACATACTGAACGTTCATGTCATGCCCTCAGGTATTTCTTGTATCAGACAGCAATATTTGATTGAAAACAGCAGTTTGGTGTGCCATTATTTCAAACATAAATGTATGGGTCCTACTGCTGTGTTATTATCCTCACTGCCTGATTTAAAACCAGAGCATACTGTTTATATTTCTGGGCATCTTTTGAAAAAGTCATGAGCCATAAAAAAGAGCAAGTGTCTTTTAAGTTACCCTCACAAAACCCTTGAAAGACTGTGTTTTTCCCCAGGCTTCTGCAAATTCCATTTAAAACCTTTAGTTTGTGTTTCAAGAGTTTACAGTAACACACTTATTTTGCATTTTTCTTTTTGCAACATTACAAAATTTTGATTCAAATTAGCTTTTAATTTTATGCAAACATGTAACACATTAACATATAGTAAAAGTCTGCTTGTCATTTATGTATGCTATGTAGCTTAAGATGTAATTGTAGGCAGTGGTGGAATGTAACGAAATAAAAATTCTCAATTTTCAAGTATCTGTACTTTACTTAGGTAGATTTAAAAGAGGGTACTTTTACACCACTACATTTTAGAGCACTAACTAACTACAGTGCTGAGTTTTACGAAGCACACATGAACACAGCATTACACAAGCTTTTCCTCTCTCTGTGATCTGTCCAACAATTAAACAGACACGTGAACTTCACCTTAATTAGTCGCATAATGGTTGAGTCAAATGCTTTTACTTTTATACATTAAGTACTTTAATACTTTCATTAACTTAAATACTTACTTAAATAGAGAAACTGAGTACTTCCTCCTCTGATTGCAGATCTGTAGATGCAGTGTGTAGGTGAGATGTGTCTAAAACATATGTCAAAAACATGTATGAACAATGACACATCCAAATGACTCCGGTGCCGATGAGTCTGAGACGGTATTTAACAGGTCTAAGCTGGTAAGTTCATTTAGACGCAGAGCTGGACATGAAAGGAATCCTGCTCATTGAACGGACACAAGCCGAGCAGCACCAGCAGACACTCACCAGGACAGACGTAACATCACATTTTAATCAGGATCACACAGGACACTTGTCACCAGTGAGTCCTCTGGATCTGAGACTGAAGATACCGTCTGACACCCCGAGACTGCTACCTGCTGAGAGCCAGATCTCCAAAACAACTCCACACCAGTATGGCCCATCTGTTCTCATTTTAGATCCGTAATAATGCGGTGGCAGTGTAGCCCCTTTTGCTCAAATCCAAATGGACTGCAATAATTTAGTGTCCGTCGGAGCGTTCCAAGAACCGCAGACCTGACAGGGGCTTTCTTTGGAGGTTAGGGTTTCAAAGGGGCAGCAGTGTGACAGGCAGGTTTTAGTGTGTGATCTGGTATTCTCACACGTGTGCACGGGCATATGATGAAGGTGTGAGAAGTACGGTGTAGTGAAGGGTTGCGGGGCCGAAGCTTGACCTCATGTGGCTTTTCGGGGCCATTTTTTTCGCATGAAGGTATTTGAAGTTCGACGTAGAGCCTCAGATCTCACATGTGGCTTGTGTTTGCACAGGAATACCTCGCAGATCTATTGGCTGCTTTGAAAATGGATGTAAACATGAAGCTCCTTCGGCGTTTATCTCAGGCCATTTGGCTGTCTTTGTGGAGTCACTGCTTTTACAGGGGGGTCTTTAACGGCGCGCCATGGTGGGCTGCTTTTCCCATCACGGTCTGTGTGTGTGAAAGTAAGTGGAAGACAATGAAATAAAGAAGGGATTTCACAATACCACTGAATTTGTTAACATTACCCATTCAAGTGAAATGCAATCTTTGGCCGTAAAAACGCAATCCAAATGCGGTTGGTAAATGTCTTTTTAAGCGTCCTTTTGCCTCATTCATGAAGACTATAGCAAAATCTCTGCCGGCTTGTCGGTTACACAACATTGTGGTGTGGCGTCTTGCCCTGTTTTTGTTAGCTTGCCCATTCTCCACTTTAGCCCGATGGAGAAAACAAGCCCTTTTCGCAGCAGCTGATGACGGACATGCGTTTGATACTTTCGCAGTAACAATCTGAGGCCTGTCAGTCCGCATAACGTCAATGCCATATCATTCCCAAAGATCTGAATTGGTACATTCCTTTGTTGCGTTAGGCCTATTTGGTCCATTTTGGGTAATATGTAGTTTTAGTTGATTATAGCTACAAGTTGGAACCACAATGTATGTAATTGAATCAGCATTTCCCATGTAACGGATATATAACCTGGCTTTGCATGTGACAATTGTTAAGATACGGCTAATGCGCTGCCATTTCTGTGTAGGCACCAGCGCATGATGAAAAGACACTGCGGTTAGCAAGACTGTGTTTACTGTGTTTCTATTGTCTTCCAAATGCCTCCTGCTGTTTGTGGTGTATCTGGACCTTGGGAATATTGGGGGATTAGATTGAACTGAAAAAGCAACGCAAACACATGTTTTCTTCTTGCAGCAGTCTTTAAAACAATAGTTGGTCAATGTGTGCTGGTAAAAGATGAGGGTTAGATGGGATCTGGTTATGTTGGATGCACTGCTTAAGGTAGAAAGTGATAAACCAGGTGCTATTTGAGGTGAGGTCTGAGAAAACCATCTGCACTGAAAGGCTTTGTTGTAGTCCACTTAACCTGCACAGTATACATTGAGCATAACATTTTCCAAAAGAGCTATCTGTCTGCAGGCAGTTAAGGCTGTTTACTCTCTACAGACGTAATCCATTAAATAGTATGAAACCATTACCAGTGGATGGCCTCTTAAGCTATGCAATAACATTCAAGAACATACTGTACACAACATAGTCATAGAGCTTTGTGGAAAACACATTTTCAATTCAGAAACCATAAATTTATTACATTTCGCTCACTTGTTCCCAAAGTTTTATGGATAGAGCTTACAGTTAATCCCCTGAATGCATGCAGTTGCTTCTGGGGGATATGCATCTTATTAGGACTTCTCTGGAAAAAACACATTTGAAAAAAAAATCTCATATGTTACATTCACAAATGTATCTAATTTTGTTTCACCTAAACACGTGTGCAGTCCAAAACACAATAGTTTTCCACACCCAAATGTACTTATGGCCCAGCTTTGCGGTACTTTCCGAGCAGTAAATAACACATAAAAGGCTTACCTATGATTACAATGTTACCTTCTACTCAGTGCTCCACTTCCTCGCGGCACTCATGTTTAGCTTTTAAAAAACAACCCCACATCATTTAATAAACCCGATTTGAGAGCCGATGGGAGCAGAGTTAAATTTATGCCCAAGGGCTTTGGAGGAAAAAAAAAGAAAAAGCAGGGAAATGGATCAGAGTGCTACAGTAAATAATGTTACAGTATGAATAATGAGTTCCCTCTGTGCCAGGGCCTCAACTGGACTAATGACAGAGACCTGTTTTAGATTAGGTCTTACACAAACACTCACATGCATACGTCGTGCGCATGACCCAACACACATACACCCAGCAGGAGTGAGCCATGGAGGAGGTCCTATCAGTTTAGATAATCTGTTGCTCAGGGTGAAAAAAGTGTTCTGGTTTGTGTTTCAGGACAGCTAATGTAGAGGAGGAAACAAAGGAGGCAGAGGGCACTAGGCACATCTTTAGTCACTATTCACCTTTCTCTATGAAATAAGTGTCATCTGTTTGACTCTAATGGTCTCTCTTTCATAGGGAGGTTCATGTTCTATGGCTAAAAGCCAAGCTTCTTGTATCATGTATGTATGTGTCACTTTTTAATCACTTTTTTCTGCAAAGTTTGGTAAATTTAGTAAGCACCAGTCCATGCTTTATCAAAGAGCATGTCTGCCATCTGCTGTGGGAGTTGGGCAGAAGAAAAAAACTTTTTTTTTTCTTGTATTATTATATTGTGTTTTGTATCTTTGTAGAATCATTATATTTCATTATTTCATCTTCAATAGCTTATGGACTCATTGAAATGCACGTTTATCTAATACATACTAATATATTTTATGCACTTTAACAGAAGTTTTTACTTTTTTTTTTTTGCCAAAATTTTTGAAAAGCATCTCTAGGAGAACTGTTTATAAATTTTATTGTATTGCTCTCAATGAAATGACAATAAAGACATTCTATTCTATTTTATAATAACGCTGTACCTCAATAATGCTGGTAACAATTGATTAAAATATGATTCAGATAATAACTCTGACAGGCACAAATGAGATCTGAAAAACTGACACTTTGATATGACTTTTTATTTACAAAGTTTAAATGTCCGTTTCAAATCAAGCTCATAAATTCACTTGACAAAATGTATTCAAAACATACATTTAGGAATATTGCCCAGCAGTCTACACTGCTTTGACAGGTGTGTGCCAACAAGTGCAAGTTCATTATTAGTTTGACGGTCAAGTGTTTGGTTGTACTAAATGTATGGGAAAAGGAAGATAATGTTTAAAAGACAAGGCAACAAGCATGCTTTGTTTAATTAATTATCTATGGGCCTGATAGATTGACACGTAACCAATTATACTATACTTCTAAATAAATATGGGCACACGCCTCTTACACAGCAGACATCTGTCAAAAACAGTGATACTCAAGTGACATCTAAGCCAAGCGCTACACCACTAATTCATCTGCTTCCTCCCTGGTCCGTTCTTTGTATCAAAGTGGCTTGGACTGTTTGTTGTTTCAGTCTCAGTTCACATCCTCCCTGCTGCTCCTGGCCCGACAAGAGGGGGTACAAGGAGGCATGGCAATGTGTTAAGAAGGTGAGAAGGCACCAAAACTTTAGTGTCTTTAGTTTCTGCTCATCATCGCTTCTCCAGTTTCTTGAATCTAGCCTCTGCAAAGAAAAAGAAAGAAATCTATTCAAATTAATATAAACAAATCTTGATTCTTGACACAGCAACACACAATGTGTTCAGGATGTCATAAACTAAACTGTTCTGTGGTGCTGCAGCGCCATCTGCTGGTAAAAAATAAAAGTAACGCATGAAGATACTGTTATTACTCAGCATGTATTATATGTAACAAAAGACAAATAAATGTCTAAACCATCAGATTTTCCTGCATAGGTTGACTGTTGAATTTTGAGAGCATTAACAATATTTTTAGGCAGAACATAATGCATCTTAGGGAACTACTTTACCCAGTTTCTTGGAGTAGGCGTCCAGTTTGTAAGCAGCTTGTTCAAGTGAAGTAACATGTTCCTCAATCTCATTTATTTGATCCAAATAAGGCTGTAAACTGGCATCTAGGGAAATATATACAGAACTTATAATACAGTCTGATGATAAATGCCATATTAATAAAGATCAAGGTTAGATTAAAACAAACATCTTACACTTGTTATTCAGGTCCTGCAGGTTACGACTGATGTTTATGCTAATGTCCTTCATTTCCATATATTTCAGGCTGGTTAGCTTGTTCATATTCTCCAACAGGCGGTAGTCTTCACAAGTAGCTGCAAGCATACAGAAATTCAATGTACACTTATGTTGGACCAAAAGATTAATTGCATAATTTTCTATTAACTCTTAACACTGATTTTAAATACCTGTGAGTTCTCCTTGCAGAAATATTGCCATTTTCTCAAACATATCACTGCACAACTCATTTATGTCAGGCTCTGCAGGCTCCACAGCCTCCTCTGCTGTCTCTACACCGCCATCACCTAAACAATATTAGAGAAGGGAAACTGTGTGAATGACAAATATATGACTTCTGATATAATTTAACCAAAGCCCACTGGTTCTTGTACTTCAGAAACAATTAAAACAATAAACAAGGAATACACAATGTCGTAATATGATACTAACAGAGAAATTCTTTGCTTTTCAGTGTGCTAAAGCTAGCTTTAACTAGCTAGAGAAGTAGTAGAGATGCATTATTTACTGTTGTTAGGCTTTTTAGGCGCTGATGCCGCCGCTTCAGACACATCCAGCGGGCTTCCTGCGTGACCACTACCGGCTACAGAGGGGTTCGAAGCCGCTGAATGAGCCGCTGGAGCCCTGGAAATGCTGTCCATCACAGCCGCCTCGTCTCCAGTTGCAGCCATTTTGTTCCTGTTTTGGCTTCATCCTGGTCACATGAGCTCACATGAGCCCACGTGACGCCCGCGCGCCACAAGTTCCCCCAACCGTATTCGCGCGCACTGCCACACCCTTGTGCTGTGTTCTCTATGTTGGACCATTGATGGTAAAGATGGTTGGATCTAATATGAAACACTGGAGATAATGTGTCGACTTTTATGTTCAACTCATGTTAGACTAATTCAGAAATTGGTGAAGATTTTTTGTTTTTATTAATTTTATTTTATTTTTTTAGGCAATTTTTGACTTATAAATGGCTGGAATTATAAAATGTGAATTATCTTAGTTACCTTATTATAAGGTAACAAATGTGCAAGTGCTTACTAACATTTTCTCGTTAAAAAATAAATAATTTATTCAGTGTAGCCTTTAAATTAATGAATTATATTATTATTGTACTTTTCTTTTTTTTTTTTAGTTATGTCAGTCAGAACACAATTTGGTCATTTTTGCCTAAAACGGAACGTTCACACTAAGTATGGTCACTCTTCCGGTTTGTGCATTTTTATCAACTCCTAAACTAGACCATTAACTGTAACATAACTGGTCATTTGCGGTCATTTTGCGCGCTCTAGCGATTAAATATGCAAACCTGACACAAAACTGAGCATAGCACCTGTGTCGGCGCTGTTTGGGGGAAGTCAGATCGTGACAGGCAAAGCTCGCAGCACTGACTGTAAACATGGCGGCACGCACCGCTACAGGGCTGTGCCGAACACCCCGCTACTACTAGTGAGAAATAAATACAGAGACACCCCAAAATGGAGACTGAAGAGGAGCAGCACATAACCACGCTCCTCTGCATGGGTTTCCCTGATCCAGACGTGATCAGAAAAGCGCTGCGTTTGGCCAAAAACGACATTAACGAGGCAGTGGCGCTCCTGACAAACGAAAGCCCCGGACTGGGCTATGGTTACGAGCCGATGGAGAGTGGGCCTGCCCCCAGCCTGAGCTCATCTGGAGACGGGGAAAACAGCGGGAGAAGTGGGACGGGGGGATTTGACCCGCCGCCAGCATACCACGATGTTGTGGATAGTGAGGTAAGAGAGCCTCGGCATCATCCAAAAGAAGGAAATCAGAGCTAATTGTAACTTATGCGTCTCGCCCATTTAACTAGCCACACTTAGCTGCTGCTGAGCTACGTGCAGCGAGCCCAACGTGATCTGTCAGAGAAGCAAGAGGAAACCTTTACAGTTTAGTCTGGAAAATGCATGTCTTATTGGCATTGGATAAGTGTTTGCTGCGAGTAATATCTTGTAAAAACATGACTCTGTATCATAAGGGCAAGCCGTCCTGAACTAAACTTACTAGCTAAGCCAGGTCTGAGGTTAGCAAATGTTAGCGAGAGTTAAAGGCGCCACCAAACTGGACTGCAGTCAGTGCACGGACCTCCTGTCCTTGTGGATTCTCAAGTTATAAAGTGACACTAGGCTCCAGTTATCTGTGGACACTCATCTTGTTCAGAGTGTATAGCACAGATTGATGAGCTTTAGCTGTCCGGATGACTGATAAGCTCCAATAAGCTCAATGTGACTGCAGACCACCAGAAATTCATAAGCAGAGGTTTCGAAATGCATCCCTCACATGATATCATATATATATTCTCACTCAAGACTGATCTCTTACCACTTACCATTTATTACGGCTCATTGTTGAATGTGAGCCTTTCATTTGACCCTGGCAGGCCAGAAAATAGATAAATCTGTGCAGTGCCTTAGGTGACTCAAGAGAATGGACTGAGCTTCATTGCCTTTACCCTCACCTTGAAATAACTTGAAATATTTTATGAAGTTAGGTTGTTTACCCTTAAGCAATTGGCCCTACACCTGGGGATCTCCCTTATGTCTCTTTCTGCTGCTCCTATTTTAAAGGGCAGTTTATTCAGCCATTACTTATGACACAGTAATTGTTCAAGCAGACTTATTGAGTGGCTGAATTACTGGACAGGGCAATCTACCCTCTACTTATTTTATTTACAACTCCTCCCCTGACTCTTTCATTATTGTCACTCTTTTACCCAACCTTTTAAGAGCTGTAGTGTAAACAACTCTAGGCGATAACCTGTCACTTAAAACATATGCTAATAATAGTGTTGTTATAAACAGTCTAATTTCAAAGGTTGCAGTGATGATAACATGAAAAATAATTATGTCACTTCCAAAAGTTGATGATTTTTAGTGTAATTGTGCTTTGGAAGGGTATAGGCTGTTGCTCAATGTTGTCCTCCTAAATATAGACCTGCAGTCCTGACACACACAAACATATTTCAGACTTTGCGGAGGGTCCCTGGGGGGAGTTGTTGGGTGCATAGTAACAGAGTGGCGCTAAGTTACTTTGCTGTCCTGCCTCAGTGTACATACTGTGCCTTAGAGGACTGAACTTTCCCTTAAAGAATTGAAATTGTGAAACACAGCATGCAGCTTATCTGCATATTTGTGTTTATGTTGGATCATTTTCCAAAGAGTGTTCATGTTCTTGTTCCCTTCTCTCTTTCCTTTCTCTCGTTTATCTGTCTTGTCATTTGTGATTTTTGTAGAAATAGAAGGGATGGAATATGATGCTTCTAATAGCTTCCCCTCACTTTGGCTTTTCCTTTTCTCCTTTTAATCCTCAGTCCACCATGTTTATAATATCCTGGATCAAGTATCACTAACTAAATCTTGACTTATTATGTATTGTTCCCTTACAGGCAATGCGTTGTAATAGTTTTGAAAATTTGTTATACTTCCAGAGATAAGCCATATGCAGAGTAAAGTACAACAATATTTCAAAAAATAATAATGAATGAACATGAACAAGTTTGTAAGTGCTTCTTAAATATGTAAACACATTAATAATACAATTGAATCTGTGAGTCTTTGTTGGCTCGCACAATTGGCAGATTATATATCTCACAGCAGCACCAGTGTGCTGAGCTTCTTCTTGGTATTTTACAACCATAAAAGAAGAACTTACAAGTTAACTTTGGACGAGTTGAATTTTAACAGACATAGGCCCTGTAAGCTGTATGATAACAGAGGATTTTTTTTTCATCAAAGGAGCATGTGACATTGTGTTACTGAGTTCATAACATTCACACTTCAGCAGACTTCAACATAACACTGGATATGACTTAAAAGTTGTTGTGGAAGATTTAAAAGGATGAGTACATGCACAAGTAAAGGGCACTAGTTGGGGGGGACACGTTGTACAAATGACTGCTATCACACTTGTCCCATAGGGGACAGCAGAATCAAGCATCATCCTGTCAAACTTTATCACTGCCAGCCGCTGTGTTCCAGTGTCTCACAGTGGACGAGCAGTTTCACCTGCTGCATTATGATGTAATGTTGATATTTATGTAATGTCACAGAGAAGCAATGATGAGAATGGCAACTGCTCTGGTGGCAGCATGGAGTTCCCCACCACCAACCTGTATGAGCTGGAGAGCCGAGTCTTCACTGACCACTGGTCCATACCTTATAAAAGAGAGGAGTCCTTGGGCAAGTGTCTCATCGCGTCCACCTGCCTCGCACGGCATGGTAAGGCTATTTATGAGGGACGAAAATCTGTGTTTATGAATGTCTCCATCTGCGTTACCATGTGGGTGGTGTGTTTTGTTTTGATCTTTGGGTGTTTATCACGTGTTATTTTGGTTTGGTGTTAGTTATATGGCTCAATATGAGTCTCATTCTTCACCTGTTTTTAGTAAGAAGCATTTTAATCCAACTTTAACTTTCACTGAAAGGTCTTGCTGACGCTGATGAGAACTGCAAACGGTTTATGGATCGATGCATGCCAGAGGCCTTTAAAAAGGTGATGAACAAAGACTCATGGGTCTTTACAAACTGTATTAACAGTTATTAAGTTCTACCAACCCTCCTCTGTTTTGGTTTCTAGTTGCTGACCAGTAGTGCAGTACATAAATGGGGCACTGAGATTCATGAGGGAATCTACAACATGCTGATGTTGTTGGTGGAGCTGGTTGCAGAGAGGGTCAAGCAGGACCCTGTCCCTGTAAATCTGATGGCAGTTCTAACCATGGTAAGAGTTCTGTCAATAATACTAGTGCGCACCTCAAAACTGTTTTAAAATCTATGGTTGTTGTTCCAGGCCTTCAACCCTGACAATGAATATCATTTTAAAAACCGAATGAAGTCCTGTCAGCGAAACTGGGCTGAAGTTTTTGGAGAGGAAGCCAACATGTTTGCAGTCTCTCCTTGCAACACCTATCAGAAAGTAAGGGCCAATCCTTTTGGACTTAACTGTTGTTATTTTAATCTTTTCTGCCAATTCTTTTCCACAATGCTATGACAAATATGTGAAGGTGTGCTACTATTTACATTTACACTGTCTTAGTAGACTCTCTATATGGTTCAGGGTTGGTTTGAGGGGAAGACAGACTGGTTCTCTATATCCAGTGTTGTGTAAGGGCTGTGTGTCTGATACACAACAGCTGTCAGAAGGTGTATGTTTGTGATACTGCAGCCACAATGCAGTGTAAACCCACTGAAAATAAATTGTGTGTTTCAGGAACCTCATGGTTGGCTGGTTGACTTGGTGAATCGAGTAAGTAGTGTGAAGTCACTTGGATATAAATATGTATAATGTCATTATGGTCACAGCGTAACACAATTTTATATTCTCCTCTCTTGCTTTTCTTAAGTTTGGAGAGCTGGGAGGATTCTCTGCCATCCAGACAAAGCTTAATGCAGAGGAAATCGAGATTGCTGTAAGATAAAACCCTATTTTGTTTGACGTTATACAAATTGCTTTGCCCACTTTATCTTAAGAGTGAGAAAATATTTCCTCTGTCATGACAAAAGTGAACTGTGAGCCCTCACAGGGAAAAGGTCATGTCTACCCCCTGTGCTCTCAGCTGCACAGTCTCTCATCCTCTCACTGGGTGATGGGTAAAATGCCCTGTTGTGTTACATGCTCTGAGGCATCCTTGTACTGATGCTTCCCTCTGAGAAGCTCTCGGGAACCACAGCAGGGCTAAGCCATTGATTTAGTGTGTATGCACACACATAGACACTCTTTCTGACCATTAGCATATTAATAGAACTGGTTGTTGACCACTGTTGCGCTCATAAGCAAAGGGAGCTGAGCAGAGTGCGAAAGTGGTCAGGGCTCAAACATGCTCTAAACACAGGAGAGACAGCAAAAGTGAAAGCAGAATTGAGAGGAGTGCTCTCATTCCTGTGTCTCCTCCCAGGGGTGACTCATTCATTTTTTCTGCTTTGAACAGGAAGTCATAAGTGAATAGCAGAGGAAGAGATAGGAGCTTCATACAGAAAGCTGGCAGACAGCTGATACAGAGTTGAGAACAACTGATGTTACTTAGCATAGTCAGACAGTTGTGTTCTGGTAAAGTATAGTGATGGATTGCACACTGTTAATGCTCTTTTACCTACTATTCACATAGTAGGTAGAAAAATACACATGAATTAATACTGTTTTAAAACACTGTTTCAATACTTCCATTTACAGTCAGTTATGACACCTCTAAACCCCTTACTTGTCTCATAACTAAGATATACTCTCATTTCATTTCTGCACAGTGTGTATCAGCTCTCGTCCAGCCTCTGGGAGTTTGTGCAGAATACTTAAACTCCAGTCTTGTCCAGGTGAGTTTAACGCACATTACAAGATGAAATTATTGTTTTGGACTTTATCTGATGAATTCTTTCTGATTTCTTTTTATTTTGCAATACACACTTTGTAGTAAACATATGTGTCTTGTATCTAGTTTTCTTGACTTGATGATTAATGACAAAATGTTATAACTTTCAGCCCATGCTCGATCCAGTAATCCATAAGATGATCACATATGTGCAGAACCTGGAGGAAAAAGACCTTAAAGATAAGGTACTGTTAAAGATTGTATTTTTCTTTAGAAATCATGTTATGTATAATTATGACTTCATTGATAAATGTCTTGATGTACTACATTTGTGTTTGCATCCCCAGCGTCTTGTAAGCATCCCAGACCTGCTGTCTGCCATTAAACTCCTGTGTATGAGGTTCCAAAGAGACTTGGTTACTGTAGTGGACGACCTGAGGCTAGATACTCTGCTGCGCATGCTCAAAACTCCCCATTTCTCCACCAAGATGAACTCCCTTAAAGAGGTCACATACTTTAGAGTTACTGTATAGTCCGCAGTTGCCAATGTCATCTCACGTTATTTTACTCTCTCCTATAGGTGACCAAACTTATAGAGGAGAGTACAGTGTCAAAAACGGTGAAAAACGCCATAGACACGGATAAACTGTTAGACTGGCTGGTAGAGAACTCGGTCCTGTCAATAGCACTGGAAGGTAAGAAATACTAGAAAGACTAGCCCAGGGATAGTTTGTGTTACCCTCTTACTTTATTTGGCTCGTATTAAATTATTTCTTGTTGTAGGTAACATCGACCAAGCTCAGTACTGTGAGAGAATAAAGGGAATCATTGAACTTCTCGGGAGTAAATTATCCCTGGACGAACTGACTAAAATCTGGAAGATACAGGTAAAAATCTACAAACACAAGGCAATATTTTGAATGAGGTTGAAGCCTCGATGCGCTGATCCATTAGGCAGATTCGGCTGTATGCACATGTTTGGAGAGTCCCCCAAGTGGCCTCCTGTTTACTGAATTTCTGTGTCGGAATTTCAGGCAGGCCAGTCGTCAACGGTGATTGAAAACATCCACACAATCATTGCTGCTGCCGCTGTCAAGTTCAGCTTCGATCAGCTCACCCACCTCTTTGTGCTCATTCAGAAGGTCAGTGCCAACGTGACGCCAGGCGCTGGACCGTGCGCAGTTTTTGTAACACGTCGGTTGGTGTAAGTCTGTAAAGAACTATTAATACTGTGTCATGCGTTGTGCAGAGTTGGGAGATCGAGAGCGACCGGGTGAGACAGAAACTGCTAAGTCTGATCGGGAGGATTGGCAGAGAGGCTCGCTCCGAAACGACAACAGGAAAGGTCTGTCCCTGTGTCAAAGATAATAGTGAGTACAGCTCATCTTAATTGTGTTTTAATCTTTCTCTCATGTTTCTTGTGTATGTCTGTTTTAGGTGCTAGAGGTGCTTTGGGATTTGGCTCACCTTCCCACCTTGCCGACCAGTCTGGTTCAACAGGCTTTAGAGGAGCACCTGGGGATCCTGAGTGATGCTTACGCTGTCAAGGAGACAGTGAAGCGTAGTTACATCATTAAATGCATAGAGGATATTAAGAAGGTAGGACACACAGATATCCTTGAGATTATTTAGTCATTTAGCTCTTGTCATTTGTAATTTAAGATTGGCAGCAGATGACAGTAATAGGTATATTGTCAGGATTCGCATGGATCTTGGAGTCTTCATAGAGGGCCTGCTACAGGGTGTGTGCAATTCTCAGTCTGCTCTGGCATTTTTATTTTAAAGTTAGAAGGTCACTACTATGTTGGTGTACTCCTGTCATAATTATAGTGTATCTGCAGAGTTCTAGGGAGTAGGTCTCTGCAAAGTGGACAGTACAGGCCCATACCTTAGAGCGCTCATATTCCCAGGAGGGCTTTCTCTTTACTGACATTCCCCGAACCGTGGAGCTGCAGGGAGTAAGAAGCACTGTTTATCTGCTGTGAACTGGAATGTAGCTGATGAGGCCTGACTATGGGTTCTCTGTCATTTAGCAAGTTTTATCATTGTTATTTTAAGAGTTTTAACCATGAAGTGTGATCTTTAAACCCAGTTGGGTTGCTGCATAAACCATAAATAAATGTTATTGTATGGTCTTTATCACATTTGTGACTTATATTTCTGTAAATGAAAATAACAGTGTCTGTCTTACTTGCTTAAACAAGCGTAGACAAATACTACACCCAGTTAATCCCAGCTGAAGTGAAATGTATGTTTCTAGACACACCTTCAGGAGGACAATAAATGCAGTGAGACACACAGCTCTTTTCTTACTGGCTCTTGGGGCAAGAAGAAGCCTAACCCTTTGGCCAGAGTAAGACAAGATACCCATATCATTGTACTATCACTGACCCATCCTTGTCCTTAAATAAATCTTGCTGCTTCACGCCTGCATACCAATCGTGGAGGAGGGGCTTACCACAAAGGGATGACAGTGGGCTTAGGTTTGAAATTGATTGTAACACATGGTGGTTCAAAAGGTGTATTTTAATTCTCTGCTTTGGCAATGACCTTTGATTACACAGTGGTGTTGATCTTATCCGGGGTGTGGAGATGGTTAAATTACATGTGATTCTCTCTCTCTAAATGATCGTCTTGGCCAGGGTGCAGCACTGTATACCCCTTTAAGGACTAATCTAATCAGAACCATGGATAACCACTAAATATTTAATCTTAGACTTTATTTGGAAGAGGGCAACTTCCAAAGGCAAACTATTTTATCTATTGACATATGCTTTATACCCATGGTCCTGATTTTACTGCTTGTGTCTTTTATTGTTTGATTAAACGATGACAAGTAAACTTAATTATCTTCTGTGTTTGTCTTAATAGGCTTCTCAGCAGAGCACTCCACAGGCCGTTTGGGTAGTTCCTGCACTCCGACAGCTGCACGAAATCACTCGATCCTTCATCAAACAGACCTATCAGAAGCAAGACAAGGTAAAACCGAAGCAGCGCATCACAACATGGTTCAACAATATCGGATTTTTAAACTTGTGTGTTTCTGTAGAGTATTATCCAAGACTTGAAGAAGAACTTTGAAATTGTGAAGTTGATCACAGGATCTCTTGTGTGCTGTCATCGTCTGGCGGTCACTGCCTCAGGAAATAATGGCCTCTCAGGCTCGACCCTGGTGGATGGTCGGTACACCTATCAGGAGGTTTGTTCACTGTGGATTATTCTGAGGACACCTGTTTGTCAAATTTCCTAATTATGCCTCTTTTTTATGAAACAAAATTGGCAACACTTCCCAAATGCACAAGGTTTTCTCAGCACACAATGCCTCGACATGCACAGTGCTGAATGTTGGCTGCATGTTTGTAGATCATGGAGACATCTGCCTCATCTGTCTCTTTCTTGGTTTAGTATCTGGACAGCCACCTGCGCTTCTTGGCATTCTTCCTCCAGGAAGCTAGCCTCTACCTGGTCTGGAACAGGGCCAAGGAGCTTTGGGAATGCCTGGTGTCCGGACCAGATGTCTGTGAGCTTGACAGAGAGGTACATTTATGTGATTCTAATCATCTTTCTGAAAAAAACATCCACATGAGCATGTGCATTAAAAAACGTACACGTCTTTTCATAATCTTAATATTAATTCTACAACTTGATCTGCATAGATGTGTTTTGAGTGGTTCACCAAAGGGCAACATGACTTGGAGAGTGATGTTCAGCAGCAGCTTTTTAAGGAGAAAATCCTAAAGCTTGAGCCCTATGAAATTACGATGAATGGTGAGAAATCTATTTTAGACATACAGATTATTTTGAAAGAGTAGGTAGATGACATGTTTGTTTGTTTTTCAAAGGCTTCAATCTGTTTAAGACTTTCTTTGAAAATGTCAATCTGTGTGACCATCGCCTGAAACGCCAGGGAACTCAGCTGGTAAAGCCCTACATTTATCTTCATTGGTTTCTCTGCATTTTGAATGTTACAGCTGATGAGTCATGATGAACATGTTTTTTTTTTTCTTATTACAGTGTGTAGAACGCCTTGATCTGGCAGGGATGGATTTTATCTGGCGAATAGCCATGGAAACCCCAGATGAAGAAATAGCCAATGAAGCAATTCAACTCATTATCATTTATAGCTACACTAACCTCAATCCTAAAATGAAGAAGGTTGGTGTATAGATTTACTCTCTATCACCTCAATATTGCCTCAATATCTTTTTATTAGATATAAGTAAACATGCAATATGTGGCTATCTTCATTTTGTAGGATTCTGTGTCATTGCACAAAAAGTTCATTGCTGATTGTTACAAGAGACTTGAGGTAAGTGGTTAAACCTGACGGATAAGCAGTTGAGCCAAATAACAGAAACTGAAAGTCTTTTTTTCCATTTCAGGCTGCTAGTTCGGCCCTTGGTGGGCCCACTTTAACACATGCTGTTACTAGGGCAACTAAGATGCTGACGGCCACTGCCATGCCTACAGTGGCCACATCTGTACAATCACCTTCCAGGTACTCATGGGGGTTTGGGTAAGAATGGTTATTAACATTTTAAACGTGTGTTTTTGTGAGGGTCTAGTCTTTCCAAAAATCTTTAATTGTTGCTGATATACTGCTGAAACAGCTGTGTATAAATATATATCTATCTTTTTTCAGATCTACAAAGCTGGTGATAATCGAAAGACTGCTGCTACTGGCTGAACGCTATGTGATCACAATAGAGGTATAAGAAGTAAAATACATGTAAAATCATTACTCTGCGTACTGTATTTCCATAATTCTTTTCTATACATCTTCTGCGTGTAGGATATGTATTCAGTTCCTCGCACTATTCTACCTCATGGGGCCTCTTTCAATGGACACCCTGTCACTCTTCACATAACTTATGAGTCAACCAAAGACACTTTCACCTTGGAGGTACTGTTGAGAAATTCTTTATACGCACACGCATTGGTGTCAAGTTACATCTAAGGATATTTACTGTATGTGTTTGTTTTGCAGACCCACAGTAATGAGACGATTGGAAATATCCGGTGGAAGATATCTGAGCACCTGAGCTGTCCAGTGGATAATGTCCAGATCTTTGCCAATGACAGTGTGGTCAGTTTTATTTACAGAGTATTTACTGGTGTTTTTATTTTAATTGTCTGCTGTGTATCTCACAAGCCAAAAATGACCATGTTTTATTTACCCATAATGAAATGTTTCTTGTGTCAATCTAGAATTCAAAAAGCACTGTAAGTTTGGAACCAGCTTGTCTGTTTGTTACAAAGGACTGCCTTATGTTTTGTTTTGCTCACTTTGCTCCTTCCTTCCTCTTTTTCCATTTGTTAGTTGACCATGAATCGGGACCAGAAGCTGCTGTCCCAGCTTGGCTTCAGTGATGAACAGAGCCTGACAGTAAAGAGTTCAGGCACTGGCACTCCCTCTGGCAGCTCAGAGTCTTCTGCCTCCGCCTCCAGCAGTTCCAGTTCTGCTGTATTCAACTCTGCCTACGCCTTAGAGCAGGTGGACGTCAATAGACAAATAGACTGGCACAAGTTATGCTAAGGTCTTCTTATTGTTCATTTAAAAACTCTCTTGCTCTTTTTCAGGAGAAATCTCTTCCAGGTGTTGTGATGGCATTGGTCTGTAATGTGTTTGAGATGCTTTACCAACTGGCAAACCTGGATGAACCTAGGTGACAGACTCATTTAATATAACAAAATAAAGATAAAAGGACCTCTGACTGTTTTTTTTTATGCAGCACAAAACATTGGATGGATGTGTTAAAGATTTATTTATTATTAGTCTATTCCCTAAATATTCTCTGTTTTTTTGTTGTTTTATCAGGATTACTCTTCGGGTTAGGAAACTTTTGCTGCTCATCCCAACAGACCCAGAAGTTCAAGATGCACTTGACAACTTTGTTCCCAAAGAATCCAGCGTCTGGAGCCACCAGGTACTCTTTCTGCTGGTTAACATGTGCAGGCATTCATAACAGGTATTCTCTTGGTCCCTGTGTTAAGATTATTCAGCTGTTGATTCATTGTTGTTGTAGAAAACGCTGTTCACCCTTGGTCAGGGTACAGGGTCTCGCTCTCCATCTATGGCCTCTAAGCAGCAACACCAGCCCAGTGCAGCCTCTATTTTAGAATCTCTCTTCAGATCCTCAGCCCCTGGCATGTCCACCTTTAGAGTACTCTACAACCTGGAGGTGCCTGCATACCACATTACAGCACAATATATAGAACACATACAAAACTAAACCTTACAAATAATCCTCTCTTCAAATCTATCTGTAAGGTTTTGAGTTCAAAGCTCATGCCGACGTCTGATGATGAGATGGCCAAAACCAGCAGCAAGTCCTTCTGTGAGAACTTCCTAAAAGCAGGAGGCCTCAGGTAATATCACAGCAGGACAAAGTAATCCTGTTAAAATGGAGAAATCAATCTAAAATGTGTTTGTGTAATGTGATGTACCTCATATTTCCTTCTCATGGTCTTTTTTATTTACAGTCTTGTAGTGAATGTCATGCAAAGAGACTCTATCCCATCAGAGGTGGACTATGAGACCAGACAAGGGGTCTACTCCATCTGTCTACAGTTGGCCAGGTTTAATACAATACTCTAGATGAATATTCTCTGTCAGTTGTTTATCAAGTCCAGGACTAACTAAGCTGTGTTTGCAGGTTCCTTCTTGTGGGCCAGAGTATGCCTGCACTTCTGGATGATGATGTCATCAGGGACGGTGATGCACTATCCTCTCGTCCTTTCCGAAATGCTGGACGCAGTGGCAGACAGCTGTCCTTATGTGGTACTCCAGAGAAGTCGTCCTACAGACAGATGTCTCTGTCAGAGCGCTCCTCTATTCGAGTGGAGGAGATTATACCCGCTGCTCGTGTAGCTATACAGGTGCATTCACAGAGACTCGCAGCAGCATATAACAAAGTTGTTTCTCATGCCAAGCATAAGTCACATGATCAGCCCAAATAATAATTTTTTTATGCCTTGCCTTCAGACAATGGAGGTAGCAGACTTCACCTCTACTGTGGCCTGCTTCATGCGCCTGACTTGGGCTGCAGCTGCTGGACGATTGGATCTGGTTGGCAGCCCACAACCAATCAGAGAGACCCACAGCTCACTTCTGCCACAAGGGGTCCGCACCAGAGTCAGTAGTACTGGTAAGACACAAAGTAAACAGGCACACTTCTGTTTTTACACTTCATCTTTTTTCTGTGAAAAAGCATACAAAGACAGAAAGGATTTTATGATTAAGCCGCATGTTCACACTGTAAAGTATTATTCTGTAGAACTGCAACATGCACAAACTAAAAGAAATGAAAATAAAATGAACATTCATGTGATTGCAGGGAGTAACTGCAGTTCCAGCAGTGAAGGTGAAACCACACCTACAACGTTGCATGCAGGGATATGTGTCAGACAGCAGAGTGTCTCCACTAAAGATGCCATCATCGCCCGTGAGGCTTTATCACTGCTGGTGACCTGTTTGCAATTACGATGCCAGCAGCTCTGTAAGTGTTATACATGCTAGAAAACCAGTGCACCTACAGAATACACTTGTGCACTGTTAAGTTTTAATAAATACACAAGGCCATCTTTTTTGTTAGTTTGTTCTCTACTTAGCAGCTGCATATACACTCTGTAATTACTGGTTTTCTTTCAATACAATTACATGAAACCAAATCCTGTGGTTTCTGTCTCCAGGTTCTTTTTACAACCTTCTCTCTGTCAATGATTTTATCATTGATATTCTGCTGGGATCTCCCAGTGGAGAGGTAAACAACACCCTTCAACAATGGACAGTACAAAATACATCCTTGGGACTGCATTGTGTTCAAAGTGCTCTTCCTTCTACCTTTTGTCAGATTCGCCGTGTGGCGTGTGATCAACTGTACACTCTGAGCCAGTCTGACACCTCAGCCTTCCCTGATGTTCAGAAACCAAACTTGTTCCTCCTCTCGGTTATTCTAACTGCTCAGTTGCCATTATGGAGCCCTACATCTGTCATGAGAGGAGTCAACCAGAGGTACTTCAGCTTCAGTGCACCTGAAACCCCTGCAGGAGCTGTGTATTGATTGTGTCTTTTTTTCTTAGATTGCTGTCTCAGTGCACAGAGTACTTTGACCTGCGATGCCAGCTTCTGGACGACCTCACAAGTAAGTGAATTAGCTCACTCTTGACCATATATAAAATAGCTATTTCTCCTTGGCCTTACCTGATGTGAAGTTATAAACCATCAAAGCAAATATACAAGTACTCCCTCTGACTTCTATATTGTTTTCTAGCTTCAGAGATGGAGGTAATAAAACTGAGCGCAGCCACTATGCTGGAGGATGAGATCTCTTGGCTTGACAACTTTGAGCCCAGCTGGAGCTCTGAGATGGAGACCAGTGAGGCAGACAATGTCCTATTGGCTGGACACCTACGCCTCATAAAGACTTTACTGTCACTCTGTGGCACTGAAAAGGAACATCTCGGTAAGTGGATTCGTTAAAAGTGGTCAAATTGTGTGTGGGGGGAAATCATTGTATAGTAACGTGATAAGTAAAGTGCATTTTTTCCTCAGGCCCATCTTTGATCCAGCAGTTGTTGGATGACTTCCTTTTTCGGGCTTCTCGCATTATTATTAACAGTTCAAATGCGACACCTTCTCCCGCTCCAACCCATGACTTCCACCCCAAGTAGAGCATCGTTTCCTTTTCTTCACTTGTTTTTTTTACTGTTAAGAAAAGACACATTTAGACTGTTTGGTGCGCTGCTTTTAATGTTTTCTGTCTGTTTGAACAGATGTAGCACAGCCAGCAGCAGGCTTGCAGCGTATGAGGTGCTGGTGATGCTCGCAGACAGCTCGCTCTCAAACCTCCGACTCATTACCAAAGAGTTACTGTCAATGCATCACCAGTCTGATCCTTCTCTGTGCAAGGAGTTTGATGTAAGAGACAAAAACAACACCTCATGTTAAATACACTTGACATATGACATTCAATGAAAATGTCTCTTTGTTTTTTTCTGTCAGTATCTTCCCCCAGTAGAGAGCCGCTCTGTCTCAGGTTTTGTTGGGTTGAAGAACGGTGGGGCCACGTGTTACATGAACGCTGTGTTCCAGCAGCTCTACATGCAGCCGGGCCTTCCAGAGGTGCACATTCATGTTGTTTACAGAATGTGATTAACTGAGTTTTGCTTTTTGTGTTAAATTTAAGTGTTTAATGTACAACAATATTTCTAGGGTTTTCTTTCCATTGAGGACGATACAGACCAGCCTGAGGAAAGTGTCTTCTACCAGGTCCAGTCTTTGTTTGGCCATTTGATGGAAAGCAAACTTCAATACTACGTCCCTGAAAACTTTTGGAAGGTAATGGTACAATACTAAGTCACCCGAAATGAACTGTGTATTGTGGCAAACCTATTTTTATTTTGCAAATCTGTCCTGTAGATTTTCAAGATGTGGAATAAGGAGTTATATGTGAGGGAACAACAAGATGCATATGAGTTTTTCACCAGTCTTGTGGACCAGCTTGATGAACATCTAAAGGTACAACATTCATCACAGAGCAATAGCAAAAAAAACCCTTTTAAATCAAACTCACTGCTAACAATCAAACTGTCTGCCTCTAGAAAATGGGCCGAGAACAGATCTTCAAAAACACGTTTCAGGGAATCTTCTCAGACCAGAAGATCTGTAAAGACTGCCCTCATCGGTGAGCCATCTTATCTTCTTAAATCAAAAAGTTGAAACTCTTGATTGTGACTTTTCTTTTATGTATGGATTTATTTATTTTTTGCTTTTTTACAGGTACGAACGTGAAGAAACATTCATGGCTTTAAACCTTGGTGTAACATCTTGTCAAAGCTTAGAAATCTCCCTAGACCAGTTTGTCAGAGGGGAGGTGCTAGAGGGCAGCAATGCTTACTACTGTGAAAAATGCAAGGAGAAGGTTTGTATCTTGTAACTGATCTAAATGCAAGTCTATACTTGTCACATTTAATGTCTCATTTATGGCAATTTTGTCTTTTTTTTCCGCAGAGAACTACAGTGAAGAGGACATGTATCAAATCCTTACCCAGTGTCCTCTGCATTCACCTGATGCGCTTCGGCTTCGACTGGGAAAGTGGACGCTCCATCAAATACGATGAACAGATACGGGTAAGTATCCTGTTTACTTTTTATAGTTAGTTTTTTCAAGGATTAAACTAATGATTTATGTCTGTTAATGTGCACAGTTCCCGTGGGTGTTAAACATGGAGCCGTACACTGTCTCTGGGATGGCTCGACAAGACTGTAGCGGAGAAGGAGGGGAAGGCAGAGGTGAAGGGACCTCCGGGAGCTCGCCACGGAAAAAAGTCACCATCTCTGAGAACTATGAACTTGTGGGTGTCGTTGTCCACAGCGGCCAAGCACACGCTGGACACTACTACTCCTTCATTAAAGACAGACGGTAAGAGAGAATACTACCCAAGTGCTAAGGCTCGAAAAGTATTCACACCACGGTTTTATTTAGTCAGTAAAGCCAGAATAGAGCAATTTTCACTGTATATATTCCACGGCTCATTTTTCTACTTTATGTAACAGGCATCCAGTAATTTGTGGGTATTTGGGGCAGAACTTTAAGGACCTCCTTGGGGCAAATAATTGCAGAAACAGATTCTGTGTGGGCTCCTGGATTAGTTTGTAAGCGTCTCCAGATGTTTGGCTCTGGAAGGAAAAATGCTCACTGGAGGAATGGAACCACAGGAGCTAATATTTGGCACTGTAATTATGCTGGCCTGTTTGTTCCTTTCCTGACTAAAGCTTCATCCGTGTCTTTTTTGCCTCGTAGCGGGAGTGCCCGTGGACGCTGGTACAAGTTCAATGACAACGTGGTGGAGGAGTTTGATATGAATGACGAGACGTTGGAGTATGAGTGCTTCGGAGGGGAGTACCGTCCCAAAGTTTATGATCAATGTGAGTAAACATGACAAAAATCTACATATTAATACATTTTGTTTTAGACACTATTCAGAAATCTTTTGTGTTTGTGTGCAGCCAATCCATACCCGGACGTGCGCAGGAGGTACTGGAACGCTTACATGTTGTTCTATCAGAAGATAAGTGACCAGAACTCACCTGTCCTGCCCAAAAAGAGCAGAGTCAGCATCATGAGACAGGAAGCTGAGGATCTTACACTGTGAGTCAAAACTATTAATACTAACCTCAGACTGTCTCATTTAATGATTAGCGCAGGAGATGATGATCTGTTCAGTGTCAAATCCAGCTGACAGACATTATTGCTCATGCTTTTTTAGTTGTCAGGTTCATTAAAAACACTTTCAGTAAATTGAGAACGAGCAGCAGCAGAAAACCAGCACAAAGACTCACCTGCTTTTGTCTTTCCAGTTCCGCTCCGTCT
Source organism: Rhyacichthys aspro (assembly GCA_036850595.1). NCBI lineage: Eukaryota > Metazoa > Chordata > Actinopteri > Gobiiformes > Rhyacichthyidae > Rhyacichthys > Rhyacichthys aspro. The sequence continues at coordinate 16,504,289 of CM072151.1, forward strand.
TCTCCTGACGTTTCACCGCAGTCCTCCCCTCGCCCTCCCAGAGCCAACAACGACCGCCTCACCCTCCTCACACGCCTGGTCCGAAAGGGAGAGAAGAAGGGCTTGTTTGTGGAGAAGATGCCCGCCAGCATCTATCAGGTAACCTCACATTAAAACTAACAAACAAAAAACTCCGCATAACCTCCCGCTACATAAAGATGGCCAACTTCATTGTAATAATGAGAATATCCGACCTCTGTTTGTTGTGTAGATGGTGAGAGATGAGAATTTGAGGTTCATGCGGAACAGAGATGTCTACAACAGCGACTACTTCAACTTCACTCTCTCTCTGGCTTCAGTCAATGCAGTATGTAGTTTGTGAATAATCATTTTTGTTATTTCACTTACTGTTAAACACATGATGCATTGTTTTTTAAAAGGGCTGGATCATGACATTTGCAATTACATTTGTGGCCTTTGCACAGAGAAGTGAAAACTATCTTGTGTGTTACAGACAAAGCTGAAGCATCCCGACTACCAGCCTATGGCCAAAGAGAGTCTTCAGCTGGCTGTTCATTTCCTTTTCCACACCTACCTACACACAAAAAAGAAACTACGGTATCAATAGAATTCTTTTCTGTTTACTTGGACGCAAAAATCGCTCCTGGCTCACTCTCACACTTGTTCTGTTGATGCCCTGCAGAGTGGATACAGAGGAGTGGATGGCAACAGTGGAAGTGTTGCTGTCCAAGAGCAGTGAGGCGTGCCAGTGGATGGTTCAGTACCTCGTTGGACCGGAGGGGCGCGAAATCACCAGGTTAGAGCATTCAAAGTGCCTGAAGCAACACTCTGACTCTCAGGATTTTCACCCCAAATAGGACCATGGCAACAACACTACTGCAAACACAAAGAGGACTGATGACAATAGCATGTAAAAGATGTCTATGAAAATGGTCAAAATAGCTTTGAAGTTACATATTTTAATTATTTTAAACCTATGGGGGTGTTTTTCCTGGTTAAAAAGTTACATAGTGTTGCATTAAATCTGTTTACCAGCACCTCAGAGCTTATTGGAGTAAGCACTCTATAAAACTTAGAATAATGAATAACAATGTTCCACTCATATTTGCCAAATCACATTTTTTTGCAGCTCCACTGTAAATATAGTATATCCCAAATACAAACATTTGAAAAAGATGAAGACTTTTCAGCTTACTGCATCACATTCTCACACACACACACACAAAGAATATTACTTATTTTCAGCTTGTGTTCCTTTAATCTTAGAATTGTCCAAACAAACACAAAGTTTTAAGTGTGCTCCGCAGCCTGTGTGTATGTTTATTCCAAGCTGATTGGCTGAAAGAAGAGGTTGGCCTCTGGAATGCAACTTCACAGACCCAAAGAAAATGGGTTTCAGAGAAAGGCGCTGTATATTTAAGCATGAGGTGATCATATGGTCCCATAACACGATTGGTTGTAAAACATCAGACGTGTGCCAGCAGTTCCCCTGGCCCTCTTACATACCATAGTACATTTGCATAGAACTGCTGATAGTGAGGCACTCAAGGACAAAGACAACACAGCGTTTAGTCTCCCACACATTGTGACAAACTATTCTTGTCAACAATAATGTTAAAACGAAGGTCAATACTTTTGTTATTACTTATTAAATAATGGAAACATGGAAATATGTGTGCGTTTTAGTAACAGAGTTCCGTCTCTTCTTCGTCAGGGTTTGTTTGTTGGAGTGCAGCGTGAGAGAAGTGAGAGTAGTCGTGGCGTCCATCCTTGAGAAAACTCTGGAGAGTGCGCTGTACTTCGCAGACCCAGGATTGGACAATTTAACCGACGCCCTTCTGTCCCTTTTGGACAAAGATGTACCGGAGAATGTGAAAAACTGTGCTCAGTACTTCGGCCTCTTCAGTAACTTTACTCAGAGGGTAATAAAGCACCTACACATTGTTTTATTACGTTAAAAGTATATAGCGGCTGACAGATTTGTGTGTTCTCCTTCTCAGGGTTGTGGTCCTTGTCAGTTATTGCTCAAGCACTCGGCCTATCGTCGAATGCTGATCTTCTTGTTAGGACCCAACAGGCAGAACAACCAGGTACTGCTGAGAAGAGTTTATTGTCTGTCCTTTAGCTGTAAATGCATTTCTAAACGATTTCTCTTTGTTTTTTTTTACCTCTTGTACAGAACCGCCGTTGGAGTCCAGCTCAAGCGCGGGAGTTTCTTCACCTCCACAGCACTCTGGCGCTCATTACTCTTCATTCTGACCTCAGCTCCCAGCGGACACAAGGTGCTACTTATCATCATCTCAAATGTCACGCAAAAAATGATATCCAAGTTGGCATTAGTTAATGTTTGTGGCTAACTGAATCATCTTTGTTGGCTGTGTAGCTCCGGGAATGTTCAAGCCTCATGTCAGTAGCGTGACGTCCTCCACCTCACTGCTTCCTCTCCACCCAGACATCCTGGCCTCTCTCTTCACTCCAGAGGGCCAGCCTTACCTACTGGAGGTACAGCCAGCTTTACGCCATTCAAAAAGAAAAGATGTTCAATAAGACACTCAGCATTTTTCTCTCATTCATTCTGTCTTGTAGGTGATGTTTGCGATGCGGGAGTTGTCAGGCCCCCTGTCTCTCCTCATAGAGATGGTGACCTGTTGTTCGTACTGTAATGAGCCGTTCTCACTGGGAGTGCTGCAGTTACTTAAAGTATGAACGCTCTGCAAGCTTCAGAGAATCCACTGTTTGATAAACGGGGCTGAGATGAACTGTATGGGATTAAATGTACCGTCTTTTTGTTCTCCAGACCCAGCTTGAGTCGGCTCCACCTCATGAACTCAAGAACGTTTTTCAGATGCTGCAAGAGTTACTGGTCAGTCACTTGTTTATTGACCATTTGGTTTACAACAATCAGCTTTTCTAACTTTTGTTTAATCACAGGTCGTGGAAGACCCTCTACAAGTCCAGAGACTCAAATATGCCTTTGAATCAGAGAAAGGACTCTTAGGTATTTGAATGTTTTTTAGTATAAACATTACTGGTTGGTTTGTCACTTGCTTATGGCATAAACTAACTGAGTTTTCGTACCTCACAGCTTTGATGCACCAGAGCAACAATGTGGACAGTAGGCGCTGTTACCAGTGTGTGAAGTTTCTGGTCACATTAGCCCAGAAGTAGGTTCCTTTTTGGGTGAAATATCACCTCACAGAAAAATGTATGTTGTATTTCATTTCATGTTAATGTCTTTTGTCTGTTCAACTAGGTGTCCTCAAGCCAAGGATTACTTCAAGGAATTGTCTGGTCATTGGAGCTGGGCAGTTCAGTGGCTACAGAAAAAGGTAAACTCAGAATGCTGTATTACTACTAGTCTTTTTGAGATACCTTTTCCTTCCTGTGACTCTTCTTACTGGGTCTCATTTTCTCTATTTTCAGATGACAGAGCATTACTGGACTCCACAGAGCAATGTTTCAAATGAAACTTCCACCAACAAAACTTTCCAGCGCACAATCTCTGCACAGGTAGACACAAAGTGCTCCATTCACTGGATAGGACCCAGTCTTAATCCTCACTAAGCCACTACACAAACACACTTGTACTTGATCTCAGCTCACCCACTTGTGTTTGTCAAACTCTGCAGGACACGCTGGCCTACGCCACAGCGCTGTTAAATGAGAAGGAACAGTCTGGCAGCAGTAATGGCTCTGACGGCAGTCCGGCAAATGAGAACGCGGACCGCAGCCTCCGACAGGTAGCCATGACCGTAGCATACCGCTCAGCCCACCGGGGTTTATATATGACTCACAGCTAAACTCAGAAGAACAGAACGAAAATGGAGCATCTCTCTGGCTTCAGTCATGAGCTGTAAAGGCACTTTGTTACCTCCCACGGTTGTCATTAGTGCGAAGGCTGCTCTATTCTTTTCTTACTCCTGCTGTCACCGTCAGGAGGCCCACACATGACATGCTCTGGCACACATGAACACTGCACATAATACGCTTTTACAAATGATAATCCTGCTGTCGCTGGCACATAGTTTAAATATTTAAACCTACGCTTCTTTGGTCTTTTTATTTATTAATTTGAAATATTTTCTTCCACTTACAGGGATCAGAATCTCCCATGATGCTCGGTGATTCAAAGAGCGATCTAGAAGATGTAGATCCTTAGTTTGTCCAACCAGCGAGATCCCTCCCAAGGAGAGACTCCACAGCTCCAGGCGGCCACTCAAGAAGGCTGCACTTCGCCTCTGATTGGTCAGGACATTTTGGACTCCACTACAAAACCAATCAGAACTCTCACTCTTTTGGTCGTTATGGCAACAAAGGAGCTATGAATAAATCATAAATGACTTCCTTTCAGACCAGCCAAGGCGATGATGGAGTTGCATTATCATTAAGGGCCGCAGAGTTGATTACACAGAAGCGCAAAGCTTCCACAAGCATGGATGACTTCAGTTTATCCTTTTATTCATTCATTCACTCAGAATGACTTCAAGGTTGAGGATGGGTTTGGGTTGTGTTTTAACAATTTTCCACTCATATTTGCCAATATACATATCTACATAGACATATTCAAATTGTAAAGATTTGTTCCATAGGTGTAACTTCCAGTGTAAGATATATTTTAAAGTCTCGTGTGCTTTTCTCCACAGCCATACAATTATTAGAGGTCACGTTAGCTGCTCGAGAGGAACTTGTCCACACACTCGTGCACTTGTACAGGATACCTCCACACGTGAGCACTTGGGAGGGGATAGGATTACGTATGCACTTTATGGTCCAGCCCAATCTGTTGTGACGTGCAGCAGCGGTGGTCAGTTCCTCTAGAGCTTCCTATCACGTTGTGTCCTCTTCTTCTTTTGCTTTTATGATCACTTATAATTTCAGTGCCACAATGCAGACACATGGAAAGCCCTGATAGCAAGCTACTCTGCCTGTGACCTTTGATCCGGACAACTGCAGTGTAGCCACAGGGGCAGAGTTTGGGCACCGGCCTGTCCTGGACACGGGACAGCTCCAGGCTCTCAACAGTGCCATGGTCAGCTCTCTCTTGCTGACAGGCAGCCTTTTTGAGCTGGTTTTTAGTGCTGTGTTTTATTTTTCTTTGCCACTCTCTTTTGTCTCTGGATGGATTGAATTCTTGGAGAGGGAGTTTAGGGACTCAAGCCTTATGCAAGAATAGCTGATCTGGAAGCGCACAGATCAGCGGCGGGCCATCAGTGCCGACTGAGGGGGAGCTCAGGAGCGTGTTTTATTTTTTTAGGTGCCAAGGTTATATACACACACAGATCTTGCACACTATGATGTGAAAAAAAACATGCAATCGTGTATCACTTCACTCACAATCACACCTCTTCGCCTCACTGTTACCTCCGCTTAATCAGGTTTGAGTTTGAATCTTTGCCTTGCCTTTTGCTTTTGCCTACACACAAACACACAAACACACACACACACACACAGGGGAGCCAAGCCCAGATGTAGCGAGACTCACTGGAGAACAGCTGACACTCTTAGACCCTGTCATCGGGAGTCTCCAAGTGCCTTAACCTCCCGATGTCTCCCCTGCCTCAGCTTCTGACTGCATCGTCGCAGGTGTTTTCTGTGTCTATCCTGCTCCACCTCCTTTAGACAATACAGGGAACTTGTCGTGTGTGTCGTGACAAAGGATTGTAGGAATCTTGTCTTGAACTCACTGTGTGTGTGGGACGGGGGTGTAGGCGATACCCTAGAAAAACAGGGTTCAGATGTTAGGACAGGGTTTTGGTGATGGTAATAATGCTGCTTCTTTTTCTCTGATTTCACGATTTACGCCGAGTAGACTAAAGGAAGCCACACCTCCACTCTAATGTGCTGAAGACATGAGCCTGAATTAATTTGTGCAGATTTTTTAGCTTTAACAGGTCGATGTTTACAGTATGAGGACCTATTAAGCAATCATACACGTAGTTTTAAGTTCTAGTTGCCCTGTGATCAATCTAAAAGGGCTTCTCTGTATCTTTTGCTGTGAGTTCTCAGAGCCCAAGGAGAGGGAAGACACTTGCACCCTTCTACACTCACCCTCCACCCACGTCCCCTCCTTCTCACTAGATGTGAATGTCATTGTGCTTTCTGGCATGTTTGCATGTGTGGCAGCAAGTGGTGGTGAAGTGTCTATTCTGTCTGATGGAGAAAATCAGCCCTCTCTGTTGTTGTTTTTTTAATTTTGCTGTGATTTTGTCATTAGCACTTACTGTCAAACAAACACATGCCCCTTCTCTGTGGCCGGTTGTGTGCTAACTGATGGAGCTGCATGCAGTCTGTGCCAAGTGATATGTGGTCATTGGTCACACTCAACCCAGAATCTCTCCTAGGTTTGGCCCTCTGCCCCATCACCACAACTGCATAAAAAAGGACAACATTCTCCAAAACAATCCTTTCTTTTAATCCGGGGATGCAGGGAGGGACGGGAAGTGTGCGGGTTGGGATTGGCATCTATACGGGTTTTTACTGTTATTAAAATTCACTTCTGCCATCGCAGGATTCTGTATTGCATGTTAAAACTCAAGTTTTAATTTGTACATCAGAGTTTGATTAAGGGGAAATTTGATATAAAATAAACTGGAATGCACAATTTTGGATCATTGTTTTTTGAATCATATTAATCCTGCGAATAATGTTATTCATATTCATAAAGAAGTACCAAGTGCTTCAAAACAAATGAAAGTGGAATTATCATCTCACACTCACTTTGAACCCGCTGTTTCAGACAAAAGGTGCTCAAGTTAACTAGCTTGTTAATCACGGTGCTAATCAGGCTTATTATCCTCATCAGTGTTTCCAGACGCACTGATGAGTATCCCCGTGGTGAGCTGTCTAACTGTGACTTCACTCTGCTCCCGTCTCATATTATGTCTGTTCAACCTTTAACTTGTTTTTTTCTCCATAAATGAACTGCTTGCTTTAGGAGCCACAGACAGGACTGTGGGCAGGGTCGAAGTATAGGCACAAGGTAGTTTTATCTCTTGTTATTTTTCTGTCCAGACACAAACAGAAGGAGGAATTTCCAGAATCTCAACGGGTCATTTTTATTATAGTTAAAGGTTTTGTGAAAAGATACAAAAATATTTGGTTACACATTAAAACACTGATAAAATACTTCAAGGTACATATAAGCTGACACTGTATATCCACATGTATAATGAAACAAATACTAACTATAAAGCTAAACTAAAGCAAGTGCTTCAACATGATATTAGAAGGTTAAGTACATAATGGTTGATACAAACAAAGGTAGTATTTAAAAGTGAGTTATCTCTCTGTGAGACCTAAGACCCATTAGAGAGGAGCAGGGGCAGGCTGACCATCTGGTCTAATATGACAACAAACTGCAATTCCTATTGCCTTATCCTTTCCTGTGGCAACGTGAACATGGCAACTGTTGTCCTTGGCAACTGGACCCAAGATAGCAGAGCCCTGGGAAACAGCATTACAGTCTGTCAAAGTCCAGCCAGCTGGGCAGGACACCTCCACCTGGGGAAAAAAAAACTAACGGTAACGTACAAGCAATGGTTGTTTGTCTCTTTTTTGTCTGTTCAAATATTCACCTGATCTTTGTCTGTAGCGGTGTCTTCCAGCAGCTGACACTCTAATGATGGAGCATGGCAGCAGACTGCGTTGGACATGATGCCTTCTTGGGCAACACAGTGCTTCTTGTCACCATGATGTGGACGTGAGCCAGTCAACAACTGAGCCGTGGCCCATGAAGTACAGCCTGTATCATATTAAAGCACAGACAACTTGGAAAATATACTTTTGGAGACCACAAATACATAGAAAGACAATAGAGGGATGTAACCAGATGTGTAAGAAAACTTCGCCCACTGACTCTGCTTCTCTATGGCATTTACACTGGCAGTACATGATGACCTTTTCATAGCTTTACTGCCATAGCAACTACCGACATTTAAAGCATATGCTATTGTGCTTAGATCTGACACCCCTCTGCCTTTGAATACAGTAACCATACTTATGTGTTTTATTTTCTCCAAATGAAACACTCACCAGTCAGGTGGCTCTGAGGCCTGTCACACTCTGCGTCTTGCCCAGGTTTTGGACTGATATGAACTTGACACTGCAGACCTGCAATTACACAGCAACGAGCCACCGCATACACCCCTTTACCCCCGGGGCCGTTGTGGGCCACACACTCCATCTGACCACTGCTCTCCTGTTCAACACACAGTAAGAGTTTTATTAAAGAGTGTGTCGAAGTCATCTAAGTGTATTTAAACTCACATCAATAGTTTCTCCAGTATGGACGCTGTCAGGAGCGTAGCTGCTGCAGCCCATCATTTCTTCCCCTCGACGACATCGACTGACAGCCTTGTCACCGCTCGCGACCCCTGACCTCTCTGACCACACTGACCGACAAAAGAGCTCTCCATCTGCACACAGGGACTCTGTGTCATATACGCCACATGAGAAGCAACATAAGAGAAAGAGTTTATATAGGTCACTAACTTGCAGCTGCAGAGGCTGGAGGCATGGCTGCGACCAGGTTTGGAGTGGACAGCCTGTGTGCTTCAGGAACCGAGTGGAGATTAATAGTGTTGCTGATGGAAAAGTGCAGCATTGTGTGCAGGACTTGCACCGGTGAGACATTCTGATTGTCTGACAGGACGACTGCTGCTATGCCTGCGAAAAGGAAATGGAGGGCTTTCAGTGAACCTTTGTGTGAGTTTTTGATACACAGCTTTCATCACTAACTGTGGTCATGGGTGCATCATATTCTTGTCTAAAACTGTGTGTATGTACCGGCAGAGTGGGCAGCAGCCTGCGATGTCCCGCTGCGTGAGGTAAAACAGGTGCTACAGTCACTGCTGGCGCTAACAATGTCATCCCCAGGTGCAAACAGATCCACACAGCGGCCGTAGTTGGTGCCCCCTGCTCCTTGTGACATGAGCTGGTCTGCTGAGTTCACCGCCCCCACTGTAATCACCTGCACCATGGGACAAAGTAATCCTCAGACAGGGAAAAATTTAATCTGTATCTGTGTCTAAGAATTTTGCAGTTAGAATGTAAAGACATTAAAATAAGCTGGTGTTGAAGACAACGTGTCTTTTTGCCTGTTGAGTGGATAAAGTGTCACCTCAGGCTCTGATGCAGGAGAGTAGAGGCAGGCGTCATCTCTGTAGTTCCCTGCAGAAGCAATAACCACCGCTCCACTGGCCACCATCTCCCTACAGGCTGTGTTTAATGAGCGACTGAAACCACCAACGAAGGGCAGCAGGACAACCACTGCATCCACAGGCTGGGCCAGAAGAGACGCTCGGATGTACTCCAGACCTGACAGGACCGTGAACAAGCAGAAGTCCTTGAAAGAACTAATACTTTTTTTTCACAGTGATCATCAGAAAAAAAATGTACCTGCCAGAGCTCCTGATACAGTGCCCTTTCCCTGACAGTTGAGCACACGCACCAGATTAACGCCAGCACCGCGAGCAACACCAGAGTCTGAGCCGCTCAGGACTCCAGCCATGTGAGTGCCATGGCTGTCACACTGACTGGCCTGGGCAAAAAGAAAAAAAAGAAAAAAGAGTGTTGTGATGTGAATAGTAAAAGGTGGGAAGAATATCTGTCTGTAATTTGACATTTGAGTAAAAGTGAGCCCACTGAGTGAACTCAAGAGTTAAGAACCTGTCTGTGGACTCTGGCCCCGTCCTCCTCAGGGACATGATTAAAGTCAGTAACCAGCACCCGACCTTCGACCTCCCTGTGAGAGCTGTGCACGCTGCCGTCCATCAGGTAGACCTGAGCCAGGCCTCCATCGTCTGCAGAGCACACAGAGCACATGTGAACACATATATGTGAGTATGTTTTAATGAAGATGAGGTCCACTCACTGGGAGGTGTGTAGGTGCCGTTTTCAGAGGGGCCAACGTAAGGCTGCAGTATCTTCTGCAGGTTCCAGGGGGCGCTCTGAGCAAAGACGGAGGAGTCCTCCTCAATGTAGTGGACATGAGGAAGCTTCACTGCCTGGAGTGATGAACATTATTAGAATAACTTCACAAATCATTTCTGTGGTTAAAGTTGTTATTTTTATTCATTAGGTATTTAAGGCTGAAATAAATGGCCCCAAACACCTCATGCAGCAATAATTATTGATCTGTCAGAGCTTTTTACTAAAACTAGTAAAAGTGTTCAATAATCCATACTGCACTTCACACATGTTCAGTTCATAATACAGTGTATGTAATAATAACCTACAGCAGTGCTTTACAGTTAAATAAACATCCACCCTTCATTCTGGGAAAAAATGCATCATTTATGGTTAGATCCAGTATACCACTCATTTAGATCCCGATGTTTCCTTCAAAAACTGTCCAACTGAAAGTCCAGTAAAGGCAGTTTTAAATCAAATACTGTGCCGTTGTGAGTTCTGTAAAATCCCATAGGCCTACTGTGTGTTGACAGTATACGCAGGATTACATTAGGTATGGAATGCAGCTTGTAGGTTTGGTGATGATGGATGACCTGTTATGAACCTACTGCAGATCTGTGAATTGAAAAGTTTATTCCCATGACCCTTAGCGTCCACCCTGTTGCTGAAGTGGGCTCACCAGGTGCAGCACGTCACTGCTCATCTTCACCAGGAACCCGTGCAGAGCTCCGGAGTAGGTCTGCAGGATGTCCACCAGGTAACCTCTCCGGGCTGCTTTGGCCCTCAGCCTCCGGACGGTCCTCTGCACGTGAGACTCGTGGCTCCCCGCGCGCAGGATCACCAGGTACTGACCGGGCATGCGCCATGCCGCCTGCAGCGCACACAACGCGTAATATGCGTCAACTCACTGGATGATTTAAGACAAGTTGTTCATTTAGACTAAGACTTCTCTCTATTAAAGAAAACACCTAAAGGAAAGTAGTGCAGACTGGGGATGGTTGAAACATGGGTCAGTTGTAACACTTCCACTCTCTCCAATCAGGAACTAGTTACACATCAACAGATTTGCTTCACACGTGCTCATTTTGGTCCTTATTCCACATGTGACAAAAGTAGAACCCTGTGGCAGACACAACACATGCTAGAGGGATGATGGTAATGCCTGGTTTGTAGTTAAACTCATTCAAAGTTCAAGTATGTTAATTGTGTGTCCGTGAGGTTATTTTTCCTGCAAGTTGATGGTGCTAATGTTTTCGCTGTTAGCTGTAAGGGTTAGTGGTAACATCACGAAAATATATTACAACCAACCCAAAGCAAATTTAGTTGTATTGATATTTATATTTAATTGCAGTATGCGTAGATCTAGGAAGAGAAAGACAGACCAATGAGTGTCTCTTGGGATTTTAAAGAGAGCATCAGAAGTCTGTTAGAGATGTAACCTTGCACATTTGCACATTTTATTTAGGTTTAAAACACACATGCAGTTGTATTGAAAATTCGTTGTTAAATAAAAAAAACTTTCAACTAACCCAGACTATGAGATGAATTGTAACGTGCTCGTGACACTTTCAACTAGTCTTAACTCCTATTTGAATGCACTTGCTTAAAAGAACTCCAAGATACAGACAAAAATGTAAAAAAAAAAAAATGTTACCACCATCCCCGGTCTCCCCAAAAGCCTAGAATATACCTGTCAGGTGCTTTGTGAGTTCAGAAAGTCCTCGTACCTTGTTGCACCTGAGGAACTCGGCAGATGGTTCCGTTCCGGTCTCAGGCTGAGTCCCGTCTTCTCGGATCAGGTCCAGGATCATCTCGTCGTCCTCGGGATCATCCTGCGCGCTCACGGCCAGAGATGCGCACAGACACAGCGCCCAGCCGAACCACGCGGAGGTAAGACGCATACTTCCCTTCACTCTTAAGACTGCGTTAATATTTCATACACACGACGCACACGCGCTGCTGACTTTGTCCAGGTCTCAGTTGTGTTTGCCCGACAGTTGCGCGTGGAGTGAGCCCCGTAACGCTTCCGAGCATCTCCTCAGATTTTGGGCTTTCAAAAAAATCGAACAATTGATTCTTATAATCCGAGGCGGGGATTGGTGACGTCTCATGGGCTCACGCCACCGCTTTTGTATCGAATGATTGTCCTCCGTTAAAAACACCTCTTTGAGCGGCGGAGTCAGGTTTCACACTCCCCTCAAGCGGAGAGCTGTAATTAATCTGGAAAATACTTGGGCTTATTGATAGTAGCAGTAAAAGATGGGTTATGGGCACAGCGGCCAGTTTTGAAAGTTTGGAGGAAGAGATTGTTGGAGAAATTGGATGAAATCTTATTATTGTTTCAGCTTTCTTTGTGGCTTTTGACAAACTCTTTTAATTGTTTCTGTTCATTATGTCAATCATGTGTTAGTTTAACATGCAGTGATGACTTGATGGGAAAAAAAAACTGCAAAACACACATCATTTTTAATTATAAAGCAGAATACAAAGCAGAATCAGCCCAATGTGTTGTGTGTGATGGCATCCGTGTGTTTTTTTGTCTTCTCCAAAGTTTTTTTCTTCTCCAAACACCGCACAGTGCCATCTACTGGAGCGTCACCGCACTGCACCCCGCAGCTGTCCAAATGTTGAGCGTTAAAGTGATGCTGTCATTGTGTTAAAAGGCAAATACATCAAAGTTCTGATTGTGACCCGTCCTCTTTCAGACCAGGTGCAGAGAGGGACAGCTGCGGAAGTGGCTCGGCACAGATTGAGGGGGGTGTCCGCCGTCTCCCGACTTGTGTCCGTAAAGAACCGGAGGAGGTTCGGCGAGACTGGAATGAGATGGAAAATGAGAGAGGGGAGAAAAGAGAAAGTGTAGTGTGGTTTTTGCAGAGCGTGTGTGTCGTTATCTGTCCATTTTAATTCAAATCAACCTTTGCTACGATCCCAACTACAGTTCATCTATAGCACAATAATATAAATAATAAAACTGCAAGTAATTTATAGCATAATGAAAGATATGATTCACAATATTTCAATGTTTTATCCATTCCGTTGAGTTTGATACTGCCGCTTAAAGCAAATAGTGTGAGGTTTATGTGATTCACTGGAAATAAGATTAAAAAAAGAGATACTATTGGACAGAGGTGGGACTAAGTCATTGTTTTGTAAGTAAGTCTCAAGTCTTTCATAATTCATACTTCCAAGTCAAGTGCAAAGTGCTATGCTATAATGTTTCAAGTCCTTTCGAGTCTTTTCTACAACACATTGTTCAAATGACACAGCTGGAGTAAGTTTTCAAATCTGTACAAACAAAAAAATGATAAATAAGTTCAGTTGACAAGTGCTTGTATTTCTATTGTGACTGTGATTTTTTTTCTTTGCCTTGGTGATCAGTGAGCTGCTGAGAGAAAATGAAAATGAATTGTTTTGTGCAAACTTTTCAAATAACTTCTTCAATTCTTTTAAACTTTGGGATAGGAACAAGTCTTTTAAAGTCAGAGGCTCCAGTGCAAGTGAAGTCTCGAGTCACTGGTGTTAAAGTCCAAGTCTAGTCCCAAGTCTTTTTACTAAAGTCAAGTCAGAAGTCTTTGTTTGTTTTGTGACTCAAGTCTCATTCCAGTCCAAGTCATGTGAAGAAAAAAATTGTTAGAAAAGAGGAAGTATTACTCATTCACTGTTGACCCTTCTGGTTTCCTTTATCTTTTGTCTGCGTCCCTGCTTTACGCTGCACTATTCTATGAAGCTAATAAAAAGTCGTTTCTGTGCAGACACATTATACCGTTGCTGTCGCCACCTTCGCCCACTAGATGACGGTCTCCTAGCATCCTGACCACAGGGATCATTAAGGCCCGCGTGTACACCCACTCGTCTGTGTGTGTTGGTACCTTTCATGTTCATCCGAAATACACACTACATCCTCTGGGTTTTTCTCCTGGATGTGAGGAACCAGAATGACCTACAAAACACACCAAACTTACAGGTCACAATTGCAGAACCCAAACCAAACCCTGAAGATTTATAAGTAGTTAAAACGTCTAATCTTTAGATGGTTCACAAATGTTATGGATGAAGTGATAAAAGATTTCACTCTTAGATAAAAGAGGGGTTAACAACGTATTTCTCTTTCTCTACAGAGTTTTCAGTCCCTACAAATGCGAGATTACTTTAATACACAATGCAAAATTTTAAACTTAAAGCCAGTTGAATCGTGTTTTTTCAAAATCTACTTCTAAAAACTAGCCTGTAGCTCTACTATAAACAAGTCTATCTCCCCGTTTTACAATGTGTTGCTTTACACTAGAAATGATAATACTCTACACAACAAGACAAAGTGGAAAAGTGAAGCGAGAATAAACATTTCTGTGGAGAACTAGGAAGAAATCTGTTGCTTTCAGTGGTCCTCCACCAATTCACTGGAATGGAGAGAAGATTGCTGGAAAAACATAAGATACTTTAGGACACCTCACCAGGGTAAACACAAAAATACAAATTCAAAATGTTGGAGGAAGTGTGGTTTCATGAAGCTAAACCATTTTCATATGTTTTGGGACTTTTCTAGACTGCACCAATTCTGGAGTGCTATTCACAACACTCTAAAGTCAGTCTTTAAAGCTCAGATAACTTATGACTTTGTAAATCTGTCACCTTTTTCGACTAAAAAACCCCCACCAAACTGTATGATTCAATTTAACAGATACACTTGTTCCTGTTTATAATTTACTGTACCTTTGGATAGCACTGGCAGATGCTCCAAACCGTCCCGACGCACACCATAAGGACTCCCACGAAACACATGGTCCCAAAGACGTGTGGTTTTTCCTCGATCATGATGAACAGGCCCACTGCCACCACGCCGAGTCCAGCTGCGATAAGCCCGTAGCGGTACGGTTTCCCTTCCACCATCACGCAACTCTCCTCTGGGTAAACCTGAAACTGAAGGACCTGTGGCTCAGAGGTGATTTGGTTTGTTGTCCGAGCTTCAAGGTGAGGGTGGAGACAGTTAGGGTTCCACTCTGTTGCCTTTTACAGCCTCCAGACAGCTCGGTCAGGTGTACAATGTCAGGTGTACTCACTTGGAAAGGTCACATTGCTGCCGCCGTAAGGAAAGTTAACAAGTCAGTTTAGGGAACAGTAGTGCTTTTATAGTTGTTTGATGTAGCGTTACATTGTCATTGACCAAATTTTAGAGTGACATTCAAATCTAAGTCTACTACTCGACATGTAAAGAGTACAAAGCTGAACAATGAAAAACACTTGGTGTACTTAAAGCTGTCACAAGTTAAGGCACTTTGCTTCGGAGTATGCGATCAATACAAGTGCAAAAGCGGAAGAGTGCTGATACAAACCAAAGAGGGAAAGTACTTCTATTTTGGAGAGGACAGCTTTGAAGCTACAGTAGTAGGTCACATAAATACAAGCCGGATAGTAAAGTCTACTTAAGAGGTGACTAAAGAAGGACTTGAAGCCTTCGTGACATCAGTCTGTGCTGTGAACAGTCGACGTGAGCCCAAAGTGAAGCTCGGTAGTGATTAGTTCAATCCCTTTTACAATCCATCACAAAAAGACATTTACTGGTCTTTGAGGCCACTGCCAGGCTCCGGATCCACAGTCTGTAGCTCTTAGAAGAGGATACTTTAAAGGGATACTCCAGTATTTGGTTAAAAGTGGTCTGTGAGATACTTTTTAATAGGTCGCACATGTCAAACTCAAGGCCCAGGGGCCAAATGTGGCCCTTTGTACATTTGGTAGGTGATATTTTGGGGACTTTGCACAGTAATGAGAGACTAAAGGCACTAAACTATTCTAAAGATATGTAATAGGGAAGAATGCCACTGTAAAAAGAGACAAAATAACACTAAACAGGAGTAAACATTTTAAAGGGACCAAAATGAGACTTAAACTGAGAGCAATGTGGCACAAATTGAAGTGAATTCACAAAATTTTAGGTTGATTTGAACTAATTTGAAATTCTTATTCTGAAAAGTGGTCCAAGATTTTAGTTGGATTTACACTGGTTTTAGTTGGATTGAAACAGGTTTTAGATAGATTTGAATCAGATTTATTTTATTTGTTCATGAAATCTTAAGAGTCTTTGCTACAAAAATATATAAAATCTGTTCAAATCCATCTAAAACCCGTTCAATTCCAAACAAAACCTGTTCAAATACAACTAAAACCTGTTCAAATTCAACTAAACCTGTTCAAATCCCACTAAAACCAGTTTCCATAAAGTGAAAAATGAATGTTAAAGATAACTTTTGTAAAACTTATTCCAAAATTAATAAAAGCTTCCCAAATGTCACAATCTCAGCCCCTGAAAAGATTCTTATTTACTCTCACAGCCCCTGAACACTTTTAGTTTGACATGATCTAATAGAACCACATTTCCAAAATACTGAAGCCCCTCCGAGGCACGTTTAAGCACCAGCTGAAGTCCACTGTGGAGGCAAAAGGCACTAACAGAGTGAAAAAGTCGGCTGTAGTCAGAGGTTGAGCTGCTCGCCCTGCTCTTGGCTCTTCATCACCGTGTCGTAGGAAGGAGGGGGCTCCATGGTCCAGGGCGGTGGGGTGCCCGGGAGGGGCGGCTCAGGTTCTGGTCTTCTGCTGACAGCGTCGGATGACATCTCCCGACGGATTCGGTCCAGCCTCCTGAACCACAGCACAAAAAGAAACGCCGACTTTAATGTCACGCTTAACAATCAAATACTAAGAAGTAGGATATCAAACGTGAAACATATTATCAGTGCTTCACTTTTACTTTATCTCAATCTCCCTTTTAAGAACACTTCTTATCCTTTCCTTGTTAGGTCGTTAAGAATTCATTTAGTCAGGGTCGTGTCTGGATCTGAAAAAGACCTTGATGATGGAAACTCTGCCTCTGGTCTGTGTCTATTCTCTGCACTGGACGATAAGCAGAGACCATCTTGTTTAAATTCTCAGAGCTATCATAGATTACCCCAGACAATGGCAGAACGAGCCTGTTAACCACATGCATGTGTCTGTGTGACCTACTTCTATAATCAGCCCATAATCACCCAAATTTCTTGCTTTCTACTTTTCACCAGTGTCTCATGTCTTGCTGCTTTTTGTCAGACCATAACAAACATGTGGTGATGCGTTCAAGGGATCTGTTCAACACCACAACCATTTGTCAGTTGATCTGCATGGATGGTATGTTCTGGAGTTCGTCTTTGTCGAGTTTGTGTTTATCCTATACCACACATAGGAAGTGTTTACTTAAGATTTATGAATGAGAGCAGAGGTGATGATCATTTAGCTGCTTGTTCACGTGATTATTTGCATAATTGTACAAACTAAGATGTAGATGTGGCTTGACTTTACATCTATTTGGACATACTTCCTTTTTTTAGATCATTTTACAGTGCTCACAAATCACTGTCCCACTAAGATGACTCTTTGATCTTACCTTTGTATGGCCAGACCCTGCTGAGGGCTGAAGCGGGTGCCAGTTCGTGGGTGCAGGAGAAAGTGTCCAGGCACAGCCACCTGGAGTTTTTTCATGCCTTTGCAGAACCCTGCTATCATCAGCCCCACACCCACCAGCCCTAAACACACCCCCACAGCAAAAAGAGGCACTGCGGTCACAGCGGTCAGGCCCAGACACAGGGCCATGACCACCCCCACGGTCATGAGCAGCATGCCCAGACAGAGGACAGTGCCCTGGTGGAGCGGCATCACTGGGGCCCCTGTGCCTTCTGGGAACTCACTGCAGTTTGAGGCTCTCTCCTCTTCCTCCAGCTGCAGCCAGTCTGCAGGACACAAACACACAGCATCACAGACCTAGTAGATGGCTGACAGGATATTTACTCTTGAAGAGAAAGTGGGAGAAAACTGACATATGCAACGTGTCAATCATGTGCGCGGGTGATAAACACGGACCCGGTTACCTGATCGGATGTAGCTGCTTCAAGCGTTTCTTCTGTGGATGTGTGGACTGAAAACTCGGTTTCCGCTCTAACCATATCTCTCCTCTCTGTTATTAACTCTCACTTCCTCCTTATTACCACGAAAAACTCCTGAAAACACAGCGTGCTGGCCCGAGTCAGTCCACATCGAGTCGATGTCGCACCCGCACCTCGTCTCATTCTTGTTGTCTGCTCGGCTGTTGCTTGTCTTCTTTCTGCAGAAGCATATCCGGTTGTGGAGTGATCCGAGCGCTGGAAATGTGCAGCGCAGAAGTTGGTGTCGCATGTGGGCCGGGTTTGGTTTTCCTCTGGACACAGCAGCAGCAGCTGTGGCAGAGCTGTGCGGGAGGGAGGAAGGCTTTAAATGGAGGACAGGGCGGGCTAAAGCCTGTCACTTGGACTGTTTCACACAAGGAAAGAGCTGTAGGAGCAGCTCTGTGGGTTTGAAGTGAGCAGTGAGCTGGGCTCTGCAGGGGGCAGGACGGTGAAGGAAAATCCCATGTGTTAGCATTACAAATGGGGTTATTAAAATGCATATAGCCCCAAAACACACATTCTGTGTAATTTATGTTCATTGTACTAAAATAACATTGTCCTTATTGTTAAATAAAGTAGGCCAACGCCAATAAGTGGAAGAGCTAACTGTTGCTAATTTACGCACTTCGACATTAGCATAATACGCACTTTTTTTTCCCTTTTTTTTACTATTTTTAAATTTTGATTTTTTTTAAACTAAAAATGTTTATCTTTTGTTATTATTTATTATGATATGTGTATTATTATTATTATTATTATTATTATTATTATTATAAAAGTAATACGAAATTTCAACACTTTTTAGTTATCACAAGTCATTAAGTGTAAATAGGAACCAGAGAATACCATGTAGATAAAACAAAGTAAATCGTAAATAACTTGTTCTTGATAATCACTGGGTGTAGATTATTATTTTAGTTCATTAGTAGATTAGTTAGACTATAAATACATAGGTTTAGCTGTATTATTAATATCAGTACTATTATTATTTTGTTTTTATTTTTTTCACACTCAGCCAGTGCTCATTTAGTAAATGTCAGGTTGGCCTTGGTTGCTTCACTGTAAACAGGGCTTTTTGCAACACTGAATGCCTTGCTGTTTATCATAGTCAAAGCCTAGTACCTATCATTTTTTATGCATATATTCTGTATTTTGTGACAGAGGTGGAAAGCACCAGAGACAACTCATTAATACAAATACTGCCCTCCATTCTTTATTCAATAATATGGAATACACACTCTCCCAGTGATTCAAATCAGGTTTACATTCATTACAGCAGTTCAGAGAGGACCCAGAAAGCATGCATACCTAGCAGTATATGATATGGAGGATCCCTCACCCTGTGACTGTGTCTGTAGATTGATGAGAGCGGCTGATGTCTTGTCCTTGTGCCGTCACAGATCATAATAGTGCATCAGTGGTCATCAGCTCCCTGTGTTGCAGCATCCTGTTTCAGAGGTTGTGAATGCTGTGGGACTCCTTTCATCACACGAAAATCAATAGCACCCTTCATCAGGAAAGTGAGGGGTTACAGTAAATGCACATGCTTACGCTAAGCAGGTTGTTTTTTCAGACAGATATCCTCTTGTTCTCGTTTATAAAAATATGTAAAACACTTGTGCGGTATAAGGGTCGTGTCCTTAAATGCCACACAGCTTTGCCACAGGGCAGTAGTGTTCTAATTAGCAATGGAAAAATCATATGGTTTCATGAGTCATCCTTCCTTCACTTCCAACAAGGAGTCCATGTGGGGCACACAAGAAGGGTCTACAATCTGACATTCATACAGTTAGGGCTCAGAAATAAAACACATCAATGTTTACCCTTAATCAGAACCTAGGATCAAGTCTTGATCTCTTCTCTTCTTTATGTGAAAATGTTTCTGCATCAACACTTTTTGGTTATCTAAAATCATTATATGCATATTAAGTAGATTTAATGACTTAAATAAAAACAAGAAAATACAATGTAGATAAAACAAAGTGAATAATGTAATACACTAACTTGTTCTGGATAATCACTGGATGGACTCAGATTATAAATATATAGGTTTAGCTGTAAGCCCTTTATTTTAAAACATAATGTACTGCCCCAAGGAATGTAGCCACAATGTATTGTGGGAATGTCAATGTGTTCTATTGTTAAAACCATTGTGACTTATATGTAACAATAAGTGGAGTGGCATGTTTTATGTTTTGAATGTTATGCTGGATGTGACACACTGTGTGTGGTTATCCTTGTGCTCTGGCCCTGCTTCTCAACACAATTGTTTTTGAAATAAATTAGTTTGAAAAAAAAATCTTAAATGAGAGATCAATGGCCTGAATGGTGTACGTTGAGGCACTTTGGCTCATTGTGGCCCTGACTTTCTACCAGTCAGTGGTTTCTTTGGTTTGACGAGGCAGGCCTTTAACAATGATCACTTTGCACCCCTTTACAGAAACCAGAGCATGCTGTGAACATCAGAATGAAGCATGCTTCAAGTACTTGATTAATTTTTTTTACTGCATCTGTTATAATGTCAGCCACAGTCTGTGCCTTCACATCTCTTAGTCTGATGCAACATGAAGCGTTACACCTCAAAGCTGATCTCTCTGGACTGTCCAAACAGGGGTTCTGATGCCAGATGTGTGTCTGAGTATGCTCTGCGCAGGTGCGTGGAGCTACATGTGGTCTTGATGGCCACCTCATATGGAGGTGGTGGTCCCAACCAAGGAGGAGGGTTAGGGGCCGGACTGAAACCCCCTTGTTCCATGGGAGGGTAGTCGAATTCCTCGCCGTGAGTGCCGTATCTGTGACGTTCCATGGTCCTGTACAAGGAGAAAACAACACTTTGTTGAAAGTAGTATAACGTCTAAACATTCATTGATTTTGTGTCTGTGGTTTCTCAGATCAGATAGCAATGGAGTCGTGTTTCGTCTGTAGCCATGTTTACGAATACAGGAACTGGATTTATAATGGACACAGATTGTACTTGACCATAGAAACTGTTGAAGTCTGCCCCTGTGGATCCCAAAAGGCAGTGAGTATATTATATTACTTTAAATTACACCACTCAGTGGGCAAGATTATTTTAAATCCTGTTAGCTGCCTTTCATTTAGTTTAGCTACAACCCAACAACAGGATACAATATATCAATAGACAGCCCATTTATGAGTGATCATGCATTTTGAAACTGATATATTCCATTTTGCACTGGCCAAGTTCATTTTGAAGGAAGGAGGTAGTAGCATGGTGATGTATTATTCATGTGTACCAGCTGTATCCTAGATGACCCTGAAGTGCAAAGAATAAACCTCTAAGGGTATAGTGTGCAACTGAGAAGAGAGCACGACCAAGCAATTACTTTATATTTGGGCTTTGACTTAGTTAAACCCTTATGCACACGTGATAGCAGGATAAAGCTATAAAATTAAAGTGTAAAAATGAATGACTACAGCTCCAACCTTGGCAGAAAGGCTGACTGTGACTCTACAAAGCGCCTGCCTTGGGGAGAGAAGAGTGCGTGGCTCCCGAAGTTGGGGTAATCGTTGAACGGATAATGGGGGCACTCCGGGTCAAACTCGCGGTGATTGTAGTTCACGGTGCTCTTGCTGTTCATGGCCCAGAAGAGCCCCAGGATGAGCATGACGACCCCCAGCACCACGCAGCAGAGGGAGAACGCCTGTAGGCGACTCTGGTACGAGGCCAGGAAGGCGGTGGAGCCCCCGGTCACGATGAGGAAGGCGCCGATGAAGATTGCTCCGTGGTGCAGGGAGGGCATCTTACCGCAGAACTAACCGAAGAGAGGGCTATTCTTACAGGAACATAAACTGTCCCATGGAGAACCTTTTCCGCGTGCGCAAGGACGCACAGCACAAAGCTTCGCTCCAAACTTGTACAAATCCTTTTACTGGAAATTATTCCTAAATTGTTTCCGGCCACACATCTCCCATGTTGATAAAACTGTTGATCTAATCCAGAGGCTCATTCTGTAGGTTCTGGCTACAGTTAAAAAGGCAAAATGTAGAAAAACAAAGCCCAGCAGAACCGTGTTGTCTTTAAAGTGCATCAGGCTAATGTGGACTAGCTGAGTGTTTATCATCAAGGCAGATGGACGGGAGGACGGCAGAGCACATTAAGAAATCTTTACTGGCGCCCCACCCTCCCTCTGTCTAATGTGTCTGAAGGGTACCACTTTAGCCTGTGCGTGTGCGTGTGCACGCGCCTGTGCGCTGTACAGCTTCAAGTTAAACATGGACCTGACCATACAGAGCCCGTGACAGTTTTCAATTAAAACACCACATTAAACCACAAATACACTTTGGTTGTTGAAGATGTTTTGGTGTAAACAGGTTTAGTTTGAGTGAAGATAAAATGAAAATGCAGACTGAAGGAGAAAGAATCAGAAGCAAACGGCCTGCTGTTAACAAGGCTGAAATAGAACAAGATATAAACAATGTTCTTGATAGTTTCTATTTGCTAGAGTTATACAAAATAATAAGTTGGGGACGTTACGTTCAAGGTTCAAACTACTTTTTTTTGCACTATGCAACGTTTCACATAATTAGTAATTATACAGTAATAATTAATTTAAGTATTTGGGATTCTTCTGCAATAATTTGTCAGTGCGGATTAAATGTTTGTAACCTGGCCCCTTCTTCCAAAAAATTAAATTGACTTAAAAATGTAAAATATTCTGCAGCATGTTATACCTAAATGTTCCCAGCTTTATTCTGTTATTCTATGGGTAACATTGAAGTGTTGCCCCTAGTTCTCCATTTTGTTACACTAATACACTGATCTGACTGAACTCGTGGCCTTATATTGTGTTGTACTATTGAAGATCCCTGCTCGGAGGTGTTGTAATTGTCTGGGCACATGGTGTGACAGTCTCACCGCTTCACTATTGGTTCAAGTTTCATTGACACTATTGCTCCAGAGGTTCACATAACCAGGGGTTAGACCAATCAGCGTGCGGTCTAGGCTTCTGGACCCGCCTTCGTAGTCACAGGAGCCAATCAGAACATAGTAGAGGAGGCCCGAAGCGACGAACGTGGACCGTGCACCTATAGTGGCAAGGGTTAGTCTGTAGAAGTAGTTTTTTTTTGCAGTTCAACAAATCGATTCAGAGTTCAACTACGCTTTAACTCCAGTTTGAGCTTAAAGGTGAAGGTATTTCGGATTACAGAGGCACATACTTGGACTGTTCTGCTCCAACACCATGGATTCGCTGTTGTATTTAGCTGGTTTGGGCATTTTGTTTTTGCTGTGGATCAGAGTCAAAGGTTTGGAATATGTAATGGTTCACCAGCGATGGATATTTGTGTGTTTATTCCTCCTGCCGCTCTCCGTCATATTTGATGTGTATTACTATGTGCGTGCTTGGATCATCTTCAAAATGTGCTCTGCGCCAAAACTGCACGACCAACGCGTAAGAGACATCCAGCGACAGGTGAGCATCTCCATATCTACCTGCGCAGGCGCGTGCACAGGGGGCATGTGTCCTTGCTTTGAAGTGAAGTGGCCTAAAACTAAGTCATAAGTAACTCCTGATAATCTCCTATGAATTCTGAAGTTATTTGTGAATGCTATGTGTATTACTTTGTCACAACCATACATAGTCATCCTTGCAAAGAGATCACCTCTTACTGCACCAAAGCAAAAGTTTAATTTGATGTCATTTCTTCTTTTATTTTCCAGGTGCGCGAGTGGAGAAAGGAAGGGGGTAAGAAATACATGTGTACAGGTCGACCCGGCTGGCTGACAGTGTCCCTGAGAGTGGGAAAGTACAAGAAAACACACAAGAA
Organism: Rhyacichthys aspro; assembly: GCA_036850595.1. Taxonomy (NCBI): domain Eukaryota; kingdom Metazoa; phylum Chordata; class Actinopteri; order Gobiiformes; family Rhyacichthyidae; genus Rhyacichthys; species Rhyacichthys aspro. Next base: position 16,527,934 of record CM072151.1, read on the forward strand.
CATCATGATCAATATGATGGACATCCTGGAGGTGGACACAAAGAGACAGGTACGAGGAACCAGACGTTTTGAGAGGTCAAGCATCACTGGAACTAATAAAAGATTCACTTTGAACCTTTCTCAAATGAAAACGTTGCAGAGATTCATTCATTCTCAAGTAGTTTTGACGTTGTTTTCAGCAAAATGACTGGTATTAATCATAGCTGCCTTTTTAGGTGGTGAGAGTGGAACCATTAGCCAACATGGGACAGGTGACCGCTCTCCTCAACTCTATTGGCTGGACACTGCCGGTCCTACCTGAACTCGATGACCTCACTGTGGGTATGTTATTCACTTCATTTTGTCACTTTCGGATTGAATTCAAATGTAATTTCTGCATTTGACGGCAAGAAATATTACATTAAATATACACCTCTAGCATTAGGTGTCATTTTAAAACTCCCCTTGTCTTCTTAAAGGGGAAACAGGACTAACACATAACATATAGAGTACATAATATATTGCACAAGAAAATCATGTCCATCTCAGAGGCTCAAAATAAAAAGCTGGGTCCCAAGACTATAATATGATGACTGTAATTATTTTTGAGTAAATCTTGAAAGCATGGTTCAGTTAAGTGTTGTTGTTCTCGTTCCAGAAATAGATTTATTAATAATTCAACCAACTGAGTGATGCACATTGGGTATTTCCTCCTCTAGTCACTGTATCCTGTTTGGTGCTTTAGCAAGTTCTCTAATTGTATTAGAAGATGGATGTTGTAGCTCAAAAGATGAAACAGGGAGGAAATGGCTGCAGTGTTGGAAGCACCCATGGGTCAGATTTCATAATGGATTTCTTGATGTCATAAATGGAGCATCAACAATCTAATGTTTTACCATCAGTCTGGGCTAGATTCATTTATGATGTTCACACAGGTACATGCATATCAAAGCCAGCAGATCCCTCTTTCTGCTTATCATATGAGACTTGAACCTGTGAGGAAAATGATGATCTTTTCGTTGTCTTTCAGGTGGGTTGGTGATGGGTACCGGCATTGAGTCATCCTCTCATATTTATGGGCTGTTTCAACACATCTGTGTGGCATATGAGCTGGTCCTCGCTGATGGCAGCTTAGTTCGTTGCACCGAGGTAAGCACCAGATCTGAGTGCAGTGCGGTTTGTAAAACGTTCTGTAATTGTTGCACCAAGAAAAAACAAAAGCAAGCCTTAGACAAGAAGATGTGTGGTGGGTGTTATGAGGTTAGTGCTGAAGCCGCTAAAATGCACACTCTAACATTAGAAACACAAAGATTTCAGATCAAATAGAACCACTCATTTATCATTTATAAAATAATAATCTTTATGGTTTCAAAATATATTGGTTTCAAAATATATCTTTCCTGCTACATAGGAGGAAAATTCTGATCTGTTTCATGCCGTCCCTTGGTCCTGTGGAACACTGGGTTTCCTGGTAGCAGCTGAAATCAAAATAGTCCCTGCTAAGCCATGGGTGAAACTGCGCTATGAGCCAGTCCGGGGCCTGGAGAACATCTGTAAACGCTTCACTGAGGCATCAGAGAACAAGCAAAACACTTTTGTAGAGGGCATCCAGTACTCTCTGGACAGTGCGGTGATAATGACAGGAACCATGAGTGACCACGCAGAGCCTGAGAAGGTAAGAAACAGTAACACTTTATTTTCTATATGGCAAATATAGAAAATTAAGTGACATGCTATTTTTGTCCCTCACGTCAGATCAACAGAATTGGGCTGCACTTCAAACCCTGGTTCTTCAGACATGTGGAAAGCTACTTGAAAAAAGACTGCACTGGAGTTGAATACATCCCACTGAGACAGTACTATCACAGACACACACGCAGCATCTTCTGGGAGCTCCAGGTACGCATTACAAACACAGGTATAAGCACTGTTTAAAAGTTAAGCATTACTTTTAAGGACCAACGTTTATATCTACTTATTTTACCTTGTCATCATCTTACAAACTGCTTACTCCCTTCTTTTTATTATCCTTTAATGCTCTTTCTTGCTTCCCACAGATTTTGAATACAGATACAGTATACATACACCATTAGCCATTAGTGAGAGGGCTTTCTCAAACCAGTAAATGGTGTAATGAATTATGCATGGTATTGGTTTGACAGAACTTAACCTTAGGCTTTCAGATGGTCTCTATTTCAGAAAGTATGTTGATTTTTGGCATAGATAAAGTGATCAAACAGAAAAAGAACAGTCCAGTTGTTTGAATTAATTAGTTGTTGGCAGCATGTGAGGAAAGTCAGCTGCCTCTATGTTGTGGCTGCCCTCTGGTGGACATAAAGGGGATACAACAGATGCTTCCAATGCATTTATGAAAACAATGTGAATTTTATTGCAGGATATAATTCCTTTTGGCAACAACCCAGTGTTTCGATGGCTTTTCGGATGGATGGTTCCTCCTAAGATCTCTCTGTTGAAGCTGACTCAAGGAGAAACCATCAGACGGCTTTACGAGCAGCACCACGTGGTCCAGGACATGCTCATACCCATGAAACATTTGCAGGCAGCCATCACATGCTTCCACCAGGAAATAAGTGTATGGTGTTTATATCTAAAATAGAGCTCTTTGGCCAATGTTCCTGTCATTAAATGGAGTGATGTGTTTTCAGGTTTACCCCTTGTGGCTGTGCCCTTTTCTTTTGCCCGCTGGCAGAGGGATGGTTCACCCCAAAGGCCAAGAAGAGGAGCTGTATGTGGATATTGGAGCATACGGGGAACCCAACGTTAAACAGTTTGAAGCTACAGCGTCAACGCGTCAGCTTGAAAAGTTCGTTAGGGGTGTGCACGGGTGAGTGTTGAATCATCCTTTTGAGAGCTGAAGCACAGTTATGAGGTTTGTTGACTCAAGCTTCATTTTTTACGCAGGTTTCAGATGCTGTATGCAGATGTGTACATGGACCGTGAGGAGTTTTGGGAGATGTTTGATGGCCAGTTGTATCAACGTCTTAGAGAGCAACTTGGCTGTAAAGAAGCCTTCCCAGAGGTTTATGACAAAATCTGTAAATCTGCACGCCACTGATCACAGTCTTATACCTACGTAGTATTTTTTTAAAAACTGAGTTGAGATTCGATGCTCTTTTTGGTAGCGAGTCACTTCTACCAATGAGAAGGAAAGTATCACATCATCATGAATGTGTTTCATTGACACTGTCTCATTTATTGCTGCTACATTTGTTCACTGTTATGTCTCTTTTGATTCTTTTAGCTTTGGTGTCTGTTAAAGTAGTATACCACTTTTTCTTTAACTACTCTTATGAAAGTGGCACATCATTTTGTAAAACTGCATATAACACAGATAACTATTTTCATTAAAAACGTTGAATATATTTACTATTGTGCACAATTATTATAGAATCCTTTCAGGGGCTGGGGGTAGTGACACTTGGGATTATAGTTGGATTTGAACAGGTTTCAGATGGATTTGCACATATTTTAGATGGATTTCAACAGGGTTTAGATTAAGTTGAAAAGGTTTTAGTTGGAGTTGAATGGTTGTATTTGGATTTGAACAGGTTTTATTTGAATTTGAACAGGTTTTAGTTGGATTTGAAGAGGTTGTATTTGGATTTGAACAGATTTTAGATTAATTTGAACAAGTCTTAGTTGGATTTGTACTGGTTTTGAGTGAATTTCAACAGGTTTTAGATTAACTTGAAAAGGTTTTAGTCAGATTTGAACAGGTTGTATTTGGATTTGAACAGATTTTAGATAGATTTGAAACAGATGTTATGTATCTTTGCAGAAAATACTGGCTTAAGAGTTCATGAACAAGCAAAATAAATCTGATTCAAATTCAAATCCAAATAAAACCTGTTCATCCAGTTAAAACGTAGTGTCAAAAATGCCACATTAATGCCTTGGAGGGCCACATAAAACATTGCAAAATTTGTCCCCTGGGCCTTGAGTTTGACATGTGTGTACTTAACAATATTTCTCACATGTATCCCTTGTTTTTAACTCATTGTAAAATCATTCAATAATCTGACAGTGACTGGCTAAACTACAACACCTCTTAACTCCTCCATTCCGTGCGCCAACTTTAACCTCTCTAACCCGTCTGTGTTGGTGTCCTGATCATTTTTAGACATTGTTTAGATTATGTAAACCACTACAGAAAGGACAGATTGCTGTGGGAGTTCTGGGGGAACCTGTGTTGTTGGTTTTCTCACTGGAGGGTAAAGGATTCCTGAACACATACATTTACTGGGTTCCGCCCACTCCACAAACACACCAACGAGACCTGTCAGGAGAAGTTACTAGAAACAAGAAAAAAAAAAACTTCTGAACGGACATGTGTAACGAGTGGATTTGAGTTTTGTTTTGTCTTTACACCACAGGTAAGTTTTCTTGGAATAACTCCAGGTTATTGCGCAACTATTTCTTTAATGTCGGCGAACGCACCTCGAGCCGTTGCTTAGTTCCTTCAAAGCCGACAGCTAGCGTAGCTTTCAAAGTTAGCTTATTACTAACTCACCGGGAAGTTATCTGTTTTAGTTAAGCGAGTTGTTAGTGTCTTATAAAAACGTTTCTTCGTTTTAACGACTTTAAAATTTGTTATTAACTTTTTGTTTAGCATTTTCTTTGCTAAGGTGACATTGAGGGTGTTGGTGTTTTACTATCGCCTGACAGTTGCTAGCTGTAAATTTTAATTTATTTTAGCCACAATACTAAATTAACTAGCGAAAGTTTATGTTTAGTACATGATTTAATTTGATTTAGTGTCACATAAAGGGAAGCTGACAACAGTAGCTACTAACGTTTTCTCCTACTATTATTTACACCGAGGCAATGAATAAAAAAAAATGGGTTAAACGTTTGTTTGTAGCCACACGTGTTTGTGACTTCCGCATTAAAGTCCGTTGCGTTATTTGGGCAGGGCCAGGTGCCGTCCGGACCTAGAGACCTTGACAGGAGCGCAAGACGTCTCTGCCTTGGGTGTCTCCGGCAGAAAACACACTAAAGTGAGGAAAACTGAAGAAGCATGAGCACTGATCAGGAGCCCACTTACACCGTGAAGCTTGTGCAGCTGCTGCTCCTCTCCACATACTGGGGAATGCAGATATGGGTCACCTTCATTTCAAGTTAGTACAGCAAACTTTCTTGAATTTCTGTTATCTTACTTCAACATCCATCCATGTTTTTTTTTCATTTAAACGCAAGGCTTTTGGAAAGATTACACTAACTCTTTTGTGGCTGGATTTGTTCAAACATACCTCAAGAAGAATGGAGTCCTAACAGTAAATATCTGAGCCAACAGGACTGATGCTGTGTTTTTTTGTCTGTACAGGTTTTGTAATGGACAACCACTTAAACCGACACACGTTTGGGTTTATTCAGAGTCGCCTTGTCCCGTTCTACCTGCACCTCGGTTCAGCGTGTGCGTTCTTTAACCTTACCATCTATGCAGTGTACCATCCCAGTGACATGTTGGATGAGAGGGAAGCCTTTCAGGTGGGTCATTCAGGTTTATATAACAGAACAGATTATTTATTAGAATATCTCATCACACCTGCTTCTGCTTCTCCAATAGATCTTCATCTTCTTTGTGTCTGTGTCGGTCGCAGCAGTCAACGCTCAGTGGTTTGGCCAAATGACGTCTGAGATTATGGCTGACATGCACCTCATTGAGCAGTCGTGTGGACTAGGTCAAGATATTGGTTTGTCGACGAACCGTGAAGCCTATGCCAAGCTGTGTGAGACTGATGTCAAATACAGACATCTTAGCAGTCGCCTGTGGCTCTACCGACTGCTGTCCTCTCTTTGTAACCTTTGCTGTATAGGCTGCAACTTCTACAGCCTGTGCTACATGGCTGAGAACCTGGTTACACTGTAGAGACCCAGCTGCTGGACAGTTGAACTGCTGATGCTCCTACAGACTCCCACAATCTGTTTTGTTTTAAAGCAGTAAGTTATATTTAATACACGTCTTTGTCTGTCTCCTTTATCTGGTATTAGATGAAAAGTCAGGTAAGCTTTGTCGCTCTTGTACTTTGGGGAAAGTTATCACACTATAACCTACATTGATTTGTGAAATGTTAGTGGCTTCAGTAAAGCTACCGTTTGTCATTTACTCTGCAGGGAACAAATCAGTTCCTGCAACATGAGTAATACCTCACCTTTCACCTAGTGGCTGCCATGGTGGCTACTCTGTAATCCACAAATCATCAAGAAGGCTAGATGTTAAAAGACTTCTACACCAAAAAAAGTTTAACTTGAAAAAGTTAACAAAAATTTTAGGAATTTTCTGCACTGCACTTTCTAAATAAATAAGATAAAGCGGGAAAGGGAAACGATGCCACACTCCTGTCCTGTTCTTCCTGTTTGGCTTGACTATCCAGTGTTGATTAAAGTGTAGTGTCACTTACTGGTTTATCTAGTTCACAATACTTAAGTTCTTGTAGAGTGACAGTTTATGCTTTATCTTCAGCTGTCATGATTGAAGGCCATCACTACAACCGTAACACTACATTTAGTATTACGGTACACAGCACACACGCTTGTTGGCACTAGTCTAGCCAAACAAGTATCTTTAGTTTTAATATTTTGTTGTTGGGCGAGGCTTCTGTAAACTAATATTTGTGGTGTAATCCAGTAGCGCCCATTGTAATGATGTATGAAGGTTTGTATTGTAGGAAGGCAGACCTGAATGACACCTTTCCACTCACCACTTTCACATAAAATATGCAGAATGACCTTTATTACATTGTAATTGTACAATGAACCTAAAAGGGAAAGCACAAGTTGTGAATATTGGTGAAACATTAATTTTCAATCAGTTTTGTGTTGGGTGTGAGGGGATTAACTTAATAGCTACAATTATAAGAGGAGCCATGAGATGGCTTCTATATAGAACATGGGATTTATTACATTAAATTAATTGTGTAGTGCCATTTTTATTTAGTCCCACGTTTTATTGTGGATTCAAGGTTTTCTGAGTTTAAGTCATGTCCATGTTACACTCAAATGCCATAAATCTTCAGTCTTTTTTTTAATTATTATTATTACACTAAACTTTAATATCTTGATTGTGGTGTGGTGAAGGAGTGGATATATATTTGTTCTGGCAAAAACAATGCAATATACTGCCATGAACAGCTGCGTCCAAATGTATTTGAAGCATGAAATAATTTGACAATGCGTATAAACTCACGTGAGTCACAGAGAAATTTTGCTTATATAAAAAATATGTCATTAAGAGCTCAGAAAAGCAATGTAACAATTCACTTACTTATATATATGTAATATACATATTATTTTGTATAAAATTGTGCTGTTTTATGTGGTGCTTTTCATATAGTTGGACCTAGCTGTTCTTAACATTGGCAGATTCTTTTATCCAGCCAGGTGTTCTTTTAATATGTAAATAATACTATTGCAACTGTTTTAGCAGTCTGTGAATATACATATGCAAGGTTCAGGTTAATTTAAGAATAGTTCCAAGGGTTACTTTAGCTTGTTTTGAGCATAAAATGCACCAAAAGTTGTCAGAAACTTGAAGACCAGCAGGTCAGAGCACACACATTTGTGTTTTTACCACACACATCTTATCTTTATTATTAACTTAATCTTTAAATCATATAAATGTCCTTTTTATTTGGTGCCAAAGTCTCAATATTTTGTAACATTTTACCTTAAAGTATACAGTTCAATGTGAAAAATAGTATTAATGATGAATTTCCAAATTGCCTGAATGCTACAGTTTTATCAAAACTTGTATAGAGGGAATGGTGTAAATGCAGCAAAGACAATAAAATGCTCCACAAGCTATTGTGGGAGTCATGAAGACTTGCTTCTAGCCACAGCAGTAAATGTGTTTATTATATTCTAAGAACCAAAACTCTTCTGACCTGATCATAGTAGCTGTTATACTTCCTCACACGAGTAAATGAGAAAAAACAATACACCCTGATTTACCTCCAGTATCTGTGACACCTGTGGTTGGGTGAAATCATGTTTGTGAATGCGAATAGGTGAATGGAGGACAAATGTTAAGTGTTAACATGGTAGAATAGCGATTGCCATTGCATGTATTAAAACATAACAATAAAAAAATCAGTCAGGTTGGATGTATTAAAAAGGTTTAATGTAAAAATCTTCTTGCATATAAAACATGTATTTACTGTATGAATTTCACACAGTATTCCTTTGAAATGATCTAATTTGTGACAATGCTTTAATATTAAAATGTATCAGTGACTCTTACTGTTAGCGTTTGAGACACCGCACCTAAGAGTAAATGTCTACTTAAAAGGCAATAAATACAAAACAATGACAATAAAAATATAAAAGTCAACCCTTGTACCTGACTGTTAAAAGTTTAGAAAACTGTGACATAATACTTAAAACCTAACCACAGTAAAGCACAATAACCTCATACTTAATGTAACATGAGGTGATGTTTCACCTCTTCCATCAACCAAAACCAGTTCAAAGTGCGAAAGAGAGAGGGCCCTCTTGTACACAACAAACCACTGCTGGGTTTATCATGCATTGAGAACCAGCTACAGCCTTTTTAAATCTCTATCAAGTCTGCAAAAACATTCTGTAACACTTAGGGAGCAATATGTAAACACAGAAAGTATCTCCCAAAAGGAAATAGATTCAGTCCACAATCCTTGGTGGGACCTGTCTGCCCACTCCCCCACCCACTGGGGCTGTTCCAAAGATGAGGAAACATCTCCATTCGTTTGTCTGTAACAAGCTTAAGTGTATGCACAACAAAAATGACAATTAAGGTAAAAGACTAGAAAACACTTGAAGAAACACAAGTCAGTGCATGTCACTTTGCTTAGAAGGCGTCCAAAGTTACATTCCTTGTAAATAGCATAACAGAAAAGGCTAATAAAATAAGGATAGTGTCTTTAAAATGTTTGCAATAACCATGAGTGCTGTCCTATACAGCATGTAAAACAATGCAGAATTCCAGTCATTTTGGCCAACTATGTTTGCCTAGTATTGCATTCCACTTTGTAAAACATAAGCATCACGCGTCCCTTCTTGTCAATACTCACAGTACCATATCTAAATAAAGACATCTAAAAAGTAAATACCATGTAAAAGCTTCCCAAATCTCTGTAGGTTTTGGCTCTATGGCAGCTGCAGGACAGAGCTTCTGATGTGTTTCCAACACCATTTCATTGGACATTTACACATTATACTGAATATAAATAAGTCATACTAAAAATAGAGTTTACCTCATTTCAGCATAAAAAATAAAATTATCCAGTGTCTCAATGTCATACAATGACTTTCCCCTTGATGTCTAGTTTGGAGTTTTCATTAGCTTTGTTCGTCTGATCCTCTGTGAGTGTGATATAGGAATACACCAGGCTGCCTGCAATACTGAACACACAAAAAAAACATGTTTAAAATTAAGAAAAGCCTGTCACAAGAGTGGGCACCTAACATGTTAATCATCTGCTGCCTGACATTATAATAGTAGGGTAGGTAAAGGTGTTGATTTTTGTTCTGTACCTGCTGATAAATTCTTTGGAGCTAATTGTTGTTATTGAAAGTGTAGAGAGGCATCAACAGGTGCTGTGATACATACCTGATGTTTAAACCAATGAAGTTAGTCCAAGAGAAGATGTAGTCTCCGCTGAACACCATACCAATGTACGTTACCAGGACATTCTGCAAAAGACACATCTCTTCAGGCTATTGCAATAGTATGTGTAGTAATGTACTGTAGCCATAACCTCAAGTAAACATGGCTTACCTTGATACAACCCACTATTGTGGTTGTTAATGCTGAGTTGTACTGTGTGCAAAGCACCGTGGAATACATCAGGATAAATCTACAAAACAACAACGCAATCTTTTAGTCTACATTCTCTGACAGATACAATAAAATAGTGCAGGCTGTGCCATACCCCATGATACAAGACAGGACAAACTGTGTGAGGAAAAACACATCGGACCAGCCTTCATACTCCACAGCCTGGCAATAAACAAACCAAAAATAGTCACATTAAAAAGTGGCAGTAAATTTTTAGGCAAACTATATTATACATTTGATCTACATGGATCATGTATATTATAGTTAAGAGTTATTACACTATAGGTCACACATAACATAAACATTTAAGCAAACTATAATATACACATTTTGTACATTAATGTGTGCTTTCAGTTTAGCCCTTTCAATCACTTCTATGGTTTATTCAGTCAAGGGTGGTTGTAGGCAGTGCAGTAATAACCCTAGTAGGTGCATAATAGCAGCTTTGTGCCTTCATGGCTGCTGGGCCCCAGCTGGGCAAACCAGAAGATCTCTGCCAGCACTGACCAACAGACACACTGCTCATACAGCTCATACTTAGAGCACACACCCATACTTACAAATGTGTCCTCGTTTTAGTGAAGGAGTATGTCTTGTAAATACTGATATATACTGTTATACTATACTGGTATATAGCTAAGAGCTCACTACAAGTACTTTGGACAGAATTCATTATCTCATGTACTGAATAAATAATATAATAATAATAATATAAATAATTTTCACTTCACATTGAAAATTGGTGGAAAAGCGTACAAGAATAGTTTTAACTTAACCAGGGTAAAGGAAAAACAGAGATCAGAGGTGAAAATCGACTTACTTTCTGCACATCTCCAGTTGCTTCAGCTAGTAATAAAGTGGGGACTATCATAAATAATGCATTATAATACAATAATCCATATTTTCCCAGCTCCTATGGAAAAAAAAACATAGGAATAGATGACCAACATGTAAATAAAAGGTAAGCAGAGGCAGAACAGAGAAGCTTATTGAGAGTGTCTCTTGGTGCATTCCTCATAACTAGCAGCCAGATGTCATGTAGGGTCACTGCCATGGTTCTTCTCAAGCCATTTCACGTTACTTGATTGTGTTTCTCATGCTTCATATTTAATTCCAGCTCTACACAGAAACACTGCTTACATTCATGCTTACTATTCGCAGATGGCGCTCTACAGACATAACAGACTAAATATGGATCCAGTCATGCCCCTGCTGTAATGTGAGAGTCCTCCACTCATGTGACATAAAAAGGAAACCGGCGAAACAGAATATCTTTAACAATGATATTATTCAATATATTATATGATAAACAAAGACAAACGGAACAACACACACGAGTTTACAGACAAACGTCAAAACCAGGATTCCCCATGAAACAAAGCAACATACCTTTGTGTCTAATTTTTGTTTCACATAGGCTCCATTGGCAGCAGTGAGTACATCATTTAGGAGAATGAACACGTAACCTTGTAGGTCAAAGGTCAGGTCGGCACTAAAAACATGAGAGAAAGTCGTAATTTAGAGTCGTGCTACTAACCACTTAGCCGCTTAAGGCAGTGGCCCTTTTAAAAGTAACAGTGTAATGACTGTATGACTTAAGGAGATCATATATCGGGACAAGACAAGCCTTTGTACTGCAGTTACAACAGGACACCTGGATGTAGCACTGACCTGGCAGCTATAAATGCCCCAAGGATCATTGTAAATACTGTCAACTGGATTGGTCTGGAGAATTTCTTCCTGCCAAAAACAACGAAATAACAAAATTCAATATGAAAGAACAGAGAAACATGAATGAAAGGCTGGTAGGTTGAATGTAGCTTACTTGAGCAGAAATCCCTCAGCCAGCATTGTAAATAAAATGGAAAACCTCCTGAGAACAGTAAACATGGGTAGGCTAGAGGGAAAAAAAAGACAAATCTAATTTAAACTAAGCACTATAAACAGCATGGCAACATACTAACAATCATTCTTACTTTAGCCTTTTGGTCCCAAAGAGCCCTGTTATTTGATTCCCCACAAACAGAAGAGGTAGAGGAAAAGTCTACACAAGCAGGTAAACAGAAATGAACGTAAACAGACGTGAATAAGTGAGTTTTAATCGACTGCTGCCAGTAGGAAAAGACTGAAGGGTCCTGATAAACCACCATGGTCCTACCTTGCGAGGTATGCTATTATCAAAGTCGGGGAAGCTGATCACCCTGGCCGCCTTGCCCACCCACAGCACAACCACTGTGGCCAACATCTGTATGCACATAAGGACGTGAATAAACATTTATAGTAGCACAGAGAAGCAAAGCAATGTATGGAGTATATTTTTAACTTACCTGCCCAATCCCGACACATATTGAAGAAGGAAATCTGCCAAAATCAGACATTAAAACATTTAAACTGAGGATACTTTAGTTAACATTTAAGGCACATAAATAGCATACACGTTAGCTTATTTGAGTCCTCTAAAGTCCCCTTCCCTTTGCTAGCCAAAAGTTGCTAATATGTTCCATACTGTTGCCCCGCGATCCAGCCAACACAACTTCAGTAGCTACGTTTAAGCTAACACGCTAGCCGCTGTAGGCAGTGATAAAGCCCGTTACCTGTAGTTGGTCAGGACGCTTTTGTTGACCACCACGATGAGAAACGAGCTCAGACCATAAAACCCGGCGGCACATAGTTTCACAAACAGTGTCAGAGGTTTGTCCGCCATCCCCGAAGAGTTCTCATTCCTCTCTGAGTGTCGGCTCTTCCCCTGCCATCACTTCACCGGTGACAGCCACAGCCCCCACCGCTGCAGCTCCACGGGGGCGTCGACCATCGACGTACGTACGTACGGTGCCACTTCCGCCCTGACTGAGTCGAAGCTCTGATTATACATCAACGGAGTGAAGCCTGGAGCCTGAGTAAATGAGAAGCCCATTCATTCTGGGACACGTGACACAACATCAACGTAGGTGTAACTGTGCTACTGGGCGTCTACTGTCAAATTATTTAAAAATGTTAGACATCGAGACTTTGTACTGTGGCTGTGGGGCACACCTTGAAAGAGTAGAGTGGGCTTAAGCTGGGTACATTATAGAAGATACCTTAATGGGAACAAAAACACTGTACAAACAAAGCAAAGTCAAATAAATATAGTACAACCAAAATCACATCTATTCAACCTCAGGCTTCATAATGGAGCAACATAAGACAAAGAAGGGTCTGAAACATTATATTCAAACAAAATTGGCCTTAGACATAATTCTTATTTGTTAGTGCAACCCTTAATAAATTTGAGTTTGTTACCACAGTGATAATGAACTTGGTACTACTCCATAAAGCCATCACCATAGCAACAGCTAAAAATAAAAAAAAATATGATATGGTCAGCTATGGACACTTTAGACACACTCTCATGTGTATATAGGCTACATATTTACTTTATGTTCTTTAAGAAAAACATTATTGCTGCCATTGTTTTACAGAACAAGAGAATCGTCCTCAAGCACTTTCAACTGTCTAATGTTTGATGGTCCACAGTCTTCACAAAAAACGTATTACAAAATTACATTTTTGAAATTGTAGTTATTGACATATTACACCAGTCTGACATGATCTAATAGCTTATCTAATAGCTTATAGTATGTAGATAATCCCATTAAGACAAGGATTCAAATGTGGCTCTAAATTAGACCATTTTCTGTTAGTTTCAACATTTGCAAATGTCATGTAGCCTATTACACAGTGCATACATCCAAACACTCACAATGAAGTCCAAACCTCAGTGGTTCCAGATGACAGAGACGTTTCCCAGTCTCACTCTGTACACCTACAAGATCACAGAACATCCAAGTCTACATTCTCTATATTAGCATAATCACTATCAAGAAATGGTCTTGTTTTTTCTTGGCTTAAAACAATATGTCTATGAAATCACATACACATACACATGACCACAAGATATAAGCCAGCCTTCTGACATGACCCAGTAGTGGTCCATGTGTATTTTGGCAGGTGTTTGGGGGATGAAAGCCTGACGTGTCTCTGATAAGAAATGTGCCACGTTGTCAGAGAGAAAATATAGTTGTGACTCAGATTCTTTTCATTTCACTAAGGCTAAGTTAAGGCTGAACCTCTTGTCTAAGCCATGTCTGGACTAAATGCATCTATTGGATACTTTGTAGCTGTTGTGACTTTTGCTGCCTCTATTCGGGCTGTCTCAAAAAAATGGCCACGCTTTAGTTGCATGTTGGAGTTTGCGTCTTCTTTTATGCTGGTAGCTTGTTGGCTGGAGGTCCAAACTATTGTGGAAGTAGGAGAATGGGCAGGGGGCCTTGGGCCTGATGTGACTGTGACCATGCTCTTTGTGGTTCTACTGAGCTACGGTATGATCTCTGGAGCTGCTTCAGGGAATCCCTCAGTGTCTCTGCAGAGGTTCCTGCAGCTGGAGGCATCTGCATTGCCCACACTGCTGGCAATCGTAGCCCAATTTCTTGGAGCCCACTTGGCTTTCATAGTTGCAGTATATTATTGGAGCCTGGAGTTAACAGACATGCACATGATCAAAAACCTCATGGCAAGAGAATGCAGCACATCTCTGCTAGTATCTTTGCTGCAGGGTTATTTTACTGAATTTGTCTGTGCAATGATATTTCACCTCATCCACTTAAGCCTTAGAAGACGATCTGCTGTCATCCGTGTGCCCCTGATTGCTGCTCTTCTTACTTTTCTGTCACATACAGGTGGGTTTCAGGTGAATTCTGGACTATAATAATGTTAACTGATCTGACTGTATGTACTGTACGTGTCTGTAGCAAATTAAACACACTTGACTTTTTCATCTCTTTGCAGCCAGAGGTTACACCTCAGCGTTTGTGAATCCATCCTTGGCCTACGGCCTCACCTTCCAGTGTCCTGGGTTTACTTACATACAGTATGCACTGGTCTACTGGCTGAGCTCTGTCACAGGTAAATCCCATGCATGAAATCAATGAAAGAACTCCTGGATCTGCTAAATACAATGAGTGACTCTTTGTCTGTTTCTAGGCATGATGGTGGCTCTTCTCTTATATATGGGCCATATTCCAAGGCTATTTGCAAAGAACCTTCTATATTTTCAGAAGACACGTTTCAGAAGCCCAAAGGTGGAGAAAGGAGAGAAAAAGAAAATGTGAAATGTCTATTTTTATTTAAGCATACAACCCTAATACAACAACAAAAAATTGGGCCTATAATTCAAAATGTTATCATTGAGAATAAAAGGTTTTGGAACAAAATTACTTCTGGTGTGAGATACAACACAAGGGCCATCTAGTGGCTGCATCAAGTAGCATTAAGAGTTAAGACATTAAAGTTTCATTTATTATTTCAAAATAGTCTCACAGAGACTAAACCTAAACCTAATGATTTGCAAAAACAAAAATATCAGTTCTCTAAACTGGCAGAGGGGCCAGCCTCAGCTGTACCATCTGCACTGGGTTTAGAAGATGTGCAGCCAACAGGCTTTTTTATTTTCTGTTCATTTTTAGATGAAGGACCAGGGCCTGTGGAAGATGAAAACAAGACATATACATGGGTTACTCCTTTTAAGACACTGGTTACAGAATGAAAATATACAGTGTTTGGTTGTGCTGGTGTAGTGTTTGGGGTTAATAGATCTTACCTGATTCCTTGTGATCCTCCAGCTGGGCTTCAGGGCGGTCAGACCATAAACTATACTCTGGATTATTTAGAAATGTCTTCCTTTCTCCACAACTGAGACATGTTATCACTGTGAAGCGGGCCTTGCATTTTTTCCCTTCACATATGGAAAAAGCAATAAGTTGTACATTCCTGGCACATTCCTCAGATTCCCTAATTAAAGCAATTGGAATAGTCTGACTTACTTTTCTGTCTTGTCGTAGCAGTTACACCTGGAATGAGTAAAGAGCAGCACTTCTTACATAGGGTCCTTTTCACTGATGGGTCTCTGAAACAGAAATCAACAAAGACTTTAGCAACAACAGTAAACAAACACACATTTATATGTATAAGAAAGAGAATATCAAAATTTACATTTCCATAATATAATAAAAATATGAACTGACTGTCTGAGAACAAGGCGTCTGGCAATGGTCTTCTGGGTGAAGCAGTAGAAACGTGCTAACTCAATGTTGTCGGGGTTTTGAGCTAAAACACAGTGTGCTGCCTGTGGAGAGTTAGCACAGTTAGCTAAGATAAATTAGGTTAGCCATAGAGATAGCGTTAGACACGTGGGTGTATCCACGACAACGCAATGACAGTTTCCTACCTGGTAAAGAAAGTTTAGACGCTGGTAAGCATCTTTGTCTTTTAAACCTGCCATTTTCCTGAACAAAACATAAAGCACAGTTTTATATTTAGACCGCAACACAGTGCATCCATGTGACCTATAGAGAAACGTCCACTTCCGCAATACAACTTCAGAATAAAAGCCCTAGACACATTAACAACGTTCATTCATTTTTAACAGGATGTACAATTTTAAACGTTGTTCTGGCACATTAATCACTTTCACGCCCATATCACAAAAGCAGGCATATTTGCATTTATTAGAGTGCGCAGACAAGGGTGTTAGTTGTCCAGAACATAAAAAGAATACGTCAATAAATTGTTCTTACAGCCTTCAACTGCTAACTATTGCCACCTGAACTATTTTAATGTACAGAATATGCATGGGAAAACATTTTAATCTAGAATGACACAAACGACAGAGTTGAACATACAATACTCACTTTTAATAATAATAGAGAAGAACGTATAAACCCTGTCAATCTAACATTTTTTATTTGCCTGTAAGGTGCACCTCTGGTATCAGGAAACTAGTGATACAGGGGAAAACTGGTACAGTAGGTCGGACAGGTATGGCAATAGTACAATGTCACTGACACAGACTCAACACATTTCCGTGAACATGAAATGCTGTGGATTGTTTCCTATAAAACCTGCATGAAAAATGTTCATATAACACACTCATGTTGAATGAGACCAGTATCTAACAAGAAGGGGACACGTAGGAAATTCAAGTATCAAAATAACTAAGACACTGACAAGCTGAAAAGGTAATTACAAAGGTAGTAAAAATCATGGGAAAAGGACACTGACATGATCAACAATACATTAGGCAACATTTTGCAATTGTTTAAGGCAGCTGATTAAAAAAAAAAAACTAAAACGAACTAGGCATCTTCTTCATTCCAAGTTAAATACAAGCCTAGCCCTAACTTGTCACCAAAAGATTTGTTGTACAAAATCACTACGCCTGACTCTTAAAATTAAGCACTTAAAAGTTTGACTTGTCTTCTGACATCTGAGTGACAAAAGAGTTCATACGGACAGCGGTGGGGTTGTGCTCTATATTTTTGGTCTTCTTCACAGTGAGGTTTGTCAGGGCTTTTAAGGCTGGTGTGTCAAGAGTGGCAAATCTCTTAAAAACTCTCAGCCTATTGTCTGGCACAAAATCTAATTAGTTGGCACATTTCTGTGCACAGCATGGGAAGGCATGGTAGCTACTTTCGACAGCTAACGATTGCCTTTCATGGCTTCCTTGGCTGCCAGGATGAGAGGTGTGAGACTGGAGAGGGGCTTTGCGAGCTTCAGGAATGGATGCTGCAAAACAGAGCAAAAAAAGTACAGAATGAAAGCTATAAATGCAGTGAATGAAGTTTTAATAAATGTATAATAAAACTGATGTACCTGCAACAGCTCTTTGCCTCCACCTCTTTTCTCCACATCCATTTCCAGACAACGGTTGAGGAAGTCTCTGAAGACTGGGGAAAGCTTCTCTGGGTTCTGAAGCTCAGGAGTGCCATTGGTTGCAATCAGATATAACGCCTGACAAAAGAGGAATATTGTGAGTGGGCAATGAAATAACACCAATGTTCTAAAAACTGGTAGTGAATTAATCAGAACTCAATAAACATCAAACAGTTTCCAACTACAGTTTACCTATGAAATACTCACACGTAGTGGATTTTCATTCAGATATGGAGGTTCTCCTTCAACCATCTCGATAGCCATAATACCCAGGGACCAAATGTCTACTTTAGGCCCATAGGCTTTTCTGGTCACTACTTCCGGAGCCATCCAGTAAGGCGTGCCTACCATGGTGCTTCGTTTGCTCTGCTCTGGAGTAATCTGGGCGCAAAAGCCAAAATCCGCTGTGGAATAGAGTGAGGAGTGTAAGTACAGGTCG
The DNA here is from genome assembly GCA_036850595.1 of Rhyacichthys aspro. Lineage (NCBI taxonomy): Eukaryota > Metazoa > Chordata > Actinopteri > Gobiiformes > Rhyacichthyidae > Rhyacichthys > Rhyacichthys aspro. The sequence goes on from CM072151.1 coordinate 16,545,936, forward strand.
AATAAACAGCAAAGAATAGTAGTATTATAACATCAACAACTTACTCAGCTTGACTGAGCCATCCATCCCGAGTAGAACATTGTCACTTTTGATGTCTCTGTGGATGACCTGATTCGCATGCAGGAAATCCAGCGCTTGTAAACACTGGAGACATTCAAATGAAGCAGAAACAGTAAAAGGTTAAGGTAAATGTTATGATTAATTTGAGGGCCTTGTTGTAAAGAGAAAAACATACCTCTCGGCAGACAGCAGCAATCTGAGCCTCATCCATACAGGTCTCTGTCACCACGTCGGTCAGGGAGCCACCAGCTAAATACTCCATTACCACAAATAGCTCCTCCCCCATCAGAAAACTAACAAACATACCAACAAATGTCAATCAAGACTTTGACAGAATAATAGTTTTATTTAAAATGGAGAGCTTTCTTACCTGTCTAAAAAGTTGACAATGTTGGGGTTCTTCAGTTCCTTCATCACCAAAATTTCATTAATAATCAGTTCCTTTTTCGGCTGCTTTTGTAGGTTTATCTGTTTAATAGCCACCTAAAATGAAAATGCACCAGTAGGGACAAATTTGAACAATATCTCAAGTGAAATCTCTCGATAAACGTCATTATAGCATATGTCAAAGTTTTACTTCTTGATCATGATTCAGTTTTAATACATCTATTATTCTATTCTATCTTATTTTTGTGGATTATTTTTACCTCTTGTCCTGTTGCAACATCAATAGCTGTAAATACTGTCCCTGATGCACTGTAAAAAGACAAAGGATTAACTTAAAAATTATAAACCATTTTACACATAATTTCAAACAAATTTGTTCATCTGAAGGAATAGTACTCAGAAAAAGACCAGTGCAGAACATTTTATGTGCTAATATATTTAAAGTTAAAATTATTCCACTATTGCTGGACACTTCTGTTCAACCCAATAATGCAAAATAAAATAACTAACTTTGAATTATTGCAACGCCACTCACCCCTGACCAATCTTCTCATATCTGGTGTATTTTTTCTTGGGATCCCCAATGCTGACTATGGTTCCTGTAACAAGAAAAAAGACATGTAAATGCAAAATAAATAGCATATAATTTTGAACAGAGACCAAATAATAATTAGAACAAAGTTTACTCAGTTTGTCCATGATTTCCTCATCTGACATCTTGTTTTTCTTTTTCTGCCTGTCAGCAGCTTTGGAGGCTGCATCGCCATCGGGGCATGTGCTTGGAGCAGGAATAGGGTCGATAACAGAGCGAGTATACACCTATGCAAAACAAGTGGACAACTCTAAATAAAACTACAGCGAACCTATAGACTATAGACTACTGGCTGCTCAAGCATCAGCCTTGAAACTTACACTTTTTGTGTGCTCTGGTCTTGGTGCCACAACAGGAGGAGGAGTTTCATCGTCATCATCATCATCAATGTCTTCAATATTAGGAGAGGGTTCAGTGCCTTTTTTGATAGGCTAATTCAGAGAAAAAAAAAATTCCCATGAGAGAAATAATAAAACAAATATGTATTCCAATGTGAAATACTTACAGACTGAGGACCTGGAGTGAACGCATCTTTTTCTGTTAAAGCACAAAGAATTAACATAAATGTTACTCATCTGAGGGTTAACACGTAGGTGAACGATATTGATCAAATTTTTATCAGAGGTATGTGTTTGGAGAAAAAACAAAGAAAGAACAATACACAATAGTATTTACCCAATAATATTTTGGTGGCACAAAACACCTTCTTTCAATGTATTGTTTACATGATAAGACTCAAAGTGAATAGATAACTATAATGAGTATACTATTCATCACTTTATTACGCTTTAGATGCTCACCAGAAGATGATAAGCTGAGGTACTTTTGACGACCGTTCCCTGTAGAGTCATAGAACTTTAGAACATCGAGCACAGCTTGTGGGTTTTTCTTTTGCTCTGACTTGGTGATGTTTGACGTCTGGAGCAACCGAGCCCATTGCTCTGGCATACCCTGTGCACAGACACAAACAGAGCATGGGCTAAAAGGACTTTGGCAATGGCAGAAAAATAACATTTGTAAATGTCTGTGACTTGTGCATGGAACAAAATGTGGTCTAAAAACTTACAGTAAACTCCCCTGTGACAGCATCAAACCCAACATGTATGGTGTGTTCAAAATCTGAAGGTGGGGAGATCTCTGGTCGTTCTTTGTCTCTATCTTTCTTTCTACCACCTGAGAGTAGCAGAAAGAAAACATTCACAGTTGCAATACTATCAGACAGAGATATGCATGATGTAGAATTATCTCAAAACTCAAATCTTACTTTTCTCAGCCCCTGAGAAAATTGAGATGATTTTGTTACGCGGCTTCCTTTCTTCAGGCACAGAAGGCAGCGGTTTGGAGCTGTGGTTTGCTGAGAGTGAGTCTTTTCCAGAACTGGTGCTGAAGATGGTACTGCTCATCCGAACAGGCGGAGCAGGGGGTTTATCCTCGGTGTCTCCGTTATCACACATTGTGATATGTTGTGGGAAATATCACAGGGCCAACAGGGCAGAGGGGCTCAGTGGGTGAGGGTGAAAAGACAGTGTGAGCCAAGCAGCATGAGGCACAAGCGTGCTCATGCACTTCAGAGGAACGTGACAGCTCAGGTGAAGGGTAGCACTGAAAGGTACAAAAAAAAAACAAACCCCACAATAAACACTTATTAGACAAATAATGATATTTGATAGAAACATTTAGGCACAGATTAACAGTAGGTAGCATTACACTGTAACAGTTTAGAACAGGTGATCTTCTCTGTAATAAAATTAAAACATTTGATGTGGAAAATCAAGGTATGTTACAAACTGCCTAAACCTAATGAGGACAGTGAAAACAAGAGCTAGAGAGATTTGAGGAGAGGCTTTTGGCTAAATAAAAGCATGACTTACATTTATCACTTTCCAGCTTTCCCGTTATAAAAACTAATACTTGTCTGTGGAATGGGTAGGGTACTTTGAGTGCCCGATTTTTTTGTTTTTTCTGATCGGTTACACAAGGATTTATCGCAAGATTAATAAAGCTCCTGTTAATGTGAATAGAATAATGAACACGCTTCTTCTGTGGTGTGGCAAATATAAACGGAAAAGCAATCTAATACATGGTGCTCCTAAATACTAAGTATCTGCATATCGACTTGTCGTCCACTTTTCCTTTTACGTCAAAATCCTATAGCTATAATCTATTTAGTATGCCCTTCAAAAGAGCAACAACGGGGCGGCTAGGAGGCTAATGTTAGCATGAACTACTTAGCTAACAAGTGTGCTAGCAATCAGCTAATGTTAGCAAGATAAGCTACAATTTGCAATACACTGAATAGCTCGACAAGCTTTTAGGCAGATTCTTTAAAAATCCAGAGAAATGTTTTAAGATAAAGCTAAAAAATCTGACAACCGAAGCTATGGGTTTTCACGTAAGATATGCCTGTGCTAAAAGTGTCTCTAAGCATCGCTAAAAGTAGTCAACTATCCGGATCGCTTGTGCTTTATTTGTAGCTAGCAAAGACGACGCAGGAGCAGCAGAGCTCACCGGAGAAATCCACACCACTTCAACTTGAACACAACTTCACTCCTGGACGATCCTCGACGCCCCGCTTCACGTTTATAAATCCATTAAAAGTACTTCCTTCGTAACATGGAGCCTTGGCGGTCCAGAATGGCTGCAATAATTTAGTAAAAACGAGAATACAACTATTTACAATGCAACTTTTCTTGTATCTTTTGGGCCCTTGGATAATTCCGCTATGGCGAAGGGGAAGCGGAACTAGCGACCCAACCCAAGCCTATTCAATAATCTTTCAAATGAATGGTGTGTTAAATTTCTGTTGTCTGTGTCACGATTTACAGCAGATACATCAAACCACTTCGCTGATACACAACATTTTTGCATATTTTGATCCCTGGAATACCAAAGCACGATAATGAAACTAGATAAGGACAGTGCGCTTTAACTAAAACCCACTAAAATACATTTTAGGTTATAAACTTTACACAGATTTATGGATGTTTGAATTTTATCTTATTCAAATCCAAACAAAATGCATGCAGTTTATAAAGTGATGATAATATAAAATTAAATAATATCAATACTTGCATTTAAATAGTATTATTAGCTAATAGCTAAAGTTATGTTTTTTTGTTTTTGCTTGTCACATGTTTGTTCTGCAATAGTGCACTATGCTTTAAGCTAATCATCAACAATGTAAGAGAAAAAATACTACTAAAATGAATCTGGGTCAATACATTCTATTTTTTATGGTAGTTTTTATTAATTCATCACATCTCAAAAGGTAGGAGTCACTTAAAAATATATATTTTTCTTATGGTACTATTTATTGTTCATATAATAACTGGTCCCACTTGTATTAAACCTCTACATGATTTGATGTCTCCATGCATATTTAGACAGTGCCACACAGCAGATCATTGTGACGAGAAGAGTTCCACCACACACTGGAATCACCATGGATCCTTCCCCAACAGGAAACTGTAAAGTCACATGGCCATGCTGCAATGTGACCGAAGACACATTTTTTTAGAATTAGAGAAAGATCATAAAGCTTCTCCAAATTTGGAAACAAATTAAAGTAGACAACCTGCTGATGGTGAACTTTAACCCACTGACATATGCTTGAATTGTCCGCCGTGCAGGGTGCATCCACAACTGTATATGGCTCCAAGTTGTTGAGCTGTGTACCTTTAAGAGGAAAGAGTTGTAAATGAGAAATACCAGTTTTCTACTTAAATACCAGCACAATGCACATTTAGTGATTCGCATATGTGCACAATCACAATTATCTTATGTTACTAACTGAAATAATATTATGTGGTCCCATGACACCCCCTCAATGCAGCTGCAAAGCCAGGTTTATAAAAAGCACAAAAGTTCTGAAAATGAATGCATGTTATTTTAAATTATCTATGTGTCTTAATGTTGTGGACATAGCTGAAATTCAAACAATTATGTGGTTTACAGCAGAGAATGACAACATAGATACGTACTATACAATGAAGTAAATAATAATGATATTCTTACACTTCTCAACATGAAGCAGCACTTCTGGAGGATAAATATCAACAGAGTTAAATGCTTTCCCACTGAAAGAAGGCTTCTGGTAGCGGCCATGTATTGGAATTGTTACATGTAGTCCAGGGGTTGTTTCCTTCAGGTTGGGATACAAATAGCTGACAAATCCGGAAGACTTGTGAGCAGGCTCCTCAAGGTCAATGGCTGAGTCTAGTAATATCTTAAAAACAAAAAATAATTGGCAGATTAATCAAAAATGATTTTTATGAAACTTTCTGATATAACAAGCAAGAACAAATTTCCCACCTCCCAGTTATTTTGATCACTCAAGGATGCAAGTTGATAAGGATCAACAAAGATGTCTTTAGGCCAGCTGTAAACTAGCAAAACACTGACAAGTCCACTGGGGTTGAACTGACGGACAATTGTGTCCAACTCCCTGAAACAAATTACATAAAAGATATAAAAGCTGTTTATTTTAAGTGATAAAGATAAATTACTTAGATAGTCAGCTGATAATGGTCAGGTATACCTGTGAAACCCATTCTTTTTTATTTCCACTGATACGTCAAGTCTTGAGTGAATGTAGTTCAAAGAACCGCAGTCATTTAATGCATCTGAAAAAAACAAGGGTTTGTCACGAAGGGAAAAATGATTTTTCTTTTAACCCTTTTCCATTAGGCCTACTTGAAAGAATGGTACTGAGTTAGAGTATTATAATTAACAAAATTCAAGTTTTTATAATAGCTAAACGGTGGAGAAATAACCAAAAGTTTAGTTGACAGCAAAAGCAGTGCAGTCGTTTCTGACTGTAAATCTTACCTGGTTTGACAAAAGAGTGGCATGTTAATAAATAAACCAACGTCAAAAACAGTAGAAAATACATTAAAATGTTATTGGTGAAGAATTTATTCAGAGTTTTGTTTTGCTACAATTAGATTTTTTTGGTCACTTCAAGTCAGTGTTTACGGAAAAGACACTGAAGGGCCCTTCTACATTTTTGAGAGAGCTTAAAGATGCCAGACTAGAAAGAGGAAAACAGACACTGTTTAAAACTCTGAAAAATCGATGTTAAATGTCATACCATGACCGATTACATTTTACTTAAGATTTTACAGATAAAAACTATCTCTGTTAACGCAGAAATGTATATTATTGGTCAGTGCTAACAGGCTTCTTTGTGGACAGCCTACTGCCCACAAAGAAGCCTGTGCCTAGGCAACCAGTCCAACAGAGCTGCTACACAGGACAGCAGCTATCCATAAACCGTTTCTGTGTTAAAACTTAGTGTTATTCCAACTGATCATCAAATATTAGTTGTGGATATCTAAATGCATACGTATATTTAGTACATGGCTGTCATAGAGCAGGCTCGGTAACGTTTGCTTCAAGGGAGAGAAGCTCAAGATGAGTTTCCAGACTAAGCGATGTGGGGTGCAGTTCGACCCTCCCTCGATAGTTTTGATTTATGAACACACGACAACCAACAAGTTACGAAAAAGGATCATACCTGTGCGAAATTTCTCAAAGTATTCAGGTAGGCCAATCCAGTAACCATTTCCATGTTTCCTTTTTCGGTACACGTGAAATTTTTTAACCCTTCTCCACTGGTTCTCCCAACCAGACTACAGCATGGCAGCGGAGAGGCTGAAAAACCACCCTCGCCACAGGGACTACCTACAGAATGTGTCCCAGAGCCAGCTGGAGAAGCTGCACATCATTCTTCGAGATCACATGCAGGGCTTTAGTCTGGAGCACAGTCTTGCCTCATTTCGCGTTGACCCTGAGGAAAATCTCAACAAACTAGAGGACGACGAATTGGCCCGAAAAAAGGGCCAAATGGACGAGCTCTTTGAGAAAAATCGAAAGAAAAAAGACGATCCTGAATTTGTTTACGACATAGAAGTAGAGTTCTCCACGAATGATCAAGAAAAATGCAGCTGGGATGAGGAATCAGATGATGGATTTTAGAGCACTTTAGTTTGCCTGTATTTTTACAATTAGTCAGATATGGGTCCTGGTGAAGAACCATATCTAACTCATTTTAAATAAGGAAAACCAACTGTAATGTGCTAAACGGAACAATAGGTAATTCCTGTTAAACATCACACCACCACAAACTGTACGAAAAAGAATATGAATAGTGGAATAATATTTATTATAAAATACTGACTTTACAAAATACAAAGACTTTGGCTCCTTAATTCTGGCTTACACCTAAACGAATGATATTCACAGCTGGCTATAAAGAATACGCTAAAATTTTATTAAATAAAATTTGAGTTTTCACCTATAATTTTTCCATACCACAAATATATCTTTGGAAAACAGTCCACAAAATATTGTTTCATATTGTACAAAATATATATGTTTTGAAGTTACAGATGATGGCTAAGGCTTAAATGACACAAGATAATTAAAAAGCCTGCATATCAATATCATCAAATGCCTCAGGGAAAAACTTCATTCAAAGTGCTTAAATACCCTAATCAATTGACAAAGACACAAAGTAAGTGACCATTAGTACCACAATACATTCAAAAATGTCGCAGTGAAGAGAAGGTTGAATTTACATTTTGTTACTTTTTGTCAGTATTTTTCCCCAGTGTCAATTGCAGTCATTTATGCAGTGCTGATATATTCCTTAAAGAGGTAGGTAACTGAAAACTAAATTCCTCAGATCGCCACCACTATAATTAAGATATCAATATTTTTCAGAAAGGGTAAATTCTCAGCAGGCTGTTTAAAAAATAACTTCTCTATAAAATTGAAAATTCAAGTTTCCTAAGGTCACAATCCAAGACTTTTGCACTGTACAATCTAATTCCTCTGTCAGGTCTAATTTACAATTCCACAGGTGATTTTAACTTATCACAATCCAATCAATAGGAATAACGATGCCAAAAGTGTATTTCAAATCTGGATTGGGACTTGAAACAAAGCTTTATAAATCACTTACCATAAAGAGTATTTGTAACTGAAATATATATATATATATTTATATATTTGTATGTCACACTAAGCTACACCAAAATTTAAAAACTCAAATAAATCTTATTTCTTCTTTCTGTCTTGGGTGCATCTCGGACAAAACCTGCAAAATGTGAGAGAAGGGAAAGGTTGTTTATGAAAATAATCAATAATTTTCATAAGGTTAATGAAACAATTCATTAACTAGCCTTTGCATGTTTGTATGCCCTTACCATTTTCCTTTGGGTTTTGTGGTTAGATCAACACAAGCAAAGTGGAACCACTCAATTGGACACTATATAAAAACAAAAATGAATAATTTATCCCATATTGATACAATATGAACAAGAGACAGTGTAGAACTGCAACAAAAACCTACATCAGGATTATCACATCCGATCATCTCTCCATATGACACCTGATGGCACAGGCAATATGTGGGCTCATTGGGATCAACTGGCATGTCCAGGACATCCGATGGCTGCATGGGCAGGAGTGCGTCACTCAAGTCCGGGCTAAAGATGAAGTACAAAGCAGATCTATATTAGTTGTGATCCACTGTATTCATTTCTGGGCACCAGGAATACAGCTGGCTTACCTTTTCATCTTTTTCTTTTTGGGGGAATCTTCATCAGAGCCTTTTCTCCCTCTTCCTCTAGACCCACGCTTTTCTCGAAGCCCCCTTGAATCTCCTTCTGCATTCAATATTTATATTTATTAAAGTGCATCTGTAGCTGTGCATGAAAAACATTTATGAGAATTTCACCAACATACTTTTCACTGCTCTTCCATCTGTACTTTCATAACCGCTCACTTCGAGTTTCTCCTTAAGCTCATTCTCAAATCGGGCCAGATCCGCATCTAATCTGCGAATGTGTTTGTCCACCTATAGAAAAAGGATTTTATGTCAAATCCAGTCTGATTATGACCTTGCTCACCATTAATTACCAAAAAAGTACCAGCAAACTGCTAAAAGAAAAGTTACTATATGATATAATCTTCAAACAGTAGAAACATTTCATATACCTGCACACATTCCTGCATCACTGCTATTAACATTAGTCCAATATCATACATACCATTTCATAGGTCTGCATTGCAAGCTGCACTTTGTCATCGCTGAACTCTTTGCATTTGCTGTAAGCATTCTGAATCTTTTGCAGGTGCTCCACTCGCTGCTCTGATGCCAAGTTCTTCACATTCAAAATGTACTCTTCAGCAAGTTTGTCAATCTCTGCCTTTTTTTCTGCAAAAAATAAAAGGATATTGTTACACATTGTGTAAAGACACAATGTCAGCAACATTTATAAGTTACTATTACATTAATGACCCCTACTGGAATAAACAGTAGAAGATGTATAGCAGCCAATTACTGTTGATTTTTTGTAGTTTTCTCCTGAATTATATTTACATTATATACAAACGAATGTTGCCTGACATTACGATAATATAAAAAAATATATACACAAACAAGATCAGGGACCATGGATAAAAATGCATCAGCCTTTAAGGTTAAAATAAATGAGTACCTTCAGTCCTGTTGTCAAGGTCCCGCATCAATGTAAAGTTTCTCTGTAGCTCACATGGGAGGTTTTCGATACCTAGAAAAACAAAAACCGGAAAATCTTAAAAAACAGCAGAGTAGCGTTTTACGACACACAGCTGGCCAAAAAATAAAATGTGCTCAGGAATTTGGCTGTAGGGACAGGCTGAATACAGTGTTGATAATTTAACTAAGAAAAGATATTTCTCTTCATGTGAGGTTTATTGCACCCCTTCGTGGCGATGTTCGGGGCTTGCATTAAGTGACGCACTACACCCCGCCCAGGCGCGTAAATGCTTACGGGAAACGCGGGTACCAACAGGTGGAAATACTTCAAGTAATCCTGAAGTAAAAACATATTTCAACTACGTTAAACACTGTTTCAATATGCAAAGCAAAGACTAACACACTGGCATAAAAGACTTGATCTTATTAACCGTTCCCAGCAGCAAGTGACCTAAATATTAGGCATTTGGTTTTTAGTATATTATAGCAAAGATATATTTCAACAATTCCACCTTTCTCTGTAAACGTGTGCTCGGATACCAAAGTTGTGTGAGCCGCTTGGACAAACAAATATTCTGCAGAAAAGTAACGTTAGTGTAGCATTACAGTGCCTGGGTACACTAAATGCTAGTGGGCTAGCTAGCCAACAGTACTTCCAAAGAGACTTTTTCCTTGCAACAAAACTGCGATACCGTTAAACTAATTTGCACTGAGGTATAAAATATTGAACGTGTCAGAAACTGTTATCGTTTGTCCAGTGAATACTTACTGTCAAGGTAATGTTCCAAGTATATTGCCGTCGCCATTTCAGGTGTAGCTTCTGTGCTACTCTAGCGTTAGCTGTGAGCGGTGAGTGCTTGTTTTGTGACCCGGCACTGCCCGACGAGCCGTCACTCACATTCAGTGTCAGCTGATACCTCATTCTGTCGGAATAGACGAGACAGGCAGTTTTTTCCCCCACAAACATACACTGAAAAGTTATAGTAGCCTGTGCATTGTATGACATCTACTTTTACATAATTTCAGGAGACATGCAATTATGTAATTTTAAAACACACGTCTGCTTAAATTTTCTTATGTTTTAACTTTGCATTTCTTTGAGTTATGAAGATACCATATTTTGAAAGTAATGTAAGTGACACCTGTGACCGTTCATGTTTTACTAAAAAGTAAGTTATTCTTTTTTTGCTTCTTTTGCAGTCAGCTGATCCGATGCGTCACACAAAATAAACACCTCCTTCTCCAGAGATACCCAGTGGGCGGGGCTTAACCAGAAATTTCGATGAGGAAAATAGCTCTCTCTGTCCAGTTCAGTGTAGGTCAGAAGGGCCCTTCAGTCCAAGAAATAGTATCGCCCATTATAACCAAAGCCACTTCCGCGTTTGGAGAGCTCGACAGCCCTCGTACTTTCTGTAAAACACGCAAACAATAAGGTAACTCTTGAAGCTAATGCTGTTTATGTCCGATGGTACACAGCGCTTCTTTTACGCACTGCGGACTCTTTAACCCACAGTCTCCTCGATGTTCCGCTATGCAAATGTGTTTGTTTTGGATGCTTCAAATACCGTAAACCGCACTATTTATTAATTCTACTTTATTTTATTTGTAAAGGCCGAGTATAGAGAGACACAGCCTTAACACAGGCCTGATAACATAGAAGGTACCGTTAGCCTGTTACACTAACTATACTAAGTGACCAAAACGAATTAAATTGTTTGGGTTTTTTTCAGAGACGATTTAAACATTATAGTACAGCCTTTTATTTAAGCCTTTCTTAGCAAATATATGCGTTGACAAAAGTTAATGGCGCCTTTATTTTGATGCCTGTCTGAGGGAGTCACGAGGTTGTTAGGATCACGTGGTCACACCCAAAACACATTTTTTAAACCAGTGTACTTTATATTTTCTTTATTGTTTAGGTTTTTTCCAATAACATGGCCATGGTGAAGAGTGGCTGGCTTCATAGACAAAGTAAGTATTTCTTATTCCTCAAATAAACAGCACAAACTGATCTGGTCATTCTAAGTGAAGGGTATCAATATTTTCTTTGTGTTTTTTTGTTTTTGTTTTGTAGGTACCATACTACGTCGTTGGAAAAGAAACTGGTTTGATTTGTTTGCTGATGGACGCCTTGTGTTTTATAACGATCAGCAACGACGGGACATGGAAGATGACATCCACATGAAGGTTGACTGCATTAACATTCGCAGTTCTGCTGCATGTCAAGGTACACACCACACAGCGTATAATATCAGCTCAGTTTTATGTTTGGAGTTTTTAAATGAATCTTTCTTCTGCCACACCAGACTTAAACCCACCGGAAGGAAAGATGCGTGACTCCTTGCTCCAGATAGTGTGTAGAGATGGACGGATCATCAGCCTGTGCGCAGACAGTGCAGATGATGCTTTGTAAGACACTGTTTTAAAGCTGATTTTCTTGATACATTTCATTTTTTGTGCCTTTGTATAGATTTAAATCACGATGCTATGGGTTGTACTTTTACATTACAGAGCATGGACCATGGCACTACAGGATGCAAGGATCAATACGGTAAGTTTGTCTTATGTAAGTGGATAATCTACTCATGTCTTTTTCTGATCTAGCATTATTGCTATGTACTGTATTTGTAATTCTAACATACTTCCATGCAACCGAGTGCTACTGGTGTTCATTTTTACCTTATTCCAGAATTGTCTTATTTTCCAGGTTGTTGCAGCTCCTCAAATCGGATTTGTGCAAGAAGCAGTAGCCTCTGCTCCTCCTCCTTATTCAGAATATGCTACCGGTCCCCAGGTAAGTTAACTAAATGGGGATAATTGTTTTGTTCACTGTGTTGTTTTAAAAATCTGCACCTCAAGTGTTACCGCCATCTACTGGTGGATTGAAAGTTAGAAAGGTGTCCATGTTTAATTATTTTTATGTCATATTTTTTTCCACAGGTTTATGTCCCAGGCCCATATGGTGACTACACTGCAGCTCCACCACATGCAACACAGATTGTATACTCTGCTGATGGGGAGCCATATGCTGTTGCCTACCCTTATCAATACCAAGGTAGAGATGATATGTGTGTATAATAGAAATATGATGAATATACTTATGGTTCATATCATTATTTCATGATTGTACGATACAGTGTTACCAGTTAGCATTAGTATTTCAGCAGTGTAAATTTGAACAAACTTCCTTGCATTTCTTTCCAGGTGGGTACCTTGCTCCTGGCCCTGGGGTCAACCATGTTATTATCCAAGAGCAGCGACGTGATAATGGGGCAGATTTGGCTCTGGGAATGCTAACTGGAGCGGCAACTGGCCTGGCACTTGGGTCTCTTTTCTCAGTCTTTTAAAGTGGAATAACATACATACTTGGTAGCACACTGTACCTTCTGTTGCAGCACCTGGCTTTTCTCTGTGCCATTACAGGACAGAATGTGTCTGTTGGCCTACTTAGGGGGATCATAAAGCATGATTGTAATGGGCAGGTGAAATACTTCCTGTTTGTCCTAACACTCCTAGCACTTTGTCTTATGCCTTGTTTTTGGCACTTCCTAACCCTGTTTGCCTTCTATGAATGTTTTCAACCAAAAATGGAAAAAATTATTTATTGTAATTGTTACTTAATTGGCTGAATAGCATCATTTATTCATGGCAGTCAGTCAAGATTTTCATTTAGCACCCCTGTTCCCAATATTTTCTCAGTTATCTTTAAGTAAGAGTGTTTGTTTTACATGTGTTGTTTTCATCATTGTACTAAGCCTTTTGTTGTTTTACTGTGTCACGTGTTGCACAACTTTAGTTTTGAAGAAGCACCATTTTTTCTGGCTCTCAGGTTATTTGTGGTTGTAGGAATAGCCTGAGTATAGTATATTTACCGATTTCAGGTCGAAAGGGATGTCACTCCTCTTAACCGAATATTTGGATGCATTATTTATGGTAATTTCTTCAGCTGCTGATATTTTTGAAAAGTTGTATTTATGTTTTACATTTCACGAGAACAAGGGGCAGGTTATCTATTCTCCTAAAATGTAAATGGCATTTCAATGTTCTTTTTAATCTAAATGCCTTGAAGATATTTAAAATGCACTGTACATTTCAGCTCAGTAGAAAACATTTGTAGACTTTTCAAATACTCTATATTTTGAGCAGGTTATTACTGTTTGCAGAGTATGTGCAGCTTAATGATGTCATTTTTTACTTCTACTTAATTTAAGCTAAAGTTCAATGGTTAAGGCACAAAAGTATAGTATGATGTGCTCAATGTACTCTGTATATAAGAATATCTACTCACCAACGAAGATGTATTTTAACACTATAAATAAATTCATGTTCAATTTAACAATGATAATGTTTTTTATTCAACCCCTGAGACCCGTGTTCACAGAACATGTCATGGAAGAATACAACACAAATTAATTATATTTTGTTTCATTTGATAAAAAGGTAAACATTCAAGTATTCAAAAAGAGCATAATCAGTGACCAAAGAAACATTTGCCAACACCAGCAACATAGAAACCCCAGTAAAGTAAGTACAATATCTGCTTGTGCTTTATCTCATTCTAAGTTACAGTCTGTGATGTGACATAGTGCAAGTTTAAAAAAAAATAAAAATTCAGAGCTGTAGCATGTTTTTCCCCTCGTGCTGTCAGTAACAGAAACTCAGAAAGTTATTTTCATATATTTTCTAATTTACACTATGGCAATGCGGCAAAAGCTTTACTTTTCATAAGAATAAAAAAGAGGTAAAGTGTCACTGAAAAAAGTGCTTTACATGTATTGCATTTACTTTAGGGGCTTACTTTATATGGAAAATACTTTATTTGTTTTAGTTAAAGTGGATTAAAATGGCTACACTGACCCTTGCACGTTCTCAATGAAATTACATGTAAACATAAGACTTTGTAGGTCTTTGTAAAGTTAAAATCATCATCTTTAGTCTGTATAAGTTTAAGTGTTTATGTGTTTGTTGTTAAAATGGAGACTTAGATAAGTATTATATGTTTGTATATTACATAAGGTCTTTCTTCATAGTGTCAGTGTTTGCAGTTTAGCCTTCTTGACCAAAATCCTCAGTAAACTTCTGCAGTTTCTCCAAGTCTTGTTCATTTACTGTTGGCTTTGTGTTGGACAATGACCTCAGCATATCTTCCTGCATGAAGCGGAAAAAAATATGATGGATTTGTCATTTTCCCTCAATTCTTCACAGTGTTAGTGAGATTATGATCAATTGTAGTCTTACCATGCACACGACTGGCTCAAGAAGTTTGTCTCCAGGAACATCCATCCATGTCATGGCTATGGCTCCGGGATCTTGTGGTGAGCATGGAGTCAGGAGATCGTCTGCCACAACATCAGGACTATTCCAGGATGATCCCCGAACCTTGGTCAGTACAGATCCAAGTTACGGTTAACTGATTAAACTTTCTTTATTACTTCCATGCTTTTATTTGTTTAACTTTTGAATGTATAATGCAATTACAAATATCTAATTTCCACGGTCCAAACACTTTTAGGACCCTGAAAATAGCACTAGAGTAGACTGATAGAGTTTTCTGCAAGAAACCCAGCGTACCTTTTTGAAGTGAGTGGCTGACTGAACTTTCCTGACTGGTTGCATGAGGGCATCTCTGACAATAATACTGACGTCTGCCCCGGAGTAGCCCTCTGTTTTTTTGCCCAGTGTGACAAAATCAGCCTCTGTTAATTTATTGGGGGTAGAGCCCAGGTGCAGTTTGAACATGAAGGAGCGAGCATGCTCCTCAGGCAAAGGAATGTAGATCCGCTTTTCAAACCTTTTTTAAAAACAAAATGAACAAAAACGGTTGGTATTTCAGTCATTATTGTGAGGTTTATGATAATACTAATACACAAACCTTCTTCTGATGGCAGAATCCAGTGTCCAAGGGATATTTGTGGCTCCCAAAACCAGGATTCCCTCATTATTGTTTCCCACACCTGACAGGGTCATTTCTTTATTTATTATTTGTTCAATTCAACATCACATTCAAAACCACTAACTATCTAAAATCTTAAAATCTTTGAGCTGCAGATAGATGTTTTTGGACATGGTCTCTAAGTGCCACTACTGTTACTGCTGGGTTTTAAAAAGCTTATGCTCTTACCCTGCATCTGGACAAGGAACTCTGTCTTGATTCTGCGTGCAGCTTCACTCTCATTCTCACTCCTGGAGCCACACAGGGAGTCGATCTCATCAATAAAAATGATTGATGGTCTGTGTTCTCGAGCTAAAGAGAAAAGGTTCTTCACCAACCTGGTAAGACACGCGTAAGCAGAGGATATGTTTGCTTTTTCAAGATGCCCGTTATCCTATATTATAATGTGAACAATGGCAACCTTACTTTTCACTTTCTCCCAGCCACTTGGAGACAAGGTCAGAGGAAGAAATTGAGAAGAAAGTGGAGTTGTTGGCTTCTGTAGCCACTGCTTTGGCAAGATAGGACTTCCCTGTTCCTGGAGGTCCAAACAGAAGGATTCCCCGCCATGGTGTGCGCTTTCCTACACAATGAGATACAACATCATTAGACACGTCCTAGCCAAACCTATGATATACAATATTAAAAGCAAGCTTTTCTGTTTGCACCTGTGAACAGATGAGGAAATTTAATTGGCAAGATGACTGCCTCTTTTAAAGCTTCTTTGGCTCCCTCGAGCCCAGCCACGTCGTCCCATTTGATGTTTGGCTTTTCCATCACAATGGCACCTATAACGTTAAGGTGGATTTAGAATTGATTTACAAGGTATTTTTAGCAACATCCATTAATATATCATTTACCTGAGAGTTGATTTTTGAACTTCTTTTTCTCAGAGTCTCCTTCTTCGTCACTTTCAGCCCTGACATTAAAGACACAACACATTATGACCCACAATGCACACAAAGACTAGGTTATAGTGTCAGGATTACTTACATGATTAAATTTACTAACTACATGCATTTATCACTGTTCTGGACTCTATAAACTAATAATCAAATGCATATATATACTATACATTCCTTCTGACTAAATTCTTAATTCTGCCATGAATATTTTGGCTGCTCTACCCTTTGCTGTCTGACTCTTTCACTGGTTTGGCAGGAGGGCTTGCCTCCTTCTTCTTTAGGTATTCCTTTAGCTGCTCAGCTCTTTCCAGGTACTCCATGCACTTTTCCCTGATGCTCTCCTTTGACCTATCCCCCTGTGCCTCATCTGCACAAAACAGGCAAAAGGCAAAGATGTTAAAAGCACATAAAACTTTACAAATGGAGTTAAGTCACAGTTTTGTTCCTTACATTTTATGACATGAAGAAAGTACTGTATTGCTGCTTGATAGCAACTGAGGGCCTCTTTGTAGTTTTTTTTCTTGTCCTCCTCTGAAGCTTTTTGGGCAAGATCTATAGCTTTCTGAGATACACAAAAATGCAAAATAAGACATGAATATTAGACATTCACATAAATCTGTGCAATCATAAATTTCATGTTTGCAAATATAATCACAATCAGTGGTATTCAACAAACACACTACTGTATGTAGCATATAAGTAAGATGTTTAATCAGTTCAAAAAGTAATTTTAAGTTGATCACTTTTATATTTTACTAGCAGTGTTTCCCATAGCACTCTTTAGTTAAGGTGGCCACTGTGACAATGAGCCCTCACCACCTTGACTATTGTCTTATGTACAGACATAAAGCCTATGTTATATCAGTTTTTGTAAAGAATTAACCTTTTTATCTTAAATTGTGGTGCATTTGTGTGGAGTGGCAAAATTTTCAAGAAATTTGCAGCAAATAAATGAGGTATAAATGACATGAATCTGTAGGTAAACATTTTGTAGCTTTAACAAGTAGCTACCACCTTAACTCACAAAAACTATATTAACTACTTTAACAGGTTTACACGTTTTATTTCTGTTCAGTATTTCTTTTTATATATATTTTTTGTTTCTTTTGTTACACTGGTAAGTCTTACGTAACCGAGCAGCTATAATGAACAAGTTTTGTACTTACCTTTAAATTTCCTCCCGCCATTATCCTTTAATCTTTATCCAGTTCCAAATGTTCCCGCTTTAGGTAGAATTTTCAAGTAGCTGCCTCTTCTTTAATACTTCTTTACTACTACTTGATTTCCATTTCAGTTCAACATCAACACTTAAGGCTAGTCTCTCTTCCGCACTGGCGAAAAGTTCTGTGGCTTCCGCATTGGTCACGTGACTACTTGTTATTTTTGGACAGGTATTCAGGTGTCATGAACGGTTTATTACGAAGTTGTCACGTTTGAGGCACAAAAAAACCCAAAACACTTACAAACTAAAAATTGTGCTTTAGCTGATTATTTTTTATTACATTTATTAAAAAGGCAAATTAAAAGTGTGCAAAATACCTGAAAATTACACCTTTGGTAAACAAAATAAATACATTTAAAATGACAAGATAAAGAGAATAATGTGTATGGCAGACATATTCGTTTTGTTTAATATACTGTATATTTGAACATTTAATTACATCTTTGGCCATGGTCAAAAGCAAGCACCATGACAGGTTGTTTAGTGATATAAGATTTTTTTTCTTTTCTATACTAGTGCACATCAGTATGATACAGGAATGGGGGCTGCACACCGGTCCATCATCAACTGCTTCCGTTACAGATGCTCGGATGTAAAATCCTACGGATGCGGTCATTCTTTGTAAGATCTGCTGGAAGTTCTTTATTCTACAAAATACATATAACATAAATATTTAACAATTATTGGTTATGCAGTTTACATTATTATCATTTTAAATGTCACATTTTTCTACCATGTTGGGTATGGTGGGGTCCGCATTGGCACCAAGCAATAACTGGACAGTGCGTAGATTACCACCAATTACCGCAGCATGAAGCACAGTGGAGCCATTCTACAAACATACAAAAGATAAGTAATTGAATAGTTAATGAGAAAATAACGTTATTCCAGCAGGACTGGAAAAGTATATACCTTGAGAAGGCCAAAAGAAGGTGAAAACTTGAGAAGTTCCTCAATGACGTTGTTGTGTCCCTTTAAAGCTGCTTTAAATAATGCTGTTGTGCCATCCTTGAGAATAATAAACAAAGTGAAGAAACTATAGATGTTAATTATTTGACCAAATGGACATTATCATGCTTTTTTTCTTGTTTTAGTGCTTTTATTTACCTGTCTGTCCGCATCCCTGTCTGCGCCTCGTAGGAGCAGTACTCTAACCACCTCGCTGTGTCCCATCTGAGCAGCCATCCACAGGGGGGCAGTGCCATCCTGGTGAACACAAGGTGAGGATGCAGTAGAAACAGTAATATGAGAACAACGGCCAGAAATGCAAGGTGTCCTTTACAGTAAACGATCAAGAATGCAAAAGAGAAAAAGCCTGTACCTCTCTAGGTTGGTTAACCTTGGCACCGGACGTTAAGAGCTGACGGATCACTTTCACATGACCCTCCTGGGCAGCGAGGAAAAGAGAAGTGGCACCATCCTAAAACATAGACATACTGTTGTATTTTTCTATGTAAATGAAATGGGTGGAAGTGATACTAAATGATATGTTTGTTTTCCCATGCCAAGGGCAGACTCTAATCCGAAGTGTCACTCATGCCTGACTCAGCGGTCTCCAGAAACCTGAGAGGCAGGATTCCAGCCGCTAGGCACAGTGTGGGACTAAGCTTCACACCCCAGACAAAGAAAGAAGTAAGCTATGGTTTCTGACTTTGAAAGGGGTGAAGTCTTAAGATGTCAGAGGCTAAGTATTTGGATGCAGAGGCACTCACATTCAGCTGGTCATGGACGTTAGCTCCATTCTTAAGGAGGACGTCGACCACCTTGGAGTGTCCGTACTGTGAGGCGACGGTGAGAGCGGTGCCCCCATCCTGCACACAGGAAATACAAAGTGTCTATTTTTAGAAACACGGGGGTTCACTAAGATCTCCAGAAAGAAAAGAAAGCTGCATTATTTGTGAAGCATTTTCTTTTTTGTCCTCTAAAGATGCAAATCCTCTGACTCACAGCCAGACATGGTTAGGATCTCAGCAGTTTTCCTCACGCCCACTATTATACCAGCCCCAACAGACGTCATTGTGCCTTGCAGCAGCATACCTTTGTCTGGAATTCAGTGGAGGCACCGAATTCAAAGAGCAGCTTCACTACGTCATGGTGGCCCTGCTGTGAGGCAAAGAATAAGGCAGTAGAACCTGTCTGGAAAAGATCAGAGAAGAGATGAAACAGCTGTTTACTCTTTCCTTTCCTTCAGTATTGATCAGTTTACCTCAGAATACCTATTGTGCTCCACTTTAAGGCTTTTCAATAGCTGACATTTTCTATGTCCAGACAAAATGCATATTTCTCTTTTTGTTCATAGTCTATAGAAGGGGTGCCCAAACTTTTTCCCTCGGAAGGCCAAAGCAGAAATGTATCAGTGGGCCATGGGCAAAATGCAAAAATCTTTTGCATGTGATTAAAAGTTATGCTCTTCCTCCCAGGTTTTTTAAAATGCCTTTTGTCTGTGTGCCACTGCCTACGGCACTCCATTTGTTTTGACGAGGTAGTGCCTAATTGGAAGCCTGTGAAGTTAAGCTATTTGACCCAAACTTGCGCTGTTTGATACAGACCTTTCAAAAATCAAAATGTTTTATTTTTACAATGGCAAAGTATGCTTGACCATCATTGCCAATTAAAGCAGTAGTTGGTATGCAATTTCATTAATGAAACATGATGGTTAAATCATGTTGGGCCAAATCAAAACCCTTGGTGGACCAATTTTGACCCCAGGGTCCTACTTTTGGGCACCCCTGGCAAAGTTAGGCCTCACAATTAATGGACTCTCTAAATGTGCAGATTATATAGAAGCACCTTTAATATGCTCTGAAGTAATTATTCACATTATTGGTTCATTTGTGCATCAATACCCTGAGCAAAACTTGTATAGTGCTCAAAACTATTGATGATATGTGTCCATCTCAACAAAATATATTCAGTAAATTTCATGCCACGTTTCTTTTACAGAATGTCACAATATGGCCAGGGCATTTAACACAAGCACTAGGACCATGCACTCAAGTTAATACTTAAAAAACATTTCATCAGTAGTTATCAGAAATAGGTCAGTAGCATGGGTAATAGTTCCATTTAAATGCAAATTGCTAAGAATGCATTTAATGAATACCCACTCACTGTTTTCTGGCTTATAAACAGATCATCCTCTTCCTGATAATAGTGCCATGCATGCACTAAAACAAACAGTGACCCATTAAACCTTTAATCTTGCACTCTGAAAATAAGCTGAAGCATTCATAAATAATAAACGTGTTCAATTATCCTGTCTCTCATTTCTTTAAACACCGGCTCTGTAATCACGTTGACATTTTGATTTGTACTGTACCTCTCTCTGATAATTGATGTCAGCTCCTTGCATGATGAGTTCCTTAACACACTCATAATGCCCACTGTAGGAAGCCACCATCAGGGCCGTGGTCCCATACTGAAAAGAAACACAGCAACAATTAATCAGACGCTATTTGAAAGAGATGACTCCCTCATTAAGCTGTGGTGATGAAGTGGCTCAGACCTTGCAAATGTTTTACTACTCTATAATGAGACAGATGGTTCATACACATGCAGGCGCCACAGACAGACAGGCATGGCTTGACTCTCTCTCTCTGTCCCCCTACCACAGGTGGGTTATGGTTAAAGCGTGCAGCTGAGCGGCCGGGACATGCAGCGTCCGTACACTGTCTCTGCAGTCTGCGTCCACTCGACCACTGTTGAGTAGCAGCTGAAGCAGTGCCAGGTTCCCTTTTCGCGCTGCCCAAAACACAGCATTAGCCAGGGGTGTTTCCTTCTGTAAGGTAAATACACACAACAAGCACTGACCTCAAACCACCATTATGGTATCAGACATAAGGCCTGAGAGAAAACAAAAGAGTGCAGAGTGGTTTAGCCTGCAGTTTAACACGCTGACTAATGGATTTAAAACACATACTGTAGGTCAAGGGACAAATTCACTCCTTAACCTTTATCTAGCCTCTAAATATATGTTGCAGTATGTATTATAGGTTTAAAAATAATAAAAGAAGAGCAGAAAGACAAGATAACAAAAGAGCAAAACAGGAAAAAGTGAAAGACTCCATGATATGATTCTTATAATAAATCTGGCCTTTCAACAATTTGGGTTTGACACCACTGGAAATTTAAACACCAGGGGATTTAAATCAGGTAAAAATGTTATTATGCACACAACTCTACACTCACTGCAAGCAGAAATATCCCCTCATCACATTAAATAAGCTGCTAACTAAAGTTGTTCATGCAACAACACACAGCTTATGCTGAAGCTAAGTCTGCTCACATACAGTACATGCAAAGGCACGCTGTATTGCTGCATTTAGCGCCTTGAATAACCACAATAAGCAATACTTAATCCCGCCTCGCGTCTGTTTCCTCCTGGAGCTTTGTACCACAATGCACCACGTCATTAAATAAAAACCTGCAAATGTCAGAATGCACAGTGTGTGGAGGAGAGGGTGGCGTGTGTCCTCGCTGAGGCCTCCTCCTCCTCCTTGCATGTCAAAAGAGTGATGGAAAAGGCTGCTTTACCTTAAAAGACATCCTGCGCGCCTCACTCGTGACTCATGTTTGTCGTCGTCGCGCAGCCGCTCATTAAAGACGATGCCTGTTTTGCCGCACTGTGTTTGGGTGTTGGCGACGCGGACATAATCGCAGGCAGACAGTCAGCTGAGCTCATCTGCAGTGTGCTCGGTGTACAGTGGATCACACGCACCACTAGAGGGCGCTGCTGATCACAGACGCACGCAGTCATGTCAGGCCACGTGGGGGGGCATGCAGTGCATCAGTGGTGTCAAACTCAAAGTGGTGAGGGGCCCCGATAGTGAGTAAGAATCCTTTCAGGGGCCGAAGAGGGTGATGTATGGAAGCTTTTATTGAATTTTGAAGGTGAGATGTCATCTTCATTTGAGTCTTACAAAAGTTATGTAATATTCATTTAGGTAATTGTTTCCCTCCTTTTACGAAAGCTGGTTTTAGATGAATTTGAACCAGTTTTAAATGGATTTGTAAAGGTTTTAGTTGGATCAGAACAGGTTTTCATTGGATTTCAACAGGTCAGGTTTTAGATGGATTTGAACCAGTTTGAAATGGATTTGTAAAGGTTTTAGTTGGATCGGAACAGGTTTTCATTGGAGTTCAACAGGTCAGGTTTTAGATGGATTTGAACCAGTTTGAAATGGATTTGTAAAGGTTTTAGATGGATTTGAACAGATTTTAGTTGGATCAGAACAGGTTTTCATTGGATTTCAACAGGTCAGGTTCTAGATGGATTTGAACCAGTTTGAAATGGATTTGTAAAGGTTTTAGATGGATTTGAACAGGTTTTAGTTGGTTTTGAACAGGTTTTAGATGGATTTGAACAGGTTGTTGAATTTCAACACGTTTTAAATGGATGTGAACAGGTTCTATATGGGTTTAGCAAGTTTTAGTTATTAGATGGTTTTAACCAGGTTTTAGTCAGATTTGAACAGGTTGTAGTTGTATTTGAACAGGTTTTAGATGGATTTAACCAGGTTTTAGTCAGATTTCAACAGGTTTTAGATGGATTTAAACTGGTTGAAGTTGCATTTGAACAGGTATAAAATAGATTTGAAAGGGATTTTAGTTGGTTTCAAACATATTTTAGTTAGTTTTAGTTAGTACAGGTTTTAAATTGACATGTAATAATTCGATTTATCTTTGTAGCAAAAATTAAATCAATCTAAAACCTGTTCAAATCCAATTAAAACCTTGTGCCAAGAATGTCACCTACTAAATGCATGGAAGGGCCACACTGGGCCCCTGGGCCTTGAGTTTGACATGTGGGCAGTACATACTACTACTGTGTTTTCGGAAAGTTGTGTGTCAGATGTTATGGTCAATTACAACCCACCATTTGAAGGATTTACAATATTGCAGCTCTGTCTAAATGATAATAGAGGTGTTACTCCGAACGAGAAGGGATGTGTCTTATTTTTGTTGACTAATATCGTTCTCAGGTGTTGATTTAGGGATTCACTGCAAACTCTGGGCAAAACATGTGTTTATTGCAAAGCTATATAAGGAGGATGGTCAGTGAATGTGATGCACTGATCAGAGGTGAGCAGACATGGGGACACAACACACTCACATCCATCCAGGTAAGTGCAGCCAATGGTAAACTAATACTGTCTGTAGTTATATCAAAGATGAGTTACCTGTATTTTAGTCTTATTTATGAATGACATCTACATAAACTGCATTGAGTGGAAGTCGTTGTTGTCCTTGTAGCTCAGGTCAGCGGCTCGTTGCTGAAGGCCGCACTGGTCTGCGTGCTGCTGTGGTCCCCGCCTCATGTGGCGTCACTGGATTCAGAGGAGCTGCCTGCGTCTGAGTGGGAGATCTGGAAAAGCAGCAACGGCATCAGCTACGATGAAAGGGTTCGACTCCGCTGACTCCACAATTTGAATAAGTCCAGCTCCGGCAAAACAATAAGTGCTCTGATTCACTTTTCTTTGATGTGTTGACTGTCTTTGTGTAGGACGACGTTCAGAGGAGGGCCATCTGGGAGGAGAACAAACGGCTGATTGAAGACAATAATCAAGGGTTTTTTAGGGGCATGAGGCCGTTCTCTATGGCCATGAATAAATATGGAGATCTGGTTAAGTGTTTGTCTTCCTCTCAAAACTGTAGCTTTTTTTGAAATCGCATCATCAATCATCAGTGAAAGTTTGACAATTAATTACTGAGACACACTCTTTGTGGCTTTTAAATGCAGACAAGACAAGAATATCAACTTTTGCAAGGTGCCATCATAAATGCTAAGTTTGTGAAGAGAGGAAAGACGGTTTCTCCCCGGAAGCTGCGCTCCAATGCCCGCCAGTTAGACTCCTGGTTCGTAGACTACAGGAATACAGGTTATGTGACTGAAGTCAAGGACCAGGTGAGATTTTCTCGGGTCTACTAGAATGAAACAGCCTGATTCCTGAACCTCTTTAACTCTGCGTTAAATCATTTTTGACAGGGTTACTGTGGCTCGTGTTGGGCTTTTAGCACCACAGGAGCCATAGAGGGACAAATCTACAAAACAACAGGACAGGTCACATCCCTGAGTGAGCAGAACCTAGTGGACTGCTCCAAACCGTACGGTACATACGGCTGCAACGGAGCCTGGATGGCTAATGCTTACGACTACGTGATCAGTAATGGGCTCCAGTCATCAAGCACCTACCCATACACCTCAGTGGTCAGCTTCCTCTCAAAAACTTTAAACATAGAGCACATACAGCTATGACAGTAGTAGTAACCTGTGTATCCCCCAACAGGACACACAACCTTGTTACTATGACAGCAGACTGGCAGTGGCACATATTAAAGACTACAGGTTTATACCCAAAGGAGATGAGCAAGCTCTGGCTGATGCTGTGGCAACTATTGGACCCATTACTGTAGCCGTGGACGCGGACCATGCCAGCTTCCTCTTCTACAGCTCAGGTGCATGTCCATACAACAAACACATGTATTAGGCAGCTTGACTTAAGACATTTTCAACTGAAAGATAAAGTCCAATGGCTGCAAACTCTGCAATTTATGACTATTTATACAAGCCTTGAGACTTACTTTTAAATGTGTTTTGTCAGTTTAAGGAAAAATGTGTGTTGCTGCTAGTTGCATGAGTATTGAATGTGTTTACATCGACATATTCGCTGTTCACAAGTGGAAAATGAATGAAGTTTTAAAATGTGCCGTACAGGAATATACGACGAGCCCAGCTGTAACCCCAACAACCTGAGTCATGCTGTGCTGCTGGTCGGCTATGGCTCTGAGGGAGGCCAGGACTACTGGATCATCAAAAACAGGTCAGTGCAGAATAATGAGGTATTTATTACCGTGTTTTTATGGTGTATTGCTAAAGTATGTGTCTTTTATGTTATTTGAATGTAGTTGGGGCACAGGCTGGGGAGAAGGTGGCTACATGAGGATGATCCGGAACGGTAGAAACACCTGTGGCATCGCAAGTTATGCTCTGTACCCTATTTTATGAATTGGATAAATACTTCACACATGTTCTTCCCGAGGACTGCGAGATGACACTGCTCACAGCCCATGACATCTCACACCAAGCTATGCATTTGTATGTTTTTGTTTCTGATGTTTTGTGCAAAGATTCAACTCATGTAAGAGCAGCATTTTTAACAAAAAGGGTCCTTTACTGGTGAATCAATGGTGAAATTACAAGAGCTCCTAATCAGTTAATCAGTCATTTATTTTACCTCGCTCAGGGATTTGCTTTCTTGTCATCTTTAATTAATGCAATCATAATGATGAACGAAAACAAACACATCAATTACATTGCATGATTGACATCAAAGATAATTCCAAATCACAATGTATTAAGAAGTGACTTCTAAACATTGATTGCACAGCTGAACCGAACTAAACACAAATCAAAACTGTTATGTGTAATCACCCCAAAATAACACCCGCTGCATCTCCGTGTCTCATAAAATTAGACATTGAAAGCATCATAGTGGAGGTTTCATCACTTCCTGTTCCTGTATAACTGCCCAGAACAGACAAACTGAGCACTGCCTTAGGAGAAGCACACTATCTTCTTTGCTCATTTGAATCTCTTGATTTTTTTTTTTTTTTCATTTTAAAAGTGATCATCTGACCCATTTCTACAAGATTAGTTTATACAAAACATAATGTCCCCACAGGGCTACCATAGGCATCCTCAAGTTCAAGTAAATGAAGCAAGTTGTGACACTGCAATATAAAATGTTGCCACCAGATGCCGCCAAAGGGCTACACGCTGCACCTTTAATATAATATTTTTCAGCATCTGTATCAAAAAGGACACTCTGTTTTATTATTTACCTGTGAAATATTGTCACACTAATAAAATAAATTAAATCTCATAGGTTTAGACAGACTAACCAGATTATAATAAAGGAAATACTCTTTTTCAATCACTCGATTTGTGACTGGTGTGAGTTCTTACATACCGCAGTGTCAATAAGACACAATTTAACTGTCTTAAAGTGCTTCCACTCGTTTCTGAGGTAAAGACAGCATGAGTGTGACCGCACCTCTTTGAACTTTGAACCTTACTTTGCACTAACAACGTTTTCTACATGAATTTCTTGGTGTATCATATGGAAGCTCAAGGTTCACATTCGACGGGCCTTTCCTGAGAGGAGGCGAAGTGGAGCTCTGTGTGAACAAGAGCGTGTTCCTTCACATGGCTCTGTGAATAGTTCATAATGCGGCAGAATACGCCTTTGATTTGCAGCGCCGCGTGGCTTTTTGTGATCTATTTCGCCCCGGTTTGTCAGTCAAGTGAGACACATTCAAAGTGCGCGTACGACATCCACTTTCAGAGTCTTCGGGTGTCACAGAGTAGGAGAAAGTTCTGTGATCCTTCCCTCGGCAACCAGACTGCAGGCGATATCACTGAGGTACTGTGAAGATCTTTAGGTGCAATTTCTGTCGCATGTTACAACCATTTTTATTCTTTTGTGTAAGAAGATTGCTGAGGTGGAAGGAGAATCATTTTTAGTTGACTGTATTATAGCATCTTTTGCATGTTATCCAGACTGTGCACGAATTTTGCCACAATCTTTTCCATTTGTAGATGTATGTTTTTCTTGTTTCTTTTTACAGATCAATGTGATGTACAACTCACAAGTATCTGTTACTTGCACAGCATTTGCTCTCCAGTGTTGCTCTATACTAATTTAACCTTCTTTTTGACCCTTGACCTCTTACAGAAATGCACCTCAGGTTTCTACAGAGAGCAGACAGGACCTCATAAGGGTCAGTGTGTGCCATGTAGCTGCAATGGACTCTCCAAAGAGTGTGACGAGCGAACAGGGAACTGTCTGGTAGGTCGGACAACAACATGACACGTGCGTTGAGGTGTCGACTTGCAGCACAGTAACACAAGATTGTGTGTTTTGTTTTTATTTTTATATTTCGCACCTCCAGAACTGTCAGTTTTATACCACTGGGGACCGTTGTGAACGATGCAAAGAGGGTTACTATGGGAACCCAGGCAGCAGAACCTGCCGCGCCTGTCCGTGCCCCTTCACATGGAACAAGTCAGTATTTTCCTCATCTCAATGAGCCCACGTCACTCAAAATTTAAAAGTCAGAGTTGTAGTTTTGTTTTGCTTTTCTATAGTTTTGCTTTGGCCTGTATGGACATCGGATCCGGGGTGGTGGAGTGTTTGTGCAAACGGGGTTACAGTGGACCCACATGTGGAAGGTCTGTGTACTTCAAGATCCAAGTAACATCATGTACCGACTAAAACAAGGCAGTGTATTACTTGTGGATTTCTCAACAGCCGAGTCTAGTATTAGGTGACAGGAATAACCAAGAATTACAATATAGGTTTTAAAAAGTTCCATGGCAATTCACTCTGGACTGAGGGCAACCTTTACTGTAGTGGTTTGGCTTGATATCTCTTACGTACTTGTACATAAGAGTATTATTTTTAAACACGATGACCCTTTAGGATAAATCCCTATCTTCTCTTTGCAGGTGTTCTTTTGGTTACTACGGCAATCCAATGGCTTATGGAGGCAGCTGCAAGCCGTGCAACTGCAAGGATGGAGCCAGTAACATGTGTGATAGACTCACTGGAGGTTACTCATGTCCCACAAACAAAAGGATAATATAAATGCCTTCTTTATTTTGGAGAGTCATAATATAATGTTCATGATATATCATACTAACATGTAAACAGCAATAAACAGTTAGTAATAGTCAATGTAAGTCTCCTTCTTTAGCAGACAAAAACTGAAATCTCATGGCTAGTATTTGACAGTTGAGGGAAAAAACCTCACTTGCCTCCACTTGCCAAGTCAGCTGACCTACAAGCATTTAGGTGCATGTCCATAATTCTTTCTCTTGTCAACAGAGTGCATCCCATCTGGTAACTGCAGCGGGGGAGACATGTGTCACAGTGAGTGGGTGTCAAAAAGTCATGTAGCAAAATGAATATAAAAAGCTGTATTTCTAAGTAGGTTTTTTCTTCCTTTTTGGTGCTGTATTTTATGCCAGAATGTGACAGCTGCACACTGGCCTTACTGGGCGACTTGAAGCGAATGGACAGAAGTTTGGATTGGTTGAAGCAGCAGGTGCAGAGTGTCCGTAACAGCTCCGGTTCACTGTCCAGGCTCAGCAGACTGGATGCTAACATTTCTCAAACTAAGGTACTCATTTATCACTGTGTAAATATAATGAACACAGAATCCCAATCGTCACACAAAGCATTTCCAAGTTCTTGTTGTTGTTTTGTAGACTGAGGCTGGGAGATACATGACTGCTGTGAGACATCTGGATCCAAAGGTTGAACAGCTGGAGGCAGATGTGGATGGAGTGAGAGCCGACTTGAGTCGACTGATTAACAAGGTGCCTGCAGTGACTACCGCTCGGCTCCTGAGCATAAGTCATTGTTCGAATACTGCTGCTATCCTTTAAACTGATTACTTGGCATGTCAAACTGAAATGACATTTGAAAAAGCACAGGGCTTGATACTAATGGAGTAATCTACACCCTGCTGATGATTTGTGTGAATAAAAGCTTTGCTTTTCAGTAAATACTTTTGAAAAATGATATTATCATAATTTTAGACAGATAAAACTGTGTCAGTTCTGGAGAAGGGTTTACTGAATGTGAACAGAACACAGCTGGAGGCAGAGGATCTTCTTTACAGAGCCAAGTCTGTGCTTGCAACAATAAAAGGTACATTATGACTGAATATTGATAAAAATGGGAAA